>CATQJL010000305.1:69868876-71189069 GCA_958299035.1 Cylicocyclus nassatus | reverse complement strand
TTCCATTTCGGACCATCATGACTTGTGTCCTGATGGTTGCTTGTTTGTAGGGTACTCGAAATGAGTGTCTCCATCGTTAACGCAGTCGTTTCCCGCAGAGAGATGATGTCGTCGATCGTGTCTAGGATCCTAGAAACATCGAATTGATCTCCACTTGCGGCTTCCTTCTGTATGACGGTTGCGCAGATGTCTTTAGGAAATTTGGACAAAATCATTCTGCGCCAAATTTTGTCTGCGCTCATATTCATTCCAGTTTGTTCCAAGTGGATGATCCGTGAATTGATTGCTTCGAACGTTTCTCGGCAATTTTCGGGACTGTAATTTGCTCCTTGAAGTCGTTCGATTTCGTTGATGAGTATGTCTGCCATGTTGGCAGAGCGATCGAAGTGCTTCTTTAGAATGTTGACGGCTGTCTGATACTTCTCTCCGACTACAGGGATGCAGTTCAAAGCAGCAGCTGCTTTTCCTTTGAGCGCTTGCTTTAGAAAAAGGACTTTGTCGCCATCCGATAAGTCTTCGTCGCAGTGAATAAGTGAATCGAACACTGTCCAAAAACTGTTGAACTCTCTGAAGTTGCCAGAGAATGTAGGAACCTCTAGGAGCGGTTTCCGGATCCTGATCCGGCGTTCACTTCGTTTCGTTGTTGAGCCTCTTCCTATCTCGCTGTCTGGCTGACTCGGAATACTAGGAGCAGGCGTATGCAAAAGTATCGTTTGCTCCCTCAGTTCATGTTGTCTGAACTGTATTCTGTTTTGCCATCGAACTGCTATCACTTCCAGATCGAGTGCTTCCAGCTCCAAATGCTTGCTAAGTTCAACCATCAGCTTCTCTCGTTCCTTTTCTTCACTGCGTGCACTGATGTGCTCAATGGCAGCGTTGAGCTGTGTTTCTTGCAACTTTACAGCGTTTCGCAAAGAATTGAGGAGATTTGTTATTACTCCTGCCTTTTTTTTGATATATTCTTCACATTCTGCTTTTGTTGTTGGAAATGTGAAGGGGACGTCTACGTTTTCCACTTCGGACTCGTAGGATTTTACGAGCTTGCAAGCGTTGTTGATTTTGTGTTTGAAGAGTTGAAGAGCGGCCATTCTTGCTATACCGACTTCTATTTTCTTCTCTTCCTTAGAAAGCTGGTTGCTTCGAAGGTACAGTTAGCGAGGTTTCGTTAACTTGTAGACGTATCTTCTGGTGATCCGTTGAGTAGAGGCAGCTGTGGTGCTGGTCTCTGAGTTGCAAGCGTGCCGGGGTAGCTTGAACGCTGTGCTGACGGTAAGGTGGCTTGGACCTTGACAGATAAGGATTGGGTTTCAATCCTCTTAAGTCAAGAGTTCTTGGTCGAACTTTGACTTTTGGCAAAATGAGCGCTTGTGACTCAAGTTACCTTCCTTTCAAATCTCAATGTACTGATCTCCGGTCCTTGGATAAGATTCGCGAGAGATCAATGAGATTGACTGGAAATTTGCACCCACAAAAATTTGTTCCGCTCTCTGGATCACTTACGAAAAGGATTCACAGAAAGTTTCACGGTCTTATGTGGTTATGTGTTGCACTCACAAAATTTGTTCCACTTTCTGGGTCACTTACGAAAAGGATGCACAGAAAGTTTCCAAGTTGTCTGGATTGTGTGGTAATACAGATTCTTTCCCACTCTCTGGTTCGCTTACGAAAAGGATGCACAGAGAGGTTTCAAGAATAGTTCACACGACCGACTGATTTCTCCTACACGTCTCTGGATCACTTACGAAAAGGATGCACAGAGATTTTCAGATAGTCAGTGGTATTCCTTCCGATTTTTCTTACACCTCTTTGGATCGCTTACGAAAAGGATACACAAAGATTTTCAGATAGTCAGTTGGTTCTTCTTCCTGCCATGCGGGTCTTGTGGCCTCGATTCCTCCGGTTGCAGATGGAATACGAGGTGGTTTCACTGGTCGATGCACCAATTTGGTGGGAATCAAGTGTTGTAGGCGATAGTGATGTCGATAATGATTTATCCACAGACGAACCCGGTGTTGAACCGGGGGGGAGCAACCTATAATACAATCGGGGGCTCCTCATATAGGTAGTAAGGCGGAGCCGACCCGTGCACAATCAGAATGTCCAGGAAATATATGCAAGAAAGAGGATGTCGCGGCTTGGCGCGGCCTCTGGAAGATAAATGCCACTCACTGGTGAGTGATTCGGCACTTAAATATAAGCGGTTGGGGAATGTAGCCTGTGGGAAATACCCATAAGCTATTAGGATTACAGAATTGTTGAGGTTGATGATACATAAATCATCAACACTCTTTTAATAATCATATCAACGTAACTCAATTATTATAGATTAAGAATATGCTAATTGCATCAGATGAAATTCTAATCGCATATTTTCAAACAGACCTTCAAAGGTTATATAGCATCATTATTCAAGACATAAACAGGTGCTTATCATCCCGGAACCATTTAATGCTTCGATGATGCCAGTAAAAAAATGTCAGCAACTATGATTTTCCTGACAATATAAAATCACTTTAGGTTTTTGGAAGTTGTGGGCGCATATTCAGTCTAAATTCTTCGAATGCCAACGAACGATAAATGGCTGCCTTTTTTGAATGTGAGATGGAGCTGCTGGTAATTTTAGAAGTGATGGTATTGCATGCCTAGCTGTCAAATTATTGCTTTCTAGATTACGCGCAAGTCAAAAAATTCGTTGTGAGTAATATGTACATTACAATTGCTAAGTTCTCCTCTGACATGCAACAAATAAAATCACTGTTCGGCACTAGATCACCGCATAGCTAGATTGGATGTTGCAGTGCTTGATATCGTCAAGCTATCATATAGTGAAGTTGCAGAAACTTATGGAAGGTTTTATCGCTGCCAAAAAGAAGAAGAGTTAAACAAAACGGTCCCTGAGTTGATGCTGCAAGAGGACCAAAGGATGAGGGGAAGCGTACCGCCTGCAAACCGAAAACGCCAGCTAGTATATCGCGCTTAGACAGGCTTTGCATGACTCCAGGATGTTATTATCTTACCGCATGAAATAATACTAGAATATCCCACACGGAAAGAACAGCATAAATCTGCGATACCGACAACCCAGTGGCTTGCTTTTTCAAACTGTTCATAAGGATTCGCTCTCGCCCGCAAGCCGTCAAACCTTAAGAGGCGTAGTGCAATGCCTCTCTGCTCTTGCGTCCGAAATTATCATGTTACTGGCAGGAAAACCCAACCCCGTCTTGCATTGTTAGTAATATTTTTGTAATCAGCATGCTCCTTTTCCCTCTGTGCCAACTCTCAGCTTGTAGGTGAAACTTTGCAGAAAACCGGTAAAATCGATATCGATCAATGAGAAAAAAGCCTTCCCGCTCCAAAGCGTGAGCTTTCTATTAAATTCTGTAAAGCTTCTCCATCATTTAAAGCAAAGTTCCTCGATTTTTCTTTTCAAACTTGCAGCTTTCACGTTCTTTTTACTTTTCTAGACGGTTCTAGGACTTCTCTTGTTATCCGTTCTTAGTTTGCTTCTTCGCCCTGAGGCTGAGGACTGGCTGGTCTCGTGCGCTGTTTAAACTTTCTTCTCGATCTTCTTTGCTTTTTGATGCACCTGGAGTGTATTTATTAATAAAAAAATGAAACATTATGAGAAAATTTTTCATTCAAGAATGAGAATAAATTTTTAGCTAAAACTTAAATACACCAACTGCAAGCGGCGGCGGTCCGAACAGTCTGCTGGAGGGATGGGAACACCAACCTGTATGGATAAAGCTGAATGTCTGTTTGTATGTGTGTGTATGTCTGCACGTATGTGCTGAATATAAATGTTTGTTTCTGAACCAGTCCCCAGAAAAACTTGGCACACATGCACTTCGAAGCTACTTTTCGTCATTGGTCGGTATGATTTTTCCGATTTTTTGCAAACTTTCACCTACGGGGCCGGGAGCTTTCACAGGGTGGGGGGGGGGGGGGGTAAGGAGCATGCTGATTAGGAAAATATTAGACAGGGCCGGAGGAGCCGGATTAGCTAGTTTTTAAATAAAATTGTATGGCATCCTCCATTTGTTCCAAAAAAAGTTCTTGGAATGTCCAAGCAAGCTCAAAACAATATTCAATTCACAAGTAGGCGTATGATATCTAGGTCTTCGTAGGGTTTCTTAGTTGCATATCTAAGGTTTCGTTGTTATCGCTTTTTGTCGCAGTATCTACTGTTCTGTTCATACTTGAAGTTTAGAAAATGCTTTCTAGAGTATTTTTCGAAAATAATCCAACCTAGCCCTTTTAGATCATAAAAGTGAGCAAAATGTTTTCCAGAAAAACAACAGTGCTATGTTCCTATAGTGAAAATGCTATCAAAGATTCCTTAGCATCTCAAAACCTCTACTCGAACCGCCTACTTGCTCTCCCTGCCATAGCCACTTCCAGAACTCGATTATTCGAGAAACTGTACCTCGATTCAGCTGAGTGTGCTCTTGAAGTAGAGTCATTCGTCATGAATCAAGAAATCTATAGCCTCACAGATAAGAAGTGGAAGAGACCCACATTAACCAAATGAGTTATGAAGAACACTTTGTTCTTATTCTCATAGCGTATACGGTAAGTGCTCTACAACGCGGAAAAGCGCCATTATTCTTTGCTTAAGCGTTTAAGGGATTGAAAGCATTTAATTTCTCTCCGAAAGTCAGTAAAGTTCTAAACTATAATAAAACTGATGTAAAAATGTGTTTTGTACAGCCTTGCCTCCGCATGAAATCACTGGTTTTAACTCCCGTTTCTTATTCTCTCAAGATTAACTATTGATGTTTATCGAAATTTTGAGAGAAAAACAAAAAAAAAATTTGGTGTGCACTCTAGATCAACTATGAATGTTTGACAAAACTTTTTTGCCAAATTCTTATTGTAAAGCACTCTACTTATTCACCAAATCTAACACTACCATGTTTCTGATCCAAACTGTTATAATATAAAGCCAAATTTGCAAAACTTTATCAGATTACGACTGCAATTCTGGATTGCACTTTCGACGACTTTTCCTGTATTTACTGTTCTCAACATCAACACGGTAGCATCGTTTGAGTCATAAGTTTTTTTCATTCACACAACTTATCTTTATCATACACATATCCAATTTCCGCTATGAGCTTGTTTCGGAAATTATGACTACTTTTATTATAGGCAGATAGATCGAAATTTAGATATTGCTCCAAATTTCATGCCTTTGCATGTAGTAACTGATTAGAAAGAAACATGTGAGGACACCTCAGTAAAGCACCTCCTGTTCAGCAATAGCGAATTTCAGTAGATGACAGTAACCAACCACCAAAACTTCAAATTCTGGAAAAGCTGGTTTGTCGAAATATTTCTCTGTATTTTATGTAGTAAACTGGCGTCCAGCAAGCCGAATCAAAACACTGGATATAATTCCTTTGTTTGCAGCGCATTCTGCTAAAAACGAAGAGCTGTACTGCGTATTACAAAGCACTGGTATTATATAATATAATACCATCCAAATAAACTTTCTTTCATTCACAACAGACCTTGCAGATGAGACGAAATGCGCCGTTGTTATTTCCACTTTGTTTCCTATACCACTTCACAGTGTGTGTTTGAGCCATCAGAAAATCATGAACACGAAAAACAATCAATAAATCATTTGTTTGCAGAGCATTCTGCTAAAAAAAAGAAATGCTGTGCAGCATGTGCATATCCATATTGGAAGCTTTTTCTGTGCTTTAGTGAAGTGGTAAGGCTGTACAGAACCACTAAAATATCTCTCAGATGTCATAACCATGTAGAGAACAATAGCACGAAATATTTATGCGTCCTCAAGGGTGCGTCAAACTGATATTACGTTAATTTCAGACAGTGTGTAATCCAAGGTCCTTACTAAGGGCAGGACGGTTCCTTATGTAGATGAGAGTTTGAAATGTTAATACGGTCTCAACAATATTTTGACCTTTTATGAGCTACCGTAGTAGCTTTGTAAATCATGCATAAGCGCTCGACGTTCCAAACAATGACGTTGTGCAGCTCTAGCCGCTTTCATTATATTTTTTCTACAAAACAGCGTAATCCATTGTCTGCTCTCCAAATTAACGAGTGAGTGAAAAAAACTTATTTTAATCCCATTACCGTATGTTAGCTCTATGACGAGTAGTTTTCAGGAATTCTGTTTTTTCACAAATGTAATTCCTATTGTTTCCCTACACCCCCTCATGTACATAGTACTAGATTTGATTATCAGATTTACAACGGTATACACTTCCTATTCTATGCATGACAAGTCCGAAATCGCCTTTGAAAATATGATTTTTCAAATTATGCAATCTACAGCCAAGTTTTTCTAATTTTCTTTCTACTTCGCAGTAGTTTCTACCCTAAATTTGAAAAAGGCTAGCAAGAACTCCACTTTCAGTGAATACTATGCTCTTAGCTATCTTAGGGTTGTTTTCCCAGGACTGCATGCCGTTCCCAAGATTGTCTGATGGGATCTTGTTGCCGAGGTCAGATGTACTATGGAAGAATTACGGGAGGTGTGAAATCGATTCGCATTAAAGGCCTTGTGAAAAAATTCCTTTAATCTATGATGCTTGCTGTCATGATATACAAATAATTCTATATGAATCACTGTTGTTTTTGCAATTATTTTTTAATTCAGAAACTATATGTGAGTTTTGGTGGTCCTTAGAAAAAGTACAAAAGTTTTTTGTGCCATAGATTCTTAAGTTGAACAGACTGGTTCGTGTTACCGATAGACACATTTCCATTTCTTTTTTTAAAGCTAAACCCCATTTGCTTTAGTCATTCCATCACTGTGGAAAAAGCAAATTGGAAGTGCACAAGCATTTCCCATCCCTCCTCTTGAAAGGACATTGTTAAAACGAATTACTAAGACTAATGGAATTGCGCGTAAATCTCAAAACACAATTAGAGTATTCCATTCAGCTCAAAATTGACTTGCTTTAAAACTTTTGAGGGTTATGAGCTTCAGTGCACTTCGCTTCAATCTCAAAAATCCTCTGCTTAGAGATACTCGTTGCGCTATCAGTCCTTTTCTTTAGCAGAGAATAATTATTGAATCGCCTAAAATCGAAAGAAATTTTGGTAGTATTATTTTGATGTCAGGCGTGGATGTTTGCTTTGCTTAGTTTTTATCTTATTTATTAACAATTTCATACTTTTGATTAATTGAGCATGGCATCGATGTCGTGCAAGTCAATAACTTGTCATCATGGAAAACTTTTTTCATGTATATAAACTATAGAAAATAAGGTTAATCATTCACCGACGTCGGAGAAGATACTTCCTTGTATTCTTGTATCTTTGCCTTGCTAATTTAATTTGTAGATTACTGAAAAACTGCGCATTTAGGCTGGAATTAGAGCATTTATGAAAGATACAAACTGTCAATTTCCTCAAAATCTCTCTGCAAAAATTGCCGAATAAGCCATGATTAGGTCCTTTCTTTGTTTTTTTTTCTAATACATGGTATCTTACTCGTTCCTCAGCTGAGTGGAATTTATTTGAAATTGGTTTGCATGATCCATAAGACTCTGTAAGTACCTGTTCTTAATGGTAGACAAGAAAAATTTTTTCAGTTTAGTAAAATAATTTAATGGCCCCAATTTTCGGAAGACGGCTTGCGCCTTTATCTCTGTCCTCGAAATTTCAAAGTAATAGGTACCCTAGAACTTCAGGTAAGATTCCAAAACTTTCAGAGGGCGTGGTCAATATTGTTAGTGTTTCGTGGTTGTCCCTTCATTTCGACAAGCTTCTGTCATCCTTCTCCCTTCCCTTTCCCAAGAAATGAAAAATTTCCGGGACCACCAAATGTGTGAATTCTGTTCTCTTGTTCTTGTTCTAATTCTGTCAAGAACCCAGGGAGAATTCCTACCTAAGCTTGTCGTCAGACTAAGAGCTTATTCTCCGATTTCGTTGCAAGAAAACATCGAAGTCCTACTATAGTGCATCCCACCTCCCCGACTTGTGAGCCGTGATTCCTAGCCAGAATAAGATTAGCAAGCAGCCCTACGCAGTTTCGCTCTCTGTCACATCATGTTGTCGAAGCAGACAATGTTCTGCACTTTTTCCTCATTTATCCATCTAACCACGCAATTTGATCTTCAAGGAGAGCGTACTGACGAGAGCTTTGTATTTACACGTACTTATACAGCAAATGTTACATAGAAAAACAACAGAAACACCTCATGGCGAAGAAAACATCCGAGGTCCATGTGAGCTCTCAAAGGACAAGCATTCATTTATTTTTCTAGATGAGCGCGCAAAAAGAAAAATTCAGAAAAATTAGAAAAAAGGATTTTAAACAAGGAAAATTACTCCACCTAAATGCATCTGCTAGGTTGTTCCATAAGTCTTTTCATATTTGATTCCTTACTGCTATAAAACATCTTGTAAATTTTTCATGGTAAACACGGTACCCTTCGATAAAGCAAGGCAATCTCTTTCGCACCAAGTGTGATCCAAACAAAGTTTTTATCCGAAATCTAAAAAGACCCAAAAGTCCAAGAAATTAAAACAATCGAACCTTCGTCCCAAAATTCTTACGAAATTTCAATTTGTTATGGCATTTGATTTTTACATCAGACAATTTTTCGTAGAATTTCTGTGTTTTTTCATTGCTAAAATCGAGGAAATAAAAAATTGCATGTTTTGATTTCACAAAAACGTAAAATCTATGCTGGACTGTTCCTACATAGACAGATCCGTGGTAAGCCTTTGCGAGTGCAACCATAGAATTTCAGCCTTTTACGTGCTTTACTTCTCAGATGATTTTAGCATAAAAACCCTGAAAAAGCGACATTTTCTGGTTTTGCGTAATTTTGGAATATTTTTGCTTTTCAATTTCTAGCCAAGAAAAAATTTAGCAGAAGTAACCATATGTGTCTGATGTGGGGAATAAATACCTGAGGAGGTTAGAGGTCAATAGAATTTTTCTAAACTGAGATCGGACTTTTCGGGCATTAATTTTTTGAATTTCGGTTAAAAATTTCATGTGTATCAAACCTTTAGCGATTTTTGAATGTCATCTTGTAGAGCTTGCGTTGCTCTATCGCTCACGTTCCTGATCCAAAAAATTTAGGTCAGCTAATTTTTGCCGAAATGAAAATACTTATGGGACAACCTAATTTATTGAGAGCAAAAACCATTGAAGTAGCATGAAATTCTTTTATCTCTACAGATAATGAAATTCGCTGTTTGCTCTAAAGGCACATCGTTCGCACTTCCTCTTACTACGTAGAAACTTACATGTATTGAAGTGAATAGGGCCTCAAGTCCAACGTGATTACGAACCTTCCTTTCTTTTTTTGTCCTTCTATGCATGGCTTTAACAAGTGCTTTTACATTTTATTCTCAGAATTGATTCACGCATCCCAGATACACTTCTAGACTTGAAGTTAGTTATAAATCAGCTGCTGACAGAACTTTTCAGAGTACAAAAGCTGAATGTGAAATGAAGGACTATTACTCTAGGATGGGAAGATGTTGCCATAAGAGGGAGAAGGTGAATTGGTGCCACAGGAAGGGAATGAAGTGTTCAACCAGTCCAACTGCAATCGCTGCTAGGTTTTGCTTTCTTTCGGATTTCTTCACTACACGGAATTTTATCTCTTCACTATCCGAGAATTTGAGGGTGCGAAGCTCCATTCCCATGGGCTATATGACAGAATTAAATTAAACACATGGGTAAGGAATGATTTCGCGAACTGCACAGCAGCAGATGTGCATGGGAACGGCACTGATGGAGCACTCATAGACTTTTATCGGTAGAGAAAACCTTTACCATTCAAATGTTAAAAGAACGCCGCGTGTCTCGTTCAATGCGAGATTAGCAGCGAATTCTAAGGTGACGTTAATAGGACGTTAGTATGAGATACAATATGGCTCGTATTTTTTGGAAAAATGACGCAAAGTCTCCCGATTTACGTGACATCACTGCAGCATGGCCATATCTCGCTTCGGAGAGGATGGATGCTTTATCCAAGGGAACCGTTGGACTCAGCTCGTCGCGGCGCATCTTCTGATATATAGAAGTGCTTGTTTGGAAACAGTAGGAGATCAGATTCCACCTATCGCTTCAGATTGTTGTTTACGGTGGGTTACTCAGTGTGCTTATTCATTGCACTCGCGGCAACTTACCGTAAGCAAAAATCTAAAACGATCTGGCATTCTACTGCCCAGGCGGGCACTTCTATATATCAGAAGATGCGCCACACCGAGCTGAGTCGAATTTTATGCTTGGATTAAGAATTCGTCCACTCTGAAGCGAGATATGGCCATGCTACGGTGATGTCACCTGAATCGGGCGACTTTGCGTCGTTTCTCCAAAAAATACGAACTTTCGTATGAAGCAATGACCATGTATAGAAGAAATAGCACATAGAAAATGAATGATATAGAAGCAGAGAGGAGGACACGAATATTTGTGCGAATGAGTAAATCCTGAAAGGTATGCGATCTGCGATAAAGCGTTGCTGTCACAAAGTGAGAATACGATGGACTAGAGGTAAATCTGAATGAAGAGAAGCCACAGGGCGTGGAGTGCACCACGGACAAAGAAGGGGACTAAGTGAACCTTCAGAGTAGATCCATTGTTCTTACTCCACCTTGTTATGTTGTCCGTTTCCTCCCAGACCAAAACAGAGTGCAGGGACGGAAGCTGGGGGAGTGTAGGAGGAGGTGTAAATAACACAAATCTCAATGCGTGTGTTAGATGGATAAATGAGGAAAAAGTGCAGAACATTGTCTGCTTCGACAACATGATGTGACAGAGAGCGAAACTGCGTAGGGCTGCTTGCTAATCTTATTCTGGCTAGGAATCACGGCTCACAAGTCGGGGAGGTGGGATGCACTATAGTAGGACTTCGATGTTTTCTTGCAACGAAATCGGAGAATAAGCTCTTAGTCTGACGACAAGCTTAGGTAGGAA
This sequence comes from Cylicocyclus nassatus, assembly GCA_958299035.1. Lineage (NCBI taxonomy): Eukaryota > Metazoa > Nematoda > Chromadorea > Rhabditida > Strongylidae > Cylicocyclus > Cylicocyclus nassatus. Next base: position 71,178,145 of record CATQJL010000305.1, on the reverse strand, counting down.
TTCTCCCTGGGTTCTTGACAGAATTAGAACAAGAACAAGAGAACAGAATTCACACATTTGGTGGTCCCGGAAATTTTTCATTTCTTGGGAAAGGGAAGGGAGAAGGATGACAGAAGCTTGTCGAAATGAAGGGACAACCACGAAACACTAACAATATTGACCACGCCCTCTGAAAGTTTTGGAATCTTACCTGAAGTTCTAGGGTACCTATTACTTTGAAATTTCGAGGACAGAGATAAAGGCGCAAGCCGTCTTCCGAAAATTGGGGCCATTAAATTATTTTACTAAACTGAAAAAATTTTTCTTGTCTACCATTAAGAACAGGTACTTACAGAGTCTTATGGATCATGCAAACCAATTTCAAATAAATTCCACTCAGCTGAGGAACGAGTAAGATACCATGTATTAGAAAAAAAAACAAAGAAAGGACCTAATCATGGCTTATTCGGCAATTTTTGCAGAGAGATTTTGAGGAAATTGACAGTTTGTATCTTTCATAAATGCTCTAATTCCAGCCTAAATGCGCAGTTTTTCAGTAATCTACAAATTAAATTAGCAAGGCAAAGATACAAGAATACAAGGAAGTATCTTCTCCGACGTCGGTGAATGATTAACCTTATTTTCTATAGTTTATATACATGAAAAAAGTTTTCCATGATGACAAGTTATTGACTTGCACGACATCGATGCCATGCTCAATTAATCAAAAGTATGAAATTGTTAATAAATAAGATAAAAACTAAGCAAAGCAAACATCCACGCCTGACATCAAAATAATACTACCAAAATTTCTTTCGATTTTAGGCGATTCAATAATTATTCTCTGCTAAAGAAAAGGACTGATAGCGCAACGAGTATCTCTAAGCAGAGGATTTTTGAGATTGAAGCGAAGTGCACTGAAGCTCATAACCCTCAAAAGTTTTAAAGCAAGTCAATTTTGAGCTGAATGGAATACTCTAATTGTGTTTTGAGATTTACGCGCAATTCCATTAGTCTTAGTAATTCGTTTTAACAATGTCCTTTCAAGAGGAGGGATGGGAAATGCTTGTGCACTTCCAATTTGCTTTTTCCACAGTGATGGAATGACTAAAGCAAATGGGGTTTAGCTTTAAAAAAAGAAATGGAAATGTGTCTATCGGTAACACGAACCAGTCTGTTCAACTTAAGAATCTATGGCACAAAAAACTTTTGTACTTTTTCTAAGGACCACCAAAACTCACATATAGTTTCTGAATTAAAAAATAATTGCAAAAACAACAGTGATTCATATAGAATTATTTGTATATCATGACAGCAAGCATCATAGATTAAAGGAATTTTTTCACAAGGCCTTTAATGCGAATCGATTTCACACCTCCCGTAATTCTTCCATAGTACATCTGACCTCGGCAACAAGATCCCATCAGACAATCTTGGGAACGGCATGCAGTCCTGGGAAAACAACCCTAAGATAGCTAAGAGCATAGTATTCACTGAAAGTGGAGTTCTTGCTAGCCTTTTTCAAATTTAGGGTAGAAACTACTGCGAAGTAGAAAGAAAATTAGAAAAACTTGGCTGTAGATTGCATAATTTGAAAAATCATATTTTCAAAGGCGATTTCGGACTTGTCATGCATAGAATAGGAAGTGTATACCGTTGTAAATCTGATAATCAAATCTAGTACTATGTACATGAGGGGGTGTAGGGAAACAATAGGAATTACATTTGTGAAAAAACAGAATTCCTGAAAACTACTCGTCATAGAGCTAACATACGGTAATGGGATTAAAATAAGTTTTTTTCACTCACTCGTTAATTTGGAGAGCAGACAATGGATTACGCTGTTTTGTAGAAAAAATATAATGAAAGCGGCTAGAGCTGCACAACGTCATTGTTTGGAACGTCGAGCGCTTATGCATGATTTACAAAGCTACTACGGTAGCTCATAAAAGGTCAAAATATTGTTGAGACCGTATTAACATTTCAAACTCTCATCTACATAAGGAACCGTCCTGCCCTTAGTAAGGACCTTGGATTACACACTGTCTGAAATTAACGTAATATCAGTTTGACGCACCCTTGAGGACGCATAAATATTTCGTGCTATTGTTCTCTACATGGTTATGACATCTGAGAGATATTTTAGTGGTTCTGTACAGCCTTACCACTTCACTAAAGCACAGAAAAAGCTTCCAATATGGATATGCACATGCTGCACAGCATTTCTTTTTTTTAGCAGAATGCTCTGCAAACAAATGATTTATTGATTGTTTTTCGTGTTCATGATTTTCTGATGGCTCAAACACACACTGTGAAGTGGTATAGGAAACAAAGTGGAAATAACAACGGCGCATTTCGTCTCATCTGCAAGGTCTGTTGTGAATGAAAGAAAGTTTATTTGGATGGTATTATATTATATAATACCAGTGCTTTGTAATACGCAGTACAGCTCTTCGTTTTTAGCAGAATGCGCTGCAAACAAAGGAATTATATCCAGTGTTTTGATTCGGCTTGCTGGACGCCAGTTTACTACATAAAATACAGAGAAATATTTCGACAAACCAGCTTTTCCAGAATTTGAAGTTTTGGTGGTTGGTTACTGTCATCTACTGAAATTCGCTATTGCTGAACAGGAGGTGCTTTACTGAGGTGTCCTCACATGTTTCTTTCTAATCAGTTACTACATGCAAAGGCATGAAATTTGGAGCAATATCTAAATTTCGATCTATCTGCCTATAATAAAAGTAGTCATAATTTCCGAAACAAGCTCATAGCGGAAATTGGATATGTGTATGATAAAGATAAGTTGTGTGAATGAAAAAAACTTATGACTCAAACGATGCTACCGTGTTGATGTTGAGAACAGTAAATACAGGAAAAGTCGTCGAAAGTGCAATCCAGAATTGCAGTCGTAATCTGATAAAGTTTTGCAAATTTGGCTTTATATTATAACAGTTTGGATCAGAAACATGGTAGTGTTAGATTTGGTGAATAAGTAGAGTGCTTTACAATAAGAATTTGGCAAAAAAGTTTTGTCAAACATTCATAGTTGATCTAGAGTGCACACCAAATTTTTTTTTTGTTTTTCTCTCAAAATTTCGATAAACATCAATAGTTAATCTTGAGAGAATAAGAAACGGGAGTTAAAACCAGTGATTTCATGCGGAGGCAAGGCTGTACAAAACACATTTTTACATCAGTTTTATTATAGTTTAGAACTTTACTGACTTTCGGAGAGAAATTAAATGCTTTCAATCCCTTAAACGCTTAAGCAAAGAATAATGGCGCTTTTCCGCGTTGTAGAGCACTTACCGTATACGCTATGAGAATAAGAACAAAGTGTTCTTCATAACTCATTTGGTTAATGTGGGTCTCTTCCACTTCTTATCTGTGAGGCTATAGATTTCTTGATTCATGACGAATGACTCTACTTCAAGAGCACACTCAGCTGAATCGAGGTACAGTTTCTCGAATAATCGAGTTCTGGAAGTGGCTATGGCAGGGAGAGCAAGTAGGCGGTTCGAGTAGAGGTTTTGAGATGCTAAGGAATCTTTGATAGCATTTTCACTATAGGAACATAGCACTGTTGTTTTTCTGGAAAACATTTTGCTCACTTTTATGATCTAAAAGGGCTAGGTTGGATTATTTTCGAAAAATACTCTAGAAAGCATTTTCTAAACTTCAAGTATGAACAGAACAGTAGATACTGCGACAAAAAGCGATAACAACGAAACCTTAGATATGCAACTAAGAAACCCTACGAAGACCTAGATATCATACGCCTACTTGTGAATTGAATATTGTTTTGAGCTTGCTTGGACATTCCAAGAACTTTTTTTGGAACAAATGGAGGATGCCATACAATTTTATTTAAAAACTAGCTAATCCGGCTCCTCCGGCCCTGTCTAATATTTTCCTAATCAGCATGCTCCTTACCCCCCCCCCCCCCCACCCTGTGAAAGCTCCCGGCCCCGTAGGTGAAAGTTTGCAAAAAATCGGAAAAATCATACCGACCAATGACGAAAAGTAGCTTCGAAGTGCATGTGTGCCAAGTTTTTCTGGGGACTGGTTCAGAAACAAACATTTATATTCAGCACATACGTGCAGACATACACACACATACAAACAGACATTCAGCTTTATCCATACAGGTTGGTGTTCCCATCCCTCCAGCAGACTGTTCGGACCGCCGCCGCTTGCAGTTGGTGTATTTAAGTTTTAGCTAAAAATTTATTCTCATTCTTGAATGAAAAATTTTCTCATAATGTTTCATTTTTTTATTAATAAATACACTCCAGGTGCATCAAAAAGCAAAGAAGATCGAGAAGAAAGTTTAAACAGCGCACGAGACCAGCCAGTCCTCAGCCTCAGGGCGAAGAAGCAAACTAAGAACGGATAACAAGAGAAGTCCTAGAACCGTCTAGAAAAGTAAAAAGAACGTGAAAGCTGCAAGTTTGAAAAGAAAAATCGAGGAACTTTGCTTTAAATGATGGAGAAGCTTTACAGAATTTAATAGAAAGCTCACGCTTTGGAGCGGGAAGGCTTTTTTCTCATTGATCGATATCGATTTTACCGGTTTTCTGCAAAGTTTCACCTACAAGCTGAGAGTTGGCACAGAGGGAAAAGGAGCATGCTGATTACAAAAATATTACTAACAATGCAAGACGGGGTTGGGTTTTCCTGCCAGTAACATGATAATTTCGGACGCAAGAGCAGAGAGGCATTGCACTACGCCTCTTAAGGTTTGACGGCTTGCGGGCGAGAGCGAATCCTTATGAACAGTTTGAAAAAGCAAGCCACTGGGTTGTCGGTATCGCAGATTTATGCTGTTCTTTCCGTGTGGGATATTCTAGTATTATTTCATGCGGTAAGATAATAACATCCTGGAGTCATGCAAAGCCTGTCTAAGCGCGATATACTAGCTGGCGTTTTCGGTTTGCAGGCGGTACGCTTCCCCTCATCCTTTGGTCCTCTTGCAGCATCAACTCAGGGACCGTTTTGTTTAACTCTTCTTCTTTTTGGCAGCGATAAAACCTTCCATAAGTTTCTGCAACTTCACTATATGATAGCTTGACGATATCAAGCACTGCAACATCCAATCTAGCTATGCGGTGATCTAGTGCCGAACAGTGATTTTATTTGTTGCATGTCAGAGGAGAACTTAGCAATTGTAATGTACATATTACTCACAACGAATTTTTTGACTTGCGCGTAATCTAGAAAGCAATAATTTGACAGCTAGGCATGCAATACCATCACTTCTAAAATTACCAGCAGCTCCATCTCACATTCAAAAAAGGCAGCCATTTATCGTTCGTTGGCATTCGAAGAATTTAGACTGAATATGCGCCCACAACTTCCAAAAACCTAAAGTGATTTTATATTGTCAGGAAAATCATAGTTGCTGACATTTTTTTACTGGCATCATCGAAGCATTAAATGGTTCCGGGATGATAAGCACCTGTTTATGTCTTGAATAATGATGCTATATAACCTTTGAAGGTCTGTTTGAAAATATGCGATTAGAATTTCATCTGATGCAATTAGCATATTCTTAATCTATAATAATTGAGTTACGTTGATATGATTATTAAAAGAGTGTTGATGATTTATGTATCATCAACCTCAACAATTCTGTAATCCTAATAGCTTATGGGTATTTCCCACAGGCTACATTCCCCAACCGCTTATATTTAAGTGCCGAATCACTCACCAGTGAGTGGCATTTATCTTCCAGAGGCCGCGCCAAGCCGCGACATCCTCTTTCTTGCATATATTTCCTGGACATTCTGATTGTGCACGGGTCGGCTCCGCCTTACTACCTATATGAGGAGCCCCCGATTGTATTATAGGTTGCTCCCCCCCGGTTCAACACCGGGTTCGTCTGTGGATAAATCATTATCGACATCACTATCGCCTACAACACTTGATTCCCACCAAATTGGTGCATCGACCAGTGAAACCACCTCGTATTCCATCTGCAACCGGAGGAATCGAGGCCACAAGACCCGCATGGCAGGAAGAAGAACCAACTGACTATCTGAAAATCTTTGTGTATCCTTTTCGTAAGCGATCCAAAGAGGTGTAAGAAAAATCGGAAGGAATACCACTGACTATCTGAAAATCTCTGTGCATCCTTTTCGTAAGTGATCCAGAGACGTGTAGGAGAAATCAGTCGGTCGTGTGAACTATTCTTGAAACCTCTCTGTGCATCCTTTTCGTAAGCGAACCAGAGAGTGGGAAAGAATCTGTATTACCACACAATCCAGACAACTTGGAAACTTTCTGTGCATCCTTTTCGTAAGTGACCCAGAAAGTGGAACAAATTTTGTGAGTGCAACACATAACCACATAAGACCGTGAAACTTTCTGTGAATCCTTTTCGTAAGTGATCCAGAGAGCGGAACAAATTTTTGTGGGTGCAAATTTCCAGTCAATCTCATTGATCTCTCGCGAATCTTATCCAAGGACCGGAGATCAGTACATTGAGATTTGAAAGGAAGGTAACTTGAGTCACAAGCGCTCATTTTGCCAAAAGTCAAAGTTCGACCAAGAACTCTTGACTTAAGAGGATTGAAACCCAATCCTTATCTGTCAAGGTCCAAGCCACCTTACCGTCAGCACAGCGTTCAAGCTACCCCGGCACGCTTGCAACTCAGAGACCAGCACCACAGCTGCCTCTACTCAACGGATCACCAGAAGATACGTCTACAAGTTAACGAAACCTCGCTAACTGTACCTTCGAAGCAACCAGCTTTCTAAGGAAGAGAAGAAAATAGAAGTCGGTATAGCAAGAATGGCCGCTCTTCAACTCTTCAAACACAAAATCAACAACGCTTGCAAGCTCGTAAAATCCTACGAGTCCGAAGTGGAAAACGTAGACGTCCCCTTCACATTTCCAACAACAAAAGCAGAATGTGAAGAATATATCAAAAAAAAGGCAGGAGTAATAACAAATCTCCTCAATTCTTTGCGAAACGCTGTAAAGTTGCAAGAAACACAGCTCAACGCTGCCATTGAGCACATCAGTGCACGCAGTGAAGAAAAGGAACGAGAGAAGCTGATGGTTGAACTTAGCAAGCATTTGGAGCTGGAAGCACTCGATCTGGAAGTGATAGCAGTTCGATGGCAAAACAGAATACAGTTCAGACAACATGAACTGAGGGAGCAAACGATACTTTTGCATACGCCTGCTCCTAGTATTCCGAGTCAGCCAGACAGCGAGATAGGAAGAGGCTCAACAACGAAACGAAGTGAACGCCGGATCAGGATCCGGAAACCGCTCCTAGAGGTTCCTACATTCTCTGGCAACTTCAGAGAGTTCAACAGTTTTTGGACAGTGTTCGATTCACTTATTCACTGCGACGAAGACTTATCGGATGGCGACAAAGTCCTTTTTCTAAAGCAAGCGCTCAAAGGAAAAGCAGCTGCTGCTTTGAACTGCATCCCTGTAGTCGGAGAGAAGTATCAGACAGCCGTCAACATTCTAAAGAAGCACTTCGATCGCTCTGCCAACATGGCAGACATACTCATCAACGAAATCGAACGACTTCAAGGAGCAAATTACAGTCCCGAAAATTGCCGAGAAACGTTCGAAGCAATCAATTCACGGATCATCCACTTGGAACAAACTGGAATGAATATGAGCGCAGACAAAATTTGGCGCAGAATGATTTTGTCCAAATTTCCTAAAGACATCTGCGCAACCGTCATACAGAAGGAAGCCGCAAGTGGAGATCAATTCGATGTTTCTAGGATCCTAGACACGATCGACGACATCATCTCTCTGCGGGAAACGACTGCGTTAACGATGGAGACACTCATTTCGAGTACCCTACAAACAAGCAACCATCAGGACACAAGTCATGATGGTCCGAAATGGAAAGAGGAAAAAGGATATCTCGAGCAGTCTCAAATTCCTACTAGCTACAATCATCATTTGCAAGTCTCCAAGATACTGCAAAAAACCACCTTCGATAATCGCAAAGCAAGTGAAGTACACGTTGCACAAACTCAGCGAAATGGACAAGAAGTCTACAGCTTAAGCAAACTGCCACTCATGTACCAAAGCGTACTTCAAATGGCTTCAGCAATGATATTCAACGAGGCAGATTGGGATTATCAACCCATAGCAATACTGATTGACTCTGGCGCCCAGCGAAGCTTCATCAGATCAAAACTCAGTAAAGAGCTTGAGCTGCCAGTCATCCAAATGACGTCATTCACCGCATTAGGAATGGGAGAACTGAAAGAGACATTCAGCTCCAGTGAAGTACAAATTACTTTGAAAAGCCTTCGCAACGCAAAGAAGCTGAAGAAGATATCAGTGCACACGAAAGAGAAGTTGACACTGCCAAACTACATACAGCACATCTCACAGATGCAGATGTCCGCTTCGTTTCCACCAGAAACTTGACGATAGCTCAAGATACGCTCACCCATAAGAGCGTCTCACCCGACCTCCTTATTAGACAAGATCTTCTTAACTTCGTCACTGTTCACACCGAAACAGTGCTCAAGCTTCCCTCGGGGCTCATCTTAACCCCAACCATCTTTGGATATGCCATATCCGGTACAAGCCGTACCAACGTGAGCACAGAGATCGTCGACACCTTTGGTTGTACATCAACAATGCAGAAACATTCCATATCTGCCCTTTACCCTCAACAACACGCAAACTGGCCAACGACAAAGAAAAGGGGCGTCAATTTCAACGAAAGAAGTACACGTGCAATCAACAGGAGAATCTTCCGAGCGCATGCTGAAATAAAATCTCAAAAGACAACGAAGTTGTTACCGAAAAGAGGAAAAACCGGACAGCTGCTTTCAACCGCGAAGCTAAGGCAGACAGACAACGGTGGCTGGCCGAAGTTCGCTGCATATCAGGCTCTTCCATTTCCAGCTCCAACCGAGGATTGCGAATAAAACTCTTGCTACAACACTTCAATCGACGACACAAACTAAGAAGAAGATGATGGACATGCCGAAGATCAAGCATCGCGCACATCTAATCACGAGAACGCCGGCTGTCAAGGAGACAATCACCGCTAACGATTCTGATGATTCGAAATGCACGGGGACAACGAGAAAGAAAAGACGTGGACGAGGAATGAAGCTACCCCACGAACAGCAACGCCCAACCACCAAAACTATTCACCGTAAACTCTCTTCTGTCTGTAGCTCCCATAAGTATGTCTAAGTCTATACATATCTATGCATTTGTTGTAATATGTGCCTACCAGATTAACTTCTTGCTTGCTCGCCCGGAGTATTGATGGTCTATGAGTCATCAACCTCAACAACCAATTTAATAGCTTACACTCATGAATACAGCTTTTCAATTTCTAAGTACAAATGCTTTTAGGAGGTATTGATTGTATTTATTTATTTATAACAGATTTCGCCTCCTCCTTGCTCGCCCGGAGTGTTGATGATTTATGTATCATCAACCTCAACAATTCTGTAATCCTCATAGCTTATGGGTATTCCCCACAGGCTACATTCCCCAACCGCTTATATTTAAGTGCCGAATCACTCACCAGTGAGTGGCATTTATCTTCCAGGGGCCGCGCCAAGCCGCGACATCCTCTTTCTTGCATATATTTCCTGGACATTCTGATTGTGCACGGGTCGGCTCCGCCTTACTACCTATATAAGGAGCCCCCGATTGTATTATAGGTTGCTCCCCCCCGGTTCAACACCGGGTTCGTCTGTGTATAAATTATTATCGACACCACTATCGCCTACAACACTTGATTCCCACCAAAAAGAGTACGGAATGTGCAAAAATTTTCTGCCCTCATGTAATTAAGATTTTGTGAACTTTCTTAAGTTTTCACTTTTGCTGTGCCGTACAGGTTTGCTAGGTGGTAAATTTATGGTGGAGGACATTAGGTCGCCGGTAGGCTCCGCCCCACACCAACAGCCAACATGGGGCAATAATAGTGAAGGGCGAGATTCGCTGTAAATGTCCGCGGGGGCCACCCCTTTCGGAAACCTAATGTCCTCTACCCGTAAATTTATATACGGCTCAACGTTTCGACAGCTTCGTCGTCCTCAGAGGCCTAAAAATGGCTCAAAGCGTTATTTGTAACATCAGGCCACCATATATCTCCTCCAGCCCAGTTAGTTTCGGCTTTCTTCTAATTTCTTTTCGCAGAAATTTTTGGCAGAGGTGAATGCACATCACATCTATGCGAGACGCCCGCACCGGATGCGACAGAAGTTAGCGGACAAATCAATATAGTAGAAGACCAAGAGAAGCTATCTACTATCAGAGTTCGCTTAAGGATACACACGGCAGAAATCCGGCAGTAAAGACAACCACTCATTCTTGCTGTTTATTTCTGGGTTGTTTTCAAAAGTCCAGAAAGCTTCCAATGCCTTTTGAGCCGAGATCTCTTGCTAATATGCTAAAATCGTGCACTCAACCTCAAAATCAATTTCATAGTGCGAATCATTCCTATGTCTATCTAGAGGAGTTACTGAGCTTTTTCGTCTCTTGCTAGCTAAATGTTCTTTTACGCGCCAAGCACCCTGTTAGTTTCACCAATATATGCGCGCAGCAAGATAAGATATCAAGATATTCGATTTGATACACAGCTTCGACTTCTGCGCAGTCCTCTTTGCAATACAGATGCGATACGGGCATACTATACACTGCTCAGTTATACATTGTCGGTCGTAGAACAATTTCGCACAAGCTGCATCTTGAGGTTCTCGTTTGGTATGCTGACTTTCTAAACTACTTTTCCCTATCATCGATTTTATATAAGTTGGAAAGGATGAACTTCATTTATGGCGCGCTACTATTTAGCATCCCATAAGTGGAGACCTAATGCGAGAACTAAAAGTGAGCTAGACAGCGTGCACAAAGCCGATCACATCATGAGAAGAACAGACGACAAGTGGACTCTAAGAACACCTGAGTGGGTTCCTCGCGAAGCCAAAGTCGCGAGGAAGACCATCAATGAGATGGGCAGGGCGTTTGAAACGGATGGACCAGTTGAATAATCAGCTGGATACGATTTTTGCCCCTGGAACTCGTGGTGCCACCGACGACAATTAAGAACATCGTAGATGTCCGAAGCTGGGGCCCGCACGCGACGGACCATTCAAGTATTTAATTAAGTACTGTCAGCTTAGTGACAGGGAATTGACCAAATTCTCTGAGAATCAGTGTAAAGCGCACATCCACAAAAAAGCTCCAAGCACAATTCCTGCTGCGTGCGCGGGTCTAGGGGAAAAGCTTGCTTTCCAAAAGTTTTGACCAAAACCCGGAAAAAATCTAAGGATTGGAATTAACTGAAACAAAACGTGGGTATCCCATTACTTCTCACAGTCCAAAGAGATGCCATAATTTTGAACAGTGATGAGAAGCGGCCGACTACAAGAAGAGGAAAAAGAACTCGAAAGCTTTGGCCAATGTTTTGAAATACTGCGAAATAATGATGATCGACTAAAACTTCAAGAAGTAGGAACTAGGAACTAGTCAACCATCCCCCATATTCTCCAGATCTTTCTCCAACGACTTTCCTCATTCACACCTCAATCTCACATAGTGGAAAAAATTTCAACGATAAAGAAGTCAAAGCCGCTGTGGAGAAGTTCGAGTCCTAATATCAGTCCATCTGTAGGAAAGCGATAATGGTGAAAGAGAACGATCTGAACTAGAATGTTGAACTTCAAAATTATACTGAATAAGCAAATAGGTTTCCGATGTTTACGCCTTATTTTCGTTGTTAGGTCAAAAACTTTCCAAATACCCTTTAAACATGGTGACCATGAAAGTCTTGAGATATGAAAAGAAGTAAAAAGTGGAAGCTTCGAGTAGCATGATGAAATTTGGTCAAATTCGGAAAGCGGACTACGAATTAAATAGTTCCAAGAGCTGAACATCCTTCCACCATTCTAGTGGCATCGCTTTAATTTTTGAAAACTTTTGCGACATATTCAGAGGGACTTGATATGAAAATTAAAACCAACTCTTCAGAATATCAAACGAAGGACTAGAATTTCGATATGGCTTTTGAAATACACAATTTATGTACTCACTCAACGTTGGTGCAGATTGGATAATTGTGCTTTGCACTCACCTGTCATGGTTTCACTAAAGGTTCGAAGGTTTATAGCCAAGAAAAGTATGAGTAAGATGATTTTTTACTGTTTACGGAGCTTACATATGCCTTGATAAGTGCAAAATACAACAAACGTTATCATCTAATCTTTGTGTCTTTCAAAGGTTGCAAGTTCTGTTCAACAGTTTTTCCAAATCTTCTAGCAAAAAAAAATTATTATCGGAAAGTTGCTTCAATGAATAATTGTACCAATGGAGTAGAAGAATTCCTGGTGATAAAAAGTAAGCAGATGTTTGCAGGAAAACCTGCAACTCATGGATTAGTGCAATGGGGTGAGACGTATTGCAATGGTGTTAATAGGCGAGCACTAAATAAATAGACAAAAGCGTTTAAAAGCGAATCAAATCCAGCCCACGCACCTCCTTCTCGACAAATTGCATGGGGGCTAAACAGATCTTCTATTTACCATGCAACTGAAGCGTTACCATTTGATTCAACTGGCTTGGCAGTGGCAAAGGCGGGGCTTCGTGACCCAATTAAGGCTAGGTCATGATCAGAGAGCACTCGCGCGAGAGAGACGCAGGTGCGTCGCGGGCGCGAGCGGCCTCAAATACAGGGTGTCCCAAAAGTAAGTACACACTTTTCAATCGTCAATATCTCTCTTCCCAATGGGTCTTTTTTCTCTATTCAAGTACCATTCTGTAGAGGAGGCTTCAACTTAGATTTACAGCATTGAGCGGATCACCGACCGCTCTTCATCACTGTAGGATTACTGTAAGAACTTAGAGCAAGTAGAACTATTGTGAAATATTAGGTTGTCCGGAAATTAATGCCCGTTTTGAATTTCAATTGCAATAAGTCATACACTTCTCACTTTTAAATAGGTTGCAAAGTACCATTCGATAGAGCAAAGCAAGCATCTACAAGATGGCCATCTTGCTTTTGCAACAGCTCTTATCCACCTCGAGTTTCGAGCCAAAAACTAAAAAGACTCAGCAGCCCAAAAAATCGAAAAAAAATCGCAACTCAGTTCATAAAAATCCTACAAAAATTCTAACTTGCTCACGTAAACACTATCCACATAAGACATCTATATACGCCTTTGCCGTATTTTTTCTTCCGTTAGAAATCGAGAAAACGGAAATTTTCGTGCATTTGCCAAAGTGATGCTGTGCCATCCCCACATAGGTAGTTGTATACCATAAGCCTGTAGAAATACAGATTTAGATTTTCAGCTCTCTACAAGCTTTAGTTCTTCAAAAATTTGAATTTTAGCTTGGACCACCTAACTAGGGAAAGCTGTATTCGTTATTTCTCGAGGACTAAAGCTTGTAGAGAGCTGAAAATTTAGGTCTGTACTTCTACAGGCTTGTGGTATACAACTACCTATGTGGGGATGGCACAGCATCACTTTGGCAAATGCACGAAAATTTCCGTTTTCTTGATTTCTAACAGGGGAAATAATACGGCAAAGGCGTATATAGATGTCTTATGTGGATAGTGTTTACGTGAGCAAGTTAGAATTTTTGTAGGATTTTTATGAGCTGAGTTGCGATTTTTTTCGATTTTTCGGGCTGCTGAGTCTTTTTACTTTTTACCTTAAAACTCGAGGTGGATAAGAGCTGTTGCAAAAGCAAGAGAGCCGTCTTGTAGAGCTTAATTTGCTCTATCGAATGATACTTTACAAACTATTTAGAAATGAGAAATGTACGACTTATTGAGGTTGAAATTCAAAACGGGCATTAATTTCCGGACAACCTAATATGTCATCTGACAAAAATTTCTTCAAAAAATTTGAAAACTATTGTACTAGGGTTTTCGCGCACGCTAATTTTACTACACAACTTTTTATGAGTGTTTTCAGCTTTTTTGACTTTGTAATCACATTTCTGACAAGTAGTGAGAATTTGGATATTACGGTTTACCTGGGATAACTTTAGAAAGAAGCATCATAGTAAAGTGAAAATTTCATATTTGAAATCAGCAACTTCCATTACCTTAGTATAAGAGTTTTAGCTTGTTTGGTTTTGTTCCAAGGCAGAATATGACTTCCAATGGCCTGAAATCCTTGTCGAAGTTTCTACAGTTATCCTACAGTAACGAAGATCGATCGGTGATTCGCTCAATACCGTAAATCTAAGTTGAAGCCTGCTCTACAGAATGGTACTTGAATGGCGAAAAAAGACGCAATGGGAAGAGAAATATTAACGATTGAAAAGTGTGTACTTACTTTTGGGACACCCTGTAGATCACAAAACCCCGCCCTGATGGTGCCAAGCCAGTTGAATCAAATGTTACATTCCATTTGCAAGCTATCTTAATCTATTTAGTGCAATAACGCTATAATGAATGTTTGGCAAGTAAGCTAATGTTTTCACCTTAATTCCTTGTAATTGAGAATGCCAGAGCATTCGGTAAAGTTGAAAAATAATTGATAAAATAAATGCCACGAAGTCAAAGAATTCTCTAGCAAGATGAACACTTCTGTAATCACTTTTAACATAAAAAAGCAGTTGTGCTTTTGAGCAGAAGTTACAGTACGAACTTGTAATTTGCTAATGCTACAATATGGCAATAGGTGTCAGATTTACTATAAAACGGAACAAGTATCCAAACAAACAGATACAACTCGTGTTTTTTGTCGGCTATCGTCTGTTTGATATTCTTGGAAACAAACAACAACTCCCCGTTGAATATGATTCATTATTTTTGCTCGAATTAGACTACATCAAAGCAGCTGCCTGCATACATATGCACGACATTGACAACAATTAGAGAATGGTGAAAGCAGGTGAGGTAGAGGTATTTTGAAAACTGAAGCGCATTGATATAGCATAGCTACGCGGATACTATATGCAGTTGAGTCGTTTGAAATATATCTGGAATGCAAAGTTGAGAAGCAATTCTACTTCCATGCTCCCAGCGGATAACTCGATGACTCACAGTAGAATATGGGATTACATGAGTAAAATTCGGTTCTTAGCATAAAGGTTTCGAAAGTGGCTGTGTTTTGAGAATCGTTGTATTTTTAGTAGTTTTGACCCGCAATTTCTTTGCGGATTGCTGCCTTCATAATTTTTCTGATCCTAAAGCTCAGCATATTGCAAACTTTCGAGAGTCAAAGCACAAAAATACGTTGTGCAAAGTTCTCGAATATCCGACAATTACTCCAAAAGTAAATTACTGCGGCGCCCATATACGAGCACTCGTACAGGTAGTACGGAGGTCATTGCACACTGGATGTCTCTTTCCTCGAAGACGATTACTGTTGCCACTACGTGTCCTGCCGCAATCGCCTTGGGACCTCTTCTTGATTGCCGCGTCCCCTGCCAAACGGCTACGGTCTTCCCCAGTCGGGATCAGCCCGAATCGTCGGCTAAATTTACGCGCTTGCAGCGCTAGCGGTCCGCTGCATATGCGTGCTGTCGGAGAGAGCAAAAGGACTGAAGAGAAAGCAGAGAAGCAGGTCGTGGGCGTTACCGCAAAACCCTAGCGACGCGGACTCCCGCCATGCCAATTTTGGCTTGGTTGGGATTGGGGTAGACTGTATAAACAGCGGCGCCTCATCCGGGTAGGAGGAACGAACTCCGCCAAATTGAACCCACCTTCGCTGGCAATTAGTCCTCTTGCAATATTGTTGCATGTCGTTGCAGGACCAGTAGTCCGCGGAGGCGGTTCAAATTGGCGGGGTTAGTTCTCCTACCCGGCTGATCCTACCGTCACTTCACTTCCGTTTTCGATCAATTTTAAGTCGTGTTATTAGGCTCGTGCAATGCTGATAACTTTTTTTGGAATATGCGGAACTGTTGCACCGTGCTTAGGGATTGTAAGGGGTTAATCGTTTTATGGATTGGTTTTAAATGCTCAACCCATACGTCGATGTTCTGGGTCCTCTGCCAGCGTCGACTCTTGCGCCCGACTTTGGAGGAACCCAGAACATTGTCGTTGTGTTGAGCCTTTAGAACATCGGCAGTACGGAACGACGGTTTCGTAGGTTATTTCATGGAGTCAGTGTTCCAGAGTAAAGGTTCGCGCTTTTGATACAATCTTCTTTTTTGTTTCCATGTAATTGAGATAAACTTACCCTAATTTCAAGCGTATAAGGTGCAGGGGATTTTTTTCCAAAGTCGACCAGCCCAGACACGCCAAAGGACTTTACAACCAAAGGACACCCTATAACGTGCTGTATATCGCTTGGGAGAATCGTGCGATATGATGATTTTCTTTCGGAATACAGTGAAGCGGCTGAGCGTCTAGCTTGAAATTTCGAAAAAGTGCGCCTTATACGCGTGAAATTAGGGTAATCAATCTAGTCGCGCGTTTCCTATGGGGTTGTTTGATATTGTGATCGCGTTGGGTGGACACCCCGAAGTGAACATCTATAGCGAACGCGAAGGTATGATTGACTGCACGGAATCACCCGGAATGCGCACCCGCGCGCGTGTCTCTTGCGGGCGACCATTGGCATTCGCGCGCATGAGTCATCATAGCGCCCATGCTCAGCAGCCGCGTTGCAGGCACGCTCGCTGCGTTTAACTTTACAACAACCCGGGCGATTTCGTGCAGGCGACTTTACTAATGTGGGGTTAGCGGCACAGGGCAATTGAGCATGCGGATAGGGGTGCTGGTCCCACCTGCTGCATCATGTGTGCTACGCAAGATTGTTTCTTGAGACCTTGGCTGTAACCAGGGTTGAGCAAGAAGTCAGGCACAAGTCCTTCAAAAACGACTTCCCCCCTGTGAAAGCCCCTAAAATGACCCTTCCGTTTCAAGTCCACGACCTTAGACTGTGATATTTTGAAGAAAACCAGTCTTCACTGGAGGGTTCATGTTTTTTGGCGTAGGCCCAACTTTCTGCGATTGCACACACACGCAACTTGACGGCAAGTTTCAAACTTGGATAGCCCTCTTTTAAGAATTATAATTTTTGCAGGGGTGTAGTGTTTGGCTCCAAAATTTCAATATAGCAAGAAGAGGCTTTGCGCTCAATACTCATACTGAAAAGGAGCGATTTTTAAATAGTGAAGGCAAGTTAAGGGGGTTAGGCGCAATCCCTCGAAAGCTCAGGCGGCTTGACCTTTTGAGGGGCTGCGCCTGACACCATTAACTTTATTTTCGAGGAAGCTTTTCTATCCAAGTTTTTTTTGTGATTCGCTAGCACAACTCTCGAAGATTCCACAATAAGTGTTTGAGCTTGTTTCGACTTGTTTCGGCCTCGTAGTACGATATGAAGCCTGATTTCTAGCAAAGTCTTGTAGAGAACGTTACCTTGTTATGAGCACAAAAAAACTGACTATTTTAACTTTTCAAGCCAAGTTAATCATGTTTGAAAATCACGCTTGCTAGACGTTGCGAAACACTAGAAAATGCGGGAGGTAATGAGTTTAGAGCTCATAGAGGTGATCTGACATGTATTACGGAAATAAACCCATTTCACACAGCAAGCTTACTTGGCGACCTCATGATATGTGAAGGTAAAAGATGAAGACTTGAATTTGGCTGATTCGATTGTGGAAACAATCAGTATGCTGTTTACGGCCGTCATTCCTTAGTACTAGTGATTGCGATATCCACCGGACTAGCGCATTTCTTCTTCACCTTCGTAGTATCGCCCCAACTAAACGGACGCTTCTTAATTACGATCCCCCCTCAGTCATACCCCTAAGACGACCCCCCAGGTCGGGCGCACCTGACCTCACGCTCAACCCTGGCTGTAACTTATACATGAATTCGTGACAGTTTTTCAGATAGAAGCGTGAAAAGACGGACCCTTGGCGCGTTATTATGATGGGATGATTAAAATTCAAGGACGGGTGCGGTCGTGAATGCATGATCATCAGAGAAGACAGAAGTGTACGTTAGCTTATGTGTAGTGAGAATAAACGAGCCTAAGCTCTACTGGATCAAAAGAAGAGGCGAGCTTCACGCTTTCATCTCAATATCATATAGCTTAAAAACGAATTATTGTACAATATTTCGTTTTTAGGCTCAAAGATAGTGACGCCATTAGTAAAAGCCAAGTTCTGTGACCGTTTTACCATATTTATATCTCTGTATTCATAAAGAACATAAATATAAGAACGAGAGAGATTTGATTGGGATGAATTTAGATTCCGATGATATTTGGCTATGGCTTCATTGGCTTATCTAAGATTGAAGTTCTTTTAAGAGCTCCATGGTAACACTTCTAATTAGACTAACAAAAAAGGACGTTGTATAGTTCTTAGATCATTTTGCAGCATGAGTCTTGCACTAAAATTCAAAAAACAGATGAAGTTGCTCAGAAACCCTTCACTGATTTCTCACTTTTTACTATGAATATGTCAGTTTACTGTTTAACTTACTGTTCTAATTTTGGATAAGGTCAAATATCGAATCGCATTTTCTCTAGACTGAAAATAAATGAAGAAGCCTAATTTTGACTGCGCTGGTTGAGGGCGAGTGTCTATGGAACGCATAATGAAGAAGAGTAGTGGATATTTGACCCTGAAATTTTTGCGCATTGACGATGCAAAAAACAAACATGCAAGCCCGGCTCCGTGTGAGCTCGACAAAATCATATTTTGCGCATGGTTCGCTTTAGATACCACATCATCACAATCGAATGACGGACGTGGAAGAATACGCTTGAGGGCATTTCCAGTGAAGGTGGTCGCAAGAAGCACGGCGCGGTGCTCGAGGCGAAAGACTATTATGCGTAGAATAACTAAGCTTTTTTTACCATGTTTATGCCTAGATCGACATATGTGTGTTGACGTGAGTGCTTTGTTATACGAACAATTATGGCATCAAGTTCATGTATCGACTTCTAGGTCCATAAACGTATCTTAGGCTGGGCCCTTCTGGGAAATTAGAAGAATACACACAGTAGATAGGGTGAAGATATTATGTCGTACCGAAAGTTTTGTCGGTTTTTTCAAACCACTATAAAACCACGCACAATAATCACCTGAATGAGCAACATGCACTCGATGCAGCTTTTTCTTCTCTTTCTTATGAATACATTCTCGAGCCACAATCTTGTATACTTTTTTCGATATTTGTTGAAATTCTCCATCCGTCAATTTCATCTGCTCAAAGTTCGGCTATTTTTTGAAAATTTCATTCTAAAGTTTTTGAAATGTTTAAAAATGATTCTAATAGAGCAGTTCTTGAACCACAAGAATATATTTTTAGATTCTCGAATTTGCTGGATTTAGCTTGAAAAAATTATTTCTCAAGACGTCTCGATTTTCGGCAAAGTCATGAAACAGGCAACTGCAGCAAATACACGGAAGTTTTCAAATTTTCTGCGAATTGAAAAATGAGTCTTATTGAACATTATTTATGCAACACAACCAACTTTAATTCGCTTTGAAAAGCAGCTTTTTCAAATCTTTTGGTACTTTTACGTGTTAAACTGAATCAAAAAGCCGCGGTTTTTATTAAATAATTAGTTATACCGGACTTGGTAAACATGGCCCATGCAATTTAAAATGAACAAATTGTAGTCAAAGGCTTGCTCTACATAACGGTTACCAGCGCTTCTTGAAAACATCGGGATAAAAAATTTTAAAATTCGGGAAAGATTTGGCGTTACTGCTAAGCTGCTCAAAAAGCCATGGCGATAACATTGCAAAGGCAAGGTAGATCAGAACGCAAGTATAGCTGTAAGAAAGAGTATAAAAATCTGAACCAAATGGTACCTAACCTGCTCGTGGATTGATGTTCTGTGAGTTTCAGTGATCGATGAAAAAACCGACAAAACTTTCGGGACAACCTAATATTAGGTTGATGCAAAAATAATGAGCGTTTTCCTAAGACTTTTTTCAGGACAACTTTTCTCCATCAAACCTCTTCCTTTGTAGCGGTTTCCACATATTATTAGAAAGCTCTTTTCATGCTCTATCTAATTGTGTTCAAATTGGACTTTTAGCCCACTCGGTTAAGAATTTATAGAGCTTCAAACAATCGCACTCAAAACCAGATTTTCGTTGCATTCATTTTTCTCGCCAGAATTTGAGCACGAATGAGGATGGTTTATCGAAAATTTAGCCGCTATATGTGATGGAAATTGTCTACATTATGCATATTTAACCATATTTTTTGAAGTTAACTGAAGTGAGATAACGGCGGCTTAACATGGGTAATGGTTATGGTCATTTTAGAGCCCATAACTTTCTTTTGTAGTATGCAGTCGCTCAAACTTTGCTCATCTCTGTAAGCGTGAGGGTAGGAATCCTATTAGCAGTCTTTGCAAAAACATCCAGCTGTTCAGTACGCAGAAAATTAGAAAATTCTATACTTTGGGGTTTTGAGGTTTACTGAAAAAATGCTAAAAAAGTTGATATTTTTGAATTTAGAAATTTCCCTCTTCGCTAGTCTTTTTTCTCCAAACCGCTTCCATGTATATCTGTACTACTGACTTGTGGCTACAAGATAGGCTGCTTATAAATGGTAACAACAAAGTATGAAAGGAGTTATGTTTTGTCAAAAACAAGACATCAGAAAAAAATTTTTTTGTTTTTCAATCCATATTTTTCTGCCCATATGAGATATGAGTATACGTCAATATGCGCTGTACTGCGAAAGGTTCTCTGCATCTGATGGTCTTTATCACATTTCAAAATGTAGATTTTGTAGAAAGTTATAGCAAGTTGAAGTGAAAAATTGAAAAATGCTCATTATTGCACCAACCAATATATTAGGTTGAACCGAAAGTTCCGTCGTTTCATTTTCAAAAATTTGTAACTTCGCGAGATTTCAACGGATTTGCTTGCTTGTAATTTTAGTAGAAAGATTAGGTCTTCCTCTTTCAAGCTGTTTTGTGAAGCTTCTGTTTCACACTGGGTGCAGAGATAAAAACGGAAAACTAAGACCATGTGACTTTGACCATTTTAAGTTAGGTCACCAAAAATCTGGAATGCTGCAGAAAAATCTGAAATCGTCAGTACATATATTTTTCTGCCCATATGGGGTATGAGCGTAGCTCAATGTGCGCTGTACTAAAGGTTCGCTGCATCTGATGGTCCTTATCTCATTTTGAAATATAGATTTTATAGAAAGTTATAGCTAGTTGAAGTGAAAAATTGAAAAACGCTCATTATTTTTGCATCAATCTAATACTAGCGAAGCAATCAAGTACTACTTGTTAGGATCCAGGAGATTCTTCAGCTATCCACAATTGGGTAGAATTGACCTAATGAGCTAAACAATCTGAATAAGCACAGTCTTATCGCGCTAAAGTTTTCCGATAATTTGTTGAAAAGTCGAAGATATCTGAAGAAAGGCTCGCTTATAAAACTGCTGTTGGGGAGGAAGTACTCGCACTACAAAAGAAAGCTCTGTCAAATCCTTCAATTCAGAGATTTCACAGATTTGGTGATTTCAACTCAGTTGGCCTCAGCATAAAAACTAAGGGAATCCACTATTCCTCTTCCAGAAACTTTCTTCTCCACTTTACTGTTCTTTCTCAATCCCTTATTTGGTCCCCTTCCTGTGCAAGGCTTTTCTAATTTTCACAGCTGGAGATTTACAAGGCTCTGGCTTCAATGATGAAATCTATTAAAATTGCGTGAGGCTAGATCAAAGCCGACTTACGAGCTAATCATTTCTTTTCCGTCTATAGATAGACTTTATATTTGAACAAAAACAGGGGATTTTCCAGACCAAAGTTTGTGCACATTAGTTTTTTCACAGAATTTCTGGAAACAGTGGTATGAATTGAAAACACAGGCAGCAGTTGCAAATAGCTTTGATGATGGATTGATGGATTGATATATAATACATTGAGAGGAATGAAATCAATGGAAACTCGGGATAAACGCAATTTCCGTCCTTGGTCTCCAAAGGTAAAATTTAATTCTTAGCTTGAACGTGGAAATTAAACCTATAAAGTTTGTTGTTTTTCTCCTATAGTAATAGCACCTCTTACATTTGCAATTTGCGCTTCTTCAACCTCTCTACTGTCAGGTGATTAAATCTATTGTTAAGAAAAGGCGTGACCGAGCAAATATATTCAAAGCTATCAAAATGAAGTAGGGTAATGACTTAAAGACAGCTAATTCAATTTAGAGAGTTTGTTAGTTGTAAATCCTGAATTACGTCTCCTCGAATTTCCATTGGCAGCGAATTAACATTTGTTTGCCGATTTAGACTGTTTGCCAATCAAAATGCAATTATAACTCCAAACTCCGCAATTCAGCAGAAAAAGTGTCTATTATTACATTAACTTTGCACATTCTAGCAATTCGAGTCTCATTACATCAGACTCAAAAAACCAATGGTGACGAGCTAGTAATGCGATCTGGTTCATTTTCATCTCACTGCTTCCTTGAGCTTCACCGCAAGTGCAATCAGCTTTTAGGAAATTCATTTAGGAATGTAGGCTTTGGGAAAAAGGCATCAGCTCGTTTTGATTAAGAGCACATGCCAATCAAAACTGAGTAAGGTATCTCTGTTCTCAAACAATTCACGGGAACTTCCGCAGGGCAAGCAAAATATGCAGCGGTTCCGCAGGATTTTGTTTACTATTGCAAAGGTGGAGACCTTGAAAATGGGAACTTCCGCAGAATTTCGACGTTAGACTGAATGAAAACAGGAACTTCCTGCGGACCTTCCGCAAACGTTCCGCGGAAGTTCCGGCCAGTTGTCTGAATGTGCAATCATGAGCGAGGGGGGTGAGTCAGGTTCAAATATCACATAGATTGTTTTTCAGATATCATATTATTGGAATTGGTGGAAAACTCTCTTTTTCGTCATTAGGCGTAGTTGTAAATTGGCAGGTTAAAGGTAAAAACAGTTGTCTCAAACCAAAGAAAATAAAATATCCAACAAGTGCTGCAAGCCTTGGTTAATAAATATTATAGAACAATCCAAACATTCCTTGCAAAAATCTGAAGGAGTTTCCCCATTCGCATCTATATTTCGCATGTAGGTGCTGGGAATCCTGGACCAAATAAATCATCACTTAGGCTGTGCTATAATTGACTTTCAAAACTCCCGCCCCGCCCGTACCGTATTTTCCAACGGTGGACGCTGATTGCTCCACCAAAAAAGACTACGATACGGGCGAGAGTTAAGAAATAAAGTGTTTGCTAACGAAAATGCTTCATATGAGCTGACGGTTGAGCAATGGCTTACTCAAGTCTTACCTATCTGTCTGCACACAAAAAATAGAAACCCATTTTGGCTAAATTTGCTTTTATGTCAATTAGTAGAAACCTTTGAGAATGCGAATAACTCAAAGTAATAGCTTACTATGATGAGTTATTTCTGTATTTTACATTTGGGTAACATCTCAAGCCGACAATAAAACGAGTTCTTGCAACTTGTTAGAAACAAATGTGGAAAAAGACTTTTCTCAAAAACGATAATAAAGAAGATCGTAGACGTTAAAGAGGGCACAAGTTCATTTTGACACTCTATTCGCTTTCAAGAGTATATTGTCCAACCAAACGTGAATAATAGTTCATTTGGAAAAAAGGAGAGCAAGAGAGATTTCATTGCTTTCTACTTTCTTGACTGGGAAATTTCATGTAATGAAATCGAATCCCTTGCTTGATTATCATTAGACCTGCATCCGAGATGAAAACCTGTTACAGAATTGCAGTAAAAAGGTTGATTGCTTGGCTCACGACAAAAAAACATTTGATTGGTTTCGCAAATATTCAGAACGCCCACATGGGATTAGTGCAAGAAAAGCGTAGACTGATTAAGATTTTAAAGAACACATTTTCAACATTATCAAAAAGTTTTTGCAATCTCATCCAATGGCAATGCTGTCACGGTTAGAGCTCAATGATTTTTTTTAAACTATACTTCAACAAATGAGAACCAGTTCGGAAGGTAAAATGAAGACTTACTCAGACAATTGCATCGGAAAGTTCGCGGCCTCAAAGCGTGTTACATGGCGCGCCGCGGCCCTTAAAATTTCAGCCGCACACGCCGCGGCCCATGTATATTTTACCGGGAACGCCGCGGCCAAAGTTGAAATCGGGAAGAGATTACCGGGAAGGTCGCGGCCCAACCACCTCACTCGGCGGGCCGCGGGCCCTATCAAAGGCCGCACTTCTCACACGCTGTAGTTTAAGGCGCAACCCTCGTGAGGTACGTCGCAGCGATGGGGCTACCCTAAGTGTTTATGAGGCTGGGCATCGATTCTCGGATTTGGTACTATCTGGCAGAGTTGAGTTTTTATGCTGATGAAATAAACTTCAGCAGTCGTATGAACAATACCGACGACATTAGATGATGTCGACAGATGAGCTAACAAGTTGCTCAATTTGTGCTCAAGTCGTTATTATGAAAGACACGCCAAAAGGTTTTTCACTCTTCCTAGGCCTCACAAGCATGCTAATCGGGTCAACTGCGGGCGCTTACAGGGTGCACCGTGGTCACTTATCGGGTCCAATTTCGGTTCATACCGGGCAGCTCGCGGCATGGATGATTGGTGGTCGAGCAAGCACCTGCGAACTTCCCGATGCGATTGTCTGAGTAGTTTGGAGCCCAACCTTACTTTAGTCAATGATTTCCCTGAAAACTTAGGATCGAGTTCTTTGGTAGAGAAAGCACATCACTGTCATTCAATGGCGTACCCAGGATTTTTGCTTGGGGGGGGGGGGGGGGAGGAGATAAAAATTTTTGGATGAAGGTGCGTGGCGTTAGCCACGCACTCCGAAATATTTTGGGGTGCTTTCCAAAATTTTCGCGGCCCCCTGACCCCAAAATTTCCTGAAAAAAATTTTTACAAGACTAATTTGAATTTTTTAGGATTTTTCAAAAATTATTTTAATTATCTACAGGTAAAAAAAGTCGCTTGCACATTTCTAAAACACATTTGAGTAACTTTCAAAAATTTCGCGACCCGTTCTCGAAGGGTACGTAAGAGGAACCAGAGATGTCTAAAAAAGTCGAGAACAAGCTTTGTTTCTAGAGACTAATTAGCTTTTAGATTTCACAATTGCGGCAGAATGACAATAATAATTAAACTATGAATTACACGTGTAAGATTCCAATCAGGATGCAATACTTTTTTCGATGTGATTATGCTTTATAGCACCTTCTCGTGACTGAGAAAACTGACACTTAAAACTAAAAGAAAGCAATCTTTACAGAGAAAAATATAGTTAGTATTATTTGTGGTTGTGGTTGTGGTTGTGCTTTACTATTTTTACAAATGTAGTCTCTTACCGTAATATAAGACATTTGACAAGGCCAGGTGCTTTATAAGAGAGGAAAATATGTTTACTCAGGCGTTTCTGCTTGCTACATATTCTTGGAGGAATATAATATTCGTGCAGAGATCGAAGAATCTTCTACTCAATAACAGTCCTGATTATCAGTAAGTAAGAAATAAAAGAGAAGTTAGAAAATGCTGGCTAGGAAAATATTTATGAGGGTAGGGGCTTGACATCTGCTTCGAAAAGCTATGGTATTGGACGACTTCAATGCATTGAAAAGTGAAGACTTGTATTTTTCAACACTCGTCATTGTCTTGAGCCCAGCGGCACTTGTCGCGAATGTATCAAATATTTCCATATGTCAGGATCTCTTGCGGGATGTCTCGAAAAGAATATTTTGAAAAAAAAACTAAAGGAGCTGACTTTTTGCAGAATGCTCTTGTCGAAAATGCCCGATTTGCTGCACAGACAAAAATTTTTTTCACTAAATAGACAGAAATAATTCCTCGAAATGTCCATTGTAAAGAATGAGGTTCTTGCAATGTTTAAAAAGCAAATATCGCATCAAGCATTGTCTATGTGTAGTCAAACTCTCACATTTCATTTTTACCCTATTAAGTATCACCTGAAGCTGTGAATTCGTCAATATTGTCAGCTAACGCAATGCAAATATATCAAAACAAATGCCTGAATCTAAATGTCTCCAAATTCTAGAGCTCAAAGAATAATGAAAGTACATGTGTATTTCTTTGCTCTAAGGTTGAGCTTCAAGTTATTAGGGTACTGTAAAAAATAATTCTCGCACTTGAGTTTATCTTATCTACTGCGAAATCGGCCTTCGCAAACGATCCTTAAACCATCGTTTTGAGTTAGAAGCTGTGAGACCGTAGCTATAAATGCTATGCTCTACAGCTCATTTCAAACTCAACTCCACTAATGTCATAATACATATGTTCAATTTATAACCAAAAATAGAGTCTCAACTCGTCTCACTACAGTCTCGTTATGTAGTTCCACTTTGTTGACTTTAAAGCTTATATACGGAGCCAATCATTGTACGCAAAACGGCTTTCAATCAAATTTGTAGTCTACAGCAGCAAAAAGAAGCTATCGATAAATGGAAAGAGAAATGAAAGCCCTCAATGGATTTAGTTTTGGTCAAGGCGCAAAAGTTTGAATTACGTTAATTACGTCTTGAACAACCCTATGAGTGAGAGCACCATATCTGTGCATAATTGCCTCTCTGAATAACAAACCATATAGTCGGATAAACCCAAACGGATGGTTAGCTGGCTTTCAAGGAGAAATTTTGCTAGAAGTCATTATTTGAAACCCATGCTGGCTCAGCTCCATGCAAAAAATGATATGCTATGCACTATCAGAATGTTGCTTATTAAATGAAGGATACAACCGTTCCAGCCAGGGTTCTTTGGAATAACATTGATGATTTCAGCAGCAAAGTGCCTGGGAAATGAGAGGAGGGCTTGATCTCAAGGTCGGTGTCTATATTGACATTATCCAACAATCAGTGAAGCACTCGAGATTTGCGCGACTAGCTTTGACAGGTAGATCGTTGAAGCTTACTGAGAGCAGTGGTTTCGCAGTTGAGATCAACTATTCTACATGTATCGAACCTTCCGATAGTTGCAAGATTGGAAGTTTTTTTTTTCGGAGGCAAAAAAAGAAGTCTTCGAAAGATTGGCTGTAGCCACTCTCTTTTTTATTCTCCAGGATTTTTAAATTTTCGATCTCGAAATTCAGAATCTTGATATCTTGTGAAGAGGCTGTGGATGCAATCACTCGAAATTCTATTTTTGAAAAATGTTGATGATTCTATTAAATCTTAAAAATTCTTTGATGATTTAGAAGTTAGAACAAGCCACACGCACAATTGTAAGTTATATAGACTATTTGCAAAGAGTAGAGAGGGGAAAACGCTGTAGATCAACGGTGCTTGCTACATATTTTACGCAATTATTTTCAAAAACAGCAATCAAATTACAATACCATGTCGAGATAAATTGTGTTACACGTAGAGCAACGTCATAGTGAAACACTCAAATTCCGCCGCTAATATTTCAAAGCAGCAGCATTTTGGTTTGCAAAATAGCTAGAGCTTGCACTATAGATATCGGCGAAGCAAAACAAGAAAATATTTTAAAGGACTGCGAGGGAAGAAAAGAGTAGAGGGCGAGTAAAGAAGCTTAGACCGATTACTGTGCAAACTAGAAAAGTAAGCTTCGCTTGCAGAAAAGTGCAAGTGTGAGAAAATGGAGCCTAGGGATCTGGTTTGGAAGAATGCTAGTTCCGAAAGGCTCAAACCAATATTCATCACGTTTATATTATGGGCCTTTTCGTAATAAAATTGGAGCGATTACCGAGTTTTCCATTACAGAAATGAAGATAGAGCTATAACAAGTTCGTTGCAGCTTTGCTTCTTTCTCTTTGCCGCTAGCAAGGTTTAAAACTTTTTTCAAAATTGGATATTCGAATAAACTTGCAGCATTTTTTTTTCATAGCAGGAACTCCTAATCTGAGACATCACGACAATCATGACGGTAAGCTCGCCCAGAATATGGGCGCAAGTTACAAAAAAACAATCCAAGTTTAGAATAGTTCGAAAGTGAACAATTTCTACTTTTATAGACGTGCTAAAACTTGCACATCTTTTCTTTCGGGAAATGCTATGAGGAGAGTGTATAGCTAGAAAACATTCTCGTGACACCATAGTATTCCATAAATAAAAAATTCTTCGGAAGATTTCGGAATTTGTTGCATCTAAAAATTTTGAAATTCTTGAAACATCTTGAAATTTTTGTAAGGAACGCCATAGAGCGTATGAATAAATAAATAAATAAATAAATAAACTCAAAGAAAATCTGCTATGAATTCTCTACTTGAAGAAACCAGTTTTCATGCTTTTTCCTATCAAACATATGAGTACACTGAACGTTATGATAGAGTAGGTAAACAGAGTTCTTATAGCTTGACTAGCAGGAAGTGTCTAAGTGACTGAAATGTGGCACAATAGCATAACAAAGCCAGCACATACGGGCAA
This sequence comes from Cylicocyclus nassatus, assembly GCA_958299035.1. NCBI lineage: Eukaryota > Metazoa > Nematoda > Chromadorea > Rhabditida > Strongylidae > Cylicocyclus > Cylicocyclus nassatus. The sequence goes on along the minus strand of CATQJL010000305.1, from coordinate 71,149,871 downwards.
TTACACAAAGCATTCCCAGAGTAAATCCAATGATTCTTGATGTTCAAAGCATCAAAAAAGCAGCTTAGATGGAGCAGCAGACAGTGCATATTGAAGATATCTTTTTCAGCTTCACACTTACAAATATAGGGAATTTTGTGGGCCTGGTGTCTTCCGGTCAATTGTTCAAGAATATCCACATTTTTACCTGAAGGCAGAAGTAACTGAACTATCAAAAGGATGGCTATAATGTTAAAGAAGTTTCGATGCCATTAAAATGATGGCATAGATGTTTTCCAGTGATTTTTTGACTACTTAATTTACTTGCTTAAAACTTAGTGTGTAGCTTCTTACAACTAATCTTTCAGTCAATTAACCCATTGCGTAGTGCTTAGATATAAGTATAAGTATATATACATAACTATATATATGTATATATATATATATGTAACTAGTAAGAATAACTAGTAATAGTAACTAGTTAAGTAAGTAAGTTAGTAAGTTAAGTTAGTAATAGTACTGTAACTAGTTAGTATAACTACTAACTTATATATATGTAACTTAGCTATACACTAAGTTTTAAGCAAGTAAATTGAGTAGTCAAAAAATCACTGGAAACTTACAACTAGTTAATTAACTAGTTAACTACTTACTTCTTACAACTAGTCTTTCAGTCAATTAACCCATTGCGTAGTGCTTAGATCTTTTCCTGTTTACGTTCTCTTCCTACACCGAAGTTATCATACTATGTCAAAATTAAAGGACCCACAGAGCACCTTTCAAACTTCCAATGCTCTTACATTTTCAATAGAATCAGCGTGCCCCTTTCTTGTTTGGTTTCTTGGTTACTCTATTACACTCTTCTTGACTGTCAATACAAAATAATAGTGGAGGTTATCTAAATGGGTCTACTTAGAAGGTTTACTCTTGATCAAGGTTTACTCTTGACTTACTCGACTAAAGATTCAATGACTTGCATATGGGGGGGGGGGGGAGGGCAAATAAAGTGAGTGATTGAAGATACAGAGCACTTATTTCTTGGTGATACAGAGCACTTATTCCTTAGTGATCTTAAAAATCCCCCCCCCCCCCCCCCCCCACCCCTATCGCCCCTTCCCCCTCCTCCCCCCTCCCTCTCCACAATGACATCATAGCAATGGGAATTTGACACGAACGACATACGGCGAGCAATGGCTATTGAAGGAAGACGACTGAGCTGCTTGTTAGGCTCCTCTTGACGATAACCTCGTTGATGGAATCAGGCGTAGCAGCTATGCTTAGCCACTCAACGATCTCCACTCCCTTTCAGATCTATGTTTTTGGCAAAAAGAGCCGAGGGAAAGTGACGTCAAGTACGTGTTCTAGTGCACTTGATGATATTGCAGACTGCAAATTGAGTAGGCGTGATATTATTAGTTTTTGCAAAGGACGCATGTCAAAACATGGCGCGAGGCATCTTGCACCGCTGATGGTGCACTCTTCTCTTTGCAGAGGCTGCCAAATTTCTTGAGGATTAATTCTCGTGCAAATGTTTACAATATAAGGGGAACTTATTGTTAGTCAAACCAGCGAGAAGCAAAATAAAGTAAACTAAAGCATAGGGAGCGAATTCTAGCAGTCGTTACTATAGACTGGCCTCCAAAACCTCTCAAAAGGTTTTTTGAAATCTAAGAATTTCCCACAATTTCTAAGGAGATTTAGCAAAAGGTCGCGCATAGGAATTTGCTGTAACCCCTATGTGGATTTGCGCACAACACCGGCCACCCCCACGTCCTGCTCAAAAATAGTGGCTAGAACCGTGTTATGAAGCATATTTAAGGAATATACCCACGAATGTTCTCAGGGGTATGCCCAAGAATAAGAAAAAGGAGAGTTTTCTGGGAATTGGCAGCTACATGAGCATGCATGTCGTAAGGTGCACAGCTTAGTGTGCAGGTACACACATTGTATTACAAATGAGACTGTGCGCGTGAAAGAAAGGTTCATACACAATTTGGGTGAGCTTGTATAACTAGAATGTGTGCAGCAAAATTTGTAACTAGCTATGTACACTACCAACAATTTTTGAAGTAAAAAAAATTAAAACAATAAAAATTAGAAACATGATCGTATCGATAACAATAAGTCCCAGATCTGATATCGAAGTGAAAACACAGAACCAAGCTAATCGTAAACTTAATAGCAAATTATGTATAAAGAGTTTTTCTTAACCTATTCCTACGACCTACTAATTCAAGAAGAAAAAGCTAACTCGAGTTCCAACCCATTATTGTATTGCTTTCCCTCAGTGAGACGGTCGAATGGCGCATATTGATCGATTGTTACTAACTGGTAGAGGCAAGAAATAAGTTCCAATTCAATTTGTACCTTCGGATTTCAGCTGGTCATTCTTCACAACACTTTCTGATAAAATGACAAAAATCTCGGGGTTTGGAAACCTTGCTTTTGTAGAAAACGGATTCAGTCTGGCAATGACGGATACCGAATTGCGCGCCTTTCGACATACATACACCCCTTTCCCTTATAAGTGCAAATTTCAGCGCATAAATGGATTTTTGACAAGTTTTGCACGTTGAGCCTATATAGACAGCAGGTTCGAACATGTTACATAGGTCAGTTGACACGTTGTGGCTTGTGCGTGCAAGACATGCGTATGGCTTTCTTATCATTGTCAGATACCTCTATCCAGCATCACATCCACCCAATTCTCATTACTATCATTTTTTTTGACTTTCGCTCTTTGTATCGTAAATCCTTCTGGTTCATTTCATACCTCATCATCAAAAGCAAAACCAACCTAAGTAACTTCTGCGAATTTTCGAGGTTTCGAATTTTGTTACAGCTTGGTCCAGCAGGTTATCTGGCATGCTTATGAAAGCGATGTCAATTTGGATCATTTTAGAGTTACGGAAGGCATACGGTATGAGGTCAACATCTCTAATTTGCACAACTACATGACTCTCTGGATGAGGTAAGTCCACTGCTGTGCTTCTAATGTCAAGAAAGTGCTTTTTATGGTGTTTTCCTACCCTGTAGGTAGCTGGAGGGGATGGGCGACGGATTCCCGCCAACATCGCAATTGGCTGCCTGAGCCGATCAGCTAATTACCGCCAGAATGGAGTTACAGTCTCCTGCAGCCAATCGCTGTTTACGGCGGGAATCCCTTGCCCATCCCCTTCAGCTCTCTCTATGGTAGGAAAATGCCGTAACAAACACTTTTTTGACTTATCAAGCATAGCACTGGACTCATCTACAAGGCCATGTAGGTTTGTAATCTCGCAGTCGCAATTTTCCCGAGCCATTGCTTTTAAGATAGTGGTGCATAATGTATTTATGTTAAGTATCGACAAGTCATTCGTAAACTTACCGACGCACCTTAAGGGTCGGGCATCTTTAAGCGATTTCAGTCACGGCGCGATTTGGCAATTTGCCAGAAGTCTTCAGATCTAACACTAGCAAACTGCACATGCATAGTGTGTGCAACTTACATGGATTGATAAGAAACCCTATCTTCTGCACATTTAGCATGTCTTACAGTAAGTTATGGACGGTTGGAATATGTTAAATCGCGTCGCAACTGCAATCGCGTGAAGTAGTATGCCCTGCCCATTAGTGATAACCCGTCTCTAGAACATTTACTGGCGGAACAAACTGTAGAATTGTGTACTGTACTTATATCATTTAAGCTAGACTGGATAACAAACATGAAGAACATCTTAGAAGTCAAGTTTAACCTGTAATGAAGCGCGCATGGTGTTTGATGAGCATATTAAGTTACACATGACTCGACCATATTTGGTTTGGTACTAAAGTTTAGGCACACAGTGAAGCTTTATTTGAATAAATGCACATGATATTTGTAGTCAGCAAGTCAAGGGGTCCCTCTACGCAGAGTCACTGCAAATTCTGGGAGCCTGACTTAGCGCATACCTAACGTAATCCCTCAGAAAGGTACCTATAGTGCAGAGGCCAGCATGATTTTCGTAATCAGAATTCCGCCCCCCCCCCTCCCCCTCCCTTTTAAGCAAGCAGCGTCGAAGATCGTGAGATTCTTAGTTGTTCAAAGTGGGATGGTACACCGCTTACTTCCACTTAATTCCTCCTTTTATCTTCCACGGTAAGTCAATTCTGCCGAGACACTGGCTATAAAGGCAGCGGCTCGGAAAAATTTCAACTGCGCGCTTTCTGTTCCTCCTTGGTTTTGTGGACGAGTTTAGACCAGAGCTGTGCTTGAAAAGTCAAAAAATTGCTTTTTTTTGTCGTTGTCGCTATTGGCTGCCTAGGTCAATCAGCCAATTGCCGCCAAATTGATTGGTGTTACAGTCGCATGCAGCCAATCACTGTTTTGGCGGGAATTTTCGCTCCCGCCTCCTCAGCATCTTCAAGGCCGGAAACGCCATAAAAAGCACTTTTTTTGACTTTTCAAGCACAGCTCTGGTCTAAACGTATCGAGAGAGCTAAGGAGGAACAGAACCCGAGCCACTGCCTTTAAGACAGGCTGATTACATTGAAATTGTTGAACATAGTATAGTCACATCCAGATTTGGAAAGCTATTCCTTGAGGAAATTTAGAAGTAAATGTATGATGTGCAATAGTCCATATTCCCAGATTTACATTGACAAATTGATTTGGAATTCGATAGTGAGAATATGGAGGCAAAGGTGACTTCTTAAACCAGCTGTAGTTTATGGTATTCTCTTTCATGCGGACGAAGGCGTAATATCTTTGAGCGAGAACGCGGCTTTATTAGACACACAGAGTGCATGAGACTCAGACTTTACAACGGTGAAGATACGCCCTCACCGCGTTCGCGTCCGCTTGACTAATACTGCTTCTGCGCCTTCGTCATGCAGTAGCCTTTAACTGCTAATCGGAAATCACTTTCCTTTACAACAGTACATAGCATAAGTAGTCTTTTTGGAAACTGATCGACTTTCTGTGATTTTTTGCAAAAAATTCTTTTCAAGCTTTTACCAATGACGAGTTCAACTGGGTAGATGTGAAGCTCAAAACATGCTCTTTATTTGAGCAATACAGGATTATGAGCAATCATAAAGAGCTATCAGCACGTACCAGTCAGATGAGTTTGAAGTTCTCTCTCTTTCATGCCCTAGTTTTGATTCAAACTAAGATTCTTAAGCTGATAGAAAGAGGAAGTTAAGGCCTCAATAATACGAACCCTTCTTAACAAACATTTTTATACAATAATGATCTTTTGAGTCAGAATGTGGACTTGATTTTCGCATTATTAAAGCAATAAAAATTCTTTTATAAGCAATTACATAATGCGAAGGCTGAAAATAGTGCTTCTTCATCTTGTACGACGAAGCTGCAAATTAGAAGTAAGGCAACTGTTTCTGAAATGGTTGTTTGTTTGTTTGCTGGTGTAAACGGACAGATTTATTTGCGCGCTTACAGTCGCTTCATTTCATATGATTATGTGTGTCATTGCACACACAGTTCACCTTTGGCGTCCCCATCCTGGATTCGTGGGAGAAACATGCCTTTAGGTAAGTATTTCCAAGGTGTTCTTAGCATTTTCTTTCCTTTTTAGTTACTAACCACCTCAAATTTATGTAATCGATAACAATCGGTAAGTCTCTTGCGTTTTTGCGATTGCAAATCCAGGATGAGGACGCCAAAATGGACTGTTTGTGCAATGGCAGACATGATCATATGAAATGAAGCGAATGTAATTATGTTGACCTCTTTTCTGCTGTTTTCTCATCGAAGTTTCTCGAATAGGTAAAGCCAAACACAAAATTGAGCGTAGGTTTAGAACAAAAGTACCATAAAAGGTGTAGGTTTTATTTGTATACCATTACATTTCTTTCAGTACTAGTTCTGGCATATGTATTTTACTCTAAATCTGAGTAACAGCATCACAGTGCAATGAACAAAAGTCATAGTTCTGTTTTTTCTGATAGCATTTTTTATAACACTTGCTTTTCAAAAAAAAAAACAATTAGCTTGCACCACTATGGTGACCATGTCATAGCGTGAAATAGCTCGTCGTGTTTGGAAAATCGCTCTTATTTACTTGTTCCAATAGTCCTGAAGTTGTAATTCAGGTACGGTATGGCGGAAGAAACGAAAATCTCATTTGTGAGCATTCCTTTAATGGGAAAGCCAGAAAGATTTTCATCTGACTGCGCAAATAGAGCCAGAGAAATGTGCCGCCTTGTGCAGCAGAAAGGTGCTTCTGTAAGTTTTCCGGTATATCTACAGTATCCGGATGTTCTCTTGTGCAGAATGTGACTTCAAGGCCTCTCAGTTTATTTGAGCTTTGATCAGAGATTGTCCGGTTGTCCAATCAAAACAGTAGGAAAAGATGGTGGTTTTTATGAAGCAAAGCAAATTTTTCTAGCTAGAAATTTCATTCAAATAGCTCTGATCTTACTGCTGTCAAATTGTTTTTGTTCCTTTTGAGAAATTGATGGTACATGATTTTCCTTTTTTGCAGATCCCGTTGTCCGACCGATTCTACTTTTTGAGCAAAGGCTATATGTTACTTGTATCGCGTCCTAAACAAGTAGACCGAAAAGTTTTGCCTGTGACTGTCATCGCATATTCTCCACCGAGAGCAGAATGGGCAAATTTCAACGCCAGATATAAGCCACAGGTTTGCAATTAGATATTCAATCGTTGCAAGTACGATATTTTTCATTTTTCATCGGGCATTGTGAAAAAAATTAGAATATCACACCCTGGAAAACAATTAGCATCAAGGGTAAAATAAAAGTAGTTTGTCACAAAAATTGCTTGAATGCAGTATCAACGATGAGGATCTGGATGCTTGGAGTCGTTATGTGGATAACCCTTAGCAATCCCAAACGACAGCTGGCATAATGCATAGGTAGCCGGAAAATTTGATTCAAATTTCGCGCTCTACTGCCGTTACCGATTGACCAATCAGCGTTAGCGCTTACGGTAATACGCACTAGGCTGCAGTTTAGAGCTGAATTTCTTGGCCACGAATGGAGCACATGGGCTGCCACTTGCGCATTGACTTAATTAAAATCTATTTACTTTCCACATGATAAATTTAGACCAAAATTTACCTGATTTTACCTTTAACAACAATGCAACGACATTTCCACATCTTTTCTCATTTTTTTTCAGGCTTCTATCGATGTCAATGCGTACAGAAACTGGAGAAAATTTGGGGGATAGAATTTCAAACATTTATCGAAGTTTTCAACATTTTTGCATTTCAAATGCTGTTGTATTCATTGAGCAGCCGTGACCCTGTATGTTTAATCCATATGTAGTGATTCTGATAAAGCTTTTCATCGAGATGCACACCATGGCCAATAGCAGACATTAAATAGAAGAAATAATAGCGGAAATATTACCCCTAAAATTGTTTATGAAATTTTGAGAGGTTATATAAAGAATGAAGACTTACGTGATCTTAAGTCAATCATTTTGGCTGAATCGGCACCCTTTTTCCATTTTTGCCACCATGTCAAGGATTTCTTTTGTATTGGTTCATCACTACAAAGCGCTTCTTCTTCGTTTTTCATACTTTCCCATTTATCAATGTTTTCCTAAAAGTAAATATACCCCCACGAATTCAAAACAAAATAAAGCATTCGTACATGATTTGCCTCTTTTCGCTGTTTGCCTAGCTTTGTTGGACTTTTTGCGGGTTGACAATGTTCTGGACCTGCAAAAAAGTTCATTTCTCATTTTTTTTTGATGGAGCATATATAATAGTTAAGGGTCATTCACTGTATAGATTTCCTTGATACGAAACCCAAGCAAACTCGAGCACAGCAGCAAAAACAAATGCGAGGCAGACTCCAATCCAAACATCGACAGCTTTGATATAGGAGACGGCTGGCAAACTGCTGTTGATAGAAGCAGCCTAGAATATGCGGCAATTTCAATACAAAAGTTCAAGTACGGAAGTACTTTGGATATTGAAAAAAACTTGCGAGATAAGAAAATCAGGAGATATTGAAATAAGGGCTCTACAAATATGCATCTGTGCCCTTGAAGGCAGCGTCCAGCCAAATCTGGACACATGGGGATTCACGTGGATAGTAACTTTGGGGCCCTAACTAAGGCACTGCCCAACGGCAGCTCAGTTAGTGCTCTAACGGCTGAGATGTTCCTCTCGAAACGGGTAGAGGAACAAACACCTCAATTGGCATCGCCTCCAAGGGCTGCTGGTCCTTTCGTCCTACTGTTGTGCATCGTGCTAGGACCAGTAGTCCGCGGAAGAAGTGCCTAATTGATGCTCGTTCCTCCACCCCCTCGAAACTGGACCCTGGGACCGTATTTCGCATGGATTCATGGCGCAATGCGTGGGTCCTCGCACGAAACTGCCATGAATCCATACGGATACTCTGGGGTCCAGTTTGATATATCTTAGCCGTTGGTGGGTCACCTGCGCTGCCGCTTGAGCAGTGCCTTAGTTAGGGCCCCAAGATTAATTTCCACGTAAAATCCCCATAAATCCAGATCTGCCTGGACGCTGCCTTTTACGCTAGGTAATGATCGGGGGAACACGCCGGAAGATACGCAGACTGCTTCGCGCGCGCAAGTGGCCTTGAGTAAGCAACGATCTCTCAGACGCCAAACAGTTGAATCAAAGGTTACCTGTGTGGTCATAGTGAGAAGTGTGGTAACCCCAAGAGTAACCCGTGCAGGTACAGCTGTCCTTTCCAGCCAAAATGACACCCACGACACTATCACTAGCAATGACGATGGAATATAAATCTGAGCCATGTAATAACTGAAAAAAGTTTTGGTTAAAATTTTTTGAGCAAGTATAATTGAGCTTACCTGAATAGTCTTTTCAAGTGAAACACCATTCTGATGCATGAGTATTCTCCGGTAGTAGTGATGCTCGTACAAGTGGTTGTATAAGCCTGATCAATCGTAAAACAAGGCAGTGAGGTGTTGAGCATAGGATGAAACTGAATAGGCTCGGGTGTGTGCCAGTGATAGACTAAAAGACATTAAGGTTAAAATTTTATTTTTAGTTTGCCATTTGACCTTAAAGGCAGTACATCGGCAGAATGAGACCCGTGACAAAACAAGGTCACAGGGTAGGAGCCCCCATATGGAACCTATCGGCCAAAGTCCGATCTTCTCTGCCACTTCTAACCCCCGAAATTTCAAAGCGAAAGCAGCGCTCATCTCCTGTCCTCTCCGAACCCGCCCACCCCATGGACGAGTGAACGCGAAGCCCGTCATGGCGAAGAGCAGAGTCGTTGCGGGACCTCAATGCTTATAGCATTGCGGCTGGCGCTCTGACCGCGGAAGTCACTCGTACATGGGGTGGGCGGGTTCGGAGAGGAGAGGAGATGAGCGCTGCTTTCGCTTTGAAATTTCGGGGGTTAGAAGTGGCAGAGAAAGATCGGACTTTGGCCGATAGGTTCCATATGGGGGCTCCTACCCTGTGACCTTGTTTTGTCACGGGTCTCATTCTGCCGATGTACTGCCTTTAACAAACCTATATCGTCCGTGGTAAAAGCGTATGATGCTAAATCTAGTTGACAAATCTGTTCGTCCATAGGATAATTCTGAAACAATTGTGTATGATCTGACAGTAATTGTAATCAACATTCATGGGCAGGCCGATTTTTTCAGTATCTCTTCTCAGCGGGTAGAACATACCAAAAACCCATTTCGGATTTGTCGCGGCTCGCGCGAAGCAAGCCTCTCCTCGACTCAGGTGCCGAAAGCCTCTGAATGAGGCGCGCTATGTTTTCGCGCCCGAATCTGTTCTTGCTGGGCGCGTTGCCAAGTTGAGCGGTATATAAAGCCGCATAACGCGGCATAGGCTATTTGATTTTCAGTCATCTCGTTTTGAAATTTCTTTTTACTCATGTAATCTTATCGATCGTGCGTGACGCTCCCCCAGTAAGCTTCCGTGGCTGAAGTCTTGCCTTTGATGGATGAGCAAATGATTGGTGAAACTTCTGGATCATGCGCGCTAAAGCGCGAGGGAAGTTTGGAGCTCATTATAAAATTAATTACCGGGGCGGAGAGGGAGGTCGTACGGTCGCACCTATATTTCGCGATGACAGCGAAGCGATCGACCCTCGTCATTCCTGATATCACGCTTAGAATTCACTGGATGATTATCGGCTAGATGGAGCGAGGCGGTCTCGTTCCGTGTTTTATCTCTTGTAGTTTAAATTTTCTATTCCTTTGTGTAGTTAAAAGAAATATCAATTCTAACCGCGCGTCTGTCGTTTTGTTTTGTGGTCGCATAGTGGGGTCATTGTACTGCGGTCGTGCTGGAATAGCTAATCGGCGCTGGGATTTACAGGCAGATGGTGCAGGATGTGCAGGCAGTCGAGCGAGCGAGAGGGTGCTGAGCCCACCGAGGTGCAATAGATGTATCAGAGAAAGAAACGGTGATGAGGGGGAAGGGAGTAGGAAGAACATTCTTAATATACCTCGGCTGCTTGACAGAAAGCAAATTGAAATCTGTAAGACGCTTAGCACTACTTCTTTTCTTGCGAAGCAAAGAGATAAAGGCACCGTAATTAAATTAAGATGAAATTGCGGAAAAAGTTATAAAGTTTGATAGACGGAAAGAAAAAGAGCAACTGTATCGAATACCGCTGAATCTTATATATAAAGCTGAATGTCTGTTTGTATGTATGTCTGTCTGTCTGTATGTATGTATGTATGTATGTATGTATGTCTGTACGTATGTTCCGAATAGAAAATTCCATTTCTGAACCGATCCGGACCAAACTTGGCACACATACGCTACGGGCCCCGGCGGGTGTCATAGGCTACTTTTCGTCATCGATCGATATCGATTTTATCGATTTTTATCGATTTTTTTGCTGAGTTCACCTACGGGGCTGGGAGTTGGCACAGGGGGGTAATCGAGCATAGGGATTCCGAATACAATATTGGTTTTCAAGATTATCGATTACTTTTATCGATTTTATCGATTTTTTTGCAAAGTTTGAGCTACGGGGCTGGGAGTTTGCACAGGGGGGTAATCGAGCATGGGGATTCCGAATACAATATTGCTTTTCAGGATTATCGATTACTTTTATCGATTTTATCGATTTTTTTGCAAAGTTTGAGCTACGGGGCTGGGAGTTTGCACAGGGGGGTAATCGAGCATGGGGATTCCGAATACAATATTGGTTTTCAGGATTATCGATTACTTTTATCGATTTTATCGATTTTTTTTGCAAAGTTTGAGCTAGGGGGCTGGGAGTTGGCACAGGGGGGTAATCGAGCATGCTGATCATTCCCAAGGGGGGTGATCAGCATGCTCGATTACACCCCTGTGCCAAATTCCAGCCCCCTAGCTCAAACTTTGCAAAAAATTCGATAAAATCGATAAAAGTAATGGACGATCTTGAAAACTAATATTGTGTTCGTAATCAGCATGCTCGATTACCCCCCTGTGCAAAATCCCAGCCTCGCATGTCAAAATTTAAAAAAAATCGATAAAATCAATAAAAGTAATCGATAATTCTGAAAACTAATATTGTATTCGGAATCCCCATGCTCACTTCCCCCCCTGTGCCAACTCCTAGCCCTGTAGGTGAACTCTGCAAAAAAATCGATAAAAATCGGTAAAATCGACATCGATCGATAACGAAAAGTGGACTGTGACACCCGCCAGGGCCCGAAGTGTATGTGTGCCAAGTTTGGTCCGGATACGGCGGAGCCGGGTAAGCCAGCTAGTCATACATATATTATCAATTCGCTTTCGCAATAGTTCCCAACATCAGCACGATTTTCTGCAACTGTTTGCCGATCTATCAGATGTGCGCTTGAGAGATATATGGACAACTCGTTGCGCAGAGGTCACTCTCAAACGATACGAAGGTCTCCGATTGTGAGATAAGAGGTGACGTTGCAAGTTTATGCGCGGCTGAGTGGTCTAGTGGTATGATTCTCGCTTAGGGTGCGAGAGGTCCCGGGATCGATCCCCGGCTCAGCCCGACTTTTGTCAGATTTTTAAAGAATAGTTTGCCGCCCCAATATTTTCGTCCTAGAATACTCTAGATCTTATAACCGAGTGAGTGAGTGTCATACCTGAAGATACATAGGGCAAGAGAGAGTCAAAGATATCCTTTCAGAGTACATAACGGTACCATTTGAGTAAATTCGAATCATCAGATTCAACTTATCAATGTCGTGTCGATGAGCACGCTTTTCGTTCTGAATACTGGTTATACTATTTACTGTGTTGTAAGATCCTTACACCATTTACCAAGAAGAATGTGTCCGGTGTCCATATTGAGTCTTTGTCGGTGATAATTAGATACCTTGGCACGTGCCTGCCTCGAAATGTGGATCTGTATGCTAAGCGAGGGTCACTCCAGTGCTGACGAAAGGTTATTTGCAAATCATATTCCATTTTAACGAAATTGATGTTTGATATGCTGTAAATATTTGTTCAATTGTCGATAATCCCATTGCACATGGGCCGTAAACATTTACCTTCGCACATAAAAGTTTACGTAAACATCCACTGGGATATTTTTTCCTGAAACTTTTTATGAATTCAGAGAAGTGTTTTTTAATGAGGTAAAACGTACCACGCTCGTCTCGATGAGGAGGTCGAATACGTTTATCATAGCTAGAGTTCAACATTTCTGTGAAGATCTGACCAGCCCAAACTTTGGGAAGCTCTCTAGAAATGCCTTTGTCGCAAAAAGCCAATTTTCATTGTTTGAATTGGTATTGGCAGAGAATGAAAGCTTTATAAAGATATCCGGTTGTTTCATAAAAACGTTCTTAGCAGAAATTTTCCTTCTGCAAAATCCAAGAAGCTGACCATACTAGGTGATTTTTTTCTTTTTGCTTCACTCCTTATTGTTGTAATTGTTTTCTATGTATCATTTTTAACTGAACTTCTCAGAATCCAGCGTCATCCAAGTAAAATTGAAAACCTTTAGGTCAATTTGTCGCTCAAAAAATATCCTTTGAAAAAATATGTGGTATGGTTCAGTTGTTCACTGGAGGGTAACCTTACTTTATAAAAATCGTAATCAAAGGGCTACTATACTTGGTTAATTCGAAAATTTTTTATCGAATGAATGAATATCGGATAAATTCGAAAAGGAAGAAATTTCGAATAAACGAATATCGAATAAATTCGAGGTTCAAAAATTCTCGAATGAATGAGCTCCGAATAAATTCGGAAAGTCAAAAATATCGAATGAATGAATATCGAATATATTCGAACACTGGAAGTCGAATTTCGAATAAATATTCGAATGATTTATCGAATATTTAGAGCAACCAGAACCAGGGCCCGGCACGAGGTGGGCAAATGACAAGCTGGAAGTCGTTTTTGGTGGAAAAAGCAAGGGGAAAATCGTTTTTGCGGGGTCGTGAGCAAAGCCCCGGAAGAAGATTCCAAGTGCAAGCAAAAGAAGGTCGAATCATGCTCATTACCTTACATATCTAATTCACTGGGAAGTAGTTTTCATAAGTCTCAACGCACAGCAGGTTCGCGCGCGCTACGCCGCACCGCGCTAATTGCCGCGTGCGCGACGTCGCATAAGCGATGCCGTTGGACAGCATGATTACATGATCAGTTCTCAATGCAGGCGTAATGATATAGCACCAAATTATGTAAGCGAAACAAGGGGGGGGGGGGCAGCCAACATGAACGATAGGTTGTGCCAGCCATATGCGCTGCGTAGGTCAAATATCAGGTTGTCCCATAAGTTCCGTCCATTCAAGCTTTCGATCGCAATAAGTCATGAACTTCTTGGTTTTAGACAGGTTGCAAGGTATCATTTTATAGAGCGAAGCAAGCTCTACAAGAAGCGCTTCTCATTTTCGCATCATTTCAAACCCATCTCGAGTTTGAAGCCAAAAACCAAAAAGATCCAACCGCCCGAAAAATAAAGAAAAAATCGTAACTCCGTTTAGAAAAATCCTAGAAAAATCCTAACTTGCTCACAGATAGCCTATCCACATCAGACATTTACATATACTGTTGCTGTATTTTTTCCTTTAATAGAAGTCGAGAAAACGAAAATTTTCATGTTTTTGCCAAAGTGATGCTGTGCTGTTCTCACACTAGTAGTTGTATACTACAGACCAGTACAAGTACAGACATAAATTTTCAGCGTTTTACAGGCTTTAGTTTTAGAGAAATAATCGTTTTAAGACGGGACACCCGACTGTACGAAGCTAAACTCGATGTTTCTCGAGAACTAAAGCCTATAGAGCGCTGAAAATTTGTGTCTGTACTTGTACTGGTCTGTAGTATACAACTACTAGTGTGAGAACAGCACAGCATCACTTTGGCAAAAACATGAAAATTTTCGTTTTCTCGACTTCTATTCAAGGAAAAAATACAGCAACAGTATATGTAAATGTCTGATGTGGATAGGCTTTCTGTGAGCAAGTTAGGAATTTTCTAGGATTTTTCTAAACGGAGTTACGATTTTTTCTTAATTTTTCGGGCGGTTGGATCGTTTTGGTTTTTGGCTTCAAACTCGAGATGGGTTTGAAATGATGCGAAATTGAAAAGCGCATCTTGTAGAGCTTGCTTTGCTCTATCAAATGATACCTAGCAACCTGTCTAAAACCAAGAAGTTCATGACTTATTGCGATCGAAAATTTAAACGGACGGAAATTATGGGACAACCTGATACTTTCTAGGTTCTATAATTACGCTATGATGATATTCAAAATTTTGGAAAAAACGCTGGGAGCTCGGTACCGCCTTATTCTTACTGTTCGACACCATTTTCAACCCAATGAAGAACATATCGCTTCAAAAAATAAGACTTTAGGCGCGGCATATTGACAACCGCACGAGTACAGTATGCTTATTTCCAGCTATCGTTCATCTTGGCATACACCCAGCGAAACAAGAGAAGCTAGTAGAAACAAAGTATGAAATATTATGAAAAACTTATGTGAATGGGAGGAGTAATAAGCATTTTTTCCAAAGTTTTGCAAAACTGGTAAATGAAGATGTGAATTCAAATGGCTCGTTTGCAGCGCACAGATGACCATACGGCATGAGACTTGGTAGATACATAAACACAGGCCTGCAAGGCTTAACTTAGAAGTTTCATTGAAAAACTATGTGACTAAAGGTTGTGGCAAGCTTTTTTCTGAAAATTTCTCAATATCAAAAAATCGAAAAATGGCTCGATTGCAGCGCGAGAAAACGAAATCGCGCGAAACTTGGTGTGTATACGCGCAGTAGGACTAAGGAACAATGTATGGAAAATTATGAAAAACTTATGTGAATGAAGAGCGAGCCCAAGTTTTTTTCAAATTAGGTGGGCAATTGCCCACCTAATGCCCACCTGAGGTGGGCAAAACTTTCAATTCACATAATTTTTTCATAATTTTTACATAAATCTGTTGTACACTCAAAGTTTACTACATGGTGAAATTTTGGTTCCGAAACTCCTCCTCTTGTCCTTGTTAGAGCCCAAAATCGCATCAACAGCCTAGCTTTCTAAGATGGAAAGCGCGCCCCAGTCAATCAATACGCGTGGGAACGGCGTCTCTCATTCCTATAACTGCGTTACTTTGATATTTCCTCATTCCTTCATCATTTTTCTTGCTTATATTATTTCCTGTTTCTAGCTTGATACAGCTAAGGAGCAATTTGAGGAATTTGAGCACTTTGGGCGCTTTTGAGCGCTTTTAGGCGAAATGTGGCCGGTATTTTCGTTGCACGAGCACAAAGGGTCATTGTTGGGCTCAAGGGGGTATTCGTAAAATTTATTGGGATCAAAGGGGAATTCGTTTTGGAAAACCCCGTTTGCCCACCTCGTGCCGGGCCCTGACCAGAACTCAAACTTGCCGACATATCTGGCTGAACCCGACAATAACCTCGTATCCCCTATATCGAATCCTAGCTCAGAATTTTCCAAAAATCGCTGACATCGAGAGAATAGATTCGGTTCTAATCAGCCCTCTACCCCCTGTACCAACTCCCAACCTCGTAGCCCAAATTTTCCAAAAATCGAAAAAATCGATAGAGTAAATCTCTATTCATAATCGGCACCCTCACTTACCCCCTTGTACCAACTCCCAGTCCCGCAGTTAGAATTTCTCCAAAAATCGATAAAGTAAGTTTTTATCCATAATCAGCACCCTCACTCACCCCCTTGTGTGGTATAAGCTAGTTGTGGACGAAGGCATGTGGTTTATTCCGCGAAGCGACACGAATGCCTCTACAGCCCCGGGCATACTGCAGGCATTTCAGTGGCGACGTGGTTTGGCAATCGTCAAATTGTTCAAAACTTATTTTGAAAGTACAGAATGCAGGGCATTTATCTTTTTGGTAAGTTGTACACGCTAAACATTTGTGGTAAGCTGGCCTTACAAAGACATCTCGTTGAGGCAGTTGTGCAATATAACTTATGCAAGCAAGAGTGCTCACTAGTGTGGGCACTGCGTCAAGCATGAGCAATGCAAAGAAAGAAGAACAGGCATTTCAAACACTTTCAATATATGAACTCGGAACATGAGCTTGAATTTGATAGCTTCTTTGCTGATTTGGTGCCAATAGCAATGCGAACAATCTCATCGATCGAAAAAGCATAAATTAAAATCCGCATATGATTTTTCTCCTGTCAAGCAGTCGGAAGATTGCGACCCTCCACACAGTTCAAAGGTCATAACGGTTGCAAAAGATGCATTACCGAGTTTTACGAAAAAAAACGCGGACGAAGTGAGCTTGATACTCAGCAGTTGGCTTTGCAACAAAGTCGGATAATCTGAATACGGAGTTCATTCGAATACGAATTAGAATAAACATTCGAATAAAACATTCGAATGAAGTCCATTCAAAACCCCGTTTTTTGATTATTCGAGTTTTCGAATAATATTTGAATCCTCGTTTTTTGATTATTCGAATTTTCGAATTTTATTCGAAACTCTGTTTTTTGATTATTCGAGTTTCGAATTTTATTCGAAACCCCGTTTTTTTCAATCATTCGAGTTTCAAATATTATTCGAAAATGGAAGAACTCCGAATATCGAATTTCGAATACGAATATATTCGAATGTTTCATTCGAATGGTCGAATTTCTATTCGATTCGGACCCAAGTATAACAATTAGGGTAAACTTTCCAACACTGCCTAACGCAAACAAAAAAAGATGAAATGACTTTCGAGTTCAAAAATTTCTTGAGGAAAAAACTTACGTTGTAGGATGGACAAACCTAAGTCTTGCCAGAGGTGTGGTACGTCTTACGCTTTGCGAATTTCCATAGCCGGAGCTAAATTGGTAGATCAAATATAAAGCTAGAATATACGTGTAGATCACAAAAAAATAACAAACCCTAGTAATAGAACAATTACAACCGATTCGTAAAACATTGCAATCGATGTAGCAACGATGAACTGTCTTGTTACTGCTGCCACTAAACGTAAATAAGGCGTGGTCGTAGTGGAGAAAATAATAGAGAAAAGTTATTTACACAGCATGAATTCGTCAAAGATAGATGAAAAACATTGCAATAATCGGAAGTGTCGAATAAGGTGCCAAAATCACCATGGAAATACGAAAAAGCAAGAGAGTTAAGCAGGCGAGCATTCTGACTTGAAACCCTATTTGATTAGAGATTTGCCTCACTTGTGAAGTCTAAATTCAATCTTAAGTCAATCACAGAAGGAGGAGTCGGGTAACTAGATGGCCAGAAGAATCATTAAGATATGATAGACAGGCAAATCGATATTTCAGTGAAACATCAAATCAAATTTGTCTACATTGAAATCCTTCGCAACGAAACCAGTACTAAATATCAATTTCGAGAAAATTGCAACATATTTGTTGTCCTGTTACTTTTTTAGTCACAGAAATACAAAGTGCTAAACGCTTTACACATTTAGATTTTTGAGTAGCTGTTGGGAAAGTGGTGGTAGTTTTCATGGTAGCAATAAAGATTAGGAGAGACTGAAGCCATCTTGATTATTTTTAGGGATAAAGCAAATACATACTGTGCTTCACATAAGAAGAATCTAGCCTTCCTCTGAAATTCTTGCGTAATTGGAGAACTTCTTTTTAATTGATCCACAGCCTCAATATGGAAAGACGATAAGCTCGTATGACGTTAAGGTCGCGAAATAACTTTTTTCTTTCCATATGAAAAGTCAAAGATGGCGTGAATAAACATCACATTTCCTCATCAAACTTTTACCCTCCAAAAGTTCTCACAGAAAAAGCTATCCCGTTTACGTAGTTTCCATCTTCTAATTGTATTCGTAGGGTTAATGATACGATATTTGGATTTAGGAATGAAACTTGTCATATACGCCCCCCCCCCCCCCCGGAAAATGGGTCGCGAAATTTTTCAAAGTTACTTGTATGGGTTATAAAAATGTGCAAGTGAATTGTTTATTTTTGTAAATAATTAAAACACTTTCTAAAAAGTTTTTAAAAATTTAAGTTAGCCTTGTGAAAAATTTTTTCGGGGGCGTGGCTGATGCCATGCCTCCTTTTTCCGGATTTTAGAAGTTGGGGACCCGCAAAAATTTTGAGAAGCACTCCTAAAAATTTTTCGGAGTGGTGGCTAACGCCACGTACCTTCATTCAAAAATTTTTTTGTCCCCACCCCCCCTCCCCCCCCCCCCCCCCCCCGAGCGGAAATCTGGGTACGTCAGTGGTACATAATTATAGTACATTTAAACTTCTCCTTCTGCTGGCACTATTTATTTGCATTTCGTGCCTTTTTCACGTTTTTTTTTGCTGTTTCAAAAGAAGGATGGGTCCTGTATTTCACTACTTCTGTTGCAGAAAGATTCATAAATCGCGTGAGTTAAGTTGCGAAACTTGCTTTTTTCAAGAAAAAATGCTAAAAAAGTGGAAATCCTTTGAATGGTAGGTTGACCATATGGGAAAATTAGAGTGCAAGTCCTCTAAACGGTAAATCGACCACAAGAAGAATTCCAAAGAGTAAAAAATGCTATGCTAATTTACACCAATTTACTTGATCACTATAGCATGACTGAAAGAAAAAGCGCGAATAAGAGAAATGTAAAAAGTAAAAAGCGATTCATTTTTGAGATAGCCTAGCAAAGAATTTCACATAAGAGGTTTGTATGGAGAAAAGTCTTCCTGGTATCAGATTACAGCAATAAATCTTAATACTGCTTCAACAATGTTTGTTTCTAAAACATTACGTTTGTATCTTAAACATCATAAGCACTGTTGTCGGCTTACATGACGGACACATGTATTTTTGACGGATGATGGTCCTATCATAACTATGAAAGCTTTGAAAATTGCCAAAAAGATCGCACATATCCTGATGGTTTTTGGATATTTATGGAACTGGGTTGCATATTAGAGAGTGGGGCGGGATTCCATGAGATCGGGGGTGAATTATGCATCAACGAAAAAAATTCCATTATGAGCGAAAACACGTCATCCATCAACGTAAACGAAATATTGGGTAGGCTTAAGCTACAAACAGAGAAGCCGTCCCATAGTCCATAAACAAATTTTTTATTGAGAATGGTGTAAGAGAGAAGTCTCTAGAATTTACAGCAGTCAGGTGTCAAACTTCCTTGTTATCTTTTTTTGTAAGAGTTTTGAAATGTACACCAAGCACATAAGCTGAAGTTGACTGACGAATTTTGGGTAAGAATGTTGAAAAATTGACAAAACGAAAGCGGCTTTAAGAGAAAACCGTATGGGAAAATCGCTTTTTATTGGCACTCGTGCCGTTTTTTCAGTGTGAACGTTCGCGTGCTTTCTTACTCTCATCAGCACAGTTACGACGAAAAAAAGTTGCTTATTGCATTGGAGTATTTTTTTTTGCTTTTATAGAAACTTATTTTATAAAAAGTGAAGAGCATAGCTGATTGAAATATTCGGCTTAAGATTTTGTTCTGAATTGAGGTCATTCCCTGATGATGGCTGGAACATAAGGCCCGAAGACTTGCATAGCTATCAATTTGGAAAACAACTCTTGCACCAGAACCCCGAAAAATTCGTAAATAAGTTATGAACCGTTTCTTTCTGTAAATTTATTTTTCATCGTAAAAGTACTGGCTTTTAAGAAGCTGGTCGGAAAATTCGTTCACATCAGCCTTGAAGGATAAATAGTTATGATTTTTCAAGATAATTAATAAATTAGGATCAGCCAGTTTTGTATTTTTTTCTAAAAATCGTAACTCCTAAAACACGAGACTCGCAATAGTTCTTCAAAAAGTAAAAAAGTTTATGAATAATATATGTTCATGACTGTTCTGATGCGCTTCCAAATTTTTGATGAGCTTCAAAATCAATATGGTAAACTTCTTTCCGCACATTTATCTCTGGTCGTTCTTTAGAAGAAAACAGCTAACAAAAAAAAGACACTTGGTGACCCTGTTCATTCATGCTGATTTGTTTATCAAAAATGCGCCTTTTAATGCCGGTTCGAATACTATCTTCCAAATCTGCGAAACGATAACCTGAATGGAGTTCTGACTATTTTTTTCAAGAATGAATTGAGCTGCTACGGCGGGTCAAAACCTTCAATAAAATTTTCTTCAATTTTCAAATGCTGAATATGATTTAGTTAGGTATAAATACACCAATTCTTTTTCCAAGATTTCCTTTTATAGCTTTAAACGGTAACTTAGCTTAGCACGAACATGGTGATTTAAATTAGAAACCCATGACTTACCATATTGATTGAATTTATGACACAAATCATGAACATATCAAACATTTACGAAATTAAAAAAAGGGAGCGGGGAACGACCTTTCAGAGCAGCTAATATGATAATAACCTAAAATACCTATGAGTAAAGAATTTAGCTCATTCTGGCAACGAAAACTCAAAAAAATGGCAAGTGTCTGCCTTTATCAGTTGCTATTCCTGCAATAAAATTGATTTACCATGAACAGAATTTCTTTTTTAGTTCTAACAGATCGGATTAATAGCGTATAGTAAAATCTACGAAATTTTTAGAATTTTGATGCAAGAAGCAAAATTTCAAAAAAGTTAGACACAAGTTTTTTTTTGCGAAAGCAAAGATGAAAACTGGGCACTTCCCTCGGTAAATCCACTACATCAAAATTCGACCAAAGAAAGATTGAAAAATGTTTACTTAGCTCATGCAATTTAATCTGAGCGGATGTATTCGAATGTATCTATGCTGGATGCATTTCTGTTGCTGCTAGTTCTTTACACTGATGATTTCCTTTTGTAGTCAGAAATGAGTGAGGTAAAAGGGAAAAGGAAATTTATCCATAGGCGGATCTGATACTTCAGAAGATTCGGAAAAACCCGGTCAAAAGAATCTATGCGAAAGCTAAAATGCAGTCGTAACATCGACATGGACTGGCCTCAGAGCTGAAGAAGATCCATGCATTACGGAGAACGAAATTTCATCAGTGTAATTCTATTCTTTATTAGCTTTGACATGGATTAGTGTAATTTCTCCAGCTTTTTCTTTCTCTATACTAAACAACTGATTGGCTCAGCGTATCATGTGATAGTAAAAATGTGAAAAAAATCTTTTTGATGATCGTTAAGGTATCTTCTTAAAACTTTTCCCAGTAGCCTGATCGAACTGAATTGACAAGATTTTCGGGTTCAATAAAATTTGTAGAGAGTTTTGATAAAAGTATTAATTTTTTTATTTTCATCATATTCATAGCGGCTAGCAGACGCAGTAAGCTGCAAAACATTGCAGTATGGATTAACTAAATATTTTTGTTTAAGACGATGATCCTAAGCTTTAGGAGAGCAAAAAGCAAAATGGAACGAACAAGTTTTTCTCATGTGGTATGTACACAAGCCGGAATCGAAGCTATAAAATTGAAATTGGTTTATTGGAAGGACGCAACATTGTACTCCTACTAAGAAAATCAAATAAGGACATTTGCCGGCAGATTGGTCTAAAACAAAAATAGCAAATCTACATCAATGTTTGCCATTCAGTTGTCATAAAAAAATCCTTAGAAATCACCATTTTATGCGATGAAAACAAGTCAGAAATGCGTTACTGGTACACTGCGCTGACTAGAGGATTTTTCTGACTCAAAATCTGTAGTTAATTCATTGTGTTGAACATGTGGTGTTTCATATGAGTCTTTTTGTGAGCATCTTAGTTTTTGTAATGTGCATGTGGTCAATGATTGATAATTACATATTGAAGAAGAACCACATGCTGAGAAGTATAGCTACCAATATGCCTTACAAGCTATCTACAAACAAAAAATTTAGAAGATACTCACATCATTGAAAAGATTACCCTAAAATCCCATAGATAAGAGCGGTTTAATTTAACGGTGAAAAATGAATTGGAATGAATGCAAAAAAAATGAAATTGCATGCAGTCACCCCTCAAACTTGATGGATGGATAAATAAAAATCGGAGAAGAAGTTTAGAAGAAGCTCCGCCCCTCAACTCTAAACCCCGCCCACTTAATAAACATATAGAAATTCCGAAATTCCGTTAAAATCGCTAGTTTTCTATATGAATTGTTTATTAAGTGGGCGCGGTTTAGACTTGAGGGGCGGAGCTTTTTCTGAACTTCTTCTTCGAATTTTATTTATCCATCCATCAAGTTAGAGGGGTAACTGCATTCAATTTCAATTTCATTCCAATTCATTTTTCACCGATAAATTGAACCGCTCTTATCTATGGGATTTTAGGGTAATTATTGAGCTATTTCTTTCGAAAGAAAAAGACTGGAATGAAAACAAAGTTTTCGATACGAAACTATTCAATACCGAATGCACAACAGAGCAATGATAAGATAGAATGCGCCGTTTATGTTAGTGCTATGATGATTGGCAACCCTTGGGTAAACAAACCCATACCAAACGCGGAAATCCGGCATTAAGCCCGAGGTGGTTTTAGAGAATATGTAGCTTGTAAAAAAATTGATAAATCACCTAGAAAATTTTCTTGCATGCTGAAACAAAAATGTGTTTATTTGCCAGTACATGTAGTTGAATATTCGAATATTTAAGAACTTAACTCATTCTAGAAATAGTAACAATAAAGAAAATAAATGAGAATTCATGACTTGATACTCTGTTGAATCGAGATTTCAAAATTGTTACTGTTCCAGAGCTCAAAATACCTCATCGCACTTGTCCGGGAAACCACGAATACAAAGTAAAAAGAACTATTTTAGGTATGATGCACACCTCTTCACTACATACTTTCTTCAGCGTTTAAATATTTATAGGCAATAAGTACTTTCGTAAAATCAAAGCTCTTATAAAATCGTAGTTGTTGAAATCCGCAAATCCATTAATGAATCCAGGAAAGTATTCTGATCTCAAAAACATTTCATCAAGATAGATTTGCGTAAACACTAACACATGTACAAGGTCAAATATTATTTGATTTCCATTTAAAATGCAGAACAAGCAGTGACTAGCATGTTAATCTCTTGCCACTTCCCTCTAGATTCATGCAGTTAGAGAAGTCTTTATCATATGACTAATTATCATTGACGACTCTGAAATATAAATTTATGGGCCCAAAACACATGTTCATAGTCTTTGGGAAGTTAAAACGCATAATAAATTTTTATCAGCTCAGTTCATGACAAGAAGAAAAGTTCCTTGCAGATTGTTCAACCAATAAAGAAGAATACTAAAGATACTCGGATGAGGCCCATGAGTTTGATGAAATCGATGGAATGAAATCTGAATCAAAGCTATATATTGTTTGGAGCCAAACCAGTATATAGTCAAAATAGTAATTTTACTGAGTGTGGAGCTATAAGTTATTTTGGTCGGGCGATCAACAACTTTCTTGATGTAAAAGACAGCCCGTATACAGAAATATGCTTGAAGAGTGTTGTACATCAAAAAACTCTAAATCGAGCTTGTTAACGTTATTGAAGAGATTCGCAAAGTGCATCAGCTTTTTACTGATGATATTGAACGAGGTAGTAAGTCAACATACAAGTTGTGCACACAGAAAACCTGGAGAAATTTTCAAGAAGTAATTCTTCAAAATCAAAAGTGGTTATACTCAGCATAGTAGGCGCGTTTTCTAGCTGATTTTAGCACTTTTCAGTCTTGACTTACGCTCAACTTGACCTAATTTTTTTCTACTAGTAAGGAGAGATGCTTGAAGACTGATACGGGTTCACTGGCTGCCTCCAGGCGCAAAATGAAATCAGAAGACAGATTGACGTAACTGACATGAACATCCAGTAAAGCGCAAACAGTGTGAGAAGGAGCAATTACTCTTCACCCGTAAAGAGCGTAGATCTGCCTCGAGCACTAATAATCGGGATAGGCTGAGCAGAGACCGGCAAAAAACTGGGTTTTGATCAGAGGCCACTGTTCTACTGGTTCTAGGAAGAGGCACAGCTGTATAGTGGATTTGAGTGCAGTTATTTCGAATTATTGTATCTCGGTGGATACCTTCTTGAATTGTAGGATTTATTTTGTGCGAAGAAAGCGGAAAGTGCATTTGTACTGATAGTGAATTAACACATGCTCACACTGCTCAGAGAGACTTCCGGTGCAGAAAAAATAGTACAAATGGTTTATACGTAATCAATATATCAATCAAAACAGTTGCTTGTCAGTTTTGTAGATAGCCGCAAGTGGCGGAAATGCAAAAAGAAAATGAGGAAATGACTCAAGCATGCTTTTGCATACCTCAAATATTTTACGTACACCTCACTGATAAAGACAAAATGAAACTTTGATCAACAAACTTCGGCAGATTGGAACAAGACTGAGTTCTACAATATGAAGCTCTTTCAAGTATTCCTTATATGTTAAATGCAGTAGTTAACTGATGAAAACCTAACTACGATTATGTTAGGCTCGGAGTCAGCTTTGCTCTATCCACTGATTTATCACCGTTTATCTAGGATAAATGAAAAATATGGATTATTGCGATTTGAACCTTTTTCGGTGCAAGACTTATGTCTCAACCCAATTCTATACGATCCAACTGGACAACTTATTAAGGAGATTTCACATGTAACTGTTGAAGTGTCCAAATTTTCAAATCATTAGGGAAAGGGGTCATTGCACTATTCTTCAGCACATTTACCCCTGATGTGTACGTCAGTCTCGAAAGTTCCGGTACCCGGTACCCACAATCTGGGCTCTTCTCTTCGCTCTCGAATAAATTGAATAATTCTATACAGTTCATTCCATGAGTGACTAATACATCAGTTCTACGAACAGAAACGATCGGAGATCAATTCTTACAAAAAACGGCATTTGTTTCACGGGAAGGACTTGTATTCAAATTCGAGCAAATATTGTTCAGCCCTCTTGTGCAGTTGATGACCAGGGTAAACAGAATGGTAGATAAAATGAAAATGCCTTCATTCTTCCATTTTCAATGTGGATAGCAGTGGATAGCAGACGGCTATCGAATACGAGATGCAAACAATCGCTATAAATGCTTTACCTCAATCCATGTATGAATCACAACATTCAATGCGAAACTGCATAATTGCTCGATCCCTTGCCTTTCATGTCATTGTATGAGCTGAAATCGCAAACAACGCACACGTAAGTGTTTTTTTTCCAAATAAGCTTTGAAAAACGAAAAAGTAACCGTAGCGCGTGAAGCTGCTTTGATAAAGTGACATATTAGGTGGGTCCGAAAGTTTTGTCAGTTTTTTCAATCCATCGGCAAACACGCTAGAATGAAGATAAACAAACATTTCAAAATGTATCCTATGCAGAATTTCTTCCTCTTTCCAGCTACTAAACTCTCGTTCTGTTTTATTGCGAGAGTGACGAGATATTTGCTGGAAATTACAACCACTCGTTTTTACCATGTCCAAAATTCGCTAATCATCAAAATTTCTGTATGAGACTTTCGGAGGAGCCCTAATAACTAGCAGATAGGGCAAATCTTTTGCCAACAGAAGCAATTTTTTTCTTTTTTCTAGCTGCTTTTTCAGATTTTTGCTAAATAATTTTCTGAAAGTTTTGTGTTTTGGAAAAATCGCAGACCTGCTACTGCACCAAACACTGCAAAACCTACAGAAAACTGATGTTTCAACACGCGATTTATACTACCGCTACCATTACAAAGTAGATGAACGATTTTCGCTTCAAATTATGAAGATTTTGAAACATAGGTTACGTCAGTGCGCACCTTTAAAATTGAGAAATACTGCGATTTTCCCCACAAATTTTGCCTGCCTCAGCAAAAAGGGCGAGTATTGGAAAATGGAGAAAAATTTACATCGAATGGTGATTGAACTGTTCAACAATTTATGTTCTACGAGGTTAAAATAAGCTGAATGTTGGTCACTTTTAAAAATAAATCGTAGAAATTGTGGAAGACAAGCCGTAAGGCTACAAAAAATTGCTTTTGTTGGCAAAAGGTTTGCTCTATCTGCTAGTTATTAAGGCTCCTCCGAAAGTCTCATATAAAGATTTTGAAAAATAGCGAAATTTGGACATGGTAAAAATGAGTGGTTGTAATTTCCAGCCAATATCTCGAAAATCTGACAAAACTTTCGGACCCACCTAATATATTGGGCTTGGCCCGGAAGTTCACTCCCATCATTGTTGAAAAATCATAACTTCTTTCTGCCATAATAATTTTGTTCACTAAAAATTTGTTAGAAATTAATAATCATGCACCTTTTAATGACACCACGTTCTATCTCGTTCTATCTCCAATATCTCGAAAATCTGACAAAACGTCGTCCTTTAATGAGCTCTGATAACGGAGAAAAATTGGAAAAACAAAATAACTTTAAACTCATCAAAAAATCCAAAACTGTGCCATAAAATCCAAGCAGCCACTATCTTAGGTTTTTTTGATACCCTCTTTCTAGCTGGGCAACACTCGCGCTGCTCGAGCTGTTCTTTGAAAAGTTATGATTTTTGAGAAAAAAATGCCAAAAAATTCTCCTCTCAGGAAAATTGAATTTTTGGTATTTTTCCACAAAAAAATCATAACTTTTCAAAGAAAGACTCAGTCAGCGCAAATTTTGCTCAGCTAGATAGAAGGAATCAAAAAAACCTAGGTTACTGGCTGTTTTGGATATCACGGCTCAATTTTGGAATTTTTAATGGGTTTGCTTCGAAATTCCAAACTTCTGATTTTATCTCTGCATTCAGAGGTTGATAAAAAGTGTAGAAGACGTCATTGGAAAGTGCACGATACATACAATACCGCTCACATTTTTTGAAAAAAAGACGCGAATGTATGGACATGTATGGACATGTACGGACATGTCCATACATGTATGGACATGTCCGTACATGTATGGACATGTCCGTACATGTCCGTACATGTCCATACATGTATGGACATGTCCATACATCAGCGTCGCGTGGCCATATCTCGCTTCAGGGTGGACGAATTCTGAATCCAAGGCCACCGTTCGATTCAGCTCGGCGCGGAGAATCTTCCGATATATTGGAAGTGGGGGTACGATGTTTTCGATATTCCGTTTCCAGTTTTTTCAATTTGTTCTGCGGAGGTCTTTTCGCGAGTATGTGAAGCAACGCCTACCCAACATAGAAGACTTTACTAAGTACCATTCGATAATACTGTTCTTGGAAATTATTGTGCGCTAAAAAATAGGCTCAGACTTCTTTCCAAAGGAGGTGAAAGCGTTGGTGAATTTTGGAAAAATCACGCGTTTCTGAATTCTACTCGCCATAACTTCCTTCGGAATAAGTATATTTTGAATCCGAAAACTGCGCCTTGCTCAGCTCATCAAGTCGAATCTTCCTATATACAGCATGTCCTTGGTATTTCGATTTCAGTATTCTTGAATCTTTCTGAGGACGTCTTTTCGCGAAGGTGTAATGCAGCGAACATTGTCCCGAGTACATTTCAGCAAGGATCTTTCGATAGCACTTTTTCTGTAGATTATAATGTGCTAAATAGTAGCTGCAGGTTTCTTTTCAAAGGAAATAGAAGGGCTGGTGAATTGTGGAAAAATCTTGGCGTCCCAAATTCTATTCGTCATATCCGCAGGATACGAAGCTATCTTGCTAAGCAGATGTGAGTTTCGAAATCAGCAGGTCGCGTAACCTCTACGAGCAAGTTTTCCGATATGTTCGGGTCATTTCATTTTTTCTCGCTTTTCTCGGAAGCGCGCCGATGGATTTTGGTCAAAATGTTGATGCTCTTGAATTGTAAGGAAACTTCGCTTATAGAGGTTTTCGAACACGCTCTTTACGAAAATCGTAGTCTTTGAGGATTACAGGGTCTTTTTGGAGAGAAACGGTGAGGTGACTGTGACTTCATCACGAAAGTACGTAACTTTGGCCGCACTTCTCGCGTATCTGTCAGAAACCTTGCCTGCTTGCTTTTCTAGTCAAAGTTACTAGGAACTGTGCTATCGAATGGTGTATTACTCAGGCTCCAATCTGTGAAATTCGCCGAGTTACGAGCCTACAAATACACCTCCTCATGAATTTTGCCCAAATTGTAAAGATCGCATATCTCGTCGAAATTCCTCCGCGAGCGCTTGTATTAGGTCATTCGGAAAGTTTTTTCGTTTTTGCACCTCCAAATTCAAACGAGCACAATTTTTCCCTGATTCAGCCTTTTTCCATCAAATAAACTGCATTGTGTTCAGCAAATTTCTGGTTATACTCTTATAGTGCTCTTGTGCTTTTCTCTTGCGGAATGATCCCAGAGGAATCACTAAAGCCTGAAAAGGCGTTTTTGATTAGTCAATCTCTATTAGGTCCTATTGTTTTTTAATAGGCACCGAGGAATTGGAAAATTCGGTGACTGGTAAAGGAAGGTCTAAAGAGTTTGAAAAATAAACAGGAACCTCGGTGCGCAGTCAACCTCTTTTGTGAGAGCAACTTTTCTTACATGTGGTTTGGCGGAGTCATGAGCGTGGATGGCATCTCTCATAGCTTATACGTGCAAGTCCTCCCAGTTTTGAAATTTTGACAAACAGTCTTCAGAACGACATCACAAAATGTCCGTCGCTCTTATAGTATGTCCTAATTTGTACTTGAAATTCTTTTTGAGACATGAAAGAGCATGAACGATGCGACAATTTTCCTTCTTCAGCCGGCTTGTCGCGTGCTAACGTTCGGGTTAGCAGCCTGACGCTGGAACAACCACTCATGATGACCGAAAGATTGTGAGTAGAATTGAGACAAAGAGTAGCAGACCCCGTGAGGGAACATTGCAAGGATAAAAAAAAAGTCTTCAGAACGACATCACACTACTCTGCTCTTACAGTACAATAGCATTTTAGCAAGTTTATAGCGTACAAGACCAGCAGGATTACATTAATTTGAGTGCATCAACCTCTTGGAATGACAGATTGTTCTGGTCATGCTTTCAATGCTTATTCCAAATGATTTACCACATTGTCGCTTCTCATTGCCGCACTTAGTCAATTTTTTGCTGTAATTAATAACTCAGGCTGGAAAAGGATTGCTACATAAAATTATGAGCGACGAAAGCAGACTCAACGCGCCCTCAAACTGCGATTGCGACAATTTGTGGGTACATGTCACTGAAATTTTTCGGTATTGCAGCTTTAGCGAAGGTGGCTCCTAATAAGGTTATATGACACTTCAGGGCCTGCTGATAATTTTACGCAGCTATTATTGCGATTTAAAGGACCCTCTGAGATGCTCGTTTATATGACAGAAACAACTTCCAGGACACTGCAAAATATTAGCTTTCACTTCTTTAGATCTGAACTTTCTGAAGTAAACTTGAACCTACCTCAAAAAAGACGTGGTCTTGGCAAATGCATTGCGCACAATGATGGTTTCTTCAACGGTCTTACACTCAAATTTGAGCTTAGAGAATACAATTATTCGATAATCGCGTTTTCGTATGTCGAATTTAGAGCCGCACTTCCCTACAAAGCGTCTTCTGCAATTTCGGTGGGATCCCAGAAACTAGAAGACTTCCTCTACATATCCATATATGGCAACCCTTAACAGCCCCCTGACACCCTCTTAAAATATGGTATCAACATCAAAGGCGCAAAAAGGAAAAACTATCCGAATGACCTAATACAATGCGCTGATCAAATCTTTCCATATTTTTAATGGATCTTATTGTGTTAGATTTGGTGCTTTGAGCTCTAGCCACGAAATAGCTTTGATATTCAGTTGAGCAGCTGAAGCAGACGCAAGCACCATATTCAGTGCAGTGGGAGACGTTCAACGAAGCGAACATAATATCTGCAACGAGCGTAATGCAAGCGCTCACGGAGGAATTTCGACGAAATATGCGATCTTTACATTTTGGGCAAAATTCATGAGGACGTGTATTTGTAGGCTCGTAACTCGGCGAATTTCACAGACTGGAGCCTGAGTAATACACCATTCGATAGCACAGTTCTTAGTAACTTTGACTGAGAAAAGCAAGCAGGCAAGGTTTCTGACAGATACGCGAGAAGTGCGGCCAAAGTTACGTACTTTCGTGATGAAGTTACAGTCACCTCACCGTATCTCTCCAAAAAGACCCTGTAATCCTCAAAGACTACGATTTTCGTAAAGAGCGTATTCGAAAACCTCTATAAGCGAAGTTTCCTTACAATTCAAGAGCATCAACATTTTGACCAAAATCCATCGGCGCGCTTCCGGAGCGTAAAGCGAGAAAAATGAAATGACCCGAACATATCGGAAAACTTGCTCGTAGAGGTTACGCGACTTGCTGATTTCGAAACTCACATCTGCTTAGCAAGATAGCTTCGTATCCTGCGGATATGACGAATAGAATTTGGGACGACAAGATTTTTCCACAATTCACCAGCCCTTCTATTTCCTTTAAAAAGAAACCTGCAGCTACTATTTAGCACATTATAATCTACAGAAAAAGTGCTATCGAAAGATCCTTGCTGAAATGTACTCGGGACAATGTTCGCTGCATTACACCTTCGCGAAAAGACGTCCTCAGAAAGATTCAAGAATACTGAAATCGAAATACCAAGGACATGCTGTATATAGGAAGATTCGACTTGATGAGCTGAGCAAGGCGCAGTTTTCGGATTCAAAATATACTTATTCCGAAGGAAGTTATGGCGAGTAGAATTTAGAAACGCGTGATTTTTCCAAAATTCACCAACGCTTTCACCTCCTTTGGAAAGAAGTCTGAGCCTATTTTTTAGCGCACAATAATTTCCAAGAACAGTATTATCGAATGGTACTTAGTAAAGTCTTCTATGTTGGGTAGGCGTTGCTTCACATACTCGCGAAAAGACCTCCGCAGAACAAATTGAAAAAACTGGAAACGGAATATCGAAAACATCGTACCCCCACTTCCAATATATATACTTCCAATATATATTCTCCGCGCCGAGCTGAATCGAACGGTGGCCTTGGATTCAGAATTCGTCCACTCTGAAGCGAGATATGGCCACGCGACGCTGATGTATGGACATGTCCGTACATTCGCGTCTTTTTTTCAAAAAATGTGAGCGGTATTGTACTTTCTAATGCAGTTAAAGTCATGCGAAATTGTGGTATTAAGAAGTCACGACTTTTTGAAAATGCGACAGAACTTTTGGACCAACCTAATATATGGCAGGAGGTTGCTGTCAGCTATCAAAAGTCGAATCAATATAATCCTAATTGCTAGAGCTTTCAGGGATAGGTCATTTTTATTCCTTGTTTCAAAATTCTATTTAGCAATGATCAAAAATTACAGAGTTTTTAATCATGGCTCTGTGCATTCTATCCAAATGAATAGCAAATAATTTTAGGTTCGAAATTGATTGCGCGCATCGATCGTTTGAATAGTTACGGTCATTGAAACGCATATATACAATACTATGAAATATCCAAACGCGCTATGGAGAGCGTTCAGAAAACAAGCACAGACGTTTTATTTTAGAGAATTGGATTTGGTTCCAAAGGAGCCGAAATTAAGACATATTCGCTTTGTGAAAATATCGAAATTCACAAATGACTCGAATTTCAAGAGTTACTGGTAACTCCGATACTGCTCTGCGGCGATACGAACATCCCACTGCTTCCAAAATAAAAACTCAAACATTCAGTGTATCTCAATTTACTCTCGTCACAAAAAATGCTGAAACTGCCAAAATGGGAATACAGCGAATCCCAGAGTGCAAAAGCACAATTTCAAATTGTGAGCTAAGAAGGAAGATTTTATTATCTTATCAAATCATAGACCATAATGTGTAGAAGTTTGGAGATGCACAAAAAGATGTTTTCAAATTTTTGTTCAGCTTTTCATGTTTATCTACATTTTCGTGCTAATGAATTACTTGTGGGAGAACTTGTATAATACATGATGTACGAATCATCTAAGTAATACATTACATCTTACACGTGCAAAAGCCCGCATTGCATAAAATGCAACGAAAAAGCAGGGTGGGGGTGCAGGAGCAATTAAGATTGCGCCATATATCCGCCGGAAACAATTAATGCCGAGAAACAGTTTGGCGATGATCCAGCAATTATCTGCGGAAGACCCCTTACACCTAACAGTGATGCTGATAACTGAATATCAGCAAAGTATAAGAACTAGATTTGGAATTAGCAGTCTGTTGCGGTCTGGATATGCCAAAGTCCAATAAGATGCATTTCTTTGAATGAGGGTATGCAAGCATTTTTTGATTATGTAAAACGGAGCTCTCACATCACAACTCGAGCCAGAATTTGAGATGCAAGTCCACTCTCAGCAAATATGGTTTATTATGACCTTTGACGACTGGCTTGGCGGCTAGAGGGCGGGGCTTTGTGACCTATGCAAGGCCGCTCGCATCCGCGACGCAGTCTGCGTCTCTCCCGCGCGCGTGCTCTCTGGTTTCTACGTAGCTTTGATTACGTCACGAAGCCCAGCCTACTAACCACCAAGCCAGTAGAATCAAAGGGCAAGCTTTTCTGTAAGGCTACCTCAAAGATTCACATCCGTCTATCCTCACTTGATACATTTTGTGCAAATCACAAACAGAATTCGCAGCGAGCATCCAGCAGCGTGTAAAATTGCGCTTCCTCACAACTATCAACTAAATTCTGCTTTTTTGCCGCTGAAACTTTGGTTGAAGAGAGTTGCATGAATCAAGTATCGCTGGGCGTTCCAGGCCATTGAAACAGTTCTGCATATTTATTTCAGAGAATGCTACAGAGGCAACAGGTTCCTTTCTTGTACTCAATTAGTTTAGAGAAAATCTTTACAGTACGATTACTAATAAAGTCTCCTCCTGACAATGTGATATCCAAAATTTTTACGCTAAGCATCCTGAGCTCATTAAACCTACTAATTTGATACCATTACGAATGTGCAGACATGGCAATAGCAAGGGGGAGTTTATACAAAAGTTATCTGTACATAGCTATAGAAGATATATTCTGTTCGAACAGTACAAGTTTTTCTTCGTTTTTTTCCTTCAGGCCATTTTTTTTGATCGCATTAGAGTTCCGAGTACCATATCCAATAGAACACATTGAATAGCACGAATAATGCCGGAAACAGCAACCCTGAAAAATATCAACATTTCGTCGAGTCATTCGTAACTTAGTTTGCGTAGTGCACACTTTACACGTTAACTGACGAACTGCGAAACTAGAACCTGCTCATTTCCTGTGATTTCTCCTTGTTTCCTTGTTTCTTTTCTTTTTGTTGGTTATATGTTAGTCAGTAGAACACATTTCTACATTATATGATGCTAGAAAATGTTTTACTGGGAAGTTACTAGTGTGGGTGCCGTCACTAATAGGGCTTAGTGTGCAATCTCACATATTAAGTTACAAATGACTCGAGGTTACCAGCTGTCCATTTGATTTGAAGTGATGATAACTTACGCGATCTCAGATCAATCATTTTTGGGGGATCCGCCCCAACTTTCCATTTTTGCCACCAATTCAGTAGAGGTAACTCATTGAGTCCAGCAGCTTTTACTTTCAAAATCTTCCGCATTTCGTGTTTGCTCGTTCCCCAGCTGTCTTTGCGTGAGGAGGCATGCTGAAATTTGTTAGACATTTTTTCAAATCAGCTGAACTGTAATCACACTCACTGAAATCCTATTATCGGGTTCAAGTTCAGCCTTGTGTTCTTGTGGTCCGCCTGAAAAGCTATCTGTTTTCCTACACAACAAAGAACAGATTACGTACAATGCTTGCTATATTTCGGCAAACCAGCTTGGTACGATACAAAAGCATATTCAAGCACAGTAGCAAAGATGAATGCCAAACAAGCACCAATCCAAACATCTACAGCTTTGATATAGGAAACAGCTGGAAGGTTGCTGTTGATCCCTATGGCCTTAAATAACTGTATAGCAATTACATTTATTAAAATAAATAGAAAGGAATCGAAACTGACCGTAGTAGTCATGGTTAAGAGTGTTGTAACCCCTAGTGTAACCCTGGCAGGAACAGCATCTCTATCTAACCAGAATGATACCCAAGAAACGATGACTAGGAGTGTGGAAGGTAGATAAATTTGAGCAAAGTAATAACTGTAAAACTTCAAGCGGTATTTGCAGCTTACAAGTTTTGTTGGATCTTATTACTTGCCTAAACATTCTCTTTAACACGAAAACAGCCTGTATGCACGAATATTCTCCTGTTGCTGTTGTACTAGTGCAGGTAGAGATCTCAGCTGGCTCCACAGAAAAATTTGGCAGTGAAGTGTTCAGTAACGGATGTAATTGGATAGGATCCTCGCTCTTCCACCGATAAACTCAAATGAATCAATCAGAAGAAGAAATACCGCTAATTTAGCTAAGAAGTTTTCCTCAAAGAATATTTGTAAATATGAATAAATCTTGCAAGAGTATCATCGACCGATCGATGATTCCTGATACCCGTGCCATATGACGTCATAGCCGAGCGGGCGGGCCATGTCTGCCATGCGTCCACCTGGGAGGTCTCACCTCACTCTTGATCACACGTTGACCATCCAAGTTCACAATCTCACGCTCTCGGTTACCCGTTACCCTGTAATCCCAATAAGCCACTGAACCACCATTCTTGTTGTCTATTTCACAGTATTACATTGCATACCGAGGAAAAACCCCTCGAAGAGTTTACACCCGCTAATAAAGAATCCAATTTTTCGAAGCATTGAAACTCATATTTTCCCTTTGATATTTTAATGCTAGCTAATATATAACCTTTTCAACTGGCTTGGCACCATTAGGGAGGGGTTTTGTGATCTAACTGAGGCCGCTCGCGCCCGCGACGCACCTGCGTCTCTCTCGCGCGAGTGCTCTCTGATCATTACCAGCCTTAATTAGGTCACGAAGCCCCGCCTTTGCCGATGCCAAGCCAGTTGAATCAAAAGGTACCTAGATTCCACAACGATACTTTATTTCACGCTTCGGAATATTAATTGGAGTCTGGCACAGTTGCCAGCTTTACTTATGAGAATCATCTTCGTTTGGTTATCGTGATACTTTACCTATATCATCAGTTGTGTAGGCGTACGATGCCAAATACAGGCCACACATCTGTTCGTCCATTGGGTACTTCTGAAAAAATGAAGTAAAAGAATAACTTTCAGAACTAATCAAAACATACCTGTAAATGCATAGCGCAAGACAAGGTGAGAGATATACGCTCCGAATAGAGAACATCACCGTTCGAATGAATCCTTATCATAACATTAAGTTTGTCTATAGTATGGCGATGAGCATTCTTCTCGTTCTAAAATAAGTAGATGTTAAAAAGATAAAGTGAGATATGGTATTTTAGCGTACCATGAAAAATGTATCTGGGGTCCAAATAAGGTGAGGTTCTGTGATCACCAAAAATTTCGGTATAATCCTGTCGGGAAACATTTTCGTATACGCTAATCTCGGATCTTGCCAGAATTGACGAAAAGTCAGCTGTAGTGTGTACTCCATCCGAACGAAGTCGATGTTTGACATACTGGAATTCAGAACAGATAAGTTGATAGACACATAACATATCAGTTCGAGAAGCTGCCTCCCCCCCCCCTTTCCACAAGATTGATCAACAGAATTCATGAAAGGGGTCTGTATGAATAGAATTTATTGTTACTTGCGAGTAATCGTAATTTTTGAATTTATGACTGTTCAAATAGTCCTAATGAAATATATTCTTTGAAGCTTAGCACAAAGCCTTTTTTTGAAATTGTTAAGGATTCAGAGAGATTCTAGAAGGTCCAAACAAGAATTTTCAAAGCACGACATGAAAGCACGACATGCCCGTCTTAAGAAGTCTCTTTGTGTTTTCCTAAAAACCCGCGGACTTTGTTGAAACTTTGCTTATACCCTAAAATCCCATAGATAAGAGCGGTTTAATTTACCGGTAAAAAATGAATTGGAAAATTGAAATTGAATGCAGTCACCCCCCTAACTTGATGGATGGATCAATAAAGATCGGAAAAGAAGTTTAGAAGAAGCTCCACCCCTCAACTCTAAACCCCTCCCACTTAATAAACAATTCATATAGAAAAATAGCGATTTTAACGGAATTTCGGAATTTCTATATGAATTGCTTATTAAGTGGGCGGGGTTTAGAGTTGAGGGGCGGAGCTTCTTCTAAACTTCTTCTCCGATTTTTATTTATCCATCCATTAAATTAGGGGGGTGACTGCATTCAATTTCAATTTTCCAATTCATTTTTTACCGGTAAATTAAACCGCTCTTATCTATGGGAACTTAGGGTAATTTAGAAGATACAGCTTAGCTTATTCTCCATCTGTTATGAGTAGCTCACCTACGCACGTAGCACTGAACGTCGACTTTTGCGGGCAAATCCTTTCCTGAAAGCTCACATTTTACTTCTATGTTTTCAGCACTGACTGCAAAAGTCTGGTATATGTGTAGCTCACCCATATCATCGACAATAGGAGGACGTATCAGTGTATCATAGCTATGAGAGAGAATTTTCTGTATTACCTCGTCGGATTTGACTTTCTCATTTTCTCTGTAAAAATCATAGCCTATGTGTATTACAAAAATTACATGTAGTTAAAAGTAGCATAATTCTTGAAAAATTACGATCTAGAAGTTTTAGAGTGCTAGCAACAATTAATCAGCTCAAAAGTTTCGATAATGTGATATTAGCATAGAAAACTTACAGCGTAATGTTATAATCTTCGATCCCATCCACAAGGCTCACACTAACGAACCTAGAACAACCTTTGTTTTCTTTCTCTGACCAAAAAGTTGGGAAAAGCAGCGGATTCAAAGTGGGGCCTGGGTTAAGGCGCGGGAGTGGTAGGAATTGGACTATCACTTATAAATGAATGCAGTAACATAGTCATATTTCTTCTGATGTTGGGTCGGTGCAAAAGCTACAACCCTTCGTTCTCACATGTGCAATCTTCGCGAATTTCCCAAAATTTTTATTTGAGAGTTTTCTGCCAACTGAAGCAATTTTTCTTCCTTTTTCAGCTATTTTTTTTCAAAATTTTGCTGAATAATTTTCCAAAAGTCTTGTGTGCTGAATCGCATAATCAGTTAGTGCTTCAGACACTCAGTATCTTCAGAACACTGAGGTTTTACATTATTATAACTATTACTGACCTTACAAAGTAATTTTTGCTTTCGGAACGTCAGCAAGCACTAAAAGAGAAACACGCAATTTTCTGCTTAAATTTTGCATATCTCGCCAAGAAAGGACAACTACTAGAAAGAGGGAAAAAGTTGATCGAATGATACCTGAACCATTTCAGGCTCCACGAAGTTAAATAAGTCAAATATATTTAGTCACTTTACACATATTTAAGAAATTCTAAAAAAACATGCACAGCGCTAAAAAAATCGCTTCGGTTGGCAAAATGTTTGGCCTATCCGCTGGCTGTAAAGCTCTCCTCAAAGTTTTCAGATACATAGTCTAAAAGAATTAGCAAAAGTGAGAATTTTGAACATGAAGGGTTGTTTTGTTCAATGATTGTCTCAGCACTTTCTCTATAAATTACATTGTCGACGTGTCAGCTGGGAAGAGAAAGAAATTCTGCATCGGACACAGCTTAAAGGCAGTGTCCGGGCAAAAACTCGATTTTGAGATTTTGTGCTTACTTGGGCCTATTCGCTACGCTGAATCCGAAAATGCACATTGTAGAGCGCTAAAATGGCGAAAAATGGCTTTAACACAGGAGGGAAATAAGCAGGTGGGCGGGGCCCTCCCCACTGCAAATTCACGTTCCCGGCTTCCGGAGCGACCTTCTCGCTTCCGGTTTCAAGCCAATCATTCGCACTTGACCGGTAGCGATGTTAGGACGGCTAGCGGAATCGAGAAAATCGCTCCGGGAGCCGGGAGCGTGAAATCGCACTGGGGAAAGCCCCGCCCACCTGCTAATTTCCCTCCTGTGTGGGCCCTTTTTCGCCGTTTTCGCGCTTTCTAATATGGATTTTCGGATTCAGCACGGCGAATAGGCCCGTATAAGCACAAAATCTCAAAATCGAGTTTTTGCCCGGACACTGCCTTTAAGGTCTTTGTTTATCTTTACTGTACGACATCTGCGAATCATTTCAAGAAACAAACAAAACTTTTGAACCGACCTTATTATTCTTCTTTTGCATTTTCTGACACCATCCCTACCATTTTGACTACTCATACATTAAGAGCAACAGTAGCAAATTTTCTTGCAAGAAATTACAAAGTTTTTATGGTATCGCGACTGAGGATGTGGGAAAGGTTAAGTAGGCCAGTACAAAAGACTTACATCAAACAATAAGTAGATATGACAACATTAATCTCAAACATTCTTCGTAGTAGCTGCTGAAAACAACTAGGTACTGTGACCGTTATGATCTTCTGCTAAAAATAAACTAGGTGAAGCAGCTGAGTTACAGAAAAGCGGACTGGTTGAAAAATTAGCTTCTACTTCTATCCACACAGATATGAACCTATTCCAATAATTCTCTTCTGTCATGCGGACCCTCCCGTGTTCCATAGCAGAACCGATTCGAAGGCGAAGAATAGGTTTAAGCAAGGGAGACAAGCTTTTCCTTACTTTTTCTCTTATCCGCTGCCACCTTTCCTTTGAGTTCGCCACTACCATAGTCGGTAAGTGACTTTAGATTAATAAGTGAGCAATGTCTATTCGGCGGGTTCCGTGCTGCTTACTTGCTAAGGGTTGATTCATTAGTTGCCTTTTCACTACAATTTAGAAGATTTCTATAGCAGGCATTCTCACAAAGTGTTATTTTCTGTATGACGTAATCGACATAGTACGACCAAGTAATGGAATCATATTGTGAGAGCCTTTGTGAATGAGAAAAACCTAAGATAATGGAAGTGACTAGAAGTATCTGCTGAGTATGTCTTCGAGGATTAAGTTTTGCCAACATTACAAGTGTTCAGCGCACGTGTACTAGTATGCGGAAGACAGGTGTTAGAATAATATTTACGCAGGGTAAGACGTAACAGCTACATAGTTTCATATAAACATGCCAGTAACTACATTGTTTATGTCTTATGATTCTGATGTCTGACAATTCAGCTTTCAAGAATGGCATATTCATTGATTAACCCTTCTTAAAGTCAGATTTTCAGTTTGGACAACGAAGCAAGATATCCGCGAATGTGTAGATAGATTTGGTGAAATGACAAAAATTGAAGATCTGAGTGGCAGTGAAAAAGGCAGTTTCTCGTATTTATGGGTGCACCGGAGGAGACACATGCCGATAAATCTTCGTCATCAGATCTGATTTTGAAAATGGTTATTGGTTTTTGAAGCTTGGCTCCTGATGCTTCGTAGGCAATTTCATAAAAAAAAAAATTCGTATGACACTTGTGTTGCTAACTACACATCTTTTATGGAAAATTGAGCTAACTTCTATGCCTGACTCTTGGTTACGGTAGATTTTTGTATCTCAGTACAGCATCCTTTCTCGGCCATGCTGGCTGGAATTTTGCTTAGTTGTCTTTGGAGGTGGTGCAGGATTAACCAAAGACTATGCGCTTCTATCCGTAGGTGACAACTGAAAGCAGGAGCAACATGACGAAGATTTGGCAACTATCCAACAACTTTTCAATGATATCTATGTGGAACTCATAACTCTGTTTGAAAAGGATCTGGAGCTATTTTCAAGACAGATATGAATCAGCTTGGAAGGTGCATTCACTAAACATAACAATCAAGATTTCGTGGAGGTACAATAATTCAAACGCCTTTCATTTTAAAAACCTGTACTGGCTTCAACTTTACTTTTGACGATTTCATCAGTAATCTGTGATCCTTCTGAGGATGGCGGAACAAACTAAATTGACGAAGAAGTTCAACTGGAACACGTTCAAAATTTCCAATACCTGATCATCACCCATTCGAAACTTAGAAGACTGTTCCAAAACATGCGATTCTCCTCAACCTTTCAAGGTGTTTCACAATTACTGAAGTGCTGCTCAACTTCCAATAGGTCGATTGTAAAAATTTTTTCCTGTTATGGGGGAGTAAGAATGGAAGAGCGTTGTTTATCCATTCCCAATTGCATCCCGACAAAAGCGCATTCCAAATCGTTCTCACAAATTTTCCAAGATTCTTCAAGTAGAGATATGTGGATTGGGTTTTACGTAGTCGTCTTGCGAAGTTCTTGGGTAGCTGCCAATTCTTTTCCACGTTGGTCGCGCTCTTGATTGTCTTTTGCGGATACATGCCGCAAGGCCTCTGGTTCCTCTTCCACCGCCGCTCTCGTATTGTGCCAGTTGATAGGATACGTACGATGCAGCGGCGTACCCAGGCCTCTCGTTGGGGGGGGGAGGAGGAGGAAAGAGCGATAAAAACTTTTCCGAATGAAGGTGCGTGGCTGACGCCACGTGCTTCAAAAATTTTTTGGAGTGCTTCTGAAGATTTTTATGGCCCGTGACCGCGAAATTTCAAAAAAGGGAACGCCCACTGAAGATTTTTACAATACCAATTGAATTTTCATATATTACAAAAATGTGCAGCGCTGTTCTGCCAACCAGATTGTTATGGTGGGTATATCGTCTCCTTCGGAGTCCTGAAAGGGGATTGCAGTTCTACACGACCAAACGTCTCATCAGACTTCCCTCGTTTGAACCTCTTTGAGACGCACCCTGCCAACATTCAACAATTTGTACAGCAATTGCGGGGGTTAAGTTTTGAACCTGGTAATATTGTCGAGTCTTAGCGTAACGTCACGATACACCAATGAAAACAATGCCGCTTTACAAGGTCTATCGAGGTTTTGGACAAATATTATTTCACCTTGCTAACCTCCTTCGGCTTGAGCAAAGAGTGCATGCTGCTCCTTATTATGGAATGTTTAAATTGTGACATTTTTGAACGCTCTGAGAATTACTATCCTCAGACTAGAGGGTTTGCGATGGGCCAAAGACTCGTCCCAGTTTTCGCGATTCGTTACATGAGCAAGATTGAGGAGCCAGTACTAGTGCGATTGCGTTATACTGCCGCTACATCGATGACTGCTGCATCGTCACATCCACAATCTAAAATGGATGAATGCTTTTAGAATTTTAAACGTGCATCGCAGTACATCGAGCTTACACGAGAAACCCCGCGCAGAGGTTAGCTTTCCTTTTTGAAAACCCAGATAAATCTAGCGACGGCGCTGTACAATTATATCCAAAAGCATATTGCCTACGCTACATTGCGCATACAGATCTCATACATTCTAACATCCGCAATATGTACAAGACCGCTGTAGAAGTGTGTACCGGCGAAAACGAACGAATTGAATCGTGACAGCTAGCACTCAGAAGCGCTCGCAGAAATGGTTACACAAAAACGCATTCTGTAAAAAGCGTACATCTAGACAACTCAATGACTGTGGCCTTGTGCGAAGCTAAAATAGTGAAAAGAGGATTCTTTTCTGTATGCCAATTGTCTCCGATAGTTTTAGTAAGGCAGTAAACTGATGCACAGTAGGAGCACAGCTAGAGGATGAGACAGTTTTGGTCAACATTCCTAATGACAACATCAAAGAGCGGTAGAGATGGAGTAAATTGTATGACGTGGAATGTATGTCAGAAGACTGCATCGTCTCTCCTTACGGGAACTAGGTGACTGCACAAAAAGGGCATTGTTTAGCAAATAGAGTGCTTAAATTGTGGTGCAACGTATATAGGAGAGACCGGAAGAACAAGTGATAAAATCAAGCACCTGGCTAACAAAAGACAGGAAACCTGTCATCTTGCTCAGGTAAAAATAAGATTAAAGCACATAATGGTAGCGAATTTGAAATGAAGTGTGCATTAGCGCAAGAGGTTAAGATATCGGCACGAAAAATGCTGGAGGCGGCATTAATCCACATCGAAAATCCGGGCACAGACAACAAAAATGAACGCGTGACTATAGCTGTATGCGACCGAAAACCGCTCAATATATAAGTTGACACATTGAGAAACTTCAGGGATGCCCTTCACTGCCTGCGGACTGCTGACACGGTTGACTAGAGCTTGATGGATCCATTTTGAATTCTTTTGCCACATTTCGTCTTTACGCGGTTCAAAGACGAAAGTACGATGAGGCGTGTCGTGTAGATCAGCAGATGATTTGACTGCGATCCCTTGTTAGAAGACGATATTTTAAAACGTAAGGTCAGCAGGGGTCTACCATAACAACCTGGTGGCAGAACAGAACGGCACTGATACAACAATGCCCAGATTACAAGATGAGAGTACATAGAAAATCTTAATTATTTTGATTTTTCATAGGTATAAACGAATCACTTGCACATTTTCATGACTTATTTAGGTATCTTAAAGGTGGTTTGGCAACCCATACACCACCTCCCCCCCCTACGCCATCGCTACGATCCACCGGTAGGTCACATCGTGAGTGTGTACAAATTGTTGGTAACAAGTACATGTTCCCAGAAACGCCTAAAAACTACATGTCATGCGGTCCATCAAATCTTCATCATAGTAAATTTGCTTATTGATGTTATGAATAAACTCCTACCAGTATTATGTACTGTACAACAGATATTCGGCGAGTAAGAAGCATTATTACTTCCAACGCGCAGTCTCTTTTAACCGGGCGAAGAAAAAGTGGTTTTTGCACCTGAGTGAAAAAATAAATGCGCGGGAGTAACTTTAGCACTAGAGATGAAATTAATATTTGTCATGGTCTTTGTCAAGTACAAAGTCTTTACGCGACCCAACAGCGTACAGATATAAACAATGGGAAACTTATCATCATGTAGAGCAAAGCATTCTGTTCAAAGCATTTGAAAGACCGTAATAATTTCAGATCTGCGTAAAAGTTGAAGGCAAAATCCAAAAAATTCAATTACATAAGAATCAGGTTTCAGATTGAAAAGATCCTGCGGCTCTTTACCTTGGTAACACATAAGCTCCCTCTATCAGATATCAGTGGCGTACCCAGGATTTCGGCTCGGGGGGGGCGCGACAAAAAAATTTTTCTAATGAAGGTGCGTGGCGTTAGCCACGCACTCCGAAACAATTTTTGGGGTGTTTCTAAAAAATTTTGGGAGTCCCCGACCCCTAGAATCTGGAAAAAGGGGGCGTGGCGTCAGCCACGCCCCCGAAAAAAATTTTTTTATAAGGCTAAAATGAATTTTTAAAAAATTTTAAAAATTATTTTAATTATTTACAAGTGCAAACAAGTCATTTGCACAATTTTATAACCCATGTAGGTAACTTTCAAAAATTTCGCGACCCGTTCTCGGGGGGGGGCGCGCGCCCCCCCCCGCCCCCCCCCCCTCGGTACGCCACTGTCAGATATTTATATGCACACTTGCCGCATTTTTACACTGCTGGGATTTAATAATGCAAGAATTATTGTCTTTCTCTGGGCTTTTATACTGAATCCGATATTTCGGAAAGTAGCCTTCGCAGAAAGCTGAAATTCGATGAATGTACCCAAAGGTATATAGTGCAGAATTACCTGTGTCAAAATGGCTTGGCATTGTTGGCCCCCAAACACATACCTTACAATATATTGCACGAAACTTCGCGAACTCATAACTCGGCTCAAAATGAAGCTAGAAGGCTCGATTTTTGCAGGCCTGCGACATGCAAACTACTTGCCATTGGCAATTTTTTGGGCCTCATCGCTTCACTCTGTGCCGATCCTAAAATCCTGGATTTTTTACGCTATAAGTTCCTGGATTTTGTACAACTCGTCTTCTAGAAAAGCTGCAGCGCTGAAAATCTAGAGCATTATTAATGCTAGGAGGTAACACTGCGTTTTATACTTATCGTGGAAAAATTAACGCTAATGTACATGAATGTTTGATGTGGGCATATATGTCTGATCAAATTGGAAGTCTGCTAGATGTTTTTAGTCAGAAATCGGATTTTTTGAACTCAAGTTTTTTTTATGTTGCTTTCAAACTTTTCCGCCATTCTAAGTCCCGCAAGAGTCAGCTCACAAAATGAAAATCACGAAAAAACGTAGTCTTACCCAAGAACTTAACCACGAGAGCTCGATTTTGTCTCGAACTTAGGGCTGAGTATATCACGCGATTTCATCGTCTTGGCTCTATTCGGAACAACAATGCCTTCCCGCGCAAAGCCACCTCTTTCTTCTCGATCTCCAATTTGTGAGGGGTTCTTGCTGGACTTAACCACGAATGTTTAAGTTTACTTGGATCAAATTTTTGCAATCGTTCTAATGCAGCTTGTAGAGGTCATTCTG
The DNA here is from genome assembly GCA_958299035.1 of Cylicocyclus nassatus. Lineage (NCBI taxonomy): Eukaryota > Metazoa > Nematoda > Chromadorea > Rhabditida > Strongylidae > Cylicocyclus > Cylicocyclus nassatus. Next base: position 71,105,472 of record CATQJL010000305.1, on the reverse strand, counting down.
TCCTATGTAATGACATGTTTTCCACATTTCTATATTTACACCGTGATCGCGTAAGAAATCTGTATTAATTTCCGGACAACCTAACATTATCCAAACTCTGAGCTTTGCTGCCAATTTAGTCACATTTGTTCCATCTGAGTTTTTTCTAGAAAACACCGCGACCCACATTTTTAAAATCATAAAATGTAGTGCATCGCTCGTCTTGAAACCATCAACAATTCTGTTTTTTGTTCTGAAAACATGCCTGAGGTAACACAGTCTTTGTATTTATGCCCTTGATACGATAGATGCAATACGACTACCAGTCAGCTCTGTTCCTAATTTTGTAGGAAGAAATTTTATTTTATGAGCCAAAAGTCGCTTTCTTAACACCCAATACAACTTCGAGCGTCTAGATGGGACAATACTAAAAAATGAGAGAAAGGTATCTGTACACTACCTTGCGATCCCGGCACTCGAGATCAAAATGGTTAAGCCAACAAAATGGCTTACTTAGGCTTTCAAACTTTTAGCATGCTCGAAAAGCGCTTTGCGACAAAGTGCCGCATCCTGCCGAGTCTTACATGTTTATTGGAAAATGAGTGGTTAGAGCATGAAAACCTTTTAATTTCTTAGATTTTAGTAAAAAACAATAAATTGTTAGAAGAACCCTGTGAACCGCCTTGAAGAGTGATCTATAATTTACGCAGGGGTCGAATATATAAGTGCGCAAAGTTTCAGCTCAATCGGTTCAACGACACCGACAAATAAACCGGAACCGGAAAGTTTATTTATAAATAGATAAGTCGCATATGGAATATATCTTCTGCGCGAACATTATATGCGTTCAGAGCTCCGAGTACCACACCCAGTAGAACACATTGAAAAGCACGAATAAAGCCGGGAACAATATACCTTAACATGTCGAATACTTAATTGTTCCCTGAGGTCATTCACTTACGTGATCTTAGGTCAATCATCTTCGGAGGATTTGCGTCAACTTTCCATTTCTGCCACCAATCCAGTAAGGGTAGGTCGTTGAGTTCAGCTGCTCTAGCTTTTATGAACTTTTGCACTTCGTGCTCGTCTATCCCCCAGTCGTCTTTGCGTGCTGAAACATTGCTGATTTTTGGTACAATTCGTAAATAAACTAAAAATTTGACAAACTGAGTCCTCATTATCAGGTTCACGCTCAGCTTCATGCTCTTGCAGTTTGCCTAAAACAAAACTTAATTTCATGCTAAAAAATAAACTACTTACGTTGCTTGCTGTACCTCGGCAAACCACCTTGATACGATACAAAAGCGTATTCGAGTACGATCGCAAAAATGAACGCCAAACAAACACCAAATCAAACATCCACAGCTTTGATGTAGGATACGGCTGGAAGGCTGCTATCAGTCCCGATGGCCTTTAACAACTGAATAAAATTACATTTACCATAAAATGATCTTGACAATGATAAGAGATCGAAACCCACCGCAATAGTCATGGTTAAAAGTGTTGTAACTCCCAGTGTGACCCTGGCATGAACAGCGTCTCTGTCTAACCAAAATGATACCCAAGAAACGATAACGAGCAGCGTGGAAGGTAAGTAGATTTGGGCAAAATAATAACTGAAATTGCTACAGATAGCTGATAGTGGACAGGTGTTTGGAGTAATAAATGCAGGTGTTCTGATTCAAAACATGGTCTAAAAATTATTTGAGGTACTGTACGGTTTTATGACTATTCTCTTTGATCTAACGGGACTGGCGAATGGGAGGCGACCGCTCACACTTGCGACGCAGTGTGCGTCTCTCTGGTCACCGGGCTCTCTGATCACTCCCTAGCCTTGATTAAGTTTCGAAGCTCCTCCTTCCAGCTGCCAATCTCGTTGAACCAAAAAATATCACTGATCTGGAGGTACTCATTTGTTAACCGAAATTGAAAACTCAAAAAATTCTGGATTTTCGACACTACGCTGGCGCAAAAGTTCTTCCTTTGTTTGGACCAGCCCGCAAATACCACAGAGTAAAATAAACAAATACAACTCCAGCTGTTATGTTGAGCAACTCCAGCTGTTATGTTCACGATGCAATTCATTCAACGAGCGTTAAAATAATCACCAAAGCTTATGACCCTATATACACAGCAAATAACGGCTGATTTTCAGTATTTTTTTCGACTTTTCGGAGATAGTGATCATCGAATTATGATAGCACAAACCTTTTGCAAGCTGATGCAGTTTTTCATCTTTGGCTTTCTCTGCAGGCTTTTCCTGAATAATTGTCCAAATGTTCAACTTTTGAGAAAGTTGCTTGACACGTAAATGCAAGATGTGCAGTACTTTAAGATCTCTATGATGTTTTACAAAACTCGACACTATTACCAACCATAAAAAGTAAAGAAGCGACTGTTGTTTTGAAATATGAAGACTTTGAATTTTAGGTTGCATCATTAAGTATCGTAATGGAAATGGAATGTAATGGAAATGTATTTTTTGCAAATCTCGCATCAACTTAAAGAGAAGATAGCCAGATAAGGAGAATATTCGCATCGAATAATAGTTAAACTGATTACCATTTCATGTTTTACGAGGTTACGGTAGGCCTAATATGAAACTTGACCACTATAGAAAATATATTTTAGTAATTCTGAAATGAAGCCAGAAACCTTAAAGTTGCATTAACTCGCAAAAGATTTGTCCTTATCAGCTAATTATCAAAGCTCATTGAGAGTCTCGAACGAAAATCCGAACATATCGGGAATAAAGGCTCGCAAGCTTTGGCGATTGCCTCAACTTTAGAAGAGTCTCATCGTGACGCAGCTGCTGGAGAGGAAAACAACAGTTTATTATATACAACCAAAATAGAAATAAAAAGAACATTAAAAACATGGAAACTTGCCTGAACATTCTTTTCAATGTAAAAACAGCTTGTATGCACGAATACTCTCCCGTAGCTGTTGTATCAGTGCACGTAAAAATTTCAGTTGGTTCCACAGGAAAATTTGGCAGCGAAGTATTCACAAACGAATGTAATAGGATGGGGTCTTCGGTTTTCCAGCGATAAACTTAAATAACTTGAATTAGCAAAAAAACGAATGACTGCTCTCTGGTAGGAAGTTCCGCAACCACATGCATAAACTGAGTCATGCAGAATAAGCTCGATCTTCCAATTACAGTTACGTGTGACGTTTCAAAACTACGCAACCTTTATATTCAGCTTTAAAAGAGAGGGAAAGAAGTCCTAGCGTGCTCCGCAAATATGTTTGTATCATATGATAGTATCATTTGGTTGTCCCATTAGTTTTTCATTTTTGAGTTTGCGCTGTGATAAGTCGTGCACTTCTCATTCTGAGAAGGCACCAGAATACCAATCGATAGAACAAAGCAAGCTCTTTAAGATAACATCTATGCTTTTGCACCAGCTTCGATCCCCCTCAAGTTCAAAACCAAAACATAAAAAATTTCGGATGCCCCAAAAATTGAAAATTTGTATATCTTCGTTCAAAAAATTCCTACAAATCTCTCACTCGCTCACGCATATACTTCACATCAGACATTCATATGTGCTGTTGCTGAAGTTTTTCACTGATTAGAAACCAAGAAAACGAAAATTTCGAAGCTTTTACCAAAGTGATGCTGTGCTGTTCTTACACTAACAGTTGTATACTACAAGCCTTTAAAAGCGCTACCGTAAATCTCTAGCTCTTTATGATCTCTAGTTACCGAGAAATGCTAGGTTAAGCGTAAAAAAACAAGAGTGAGAAAAGCTAAATTCGATATACTTGTACTTCTAAGAGCTTGAGTATACAAACATTAGTGCAAGAATAGCACAGCATCATTTTGGAAAAACATGAAATTTTTGTTTTCTCAATTTCTAGCCGATGAAAAATACGGCAACAGCACACATGAGTGTCTGATGTGAAGTGTATATGCGTGAGCGAGTGACAGGTTTGTAGCACTTTATTGAACGAAGATATGAAAAATTTTCAATTTTTGGGCATCCGAGTCTTTCAGATTTTGGTTTTAAACTTGAGGTGGATCGAAGTGCAAAAGCTTAACGTCATCTCATAGAGCTGCTTTGCTTTATTAAATAGTGTCCTAGTGCCTACTCAGAATAAGAAGTGCACGACTTATCACAGCCAGGGTCAAACGTGCTGATGCGATCCGGGACCCTTATTTACGACCCCTCCCCCTTGAAGGTACCCATCCGTACGACCCCCCCCTTCCCCCTCCCACCCTCACTCATTTACCCCTCTTACCTCCCCTGCCCACATTCCTCGCGGTAACCTGCATAAACGAATGTCAATCTCAAAAAACACCTGCGTGAGAACTTCAGTGAGGTTTCGGAAGCAGAATATCTAGGCCAATCCGTGCATCCATCATCTGTAGCACACAAACACACCTTTAATAATGTTGGAGATTCTGCAAGTTTTTTTGAATTTTCAGGCATACTTCAGGCCAGCAAATTCGATTCCCGTAGGCGACAGAAATTTTACGGAGAAAAAATGACATTCTTAAACTACAAAAGATGTTTTCGACTAAAAAGCTTACTTTCTACCTCTTCCACAGTTTATCCCGCGAAAAAAGCCGCTTGAGCTTAACTCTGACTGTAATCCGACCAAGTATTTTCCCGGCACATAATTGTACAAGTTTAACTCAACCCGTGACTCGACACTATTGTTACTGGCAATGCACTGGGGTTTTTGAATGCCCACCATTCATTCATAACTTCAAACCAGCACAGACAACTCAATACAGTGGGCTGAGAACACGCCGGTCAAAGATGTTACCTAGGGAGTGGTAGAAAGAAACCCCCCGGGGATGCTCTCCTGCCTATGGCAAGCGAGGGCACTGAAATCTGGTTATTTCGAGGGGACGGGTCAGTCCTCCATGTGTGGTGATGTTAAATTCTTTTGAGTTAAGGAGTTGCGTTGCTCGACGATCGATGTTGGAAGTTGAGAAAGAAAACCGACCGCTCGCTAGCAGGTAGGGTGACGTACGTGACTTCTGCAACGGAAGCTGCGGTATACATATGTATGCTAGCGAGAGAGCGAGGCAGCGCGCGAGAACTGGCGTTTCAAGACTCCTTCGCGCACCGTGAGCGGACTCCTTTAAGAAGTCGTGCAATCTGGGACACATGTTGTGAGTCCCAGATTAGGTCTGGGCTGACACAGTGGGAAGAGGCTCTTGAAGATATGGTGGAAGCCAAAAAGCCTACAATCAGTTTCCAAAACTCTGATGATGGCACCGATGTCCGATTTTGTAACATTAAGTTAAAAAGGTCTTCACCGCAGAATCTGACTGGCACACACAAAATGTACTAACGGATAATAACTTTAGGCAAACACAGAATTTTCTTATTTGTGCAATGCCAAGTTCCTTCTAACTTCATAACTCCTTCCTTTCACTTCATTAAGCTTTATTCAAGTTGTTTTTCTTCGTTACAAATGCTCCCAAAATTCCAATTGAATTTGTAATGTATCCTCAGTTAATCTCTTTTCAGACAGGGTACAGTTCTCCTGGTCATTTGCCACGACTATACCTTTTTGGCAGAAAAGAAAACATCGGGCTGAGCCGGGGATCGATCCCGGGACCTCTCGCACCCTAAGCGAGAATCATACCACTAGACCACTCAGCCACACAATGGTGATTGACGTCACTGCCTATCTCAGAGATATGCGCATCTCTTCGATGCAAGAAAAACCTTGCGCGGTGCGCCACGTCCCATCCATCTCGCTAGACGTGCATTATTGTGATCGCGTCTTGCGACCAAAGCAGAAGATTGGCTACGTCAGTCTTTCTTTCCTCGAAGTTAGCACCATGGTTATTTCGTGAGTTCTATTAGGTTGGCTCGAAAGTTCTGGGACATTGCATTCAGACAAAATTTTTGTTTGGATGTAAGCACTGATTGGGGCATATTGCATATCATTAGATAGAGGAAAGCAATCTCCACAGAACTATGGTATGCAGAAGCAACATCAATGTTTTCTTTGAAAATTCGGGCAAAAATTTCAAAGCGTAGGATTTTGACCTAACCCAGATCTCCAGCTTCTATGTGCGTTTTGAAATTCCCACATGTTCCAATTTATAGTACAAACATACTTATATGATTACAAGCACAGCTTGTGCGGAATTTGAGCTTAAACAGCAAGAAAAACGAGGTGATTGAAAAGTGGCAAACTCCGCACCCACTGGTCCTAGGCTCCTCCCATTTGCTTAGATATCAGCTATAGGCGAGGGAGAGTACAACTGCAAATTTTCGAGAAGGTACATGCATTGGCTTTCGAGAAATAGCAAATTTAGTCTGAAAATGTCCCAGAACTTTCGAGCCAACCTAATATATCGTCTGATGAAAGCTAAACAGCTGAAATGGATTTCGCCAGTTTGACTGATCTCAAAACTGCCCAAGGATTCGCAAACACACAAACAAGGCCGCGGAAGTGTTGAAGTGACTGCGATTCTTTTTCGAATAAAAAGCAAAGGTATTGTGAAAAATGCTTACAGGCATATAAATGACCTCTCAATTTCTCTTGACACTACCAGAACCCACTTTATTCAACGGCGTTTGTAAGTATGGCTGGAGCATACTGCAAAGTTTGATGTACCTTCATTCAAAAACCAGTGAAAATATCAATGAATACCCGTGCAAAGTCGGAACAAACACGTCAAAATTAATCGCTATACATCAGGAGACATGTTCAAAACGAAGACTGGATTCTAATTGAGCACTCATTGCTGTCTTTTCGAACTCTTCTAAATCGGTCCCTTCCAGGATGAGATCACACATTCATCGGCAGATCCGGAACAGGGATGAATGCATAACGTAAAAACAGCAACAGCACAAGGACATTTGCTGACTGGAAGAGGAACAGGTATACATGGTCGACGCTCGAGAAAACCTTATTCCATTTATTTTCGACCTAAAAAATTTTGAAAAATTAGAATAAAGATGTAATTTTCGTTCTCTCAACATAAACAAAGCCTTGTCCCTAAAATGATGTTAGTCAACTAAGACTGCGTATAGATTTACCTGATGCCAGGGTCGTGCAAGCGCCGTGCCAGCGCTTTCTATCGATTATAACGGGGGAAGCAAGTGAGTGTTGGCATGGCGCTGACACGAGACAACTCTGAACGGAGTCCGAGGCAAAAGGTACATACCCGGCTATTCCACTGCAATCGCTCTATCCGTTCTCTATAAACCTTTTGTGCGCGAGACACTTCGGTGAGCTGGTGGTAAATTGCTGCTAGATCCGGAAAACGCGGTCTGAAAAAGTTTTTTGAAACCTTTACTTAATGGTCCACGTCCGATAACATCTTTCAAAGGAGCACTAAGTAAGAAACTGAATTGTTTGCTGTTTTTTCCAGTATTTCTTGTAAATTTCAAAAGTAATACTGTTTGAAGATCTAGTATCTTACGCAGATTCTTATAGCGAAGGCAAGAAGTGAATAACGAGGGCAATTGATTATGGACTCTCATGGCACGGTAGTGCGAATAGACACATCCTCCCGGATTTGCTTGGACACTGTCTATCTTATATATAAAGCTGAATGTCTGTCTGTCTGTATCTATGTGTGTACGTACGTGCGGAATAGAAATTTTTATTTCTGGACCGATTTGGACCAAACTTGGCACATATATACTTCGAGGAAGAAAGCGTGTCATAGGCTACTTTTCGTCATCGATCGATGTCGTTTATCGATGTTTGCATGCGAGCTACAGGGCTGGAAGTTGGCACACGGGGATGTGAGCACGCTGATTACGAATACAATATTAGTTTTTGGAATTATCGATTACTTCTATCGGTTTTATCGATTTTTTGTAAAATTTGAGTACAGGGCTGGGAGTTGACACAGGGGGGCAATCGACTATGCTGATTACGAACACAATATCATTTGGTATTACCTATTACTTTTATCGATATCGATTTTTTTCAAATGTTGAGCTGAAGGGTTGGGAGCAGGGTCAAGCATTTTGATGCGATCCTGGACCCTCATTTACGACCCTCCCCCTTGAAGGTACCCATCCGTACGACCCCGCCCCTCCCCCCCTCCCTCCCCTTTACCTCCTCTGCCCACATTTCTTGTGGTCACCTGCATAAACGAATGTCAATCTCAAAAAACACCTGCTTGAGAACTTCAGTGAGGTTTCCGAAGCAGTATTTCTAGGCCAATGGGTGCGCCCAGCATCTCAAGCACATATACACACCTTCAATAATGTTTGAGATTCTGCAAGTTTACTTTTGAATTTTCAGGCATACTTCAGGCCAGCAAATTCGATTCCCGTAGGCGACACAAATTTTTACACGGAGAACAAAATGACATTTTTGAACTACAAAAGATGTTTTCGACTAAGAAACTCAGTTCTTACCTCTTTCGCAGTTTTTCCTGCGAAAAAAACCGCTTTAGCGCCGTCCAGAACGACGTGAAAAACATGCCTGAGCATGGTAGTTTGAAAATTCGTAACTAAGGCCAGGAAAAGACTGAGAGGCTGCAGAAAACAGGTTCTGTAGCATAGTGCCCAGGCTATTCATGAAAAAAGTTTCAGCCCTTGAGGAGCAGTGAGCTCGAAAAAATTTAGATGCGACTCTCGCAAATTTAGATGCGATCCTAAAAAGCAAAAACTGGGATTTTTTGAGCTTAAAATTTTGTAACTTACCAGAGAAATTATGAAACAGCCTACAATTTTTATGAGGGAAAGTAGAAGGATGGCCTCATATTACAGTAGAATTGCAGCCAACAAGCTTCAATAGCTCCGAAGAAATTTAGATGCGACCCAGATACGACCCCCCTTTCCTGACTTTTTGCTACCATACATAAATCATAAGAAAATCCTCAGTTGACAAAATAACACCAAATTTTGCACTAATTTAGCGGAGCATCTCAAAAATACAGATAAATCATATGAGCCCATGAAAAACGTTGCAAAAAAATTTAGAATTTTATGATGGTCACAGCTGGTAAAGACATTCGCTTTTGTCGAGTGTGCGAGACTTCAGGAATACTTCAGAAGCAAGATTTCTAGGGCAATCGGTACATTTAGCATTTTTATCAAATAATACATCCTTCAAAAGTGTTTTGAGCTCTTGTAAATGTTTTTTCTTAAGAATTTTTACAGATTTTTCATCTTTTTTATTCTGATTTTCATTTTTTTATAGATTTATTGTAAAGAACATAACTAATTGCCTGTTTTTTCATTCCTTTTGAAGCCTAGGGTATTTTAGCCTAAATACCTCTTTTTACGCCCTCCCCCCACCTTAGATACCCTCTTACGACCCCCGTTGCGACAGTCGCATCACAAGCTTGACCCTGATCCCCCGCAAACTCAAACATGAAAAGACTTATGGGACAATCTAATAGGTTGGCCCGAAAGTTCTGTCGCACCATCTTAATTTACAACTTTTGAGTTTCGCAACCAATTTGCTTGCTTTCAATTTATTTGAAAGACTAAATCGTTTTCTTCATAGCGGGGTTTAGCGGTTTCCTAATGGGCTTACATTGCATAGTTAGAACCAGTAGAAGAAAATTATCCAAATTTTAAATTTTCTGTGTAAGGTCTAAAAAATCTGAATCTTACAGTAAAAATCGGAGCAGTCAGTATTATAGGTTCTCACTTGCTCTTTCTAACTATGTAAAGCTTGTGCTGGTTCACCGTCTCTATAAAAAGTTATGATTTTCGAGAAAAATGCCAGAATAAATCAAATTCGCCCTTTTGTACTACTTATTCGAAAATCATAACTTTTCATAGAGATGCTAAATCAGCACAACCTTGCACATTTAGAAAGAGCAGTTAACAGAACCTATGATAATGATAGCTCCGACTCTTACTAAAACTTTTGGATTTTTTATGACCTTACACAGAAAATTCGAAATTTAGATAATTTTCTTCTACCGCTTCTAACTATGCAATGTATGCCCATTGGAAAGCCGCTAAACCCCGCTATGAAGAACAACTTTTTTCAAACCAAATTGAAAGCAAGCAGATTGGTTGCGAAACTCAGAAGTTGTGAATTTTTGAAGATGATGCGACAGAACTTTGGCCAACCTAATATAATGACACTATGTCGCTGGCTTTTCAGGTCGCTTCAAATTAATTGTAAGAGATACATTAGTAGGTAGTTTGTCTACAATAAATTACGTTTGAGCTTCAATATATATATAGTGTTACATTATAAATCTAACTTTGGTTAACACAACAATTATGACTTGATTTTTCTTTCAAAAAACTACGAACGAGCAAGTTTGCTGTAGCTTGCTATACTTAAATAGTAACAATCAACAATCACTGCTTGAGCGAGATTGACAGAACTACAATTACAGGGTGCGGAAAAGTACTGTCTTTCTGAATTAGCTCCTGAAATACCTCAAATTTAGAGGAAATCTGTGATTTTTTGATCCCTCCGTGTAGGCGAGATCCTTAAGATTAGACAATCATAGGCTAGATATGTAACTGTTTCCTTCTGTCCGTTTGAACGATTGATAACAGCGCGCAAAGACATCAGCGATGGGCCGGCAACTTACAAGCGCGGTTTTGGACCGCAGCTATACCACCAGCACTGACATAAAATTTAAATTAAGCTAGTATGTAATGCACTACCTCTCCAGTATTCATGCTTAGAACAGATTGATTTTAGATGAATAACGTCTTGTTTAGCCAAACAAAGGAGATTGTATCACAAGCAAACAGCAAAAATTTTCGAAAAGAGGCTAGTCGGAACTGCTCTTGTAAATTGGATTGTGCCGCAAACGCTTTTTTGTAAAAAAAACAGCTTTTTTTAGTGTAACTGCGGACTGGCTACTTTCAGGATGTACTGCAGTCACTATCAAATTCCTTGACTAGTAGAAGATTTTTCAGATTTACGTTGGAAACAAAAGAATCAAAACTTTCCACACTTTCTTCAACTTTTCAGAAGAGAGTTGCGAGATTTGATGTGGGATGCGAAGAGGGACCGCCATCGGATGATGGAAAATGCGGAAGGTAAATTTTTGTGAAGCGCTAAAAATCCATTCACAATTTTATGTCGAAATTACCAGAAAACCCTGAGTATCATGCCAATTTTTTAACCTTTATTTTGAGAGACAATACTTTTTCCGCAGCCTATATAGTGGATGGAATTTCCGCAGATGCTCAACTTGATCTTTTCTTTGCAATTCGCGAAATTTTCATGGAAAAGAGATGTCCGCTCAAATGCTCACCCCTCAAAGCTGCCTGTCATAGTCATTAGTGAGACCATGGTTAACTCCCACAAAGATTTGTTATGAAAAGAATACTCAGCTTTAAGATGATCCAACTTTTTATTAGGTTGTTCCGAAAGTTTTGTCGCTTTTTTCAAACGATTACAAAACCGCGCAAAATAAAGATCCGAATGATTTTCAACATGCATTCGATGCAAAATTTTCTTCTCTTTCTTGAGGATATATTACCGAGCCACAAACTTACATGCTTCTTTTGATAATTGCCAAAGTTCTCCACCCGTCAAATTTATCTGCTAAAGATAGGCTAATCAATTTTATCTGCTAAAGATAGGCTAATTCTTGAAAAATTCATTCTAGTGTTTGGAAAGGGTTAAGCATGTGTCGAATAGAGCAACTCTCGGACTGTAACGTGATATTTTTAGATTCTTCCATTCTGCTGTTTTTAGCTTCAAAAAATTATTTCTTCAGAGATCTCGACTTTTGGAAAGTCATGAAAAACGCAACTATAGCAAATACACGAAAACTTCTGAAGTTTCTGCGAATTGAAACGTGATTCTTATCAAACATTATTTACGCAACATAACCAAATTTGATTTGCTTTGAAAAAGCAGCTTTTTGAAATTTCCGGACTTTTACCTGGTAAACGTAATTAAAAAGCCGCGGTTTTTATTAAATAAATAATTATAACGGACTTGGTAAACGTGGCCGATGTAATCTAAAAAGAGGTAATGTAGCCAAAGGTTTGCTCCACGTAACAGCTACCATCGCTCTTTGAGAACATCAGGACAAAGTTTTTGCAGTTCAGGAAATATTTGGCGTTACTGCTAACAAGGGAATGCTTAGAAATCGAAGCGCCCAAATCAAGCAAACTGCATACCATTAGATGCAGCGTAAAACGCTAACTCTAAACCTATCTTTCTTATCTGCAGAGCGCTTTTGTAAACGAAATTATAAGCCGTTAAAGGCCATATTTTGCTAAGAAATTGTGACAGTAAAGGGCAGACTTGGCCAAGCCGTACCAAGCCATTCTTGGTTCAGTATTGGACCCAAGCATGCAGCCAGGTCACTTCATATGACCCGTACTTAGAGGTGAGCTAAAAGAGCAATAATGCACCTAATTTTGCAATTTCTGTGTACGATTTTTTCGCACTGAAGCTGCTCACAACTTCGCCTACAAAGGCGCTCTGCAGATATGGAAGACGGATTTGAAATAAGCATTCTATGCTGCATCGAATGGTAAGCAGCTTGTATGGATTGGCCACTTTAACTTCTAACAATTCTCTTGTAAGCTGCACAAAAGCCATGGCGATAACATTGCAAAGACAGGGTAGATCAGAGAGCAAACACAACTGTAAGAAAGAGGAAAAATCTGAATCAAAAGATACCTAAGTCGTCCATGGATTGATGTTACGTGAGTTTTAGTGAGCTTTGAAAGAAACCGACAAAACTTTTGGGACGACCTAATACTAGGTCACAATTTGTTCACAAGGTCTTTTTTTTTGAGAGAAAAGCGCATTGTCTGCAGCGATCTTCGGGTCTGCAGTGTTGATGCTTTTCAAATTACAATGGTCACCAAAGCCACGAACTTTCTATTGACGAGCAAATTTTTAAAAGAATACTCAGCCCTGAAATGATCCACTTTTATACTACCAGCAAAACCACAGTTCGCTCACAGGGTTTTTTTTTCAGAAAAAAAAGCGCACTTTCTGCAGCGCAAATGCTTTCCAATTTGATGTTTCTATCACACTTAATGAAATCTTAACGGATAACAAAAACTTGTCGAACACATACTCATCCCTAAAATGTTTCGACCTTTTGCACTACCAGCACTTTGCTCACAAGGTCCTTTTTTTCTAAAAGAAGAGTGCATTTTCTGCAGCATAAATAATTTTAAGTCTTTTTTTCAAAAAAAAGTGCATTTGCGCAGTGTGGAGGTTTCCTTATTGAGATTCCCAATAAAATTCACAAAATTAAAGATTTGCTTCTGAAGAAATACTCAGCGTCAAATTGATCTGATTTTTATACTACGAGCGAGATCACAGTTTGGTCACAGGTTCTTTTTTCCAGAAAAAATTACATTCTCTGCTATGTAGATGCTTCCCTTGAGATTTACACCAAAATTCGTTAGAATTTCGCAGGAGCTACGAAGTGGGTGTAGTGCTAATAACATTGTCAAGTCATGCTGATATGTCTGCAATTTCTTAATAATTTGCATTCTGGGACACTACGATTGTTTGAATACCATATAACAACTTTTGCTTGTCTTTTTTACCAAACTGTTGGTCGCACTAAACTTGTTTATTAGAAGTTATGACTTTGATCTTTTTTACGAAAACAACCGCGCGGCTCTGTAAAAATCAATAATGTTAACTGACGGTTTAGCTTTGATTTCTTCTGCAAAACACAGCGCAGCAGCAGCATTACTACGAGGACGAAAACATGTATGAATCATCCTCCAGTACAACTCGCCGACGGCGCTCGAGCAACCCCAGACACTTGTTTTTCTCAACCTCTCAGCGGCAACCACGTTTTTTCGATCAGTGAGTGTACTATCAGAGTTATATATTGCACGGATATAATACAGCTGTCAGCAGAGTGAGAAGTGAAAACTTTTAAAGCGTATATTGAAAGGAAGATATTAGGGGAAAAAGGGTGAGGGATTGGGGAAAGGGTGCCCGAGCTCAAGCTTCTTCTGCTGAAAGGACGACAAGCGATGTACTGATCGATAAAGTGATAACCTTTCGAAGAAAACGTAAGAAAATATCTCATATCTTTCTTGCCAATCTAATGCTCAAATATAAAGCCACAATGAAGGATCAACACACGTTTTGAACCGCAAATTCACGCGCAGCAAAAAAAGTGCGCTCTTGCTTATTAGTTAACATAGAGTCTGTGTCGGTGGTTCGATGGCTTTGTAGTAGCCTGAGGCGATATAGCGCCTGTTGAAGTGTGTTATACAGAACACATTAGCTATAGTAGCTTTATTGAGTTAAACGACATGCACTCGTTCGTGCAGTGGTAGAATGCTGACATGAATAGGCGTTGCAAAGTTACTCGTCAACATCTGGGCCATAAAGATACCTATATCACAGCAGATCATGCTTATGCATGACTTAGCGGTACTCTGGCAACACACAATGAGGCTACAAAGAGAGGTGCCGATTATATCGGCACACTCCGCCCCGCAAGAGGAATGAACAATTGAATCAAAAAGTGATAACAGATAGTGATGCAACAACATTTGTCCATGAAGCGGTGCCTTTGCCTGGATCTCGTAATGGTCGTCGCTGCACCGGAACACAGAGATCCTTCCTGTGGAGTGGCTGCCAAAGAAGTAGTTAGGTCTAAACTGTAGCGCAGACCAATGAAAAGTGTTATCAAACTGGTCTTCACTGGCACTGATACTGGATGAAGTTCACAAATTTCTCTCATCTCATTGTTCCAATATGATCGTAACTTCTGAAGATGGCGTTCTTCACTGATATCATTGCATGCCTTTGCCAGAAGCAATCCTGGTAGTGTGACCTGTGCAAAGGTCAAGCTCTCATCTGCGACAGCTGGTAGTACATCAGTGTCTTCAACCTCAAACTCGCGATATCCATCATTTTCACTATTTTTCTCGCCATTATTATGTTCGTCTGGCTTATCGTTTGCAGTGTGACTTGCTTTTTCTTCAGCGTATGATTCGGCAAGCAGTATGTGTCGGTGTAGAATCTTCCCAACGTTGCTGTGTGATTTTTTGTTGCAAATCTTCTTCTACTTCCTATTGCGGCTAATTCTATCTCAATATCTGTAGTGAGCATTTCTAGCTCAAACATAAACATCTGAGCATTGTCAGATGTTCGAAAAAATCTTATCTGTTCTTGGAGCGCGTCCATTTCTTTTGCCATGGCTTGTCTCATCATTTTGGAGCTTTCCTTGTAGTGCTTCCTCATGACATCAATTTTTGATTCCAGCTGGTTTTTGCCGGTTTTGGCTTCCATAATGCATATTGGTAGTAGGTGCAGATGGTATAGGCAGAACTCCTGTCGTTCTTGTTCGTCATCTGGAAGAATAATTTTCTCACCATAGTGCTGGTATTTCTGCAATATGTCCGCGAGATTCTTGGTGTACGTCTTCAGGTCCTTTATGATGAGTTGAAGAGTCGCATCACTTTATTCTGGCTTCCGCTGTCCTCCTTGGAAGCGCATGATATCGGTCGTGTTTGGCCGATGCACCAAATGTATCGGTGGTTCGATGGCTTTGTAGTAGCTTGAGGCGATATAGCGCCTGTTGAAGTGTGTTATACAGAACAAATTAGCTATAGTAGCTTTATTGAGTCAGACGACATGCACTCGTTCGTGCAGTGGTACTATGCTGACATGAATAGGCGTTGCAAAGTTACTCGACAACATCTGGGCCAGAAAGATTCCTATATCACAGCAGGTCATGCTTATGCATGACCTTAACGGTACTCTGGCAACACACAATGAGGCTACAAAGAGAGGTGCCGATTATATCGGCACAGAGTCTCTATTTCGTGCAATGAGTACTGCACCTGTGATCAGCATGCCAAATAAGCTCTTAAAATTCTAAGTGAATTACTTTTGCATTTCTTCTCCTGAGAAAAAGGCTGTTTGTTTCTCTTTTGGAAATTGAAGCAAGTAAAAGTTGCGACTTTGCTCGCGTCGTTCACACTGAGGCACTATGTCGAAATCGAAGTTTGATTTGTCATTGTATTATACAGGCTGTTTTGAAAGTTCTATCCGATTTTCAGTTACCTTGTTTTAATGCAGCTATTTTCTCAGAACTTTGCCCCTGTGGCACTATTAAAAGTTTGGTTAAAAGCACTTTTCTCGCTCTTTCTAGTGCTTACTAAATCTCAACGAAAGAGGGGTTCTTGAGGAGATTTCAAGCCTTGAAGGTTGAAGTTAAGGTACCAAAATGCAAATATGCTGAAGAGAAAGTTTCTATAACGGGACTTTTCGCAGTGCTTGTAAGATTACCTATTTAATATTTTATAAAAATTAGGGTGTAATGGGCTAGCTTACGCACACTTTTTTCCATTTAGAAAATGTCTTACTTTTCGATTTTTCTTCAAATATTGAAAACAAGCTCAGTTATTCAACAAGCGACAGCAATCTACGCATAACGACAAGTGATGTATTCAGTGATGCATATGTTAGTAAGGCGAGAACAAGAATTCACCATCAGCCAATTAGATTTTTTCGTTCGTAACAGCAAGGAAAAACAAATATCAAGGAGCCGGCATTCTTGCACGCGCGCAGAAGGGCTTAAATATGGTTTTTTAACTTGCTCGTAAAAACTCTCATGCAGCAAAGACATTTGAATTTCGTTCAACCGTTAAAGAATCTCTGGAGTATGGGCTAAATGTTTATGGCAGCCAAATATGTCTGCCTATCTTTATTTGGGAGCATTAGTATGTCAAAGTGGACGATCTTGAAAAAATCTTACAAAATTTTCTGGATTTTCTCTTCTCCTTCACTTGAACTTTTCGCATGACATACTATTCATGTGCAAAATTCACTGCTAAATCCAAAAAAATCTTAAAAACGTGTCCTGGACGTGTTTACTAGAATATAAAATACACATTTAAATTTAGTCACGAGTCGTTATATCGCTATTGGTTTGTTTGTAGCTACATTGACAATCGTAACTTACCTATATCATCGGTCGTGTAAGCGTACGATGCTAAATATAAGCCGCATAATTGCTCGTCCATCGAATATTTCTAAATAAATGAATGAGCCAAATTTCAAATTGCTTAATCTTAGTACGTACCTGTAAGTGCGTAGCACAAGATAAAGTAAGAGATATTCGTTCTGAATACAGAACATCTCCGTTTGCATAGATACTTATCATAACATTGAGCTTGTCTATAGTATGACGCTTCTTCTCGATCACAAAGATGTAACCGATAACAAAATAATGAAAAAAATGTCGTGCGTACTATGAAAAACCTGTCTGGAGTCCAGATAAGGTGAGGTTTAGTAATTAACAAAAAATTTGGTATTAACCGTCCTGGAAACATTGCTGCATATGCTAACCTCGGGTCCTGCCAAAATTGACGGAAAGTCAACTGCAGCGCGTATTCCATTCTGACGAAGTCAATGTTTGACATGCTAAAATATAGTACATGCATTTTTTGAACAAAGCCACTGCATTCTCTATTCTAAAAAGTTTATTTGGCGCTTCTTGGAAGGAAACCGCGTTCTCCGATTATGAGATGATGCTGTCAAGATTAGTGAGCTTTCCCTTCCTTCAATCCTTTCTGGTCTCTCCTACCCTTTAAATCCGATAATTATGCGATATTTTCAAAAGTCGTATAGATAAATTATCAAGTTTTGCAAGTAATCTGTAATCTTTTGTATATTGATCAAATTGTTGAAATTTTGTAAGATTTTAACAATTTAATCAATATACAAAAGAACAAATCAACAATTAAATTTGCAAAATTTTCTTTTGGGGGGAAGCTGACGTCCACAATCATAAACAATTAAGTCTTTAAACAGATTTTTGTAGCATGACTTTCTATTCAAAAGAATTTGAGCCCTTCATAAAAAATTTTTTCGGGCCTGCGCTGATGTGTATATGCAACTTACGCGAGACAGCAGGGAAGGGTGAACTAGTGGTTGAACATAGAGCATTCTTTCCCTTTTCAACAGAAAACTCACAGCTCTTACAGCAGCTGTTCGCCAAATTTCGATTCAAGAACGCCTTAGCGTATTTCCCGATACCGCGCGATGAGTAACGAAATTCGCTAGGCCGTAAAAAAAACTTCGATTGCATGTTTAACTCACCTACGAACATGGCATTGTAAGTCGATTTTCGCAGGCATGTTATTCTCTGAAGTCTGACTTTGACTCATAATAGCTAGTGAAAGCCTTGTAGTTCCGTTTAACTCACCCATGTCATCAACAATCGGAGGACGTATTAGTGAATCATAGCTTTGAGAGAGAATTTTCTCCATCACTTCGTGATGGGTTACTTTCTTACTCTCCCTGCACATTCAGTCATTAGAATACACCAGTTTCATGATCAAGCAGACAGAATGTTGAAAAAATTTGATTAGTTTTTAACAACATTAGAAACTTACCGCGTACTGTTATCGTAATAATCGATGTCGTACGCAACGCTCACACTTACGAACCTAAAACAAGTTGTTCATATCATGAGGATACTAATCTTAGAAAAGGAAGTGCAGGGGGTTTTGGTATTTCTTGGAAAAGTGGAGGGAGGGGGAGGGGCGGAACTGACAGAGATTGTACTATTTATTCTTAGATGTAAAATATAATAAAGCTTTGCTTTTATTTTTTCTAACAAGTCAAAAGCAGCATCCTTTGATTTAGATAATATTGCTGCAGAACCAGTTAGGTAAACACAAGCTTGAGAGTGATTATCAAATCACTGTTATGGCAGCAAGAATATCTCAATTAAAGGAGGTCGCTCTTTACTTGTTAATAAAATATAAGCAAGGCCTTGCTATCTTTTTACATCTAGGAATATATGGTGCGTTCTCTATCAGTTCCACTCCTCACTACCCGTATTTTTGTTCTTTTATACTTGTTCTAGTTATTTACACTTATGTATACGGAGCATGTTGTTCCTGCAAAAAATCGAAGAAGATTTATACTATCGCCCAATAGGAGCAGGTACCTCATTGAATGAAAAGACTTACATGAAACTTGTAAAAATGACGAAGTTGATTATTCCAAACAATATTCAGGTGGTTGCTAAAAAGTATCATATATAATGATTTACCCACTAAGATACGTGCAGTAGCTGCAAATCAAAGAAGCGAGATAGAAATAAAAGAAAAAAGATTTTGAGACTTGTAGTAGCACTACTCACAGATATTGGAAGAGCTGTAGCAAAAACGGCAAATGTGGAACTAAGAGAATGCATGAGAATAAATGATCACTCCCTATCTTAATCCTTTCTTCGCGTCTTCCTACAAGTATTTGAGTGATGTGAGTTCAGAGAATAAAAATAAATTGCAGTCAGCATGCTCGATTATCCCCCCCCCCTATGCCGACTCCCAGCCCTGTAGCTCAAATTTTGCAAAAAATCGATAAAATCGATATCGATCAATAACTAAAAGTAGCCTACGACACGCTCCCTGCCCAGAAGTATATGCGTGCCAAGTTTGGTCCAAATCGGTTCAAAAAAAATTTCCATTCCGCACATACGTACACACAGACAGACAGACAGACACACATTCAGCTTTATATATAAGATGGATAATTAACCCTGGAACATCCGCTTCGAAACCGCATCCTCATAATCTTGAGGTGAAAATGAGCTTCACCGCCCTCCTTTACATGACCATGGCAAAATGCTTGATTGAACATGATAACTCTTCTTTAGAAGAATGTAAACAAATCAATAAATCGACAGGAGGACGCAGTGAATCGCCGCAAAAAGTAGCCTAAAACCGTCCCGGGGTCGAAAACATCTGTGTACAAACTTTCAGCCCAAACAGTTGAGCGATGCGAGTTTCTATAAGTCACATACCCTCCAAACAGACAATTTTTAAGTTTTATATACATAGAGATTATTAACATGCAGAAATCTTATTAAAACGTAACCAGCACAGCGCTCCAAAGAGGCTTGAAATCCTGCAACCGATAGGCTAAAAGAAGAATAAAAAAATGATCAAAAAAGTGACTACAAGCACAATAACAAAGTGTTTGCTGAGAGTGTTTTCTAACGGTAAAGACATGCAAAACGTCGCAGGTGTTCGGCGCACGTGCAGCACTCTACGGAAACCGTTGCTATAGTTAAGCAGGTATGACGTAAGGGGCATAGTCTCATAAAAGTGTCAGTAATCACTTTGTACCCTACCGATTTCTGACAATTTAATTTTGAAAGTATAGTATTAGACTGGTGCAATATCAATGCATGCCCGTTAGACATAGAGCAGAGCAAGCTCTACTATCTAACGCACAAACAATCACAAAAATTTGGTGCACGGGAAGTTCAGAAGAAAGTCTGAAAACTAAACGTCCAGAAATCGGATTTTTGTGCGAAAAGTCTTACAAGCTTCCAACTTAGTCAGGAAATTTAGTTACCTATCTTATCAGCTATCCAGATGTGCATCTGCTATATTTTCTCATGGCTAAAATCTGAAATCAAAAAATTTTCATGCTCTAAAAAAACAATGCTGGTCTGTTTTGATATAAGTGATTCTATACTAAAAACCTTTGTCATAATGATTTTCAGCCTTCTTCAGGAGCGGGTTTTCTGGAAAAGTCAAATATAATTTAAAAAATCCGGAAAAGCGACATTTTCGTGAGCAAAAGTGCATATGATTATTCTGAGTGGATAGCATATGCGTGATCAAGTTGGATATTTGCAGGATTTTTCCGGTTCATGGGTATTTGAAATTTTTTAGATTTTTTTCAGGCTTCCTATGTGTCGCTATTTTCGCTGTTTGTTTTGTATTATTTGCTCGCTATCATAAAAAGCTTGCATTGCTCTATTGAAGATCACCTTGACACAATTTTATTTCTTCCTTGCGGCGGCAGGATAAAACATGCATTGATTGTGCATTAACCTAATCGTGTACTCATGGCTCAAACCGCTGTTGTAGTCAACGATCTTTTGAATACTTAGGCAATTTGCGTAATGAATGTGGTAAAATGGCGCAATCGAAGATCTAACAAGGGAAGGAAACTTAATCGCACTGACGATTGGGTAAGCGGTGTATACCGCGTATACCATCCTCAGCAGTGATCTCTAAACCGCAATCCATATCTGCTATGACGTCATTCTAGAGGAGTTATAAAGGATTTTTGGTGCAGTGGATGGTGGCTTGAACTGCAGAGCTGGACGTCGTGGGTTCGATTCCTTTGGAAGGTCACTGGTTTTGCATTTTTGTAGATTTTAGCAGGCAGATTGCAAAAGCAATATGAAGCAAAATATTTGCAATTACTGGCACTGAACCATCGTCTAACCTAAAATTACTCGTTTTTAGACTTTTTCATTAAATACTTTACTCATTTTTACATTGAAAGGCCTTCATGAACACATATGATATGAAAGCATGTGTGTATGTCTATGTTGTATGTTTATGTCAAGCACGAATTCGGAATTTTTCAATGTAAAATTGATTAAAGTATTTAATGAAAAAGTCTAAAAACGAGTATTTTTAGATTAGACGGTGTTTCAGTGCCAATCAATGCAAATATATTGCTTCAAATTGTAAAAGTCAACTTTTTTCAAATGTAGACAGGCTTTGCAATTTGCCTGCTAAGATTTACAGAAATGCAAAACGAGTGGCCTCCCAGAGGAATCGAACCCACGACGTCCAGCTCTGCAGTCCAAGCCACTTTCCACTGCACCAAAAATCCTTTATAACTCCTCTAGAATGAGTCATAGCAGATATGGATTGCGGTTTAGAGATCACCGTCTGGGGACGGTACGGTATACGCGGCATACACCGCTTACCCAATCGTCGGTGCGATTAAGTGTCCTTCCCTTGTAAGTGGCAATGAAGTAGACGGCTCATGACCTCTATAGAAAATAATTGCCGTTATATTTTCTTTTCCCATTTGGTATACGGAATGGATGTTGGTGTGTTAGGCCCCGGACAGACTTCAGGCAACTGTTACAACATCATTCTATGCCGATCAACTTGCATTTCAGTTGTGATACTTTTCCAGCCCGAAATTTTTGAATGTGAAATGAAAATGAATGGAAATGTCGGCGATTGAGTCGCGATGATCAAATCGCGTGAAGTCTGTCCGGGGCCTTAGAACAGCTTCTTTCATGAGAACTCGATGAGCAAACAAAATATTTCCATAGAGCACCATAGTCATTAAAAATCTGAGAACTGAGTTCTGTGCATGATCCTTGCCTACGGCATACCTCTGGGCCGGCAGTAATCTACCCTACCTGATGGCATCATAAATGCCGGCAACTTGGCGCACATTGCGGGAAGTTGCTAACTCCGGCGGCAGCTAGCGAGTCAGTCGTAGGTTCCAATAACCTTATACAATCTTACTCTACAATCGCTATGCACACGATATTTTGATGACACAGTTAGCCGCAAAACAGTGGAATCGTGCGCGTTCGAACATGCATGCGTTTACTTCAATAGCTGCTGCTCTAAGCATTTGACCGTTCGTCAATTATTTTTGTTTGCACTAGCACTAAAAGAAATGCACAGGTTTATGGCCAGCTGTAGAAGGACATGATCAATATATTCCGCGAGAGAACCGGAAAGAACAGCTGATTGATACGGACAACGGATACGCGAAAAGACAGAATAAACAACACGATGCTTACTTGTGTCTAACTAGAAACTGACTTCTCTTTCTTTCATATAATCAGTTCAATCAAGGAAAATTCAATTAATGACAAAAATGATAAATTTATCAAGAAGATAGAAAGTGTGATGTCGCCGATACCCAAACTCACAGACGCCGTCGTCAAAGATGCCAGCACCTCGACGTGGTAGAGGCACGTCGAGATGCCGGCAGCTTCCTCTCTCAAAAAAGCACGCTATTTCTCATGCTCTCTGACCCGCCGGCAGCTGCCACCTCGCGGATTTAGACGAGCTGCCGGAGTGTGGGCAACTGACCTCGCAAAGTTGCCGGCACCTCCTCCGGCGCTTCCGGACATTGTCCGACAGGAGTATTTCTGGAATCGCAATTTTCGATAAAGGTTCCTACAGAGCGAAGCGGCATCTTTAGTAATTTTTTTGGAAAAAGTCCCGAACGGCCTAAATTTGAGGTTTTGGTTTCTGGCCACCTTACGGAAAGGTGCCAACGAATTGCCGAAGAGACTTGCCGCCAGGTCGAGGAGATTACTATCGGCTTTGATGTAATTCTAGCGCACAACGCCCCACTCCTTCACGTTTGTCAGGATTATTGACAAATGACTCCAAATGGTTGTCAAAATTCCAGTAATTTTCAACGTTGACTGGCAACTATGACTTTTCGGCAGTATTGTCCAAGTTGACAGGACAAGTGCGATTCACCAGTAAGTCACTCGTGAATCTGTTTGAATCGTAATTTCAAGTATTTTGTATTAGAACGTTGCCCCAGCTTATGGTTAACGCAGTCCATTGCATTTCTATCGTAGTATTTCTTCTAATTTATGCCACCATTTTTCTTTGTACTGCATTTCGATTATTCAGCAAGTAGCAAGCATTTTCATTGCGCAATTACATTCATAGTAAAGAGAAAAAATTGATAAAATTTGTGCGGACTAGTCTGAATGCAACATCAGAGGTGAGATTACTAGTGTAAAACTTTTATGTGGTTACGGAATCCAGAGCAAATAAGAAACAACCTTTATTAGACCAGTACGTTCATTATTTAAAAACGAAGATAAAGATTTCACATCGTGTGTACCATGGCTTCACTTGATCCGAAACGCAAAATACTCGAATGATTGAAATGACTATCAAAAATAAATAAAATAATAACTAGTGATTGTATTTTTAAGCCATTCATCCGCGAAGGTTAACGAAATATATCTTAACCAGTGCGCCACCTCTGCTTCGCAGAGGCTCGCACTGACCTTCCCGCATAATAATGACACTGAAACTCACAGCGCTAGGTAGGCTATCATGAATGTTTCGTAAACAACTTACTCATTCCTAGAGGTTTTTCGTGTGAGATCGGTATTTTCGCGGGGACGAAGTTTTCCCCAAAAAACAAATTCATATTTGTAAAGGTTTTTGAAATTTTTATGGCTTAGTGGTCATCATGAGGATAAAAAACATCGTGGGCTAAATCTTTGTGCAAACATCTTCTCAACTGATCAGGTAAAATCTTGGCAAAGTAAACATTTACGCAACTAATTCTTTCTGGCGCCATTTTCGTAAAGTAGCCAACTTTGGTTCAGTTTTCCGGGCTAAAGTCCATGGCTTCTATATTAGCTTGTCAAACATATCCATGACATCGCAAAAAGTGGTGGTACAGGCCCAATTTTGCTAATCAGAAGCCAGGTGGATCCGCTTTGACGCGCCTTTTTTGAAGGAACCACTCAACAGATCAGCTCTGCTTTTGCAAGTGGACTTTCATGATGTTAGCTTGCGCCATGCAAAATTTGGGTTCAGGACGTTGGCTAAAACACGCTCCTAAAGTTTCGTAACGGACAGAAGACAGTTACACAAAAACACGTGAACATCCTTAGCCCTCTAATATAATTCACGATAGAAACTTCAAAAGCACCGTTTATAGAGCAGAAGCATCTGCGTTGCTCATGTGTAAATCGATTTCTAACCCGTGCCATTATCGGAGGTTATGAGGGGTAGCACAAATACGCTTCAGTACAGAAAGTACATCCCTTTTGTTAACGGCGCCGAAGTCTGATTGAAAGGTCTGGTATGATCTAGAACTTGTAGTCGAAATTTTTGTCCATAAATAATCTGTCTGGCTTGCTTGAGCATTCTCTTCGCTACAGCTTCCCGATCAGCATCCGCAGGGGGATCCCGGAATTTTATCCAAAATTCCTTGGAACGCTTAGCTGATTCTTTCAAAGTAAATTTACCCCAAATTTTGACTCGGTATCTATCCAGAACCCCTAAAACCTACAATGGATGAAGATCGCGCTTCGATAAACCACAAGAAGACCCATTTTATCAAATTCGTATTTTGGGAAGAAACGGAAACGGATTGAAATTACCCTTAACATAAAAACGCTTTGTGTTTCTAGAGCGACTGACACTGTAAGGCTTTGAGCCACCCACACAGTGCTCAAGCACAGTTTCCAGATTTCATTGCTTAGTCTAATAAATCTCAGTTCGATATAGTAACCAAGCGGTGCCGAGTGTGCTCGGCAAATTTGCGTGTAAGCAGATAGATGCACCCGTATTGCCGGCGGTATTTCGCGCTTGCTTGTGGCCGGTACAGGCATAGTTATTTGTTCACGCCCGAATTGTCGCCCAAATTGTCATTCCCCGGCACCACAAGCGCACTAGATTGACAGAAGTTCTTGATTGTACACAACATGTTTTCACTTCCATGTATTAGGTAGATTCATAAATAATGCACGTTTTCTCTACTTCAACTTTCGACCAAGATCTCTTTTTTTGAAAAGACATTTTTGGGCGCAATAAGAAAACTACTGTAACCAACAAATCAGTGGCTATAAAACAGATACTTTTGCGTGACTGTATCTATCACAAGAAAGATTCTCTCCTAAAGATTGCCAACAACTTTTTTCAGAAGCATCCAAAGCATAGCTTATGTTGAAATGAAGTAGGTCAAAGCAGACTTCGCTCTTCGTGTAGCCAAGGGTCTCTTGAGCAGTAAGGCCAAGTTTGAATTTAACAGGATTTTTGAAAGAAAATACCGCGAAAAAGTCGAGAGTACTCACTTTTTTCTGACATCTCGGCGGGTTCAAAAATCGGTCATTTTTGAAATTCATCTCATTTTTCTTTACTGGAAAGCGAGAAAACCCTAGCGCTTTTACCATCAAATGATCTAGGTCTACCCTTGCTGGATAGTGCAAAAGACGTGCAATCGCCTTTTGCTTCAAAGTTTTATATGACACGGAAGAGCCGCGACGATCATTCAAGTTCGCAACTGAATTTCTCGGCTTAGAATCCATGGATAATTTTGTTCAAACAGCATCTTGTAGCACAAAGTTTTCTAAACCTTATGCATACTTTTTATATTTAATCCGGCTATTCCTCATGGATTTAGGGCAAAAAGAATGAAAAGCAAAAATTTTACGATTTAGTCTCTTTTATTTGAAAGCTCAGAACTTTGGAATGAACGGAGATTTACGAAAGCGAAGAACCGCATAAGAAACTAGAAAAAACGCTCTTTTAGAAAGTATAAAAGGTTTTTGAGGAAATTGATTACATGTCAAATACCAACTCCTGGAAGAAGAGGTGAGAAAAACGTGCATTAATTATGAATCAATGTCCCGTCTTCGTGATCGCGGATTGCATTGCTGAGACAAAACGTCGATGATCTGGTCACACAATGAGGAGTTGGACGATATGGCCACCAAGATTCAAAACCAACCTCGAAGAAAACGCTTGCAGGGAGGATCACAGGCGAGTTGGCCATAATTTTGACACCACTACATTTTAACACCAGCACCGCAAGCGCACTAGATCGAGCACAGAATCTTTTGACTACACGTGACATCTTCTTACTTTTCTGTATTAGGTCGTTTCCTAAGTCCGTAGAGTTTTTATTTCTGTAACCATTTCTCGATGAAGCGGTTGTTTTACGTCAAAATACCTGTACCGTTCAAAAGAGCCAATCCTGCTCTAAAGAACCGTTGTTTGTGTTCGAAACAAATCTAAATGCCTTTGATTTATAACCTCTCGAAGCTTAAAAGAAAGATTTATAACCGATTCAGATTTTAAATTTTTTTGGATATTTTAGATTTAAATTTTAGATTTTTAGATTTAGATTTTTTAAATTTATAATATAATTTATATTTATATATTTATATTTACTATATGTACTATTGTCTTGAAACCTGGGCATACTGTGATAACTGTAAAAAAGTAATAACAAGTAATAAGTATTAAAGTAATAACTGTATAAAAG
The DNA here is from genome assembly GCA_958299035.1 of Cylicocyclus nassatus. NCBI lineage: Eukaryota > Metazoa > Nematoda > Chromadorea > Rhabditida > Strongylidae > Cylicocyclus > Cylicocyclus nassatus. Next base: position 71,078,787 of record CATQJL010000305.1, on the reverse strand, counting down.
TATTGAAATCAATTATTTATATTTATTTTTTTTTATCTATTTGATTTACAACCTCTCAAAGCCCTTCAGAGCCTCTTTCAAATAATACAGGTAGTTTGCCGTAAACCAACCGCTTCATCGAAAAAAGGCGACAAAAATAAAAACTCTACGAACTTATGAAACGACCTAGTATACAGGGGTGCGAAAAAGTGCTGTTCCTCAAAATAAAGATCAAAAAATCGGCGTAACGCACAGGTTTTTCTGGCAAATTAGACATAATTCCCAAGATGGGAATATATTCTACCACTTTACAAAAACGGGCTTCGAGATTCCACAATTTTACCCGGCGGCGGATCCTTTTTCGCAGCTCATCTCATACAGTGCGAGACAAAATTATAGGTCCACTCTAAAAAGTGCCATAACTCACTCTGTTGTCAATAAAATGTTTCAAAATTTAGTACAGCCGTGTGTTAAAATTGAATATTTTGAAAAAAGCAGGCTTGAAGGCTGGACAAAATTATAGGTCCACCTGGAGTTTTCACCGATTAAAGCACTTCTTAGCTCCCGATTTTTTTTATGTAGATACATATCCAAAAACGTTAAACAGCTGCTTTAGTCAAGTTGTGTCATACCTCCAAAAAGAACTGATTATCTACTTTTTTGTCTTGAAGATGCACTCACACGTATTTCGCTCCACAAACCTGCGTTGAGTAAGAAATTTTGCAGTTTCTCAGTTGGATCGGAAGGGATGGGGTTTCATTTATCTTCTGGATGCTTTTTGACGTGAGCATTGAGGATAAATCCGACTTTTTGCTGCTGAAGCAAATCCGACATTGACTTTATCGGGAGAGTGAGCCTAAGTTTCTGCCCTAAAACGCTTTACGCATTATCATTATAACCTCAAAATATTGTAAAAGCATTCTTTACACAAGAGTAAAGCTGTTTGCCATACTCGCAAGCACAGTTGCGATAGGGGGAGTGATGGATCTTACCCCCTTCACTCTGAGGCCAAACTCCCGATGACCCCCTTCACCTGGGCTGAGATTGGTACTGTAATCTGAAAATATGATAAAAATCGTTATTAAAAGGTTTTGCAGGCTAAGTACCTCAAACAACAAGCACACTCATAAATTTACTAAAGAAACGGTATTTATATTTATTTATATTATTTATTTATCCTCGTAGCATTTTAAAGAGCAGAAAGTAAGGGCACAAAATCAGTTAATTTTTGAAGCACATAAAATCCCTCATATCTCGCGGCACAGAAGACCTAGAAAAAAGTCGACGGTCATCGTCGATTCTCCATGATCTCAGCTTTCGAATGGTATACAGCATGTTAGGGCTTCTTTGCTTCCCGATTAGGGCTTCTTTGCTTCCCGACTCTAAAAATCATTTGCTCCGGTAACCGATAAAAGCCAATACATTGTATAGATCGTCCCGAAAGTTTTTGCGCACGATTTTCAAAAATTCATAACTTTTGATTTTTCCGACCGATTTGACTGCTTTCATTTTTATTTGAAAGGGTAAGTCATGCTCTTTATAATAACATCTCAGCTGCTTAGTAATGGTCATCTGTTACATAGATAGAAGCTCAGAACCAAAATCACTCAAAACTTGAAATTTGTGTAGGGTCATAAAAAATCAGAAACTTGCAACAAAAATCGGAGCAGTCGGTATTGTAGATTCTTTCACCAGCTCTTTCTAACAGTGCAAAGCTTGCTCCGATTGAGCGTCTCCATGAAAAGTTATGATTTCCGAGCAAGCAATAGAAAGATCCTACAGTACTGACTGCTCCAATTTCTGTTGCAAGTCTCCGGTTTTTTATGACCCTACACAGAAAATTAAAATTTTTACCATTTTTCTTCTATCGCTCCTATCTATGCAACAGATGACCATTACTAAGCAGATGAGAAGTCATTATAAAGAGCATGACTTACCGTTTCACATAAAAGTGAAAGCAGTCAAATCGGTTGGAAAAATCAGAAGTTATGAATTTTGAAATTCATGCGCAAAAACTTTCTGGACGACCTAATAAGAGCGAGGTGGAGCAAGTTAATAGCAAAAAATGTGCTGTGGATTGAAATCGTTATCAGCACTAACGGGAACGCGAGCGAAAGCGTCTATCTAAGCGTGCTTATCGTTGTTATATGTTTATGTTTTTTTTGAGTGAAAAATGCGCTTTTGATTGACAGTTGTGCCATCATTATCAGCACATACTCAAAAAACTATGGGAGATTGGTAAATTTCCACACCTTCATACAGAAACCTGCCCATTTCTGGAATCTATACTCTGTAAACCTAGTGCTGAAGAAGGTCACTTTCATGAAAACGCTCTAGACTGACCTTACCTAATTTGTAGAGAAGGTGGTTGGGTTCAATGAATCAAAAACTTAAAGACATTCAGAAGAATAACATGTTATTTAATTATCCCTCAATATTTTGGAAAGGTTGGCAGTTTAAAGAGGAAACTTCAGGCAGAATACTTTACAAAATCAAAATTTTCAATTTTTTGTTGAATAACCAAACGAAAACGAGGCCCATTTTGATGACTGAGTAGGCTGGTAAACACACGGCTGTACCAAATTTTGGAACGTTTCATTGACAACATAGTGAGTTATGGCACTTTTTAGAGTGGACCCATAATTTTGTCCAGCACTGTATCAAATCTTGCAACTCCCCTTTACGAATCTGAAGAAGTGTGAGAATTTTTGAGAAATTTTTTTGTTTGTCACGCGAACTTGAGAAATCCTCTACTGCCTAGGGAATGTGGTAGTGGATTCCGAAATATTCTGAAAGTATCCAGTCAGCACTTGCACTAGGAGAAAAGCTGTGAATTTTTTTTAACGAGAAAGTGGCTGCGGCGCAACAGAGTGCGATCAGAAAACGTGGCACAGAGACCTAGATATAATCGTTTATCGCTCCAAAATCGTGATGCAGACAAAGTCCGATGCTTTTTTCATTGTTCCTGTTACTTTTTGCTGGAATCTGGAATTTCGAATCATAGTTTGAGTCCAATTCAATAGGCAAGTGCAGTCCTGACTCGCCTCTTTTTCTAGAATTTTTGCGATTTACGTGTGGTGTAAACTTCCTTATTTGGCTAAAACAAGAGCCACTCTATAATTCATCTATAGTGGGTATGAAGAATTGGAGAAGGGGTCATGCACTACATAACAGCTTTTTGAACCTTATATTAATGCTGGTGATATAGTTACGGTCCAAAATCGCGCTTGTATACTATCGGCATATCGTTAATGTTTTTGCGCGCTGTTATCACTCGTTTAAACGAACAGAAGGAAACATTTTCAAATCAAACTTATATTTATCTAATCTTAAGGATCTCGCCTACGTGTGGGAATCAAAAAAACTACAGAAAACTACAGATTTACTTTATGTTTGAGGTATTTCAGGAGCCAAGTTGGAGGGACAGTACTTTTTCCGCACCCTACACACTGCTGGACATAATTATAAAGACACTCTAGAAATCGTCGTAATTTTCGTTCTTGTCAATGAATCTGTCTGAAACTTTGCTATATTGTGCGCATGTCAGCCTTCCATAAATCCTCAAAACGGCTTCCAGTCTTGTTGAGTTTGAACGGAAAAAAACGAAAAAATTCGAAAAAGCCCTCTTTAAAAGCTGGACAAAATTATAAAGACACCTGGTTTTTCTAATCACTATCGCTTTCATTGAGTCTTAATTTTTTTTGTACAATTACATCCTAAAATATGAAACATTTGCAACATCTGCGACATGTTCTTCTTTTTACAGAAAATAGTTCACTGCATTTTTTGCTTTCAAAAGCAACAAATGTCAATTTGCTTTAACGGACAACTGGTTTGAAGAGTTTTCAAGCTCTTGTTCTTTTCAAATAATGGTCATGTAATCTACTGACTCTTCTGGATAGATGAGGTGAAAAGCGCCTTCGTAAACTCTGCGTAATCGCTGATTTTGACGGACAGACTCCAACCTAACACCATAGGGTTGACGCACTTTTGCACCACAAAACTCGACATTCAAGCGACAGAAAATACTGTAATGTAGCCATTACGACAGCCATACAACAGTGAACTCGTGTGCACGACTGGGAAAATATTTCGGGATGAGCACTCTTGTTCAGCCGCAGTTGACATCCACTGAATGTTGAGTGGAGCACCGTGCACAATCAAAGCCAACTCAGATCACAAGATAAGACCGGAGACGCTTGAATCTTCTAAATCATAGTTAATCTTATTCATCGGGTAAAGCATGACATGAAGCACAAAAAGAAATAAGGAGATTCAGGGTTATATTACTATTATGTTATATTATTATTATTTATATTATTATTATGTTACTTTGATCACTTACACAATGTCACATCATTCTACATTCGATTGCCCGAGAAGTACTTAGGGTGAGCTCAGTGAATTGGTCTAGGCACGCATGGTTTCGCCCATTCGCCTTACTCTCACCCTCTTATATTGAGCTCGGTTCAGAGCAATAGGAAGTCATGCACTATATCCGAAAGCAATGTTTTATAACACGAGATAGCTAGGGTGAGCTCAGTGAATTAACCTAGGTACGCATGGTTTAGCCCATTCGCCTTGGTTTCACCCTGTTTCAAATCTGGTCGCTTAAGTACAGGAAAATATGAAAACTACCTCTGGCGCTGTTAATCCAACTCCAATTCTGCTCACTATCCAAATGAGCTTTTTGAACAGGTAATATAGTGGCAAGTTTGGATGCTATAATTTCATTTCCTTTCATGTTAGTTTGGTAGTATCAAGACTAAGAACTTTTTTTTTTCTTTTGATACTTTTATCTGAGTTCGTTTTTATTCGCCATGACTATTGTCCAGATTTTTGATTAGTCGATGGCACACTTTTGGTGCAATAAATAAATAAATAAGTAAATAAAATATCGAATCTTCTTCTCGCAGGGAATTTTCGTGGAAAGTATTTCAGGTCTAAATCGCTACAGCATCATTAGGGAAAATCTGAAAGTTGTTGCGAAAGCTGCATCCCCATGTAGGCAATGTAACAAATCAAGTTCAGCACTTTCTGGGCATTGCAAACTGAGTTACATGGTGCAAAAGTGCGTCAACCTTATGGTTAGGTTGGAGTCTGTCCGTCAAAATCAGCGATTACGCAGAGTTGACGAAAGCGCTCTCTACCTCATCTATTCAGAAGGGTTAGTAGATTCCATGACCATCATTTGAAAAGAACAAGAGCTTGAAAATTCTTCAAACCAGTTGTCCGTTAAAGCAAATTGACTTTTGTTGCTTTTGAAAGCAAAAAATGCAGTGAACTTTTTTCTGTAGAAAGTTGCAAATGTTTCATATTTTAGGATGCAATTGTACAAAAAATTTGAGAGTCAACGAAAGCGATAGCGATTAGAAAAACCAGGTGTCTTTATGGTTTTGTCCAGCTTTCAAAGAGGGCTTTTTCGAATTTTTTCGTTTTTTTCCGTTCAAGCTCAACAAGACTGGAAGCCGCGTTTTGAGGGTTTATGGAAGGCTGACATGCGCACAATATAGCAAAGTTTCAGACAGATTCATTGACAAGAACAAAAATTACGACATTTTCTAGAGTGTCTTTATAATTATGTCCAGCACTGTATATAAGAAAGAATGTTCCGTCTTTGTGATTGATTGCATTGCTGAGGCAAAACGTTGATGATCTGGCCACACAATGAGGAATTGAACAAGGACGGCCACCAAGGTTCAAAATCAACTTCGAAGAAAACGTATTCGGAGAAGATTGCAGGCGAATTGGCCAAACATTTTGATAGATGGACCAACTGTAGAGGCCAATTTATAATCCTGCCCCTTGATGCAAACTCCGCCACCACAGAGTAAGATAGAAATGAGGCAAGCTACGCTTGCTCTGCGACCTCCACACTACACGAAAACAGGCAATTTTCAGAGAGAAAGAGATGGAGACCAGGCGGCTCAAACTTCGGTGGCGGTTGATAGCGAAAAAGTCCGAAAGCAATGTTCAACGTGGCAGTTTGATTTTATCAACAATTTCATATATCGGCAGTGCTGTCGCCTTTAGGCCTCGGACAGAGTTCACGCGATTTGATCGTCGCAATTCAACGCCGCGATCTCCATTCATTTTCATTTTACATTAAAAAATTTCGGGCTGGAAAAGTATCACAGCCGAAATGCAAGCTGGTCGGCATGCAATAAGCTCGCAACAGTTGTCTTGTTGCGATTGAATCGCGACGATCAAATCGCGTGAAGTCTGCCCGGGGCCTAACACCTAAAGGGCCGGGCATACTTCACGCGATTTCAGTCACCACGCGATTTGGAATTCGCCAGAAGTCTTTAGATCCAACATTAGCAAACCGCACATGCATAGTGTGTATGACATACATGGACTGATAACATGCCCCATCTTCTGCACATTTAAAATGTGTTTACAATGAGTTATGGACAGTTGGAATTTTGCCAAATCGCGTCGCGACTGAAATCGCGTGAAGCATGCCCGGCTCTTAAGACACCAACATTCACTCCGCATATCAAATGGGAAAAAATAACGGCAATCATTTTCTATAGTCATGAACCGTCTACTTCATTGCCACTTACAAGGGAAGGATACTTAATCGCACTGACGATTGGGTAAGCGGTGTATACCGCGTATACTGTACCGTCCCCAGACGGTGACCTCTGATGGTGATCTCTCCCTTATGGCCTGAGAATCGATAAGCAATGGGTAAAGTAGGCCAGACATGTTATCGAAAGGAACAACAAGTTATTGAAAGATTCTTCAGTTGGTACTGAGAAGTTTATTTCATTGCATCACTCATGGATAGCGGCGGATATCAAGTTTCCCAATCGCCTTCGAGGACAACTACGGTATTTCTGTTTCATCTAGTCTAAGTAAACTACTCAGACACTGAGAGCGGACAAGCCGCTGCCCTTTTCCGACTGGAATTTCGCAGCTCTTGCGGCCCGGCCGGAGAATGAGCGCCTCAGCTCGGGAGCAGCTGGTTGTCGGGCCGTTTGTAGTTCATTCTAGCTCGGCCTAGTTGGATTTTTGCCCACCCTTCAAAGGGCTCCCCTTTGTCATTAAATTGCATGAAATTCGACAGTATAAGCCGGACATAGATACACCAGTGCGTCACCTCCGCTTCGCGGAGGTTCGCACTGGCTCCGTATCCGTATGCCTTTCTCATGTTCGCATGAGAATAGGTTTGAAACCCACCACGCGATGATGAGCTTCACAAATGAATCGTAAACAGCTGTTCATTCATGAAGCATCTCCATGTAAGATCGGTAATTTTGAGAAAAAAAACTTTGTTGCAAGGAAACAAATGCGAATTTGAACGGATTACTAAATTTATTTTAGTTTGGTAATCGTCATAAGGATAATAGTCATCTTGGGCTACATTTCAGTGCAAAAATCTTTTCAGTTTTTTTCAAATAGAACCGTGACAAATCGACTATCTACGCGTTCATCACTTTTTGGCGCTGTTTTCGAAAAAAAAAAGCAGCCTTTTTGAGCGTTCTTTGGGCTAGAATTCATGGCGCGCCGAGAACTTTGCAAAAAGTCGAATTAGCGACCCAGTTTTGCGTGCCAAAAGGCGCATGGACCCGTTTGACGCGCAAATTTTGAGGGACCCGTTTGTCGAACCGGCTCGTCCTTGCGCATGGTGGGCTTACATGCTGGCACGGTAGGGTGAAGCACTGGCATCGTGAACGTGGTAAACTCACTTTCTGAGAGCTTGTCTCTCAAATTTTTTTCGGTTTATTGCAACGTGAACCGTAGTTAAAAATGAACCATACTCGCTTCTTAACCTCACATGATGTTTAGTATCGTAAATCATTCCTCAATGTAATTTCGTAACGGACAAACTCCACACAACTTCAGATTAAGCCGCTTATTATAAGTCATGATAGGATGATAGTACTGTCTTTGTCATGATAGTCACTGGCACATAAGAAAATACACATTAAAAAACGAAAATTGAAGCCACCGATACAGCAGCTTCGAAACGAAGTTGGCTTCAAAATTGGGTAATGCCAGCTGTATCCAAAGTTATTAACAAGACAACATATTGATCTTGTCCTTGTCTGGGAGACTGGAAACACATCCAAGGCTATGGACATCGAGGGAGCCCGACCATGCGTCGTACATCGCGCAAGTATCCTTTACGCTAAGGCACTAGGAGTGGACCAGCCCCGCCTTCATTCTACATAAGCCGCGGCTCGGCCGGAGTTTCTTACACGGATTTTAGTCCGCGGCTCATCCGCTGCAAAGCTGCGCTCCCGTCATTAAGGGCTGCCGCTAAGCCGGTGAGCCTATTCCCTACCGCGACTCGGCCGGTGCAATGATAATGACATGAACGAAGGGCTGCAGGTCATCCGCACCCCGGCCGCGTCCCCAATTAAGGCAGTGGACGGGCCGGAAAAGCCTTTTGGGGCCCGCGGCTAGTCCGCTCCCAATGTCTGAATAAGTACTCAGACACTAGGAGCAGACGAGCCGCGGCCCAGTTCCGGCCGGGCATTCGCAGATCCCGCGTGCCGGCCGTGAACGAACATTTTCCGCCGTAAGCGAGCCGGGCTCGCGCGTAGTGAGCCGCGCTTTGGCCGGAACAGGGCCTCAACACAGCCGCATTGGTTCGTATCGGATCGTCCGAGCACCGCCAAAAGAGAAAATCTTAGCTGCTTCCATAAAGACAATAGAACAAACACCATTCATTTATGATAGATCCTTTATCTTCTGTCTAAAATATACATACATAAACTTCTTGCAAACCACATTATAGTAAAAGCTACAATTAATCAGAATCCTGAAGATGGAGCAGGCGGATGTCCAAAAAATGATGAAATCCTAATCGCATTGTTCTATATCCCGCGCTTCTTAAGAACGCATGTACAGGGCTTTACAACCTGAGTGTCACAGCCGCCCCGCTCGGCCGCCACGCTTAGGTCCGCGCAGCGTTCGTGGCGCTGGCTGCGCGTCGACTGAAGCTTGGCAAAAGCCCGGGCTACGAAAAAAAGCTACGCCGCAAACGCCGCGCGCGGCCTGAGCGAGGCGGCCGCGTTGGAGGAGCCGCGCAAGCGGAGGCTGTGACTCTTATGTTGAAAAGCCCTGTACGTATTGCCATCTATCGTTTCGATATTGTCCTCGGGCATCTCTCCCAAATCCTCCCTCTTCTCTCTGAAACATGCGAATAATTATTTATTAATCAAAATAACATTTATTTGAAATAAACCAGTGGTGTGCCAAAAAAAGAATACAAGTAATCTGTAGCGGGAATTGTCACGCGAAATGTCACACAAGTGTTCATGATAGACAGGTGAGGCAGATAAAATGGCCCGTCCAAAGTGCAGGTCGTTCTCCTTCTTCTGTGGCGATTATTCCTCTGCCAAAATCCTGTTCCCTTACCCGGACGCGTTAGATAGCAACACCAAAACTAGCTGACCACTTAATCTTATGCGGACGGATCCGCCAGGGACCCTGGGAAAGCGAGAAGGGGGGATCTCAAGGAAGAGGGGCAGCCAACTTTGGTTTCCTCAAAGGCTGAGCGAAGAGACTGCAAACCTTGTCTGGATATCTAAGTAGAACGATAGAAATGGCTTTGTCAGTGCTGTAGTCATGCCTGATAAAGAGTCAGAAAAAAGGAAATATTTTTTGTTTTTTCTCCCCATTTGGCACGGTGTGCAGGAAAAGTCCCCCCAAAAAGATGTGCAGTATACATACAGCAGGCTAAACATCAGCACTCTCAAAATTTGTGGGACATCTATGGAAGTAATTTTTTTTCGAAAATCCGCAGAATTTTTGGACGAGATAATTTCACATGGTAGAAGATTGAGCCATCTTGCCGAACGGCACACAAAAGAATCAATGCTATTGACAACTTTTTACGTCCTAACTTCCTGTAAAATAAAATGAAGCCGCCTGTTCTCTCACAAGGTCTGAAAATCCAGTAACGGCTAAAACTTAGTCTTGTTTCAAGTCTAAAAATGCGAAAACATAAGACTAAGTCGTTACGTAAGCGTCTATAACCCAGGCTATGCAATTTAAGCGTAGCCAGTCTAATATTGTACGATGGCAGAGTTTGAGGATAATCCGGTGTGGGAAATATCTGTAGTAAAGAATTCTGATAAATGTTTTCTGGACTTTCTCTAATTTTTCAATGTTCTTCTTCACAAATGGACTCCAGGCCGGTGATGCATATTCTATATGTGGCAGAACGTAGATCTTATAGAGCAGCACAAGGAGCACTAGGTCATTGCTCCGAATGCTTCTTAGTAAAATGAAATGAACAGCGCTGACAGAGCTTTCTTGATCACTGAATCAAAGTGGAAATTGAAATTTAGCTGATTGTCTACAAGAACGTCAAGGTTTTTGTATTGTTACAGCGCTCCAAGACGACCCCGTCGCAAAAATAGTCACGAAATTCAGAGTTGCCAATATGGAGAACTTTGGGTTTATGCATTAACGGGGAGATCCCACTTCTTAGACCAAAGATCTTTTTTCTATAACAGAAGAAATTGCTGTATATGCTTCAGAGTACTCTTCCACATTGTAACGAAAATATTAGGGTGTCTTATAACTATTTACCGTTTTTACCACATCAGCATTTTTCGAGAACTAGGTACCTTCAAAATTTCCAAATACATGATCGTACTTCTGTATGTATGAGCTATATGATCGCATGTGCGGGAGGAGCTCAGGACTTCTAAGGGTGGAGTTTGCCATTTTACTTTATTCAATTTTTTTATTTCTAGCCATGAAAAAAATACGGAATTGTATAATTGAATGTTTAGTGAGTTTACTTCAGATAAAGTTAGTTAGTTCAGTTTACTTCAGATATTTATGCCGTTGTTTACACAGAAATATGTTTTCAATGATCTCTTTTGCATTTTACTTGTTTTCCTTTTCTTCATTCAGCAAAAAATTTTTCAAAACCCAAAAGTGAAGGTGGTCACCTGTACTAGCTCAAAAGTGAAGGTAGAGGGAGAACTGGCTCCCATTATCGCATGCCTGATAAGCAGTCTTTTGAATCAAGAATAATTGTGAAAGGGGATCAAGACCTATCCCGTTGGTTACCTTTTATAAGGATTATAAAGACTTCTTTGTCAGCATGTCGTCATAAGCGTGTTCCGTACTCGAACGAGAACGATGTTTACCTAGCATGCGTTCCAAACAATCGAGGACGAGTTTTGCTTTTGTGCTTTTGTAGAAATACTTCGTCTAAATTCATAACTTGTGTAGAGTGGAACTGAAATTGCCGCAAAAAGTGTGACGTCCACCGCCTCTTACTTATAAGAGTTCAGTACAGCATTGTATAGGGAGATTGTGTCACCGGGTTGAGCACAATGAGTCTGTGAGTAAGCTATGTAATGACAGCTTGCAAACAAACTTTGAATCTTATTATAAAGCTGAATGTGTGTGTGTCTGTCTGTCTGTCTGTCTGTCTGTCTGTACGTATGTGCGGAATAGAAATTTTTATTTATGAACCGATTTGGACCAGACTTGGCACACATATACTTCGGAACAGGGAGCGTGTCATAGGCTACTTTTCGTTATCGATCGATATCGATTTTATCGATTTTTTGCAAAATTTGAGCTACGGGGCTGGGAATTGGCACAGGGGGTAATCGAGCATGCTGATTACAAATATGTTATTGACAGGGCCGGGCGAAGCCGGGTTTGCCAACTAGTTTCAAATAAAAATGTGTTCTTTAGTTACTTGCTTATCTCAAACGCTTTGCTGTAGGTCTAGCCAAGGCGAAAAAAAAGGACTGTTCGAATTAGTAATCGAAAACGGTTGTGTGTCTTTATGGGAAAGACATTCTGCTGTAACTTATGTATGCAGATTTTCTCATTCTTTCGATACAGTCCTTGGAAATTGAAAGTTACCAAACTATTTCTTTCCTCAAAAAGACTTTCTGAACACTTTTCTAAATGGTATGTGAAGACGAGTACGAGGCTTATCAAATACAGTGTCGGGTAAATCAGCACCTTCACTCCCGCGCGGCCGCCTCGCTTGCACTCTGCAACTCTTTTGCGAGCATGCTTTCTAATTATTTTCCCACTACGAGAATGTGGAAGGCGGAATCTCAGCCGACTAGAAATGATTAGAGAGCATGCTCGCGAAAGAGATGCAGAGTCCAGGCAAGGCGGCAGCGCGGGAGTGAAATGCTTGTGCACCCGACATAAATCCTGTATGCACGACCTGCGCGACAGCATGTGCGCTGCTGCTTCCGCTGTTGCTTAGAATCGGCTTTCCACGTTATACTTTTTTGAAATGTTTTTCTTGATGACTGAGCAATTCGAAGGAATGCATCAAAGAAAATCTTAAGAATGCAAAAAATATTTCTCCCCCTGTTCTGGAACTATGAAAGTGAACGAATAGAAGTGAGATTCAGAAGCATCTAAAATAGCCCCAACAAAGTGCGCAAAAAGTGTTCTTTCGTACGTGCTAAAATCGCTTGAAATTAACCGAAATATGCAGCATAGCGCATGAAAAACGGAAAAAAAAAACACTACTTGCACACATTTTGTCGAAGGGATTAGTATTTTTGGAAAAAAAATCATTAGTAAGAAAGCAAATACGGATTGGAAATGATAAATAAAATTACGATAACTTGAGCAAATATAAGGAACGACTAATGCGAGCTGTGTATATGATGAAACCTCCTCAGTTTTTCAAATGGAGATACGGGAAAAAACAAAATTTTGCTTATTTTTTTGATTGATATTTTAAAGAATATGTATGTAACTTTGAAGCTAAAGGACAACGACCGACTTGCAGACGAACACCTTTTCCGAACTATTGCTACTAATCATAAAATGCATTTCCATTCATGTGGAACTTTCGAATAAAGCGATAATCGATGAAAATTCGTTTTTCGTTCTATGGATTACAAAGTCAATGGAACACTTCTATAGACTTCCGCATAAAGTAACTCAGAACATCTGTTAAGGCAAAGATAGATGTGTGGAAAGTTCCACTTAGACTATTCATAGGGGCGCCAACCCCGTTGAAGCAAAAGGTATATATAGAGTGTCCCAAAGAATGTGCACGCTGTTTAATTATGAATAACTCTACTGCATTAATGTCTTCCGCCAATGTTCAAGTACCATTTTGTAGAGTTAGCACAGCTTAGATTTACAGTGAAGAGCAAATCACCGACCACCCTTCCTTGCTGAGGATTGCTGTAGAAACTTCCAGCGTACAGAACCATCATGATCACGTCGGCCAGTTTTTTTCAAAAGAATAAAAAATTGCCAGGGCATTCGCACATGCTGACGTCACTGCACCACATTTTACGAGTTTTTTGAGGTTTTTCGATAGTTTAATCTGTTCTTTTTAATTTCTGACGAACATCATAAAAGCATTTCTTACGATTTAACTGGAGGAACTTGGGGAAGAAAGATCACAGTAAACTGCGAATTTCATATTCGAAATAATCACCTTTGATCAGCCTTCGAACAAGACTTTTTATTTTGCTTAGTCTTCTTCAAGGCAGAGGAGAGATAAAATATTGTTCCTGAAGGCCTGAAATTGTCATCGTGGTTCTACCGCAATTCTACAGTAATGAAGAGTAGTGGGTGTGTCAGGGTATGATTCACCATGCCGATATAACATTGGCATAGTGAATCATACTCTGACGGTGATGCGCTTCATACTGTTAATCTAAGTTGAAACCAGCACTACAGAAACACACTTAAAACAGGTAAAAGACTTAAATGCAAGAAAGTCGCTAATAGAAAAATAATGTGCACATTTTTTGGGGCGCCCTATATATGTTAGGTTGACGCAAAAGTTCTTGCGCAATTCAAACAAAATTTAATAACTTTCCAAAAACTAGCCCTAAATTGATGATTTGTTATCGCTATCTCTTATCTCTAAAATAAAGGAAGAATTGCGCTTCATAACAAATGCTCAAGCTGAACTAATTAGTTAGACATTGAGAACGAAGAAAAAATGACGATTCGAAGAATGCGACTTTGAGTTTGGTGCTACAAAACCGCAGAGGGCCGCTAACTAGCCCAAAAAATCTACAAAATATCCTTACATACTAAAAGTCCATATGCTATGTAGCAGGTTTCGATATCCTATGGTAGGGCAAAAAGAAAAGAAAGTCATTTTTAGAAAAAAATCCCTTTATCACAGCACCTTATCCAGCACTAAAACACTATTTACCGCTTCAAAAAAAGACACAGTGTTCTGGTTAAGCACTGAGTATAATTTCTAGTTTCAAAAGGTTTTCCTGTAATAAACTGCAGCGGTAAGAGGAGTTTTCCTGTAAAATGACATGTTCCAAAAAATTTTTGTTTTTGCATTTCCATACGAGATTGAAACATGAAAGTAACGTAGGGACTTTCGGTGTGTAGAGAATTTTTACAGATTTTTTGGGTTAGCTAGCCGCCCTTCGCAATTTTCTAGCACCAAACTCAAAATGGGTTTTTCAAATCGTCATTTTTTCTTCGTTCTCGGTGGCTAACTTACAAAATGTTTGGTTCAAACATCTGTTATGGAGCGCAAAGCTTTTTCTATTTTTTGATACCGAAACATCGATTTAGAGAGCTACTCTATGGAAAATCATTGGATTTTGTTTAAATGACGCAAGAACTTTCGCGCCAAGCTAATATATCAGTAGCGGTCCCAAGATTTCCGATTCGAGATTTTTTCTCGAGTTCTTGAGCCCTTAACGTCTAAAATTCAGGAAAAGAGGCGTAGCGGCAACCGCGTCCTCGAAAAAAAATTTTTTACAAGGCTAACTTGAATTTTGAAAAGTTCTTAAACTTCTAATAATTTACAATTAGGTCTGCTACCATAACAAACCTGTACGGCACAACAGAGTTGAAGATTATAAGTTCTTTAACTTATTTTAATTTTTTACAAGAATAAAAAGTCATTTGCACATTTTTTTAAACCCTATTGCTTGTGTGTGATGCTTAACCATTTGTCATGACATTCATAACACGGGCTATAGCCAAAATTTCGGGCGAATTACTTGTCCAGCACGTAGGTTCAGTACGTGGAGCTGCAGGTCCGATGCGTTATTCCCTTGAGCATCGCATGTCATACGAATCCACACTTTTAATCCTGCAAAATTGGGTCCGTGAATGGAATTTATCCACCAAAAACGCAGCATAGTTGTAGAAACCAAGGGAATTCAACAACGCTAATTAGCACCTGAACAGCATCGTATGTGGAGCTGATTTGTGCCACGGTATCCCCGCACCTCATTTAGGTGCACAAACGCAGATCAACTCGCAAACGGTTCAGGTGCGATTAGCGTTGCTAACAACTTATGGCTGACTTTGCGGCAAGCGTTTAGGACAAATTCCCTCAAGCACCGGGTCCCTATAGCTTTTTGCGAGTTTCAGATTTCGGCGTGGAAATCTCAACTCAGTAGTCAAGATCATATTAAAAACACAACGGCTGGAAAGAGGAAGATGTTTGGCATTGAACACTGTTTAGCTTACTTGTCTGCTTTCATTCTGAAACACTTGCGGGTAGGTCCAAAAGGCAAAGAAGTTTTGCACCGTAGTATTAAGCGCAAAAAAAGGAATGTCGTTGTTTTCGAGTTTTTTTTTGGCAGAAGGTGATACTTCTTGTGAAGTAGAGCCGAAGAAAACACGAAACCGGACTTCGATAGTTAAATGTAACACATGACTGCATGTTTGCGATGATTGTCAAAGATGGAGCTCGCCATTCTTCTTCTTTTTTTTTATTCTGTCACGAATAACATATAGCAAGTGTACATATGGATGAGTACATGTATTTTCAAAAACAAGCATGAAAAAATAGTTTTCAGGTCTTTTCGTGCTAAGCCAACTAATCCGATTGCGCCATAAACTTTTATATGCTCTTCGAGCTTTCGGTTAATCACGACTTTCGAATTATTCTTACACAATATGTGATTCTGCACATTATGCGCTGCAACCGACCACACCCTTACTAGTAACTCTCGGTAAAACCTTTCAGTGTAACAAATTGTAGAAATAAGTACTATTATGCTATTTAAAAAACGATGCGTTTTGGTTTCGTCGCGGAGTTTTACTTTGGAAACTTCTAGAAAGCATACATTTTATTCTCTCAACATTCTCTTTTGGCGAATTGTAATCTTAATAGTAAATAGTGTTTGGCAGGAAATTTTTATGCGCGTAGCCACAACCAGTACTGCAGAATAGCCATGCAAAAATTTTTCAGGAACTTCTGAAAAACAAAAAAAAACAATCGACCATTTTCATTCTTATTTTTGTAGACTGCAAGCTTCTCAAATTCACAATTTCCCATTTTTTTCATTATCAATGCAGCCTAGAAGTTCACACGTCAAGCAGTTCCTGATAGCTCTGGTCTTATTGGTAACGCGCAAAGAGACATAAAAATTGCTTTTTGTTTTATGGGAGCGTAGACGGCCACGGCTGCTGATCATGCTTGGGCCTTAACATCCCTGCTCCAGCGGTTGGGACGCATTACTATGGGTTTTGTAGGATAATCAGCATTTTTTAGCTATATTATCCTAAAATATCTTTCTTAAAGAATAAGTTCAAGTCAAAGCAATAAATCTCCATTTCGAGGTTGCATAAAGAAAGGCTTAGAAAAACAGGCGGACTTAACAAACAAAACAAAACCTATCAGGAAGAGGAGAGAAAGCGCTTTTAGCTATTGCGCATTGCGCGCTGGTTATAAGAAGCGCATTACAGGTGAACAAATGCTTTGAAAATACACGTACAGAAACCTGCATCAATTTTCGAACAACTATTACTAACACATAAACCCAAATGGAAAAAGAGAAGAAAACAAGGACTAATCACTAAAACGATCATCGCCAAGTAGCGCGTGTGGTGTGCAATACACATGTTAAGTCACAAATAGGGTCAAGCGTAGGTTGTGGCATGCCACACCTGGGGGAGGTCATATTGAGGAATCGGGGGGGGGGGAGGATCGTTATAAAGGCGTCCGCTCTTCGCATAACATGATATTTAACAATGTCAAATAGGTTCACGCAAAATGCTAGCAAATTGATGTTTGACCCATTATCGCATACGTACAGTAAGCATCAATTAAGAATCTATAAAGCATAAAAGCATCGTTTTGTAATTAGCAAGTAAAATAACCCTTGTGGTCCAAGTTTCAGCAAATTCTGAGGTTTCCAAATACAGGGCCATCTATGTGAAATGGTCGTTTTCAAACATGTTACTTTATTTCAAAGGTAAGTTCATTACTTCTTTTTGCACTTACCACAAAGAACTACTATTTGTTTGCTTACATTAGGAATCCCACTTCAAATGACCTCCAGATTAAGAAATTACTCGTTTGTTCCATTTTTCGTTTTCAATATCTTAGGCTAGAGAAGGTAAATCAGGCTCAAATCACTTTGATGTAGATTACAAGGCTTAGGCTATCAAATATTAGGCTGGAAACTAAGTTTTGCAACTGGTTTCATAACTTCACTCTCTTTGGATATGGCGGACTCAAACTTTGGCATTATGTAGAAGGCAATGTGAGCTACAAGTGAGCGCAAATTGTCTAAATTTTGAACACGAAATAAAAACGTTTCAGGCGTTTTTCGAAAACTAGTGAAATTTGAGAATTTTTGGGGTTTCAAGCTAAAATGAAGCCTTTGGCAGCCTAGACCATGCGCAGTAGATCGGATTCGTCCATAAATTATTGCTGAAGGTTGACTCCTTTGGCCTAGTAAGAAAGAAACAAAATTTAGGGGCATGTCGAGATTTGGCGTCCTCATAAAGTCGAACGAGTCGATGTACAGTCGTTTTCAATACGTATTGGTTATTTCTACCGTATGCCTTCCAGCCTCAAAATGATTTGGATTGGTGTGGATTGGTATGGATTGGTGAGGCGCAGCATCGCTTCGGGTTTGCGTCGCGTTGCTTTTCTCGGCGGCGCCGCACCAATCCACACCAATCCACGTCATGGTGAGGCTGGAAGGCATACGGTAGAAAAAACCAACACGTATTGAAAACGACTGTACGCAAGAGCTGCTGGGGACGACCGTCAATGACTAAAGAGTCTAAAGCTCAAATTCCGCCGGGACTTTACATAGTAAGGTTATTTGACCTGCCAAATGCAAATGTCACATTCATCTGTTGAATCAACGCCTTTTCCTTGTTTAAAGTGAGACCCATATCGTACACCTACAGTAATCCTACAAAATAGCCCTTATCACGCAATTTCACTATCGTTTTCGTGATCAGCATGTCGGATATCACCTCTATGCCAAGTTTCAGCCAAATCCGTTAAACTTTGGATTTTTCCCCTTCATACCATGCACCTACCGTAACCCTCACGGCGACGTCAGAATTTAGTAGGACAGCAGCTGCGCTTGTAGCTTGCGTAATAACCAACGCAGAGGCATAATTTGAGTGCGCCATGTTGAGTGAGAGGGAAGTTATGAGACCTATTGCAAAACTTAGTTTCCAACCTAATATAAACATTCTTATCGTCTACCCTTGCGATTTACGTAGTAGCGCAGACTTAACATGTTACCGTATCCCAATGTTTTCGCAGTATTTTACCAGTATTTTACATTTGCATAGGTAAGGAAAAAGATTATATCTTGCTCTTGAAGAAACGTTTTCATATGAAATTTATGTTTAAAAAAAGTTAAGCAGTAACAACGATACAAAAAACGCAACTATCTGATCTGTTTGAAGGTAAGTTAATGGGGTGGCACCACCCCTCAAAAAAGCTGTGACAGCCACAGCTTTTTAGGGGCGGTGCCACACCCCATTAACTATATAGGAACATTTTTAGCGAACAGTATTTATATGAATTGATAGCCTAGACCTCGTAGATTTCATAGGAGTAATTTGACCTAATTTGTCTTCTTTCTGAGTGATATTTGGTGAAAGCACAGCCATTAGAAGCGAAAAATAGGAAAAACAAGATTTTGGTTGGCTTCTAGCTCCTTAGAGAGTCTTTTGAAGCGAGATTTCTGAAGTGGCCAAAGAAAAAGAAGTGCTTTGTCATACTTGCAAAAACAGCTAGCCACTTCACCTTTGAAACAAAGTTAATCATGCTGGAAAATGGCGATTTCACTTAGGTGACCCAGTATCTTAAAACTTCATAATTCGCTCAAGCACTGTCTACAGAGGTGAATTGACATCCCAATTATGGATATGTTGCCCGTTATGTTTGACAGCGCCTTCGAGTAATGCTATCTTAGGTATATCGTTCAGGGGGTCTTATTGAGACAGCAATAAGAGAGGGGGGGGGTCGTAACCAGCGATTGTGTGCCACACCTCTTGCTTGACCCTGGTTACAAATAAATCGACGATGTGCTGATATGTAGAATTTTTTTTTGTAGAGCCTCAAATAAGCATAAGAAATAACGTAAAATTGGCGTACCTACAAAGGCCTGTAGTGCACTATTACTAGTGCAAAGGCAGCACTTCTATGGGATATGCAAAAAATTTTTCTTGTTTTCTAGCAAAAGAAAGAAACAAGGGATGTACAAATGGATCTGCGGCCGTATTCATCAACGAACCCAGTGGGTTTCGGATATCGATTCTACTCCAGGGTAGAATCGATATTCATCAAGAGCACTAACCCAGTGAGTTCCGGAACCCACTGGGTTCGTTGATGAATACGGCCAATGGAGTGAAATGTAGAGGCGTGAACGATTAAGAGATTTCTAAAAGTTTTACTGAACGGAGTCGTTTCGAATGTTTTGATTTTTTTATTGCGACCAAACTTCAAAGTTGGTTTGATACTCAAATAATCTTGTAAAGTTTATATTGCTCTATCTATTATAGAGCCGTAGCCTTTCATATTGTAGGAGACATAGCTATAACTTGTTGCGCATAAAATTACTATAGTGCAAGACTTGAGTAACATCTCAACACTTTCAAGATCGCAACAAATTTACGCAATCAGACTATGTTTTTAGGATCAGACAACAAGAGGGACAAAGAAAGGGTTGTATGTATCAGCTTGCATTACAATCGGTATTCTTGTTATCATTATCATCGTAGTGATATGCTTACTGTGCTTCCCAAGCACTCTGCAGACGTGAGTTTTTGGCCTATTAGTAACGCATTGATCCAAATCCAAATCGCTTTTGGTCCGTTAAAAATACCGCTGTATGTATGTAGTTCTTAGTTTCAGAAATTTTATAAGTTCCTCATTAATCAGCATATTTTGACGGCAAAGCATGTGAAACGAAAAACTGCAAAAAAAAGACATATTTATAAAGCAGGAAAAGTACTTTAAATATGCTCAGTTCAAAATGTCGACTAAAGGGAGCATCACAGCAGAAGTGCATGAACAGAAGCAGCGAATTGTCGTACTGTGAGATATCATATTTATCAACTCAATCTGAGATTTGAATACTCAAGATTGTTTTACATGCGTGGTCAACGAGCTCGATCCGTTTCTTTCCTTTATTTGAGTAGTGAACCATTCTTGGGTAGGTTACAAGTCTAACGTCTTGGACATACATATGCAAAGCGAGATTCACAATGAAGTTAAGCGGTTTTGACTTCCACATACTGTTTTATATGCGTTTGTTATTATTTTCGCCGCTAGAAGAACATTTGAGTATAAGGGAGTGAATGATTACATTTCAAACAGTTCCCATCTAAAAAGAAACGCTTCGTTGTTAACATCCTATAAACTGCTCCAGCTTAAATAGGGTATAGTCGTGTTTATCTTGACGACATGCTGAGTTATTGGTCGAATCGGGGTCAAACATCTTTATGCGATCCGGGACCCCTTTTACGATCCTCCCTCCTCAAAGGTACCCATTCGTACCCCCCCCCCCCCCCTCCCCCCACTCCACCCCTCTTCCCCTCCCCATTTCCACGCTTCTGCGGTAACATGCACCAACGATTGTCAGATCACCTCAAAGAATGCCAATAGACCTTAATTGGAATTATCATACATCAGATTAAGAAAAATTTACTTACAAACTGTGAGATAAAGGAAAAAGGATAATGGATTCTCAAAGAGCTTTTAAAATAAAGGTAAGCAGGAAAATTTTACAAAGATATGGCTGTGCTTATCACGGTCACGAAAAGATGGATGGAGACATCAGCCAACGAAAAAGGACATCCTTTTAGTCTGATACCGACATTTAAATTGTAACCTGCTTAGACTTGAATCATAAACAGGAAATGAGGTAAAACAACAAGTAAGAAAAGATCAGGAATACGGAGCAATCCGTTTCATTCGACATAATTGATTGTTTTACAATAATTTTTGGATAACTCAACTATGTTTAAGTGAATGTACTTAAAGACATTCACCATGGTTTTGGAAATAAGAACGCTTAAGACCATAATCATGGTCTTGATAATCGTCATATGCGGCACCTCACCTTTGTGCAGAAAGTTAAAATGCTATTTTTGAGGGTCTGAAAAATGCTTTTAATCAAAAAACTTTTCTACTTTTGCGCAGATTTTTCCGCAAACAAAACTACTTTAGCGTTTTTCAGAATGATGTCAAAAACGTGCCTGAGCATGGTACTTGAAAATGCGTAAATGAATTCGGGGGAAGACTAAAATGCTGCAATGAACAGATTGTGTAGTCGAGTGCACGGACAATCAAAAAAATTGCAGGCATCCGGAAGCAGTAAGCTAATTTGAATGCGACTTGAGCAAATTTAAATGCGATCTGGTGTGTAGTTAGTATGCCAGCAGTAGGTTAGTAGATTTATTGTTAGTAGTGGCGGCCTAACGTTTCGACGATTTCGTCTTCTTCAGAGGCCTAAAGTGGTAGGAGATTTAGATCCTATGCTCCACCCCACCACAAACCTCTTCCTACCCTGGCCTCGTGCTGGCATACTAACTACTCACCACATTACAACTAACTATGCCGAAGTTAAGAAAGGAGGAAACATGGAAGTTACTTAAATGTGATCGTAAAAACTAAATGGGTTTAAGCTTAAAATTTTGCATCTCACTGGAGAAAAGAAATGGCCTGAAATTTTTAGGAGAGAAAGGATGGAAAGTAGGAGGATGGGTCCATAATAGAGTAAAATTGCAGCGAACAAGCTTCCGTAGCTCCAAAAAGTCTAGATGCTACCCAAACACGACCTTTTTTTCATTTTTTGTTATACATTGAATCAAAGAAACTCTACGGTTGTGAAATAAAAACGGATTTTGCACGGATGTATCAGAGTAACTCCCAAGTACAGCTAAGTTGTGTGAGCCCATAAAAAACATTACAAAGTATTCACAAATTACTGATTGTCATCGTACAGATATACGCTCTTTCAAGTGTGTGAAATTTTAAGAGACTTCGGAAGTAGGACTTCTAGGCCTATCCTTACATACAACATCTTTATTACACATACATGCTTCTGATAGTTGTTTGAGCTTCTGAAAACGCTTCTCTGAGTCTTCAGTTATGCTTGGGGCTAGCAGGTTCGATCTCTCGCCTGCGGCGCCTTTTTAACAGGACAGGATGAAGAATACTTTTTAGCCTAAAGAATCTTTGCTACAAAAAAGGTTAATTCTTGCTTTCTGAACATTCTTATTCAAATTTACACTCTAATTCCCTCCACAGCGACGAATGCCCCTCTAGAGTTGAAACCAGCGATTCACTCGACTGGAAAACGGCGAATTCCAATTTCTTTTCTACTTCCAACTCCTTTTCCCCAGAGTTTAGTGAGTCAACCACTAACAAACTTGCTTGCGGTTCCCTCTGAAAGTTAATGGTGAATGTCTTAGTAGTAGCATAGAAAATGTGGCAATTCCGCTTGACTCACAAGTAAAAGGTTGCCAATGGGTCCTCAGACCACTACAGTTATAAGCATTTGGTGTGATTAAAGAGATACATAGATTTCGAAAACTGAAAAGAACAAAGTAAAAAAATTACGTGGTTTGAGCTTGACCCTGAACTGATGCAACTTCTTCTATAAGACTTTCCTGTTTTTTGATAAGACTCCTGAATTTTAGCATTGCGTAATGTAACTACAGCTACAAATTGTTCAAGCTGTTTAATTTTTTGGTAATTAGATATGAAAAAATTTGCGCCTTTGTTGAAGACTGGGTAAAATGTGGTTTTACGAGTTTGAAGGAATCAAACAGAGCAGTACAAAACATGGTGACATCATTGAAGGTGCTCGACTTTATAACAATGTCCTCAAAAATCTCGAAATCTTTTTTGTATCGTGTGATCAAGTGTGGGAGAAAAAATATTCCGACAGGGTTATCACTTAGATTTTTTGCGTAATACACCGTAAAGCCCCGATGTTGGCTGAAGCATGCTTAACTTTCAGCTATATATAATCTGTGTTTTGTGGTTTTACGCTATTACACTTTTCAAAAATCAAACAAAGTTTATAAGAAGGAAGTTGTTTTTACATAGCGAGATATGAGATACACTGAAAATCGGCAGATTACTTCTGTCATGTTTCCATCAGGTTTTCATTTTGTTACCCTTACCCCATTTCAGTTTTGATGCACTTGCGATCAGTCACTTCTTTACGATATGATAGTGCTACCAATCGTTTCTTACCTTTTCTTTACATCTATGGAAGGCATCAATCATATAAGCAGGGCCCGGCACGAGGTCGGCAGATGACAAGCTGGAAATCGTTTTGGGGCCAAAAAGCAAAGGGGAAATCGTTTTCGCGGGGTCCGGGGCGGAGCCCCGGAAAAAAATTGGTAGTTTATGCTCGCTACTTATCTTGACATGTTATGTGCCTCAACAGGCGAACACTGGAGTTCGCGCGCGTCAAACCGCGCCGTCGCTAATTGCCGCACGCGCGACGTCGCCCAAGAGATGCTATTTGTAACTGCATACATGACTAGTTCTCAATGTTTGTGTAACGATATGGCACCAAATTTTGTACGCGAACGGAGAGAGGCTAGTGGAAACATAATGTGAAAATTTATGAAAAACTTATGTGAACGGAACGAGTAATTAGCATTTTTTCCGAGAATTTCGCAAAACTGGTAAATGAAGATGTGAATTCAAACGGCTCGTTTGGAACGCGCAGATGAACGATATGGTATGAAACTTGGTGTGTACATGCACACGTGCTTGCAGGGCTTAACTGAGGAGTTTCATTGAAAAATTATGTGACTGAAGGTTGTGGCAAACGTTTTTCTGAAAATTTTGCGCTACCAAAGAAATGGAAAAATGGCTCGTTTGCAACGCAGAGGTAACGAAATCGCGCGGGTTTCGGTGTGTACATGCGCAATAGGACTAAGTAATAAAGTATGAAATATTATGAAAAACTTATGTGAATGAAGAGCGTGCTTAACTAATTTCCAAGTTAGGTCGGCATTTGCCGACCTAATTCCCACCTGAGGTCGGCAAAACTCTCAATTCACATAATTTTATCAAAATTTTTACATAAATCTGTTGTACACCTAAAGTTTACTACATGGTGAAATTTTGGTTCCGAAACTCCTCCTCTTGTCCTTGTTAGAGCCCAAAATCGCATCAGCAGCCTAGCTTTCTAAGATAGAAAGCGCGCCCCAGTCAATCGATACGCGCGGGAACGGCGTCTCTCATTCCTATGACTGCGTTTCTTCAATATTTTCTCATTCCTTAATCATTTTTCTTGCTTATTTTTCTTCCTGTTTTCTATTTTGATACAGCTGAGGAGTAATTTGAGGAATTTAAGCAATTTGGGCGCTTTTGAGCGCTTTTAGGCGAAGTGTGGCCGCTAATCTCGTCGCACAAGCACAAAACGTAATTTTTGGGCTCAAGGGGGTATTGGTAAAATTTATTGGGATCAAAAGGGAATTCGTTTTGGAAAACCCCGTTTGCCCACCTCGTGCCGGGCCCTGCATATAAGGCAATAGATCAGCCAAAAACCAGCTTTTCAACATGCAGACAAAATTCTTGAGTAGGCTGGCCTCTTGGCATTCAAATTGTGCGCAAAAATGTGGAAAGGATGTTAAATCTAGAGTTTAGAAAACCAGAATGGAAAAGTTAAGGGGAGCATCGCTAATGCTGCGCGTATTTACACACCATGGAATGAGTAGCTTGAAGGCAGTGTCTCACCAAAATTTAGTTGCGGAGATTTTTGCATTTTGCATACCTGTCGGACCTTGTCTAAAACTGTATGGGCTCAAAATCGCGCGAAATTCTGAAAACCCCGTTTTCTGGAAGGTACAACTCGTCCATGTTGCTCTGGAGGCCCCGCGGAAGCAACGTGGACGAGTTGTACCTTCCAACTTCAGCCTCAGCCACAGTCGCAGCAACAGAGGGAGATGGATGCCAAATGGAGGGACATGTTCAAACGTGTAAGGGGGAGACCGAAGTAATCGTCCGCGCGTACCAAATCGCTCTCCGCTTACCACTTTGAGCGAATTCTTCTCAGCGTAAAGGAGGTCAAACTAAGTGGGACTTGTTACAATGGCTTATTTAGAAGTCCCTATAATAGAATATGTAGATCCGCGCAATCTCAACTTTGGTGAGACACTGCCTTTAATCTTGAGTATTGTTTTTCCTCTGATGTTAACACGAACCCAAAAATCCTCGTTGGAAACCTTAGCAACGAAGAGATTCATAGCCTTTGTAAGAAATCCTACAAAGTAGAGCCTGCTCTTTATTAGCAATCTATTTTTCTTTCAGAATACAAAAAGATGAGGGAGCGGATATAAAAACAACAGAAGGGGCGGATATGAAAACAACAGAAGGAGCGGATATGAAAACAACTGAAGGAGCGGGTATGGAAACGACACAAAAAGGCGAAGGCACGGAAGTGAAAGAAAAGAAAAATGTTTTTGCCCTTCCACAAGAATATCGTCTTCCAAAAACACTTGTGCCATGTAAGCATGATTGCTATATTCGCTTCATGAAAGTGATAACGCAAAAATGCGAATTATTGAGACGAGTCCTACTACGCAAGTGCAACGCAGATTGACATAATTTACGTAGGATTTTCTTTCAACAGTTTAATTTCAGAGTATACAACGTTGAAATTCCAAGTCTTGCCGCGCAAACATAGCCAGCTTTGCATGTTTGTGAAGTAAATTTAGATTACCGGTTATTTTTAGACATTTCAAACCTACAGTTACTCTCGGCGAAAAATTTTGGCGTTAGCACGTCATGTTGTTAGGGAGACGATGCTACAAAAGCTTGCAGCAGTCATTTTTTCCATAAATATTCTTTAATAAACCTACGAGTAGAAATTACACGCCTTCTTTCTACTAATACCTGCATTAACAGCAACATCCTCCAATTTGTAGAAAATGAGAGCCCACAAAATATTGTTCAGCATTTTTTACATTGCAATCCCATCAAACCCAACTGGACTGGGGCCGCATACATCCCCGCTGGGAGGGATCGCAGCTTAAAAGAATGCTCCATATCCTCAAGCTCCAAATGTCTAGATTTTACGCTCTTTACCCATCTAGGTTTGCTGTTTTGGATCTTTTAACCGTATTCAAAAAGTGGACTTTTCATAAAGTTGTAACACGTTAAAGTGAGATTTCGCAAAACGGCCATTATTTTTGCACCAACCTGATAGAAGTACAAGCACAACTTTTTACTCTTACTATTAAGCGATAGCATTTGAGAAATGTCACATTTAGCGTTGAAAAACCCGAAAAAGCCACATTTTCGTAATTTTGGGTTATCTCCTTCCAAATTCTAAAGCCCTAGAGAAATAAGTGTGCATACGAATTAGATGAAGATTGTAGATGAACAATGCAATCTGCGTGAACAAGCTAGAGATTTTCTTGAAACTCCATTAGGAAGAGTTGAATTTTTTTGCGCTTTTATGTTTTTTAGATTTTTTGCAATTTAATATGGGACGAGCTTTGTGCGAATGTTTAGAGACCACTTTGGAAAGCCTGCTTTGTTCTATCAAAACCTGTCTTAAAGATTCTCTAGAATTCAAAAAAAAACAAGAGTTAGGAGGCGAAAAGTGGAAAGGAACGACAACCTGATATAGATATTTTGGTTCGAAAGTTCGTGTCGTTTTTCAGACTCATCTTTAAGCCACTCAGAAACGGTTGTCAGTCAAATTAACACAGTTGCAAAGCGGGTGCTGCACTGGCCCACATATGGTCCAGCTTAATAGTGAACCACTTTAGGTGCGGACGTCGCAAGCGACAGAAAATTCGTGCGGTTCGCCTTTTAGGGAAGATCGCTGAATTGGCACGTATTTCAGCTAGCTTGCCGCGGGACTTTGGGGACGTGCGCTAGTCGGTTCAAAAACTGGGTAATTAAACCTTTATTAAGCTTAACAAATAACAAAAATACGCAAATGTACTAAACTAAATCCTACAAGTACCCTATTCAGGCAAATTATGACTACCTAATGATGGTGTAGTGCGGAGAATTTATCGTGCAATGAGTCGTGCAGAGAAAAGGCTATAACAATGACAAATCAAAAGGAGACAGTGACCATTCTCTAACCGCTAGCTTACAGTTAGACATCGCTGGGGGCAGGCGGGCGCCGGAAAATACGCGTTGCTAAAATTTCGCATTCAGCTCGCAAATTTCAGAAAAATGGTCAACGAGTTCTCCAGAAATCGTCTGTTAAATTCTTTTCGCTCGTATCTTTTGCAGATATATTGCTGAACCTCTGAGGAATTGAGAACTTAGCAAGCGGCTTTCCGAAAAGTCCCGATTGCTTTCCAAAACATCCGCGAGCGAAGTGCGAGAAATCAACCATCTATTTTTCCGGTGCCCACCTGCCCCCGGTGATTGTCTAAGTATAAAGCAAATACATGAACATAAATCAAATGCATAAGCATAATACAAAGAATGTCTGTGAAGTAAAAAGATAAAGCCTTGTTCTCATAACAACTATCACACGCATTAGCTGTCTGTGATTCTGTGGTCCTGTGATCCGCATTGATTCTTCGCATCCCTGTGAAGATACTGACTCATAAGTCATTATACTCCGGTTTAAGCAATAGAAGTCGGAGCTGCGGTGTAGCAAGCCATGACTGATAATCTGGTGTCCGCTTCTCTTCTTGTGCTCGTGCTGATGCGCTGTCTCTCCACGTTCATGAGTTTCCCCTTGCATCTGTCAAGCTTCTGAGGAAATACTTCCTTAGCTGAATCTTCCGGGTATACTACTCGAGCTTGGTGCAGACGCTTGAGTGGTGCACACGGTGCTCTGTTGATGGCGCCGGTGGGTCAGCTCTTTTGCAGTAGAAACATTGGGCTTTTCCTGCAGCTTAACGCGTCGTGCAATTCGATACAAATGAAACATCGACCTTCTTCGCGCAGGATTTCCATTTTCCGGCCACACTTCTTATCCTCGGGCATGCATCGGAATAGTGCTTTCCGAACACCTTGCAATAGACGCACATAGGAAGTGATTCGTTGTCCTTTATTTCTTAATCTACGAAGCGTCTTTCAATTTCTCCGCAGTTGCATAAGAAGTGTTCTACGCCACTTAACTCCGTTTTGCTCTAATCCAGGAATCTCTGAAGGTTTGCTTGTTGCCGGTTGGATTCCGATACGGGACTCTCGTGCCGTCTCTTGGAACCTGTTCTTGTGCAACCAGAATGTGACATGAGTCTTCTTTTTCTCCTTGCTGGGTTGGTGTTGCCTTTTATCTTGGTACCGTCTCTTTGCGGCTCTCATTGGTGGATATCGTACTACTGATTGAACTGATAGAAGACTCCATCTTGTCCAGCGAGCTTCTGATGCTCCTGCTCTGTGATAAACTCGTGCTTCCTACTTTCAGCCTCTTTTCTGACTTGCGCAGACAGGTTTTTCAACTGTGCTGTGATGTCTTCTATCTGGTAATTGTGCTTTCCTGTTGCCTCTTGACATCTTCGAGAAGTGAGTAAAATACGTTTTTCATTTCACGGATGACTAGTCTTTCGAAATGTTGATTGAATGAATTGCAACCATTCCTGTTCCGTGCTGCTGCCTTTTCACGTCTTCCTGCAAATGTATGAAGGCGTTCCTCATCTCACGAAAAGTTTTGTCTTCCGCGGCAGTGTTTCCTTTAGATTCGCATTTTGCTTCTTCTACCGCTGCCTCTTCTTTTTGCAAAAGGAGGTCGTAAAGACCGAACAGGTTGTGCACAATGTTGCAAACTCGATCTTCGTGTAATTGCGCCAAGTTTGTTTTAATTCAGGATGGCCCTCGTCTCTCGGCTTCGTCGTCTCGTCGAAGACTTTGGCTGATGTCTCAGCTATATATTAATGTACGCCAGTCGTTCAAGTTCGTTCGCTTCGTTTGCCGCCAAGACTTCATACCATTCGCTAACACGAGTTGGTCTCTCATGACTGTGAGACTTGTGCGTTATTTCCTTGTGCTCCATGTGAAGTTGCTTTATCCTTAGAAAATAGTGCAACGCTCCGTTTTCAACAGTGAACATATCCCATTGTCCATTATAAAAGATACAAATCGTGCTTTGGCTTGCTTGTGTAGACTTTCATACACAAAGCATGTGCCCGCTGAAATTTGAGTTTCTGCTGGACGATTACTGTGGGCGAGCTGGTGAATTTTTGACAATTCTCATCTTCCGTTAAGAACTCTTGCCTCAGCTTCTTCTCCTCCATATAGCTGCGTTCTTCTTCCGTAAATCTATCTATAATCTGGAATAATTGAATGACTAGATGCTGGGTACTCGGTTTTTACTTAAGTAGTCGTTATCAGTTACTTTCATTTTCGTAGACTTAATCAGTACGGTGTGCTCGCCGCCGCGTTTTGCGAGATGTTTGATTTGGAGCTTATTACGCCAACTTTTTTGCCGTAACTCGCGCTCGTCGCCGTTTTTCATTGTTATATTAACCGCTTTTCTTTTTTGATATGGCTTCCGCATCAGCGGTAAGGTGATCCTCCCTCTTTATTTTATCCCATTTTTTTGATGATAGAAAAAGAGATATCTTTTTAAAGGCAGTGTCCGGTCAAAAACTCGATTTTGAGATTTTGTGCTTACTTGGGCCTATTCGCTACGCTGAATCCGAAAATGCATATTGTAGAGCGTGAAAATGGCGAAAAACGGCTCTAACACAGGAGGAAAATGAGCAGGTGGGCGGAGCCCTCCCCACTGCGAATTCACGTTCCCGGCTTCCGGAGCGACCTTCTCGCTTCCGGTTTCAAGTCAATCATTCGCACTTGACCGGTAGCGATGTTAGGACGGCTAGCGAAATCGAAAAAATCGCTCCGGGAGCCGGGAGCGTGAAATCGCACTGGGGAAAGCCCCGCCCACCTGCTGATTTCCCTCCTTTGTTAGGGCCCTTTTTCGCCGTTTTCGCGCTTTCCGATGTGGATTTTCGGATCCAGCATGGCGAATAGGCCCGTATAAGCACAAAATCTAAAAATCGAGTTTTTGCCCGGACACTGCCTTTAAGAGCCAGCAAGGGAAGTGGTGCGTATTTTCTATGCCCGGCTAAGTTGCGATACTATAAGAATTTGGAGTTCAGCGCTCGTGCCATTGTGCCTGCAGTAGGTTTATGCTCTTCATAGGATTTTCTGCCGTGGTTTCTTCCCTTGTTGCATTCGAAGCGATTTGAGCAGCGTGCGCAATATGCATTCCTTCAAACGCATAGCTTGTACAGGCAATAGCCGAGTCGGGAAACGAGTCTTATGACTGTGCAGAAGAATGTGTTCGTGATGCAGGTGCATGTCATTAGCAGTGCCAACGTCACTAGTGCAATAGTGATCATTAATGTATAGCTCCAGTTACGAAAAGCATCGAGTATATGTCCAAAGTCTGAAAGATTTATTTCCGAGAAGATCTCCTCTTAAGAAACGTCATGTCGCTTAGTGTGAATTTCGTATAGTACAGAAATCCTGAATCTCAAAGGAGATGACCGTTGTCCCACATTTGATAGTACATTTTCTGTGGAACTGGGCCCTTTGACTTATGAAGCTTATATTTGTTTGTGTACCTTCTTGTGAGCACAAGACCGTGAATGCATTTTCACCGCATTCTATTTCTGCCTGCGCCGTGGGTGTTGAGGAAATGCATGTAATTAGGATTTTGGCTCCCTTCATACATTTACAGCACCCCGTACAGAAAGCATTTTTACTTCTGCATATTGCTTTGATCGTATTGAAGTCGTGCTATATCTTCCTTTGATGCGCAGAAGGTCCGCTGCTGGCTGTAGTATTATTTAAGGTTAGATCGGTCGTCGTAGTATAGGTAGTCTATACCGCGGCTCTGGAATATGCGGCGTGAGGTTGAATTCTTTACAGTCGCATCGCATTTTGACTCTGCTGGTGTACAGGTACATTCCTCTCTTACCTTGCCTCTTCCTGTAAATTGCAAGCTAGAGGTGACTGGTAGTCCCTTGAAGCCAGTGCGAAGAGTTTTCCGTCTGTGAGAAAGGCCGAGTTTAGCAGAAGTGTTGGTGGAGTGCTGATCGATGAAAGAGTAATTGCGAATATCGAAAGTGTACCAAGTTGATTTGGATCAAGACGAACGTAGTGCTGTTGTATTGGCTTTTCCTCCTCATTGATAGAGAGTTTTAGGTTCACTGCTTGTTCTCTTTCGCATCTAAAAATCTCATACACTTTCGCATTGTTTGGTTCGAGATAAATCTAATAGGCACCCGGAACTGGGGTAAAAGCAGCCACAGCTCGGTCCGCCGCAGCTTTCTGCGCATCCGATTGTGCCGAAGTAGTGGTTTGCTTTGTGCAGTTCTGGGATTTGAGATGTTCGCGTGATACTTCCACATTTGTTCCCTACGCATGATCCTGCATGTGGACATTGTTTGCTGTCCAATAGTGCATACTGCGTGGTGAAAAGTATCGTTTGTCTTGCGCAGGTCAGAATGATGCTTATCCAAAGCAGTTTTACTTCTAGAATGTTCTTGTTCTTGCCTTTCAACCTGATGCAGGCTTCTTGCTTGAAGGGGTTAATTTTGAAAATCTCTGTTGTATCAACCGTGCAATTATGGCGT
Source organism: Cylicocyclus nassatus (assembly GCA_958299035.1). Taxonomy (NCBI): domain Eukaryota; kingdom Metazoa; phylum Nematoda; class Chromadorea; order Rhabditida; family Strongylidae; genus Cylicocyclus; species Cylicocyclus nassatus. Next base: position 71,047,050 of record CATQJL010000305.1, on the reverse strand, counting down.
TTTGACCAATAGCAGGATCTGCTTTGGTGCGTAAAAACATCTACGTCTTGACGCGCTTGCAATATTGTGCTCACGCTCAGTGCTATGAATATTGCACTTCTAGAGAACAAAATCCTTCGACGTTTGTGGTGAACTGGTGCCAATGTCTTTATCATCGTGTTCCATATCTTTTCACCCATTAGTCATGCACACCAACTAATATCTTCCAAAGGTACAGTAATGGAGCTCCAATACTGGCACTTGGAACACGCAGTAACATATGGGAATTGCTGTGTTATCTGCAACTCCTGTTACAAGAATGGCTTTTCGTGGTCAACATTCCGGGTTGGTCATCATTGCCGTGCAAATAAGTTTTTCACAAATTTCATATTGGTGTGAATCTTCCTGTGTTGGGGTTACTCCTCCATCAATGCATTGAAGATGGCGCGTTGGCGCATTGGCGCGTTGCGTTGCTGCCTCCCAAGCAGACCTGCGCACATATTATTAGAAGAAAAACTAATAGAAATGTTGCGCCTGAAGAAGCTTGGCAGGCAATTAAGGTTGGTTCCTTCGTCGTTTCTTTCGATGTAATCAACTTTCTTCCTTGAGCGCAGGTTGTACCGCATTTGTGGTATCCTTTTCTAAGGGGTGAATGTTTCCCTTCGCGGGCTGGATGTTCTTCTTGATTTTGTCCAAGCTCTAGTGGTGTGCGATTGATGAGACGTCTATGCTTATGTTTGTTAGGCGTTATGAATCCCGTGGAAACCTGTAGCCAAGTAAAAAATCCTACGAAAAATACCATCAGATATTGAAAATTTGGCCTCTTTATATTCCATCAATTGAATTTTATTAGGTTGTTACATAAGTCTTGTTACATTCTAATAATTTACAACAATAAGTCTAGGCTTCACATTTTCATTAGGGCTCTAGGGTACCATTCGATAGAGCAAAGCAAGCTCTACAAGATAACATGCACAGGTTCGCACTAGCTTCGACCGGCCGCAAGTTTGGAGCCGAAATGCGAGTCGTACTCAGTGCCCAAAAAATCAAAAAGTTCTACATCTCTGTTCAAAAACATCCTACGGATCTCTCGTTTGCTCATATAGATAGCACTTCAAATCAGGCATTCATATATACAGTTACTGTATTTCTTGCTTAGTCAGGAGTCGAGAAAATCGAAATTTTTGTACTTACACAAAAATGAAGCTATGCTGTTTTCACGCATGTAATTGTTTACTGCAGTCCTTAAGAAATATGAACGTAAATTTTCAGCCTTTCATAAGGTCTAGTTTTCGAGAAATGTTGATTTCAATATAGAACACCCGAGTAAAGAAGACTAAATTCGATGTATCCCGAAAACTAGCGCTTGTGCGAAACTGAAAATTTACGATGGTACTTCCTAAGGACTGTAGTAAACGATAACATGCGTGAAAACAGCATAGATTTGTTTTTGTGTAAAGAATTTCGATTTTTCGGTTTCTAATTGAGTAAAAAAAAATACAGCAACTGTGCACATGAATGTCTGATGTGAAGTGCTATCTAATTAAGCAAGCGGGAAATGCATAGGATGTTTTTGAACAAAGATATAAAATTTTTTTCGATTTTTTGAGCGTTGAGTGCGACTCGAATTACGGCTTCAAACTTGCGGCCGAAGCTAGTACGAAAGTGCACAAGTCCTCCTGTAGAGCTTGCTTTGTTCTATCGAACGGTACCCTAAAGCCCTAGTGAAAATATGAAGCGTAGGACTTATCGCTGTAAGTATACAGAGTGTAACAAGACTTATGTAACAACCTAATAGTAAACTACACAGATTAAAATGTGCCTTTATTTTATGTGGTGTTAATTATTTTATTTAGTTATTTCATATTAATATTGTTATAATTAAGTTGTAACATACTTGAAACACTCTAACTTCTTCCGGCGAAAAGTCATGCAGCACATTTTCATTGGGGGTCCGGGCACCATTCAATAGAGCAAAGCAAGTCCTAGAAGATGTCATGCAAAAATTAGCACCAGCTTCGACCCACCGTAAGTTTGCATCCAAATTTGAGTTGTACTGAAGGCTCAAAAAACCGCGAAAAATTTATATTTTCGTTCAAAGAATCCTACAAATTTCTAACTTGCTCACAAAAATTGCACACTACATCAGACACTCACATGTGCCATTCCTAAATTTCTTCCTTACTGAAAAATCGAGAAAACGAAAGACTTTTTTACGAAAACGAAGCTAAGCTGTTTCCACTCGTGTAATTGTATACTACACTCCCTTAGACGTATAACTGCAAATTTTCAATCCTACAAAGGTCCTTGTTTTCGATTTTTTGTTTTCGATTTTTTTAATATTGATTAGCATGGAACACCCGAGTGAGAAGAGTTAAAATCAATATTCCTCAAAAACTAGGGCCTGTGGAGAAGTAAAAATCTACTGCTGTACATTTAAGGGTTTGTAGTATACTACACAAAAGTGGAAACAGCCTAGCTTCGTTATTGTAAAAACTTTAAACTATTCGTTTTCTCGATTTCTTAATGAGAAGATATTCAATAAAGGACTAATGGACATGTGGGCGTCTGATGTAATGTGCAATTTTTGTGAGCAAGTTGGAGATTTGTAGGATTTTTTTAAACGAAGATATGAATTTTTCGTGATTTTCTGAGCCTTAAGACAGTTCACATTTTGGATGCAAACTTAAAGTGGGTCGAAGTTTGCGCGAACTCTTGCAAAACATCTTGTAGGGCTTGCTCTGCTCTATCGAATGGTTCCTTGGATCCCTGATGAAAACGTGAATTGCATGACTTGTAGCCGTAAAAAGTTAGAGTGTCTCAGGACTTATGTTACAACCTAATATTTTATTGTAACGAAACACGATAAACATCCGGATAATCCAAATATTTACGTAAAAACCGTGTAATCTTGCAAAATGAATGGAAAAAGTTAAATTTACAGGAATAAACCAAGTACAACCTAACGTCCTGCCCTGGTGCGTCTTAAAACTCGATTATTCTTGCCATTCCATGTTTCTTAGTTGCATTGACTCCCACATGAGTACCACATCTCCTTCCTTAGGTTTAGTGGTTGTTTTTCTTTTTTCGCCGATGTGTATTCTGTGATATTCCCTCAGATTTGTGAGATACTGTGTACTCCAAATCTTCCAGAACTTTCCTTCAAATTAACTGATCACTTCAGTGCTTCCTCTTGCTAATGTTGTGTGGCCATTTGTCGTGCTTCTTCTGGAAGAGGTGGATCCTATCCCTCCCGTTTTCTCCTATGTTTTGCAAAAGAAAGTGTAGTATGATATCGTTTTGCAAGAAGTCTATGGGCCGGAGAGTTAGTTGATTTTCCCATTTCTCTTCCTAATATGTAAGCGGTCGTGAATGTAGTACTACTTCGATTTCTATTAACATCGTTCTTAGTGCATCAAAAGTCACAATTTTTACTCCAAGTGTTTTGTGCAACGAGAGTCTTTGATAGAGCAAATTAGCCTTTCGCAAAAACCACCCTGCAACGGCGCGTCCAGTGCTACGTGCTTTTATCGAATTTCTCGTTGTGCAAGATCGCTTTGGAAATCTGTGCTGTTTTAAGCAAGCATTATTGCAGTATTGCATCGTGCAATACGTCATCCCAGCAAAAAATAGGCTGTTGCAGGTTTTCGTCTCAGGTACTTCTCTTCGTGGAAAAATTTTTTGAAAAGCATTTATAAAAGCTTCTATAGACATATCCTTCACCAACTCCAGGTGTATGAAACCTGTCGTCTGGCAGGTATGTATAGATTCATAAGCCTTCATTCTTTTTTGCCTTCTTCTTTTCCTTTTTGTTCTTTGTTTTTCTTTTCTTCACTTGATTCCACACTTTGTTTTCGTGCTTCTTGCATGTTTTTGATCATCAATGGTTCAACGTAGTCCATTCTTATATGTTAAAAAGGTCTTGATCTTTTCACTTTGGTAGAAGGTTCAGCCTTTGTTTCGGGATGAGTGAAAGGCAGATTGTTTATTTTTTGATATGGCACGCATCTTCTAATTACCAATTGGGTTTGTCGCCGAAGCTTGGGTATCCAGTATTTTTCACGCACTGCTGCCATTGTGTGAGCGAGTCTTTTGTGGTAATAGTCGTGCGCTTCTGATATGATAAGCCTAGCTACTGCTGTGTTTGGTTCAAAAAAATAGGGTTTTTCGCCGTGCGATGTTGATATCTCGCTGAGCGCTTGACGTTTTAATAAACTTGTCCTTTTCATAGCTCTGGCAAGTAACTGATTGATCTTTTCACAAATGAATAGGATAATCTCTTCAATTTTGCATGATGGTTGTAATGCGTTGTGCAAGAAGAGAGCCATTCTCGTGCCTAGTGTTAGCGCATTTCAGTTTGGATATTGTCATTGATGTTCTGAGAGGGGAAGTTTGGACTCGCCATTATCAACTGCAGCTGCTTTTCCCAAGCCAAGTAGGCGCATAAGGCTATTGCAAACTGATTGGCTCTACAACGAAGATCCTGGTCGCTTTCTCCGCCTTTATCCTGTCTATTTCTTTGTAGAAGGTTGATACATCCTTTGATATGTCTCCGATCATGCCATTGTAGTGCTAGTGGTGAGTCCCAATCTATCCCTTCTTTCCACAGGATTGCAAAAACACTTTTGTTGATAGAAGGAGGGGCACCGTGAGTCAAAAAGGATTGTAAACGACGCAAGTTGCTGGGTGACTGTTCTCTTCGTAGTCTTTCCTTTTGCTGGTGCTATAGTGCCTTTGACGATAATTTTGCCGTACTCGGATTCCATGGAATACCGAGTACTTTTGGGTGAGAGGTCTTCATTCCATCGCATTCCTTGGTTGTGCTGTTGAAGCGTTCATCATTAGACATGAATTCCCTTAGGTTCATGTAGACCTTAAAGGCAGTGTCTCACCAAAGTTGAGTCGCGCGGATCTTCACATATTCTATTATAGGGACCTCTAAATAGGCCACTGCAACAAGTCCCACTCAATTTGACCCCCTCCGCGCTGAGAAAAATTTGCTTAAAGTGGTACGCGGAGAGCGGCTTGGTACGCGCGGACGACTCCTTCGGTCTCCTCCTTTATGCGTTTGAACAAGTCCCTCCACTTGGCATCCACCTCCCCCCTGTTGCTGCCACTGTGGCTGAGGCTGAAGTTGGAAGATACAACTCGTCCACGTTGCTTCCGCGGGGCCTCCAGAAAACGGAGTTTTTGGAAACTTCATGCGATTTTAAGCATACAATTGCTAGACAGGGTCCGACAGGCTTGCAAAATGCAAAAATCTCGGCAACTAAATTTTGGTGAGACACTGCCTTTAAAACATCTCCTTGGAACGGGTGTATTTTTGCAATGCTTCTTCCAATGATCGTGCGCCAAAGAATAAGTTATCAACGTAGATATTCTGCCTTACCTTTGGTGCTAGTGCGTCATCCGGTGCCGTGCGCTCTAGGTGGAAGTCGATTGTGGCGCTTGAAGGCACAGTTCACCCAGATTTTCGACTTCCACGTTCCTGTCGTTTCAGGGCCATTTCGTGTCCCTGCTTCCGAATATGTAGTCGAGAATGCGCTCCAGCGACAAATAACTGCCAGGTTTCCTTCTCCTCGTTATTTCCTTGAATCGTGCAAAGTGTTATTGGGCGTTGTGTTTCCTGCATTGTGCAATCCTGAGGGTAGGCGGGCTCATCTTGCTTGAAAGTGTCACGAAGTTCCACAAGTGGCCACAATCAATTAATATTCTTGGTTGAACCTCTTTGCCTTCCATAGAAAGTGATAGTGGAAATTGTTGTGTTTCAATAAATTGTAGATCCTTTTGATTCAGACTTACTCGTTGAATTGCGCCCGTAATGAAATCTTCCTGTACAATGGATTTCCTGCAATGTGCCTTATTTATATTTGAGTTTTGAACTCGGTTAATCCGCAAATTTTTATCACAGGTTTTGGTGACCCGAAGGTGCTTGTTGCAGGGAGGTGGTGCCGTGCGTGGGTAGCTTCAACTCGTCCGCTAAGCTCTTGTCTATGAAAGAGAGTTCTGAATTCTTGTTTATTAGAACGGTACAGTTTTTGTGTCTCCTTCCCAGCTCACCACATCTGCTGAACCGGCAGGCAGGAGAATGACTTTGCCGCAGCTTGTCCTTTCAATCGTGCAGTTTTGAAGACTTGATAGATTTTTGTTGCATCTTATCCTGCTTTTCGAACTTCTTGGTTGTACTGTCGTTGCCGAAAGCTCTTCCCTTCTTTTGCAAGGGGTTATTGTCAGAGAGATATTGCTCCTTGCCAAAATTCCTTGTTTCCTTGTGCGAGAAAGCACTTTCGGAACGAGGTTCGTGAAATGCCTTTACTTTTGTGCAAATTGCAGTGTGATGTTTTCCTCCACACTTGCGGCAGCTAACGCTGTTGCATGTGCTTCTTCTGTGATAGTTGGATCAGCAATTAAGGCATCTTTTCGACGCTACCAAAAACATTCTTTTTCCTTCAACTGTAGGAACTGTAGGGCAGATAACCCATCTGTGGTCCTTGCTTCCGCAGCATTCCCAAGCATTGTTAAGATGCAATCTTCTTGATTGCTTGCGTGCTAAGGTGCGAGTATCTCGTCTATCTTTTTTCTTGTGTGAAAACTTCGTCAATGGCTTTGAGCCACTGATCGAATGTCCAACTCCCTTCCTCCTGATGACGAAAGTTGTTTTTCCATGGCCGCTCTTCTTATGCGTACATGAAATTTTTGTAGGAAAGTTTGTACCTTTAGCTGGTTATCAAAGTGCTCTAAGTGCTCTGTGAGTTGGGCAGCTATGGCTGACAGCTTATCGAAGAGCTGTTTTTGGTCCATAGTGATTGGTCCTTGTGCAATGCAGGTTTGGAGATGATGGTTCAATCCTAGTACTATCCTTGATTGTTGCCGTATCAGTCAACAAGAAGTTGGATAGCCTTCTCATAGTTTTCTGCTGGAACGAAGAGTTTCGATGTTGATTACTTTGCATCCCCTGTAAAGGACAACAGCAGATAATTGAGTTTTTGGAGCCTTGTCTGCTCCCGGTCGTGCACACTGGCTCTTAACAGAGCCCAAAAGTTGTCCCATTCCCACTTCTTGCCTGAGAAAACTGGGATGGGTACATGATATTAGTTGTGTGCACGTGAAGTTTCATTATTATTTCTTGTGCGGACTCTAAGTATTTGTCTAGCTGTTCCTCTTCCTCATTATCTGTGTCTTCTAATCAAAAGCTTCTGTGAGTTTATGAGGAAGGATTTTACAGGATTGATGTTTTCGTCGCACAGTTCTAGTTCGCTAGTTTGATTTTTTGTGCTTGCTTTTGCTTGAGGTCAGGTGCTACGGGATCGAGAATTATAGATGACTCGCACAACCAGTTTAGCACGTTATCAATTCGTTCAGTTGCCAGTCCTTTATAGGCTCTTACTGTTAAGATCATCTTCGCTGTCGTGTCAAATTACGTGCTTATATCTCGGAACCAGTGAGATCAAGAGAGTCTCATACCTTTAGGTGCGGCTTAGATTCCTCTACAATTGGTCCGATGCCCCATTTGAATTGACACGTGTGTCAGCTAGCTTGCCAAGCGGGACTTTGGGCACGTGAGCTAGTCGGTTCGAATGTTACCTCAAACTTGGGTAATCAATTATTAAGGCTAACAAGTAACAAAAATACGCAAACGTGCTAAACTAAATCCTACAACTACTCCAAGTGGAAATAACAAGATAAGTAGCTGTTCACGCAAATTGTGATTCCCTATGATGGTGTAGTGCGGAGAACATGTCGTGCAATGAGTTGCGCAGAGAAAAGGCTACACCATTGGCAAACTAAAAGAGGACAGTGACCATCCTAACCGCTAGCTTATGTTCAGCAAATACATAAACATAAATCAAATGCATAAACGTAACACAAAGAATGTCTGTGAAGCAAAGGAATAAAGCCTGCACATAACAACCATCAACGCATTAGCTGTCTGTGATTCTGTTGTTATGTGATCCGCATTGATTCTCCGCATCTCTGTGAAGATACTGACTCATGAGTCGGTATCTTCAGGTTTACAATGACATTCCGCTTGTTGAAAGGCAAGGGAGAATACAAGAACTGATTGGAAAACAAACCTTCCCTATTTTGGAAAACGAAAACCCTTTCTTTAGTAAGGTATGCGACGCGGGCGTTAAGATAACAATCATTAATACGCCATCAGAAATATCGTGATTTTGGAAACAGCGCAATTTTCTAATGCTACACTGGGTATGACGGATCCAATCAAAACACAAATTTGAAAGTTATAGTGCGTCATCTACTCAAGCCGCGCGAAAAGGCTTTCAATCACATCCGAAAACATTGTCGTGATTAAGTGAAGAACTTCCATACACGAAGTTTGAGCAAATCTGCAATTTTTACCCATCTCGTATGCCCTTTTGGCAGCACAGAAAAGACGATTTTGTGCGAGAAAACTGCGATATTCGGATCATCATTTCGGATAACCCCCATGGCCCAAACTTGAAAACGATTCAATTTTGAAAATTTGGGCCCAATTTTGGATAGCCGAATAGCTCCTGCTATTATTACATCATGTAGGACCATGATGTCAATGATTAACAATGTGAGGATGCGCAAAGAAATGCAAAACAACACTTACCGCAAGTTTTCCATGCATTTAACGCGAACTTTGCAACGAATAAAGTCTGTCGCCAGCGTTTCTCTTGCTACACATAGTGCAGCACGCTATCATTCCGCGCGCGATTTCGCGGTTTGGAGCGTGAGAACCAAACGAATGCTCTAACAGTCTTATAGAAAACCAGTGCGTTACGTCTGCTTTGCAGAGGCTCGCACTGGTCCTACAATTTCTCACTCATTCCAGCAATAGTGACACTGAAAGTCACCGACCAATGCCAACTATCGCAAATGATTGTAAGCAAATTCGCATGGAGAAACTTTTTGCAGAAGAACGAACGCAAATTTGAATAGGTTTTTGAGTTCTTCACGGTTCAAGTAGTCGCCATATGAACAATAACACCGTGAGCTTCATTTTTGTGCAAAAAACTCGTCAAATGCTCTGATAAAACCTTGGCAAATTATTCATTTATGCAGTCAATTCTTTTTGACGCTCTCTTTGTGAACAGTGGACTTTTGATCCATTTTTGGACCTATATTCATGGCCTGCACATTTACTTGCCATACGCATTCGCGACTTCACAAAAAATGGGACTACGGACTCATTTTCGCGGGCCAGAAGCAAAGTGGATCCATTTGACGAGCAGCTTCTGAACGATTTACTCAACGAATCTGCTCGTGCTTTTGCACGTTGAATTTCGCGTTAGCAGCATGCATTACACAGAATTTGAGCTCAGAACGTTGTCCATCTGCTCTAAGAATTTTGTTATACAACACACACACACATACACACATACACACACACACACACACACACACACACACACACACACACACACACACACACACACACATACAGCGCCCTCCTAAAATCTATCTGTTCTCCCGATTCGGCAACAAGGAGAAACAGTGCCTTTCTTCTGACCTGGAATGATATCCAGGAAGTCCTCGCGAAATGGGCTTTTCGTGCGAATAAAATGGACTAAGTCCATGCGTTGCGATAATATGTCGCATAAGATATGTTATCTTTATTTTGAAAACTTTTTGAATTTATCATTTCGGGTTTTTAGAAAAGTTATGATCGCATTTTGGTATTGTAAGCAAAGTGCAATGCAAAGCATTTTTTTGGCAACTTTAGCTAACATTTCCTTTATTTGAAGGTAATATTTTGGTGCTACCGATTCACATATTTGGTCAACTCATGTACAAAGTTTGCAACAGAAAACTTTGACTTTTCGGTCCCATCCTAAATGACTTTATTTCAGCGTCGTACGAGCTCGTTCTCAAGACGTATTTGCCGTTTTACAAGAGTATTCCAAAAAAGAAAATTTTGACAATTGATGCTCAAGTGACAATCAACATGCTCGTTCGCAATCCAACAAATGTCATAGTCCTTAATCAAGCTGGGATTTCCATAATAAAAGAAAATTGCAGTGCGACTTTGGTAAGTTGCTCCATCTTATATTAGCGAATGACATGGAGGCTGCGTTTGTTGTAATCACTACGCACTTTAGCCTTTTATTCTAAAAAAATTATTCCATGGACTTAGAAGACCAAAGCTGTTACTAACTGCTATGAAATAGGCAGTTTTACAAAGATCACGATAAAACTTGCAGGATATTGAGTTGTTACACATTACATACTGATGTATTAGGATGACTTGTAGGATGACTTGTAAGGTTCACTTTTATTTACTTCGTTTATTTATTCATTTATGCATTCGATGATGCACTCAACGAACCTATCAGTTTAACAAAGCTGTCTTTGATACTTTCCCGTACTTTCAAGTTTAACTTTCGTAATTTTCTGGGATAGACCATAAGTACTTATATGTATACGATTGATCTTTCAAAGTTTACTAGTACTACGTTGAAGAACTTGTGATGCCAAGGATTTTCACCCCTTTTGACTTCTAGACACGAAAACTATGGGTTTGTACTCAATTATGTGTAAGCATATACAGGGTGTGCCAAAAAGGTGTGCACACTGTTTGATCGTCAATAACTCTCTTGTTTTCATGTCTTTTGCCAAGCGTGAGGTACCATTCTGTAGAGCGAGCGACAACTTAGATTTACAGTATGATGACTTATCAGTACTCTTCATCACTGTAGGATTACGGTATGAATTTCGAGGAGGATTTTAAGCTATCAAAAGCGGTATTTTGCATCAAAAACAAAGCCAAACAATTCAGAAACTCTTGAAGTGAGCTAATCGAAGTCGCTGATTTAGAATGTGAAGTTTGCACTCAGTGTAGTGCGTTTTTCTAAAGCTACTTCAGATTTAGATAACAACTGTTTTTCCATTGTTTGTCAGAAATGTGATTAAGCCATCAGGAAAGCTCGAAAAACTTGTGAAAAGCTTTATAGTAAAATCAACATGCCCGAAAACCTTGCTACACAAATTTTCAGATTTTTTGAAATTATTTTATCAAGAGGCCTATTCCACAGTGACGCTATATGCTGAAAGTTCATACCGTAATCTTACAGTAATGAAGAGTGCTTGGTGATTTGTTTCATACTGCAAATCTAAGTTTATCCTCGCTCTACAGAATGGCACCTCAACCTCGATAACAGACATGAAAGCAAGAGAGTTATCAACGATTGAACAGTGTGCACATCTTTTTGAGACACTTTGTAGAGTCTTACTAAGACCCACAACATATATATATATAAGATTTTGTTGGAAATTCGGATTTTTTGAGGAATATTATGTTAGTAATAATGACTTTGTTATGTAAACACATTTGGTACATACAGCTGTGACTCTATGGTACTTCATAGTTTGTCCTTGCGGATAGTAAAGGAGTCACGCCATTTTCAAGCCACAACGTTGGCGATCAGGATCTGGGCCAAGAAGACCGCTCATCGATCAGAGAAGGAAGCTCTCCACTGTTCAAGGACAAGATGAATTCTTCCAGGGGTCAAGGAAAGGTCAAGGACAAGGAGAAACCTTACGCCGCAGGAAGACTCACCGCCAAGGACTATCAAGGATCAAAGACAAGGAAGAACCGCAAATACGACACCAGAGCTTCCTCAGATAAGTTAACACTTCCAGTAAAAGCTTTAATAGATCCACAAAGAGTGAGGAACTCTTACCAGGGAACCAACTATGCCGAGAGCGACAGAGAAAAGCATGGCTAAGATTCTCAGCTGGAGAAGATCGTGGGAATGGCAGGACAGTTGCGTTTCCAACACGAAGAGATGATGGCATTGTCCATCAGCCTTGCGAGAGGGCCAGAATGCTGCCGTCCAAGATGCTGGGAAGGATCATTACGATCAACTCAGTAAAGAAGTTCAGATGTTTATTTTCAACGAAGACACGAAGACACTGGAAACACATTCACATTAGTACGACAGGTATGGTACAATTATAAAAGATGCTGTTTTACCAGACAATGAAAAGCGGGACTTGATTCTTATGAAACTGATGAGGAATCGTATCGGATATATGCTGATGACGTTTTTCCGTTGAAACCATGCGAGATTGATTTCGAAAAAACAGTTGCAAATTTGCAAAAACTTTTCGCATCTAAGAAGACACTTATACGCCGACTATGAGTGTCTCCAGGTCACTTGCCAGCACTGACTTCAACTTACGTACCCTTGGAGAGTACGCAAACCGAGTTGAGAGAATGGACGAAGACGCCAGACTCAAGGAGGTGGATTTTACGGCAATGAAGACACTATATTTCGTAGCAGGCCTTCAGGACCCCTCGCTTAGGGAAGTCCGTCTAAGAACGATCCGCAGGCTGGACATCCACAGAGGAAACATCAGTGGCAATAGACGATCTTGCTAACGAGTGCGAAAACTACACCGCATTGAAGATGGACAACACAGACATGGAAGGGGCTCGAGATATTCATGCGGCGTGGAAAAAGAAGATAAAGTGCTTTAGCTGTGCAGGAACGCATAAAAGAAGCGAATGTTTTCGTCTCCCTCTTTGGAAGAAACCTAGAAAACTACTACTTGAAAGAGCACAGCCGAAAACGGTATACGCGGCACAAGTGAAAATCGGTGTTAATCTTAGAATTTTTTTTACATCGAATGCGAGTTAGCGGTTCGTAATTATGCCAAAAAACTCGAACAAATCTCCTTTCTTTACTCCTGCAATCTTTCGAGTCAAAATTTTTTGTAAAGTTACAGTACCAAAGTTTGATATACCCGCTACACTGTACCCAGCGCGTTTTGAGAAGAGAAGCGTCAGTTTCCTTGAACGGCTCAAAACGCATTGGATTCGGTACGCTCCAACACATCCATTCTTTACCTAATTAGTTTTTAACCATGATATGAGGTAGATTAAGCTTTTTCGATAGGTATTCTGTTTTGACACTTGGAAAACCTCGTTCTCGTCGTGTTTTTTTCATTGCAAAAGAAGGTTTTTGCTTGAAAAACCAATATCCTTGTTCCTTCTTGATCAAAAACTCAAAGATTATCTTAGACATCATAGTTCTTGAAAAACTGAACAAGCTCATGTTTATTTTTACAAACTCAGATTTTTCTAGGCATGCTTGTGTACAGAGCGTTCGCAGCGCCGGAGTCTTGCCTCATTTGTTTACTTAAGTTGTGCACTAAACTGGTTGATCTTTGCAATACAAAAAAAATTTGGTCAGTTTCACAAATTTTTATGTGTGGTGAATTTAGAATGGCGAGGCTGTCGATATACAAGAGGTTGATTTTGATCACACACACGAAAGAATTAGCTTTTATTTACGAGATAATCTACCGGCAGGACGAGAAGTCATGCTAAAGGTTTGTCTGTTTTCAATAAAACATCCCAGCAGCATAGCATCTGCCTTTGCCACAACTACTCGATTACTGCCCACAGACCACTTGTAAACTTGAAACAACCACAATATTTTTGTCAAGTTTCAAACTTCGTAAAACTATCTCACCATTATTAAACGAGATTTTTTTGCAAACAAGTTTTAGGGGTTTCGGATAGTTTTAGGACGTCGGAAACAAAAAAGTCGAGTGTCTACTTTAACAAGATTGACGACGGAAGGCGAGCGCACCCGCGACGAAGTTTGAGTCTCTCTCGCGCGCGTGCTCTCTGACTATTTCTAAACTTTTACTAGACTTCGAAGCTCCGCCTCCTAACCGCCAATCCGGTTGTATCAAAAAGTATTTCGTATATGCTCAACGCTCCAGTTGCGGATACCCTTTCGAGCTTGATCTCAATTTCGACACGAACAAGCTGAAGAACTGTACGAGCTCAGACGACGTTGTGTAGGATACCATCTAAAAGCGATCGCTGGGAAGAAATGGAAAGTTAACCACTCCATTTTCTCGATACCGGCATTATCGTGTCAGTCAATTGTCTGGATAGCGATCTTATTAGGATATCCACGCTGTCAGAATATAATCTTCAAATTAGTTTGATCGGACATTGCCCTCATTGCAAAGACTGGATCTACTTGAAAATGTATGAGTAGTTCAAAATCAGTAAGTAATTAGTACTTCGAAGGGATACTTCACCTTTCATGTTGTCGTTTGCTGTAGTAATCGTTGATATGGAATATTACAAGGCAAAGCAAAAAATTATCATCTATTCAAAGTCCTTTTCACAGGTATGCGAAGACCATTGCTCCTATCTTCTGGACACGGTGCAGCAAAAAGCCAGATAAAAGTTCAGTGCTACTTATGCTACTTTCTTCTTTGTCTGGATACACAGATGGCCTGCTTTCAAATGGCGTGGGACCTGAGCATAAAAATTCTACTTCTCGCTTCAGACGTCCACAAGTTTCTTATTTGCTATCGGTGGCTGCGTTCACAAGTTCCAAATGCAAACAACGTATCCAGCTATTTTCTCAGTTTTTCTATCCATTCCAAGAACAGTTCTGCCCACCTTGATGGTTGTCTTCCTGGAACACCTTTGCCAAAAATTCACCATAATGTTGTGTTGTTGGCAGCGTCCAACTGTTTTCTGTCCTTTTGAAGATGTGATCTGCTATTGAAGCTTCGTTTCGCAAAGTCCGTGGGGTCATGGGACGAGACATTTTCTCTTTTTCCTGTGGCCGTACTCAGTAACGAACCTTGAGGGTAAACCTTCCCTTGAGGGTAATTTTTACCTTAAAAAGCATGAATATTCGCGAAGCATAAGTACCCTCGAGGGTAAACTTTACCCTGGAAAGGAATAACCCGTACTCACGAACGTGGCTCATCAAAGTAAACTTAACCTTGAAGCAAGATTGAATTTACCTTGACACTCTGTACAAATATAAAAGCCTTTCGATGCACCACTTGTTCTCAACGATACTGTTCCGGCGACAAACATATATTTCAAATTATTATTATCTCAAGTTTCTCAAGTCCTGTTTTCGTCTCGTCTAATCTATACATACAATACCGCTCATGATTCGTCAAAAAAGTTGCCGAACTGTGGCATACTGCCGGAGTGCGGCAGAGTGCGCCACACTCCACTAAAGTCCGCCGGAGTGCGGCAGAGTGCGCCACACTCCACGAGAGTCCGTCGGAATGATCGTCACATCGCCATATCTCGCTTCAGAATGGACGAGTTCTGAATCCGAAGACGCCGTTCGATTCAGCTCGGCGAGACGCATCATCTTATATATGAAGCTGAACGTCTGTTTGTCTGTACGTATGTTCCAAATAGAAAATTCCATTTCTGAACCTATTTGGATCAAACTTGGCACACATACACTTCGGGCCCCGGGGGTGTCATAGGCTACTTTTCGTCGTTGAGCGATATCGATTTTATCGATTTTCATCGATTTTTCAAAGTTCACCTACGGGGCCGGGAGGTGGCACAGGGAGGTAAGTGAGCATGGGGATTCCGAATACAATATTAGTTTGCAGAATTATCGATGATTATTTTGGTTGATTTCAGTGTGCTGATAACAGTATTATCATTGATCTGTCGCTGATGACACATAGACAGTTTACTATAGGAGTATGGTAGAGACCCACTCTGATCGAAATTGTTCTAAGATCTGCTCAAGATCACAATACCGCTCACAAAATGTCAAAATTCCGTGAACTTCGCGGAATTCCGAGATTTCCGCCAAGTGCGCGATAATCCGGGACGTTCGCGACATTTCAGGATCCGCGAAACCATGCGAATCACGCACAATACGCAACGCCATAACTTCCTTCCGAATGAATTTTCGAGTCCAGAAGAGCATTGTGTTCAGATCCTCGAGGCAAATATTTTGATATACAGTATGCTCTCGATATTCCGTTTCCAGTTTTTTCGAATTTTTTCTGTGGAGGTCCTTTCGCAAGGATGTAACGCAGTGTTTGTGTAACATAAAAGATTCCAGTAAGCACTGTTCGGTAGAACCAGCTGCAGACTGTCTTCCAAAAGAGATAGAAGCGTTGGTGAATTTTGGAAAAATCACGCGTTTCTAAATTTTACTCACCGTAACCTCCTTCGGAATGAACATTTTCTGGATCCGAAGAAAGCTTTGTGCTCAGTTCATCAAGGCAAGTCTTTCGATATACAGCATATCCTTGATATTCCGATTTTAATATACTCAAATCTTTCTGTAGACGTCTTTTTGCGAAGATGTAAGGCAGCGCGCAATGCCCCTAGTAGATTTCAGCAAGAACCTTTCGATAGTACTTTTTCTGTAGATTACGTAGCGCTAAAAAGTAGTCACAGGCATCTTTCCAATGGAGGTAGAAAGGCTGGTAAATCGTAAGAAAAAATCTTGTTGTCCCAAATTCTACTCGTCACAACCTTAGAATACGAGGCTGTCTTGCTAAGCAGATGTGAGTTTTGTAATCACCAGGTCGGATAACCCTTATGAACAAGTTTTCCGAGATGTTCGGATGATTTCATTTTTTCTTGCTTTACGCTCTGAAGCTGGCCGGTGGATTTTGGTCAAAATGTTGATGATCTTGAATTGTAAAGAAACTCCGCTCATAGAGGTTTTCGAACACGCTGCGAATGAAAATTGTGTTCTCTGTCAAGTATAGGGTCTTTTTGCAGAGATATGATGAGAAGACCGCAACGGATTCACGAAAGCTCCTATTCGTAACTTCACCTCCACCTCCCACGTATCTGTCAGAAGACCTGCCTGCTTGCTTTTCTAAGTCAAAGTTGTGCTGTGCTATCGAAAGTTGAGATGTGTTATCGAATGGTGCATGACTCAGGCTCCAGTCTATAAAATTCGCCGAGTTACGAGCCTACGAAAACACGTTCTCATGAATTTTGCTCAAAATGTGAAGATCGCTATTTCGTCGAAATTCCACCATGAGTGCTTGTACAACACGCTGATCAAATCTTTTCAAATTCTTAATGGATCTTATTGTGTTAGATTTGGTGGTTTGAGCTCTAGCCACAAAACAACTTTGATATTTAATTGCTGAAGCACACGCAAGTACCATATTCAACGAAAAGCCGCGTGGGCCCGTTTGACGCGCAGTTTTTAAAGGTCCCAAATATCGGATCAGCTTGTGCTTTTGCACTTCTTACCTACATGCTAGTAGGGTGCTATGACCAAAATTTCAGCTCAAGACCTTGCCTAAAAACGTTTATGAATTTTGTGACAGACAGACATAAACACACACACAGACAGCAGACACGCTCTTTATTATAAGTCATGATGATATATGACAGTGGCGTACCCAGAATTTTCGTTATGGAAAGGGGGGGGGAAGAGGACAAAAGATTTTTTCTGATAAAGGCGCGTGACGTTAGCCACGCACTCCGAAGAAATTTTTTGGTATGCTTCCTAAAATTTTTGCGGGATCACAACCCCGAAATTTCAAAAAAGGGGGCACCTCTCCCCTGTGCCCCCCCCCCTCCCTCTCGGTACGCCTCTGATATATAGGTAGATACAACTTATATAGGTAGATACAGATAACTTGGGTTCGTAATTTTCTTGATACGCTCGTTGTGGAAGTTTTCTAGGGATTTGAGAGTTGTATTTTGCTCTTTTTGCGAATAGATCACGGTGAATGTTACAACTCACAAACTTTATAAGGAATTATGTGCGATCACAGCATCCAAATTGCGCTGCAATGTGACCGATTCCATGAGCCACTTTTCGCGGCAATTTACTGGCCACTTTACTGATTTATTGTGTTGCCTTACGAAAAACAAAAACTTATCAATCATTATTAACTCTTTCAACTCTGTTTTAAGCCTTTAAAAAGATTGATATAACTGAGCTAACGCTTCAGAGTCGTATTCTCGAATTTGGTTTTGATTTTCTGGTAGCTCAAGTGCTGGTACTGCAGATGTGTGAACGGAAAAACCTCCAAAGTTTCTGATCTTTCCAGGCTTTCAAAAACGACTTCTCCGAAGCTTTAGTCCAAATAAAGTGTTAAGCAATTCTTGACACACAAGGCTCAACAACCAAATTAAAAGTTGTACGCAATGGTAAGGTTTGGAAAACCAATCCACCGGGAAGCGCTGAAGGATCCGGAGCAGAAGCCGAGTAAAAGAAGAAACGGAGATTCTTGCGGGAAAGTAAAACAATAAAGCATGGAACCGGGAACAGCTTTGTAGGCTTCAGCCAAATATTGTGTATCCTTTGCCAGATCGATTTGGACCAAAAAAACCCAACCAAACCCCCACGGTGCTGAAAAACTCTAATGGGTCAAAAAGCAATAGAATTTCCGCTATTGGAATCATGATGCAGTTAAAACCAATGAATAATTAATTACATGGGAGTTTGAGGAGTTTAGCATCGACTGCACTATCAAATTTGAAATGGGCAGCATTTTGCTAACAAGGGAAGCGTGTTTAGTCAAAATGGCCTTTCCATATGAAACCCATACTGCTTTGAAGAGCATCAAGAGATGAGTCCAAATCTACCTTCCAAATCTGCCAAACTCCCCTGGACGCCGAGCTATGATCGTTTTTCATGTCAAGAAATTGAATGCAAAACTGGAACAAAATCGCTCAAATTTGCTCGGTCCAGTGTCAATTAACAGAGTTGTTTATGCAGTGGATACAATTTGTGTGATAAGCTAATATTTAGAATTGCTTCATCTAAGCGCTGGTGTAACAATCGATTTTACCTAAATTCTGCATTCATTTTTCGTTCAAAAAAACGATCATAACTCGGCGTCCAGAAGCGCTTGGCAGATTTGGAAATCAGATTTGGAAGCATGGTGCAGTACTCTTCAAAGCAGTATGGGTCCCTTCTGAGAAAGCCACTTCGACTAAACACGCTTCCCTTGTAAGCCTGCACATAGTACTAAAACAGATCAAAAATGTGACTGTACTGCAGATCCCGTACTCTGCGCCAATAAACGAAGGAAGAGATGGACTTTACCAAAATTTTTATCAGGACCGCAACAGAAAAACAAAGTAAGACAGATATTTAACTATTCGATTATATTAGGTCGTCCCGAAAGTTTTGTCGGTTTTTCAAACCACCATAAAACCATGAACAATAAACAGCTGAATGAGTTTTGACATGCTCGATGCAGCTTTTTCTTCTCTTTCTTATGGATACATTCTCGAGCCACAATCTTGTACGCTATTTTCGATATTTGTTGAAATTCTCCATCTGCCAATTTTATCTGCTCAAAGTTCGGCTAATTTCAAAAAAATTCATTCTAAAGTTTCTTAAAATGATTTAGTATGATTCTAATAGACCAATTCTCGGACTACAAGAATACACTCTTGGATTCTCCTAATCTGCTGTTTTGAGCTTGAAAAAATTATTTCTTAAGAGATCTCGATTTTTGGCAAAGTCGTGAAACGCGCAACTGCAGCAAATACACGGAAGTTTTCAAAGTTTCTGCGATTTGAAAAATGATTCTTATTAAACATCATTTATGCAACATGACCAAGTTTGATTTGCCTTGATAAAGCAGCTTTTTGGAATTTTCGGTACTTTTACGTGGTAAACATAATTAAAAAGCCGCGGTTTTTATTAAATAAAAAATTATACTGGACTTGGTAAGCGGCCCATGTAATCTAAAATAGCTGCAAGGTAGACAAAAGTTTGCTCTACGTAACAGTTACCAGCACTCTTTGAAAACACCAGGATAAAAAATTTTAAAATTCAGGAAAGATTTGGCGTTTTTGGTGAGCTGCTAAAAAGCCATGGCGATAACATTGCAAAGACAATTAGATCTGAGAGAAAATATGACTGTATGAAAGAGGATGAAAATCTGAATCAAATGATACCTAGCTTGCCCATGGATTGGTGTTCTGGGAGTTTCAGTGATCGATGAAAGAAACCGACAAAACTTTTGGGACAACCTAATATTACAGGGAATATTACGGAAGGCGACATCACCAATTTCGCAACACACAAACACTGTCCGCTTTTTGTGGCAAAAACGATGCGAGGAGGAGAGGGAGGAGAGGGGGGGGGGGAGGGTGTTGTTGCAGGCACATGACCACATGTCATAAGTGACATAGCGACTTTGACCAGGAGTTGGAGAGGAGGAGATACGTTGCTCTCTTCTTGCATGTAATGTGTCTATCAAAACGCCAGCTGACAGCAGACAGAGCTAAACAAGTCATTTTGTAACTACACGTTGTGCGTGACTGCGATACCCTGATATACTATGGAAGTCATGAAAAGCAAAGAATTACTGGGTTTCAAGAGTTCTTGTTCTTCCTCAAGTACGACCGCGTTGACTGTTAAGAGAAACTTTTGCACTCTTTGTGGATTCTAGAATAGTCAAAAATTAAGCAATTGAACGTTACATTCATAGCTTTGTGATTTAGGGTAGCAGCTGTAACACAAATGGAGCCGACAAGTGCTCGAAAGATGGTTCCTTGTTTTGATGAGCCAGAGTATAAGGCAATTTGGAAAGTAAAGATAATACATCCTAAAGGAACCACAGCGATCTCAAATGCGAGGACATTAGATGTAAAAACGTGAGTGATAACTGCATTCGGACTGATTTTGATCAAAACATAAGATTTTTTCACTCATCAGGAGAACGAGTATTCAATGATACGGATTTAGGTAACATAGTGGGAGACTTCAAAACGTAATGCTTATGAGGGAAACTGCGGAAATAAAGCGTTTCTTGCACTATCATGGACCTAATTTCCAATACATCTAGTCAGGGATTG
This sequence comes from Cylicocyclus nassatus, assembly GCA_958299035.1. Lineage (NCBI taxonomy): Eukaryota > Metazoa > Nematoda > Chromadorea > Rhabditida > Strongylidae > Cylicocyclus > Cylicocyclus nassatus. The sequence goes on along the minus strand of CATQJL010000305.1, from coordinate 71,026,484 downwards.
GTACAATGTGAAAATTTTCAAAGCGCGCATTGACTTCGCAAATCACTGCATGCCATATAAGAAAACAGAGATGAGAAAACAGAGCTAATGGTAAAGGTGGTATACAAAGTTACACTGGCATATTAAGAATAGATGTATATCACTAGATGCTCCAAACTCTAATTCCAAATCTGCCTTTTGTTTTAGCGGTTTGAGTACCCAAACGAAATTGTCTTAAAGTGTCAATAAATGGCATGAAATTATCAAAAAGCTGTACAAAAACTTCTGAAGGTGGATCAAATTTGTGGCAGTAGACTGAAACAAAAAAGAAACGCGGCAGGTAAAAATCTTCATAGGTGTTTTTGCACGAATTTTTGCTGACTTTATGCCACTCAAGGTCTGCGTCCCAGCAAAATGATGGGTACTCGGATATTACAATGTTGCAGTGGCAGATATACCCAACTAATCTATCGCTGAAGATTGAAGTCTAAGGCCCCGGTCAGACTTCACGCGACTTAATCGTCGCAACCTAATCGCCAAGATTCCCATTCATTTTCATCTCACATTCAAAAATGCCGGGCTGGAAAAGTATCACAACCGAATGCAAGTTGATCGGCATGGAATGATGTTGTAACAGTTGTCTCGTCGCGACTCAGTCGCGACGATCAAATCGCTTGAAGTCTGCCCGGGGCCTAAAGCAAATAAGCGCGTATAAAAACCCCAAAATCCGCTCCGGAAGTCTTCTGCACCCCGCTCACTTACACTAAATTGGAGCTACCATGGGCACGGAGAGTTTCGATAAAAGCTCATTTTTGTCGTTTTCAAGCGCTGAAAAGTCCGGATGTGGCTTCAGCACGGCGAAGTCTCAGAAAAGTGAAAACTCGGAGAGTAAAATTTTGCCGAGACACTGCCTTCCAAGATCGCCTCCACTCAGAATCCATGCAGCCAAATTTACTAAAATCCTATGAGGAGTTCCCAGAAGTAGACCAGCTGCGGTGGTCTACTCCCTCATAGTTGCTCTCCAAAAGAAGAAATTTGACCTGAAACTTCTTGCGCTCTATTCTTACACGGCAATCAACTTCGAGACGCCTGTACTATGTGAGGTGGCACTATTGCATGCGACGAGGTTTCTTGCATACGACGTGACTTTGCTGAAGCACTCGTCCCTTCTGCCAAACTAGGGCTTCAAAGACAATTTTAAGGCTTTTCAGAATGTGGGATTGTACATCATATTCAAATTCGGTTAAGGAAGTGCCCGATAACAATAGTAACGTGGAAGTCACTGGTCGTTGAAATCATGTGGAAGTGCTTAAAACTACGTTTTTAATGTTTCATAAGGAGCTTTGATGGTTGGCATATAGAGTACGTCCGTCACCTCTGCCTTGCAGAGAATAGCATCAGCTTCACCATCCATATGCCTTCCATGCTCTTCTTAGAAAAATCTGCTTTGCATTAAATGGTCAATGCCGACCACATGAATGAATTATTTTTTTTAAAGAGTTGCCATGTTGAAGCGGTATTAAACGGCAAACTTTCAGCAAAAAATAAAAACAGTCTTAATTATATTTCTTAAGAGCAACACACGTATGGATTTTTCAAGAACTAAACCTTTGTTGGGTAGCAAGTCAGTGGTTTATGCAACTACTCAGATAATCGCCAGGGCAATTGGTCAGCACACTCGCGCTCTGCAAGCGGTCAACAAAATTCAAGCCAAGCCTTCAGCGAGCGGTACTTCCCTGTTTTGCCAGCGAGCAGCAATACAAAATTTTCTGCAAGTGCTCTTCAAGTAATCGTTTTTAACAAGCGCTGGCCGAACTTTCATCAGGCGCTTCGACTCTTTTTACGCAGTTTCAAGCGTACGCCGAGCAAAGGTGGGACTCTATGTGGCAGAGGTGGAGTACTACTCTCTAACGGAAGATGCGGGGTAATTTCTTTTAGCGGAAGGTACCTACCAGCTGTGCAAAATTGTTGAGGGCCGCGCGGTCCTCCACAAAGGACCGTGCGGCCCTCGAAAATTTTGCATATTTTCGCGGAAAGTCCGCGAGAATGCGGCCACTGCGCCGCAGCTAATCTGTAAGGGAACCGCGATTGTTCTCCGAGCATTCGCCCAAAAATTGCAGAGATTCTCCCAAATTTGTGCAAGCGGACTGCAAGAAATCAGCGGACTATTTTTTCCGGTGCCCGCTTCCCCAAAAATCGCAAGGCCGCCTCCCCCGGTGATTGCCTGAGTATTTCTTTGAGTCCATTTTCGCAATTTAACATCTTTTCTTCTTGTTAATATGCTCGCACTTTGTCACGGCAAAACATTATGTGCCGTCAGATTAAGTGTACGCCAAAGATTTTTAAGGCGGCAAAGAGTGTTGCGCCAGAGTACCTCGTAGCCCTTTTATAGGAACGTGCTTAGCTCCTGGCGGAGTGGGGGGGGGGGGGATATAGGGCAAGGGAAAAAGGGAGAGAAAACATCTGTGGCGATTTCTGTTGTGAGGACGAATTTTATGCGTGGGGGAGCCAGTTGCCGCGCATACGAAGTTTTGCTTTCCTCATGCATCTAGCTATCAATGATTCAAACCGGACGACGTCAAATATCATTAAACGATAAAACAGCTTATTCCAAATGCTCCAACATAAGAATTTGGTAGCTTAAACAAAAGGAAGTTTCTTGTTGAAAAATAAATGAATTTTCAAGATGACTAAGGACTGCTTGCCGTAGAAACAATGACTAATGCGAAATTTTTGAGCGATAATTTTCATTCGTTGGGTGAAAACTTTGACAATCGAGGATTTACACTCTATTTTGCGCCGTTCCCGTGCGAATATAGACTCTTTGGGATTTTTTGCAGGGGAGCCCTCGATTGACAGAATTGCATGTGACATAAGTCAATATTTTTTGCGAAAGTGAAGAAACATGCCCGTTTCGAGCCAGCGCATTACGCCCATTAAATCCGCTCGTGCTTTTGCACCATGGACTTCCATGCTGACAGCGCCGCTATGCAAAATTTGAGCTGAGGATACTGGCTTGCCGCCCTCCAAACACACACACAACACACAATCTATGTGTTCCCGATTCGGTAACAAGAAGAGACAGTGCCCTTCTTCTGACTTGGAATAATATCCACGAAGTTTTCGCGAAGTGGGCTTTTCGTGCGAATAAAATGGCCTTAGTCCATGCGGTGCGATAAGATATCGCATTCGCGAATCCATTCATTCCATACAAAAATGCTTCAGCAAACCTTCCTCCAGCTTGTCTCAACCTGTCCCACTCTTGCAAACTCAATCCTACCAAATAATCGATGTCTAACTCTGATCTACCTTTACAATCAGTTACGTGGATACTCTCTTCTTTTTCATTTTGTAAAATTGAAGTTTCAAAATCTGTATCAGTTTTACATCACAGGCTATACGTTACCGTAGTAGTCAATATCTCAGGGAGATACATAAACAAAAAGCTGTGATAGACTTCGTTATACAAGACAAATACTCTTGTTACCTCATTTTCTTTATATGAACACAGGTCTAAACCTTTTGATCTAAACTACCTAAGAAAGCAGTGGGAGATTTTGGGCATCAAAGAGTATTTTTGGTGACAAATTGCAGTTCTAAAGAGTTTTTCTATAATATGAGTGTGATTTTTTTATATTTTCGTACGAGATTGAGGCCTGATTAATGTATAGATTATTGCTAATAAGATGTTAGTCAAAAGGTAGCCAGAGTAACTTTCTTGGAATGCAAATCCGTATAGGAATTCTTGCATCGGCCTGATATTTGGAAGCATTTAAGTTTGTTAACAAATAGCTTGGTGATTTTAACCATTATGATTTTAGCGTTTGTATGAATTTGGAAAAACACTGATTCCAGATTTCATGAAAAAAAATATGAAACACTTTTTCCACTCACTTTTATCATAAAATAGGCCAAAAACATTTTCAAAAAAATTGCAACCAAGAATGTGCAAAAAGGTTAAGGATGGGCTTAGTTCCAGCTCACCTTGCTGCTGGGAGTGAAGTGAGCTTTCAAGCCAATTTGAAATGAAGGTTAATCCCATTTCGCCCCATTCTAAATGGACTTCTCGTATAATTTTTTTCGCAAATGAGAGCTCACTCAAGGTTGAAATCACTTTCATTACAGCGTGCCAAGTGGTTGCGATAGGCTAGAAAATTATGGATAACGCAGGGCGAAAGCAGATTTTGAGCAATTTTCACCACGAACGAATAAAATGGGGTTTAAAGTATATTCCTCCAGTATGGACTTCCGTGGATATTATTCCTCGTGTTCATGTTACGTAAGCCAGGCATGATGCATAGATGAATCCGTAGTAACGCGCATTTCGGGGCTTTCCGCTTGTTAACACTTAGTGCAATTCGTAATTAATTTAAAATTTAGTCAACAAGGCGGAAAATGGACAATATCTACGTTTGAGCCGACTCCTATTATGCCAACGTATCTTCTCGCTCTTTTAGTGTCTGAATTTACATATAACGAAATGCAAACAAACAAAGGAGTAAAAGTGAGATGTTGCACAAGCTTGAAGCTGCTCAATTCAAACATATTTTTTCATTTTTTACTAGTTCCGTTTGTGGTCAGCTCCTGGTACAGAATCGCAAAGAGAGTACGGACTCAAAGTAGCTACGACTGTCATGGAGTCCTTGGAAAAGTACTTCGGAGTGAATGATGTCATGTCAAAGCAAGGTAGGTGATTTTGGTACTTTTGATAAAGGTGATTTTGTAGTACTGAAGTTGAAAAGCTTGAGCTTTAGTTTAGTTTTATCTCGGTAGGGCATTTGTCCATATATTAGGTTGAACCGAAAGTTCTGTCCCTCCATTTTCAAAAATTCGTAACTTCGCCAGATTTCAACGGATTTGCTTACTCGTAATTTTATTAGAAAGAATAGATCTTCCGCTTTCAAGCGCTGTTTTATGTAGCTTCTGCTTCGCACTGAGTGCCGAGATAAAAATGGAAAACTAAGACCATGTAAAGTTCGACCATTTTAAGTTAGGTCACCAAAAATCTGGAATGCTGCAGAAAAATCTGAAATCGTCAGTACATATGTTTTTTGGCCTACTCTTTGCAATTGTGAAGAGTTTGCGCTGTTTGGACGTTTCTGCGAGAAGTTATGATTTTCACGAAAATTGCCAAATTAATTAATTTTGGCGTTATCCATAGTAAACTCGATATTCATAACTTCTCACAGAGATGTCCAAACAACACAAACTTTTCACAGATGCAAAGGGTAGGCCAAAAAACATATGTACTGACGATTTCAGATTTTTCTGCAGCATTCCAGATTTTTGGTGACCTAACTTAAAATGGTCAAAGTTTACATGGTCTTAGTTTTCCATTTTTATCTCGGCACTCAGTGTGAAACAGAAGCTCCTCAAAACAGGGCTTGAAAGCGGAAGATCTATTCTTTCTAATAAAATTACGAGCAAGCAAATCCGTTGAAATCTGGCGAAGTTACGAATTTTTGAAAATGGAGGGACAGAACTTTCGGTTCAACCTAATAGTTTACCAAGTGCCAAACAATAAATTTTATAAGTGTCCCATGAAATGTCCATGGCAAAACATTTGAGAACATTCGCCCAGAGTTTTCTGCATTTTATGGCACCTAATGATATGGATCCATTTTATAGAGTGCCCAAATAAGTAAAGAAAGTTTGCAATGAGCTAATCCTTTGCTCAAGTTTCTCCATTTTTTTTATAGTAGTTCACTGAATTTTCAAAAAATCACTTTTTTGGAAGCGTTTGATTTTCGGGCAACGTCAGGTAAGAATGATCTCTCGACAAGGGGAAAAGTTGCAATCTCAATTTTTTGTAGTAGACTATAGACGGAGATCACTGGGCAAGTCATAAGCTCATACGCTATTATTCCTTCAGCTCGTCTTTTCGCATTATGAACTTTGCTTTAGATCTAGTTGCATTGGAAAACTTTGAAGCAGGCGCAATGGAGAATTGGGGATTGATTACCTTTAGGTTGGCGTAAACTGAGGTTTTAACCTTCAACGAACTTTCTACTTTTTTCTTGGCTATTTTTCAGAAAAGCCCTCTTGCTGGATTTATCTCAAAAGTCCCATCTGGATCCGCTAGAATTCAAAATAGAGCAGCATGAAAGGCGAAGACAAATCGAGACTATTGTCGCACATGAGCTTACACACCAGGTTTTGCAAATTTCTACCTACCAAAATTTACAGAAAGTGTTGAAAATGTAGTGTCCATGTAGCGTAAAAATCATTAATATAAATCTCCTCATAAAGGCTGTAAACCTTATGTGCTTTTGAATTGTACGATGAATCTATATCATAACTTATAGTAACGGGCTAAAGTTGTTTATGTGTTTTTGTGTGTGTGTGTCTGTGTCCTGTCTATAACGAAATCAATATAGCGAGTTCCAGCCAACGTCCTGAGCCCAAATTTTGCAAAGCGCATGTTACCAGCGTAAAGCTCCACCATGCAAAAAACACGAGCGGATTTGTTGGGTGGGTCCCTCAGAATTTGCGCTTCAGACGGATCCACTTTCTCGCAAAATTGGGTCCGTATCAACGCTTTTTGCAATGTCGTGGATATGTTTGGCATGTTTATGTGCAAGCCATGGGCTTAAGACCAAAAAGCGACCAAAGATCTAGTATTTATGAAAACGACGCGAAAAAGAAATGGTTGCGTAAATGATCAATTCGCCGTCGTTTTACCTGAGCTTTTGAGAAGATTTTTGCATAGAGATATAGCTCACGGTAATGAAAATCCTTACGACGATTGCGCAAAGTTCTTCTTTTGCGAAAAGTTATATCTCCGCAAAATCACCAATCTCACATGAAAAAGCTTCTAGAATGAGTAGTTGTTTACATTTTATTCGCGGTAGTCGGCATTGCGCGGGGAGTTTCAAAGCCATCCTTAGGCGAGAATAAGTAAGGCATATAGAGTAGAGTCAGTGCGAGTCTCAGTATGCCTTATTCATGATTCCACAGTGATGACTTTGAAACTCACCGCGCGAGGCTGTACATCATAAATGAAGTGTAAACAACTGTTCATTCTTGAAGCACTCCATGTAAAATAGGTAACTTGGAGAAAGAAAACTTTTTTGCCTAAGAGTAAATGCGAATTTGAAAAAATCATTGAATTTATTTTGGCTTGATAATTGTTATGAAGATAAAAGTCATTTTGGGCTACATTTTCGTGCAAAAATCAACATTGCCGAATCAACTCTCTACGCGATTACTACTTTTTGGCGCTGTTTCTACAGAAAAGCAAACTTTTGAGCACTTTTCGAGCTGGAATTCTTGAAGCGCGGATATGCTTGTCAGGTAAATCAGGATTACAGAATTTTGAGTTTTTGACCTAGTTTTGCGCGCCAAAAGCTAAGTGGACCCTTTGAGGCGCAAATTTTAAAGGATCCGCTTACTGGAACGGTTCGTTCTTGTGCATGGTGAGCCTACATGGTGGTACTGTATGCATGCAAAATTACAGAAGTTACGAGACTTCAAATCTTTCTCACCACCTTTTATTGAGTACTTTAGACTCGAACCCAAATAAATATATTTCCTGGAAGCACAAGACGGGGCGGTTATGCTACTTTCCCATCTATCGCTGCTTTTCATACGATATCACGGTTGCAATTTCAAACTCCATTTGTTGAGTGATTTATGGGGACATGGTAATTAAGAAGGCTGTTTTTCAAAGAGCATATTGATGCCAAGTTTCAGATGCGTTTTTAAGGTAAAACTGATGTTTTCAGTGGTTTGGTAATTTGGTAACGCTGAGCTGGTGGGAAGAACTTTGGCTCAATGAAGGTTTCGCTGCATACTTTCAAAACTTTCAAGTGCTTAGTCCTGCCAAGAGAGGAATCTCGATTGTGAGTCAATGTTTGCTAACACTTCCGCAACCAACAGTACTTCCTGAACACTTTCTAACGCATCTTATGTTCTTTGATTGCTAAATGACTTCACATTTACATCTTAACCATAGCGAAGCCGTCAAAGCAACTGCGGAAATCTGGACTATGGTTGAATTAGCTCATGTAAGAGTAAATAAGGGCCCGTCGTAAATCTCCCGTCGTCACAAAGAGACAATGTTGTGACAGGTGGATTATCTCGCGAGACTATGGCGAGGTATTCACAGGTTTGCCTCAAAACTAGATTGTAACGCATGATGCGTCAGACAATTAAAGGTTATGGTGAGGTGGCGATAAACAGCACTTTCAGTGAGCGGACGGATGCTGCAAAAATGGCAGTGAGCGACCAGCGACGGGCTATCAGCGGGCAACCATAATCTTCCATGATTCGGAAAGTAACTGCAGAGGGCGTTGATTACTACAAAAGAGCCAACGACGAGGCAGCAATGGAGAGGTTCGCAAGGTTTTTTTCAAGCCGGCAGCTTGATTCGTAACGCTATAATATGGCTGAAAGCTTTATCTCCTGTCGTTGTCCGCTAGAGTAGTCATCGTTGCTCTTGCGAAACCCTGTTGATGCGCGTTGGCTATATGAACAGGCAAAATACGAACGAAACGGTGGATTGGAATTAAGTATCATTCTTCTCTCTATAACGTATATGCGGTTCTTATATAATTCTTGCGTTTAACGTTGCCTCATCTTCAGTAGCAATTCTGCAATCTAATATGTTCCAAGCACCTCTTAACTTGGCATTACTCTCTTTGCTTGTGCCTGTAAAATACAAAACGTTGCGTTCTTTCGTATCCATCATCTCAAAGCGGGTGTCGAGCGTATTTCGTAAACGCCATAAGTTCCGATGTCAAATAACTGCCCTATTAAACGAGCACTTGATCGAATTTGATAGTATTTCCAAAATCCCTTGCTCAGGCTCTCAGTCGATTTTTGTCTAAACCTTGTTACACTAACAAGTTCATGTTTAGTCGAAGTCGCTTTTTTAGATTGGATGTATACCATTTTGAAGAGCATAAAACGCTGATTTCAAATCTGCCTTTCTTATTTGACTCGCGGACGGGACTTATGAGGTTTACTAGACAAGTAATAAATGTGCATGTAATATAAGATAAGTTGTATCATATTCAAGGGTATCATTACTTAGCAATAAAGCGTTTAGACCGTCTATTTGTGTGAGTGTATGTGTGTGTGTGTCTGTGTGTGTATGTGTGTGTGTGTATGTGTGTGTATGTGTGTGTGTGTATGTATGTGTGTGTATGTGTGTGTATGTGTGTATGTGTGTGTGTGTGTTTGTGTGTGTGTGTGTGTGTATGTGTGTGTGTATGTGTGTGTATGTGTGTGTGTATGTATGTGTGTATGTGTGTGTATGTGTGTGTATGTGTGTGTGTGTGTGTGTGTGTGTGTGTGTGTGTGTGTGTGTGTGTGTGTGTGTGTGTGTGTGTGTGTGTGTGTGTGTGTGTGTGTGTGTGTGTGTGTGTGTGTGTGTGTGTGTGTGTGTGTGTGTGTGTGTGTGTGTGTGTGTGTGTGTGTGTGTGTGTGTGTGTGTGTGTGTGTGTGTGTGTGTGTGTGTGTGTGTGTGTGTGTGTGTGTGTGTGTGTGTGTGTGTGTGTGTGTGTGTGTGTGTGTGTGTGTGTGTGTGTGTGTGTGTGTGTGTGTGTGTGTGTGTGTGTGTGAGTGAGCAACTCTGCAATCTAGTGTGTTCCTAGCACCTCTTAGCTCTTACTCTCTTTGTTTGTGCCTCTAAAATACAAAAACACTGCGTTCTTTCGTGTGCCATCATCCAAAGCGGTCTCGAACGTATCTCGTAAACGCCATGAGTTCCGATCTCGGATAATTACCCTATTAACTAAGCACTTGATCGAATTTGTTAGGTTTACAAAATGCCTTGCTCAGGCTCCCAGTCGATTCTTGCCTGAACCTCGTCACACTAACGAGGTCATGTTCAATCGAATTGACCTTTTAGATTGGATGTATACCATATTGGAAAGTATAAAACGCTAATTTCAAATCTGCCCTTCTAACCTGTGGAACATTTGCGGACGAGGAATTATGAGGTTTATCAGACAAAATAATAAATGTGCATTCGAATAAAACAAGTTGTATCTATTTAAGCGTATTGATGAATGAGGTGCTCTGATAATTATCACTGCTTCATTAAAAAGCTAGGAAAAATATTACGACTATTTTTTCTTTGCGCATGTAATTATTCGCTCTAATAAAAGTTCATAGCTCCTCGTCCAAGAGAGTTCCATAAAAAAGGAGGGCAAGTTTTTGCATTTACCTTTTTTGCTTTCCTACATAATATACATAATATTCTAAAAACCACTTTGACTAAACATGGTTCCCTTGTATTGGCATCGTTTTAGTGCTACTCCATTTTGCCTCTTTTGAGTGAAGTTTTTCGGATGCCTATCTACCTCTCTGAATATTACATGCTAAAAATTTGCTGTTCGCCTCTCAATCTTACTGCATATTCAGTATTTTTACCTGATCAAAGTTTGTCGTGGAAAATCTATCGTTTGCTTTACAGCTTCTATCTGCAAGTATCTTTACTTATTCAATTGTTATCTGCTACCGTTATGCAGTGTAAAGCATAGCGCATAATGCTCGCTTTTTTCGTCGCTGCGCAATTTTTGCGGAGCTACTGTTACAATTACACACCCGTCGTCCGCAATGGCAGTTGCTGTAGTTATCCAGCGTAACGGAACGCTGACAGTTTTTTGCTAAGGCATAATTCTTTAGCGATAATCGCGGCTATGGCGTCGCCTGTGCTACAAGGCGCCTGAGTAATATCGCTGACTGAAAGTTGCTTGCGAGGGTTTTTTTTTCGATACATGCCAAAATGCTTTAGGTCGTCTTTTTTTCGAGCAATAGTATTGCCTGCTGTTAAACTTACAAAAGCCACATATTACAACTAAATACTGGAGCTGGTTGCATTTACAGTAAAACAAATGAACACTGCTTAAAAGATAGAAATTCGTTTTTTTCCACTTTCCCCCCCCCCCCCCCCGATCGAGCGGTAGTTGCTAGCAGTTGTAAATCCCTTCCCTTTTGGAATCTTTGTCACGGCTGCAGCTTTCCGTGGATTAGGGATCTGCTCTAGTATAAGAGAATGCTGAAAATGTGGCTTAGGGGAACGGAAAGATGGGTGAGAAACATTCTGTAAAACGGCTGCGGTATGTCGTCAGAAGTAACCGGCTGCGATGTTTTCAAAGCTTTAAGTTTGTTTTGCAACCTCGATAGTGATGATCTCGGGAGTTATAGTTGGTATACGGAAGTTTTCACCTCTTACTTTTATTAGGTTACTACGGCATTTTATATGAGAAGAGAAAGTACTATGAAGAAGCTAGCAAAAGCCTTGGTTTTTTTTTCAAAAACGGCACTGCAGAAGAATTCATTCTCTCCCATGAGCATCGGTTGAGAGGGTTCCGTTTTGTTCGGTTCTTGATGTATAAAACGATTCCCTTCAGTCAGTCTTAAAGAACACTCTGTTTCCATAGGACATAAACTTCCTTAAATGGTGTTCAAGGTTCTGGCTAACAGGTGTTGATTACGCAGTGGTCACGGGACTGCTCAAATGTTCTCTGTCTCTGATCGAAAAGATTTCGAATGTGGCCGGATAATTTTGAGTCTAGAGGACATAAGAAAGATCTAATTTGATCTATTTTGGCATGCTTGAAATCCAAGTAAGTGGTTTCAGACAGCTCTCTATTTGGAACCGTTTAGAACCGACATAGAAAATCCAACAATGTTATGATCAGAATTTCCCAACGTTGGCTGTAAAGAAAAGTCTGTGAAGGATTCCGTATTGTCAGCGCAACATCTAATACACGCTTTCGAGTAAGAAATCGAACATGTTTTATAGTGTAAACAAGGTGATATACCGGAGAGCGAGATTTTGGCGAAACATTGCCTTTGAAGCAGTGTCTCGGCAGAATTTCGTCTTCCAGTTTTTTTACTTTTTCGGAGCCTTTTAGCCATGAAGAATCTATATCTGTTTTTTTCATCGCACAAAATTAGCTAAAAGCTTTTCCCGAAGCTTTCCAGATCTGCACTCAATGGAGAAAATGTGTAAGTAAGCGGGGCCGGGAACGAGTGAGGTGCGGCGCGGAAGGCTTCCGACGTCTTTTCACTGAATGCGAATCTGGAAAGCTTCGGAAAAAGCTTTTCGCCATTTTCATGCGCTAAAAAGTTCACATATGACTTCCTTGTATCAAAGAGGCTCCGAAAAGGTGAAAAACTGAAAAGTGAAATTTTGCCAAAACACTGTGATCATCAAATTCAGCCTAACTGTGCTAAGCGTATCATAATCACAAATCATCGAAGTTATGAAAGCTGCGGCAAGACACAAGTTAAATAGGGGTTTATCCAAAACTATACTTCAATAACTCATTCTTCTTATCAGAAACATGCTTAGCACCTTTGGATTAGGTGATTAGTACATTTCGAATGTTTTCTTTGACTTTGAAGAAAATAAATAATTCTGAAGGAAGATGTTTATCCGCCGGCGCTCATTAAGAGATTATGATAAGAGAGGAATGCGGCTTGTGCAACTTCTCGCTCCTGTTCAATATGTTAATAGTGAAGCGTAGTAAAAATATTTGCGGATTATTATACGGCATGAAACTCAAAACGTTGGAGCGAGCTTTAGAATATAAAATTTTTCTTTCAAAATGCGTTCCGTCCTCCAGCAAGGATATTGATGCATGCAGAATTTAGCATAACGAAAAACCATTCAGGTAATAGAGGAAAACGAGTGGCGCCATAAGGCACGGAGCTTTTGGTGGGGTTTGACGGCGGCTTTGTTGCCGCCGGCTGAAAACCTCCATCGTTTGAGTTTTATTTTATGCTAATATTACAACGCTATAACTGTCGTATTTATTCATTATAACGATAACAATTAACAGTGGAATAGAACGTTACGGCACTTGGAGATATAGATATGGGGCGGACGAAAAAAATGCTATGGCAAATTTCGATCACAGGTATATACCAAATCCTACAGTAAGATAAGTATGCGAATGGCAACATGTACATATGAGCATGAGCTATCCATGAGCTTCGTATGCTTTAGATCAAAAGGCATTAATGCAGTTATCACTAGGGATAGATAAGCACCGGCAAAGTTTGAATTATATTAGAGGCATTTAATGTGCAATGAGATGATGCTAAAACAAAGAATCAGTGAAAGGAACTGGATATGCGTTGAAATAGTTAATACAACAAAGAATCAATGCGGTGATGTATATGGAATCGCGGATCAGATTACATAAATTTGGGAGGTAGCATTGAGATGCATTAGACTGTAGTGTTAGTGTTTAGTAGAAGCTATGTAAGCGTCACTCTTTCGTACTTGCTTCTCTCAAGCTGACTACAACTTGAAAGAGCTTGAAGAGTATTTTTGATGTTTTATTAGAAATTATTAGGTTGTCAAGAAAACAATGCTGCATTTTATTCGCTTGCAATGGCACAGCAACCAAGCGAGCTCCAAAAACGCATGTGGGGCACTGTTTGATTGAGCTAAGCAAGCTCTACAAACGGGTAGTGATGTTTCGAAGCCGAGTTTGTTTCACCTGAAGTTAAAAAAGAGCCCAAAGGTCTCCAAATGTCAACAAAAAATCGAAAAAAAAACTTGTATCTTCGTCATAAAGCGTCTTACGCAACTCCCAATCGCACACGTCTGTTCTATTCACATAAGACATTCATATATACAGTTGCTGCATATTCTCTCGACTAAAAACTAAGAAATTCTCTCGTTTTCGTTTATCGTACTCTCGTTTTTAACAGTGGTGGGCCGTTCTGAACCAAGTCATTCTATACTACAGGCTTTTGTACGTAAGGTGCGTAGTAAATGGTACCTAGGCAGCCGACTGCTACCGCAGCCACCCGTCAGAGTTGCCGGCAAAGCCGCTGCAGATGGTACAGTAATTATGCTCGTCGGCTAAATTTCTTGCCGAGGGGTTTTCTCGCATCTCCTCGCTTTGGAGTGCGATATCAGGCTAAGAAAAGCGTGAAATCCTTGATATCTCTTAGGTTGATTCATAATTAATGCACGTTTTTCTCACCTCTTCTTTCAAAAACTGGTATTTGATAAGTAATCATTTTCCTCAAAAACTTTTTATGCTGCCCAAAGAGCGTTTCTTCTAGTTTCTTATATGGCCCTTCGTTTTCGTACATCCCCGTTCATTCCAAAGTTCTGAGCCTTTGAATAAAAGAGACTAAATCTTAAGATTTTTGCTTTTCACTCTTTTCGCATTAAATCCATGAGAAATAGGCGGATTAAATAAAAAAAAAGTATGCATATGGATTAGGAGACTTTGTGCTACAAGGTGCTATTTGAACAAAATTCTCCATAATTCTGAGCCGAGAAATTCAATTGCGAACTTTAATGATCGTCGAGGCCCTTTCGTGCCATATAAAACTTTGAAGCAAAAGGCGATTGCAGGTCTTTTGCACTATTTAGCAAGAGTAAACCTAGTTCATTTAATGGTAGAAAAACGCTAAAATTTTCTCACTTTTCAGTGGAGATAAATAAATTAATTCCAAAAATGACCAATTTTTGAACCCGACGAGATGCTAGAAAAAAGTGAGTATTTCGATTTTTTCGCGATATTTTTTTCAAATTTTTTCAGTAGAATTCAAGCTTGGCATTACTGGTCAAGAGACCTTTGCCTACACGATGACCGAAATCTGCTTTATCCTACTTCATTTGAACATAAGTTATGCTCTCTCAAGGTAGAGGCTTCTGAAAAAAGTTGTTGGTAAACATCAGGCCAGAAAATCTTTTTTGTGATTGATACAGTCACGCAAAAGTATCTATTTTATAACCACTGACTTGATGGTTACAGCAGTTTTTATTGCGTCTAGACTATATTATTTTGAACAGCAGAAAATCTCTGTTTTTTGAGAAACATGCAAATAAACAAAGGTTAACAGAGGAAAGATTTTCAAAGGAAAATGATCACAAATTTAAATCAGTTCAAATCTCAAAGGTAACAGAAGCTAAAAGTACAGAGAATTCTCAAATTTTTAAAGACTTTCACCTCATTTTACAAAACGGACTAGAACAATAACAGGAAAATGTCATGGATATAACGGTAAGAAAAATGTAGTGGTGTTAAGCGAGCTAAATAAAGCAAAATAGGTCAATCAAATTGAGTATAAAAGTCAATAATAAAAGATAAAAATATGCCACATCTGCTGATTTTGAGAAAATAAAAAAATAATAAAGAAAAAAAATTCACAACTTTTCACAAATAATAAAAGTTCAAAACTAAAGGAACCACCTCTCGTAATCCTTCAACAAAATGGCATTTTGGATTCTAAAGCGTAGAAGTGAATTCGAATTTTAAGAATATTTAAAGGATCCTTAGAACTTGTTGTGTTAGTGTTCGTATATGATCAGCTGTTTTCCTCATAGTGATCTGCCCTCGCGCATTCGATCTTAGCCTCAGAGTGCGCGGGAAATGAGCGCTATAAAAGGCGCTCACTCATAGTCTTAGTCAGTTCGTTCAGTTCTACAGTTCGTCCGTCTGTTCACTCATCTGCCTCTCTTATCTTTGGCTGTTCTATTATTTTCTAGTAAATATATTCTCTGTTCCTCGCGTGCTGCCTCAGGACGAAGAGTCGACGTGTCCGACGTGAAGGACACAACAGTGGCGATCAGGACGAAGGCACGCGGAGTCGAAGAAGGCAGAGAGCAGTCGAAACCCCCGGCAGCAGAAGTAGTCGACCAAAATGGCGAAGATGGGATCAGAAGAGATGCTGATCATGCTGAAGGAGTTCAAAGAAGACCAGCGAAGTCTCAGAGAACTAATGAACGAAGAAAGAAGAGAACTGTTGGAGATATTGAAGCACATTACTGGTACTGAACGAAGCAGTACCTCAAACGAAATTCCGAATGTGATGTCCGCGCTCAGCAACAGGATCGAAAAGTTCTACTTCGACCCCGAGGCGGATATGTGCTTCAGCAGATGGTACGCTCGGTACAAGGAAGTCTTTGTCGAAGACGCGAAGCAGCTCACAGAGAGCGCTAGGGTGAGGCTGCTGTGCGAAAAACTGGACAAGGATTGTTTCGAAAAATATCAGAGGCATGTGCTACCGAAAGAAGTAACCGCCATCAAATTCGAAGAAACGGTCGAAACATTGAAGCAACTGTTCGACGTGAAGATCTCCGAATTTACCATGAGGTACCAGTGCTTGAAGCTGGAGAAGGCGGATTCCGAAGATTACCTCATGTACACGGGTCGAGTGAACGAACTGTGCGAAAAGGCGAAGATCCATGAGCTCGACAGTGATGGGATCAAATGTCTGCTGTGGATATTTGGATTGAAGAACCAGAAAGAAGCCGAAATCAGACAGCGACTCATTGCCGTACTGGACAAGGAGTACAAGGCTGGTCGAAAGATGTCGCTGCAGGAGTTGTACCTGGAATGCGAAAACTTCCTAAGTCTCAAGAAGGATAGTGAGACTGTAGCTGGGTGCTTTAAAGCCGTCGAAGCAACAAGCAAGAAAGTGCCGAAAAAACTGGAGTGCTGGAACTGTGGTGGTGAACACTTTTCCAGAGATTGCAAAGCTAAGCTGTGGTTTTGCAAGAAATGCAAGAAGACAGGTCATAAGGAGAAGTTTTGCGAACAAATAGCAGAAAGAATGCTTACTCAGCAGCATTCAAAACGAAGAATCCACAGAAGCAGCGACACCAGTAAGAACAGAAGCTGGACGAAATCAAAACGTCATGTGCACAACGTAGCGAAGATTGCGAACGCGATAATGGAAGTCAACTCTACACGCATGTATGTCGAAGCAATAGTGAATAGTCATCCAGTTAGTTTCCTCTTAGATACTGGATCAGACATCACACTTCTGAACGAAGCAATCTGGAGAAGTATGGGTGCTCCACGGCTGGAGAAAACAAGCGTGATCGTCAAGAACGCTAGTGGAGGCTCCATGAAAGTCCATGGGAAGCTATGGTGTGAGTACGAAATCAAAGGATCCAGAGGCAAAGGCTACGCATACGTGACGCACCACAAGTCACTGCTAGGATTAGAATGGATCCAGAAAAACGAAGATATGTCCTATCACCTAAGCAGAATGGTTGCCGAAGTGAAGGCAGAACAAACCAAGGATATCGCTTCGAAGCTAAACGAAGCCTACCCAGAAGTCTGCGAAGAAGGTCTAGGACTCTGCACAAAGGAGAAAGCGCATCTGAGAGTTGACGAAAACGTTCGTCCAGTATTCAAGGCTTGTAGGCCTGTCCCCCATGCTGCGCTCGAAGCCGTCGAAAAGGAGTTGGATAGATTACTGGAACTAAAGGTGATAAGTCCAGTGACGCACAGTGAGTGGGCAGCTCCTATCGTATGCGTCAGGAAGGCCAATGGAAAGTTGAGAGTGTGTGCCGACTTCTCAACTGGACT
Organism: Cylicocyclus nassatus; assembly: GCA_958299035.1. Lineage (NCBI taxonomy): Eukaryota > Metazoa > Nematoda > Chromadorea > Rhabditida > Strongylidae > Cylicocyclus > Cylicocyclus nassatus. Next base: position 71,009,202 of record CATQJL010000305.1, on the reverse strand, counting down.
CAACAAAGCGCTGGAGTCGTACGATTATCCATTGCCATTGCCGGAGGATATATTCGCATCACTCAATGGAGGCACGGTGTTTTCGCAGATAGATTTATCGGACGCCTACCTGCAAATCGAGTTGTCAGAAGAAGCGAAGAAAATGGTCGTGATAAATACGCATAGAGGATTATACCAATACAATAGACTGCCTTTTGGAATAAAGACAGCACCAGGGATCTTCCAGCAAATCATGAACAAGATGGTCAGTGGTCTGCGAGGGGTAGCAACTTACTTGGACGACATCTTGGTTTGTGGAAGGACCGAAGAAGAACACATGGCGAATTTGTTAGCTGTATTTGCAAGGATCGCCGAATACGGATTCACAATCCGTTTGGAGAAATGTTCCTTTGGCAGGCCAGAAATACGATACCTCGGCTTCGTAGTAGATCGAAATGGCAGAAGACCGAACTTAGAGAAGATCGAAGCAATCAAGAACATGGATGAGCCGAAGAACGTCAGTCAGTTAAGAGCTTTCCTTGGCATGATAACTTACTATGCTGCATTCATGCCAAAAATCAAGGATCTCCGGGGGCCATTGGACGCGATGCTGAAGAAGGATTCGAAGTGGGAATGGACTCGATTACACCAAGAAGCATTCGAAAAGCTCAAGAAGAGTTTGTCAAGTGAGCTGAACCTTGCTCACTATGATCCAAGGCAGAAGATTGTCGTGGCAGCGGACGCTAGCGACTATGGGATCGGATGCGTGATATCGCATAAATATGCCGATGGATCCGAAAAGCCAATTGCACATGCATCGCGGTCTCTTACGAAAGCGGAGAAGAACTATTCGCAGATCGAAAAGGAAGCATTGGGAATTGTATTTGCTGTCAAGAAATTCCACAAGTACATATTCGCACTTCGGTGATAAAAAGGGAGTTCCAGTCTACTCCGCGAACCGACTCATGAGATGGGCTACAATTCTACTTGGATATGACTTCGACATAGAATATGTCAAAACAACGAAGTTTGGACAAGCAGATGGCTTGTCAAGGTTGATGAAGAAGAATCAGAATCTTGAAGAAGATGTCGTGATAGCTGCCGTTGAGAACGACGTTGACTACATGCTGAAGAGCTGCATAAGGAAACTGCCAGTAACGGTATCTGATGTACAAACTTGGACGAAGAAAGATCCAGTACTTAGAAGAGTACTCACTTACGTGCAGAAAGGAAAGTGGCCAGAAGTGAATGGAGAAGTGGCACATTTTCGAAATCGAAGAGAGACATTGTCAGTTGTGGGACAATGCTTGATGTCAGCCGAAAGGGTTGTGATACCCAAGGAGCTTCGAGGAAATGTTTTGAAGGAACTGCATAGTGGTCATCCAGGGATTGTGAGGATGAAGAAGCTGGCTCGAAGTTACGTCTACTGGCCGAACATCGATAAAGATTGCGAAGACTTGGTACGAAGATGCACGAAATGTCAGGAGTTAGCCAAAAATCCGACGAAGGTACCATTAGAAGCATGGCCATCCGCGACTCGAGTGTGGCAGAGGATACACATCGACTTCGCAGGACCTATGCAAGGAGTCTTCTACTTGGTAGTAGTAGATGCCTACAGCAAATGGCCTGAAATGATCGAGATGAGCAATATCTCGGCTTCGAAAACGGTGAAGGCTTTAAAGAATTTGTTTGCGAGGTACGGATTACCGCAAACAATAGTGAGCGACAATGGTACCCAGTTTACATCGGACTTATTCAAGAAGATGTGCGAAGAAGGTGTAATCACCCACATAAGGACTGCTCCGTATCACCCTTAATCGAATGGACAGGCAGAGCGTTTCGTTGATACGCTGAAACGCGGAATCAAGAAACAAGAGGGCGAGGAGAGGCCAACAGAAGAGACTCTAAATGTGGTCTTACAAGCGTACAGGACAACACCAAACACGAACTTGAACGACAAGACGCCAGCAGAATTGTTCTTAGGCAGAAATTTGCGCACAAGGTTAAGTCTGTTACTCCCGATGACAGAAGATGCAGAAGACCCACTCGCACGACGAAGACGAGAGCGCATGAAGAACCAGTTCGACCTGAAGCATGGAGTCGTTCGAAAAGATTTCGGAGTTGGTGACCTGGTATACGCTAAGCAGTGGAAGCCACCCCACTTCCACTGGGTGAAAGGAACCGTGATGAGACGTATTGGACGTGTCAATTATGAAGTTATGGTTGGCGACGAGGTGTGCAAGAAGCATGCAAATCAGCTACGGCATCGAAGCGATAGCGAACACCTCGCCGTTCGACAACAACTTCATCAACAGTCCGAAGCCTTGAAGATACTCCTAGATGTCTTGACAGAAGACGACACTCTACGGAGGAATAGCAGTGCAGCCGACGACAATCCCGAGCAAGCGATCGTGAGCGATGTGCCAGCACCCGTGGATTCAACGACATCGACGTCGACGTCAAGCCACGAGACCTCCTGGCCACCGCCAACGCTTCGGAGATCGAGCAGAACGAGAAGACCGGTACAACGGTTCCAACCTAGTCCATAGTATGTTATCGTATGTTTGTTTTATTAATTTTGTAGTTGCTTAAATGATAGTGATATCTATGTATAATCGATTTTTAGCTGTTCATATTTGTAGTTCATGCTTTTTATCGTAGGCTAGTTTTGTTTAACTACCCTACTGGGGGAGGTGTTGTGTCAATGTTCGTATATGATCAGCTGTTTTCCTCATAGTGATCTGCCCTCGCGCATTCGATCTTAGCCTCAGAGTGCGCGGGAAATGAGCGCTATAAAAGGCGCTCACTCATAGTCTTAGTCAGTTCGTTCAGTTCTACAGTTCGTCCGTCTGTTCACTCATCTGCCTCTCTTATTTTTGGCTGTTCTATTATTTTCTAGTAAATATATTCTCTGTTCCTCGCGTGCTGCCTCAGGACGAAGAGTCGACGTGTCCGACGTGAAGGACACAACAGAACTACAGCGTCAATGAATATTTATTGTTCTTTGATCTCATATTTGTAGCAGAAAAAACTGTTTGATTTCCTATTCGTTATTTTTGTAAATGTCTGTGAATTTTTAGAAATTTTTCGGTGTAGTTTTGTATTCAACTGTATGGTTCTCAATGAAATATGGCTTTTCTCTGCTGTATACAATATAGATATTGAGGATATTACGCTATCATTCATTAACCCGCTCAATTTGATTGACCTGCATTGCCTTATCTCGCTTAACACCACTATGTATGAAATAATCATTTTGCCGCAGTTTTCTTAACGTTATATCCATGACATTTTCTTGTAATTGTTCTCGTCCATTTTTTCGACATAAAAAAGAGGAAAAATCTTTAGAAATTAAAGAATTTCTAATTTTTTCAGCTTCTGTTTTCCTTGAGTTCTCAATTGATTTGATTTTGCGATCATTTTCCTCCAAAAAACCTTCCTCTTCACCTTTGTTTATCTGCATATTTCTCAAAAAAACGTTAAATTTCCACGATTTCCGTTTTCCCGAGGGTGGTTTCGCACCTTAGTGCGACGAGGTGCGGGGAAACCTCTTGGTGAGAGTTTTAGACAACGAGCGTAATTACTGCACCATTTGCGCAGCTTTGTTGGCAGCTCTGGCGGCTAGCTGCGGCAGCAGTCGGCTGCCTGGGTACCACTTGCATGCCTCCCTTGTACGTATCATTGTAAATTTTCGCCTTTTTAGCTTCGCCAGTTTATGACAAATATCAAAACTGGCTCCCTTTTTCTGGGTGCGTTCGTAGGTTTTGCTTGATCGCGGTGACATAGCACAAATTGAAAACACTAACAGGGAATTTTTTGCCAACCCGACCGTTGATGTGTTCACGCTTTTTGCAAGGTAAAGATGCCAAGAAATGCATTCAGTTGCTTTTCAAAAAGTATGGTATACGGTACAAACAAAAGGCCTTTTTATGCGATTTTCGTGTGAAGTCTTTTTGATGAAGCTGTTTCTTAACAGCAATAAATCTCACCAAAAAGCGCTCTTCAAACTGTTTACTGGGAAGATTTGTGGGAAAAGCGATCATGCACAATGTATCAAGATTACTTCTATGCGGAAGGTAGCTATTCGTTCAACGTTGAGCGAGGTAGACAGACTTGACTTATGTTATAAGTGAAATATCAGGTCGTTCCGAAAGTAATGTCGCTTTTTTCAAATAAACGCCACAGTTCATGGAATCAAGATTTTTGTGAGATTTTAAGAGCATTCGATGCAGCATTTTATCCTCTTTCTAATGGTTACAAACTCATTGCATAATATTTAACGAGCTCTCGAAAAATTACCATAACCTGCGATTCATGCTTTTTACCATGCTCAAGTTCGGCTACTTTTCTAAATTCTTGTGCCTAATCTCGAAGAAGTACAAGTGATAGGTATTAGGATGGTGCAAAAGTAATGCGCGTTTTGTGAGTTCTCACTTTGGCGTGCTATAACTTTCTAAAAAATCCATATTTCTCAGTGCGGCAAATTCCATCAGAGGCACCAAACCTTTCTCTATACAGCGCACATTAATTTATGCTAACATCGCAAAACGGTGGAAAGTATGGATTGACAAGCAAAAAAATTTTTTTTCGGAAACCTCGTTTTCAACTGATCATAACTTCCTTCAAGATTTGTCGGTATGAGTGAAAAGTTGAATGTTTTGTAGCCGTAAGCCAGTAGTACAAAAAAAAGTTAAAAGAGACTTAAACAAAGAAGACTTGCGCCATCGAAATTCATATTTGGCCAACTCAAACTTCATGGAGCAACAACCGGCAAGCAACTCGGGTGTCATTTGACGCAGCTTTTTCTCCTCTTTCTAATGGTTGTTTTTTGTTTCCTCATCAAGTTTTCCGGGATAAAACCACCATAATTTAAGTTTTCAAGGGCGCCCCACGCTGTACCCGGAGTTTTCGAAAGTTGCCAATCTGAAGCGTTGAATACTCATTTGGTTTGTAAAATTATTGCCAAACCATAATCCATCTGTGTAAGTTCCAAAATCTGAAGATTTATTGGTGTTTGATGTATTTGTATCTGAGACGAGTCTGCTGAGATTCGGTGGTTCCATCAAAAAATCTAGACAAAAATTATGACGTGCTCTGTAAAGTAGAAAAAAGTTGTGCTGTTTTCTGTAGGGTCTGCTCTATCCATTACTTGGACTCTTTCCGAGAGTTGTTATGAAAATTTAGAAAAATTGTGAAACTTGGAATTCTTAAAAAGCATGAGTCGCAGATTTTGATAATTTTTCGAAAGGTTATTAGATTTTGTGCAGTGATTATATAAACATTAGCAAGGGTATGAAATGTTGCATCAAATGCTACCAGAACCTCTTACTCGTCTTTGTTCCACGAGATGTGCCGTTGATTTAAAAAAAGCGACATTACTTTCGGAATGACCTAATATGATTGCGTAATTGCGTATGCATGTAAGTCGCATTGAATTACATAAAAAATGCTATATGGTGGAAGTTGAGGGCATTGAGAGTGACCGAACATTGCTGTAATGTATAGCTTTAATTAGACTATTATAATCTTTTACCCAGATATCTTATATCATGACAAACTAACCTGCTACCCGTACTTCTCCAAAATTCTGCGCCTGTCTTAAGCAAGTGAGCATTTCGCCTTTTTTGCTGACTGCAAATTCGTTCCTCTGGCCTTCTATCGCGCACGTGATCACGAGTAGATCTCATCCAGCCTCGCATAAAACACCTTTAAACTTTATCGTTACTATAATCAACTAAAGCGGTCATGTGCGAACTTACACTTCTAGCTTTCTTTGCACCTGCGTCTTCGTATTTGAACTTCCTCCTAGGCGCCACATGTACCAGACTGTCTGAAAACACGTTATCAACAATTGAAAACGATAAGATATTGCAATTGAATACATGCGAGCACACGAAGAAGATTTTCCGCGGAAAGTACCCTCCCCCTAAGCCCTGTAAACTAGAATAACAAACTGTAAGAAGTGTACTACAATGCAACACTACTCGACAAGAGGAAAAAACAGTAGGAATTTTTAAAGGTGGGCGCTTGCTTTAACTAAGAAAATGAAGGTAATTATAGATAAAGAACTTAGAACTTGCTGGTGGTTGTTGCAAAATCCGCTTGTAATGCTTTGGATTGATGAGATAGTACAAAATAAAACAGAGCAACTGCAGCCTAGAAGGACAAGCAAAGAGAGTATGCCCGAATAATATTGCTTAAAACTTTTATAACATTGTATTATATCAAAAACGAAGATGAGGCAACAATGAACCCAAGGAACAACGCAAGTTTTAACTGCCAATCTTGCTCGCCTGCGCATCTAACGTTTCTGGTGTGCATCAACACCGTCTCGAGAGGGCAACGATATGGTTTCTAGTTGGCAACCACAATACAGCGTTATAAATTAAGGCTAACGTCTTATAGCATTTATGCGGCTCGCTCACGAAATCTTGCATTCGCCTCCCCATTATTTCCCGTTCGCTGCCAGCTTGACAGAGTCGCTGCGTCGTCGTGCGCGCTCAGCAGTTATTTTTTGACTTGTGCAAGATTACGAATGCCCGCTGATAGCCTGTCGCTGCCCGCTCACCGCCATTTTTGCAGCATCGCCGCCCGCTCACTGCAAATTTCGCAGTATCGTCGCCCGCTCACTAAAATTGCTATTTAACGCCGCCTCACCATAGGCTTTGATTATCTGAGCTGCAGGTTACTCGTTAATTGCATTCATGGGATGAACTTGAGTCACAACATTTTTCAGTAGTGAGAATAAATGGGCGTGTCGAACAAACGACTTTGATCTTCTACACTGAATGCCTGTCTGTCTGTACGTATGTGTTCGTATGTTCCAAATTCAAAAGGTTATTTCTGAATCGATTCGGACTAAACTTCGCACGCATATACTTCGTTTCCGTGCGGGTTTCATAGACTACTTCTTTGTAATTGATTTTCCTGCAGACTATGAACCATAGCGTTAGCTCAGCACAAGGGTGAATGAGCATGTTGATTATGAGTAAACTATTACGTTTTGGTAAGTAACTTCCAAGCATTCTTCGTCAACCTCAGCGTAGTAGTATAATAGTTAGTATGTAAGTAGGCCACCGCGAATTAGTAAATGTTTGCCATTAGCGGCAGCCTGACGTTTCGACTAGTTCGTCTTCTTCGAAAGCCTCCTTCGCCGCCGCCGTAGATGGATGCTAAATGTAGTCGTCCTTGTTTGCCACCAATATGGAGTACTACCTGATACGAGTCGAAACGTCAGGCCGTCAGTAACAATAAACATCTACCAATTTTGCTTGGCTACTCACATGTCAACATCGCTTTTTAGAATTATTGGCCTTCGTAGAGCTATGGGAATGGTATTCGACTAAGGCAGATAAATGGGCAAGCTGATGACGATTATGTTAACCGTTTGTGATGAGACTCTTGATTTGACTGATGCTGTCGTTTTCTTACAAACTTAGAGCTACGGGACGGGGAGCTGATACAAAGGTTGAATGGACATGTTTATTACTATAGTGTGGTTTTGAGAATACCCATTACTTTATCACTTCATCATTTTTTTGCGAAGCTCGAGCTACGGACCTGGGAGTTGGTAGAGAGGTTTACATAGTGATAATAGAAGCAACATTTATAATAAAGAATAATCATTGCGTTTATCTCTTTCGGTTTTGGCAGAGTTTGGCCTAAGAGGCTGGTTGTAACACTGGGATAATTGAGCCACTGACTGAGAAAACATGGTTGAAGAGAAATAGCATATAAGAGTGGATCAAGGATGGCATAGGCGACTCATCGCACGCAAAGACTGCGGACGCATCGGCATCTCTCTGGTCAAGCACTCCTTTGTTTCTCTTACCACAGGCTGTCTCTCCAATGCATGAGCTACGTTGGTCAGACGCAACAGCGCCCAGTCTTTGCATGTTATGAATCGCCGTTACGTTGTTGCAAAGTATGGTAATTATTATCATGGTGTATTAATAAAGCCTGGCGAAGCCGCGTATGCGAGCTATTGCACAATAAATATAAAAGTGTTGTAAAACAACGTTATTCTACCCTATACAATATGGTCTAGTCCATTAGCCACGACGCAAAGGCCCTTTCTTTCTCAAAAACAAGAATAGAAGCACTGCGAATGAATAGCAAATTGAAATAAATGTATAGCGAAAACTGCTACGATAGAACAAGTTGAAATTTCTAGGCATGCGGAAAGGATCTGGTGTGCAAACAAGATGCAGTGTGTGAATAAAAAGATAGCATAAGCATGAGAAATATGGCTAAGCATGATTTTAGCACATTTTGTAATTGAAATTCTCTCTCAATTCTCTCGTTTTCGGCATTAAAACTAGGCGATAGTGTAGTTAGTTTGGGTGATATTTGCACTCAACGAGCACTCAAAAAGCAGCCTACTGCAGCGCTAATCAGCCAAAGCAGCGCTGCCTTTGCTGCTCGTTTGTTTTGTCGATACATAAGCAGGTAGGTATGTAACAATCCTAACGGCAGAAGCTCTATGCACTGCAAGCGCAACGACGCGCGTGAGTCATTTTCCTAGCCACAATCTTACCGATGCACGTTTTTACTGCTTCTCATGGTCTCTCACTTTATTTGCTGACAATTGAGACTCTCACTTTTGTCGTGGTCATAACCAGAGCTAGATCACCCCGTCGAAGTTGTGTGATTGCACTACGCACTGTCGCAGCTAGACGGATATTGAAGGTAAGAAAATGATAACACCCACTCACTTCTTATTGAACAAATTTAAGAAAAGAAGACACAGAGCTGTGGAAATTGAGAATGTTTAGCAATCATTGTGCTATAGTTCATGCTATGCGACAGCGTTTGATGCTGCAAAATTTTGTTGATACATTTTTCAGAGCAAGGATGAGCTTGTTGAAAACACTGAAAAAGCCTTGGTCGTGGACGCAAGAGTTACTGGTCGACCTATGTCATCCATAATACACGAGTTTCGCGAGATCCTCTCTTCTTTTGACGAAATCAGTTATGAAAGGGGCGCTGCAATCATCGCAATGCTCCGTACAGTGATAGGAGAGAAGAATTTTAGAAAGGGACTAACGGTGCGTTTTTTTTCACTTGATTTGTTGTTATGCACTTTTTCAGGCATCTTGATCTTTACTGTTTTACTGCTTGTAATTTATGTCAGTTGAATGCCTTTCATTTACAACTGATTCAACTGGCTGAGCTTCGGTAAAGGCGAGGCTTTGTGACCTAATTAAGGCTAAGAAATGATCAGAGAGCACTCGCGCGCGAGAGACGCAGGTGCGTCGTGGGCGCGAGCGGCCTGCCCTGACGGAGCTATACCAGTTGAATCAAAAATATACAGAGCAACATCAGAACGGACCTAAAGTTACAAAGTTTTAGTGTTGGGCTTCAAATTTCCTAGACTGCAAAATGCTCCAAGAGAGTAGATGAAGGCGCATCTGAAACTAGCCTTGCCTCAGAAAATATACATTACCAAAGACGCACGCAGTCACGTAGTATTATTACTTGTTATTTTTGGCAGTGTTCTAACTTATGATCGCTTGCTTTTTTCTGAATCAAAAACAAGGAGCTTTATGTAGCCCGCAGAAGCCTAACGCACGCAATACTATCATTCTGAAAATTTTGCGTCTTAGGCACAAACCATTACATGCACTTCGCTAAATGACAACGTTATAGATCATTAATGTCCCGTTTCTCTCTCAAAGTAAATAAAGTTGGGAGATTGGATGAGTGGTTGACGTGAATGATCATATTGTGTGCGTTGCTCCAATCAAATATTTCGGCTTTACTTTTACGTCCTTCAACAAGAACTTCTTTTCTTCAGGTTGGTTGCTGCACACTCTTTTGCTAGTCTGTCCATCTGTCACTCGTACTTACGTCGAGCAGTCATGCCACGCTGAATACCATAGCATCCAAACTTTAGTGTTATTCTAAGAGCTCGTTGGTGCACTGGTGTTTGATTGTAAGCACACAAGGTGCACCAACCTAGCTATAAGGAAGAACATATAGAAACCTCGATCGAATGAAAAGAAAATGACCTATCATACTCAACCCCTCATGTCAAGTGCAACCGCTGCAAAAAACGAGAACCGTAAATGAAGATCCGCTTAAAGGCAGTGGATCGGCAAAATCTAACAACTCAGAACTTTAACGCAATAGGTTCTTTGTTGCCCAAGTATGAAAACAGTGCAATCCCGGTTGCACAGCATGCTTTCCCGCCGAAATAATTGCCAAACCTACACGCGCAGGTCAATCTTACACGCTTTCGGACGAGTTGGCAATTTCCTCTTCACCATTCGAGGCTGCCCGTCGCAATGCTTCAACCATTGGGTCCCGCAACGATCCAGTATCATCAGCCTTGCTCCACTCGTCCAATTCCGAAGGGAAGGGCATCGAAAAACGCTCGTTTTCGCCGTTTTCAAGCTCGCAGAAGTGGATTGGTAAGCGAAAATTTGACTTAGTTGAGATTTGCCGAGCCATTGCCTTTAAGCCACAGAAGCAGACTTTACCGGCTCAAAAATTAGACATATCTTCAACACTAGAGAATGCTACCGCCCTAAGTGTAATGTAAGTTTAAGGGCGTCTGAGGCTAGATTGGTTCACGTTGAGTATTCACTAACCTAACAATCTAGCCTCAGATACCCCTGTGGTACCATCAAGCAAAACAGATATCGAGTAGCAGTTCTAAGATAGAAACAAACATAAGATAGAGTAAAAGTGTGATAGACCAGTAAAGAATGTTCAACATCGACAGGCAAATTCAAACAAAAACAACAGGGCCCTGTGCACGAGTTGGGCAAATGACAAGCTGGAAATCATTCTTGGTGAAAAAAGCAAGAAGGAAATCATTCTTGCGGGGTAGGGGCGGAGCCTCGGAATGACTTATACATCTGATTCATTGGGAAGTAGTTTTCATAAGCCTCAACGCGCAGCAGAGTTCGCGCGCGCTACGCCGCACCGCCGCTAATTGTCGCGTGCGCGACGTCGCATAAGCGATGCCGTTGAACAGCATGATTACATGATCAGTTCTCAAAGCAGGCGTAACGAGCACCAAATTACGTAAGCGAACCAAGAGAGGGTAGTAGAAACAAAGTATGAAATACAGGATGTCACAAAGTAAGTACACACTTTTCGAACGTTAATATCTCTGTTCCCATTGTCATTTTCCGCCGTTCATGTACCTTCTATGGAGAAGTTTAACTTAGATTTAATCGATTGAATTACCAATCGCTCTTCATTACTGTAGCGTTACTGTAGGAACTTCGACAAGCATTTTAGGCCATTGGAAGCCATATTCTACCTCGCAACAAAACTGAACAAGCCAAAAACTCTTATACCATGGTAATCGAAAGACGGTTTCGATTATGAAACTTCTTGTTTACCGTGATGCTTCTTTCCAAAGTTATCTCAGGCAAACCGTAATAAAGAATTCCCAGTATTTGTCGGAAATGTGATTACACCGTCAAAAAAGCTGAAAACACTTGTAAAAAGTTGTTAGGTGGAATCAGCATGCGCGAAAATCCCAGTACACCATTTTTTTAGATTTGAAAAAATTTTTTTGTTAGGTGGTAAATTTCAAAATGGTTCCACATGTTGAAGGTTCTTACCTTAATCTTACAGTAGCGATGAGCGATCGCTGATTCGCTCCTTACTGTAAATCTAAGTTGAAGCCTCCTCTATGGAATGGTGCTTAAATGGCGGAAAAAGACTCAATGGGAACAGAGATATTAACGATTGAAAAGTGTGTACTTACTTTTGGGACACCCTGTATTATGAAAAACTTATGCGAATGGAAGGTTTAATAAGCATTCTAAAAATTTTGCAAAACTGGTAAATAAAGATGTAAATTCAAATGGCTTGTTTGCAGCGCACAGATGAACGTACGGTATGATGGTACTTGGTAGGTACATGAACACGGGCCTGCAAAGCTTAACTTACAAGGGAAGCTTGTTTTGTCGAAGTGGCCTTTCTATTAGGTTGAACCGAAAGTTTAGTCGCACCATATTCAAAAAATCATAACTTCCTGCGGTCACGACGTTCTGGGCGATTCAAATTTTTTCTGAAAGCGTAAAGCATGTAGTTTCCAAATGCTCCCTGTGAAGTTTCCGACATGGTCAGGTGACAGAGATAAAAATGAAAGAACGAGACCATACAGAATTCGAATTTTTTTAGCAAGAATTCTAGAAATTCAGAAACAGTGCGATAAAATCCAGAAAAGCCATTATCCTAATTTTTCTTACATTTGATTACTATCTGATTCAAGTTTGTTCTGATCGACGTCTTCTTCCAGAAGTTATGATTTTTTGAAAAATAATGCCGAAAAATCAATTTTCTAACAAGGGAATGGTCAGAAGTCGAAGTGGCCAATCCATGCAAGCTGCATACCAATCGATGCAGCATAGAATGCTGATTTCAAATGTGTCTTCCGTATCTGCAGAGCGCCTTTGTGGGCGAAGTTATGAGCAGCTTTACTGCGAAAAAATCGTCCACAAAAACTGCGAAATTAGGCAGATCACTGCTCTTTTAGCTCACCTTTAGGTACGAGCCATATGAACTGACCTAGTTACACGTTTTGGTCCAACACTGAGCCGAGAATGGCTTTGTATGGCCAAGTTTGACCTTTACACGCACAATTTCTTAGCAAAATGATGACATTCAACGGCTTATAACTTCGCCTACAAAAGCGCTCTGCAGATAAGGAAGACAGATCTGAAATCAGCATTCTATGCTGCACCGAATGGTATGCAGCTTGCTTGAATTGGCCACTTCGATTTCTGACCATTCCCTTGTAAGAATTCTTAAGAAATGGATTTTTTGGCATTTTTTTTTCAAAAATTCATAACTTCTGGAAGATGACCTCGATCAGCACAAACTTGACACAGATAGTAATCAAATGTAAGAAAAATTAGTATAATGGCTTTTCTGGATTTTATCGCACTGTTTCTGAATTTCTAGAATTCTTGCTTAAAAATTCCGAATTTCGGATGGTCTCGTTCTTTCATTTTTATCTCTGCGACCTGAGCATGTCGGAAACTTCACAGGGAGCACTTGGAAACTATATGCTTTACGCTTTCAGACATAATTTGAATCGCGCAGAATCGTCGTGACCGCAAGAAGTTATGATATTTTGAAAATGGTGCGACAGAACTTTCGGTTCAACTTAATAAATATGATGCATACCATACTGAAGCGCATAAAACTGACTTCAAATCTCCTTCCTTATCTGCAGAGCGTTTATGCACGAAGAGTTATGAGCGTTTTTTGAAGCCAAAAGTTGAACGTGCATTTTGGATAAAATGAATTGCTAAAATCTTACTAGCCCCTAAATAATGCAACCAAGTGTCATATATTTTTTATTTGAGAACATTTTTCAAACGAAGTACTCTGATCATTATCAATGATCCTTTGAAGAGCTAGAAAAAGTACTACAATTACTTTTGTCCAACTTGCACATTCAATTTTTTACTTCGATAAGCGCTCATGACTCTTCGTCCATAGACGCTCTGCAGATATGGAAGGCAGATTTGGAATCATCAATTTATACCTGTTAATACGGTTTACGTCCCATCTAAAAAGACCACTTTGACTAAACAAGCATTCCTTGTTAGAAGTTTCATCGAGAAATTATGTGACTGAAGGTTGTGGCAAGCTTTTTCCTGAAAATTCTACATTATCAAGAAAAGAAAAATGGCTCGTTTGCGGCGCAGAAAAAACGAAATTGCGCGAGACTTGGTGTGTATATGTATACGCGCAGTAGGATAAAGAAACAATGTACGAAAAATTATGAAAAACTTATGTGAATTAAAAGCGGCTATTTTCCAAATTAGGTGGGCAATTGCCTACCTAATGTCCCACTTGAGGTAGGCAAAACTACAGTTCACATAAATTTTTCAAAACTCTTACATAAATCTGCTCCACACCTAAAGCTTAGTATACAGTAACATTTTGGTTTTGAACTCCTCCTCTTGTTTTTGTTAGAGCCCAAAATTGCACCAGCAGCCCTTTCTAAGGAGGAAAGCGCGCTTCAGTCAGTCGATACGCAGAAATGGCATCTCTCAGTAATATAACTGCGGTACTTTGATATTTCTTCATTTCTTCATCATTTTTCTTGCTTATTCTTCCTCCTGTTTGCTATCTTGGTAAAGGTGAGGAATTTAGGCAAAGTGTGGATGGTGCTCTCGTTGCAGAGCACAAAGCATCGTTTTTGAGCTCAATTGGTATTCATAAAAAATTTTGAGATCAAAGAAGAATTCGTTTTAGAAAACCCCATTTGCCCACCTCGTGCCGGGTCCTGTCTAAAGTATCTCTTTAGTTTCTAAAACACTATAAGAATGCAAGCAACTATGCGATTCAGTCGTAGGTAACAGAAATCACATTGCGTCATCAGTGCTCAGAACTTAGAGGATATAATTTTAACTTTTGCTCTCAACTTCGCAGAAGACTCTAGAGACAAAAGAAAGGGGGCAGTTCGTTAAGCATTGCATTAGCACGCCAGAAGAAATTGTTGTGCTGAGCTGATGCGCGACACCTCCTGAATCTGGAAACCCTGCTATTGAAGCCAGCTCTTCGCTTAGTGATAGGACGAAATGTCCACTGTTTACCTGGCCTCAAACTTACCTCCCTTCGAAGTGTCTTGAAAGTCATTAGTAAGTCTGCCAATGTCCTTCTATAAAAAAGGCTTCTAAAGCCCTAGTTTGCGTAACTTGGCACTGTAGTCAGGAGGCGCAAGGGATGACATGACTAAGGTTAGGAAAAGCTCTATAGTAGACAATTTTAGTAGATAACTTCTGCACTTTTTCAATCATCTCAATATCTTCTTTTCATCAAGATTCCAAAAGTAGCTGCAATATTCCAGCATTGGAGATACATAAGCTTCTAATCTTTCGTAAAATTCTCAAGTCGCAAGAGCGGATAATGCGCAACAGCGCATATAACATACGCCTTGCCCGAAAGACAATCTCGCTTATGTGATAGGAGTAGCTCAGGTTTGAATCAGTAAATACATCCAAGTTTTTTCAAAAGGAGTTTACTTTCTATTTCACAGTTTACTTTCCATTTCGCAGCTTATGGAATAGTTCACTTTGATATTCCATTTCTCAGCCCATGCAATCATTTGAGGTAGAGACTTATTGAGCGTTCTGTGAGAGTCTCCTCTATCACTTTGGTCATACGCGATGTAAACTTTCACATCGTCATACGCAGCCACCCTGGAGCATGTATCAGTTTTTAGAAGGGTAGGCAAATCAATGGTAAATATAATGAACAAGATGGGTGATAGACAACTGCCTTGTGGTACTCCAGATTTGCAGGATCTGCTGGTGGAAAGCCTATCCTGGACGCGAACAAAGAATGTTTTGTCGGAAAGATAGGATTCAGACCAGCATAGAAGGGGGGGGGGCTCTGATTGCGAAACTCTCCTGCTTCGCTAAAAGGAAGTTGTGGTCTACATTGCTTTGCTTAAATCAAAATAAACCACATTAACTTATTTATTTTTCTCAAAGCAGCAATCCATTTATATTGATTGTTTAGCAGCTGCGTTCCCGTAGACTATCTTGGTAAAAAACCATATTGTTTTTCTGGTAAGCATTTAACACGTTATCAACCGCGAAATCGCGCGCGGCGAAAAAGAGTGCATCAGCCATTAGCCAACAAAGGGACCTTATTTCGTAGACTGTGCTACGTCTGTAATCACCTTGTCAGATAAATTCCATACTCAAAGTTTTAAATTGATTCGAGGTGTACAAATATTGTCGCTTGTTAGGGACTTCTGTACTTTCCTAAAAGATAGAAACAAAAACTCAGTTTCTAATAGTATCCAAAAGTATCCATACTGTAGACGGTACACACCAGTATTGAGACTACGATTTTTCTCTTTGATATCGAAACAGAGGAAAGTTGCGACGTCGCACGCGTCGCTTGCGTTGCCGCATTTCGTTGCAAGTGTTTTCGATTTGTGCCCATATCTCCTAAACAAATATCAGCTGCACAACTCTACAGAGTCAAATGAAAAGTAGAAGCTTAGGCCTTTGACTTAATAACCTTAGACTAAAAGAAAACCTCTTGTAAACGTCAAAAGGATCCATCAAAGGAGTGTGCTGCACTATGTGCAGCACCGATCCGAAACGTGTTAATTATCATAAGCCAATCAAGCAAATTACTCGTTAAAATTTTCTTCGAGGATTTTGCATGGTGTAAAGAGTATGAAAATTAGCCTAAAGTCAGAAAGTTTGAGTGAAGTTGGGTGAACAGAAGTTCTGTGTAAAGGTGTTATGATTGCAAACTTCCAAAGGCAAGGCACTTGGGAATAAAAAGGAAAATTTTGAAAATGTGGGTCAATGGGAAAGCCAGTTCGTCAGTGAACATCTTGTAGAAGATGCCGGGAACGTTGTTAGAAGTAAACTACAATGTTGGATCAACTTCCCTTAAAAGTCTTCGTATTACATGGGGTTCAATTGCAGGCATGGGATAGGCATTGATTGACTTACTAGTCAAAAGAGGGCAAACTGTCGGCGGAACGCAAAAGACATTTTTAAAACCTATTGGCAAGAGCCTCAGCCCTCGTCTTTACAGAATTAATTCCTTAAACGATCTTATAAATCAATGCATGTAACAAACTGATCATAAGCGGATAACTTACGTGCTTGGCTATTATTGATTTTCTATATATAAACAAAGTACAACATTACTAGCATGTTTCTACACGAATCTCAACTTGAGCAATTGACGGTTTTATTCTCAAATAATTGGTTTAATGACCTCCAACACAGCTCAGATAAATAATCTGTGATGTTTTGTTTACCAAATATATTAGGTTATCTTATAAGTTCTTTTATTTTTGAGTTTTCACGTGATAAGTTGTGCAGTTTCTTATTCTGAATAAACATCAAAATACCATTCGATAAAGTAAAGCAAGCTACATAAGATGCCGTTACGCTTTTGCGTCAGCTTTGATTCTTCTCAAGTTTAGAACCATGATTTAGAAAGTTTCGGATACCCAGAAAATTGAAAAATTTTTATGTCTTCGTTTAAGAATGTCCTACAGATCTCTCACTTGCTTACGCATATCGCTCCACATCTCAGACACTCGTTGCTGCCCTTATACTAACAGTTGTATACTATTAGGTTGTCAAGAAAATAATGTCGTTTTTTATTTGCTTGCTTTAACAAAGCAACCAGACTCAACCCAACAAAGGGTAATGGGTAATGTTCGATAGAGCAAAACAAGCTCTACAAGAAGGCGTTCATGAGCTTGCACCAAGCTCGATCCACAGAATGTTCAAACTCAAAATCTGAAGATATATCGAAAAATATCGAGATCAGCTTTCTTTTTTTTCAGTTTCAGTGCTAAAAGCACTGAAACTGAAAAGCACATTTCTCGAAAACTACCGCTCGAAATAGGCTGAAAATCTATAGTTATACTTACCTAAACTTGTAGTATAGAATCATATGCAAGAACGGCTCAACATTGCTTTTAGAAAAACACGAAAATTTTTGTTTTCTCAGTTTGTAGTCAAGGAAAAAAATACAGCAGCTGCACATATGGATATCATATATTGAACGTATTGATGTGTACGAGTGGGAGGTCCGTAGAAATTATTTGGACGAAGAACTGATTTTTTTCGATTTTTTCGGCATTTGGATATCTTCAGATTTTGAGTTCGAACATTCCGTGGATCGAGCTTGGTGCAAGATCATGAACGCTATCTTGTAGAGCTTGCTTTGCTCTATCGAACAATACCCATTACCCTTTGTAAGGTTGAGTCTGGTTGCCTTGTTAAAGCAAGCAAATAAAAAACGATTTTACAACCTAATACAAGCTCTTGGATGTACAACCGTAAATTTTCAGCTTTCCACAAGCTTTGGTTTTCGAGAAGTGCTGAGTTGAACGTGAAAAACCTGAGTAAGGAAAGCTAAATTCGATATTTCGCAAAAACTAGAGCTTATAAAGGGCAAAAATCGACGTTAGTACTTATAAGGGCTTCTAGTATCTAGATTTTCTCGACCCGCGCTCATTTCCTCGACCCGCGCTCACGGTGAGCGGTCGATTTCTTCGATCCATCCTGACCCGCCGCCGCCATCCGCACCTTCGGTCAACTTCTACTTGGACGTCGCTGTATTCTTTCCTACTGCATACCTACTTTGAGGATGGAAATCCCCTGCTATCTCCTCTAGCGCCGGTCGACCGCCTGAAGAAACGAAGACTAGAGTTCGAGTCGCCGCACACTTCACCGGATCTTCTTCAAGCAGCGAATGATTTGGCGATGGACGACTCCCTGCCGCTTTATGCACGCACAATCATGGCACATCTACTCGATCGACAAAAGGACATGGAAGCCATTCTACTTTGTAACCGTGAGTTAACTGGCGAGATGAAGATTTTGCGAGAAGAAATTGCACTTTTGCGCTGAAAATGCTGAATTGAAGAAAACGCTTCGTGTTTCTAGCCCCACTTCTGCTACGTCACAGCCACCGCCGGTACAGAGTCCCACATATGAAGAAGGAGCGGAAACGATCCCTCGCCTTCATCGGAGTTCCAGAGGCCTAGGGCAGCAGCAATCAAAGGATCAATCATGATTATACCTGCGTTAGTCACTTATTAGATTTTTTATCGATTGACTGTTATCCCGTAGCTGTCTATCGTATGGGTCAACTAGCCGTCATGACAGATTGATGAAAGTCATTTTGCCCTCATCTTTTTTCGTCAAACTCACACTTAGCCGTGTATCTAAGCTAAGGTATTTTCCTTTTAAGCGAGGTATTTTTGTAAGAGCTTCCCTGTCCAAAGAGGACAGGGACAAACTTAGGTTAAATCGGGGTGTCAGGCGCCCTTCCATTAGTGATCGTCCCATGGCCTCGCCTAATTCAGGCACAAATAAACAATGTTGTTGATGTTTCTTTATATCATTCTCAGTCTCAGTTTACTGATCCTTCTAAAAAAACAATTAGCTATTCCTCGAATAGATAGTTCTTTTCGGTGCCTTTTGACAAATATCAGATCGATCTCTAAAAATGCAATACCCCTCACATTTATCCTCCGACACTTGAACGCAGGTTATTTGCTTTACTGAAACATGGCTCAACGTCAATATCACTGATTCGTCTGTCTTGGGCAGTTTACTTGATACTTTCGAGGCTCATAGATGTGATAGGTTGGATAAAAAGGGAGGAGGGGTGGCGATATGGATCAATAGAAGATTGTACCCCCAATTGATTTTTTCTGAATTTGTTGTTGATGGCTATGAATTGATCTGCTCTGACATCCTTGCCAGTCAACAACAAGTACGATTGGTACTTGTCTATAGGACGCCCACTTGTACAGCTTTTAACAACAAACAAATGGTCAAAGCTATTGATCTTATGACTTGCAATTACCCCGCAGTCATAATGGGAGATTTTAATTTTCCCGAGGTTAATTGGAAATCCTAGCACTTGGGCAAGATGTGTTCTGCAGCCAAGATGTTTACGACTATGTGCCGTAATCATCAGCTTGTTCAAAAAGTACGGGAAGTACCCTGGGTAATAGTACTCTTGATCTTATTTTGACCAATGCTGAAGCTTTGGTAAAGGATGTCAGAGTTAACTTGCCCGTCGGCTCTAGTGACCATGCCTTAGTAAGTTTTCTCTTGAGGGAAGCGCAGTGCTGAGACCAAATATACTTGGCGAAGGGACTTCAAAAATGCTGACATGGCCAAGGCTATTGGCTATCTGGGAACTATTGATTGGTTAGGCTCCTTCAATGCTGCAGGGTCAGTCAACGGCATGTATGAGTTGTTTATTGTGGTGCTTCAACATACGATTGAACTTTTTGTGCCATTAAAATCTGTGCCATTTGTTAGGCCGAATCTTCAGAGACATCTCGAAAGGCTCTCACGCATAAGAGCCAACGCCTGGTACAAAGCAAGATCAGATGTAAGAGGAAATGCTTTTGCTTTCTATAAAAAAGTAAATCATAGATACTTAAAGTGTTTGAAAAAATATTTTGTCTACCTTGAAAAAAGTCATCAATAGTGGAAAGAAATCAGCTTTTTACACCTCTTCAACTCAAGACTCAAAGAAAAAAGAAAGCTGGGGCTCATTCTGGTAGATGATGGAGCTGCTCTAAGCGCAGCCTCTGAAAAATCAGTGTGTTTTGCTGACATCTTCGAAAAGGTTTTTGAAAGGGACGAAGCAATCGCCCCAGATGATGTTGCAGTCCGGTTTGCGAATATGGAATCCGTATTTTTTGATGAAGAAGAAATTTTCGGGCTGCTGCGTAGGTGGCCAGCATCAAAATCCCTGACGCCTGGACATATACCTCTTCAGTTTATCAAAGAAGCCCATGTCATAGCCAAGCCCTTGCAGTTCATTGTTAACTTAAGTTAAATGAAGTCCGAAGTTCCTGACAGATGGAGGCTATCCTATGTAACTCCCATACCTAAAAAGAAACCTCTTACATCTGCTCGCAATTACCGGCCCATTAGTATAACATCCATATTTGCTAGACTGTTCGAAAAAATATTGAAAAAGCGAATTGTGAGCCATCTAAGTTTTCATGGAATCATTTCAAGCGCTCAACATGGGTTTCGAGAGGGAAACTCAACAGTCACAGCGATGTTACATTCGCTAAATGACTGGATCCGGGCCCTAGATGCAGGGAAAGGCATTGATGTTATTTATCTTGATTTCACTAAGGCATTTGATAAAGTCTCGCATGTTAAGCTGACAGTTAAGTTAAAAATGGTTGGAATTCATCCCAGTGTCGTATCTTGGATTCAGGCCTTTTTGCATGAATGTTCATTTATGGTCCGGGTCAATGAGTCTTTCTCTACTCTTAGACCCATGTTGAGTGGTGTGCCCCAAGGTGGGGTCCTTTCTCCGATATTGTGTAATATATATACTTATGAGCTTCCTGATCTTGTATTGAATGCCGGTGTTTCTTGCTGTGCCTTCGCTGATGACTTCAAGATCTACAGTACCAATTCTGACCGAGGTGATAAAGAGAAGTTACAGGGAACTCTAGATTTTGTGGTTAGATGGTCGGAAGACTGGCTCTTGCCCATCTCGCGTGAGAAAACAAAGGTGTTGTCTATAGGGCCCAATTCGCTTAATTATTCCTACATAATAGGGCATGATGTACTTGAGTATGTGAGTGAAGTGACCGACTTAGGTTTTTTGGTTAATAGACAACTTAACTTTGATAAACACTGTCAGACAATTGCTGCAAAAGGAGTTTTTGCTGTTTACAATTTGTTCAGAGCCCTCATGACGAATAACATTGATTTTCTATTACGAGCTTACAAAGTCTATATCAGGCCATTACTTGAATACGGGACTGTTGTTTTTAACCCTTGCAAAAGTAAAAGTATTCACGTTTTAAGAAAAGTACAAAAAAAGTACAGCTTTACCAGGAAACTACTGGTGGGGAGAAATGGATTCATATATGGCCGCTTTCCCATTTACAGCGTCCGGGCAAAAAGTCGATTTTGAGATGTTGTGCTTACCCGGGCCTATTCGCTGTGCTGAATCCGAAAATCACCACTAGAGAGCGCGAAAACGGCGAAAAAGGGGTCTAACGCAGGAGGAATATCAGCAGGGGGCGGAGCGTCCGAGAAGGTGGATTCTCGCTTCCAGCTTCCGGAGCAATCTTCTCGGTTCCGATTTCAAATCACTCGTTTGTACTTGGCCAGTAGCGATGTTAGGGCGACTAAAGGAGCCGAGAAGATTGCTCCGGAAGCTGAGAGCGAGAATACACCCTCTCGGACGCTCCGCCCCCTGCTGATTTTCCTCCTGCGCTAGACCCCTTTTTCACCGTTTTCGCGCTCTCTAGTGGTGATTTTCGGATTCAGCATAGCGAATAGGCCCGGGTAAGCACAACATCTCAAAATCGACTTTTTGCCCGGACGCTGTAAGTGGGAAAGCGGCCATATATGAATCCATTTCTCCCCATTAGTGTTTCCCGGTAAAGCTGTTTTGTACTTTTTCTAAAACGTGAATACTTTTTCTCTTACAAGGGTTAAAAACAACAGTCCCGTATTCAAGTAATGGCCTGATATAGACTTTGTAAGCTCGTAATAGAAAATCAATGTTATTCGTCATGAGGGCTCTGAACAAATTGTAAACAGCAAAAACTCCTTTTGCAGCAATTGTCTGACAGTGTTTATCAAAGTTAAGTTGTCTATTAACCAAAAAACCTAAGTCGGTCACTTCACTCACATACTCAAGTACATCATGCCCTATTATGTAGGAATAATTAAGCGAATTGGGCCCTATAGACAACACCTTTGTTTTCTCACGCGAGATGGGCAAGAGCCAGTCTTCCGACCATCTAACCACAAAATCTAGAGTTCCCTGTAACTTCTCTTTATCACCTCGGTCAGAATTGGTACTGTAGATCTTGAAGTCATCAGCGAAGGCACAGCAAGAAACACCGGCATTCAATACAAGATCAGGTAGCTCATAAGTATATATATTACACAATATCGGAGAAAGGACCCCACCTTGGGGCACACCACTCAACATGGGTCTAGCGAATAGGCCCGGGTAAGCACAAAATCTCGAAATCGACTTTATGCCCGGACGCTGCCTTTAAGGAATAATAAATTGGGTCTTGAGACTCTGACCGCTAGAAGGCGCGTATTTGAGCTGGTCATGGCTCATAAGATTCTGTTTGGAAGCTGCAAACTCAGTGCTTCAGACTTCTTTGAGAGGAGAAACATAACCAGGGGAGGTTCGAGTAAGATTGTTTTACAGCGACCTAGGAGAAATGTGAGGAGGGTTTTCTTTGTTAACCGAGTCACTCGTGATATTGATAAGCTTATTAGGAAAAATAATTTTCCTGTCAAGTTGGCACAGTTTCGAAATATCCTCAAAAGCTATCTTATCTTCCTCTTCGTAGTTATTTATCATCCTACCTTTGAACCTTTTTATCATGTTTGAATATTTACTGAATATTTATTATTACTTACTGCGTTTGGTTTGTTATCGTTGATCGATTTGTTGTTTGTTTCGTTTGTTGTGTTATTCGCATAGGTGCGCCTATGCAATAAATAATAATAATAATATTAATAGTATTAGGTTGTCAAGAAAATAATGTCCGTTTTTATTTGCTTGCTTTAACAAAGCAACCAGACTCAACCCAACAAAGGATAAGGGGTACTGTTCGATAGAGCAAAGCAAGCTCTACAAGATGGCACTCATATCTTTGCGCCATGCTCGATCCACGGAGAGTTCGAACTCAAAATCTAAAGATTTCCAAATGCCCAAAAAACCGAAAAAAATCAGATCTTCGTCCAAATAATTTCTACGGACCTCCCACTCGCTCACATCAATACTATCGATATCTGATATCCATGTGTGCGATTGCCGTAATTTTTCCTTGACTAGAAACTGAGAAAACGAAAATTTCCCTGATTTTCTCAAAGCAATGCTGAGCCGTTTTTGCATATGTAGTTCTATACTACAAGCCTAGGTAAGCATAACTGTAGGTTTTCAGCCTATTTCGAGCGGTACTTTTCGAAAAATGTCGATTTTAGCACTGAAACTGAAACGAAAAAATCCGAATTCGTTTTTCGAAAACTACCGCTTGGAATGGGCTGAAAACCTACAGTTATGCTTACCTAGCCTTGTAGTATAGAACTACATATGCAAAAACGGCTCAGCATTGCTTTGAGAAAATCAGGGAAATTTTCGTTTTCTCAGTTTCTAGTCAAGGAAAAATTACGGCAATCGCACACATGGATATCAGATATCGATAGTATTGATGTGAGCGAGTGAGAGGTCCGTAGAAATTATTTGGACGAAGATCTGATGTTTTTCGGTTTTTTGAGCATTTGGAAATCTTTAGATTTTGAGTTCGAACTCTCCGTGAATCGAGCATGGCGCAAAGATATGAGTGCCATCTTGTAGAGCTTGCTTTGCTCTATCGAACAGTACCCCTTACCCTTTGTTGGGTTGAGTATGGTTGCTTTGTTAAAGCAAGCAAATAAAAACGGACATTATTTTCTTGACAACCTAATAATAATAATAATAATAATAATAATAATAATAATAATAATAATAATAATAATAATAATAATAGTAATAATAATAATAATAATAATAATAATAATAATAATAATAATAATAATAATAATAATAATAATAATAATAATAATAATAATAATAAATGTATAATAATAATAATAATAATAATAATAATAAATGTATAATAATAATAATAATAATAATAATAATAATAATAATAATAATAATAATAATAATAATAATAATAATAATAATAATAATAATAATAATAATAATAATAATAGTAATAATAATAATAGTAATAATAATAATAATAATAATAATAATAATAATAATAATAATAATAATAATAATAATAATAATAATAATAATAATAATAATAATAATAATAATAATAATAATAATAATAATAATAATAATATTAATAATAATAATAATAATAATAGTAGAATACACTTATATGTGAGTGTAAGAACAGCACAGCATTGCTTCGGTAAATGTAAATTCTCGGTTTCTTGATCTTTAGCTGATGAAAAAATACAGCATAGCACATAGAATGTCTGATAATAAATTTTTGATGTGGTAAATTTATAAATAATGGTAAAATAAATATATGCTTACATTTTTGATATGGTAAAAATATGCTGATCATGTTTTTCCGAGGAGGTATTGAGATGTACTATAATTTTTATCGTTTTTACCTTAAACATCAGCATTTCTCGAGAATTGGGGCCTCTTCAAAATTTACAAATACAAGATCGTACTTCTGTATGTATGAGCTATATGATCAGGTGCGTGGGAGGAGCTTAGGACGTTTAGGAGCGTAGTTTGCCACTTTACCCCATTGATTTTTTTCTCTATTTCTACCCATAAAAATACGAAAGTAGCAATGGGCGATATGTAAAGCATACGCTAGAATAAATGGGAAAATTTCAAGATATTCTGGGGCGGAGATACGATTTTGAAGGGAAAGTTCATTTTCGACCATTATTAGATTTCATCTTGAAACTTCACATGGAATACGATTTGGGCAGACTTTTGACGCCATATCTTGCTTTGCCCTGTCGAATAATTACTTAGGCCACATCATTGAAAAGAAAGTTCAAGGAGAAGACTGCTATAATAAAAACAGTAAAAAGTTATGGGACACCGTAACAAGAATTCTGTACAGCTGTTCTAAGAGCAAACAAGGATGAATCAAGCAAAAACACATAGTATTACACATAGCTAATTTTCGAAAAAAAATTTCTCAGAATTAGCTAGCATGGTTCACTGGAGGGAAAAGCATTGCAAAAGTTTTGGCATGTAATTTCTGATAAGACTCTGTGATCTGATGTCCACGCATTTTTTTGAGGAAGTCTGCATGTTACATAAAAAAATTCAAAAATGCTTCCAAATGATGATTTCGTACATACGCGCGTATGCACGGGCCAAATGCACAAGGAAAGTTAGTGGAACATTCAAAAGACTCGGTCATCAATTTGTTAAGCTCTGAGGCGCCACCTGCAAAAAAATTTTTTTAAAGATTTTGAATAATAGGTTTTTCAGGCACCGCAAATGGTCTGAATTTTCATCAAATGATTCGAAACCTTTGTTTCTCGCACAAAGTTGGAAAGATTTTTGATTTTCGAATTTTTAGCTAATATGTTTTGCATGTCCTTTAATACCAGACTCTCAGTCAAAATATTAGGTCGGTGCAAAAGTTTTGTCAGTTTTTTCAATTCATCAGCAAACACGATAGAATGAAGATAAACAAACACTTTAAAATGTATCCGATGCAGAATTTCTTCCTCTTTACAGCTGCTAAACTCTCATCGTGTTTCATTGCGAGAATAACGAGATATTTGCTGGAAATTACAACCACTCGTTTTTACCATGTCCAAGTTTCGCTAACTTCTAAAATTTTTGTATGAGACTTTCGGAGGAGCCTCAATAACCAGGATATAGGGCAACCTTTTGCCAACAAAAGCAATTTTTTGTAACCCTACGGCTTGTCTTCCAGAATTTCTACGATTTATTCTTTAAAGTGATCAAATTTTACATTAAGGCTATTTTAACCTCGTAGAACATAAAATGTTAAACACTTCAGATACCATTCGATGCAACTTTTTCTCCTCTTTCTAACACTTACCTTTTTTGGCGAGACAAGCAAAATTCTTAGGGAAAATCGCAGTATTTTTCAATTTCAGGGGTGCGCACTGAAGTAACCTATGTTTCAAAAACTCCATAATTTGAAGCGAAAATCGCTCATTTACTTTGTAATGGCAGAGGTAGTAATAATCGAGTGTTTAAATCTCACTATTCTGTAGTTTTTGCAGTTTTTGGTGCAATAACAGGTTATGCGATTTTTCCGAAACACAAGACTTTTAAAAACTATTTAGCAGAATTCTGAAATAGCATTGAAGAAAAGCAAAAAATTGCATAAGTTGGAAAAAGGTTTGCCCTATCTGGAGGTTGCTGGAGCTTCTACCGAAAATCTCATACAAAAAATTTGAAAATTAGCGAAAGTTGGACATGGTAAAAACGAGCGGTTGTAATTTGCAGCAAATATCTCATCATACTCTCAATGGAACACAATGAAAGTTTAGCGGCTGGAAAGAGAAATAATTTCTGCATCGGATACACTTCGAAGTGTTTGTTTATCTTCATTCTAACGTGTTTGCCAGCTGATTGAAAAAACTGACAAAACTTTTGCACCGACCTAATATTTGTAATGCGATCGAATTTCTTGCTTAGTGCGGAATTGAAGCGGAAAAAATTAGTGTTATGTCTCAAAAAGATTCTATTTGATGTGTGAACCACACTTCATCTATGAAAATTAGCCTTACAAGAACGCTTGGGTTTCTTGTCAATTCTTTTACAAGTTTGAACGTGCGTCAAAATGAGTTAGAGATCGAAAAATTAGGGAACTCTTTTTGCAACCGTATATATAGGCTTAACAAAACAAGGTGATGCGATTAGGTACCGTCAAAGTGTTCACCAAATAATATTGCTTTCCAAACTCACGGTCCGCCAATCGCTGACATGTCCTCGTATTCCAAAAGCTGCAAAAAAAATTTGGATGAAGTTGTCTTTTTTGTAGGCAGTGTAATGGCAGGGTACAGTTATCGCCAAAGTTTTACAAACGTATGATGTTGTACTATTCAAGCACGATTTTCTTGCAAATCTTCAACAAAAATCTGTGAATAGGTTTTAGTTCTTTTGTCATTCTCTTCCAGATCTTACCAGCACACGTCTTTGGATTTTGCAATAAAAGTAGGATGTGGAGGAGTTGCGGGAGAACGAATGACAAAGACTTTCAGAGTTTTGTTTAGCATTATCTCAACAAATTTTCCTTCAAATGCACCAAAAGTGAAGACCTTTGGCAAGCGTTGTCTGATGTATGTGAAGGAGTCAAAGGACCAAGCGGATCATCTTTTGATTTGAAGAATTTCGGGACCCAGTGGACAAAAATGGTAGGCAGTAACCTGTATTACGAACCACTGTAGTTTTCGTTTGAGATGGGATATCCTTTGGTTACCGCAAGATTTTCAAGCGACAAGTTGGAGATAACACAGCAACGATACACGCTCAATACTTCCATTCAAGAACATGAAAAATATCGTTCCCCTCGTCAGAGGTTGGTGTAGGCTGTTCAATCAAATACTATTTGTACTGATCAGTGTTATTTGTAGTTACAAATGGGATGTACCCATATGGCTTAAAACTAAAACAGGCGACACCATATTGGAATGGTTGAAAGCAAGTAAGTGTGTACAAGATGAGTAAGTTTGGTTGAGAGCGGAGACCGAGTGAAGAAACCGTTTTGGGAGCAGAGGTGCGATAGGGGGAGCCGGGTCCCCCAAAAGTGAAGGTGGTCCCTGCTACCACTGGCTGCCAAAAGTAAAGGTGGTACTGCCGGACACTCACCTCCCAAAAATGTCGACCGGGGGGGGGTCGCAGCTACCACAGGGCAGCAAAAATGAAGGTGGTAGTGCCGGACACTCACCTCTCAAAAACGTTGACCGGTGGTGGAAGTAGAGAGAGGGGGGGGGGCACAGGACGGACTTTGAACTGGGTTTTTTGGGTTTTTTTTTCGGACTTTTGGATATTGATTTTTTTGCTGAAACTGAAAAAAAGGAAATTAAGCAAAACGAACGCAAAAGAAAGTATTGAGAGCATATTCTATGTAGTTTATTTTTAGGAAATCGCCGTCGCCTTCTGCGAGAACTGGAGGTCATCACCGGCATGGACGCATATACGCCTCAGCACTTTCTACGATAGAGCAAAGCTTCATGATGACTTCGGACAACTGAAGAGCTCTAACCCAACGGTCCTCTTTAGGGCCAATAACTGCGACCCAACGGCCCTCTTTAGGGCCACAGATACGATGAACACAGCGGCATAAATATTCGAAATAAACGTGTCAATGAAATTGTGTATTTTGAAGTGAAACTCAACGACACTCTACAGATTTTATTAAGTAAATTTAGTTATGTCGTACTGCGAAGAAAGTAGGTCGATCCAGGAAGTATTTGCCGAGAACCAGAATTTTGAATGAAAAAATAACCAGAAATCATGCAAAATTGCCACTGTTATAAACCAAGTGGTTGAAGATGTCAACAACTGCGACTTCATAGGTTTTAAAGGGTAAGTGTTGCTCTAACAGATAGTGAAAGAACCGGGTCGATTTGAGCAGTGGTCGCTGAGAACGAGAATTTTGAAAAATTAGGCGATTTTAGGCTAATTTTTGACTGCTGACATTTGAACTCCTAAAACTCTTGATTGTGAAGATGTGTGATGTTTCGACTTCATAGGTTTTCTAGCGTAAGGTTTGCCCTACTAGAATATATCTTACCCGTACCAATTCATCAAAGCACCGCCGAGATCCAGGCTCTTGAAAAAGCAGGTAAAAAACAGCTTTTTGAACTTCAACAGCTCGTAACTTCTCCAGAACTGCATGAATCATGTTGCGACTTCATAAGTTAGATTCCTCTCATCAAGGGCTTTCAGGTGATATATGATATATGGGGGTTTGGGGCCTTCTTCGACGTATGACCGGGGGGGGGGGAGACTTTTTAGGCCAAAGTCTCCCCCTCGCCCATTTTAATGTATTGGCTGGAGGCCGCCAGGGGAGACTTTGGCCTAAAAAGTCTCCCCCCCGGGCATATGCCGTAAGAGGCGCGAAACTCCCATATATTATATATCATCTGAAAGCCCTTGATGAGAGGAATCTAACCTATGAAGTCGCAACATGATTCATGCAGTTCTGGAGAAGTTACGAGCTGTTGAAGTTCAAAAAGCTGTTTTTTACCTGCTTTTTCAAGAGCCTGGATCTCGGCGGTGCTTTGGTGAATTGGTACGGGTAAGATATATTCTAGTAGGGCAAACCTTACGCTAGAAAACCTATGAAGTCGAAACATCACACATCTTCGCATTCAAGAGTTTTAGGAGTTCAAATGTCAGCAGTCAAAAATTAGCCTAAAATCGCCTAATTTTTCAAAATTCTCGTTCTCAGCGACCACTGCTCAAATCGACCCGATTCTTTCACTATCTGTTAGAGCCACACTTACCCTTTAAAACCTATGAAGTCGCAGTTGCTGACATCTTCAACCACTTGGTTTATAACAGTGGCAATTTTGCATGATTTCTGGTTATTTTTTCAATCAAAATTCTGGTTCTTGGCAAATACTTCCTGGATCGACCTACTTTCTTCGCAGTACGACATAACTAAATTTACTTAATAAAATCTGTAGAGTGTCGTTGAGTTTCACTTCAAAATACACCATTTCATTGACACGTTTATTTCGAATATTTATGCCGCTGTGTTCATCGTATCTGTGGCCCTGATTAAAGGGCCGTTGGGTCAATTGTTGGCCCTAAAGAGGACCGTTTGGTCATAGCTTTTTAAATCGAAATTCGTCCCGAAGCTATCTTCTCCAATTTCGTGGAAAGGCGGAAAAGTGGATGCGTCCATGGCGGTGATGGCCTTCGCTTCCGATGGGTGACGGCGAGTTCCTAAAACTGCAATACATATGTATATGCCTTCAATAATCCCTTTTGCGTTTGTTTTACTTATTTTCCTTCTTTATATTCAACAAAAAAATTTTCGCAAAAGTGAAGGTGGTCACTCTGTATCAGCTCAAAAGTGAAGGTAGGGGGAGACTTGGCTCCCCCTATCGCACCTTTGTTTGGGAGCCTGAGCCATTTAGCTGTACATCAAGTAATCCTTTGCTGAATACATACAGTGTTCCGGCTGTGGCGAAAATGAATAAACTCTGTACAAGAATAGCTACGTTTAGAATTTTGGCAATTTGCGCGTGCAGAATACGGGCATCTTAGACATAGCTCTGTTTCAATCGCAGTCAGGTCAAAATTAGCATGCCGGGATTTTATGTAGCGAGAGTTATGCGTTACGTCTGCTCTCTGTTTCGCTCGAATTTGTCTAGTCCCGGCAACTCAAGGGTACTATATCTA
Source organism: Cylicocyclus nassatus (assembly GCA_958299035.1). Classification (NCBI taxonomy): domain Eukaryota; kingdom Metazoa; phylum Nematoda; class Chromadorea; order Rhabditida; family Strongylidae; genus Cylicocyclus; species Cylicocyclus nassatus. Next base: position 70,978,794 of record CATQJL010000305.1, on the reverse strand, counting down.
CCGCAGTCGACTGTACGTAAATTTGTACACCATACTACTCACAGCATTTACTATCAATTCATCAACAAAATCTATTTCATTAGAACTATTGGTGCAAATGTACTGCCTGTCCTATACAACTTGGCAAGCGCAGTTTTGAGCATGGAAATTCGAAATGTAGCGCATGGTGTGCAATACGCATGCTGAGTCGGAGTTAGCGTCAAAAAGACTTTGTCTTAAGTTTGGTCTGAAACATAGTTTCAATCATCTAACAAAGTAGGTTTGCAGGAGCGGCTAAGTTTGAGAGGCATTGCGCAAATTGAGTTTGATGTACTTCATAGATGAGGGAACAAGGTGGCCAGGTAAAGTACGATGCATAACCTTAGAGCATAAACTCTGGTTCTTGAGCCTCTCATTGTGCACAACATTTTGAGCGGAAATAATGAAGCATTATTTGAAGCAAAACTGAGGCGCAATCCATATAAAGCTAATCGTTGCAGCTTTCTGGGCTCTAGCAGCGGAATGATGATGACATGGGAAAATATTCACCGCACGAAAAGTCGTCTTGCCGCTGCTCTATCTGAACGCTGTATAGATGCCATTAATTTTATCGAACCTTAATTCTTCGCTCTTAAAAAGTCTCTCAAATTCTCAGTAGCTTTCACATAGCTTTTACAACAGTGAAAGGTGAAATCAAAAAGCTGCAATATTCATGACAAATGCATAACTTTTGGAACTGCTATTTGAAACTGCTATAGCAGTTTCAATTAGTCAACCTCATCCAAAACCTTTTTCGTTTGTTGTAGACGAATATGATACGAATCTGGTACTCCAAAGCTACAATGGTAATCAGAAGAGTCAAGTAATGGCCTTGATCCGTAGAATTCACAGAAATGAGAAAACCTTTGCGCGCAAATCCACTTTTAGTCTATTAATAGCAACTAGCGTTCTATCGATTTCATCAACCCAACCTGCAGAACTGACAGCTAAGGCTGCGTTCATACTGATCCGGAATTTCGGGAGCAGTTCCAGCACAGTGCTTAAACTGAACGCACTGCTATGACTGTGCCTTCTGTAGATCGTCAGTCTTGAGCGTTTCTCGCAACGTGCAGAGCAGAGGATCTAGCCCAAGTTTGGGCACGAGAGCGGCGATTGACGATCTGTAAATCGTTCAAGGAAAAAAGCAAGGGACGTCGGCTCGGCAAGAATTGGCTTTTAGGTCTTTAAAACGAACTGTTCTTTGAACCCTCCAAAGCCTTTGACTAAGTCTCTCCTTTAGCCTTATAAGAATTCCCATTGATTACCTGACATTTTTTACTGCTGTGATGACACACACAAAGGACTGAAACGCTTGACCCTTCAACAACTTCGAAATTAACAAATAAAAAATGGCGAAGTATATGTGGGGTAGGGAAAATAAAACTCAAAAAAAAAACACGTAATCTTAGAACGCACAAGATCATTGAAGGTGAGCATGTGTTCTAACAAGCGATTTTATTTTAGGGCAAGGAAATGACTTAAAAAATGCTCTTAACTGGTGTTTTACTAGACAAGATTTTTGAACGAAAAAAGGTCCGTATGCCAAAGTCCTGAAAATCTTGTGAATCTTCCAATATTTATAGAATCCAGTCACTTGGCCTAAAAGCTTTTCTGGCCAACTGCTGATTGGAGCATAAAAAGACTTCACTTAACATAAGGTCTTTCATTTACATAGATACTGTTCAGTGCAATATTGTATGTCAATACAACTTTGGTGTTATACGACCAAATGTGCGCCAATCAAGTCATCTGTTTATGGCATGATTTTGAATTTTGCGCATGTGTGATAGAACATGTTGGAGTGTTACTCGTATACAGGGCGAAGCACATGGGTGGCAAATGTCAAGCTGGAACTTGTTTCAGGGAAAAGCAAAGGGGGTTGTAAGGGTCATATGCATATACAGTCTGACCCAATTCTAACCAGGCCCAAATTGGCATGGCGGTAGTCCGTGCCGCTAGGGTATTGCATCACATTTACGTCAGGTAGTCTGCTCTCTCCTCAATCTCTTCGCTCTCTGCGACAGCGCGCGTATGCAGCGCAAACCTCTAGCGCTGCTTGCGCGCAAATTCAGCCGACGGTTCGGCAAGGGGTTTTCGAAAACGAATTCCCCTTTGACCCAAATTTTTTATGACGATTTCCCCTTTGTCCCAAATGCGACTTTGTGATTGTGCAAGCAAAACTATAGCAAGAAAAACTTTTTTTCAAAAAGCTCTATCGGATCATAACAAAAGAAGAAAGACCTTTCAAGATCATTTTTAGAGATCTAGAAAAGGTGACAACAACAAAGTTTCTATGCAGCAATCACCCCCGCCGCGTCAAGGCTACGCGATGATAAGCTTTTTCAAAACTTAAGGCCAATAAATGCGAGTAACCCGGCAATGGAATTTAGAACTCCATAACTGCTCCAATCGAGCTAATTTTTGCTCCTTTTCCTCTCGCAGTTCGCAGCAAATCGCTGCAATCAATATACTATGTTATTGAAAGGTAGGGGAAACTGCAGAAAAACCGCAACATTTGATGAACGCAATAATGCAAACATTACAGACGACAACTTATCTGTTTAGGAGTGACCGTTGGTCTTATGGATATTCAGAGAGCGAAAAATGAGAACATTCTACTGACATTTATTCGTGAATCAGATGGTGATACGCCCAATAAATTGGAAAATTAAGATGTTTAACTAGTAAGCTTCGGATCACCAGGATGATTCACGACAAATGCATATTTTGCGTCTAACTTTAGATAATCACCAACTCTTTCTGGAAAAGATCCTTGCAAAATGGAAATATTACGACCAGCAAAGCTCTGACGAGCCAAAATAGGCTCCGACGAAAAAAACCCCATTCCTCAATCGTCTACTCTGAGATGTAGTAAGCAAGAAATTTACTCAGTCTAGGCAATGCTGTCAATCTCAAATCTATTCTCTTTTTTTTGCAAAAATTTAAAGGCACCTGCTTTATCTCGAAAGCGGCATACTTTTGATTCCTGAATTGAAGTGAAGAGCAAGAATGCCTCACCTTTTGTCTTCGCTACTTTTCGAACAACTCGAATTTGAGTTACAATCTCTCATTTTCACACTCTGTACAAGATTTTCCATAATACATGATGCACTCTCATGAACATTCGCCTCTTTTCGATGGGTATGCAAAAAGAGCAAGTAGGAGAAAGAACCCATTCACATCATATCATCGGCAACGCAAACCAAAGCATCTATCAAGACCTCCATGGAAATCAAACCTCCAATGGATCAGCTGACGCAAGAAAACCATATTCGCGCTTTGTAACAAGCACGATACTTTAGAACGAACAAAGTTCTACAAAAATGAAAGTATATGAGAATCAAGAGGAGAAGTTCAGAGCGTAGAAAAATCTCACGAGTGGCTTATCCTAGTTGCAAAAGAGTTAGAGAAACGTGCACATATCACGGATCATTCTCATAATCAGGATCAAACAATGCATAAAGCAACCATAAAATCGTGCGATTTTGACTGCGGCCATTGCGCCCATAGGAGAAAACACTTATCATGACTTATAATAAAGCGCTAAATGTCTGTCTTTTTGTGCGTGTGTGTGTAAGTGTGTGTGTTTGTCTGTCTGTCACGAAATTCATAGAGGGAGCTGCAGCCAAGCTATCGAGCTACAATTTTGCATGGCATACCGTACCAGCATGTAGGTCCAGCACAAGGACGGTTTGATAAGCGGGTCCTTCAAAATTTGCGCCTCAAACGGGTCCACCTTGCTTTTGGCACGCAAAACTAGGTCACAAATCCAACTTTTTGCAAAGTCCTGATTTGCCTGACAAGCAAGTCTGCGTTTTAAAAATTCTAGCTTAAAAAGTGCTCAAAATTTTTGCTTTTCTGCGAAAACAGCGCCAAAAAGCAGTGATTGCGTAGCAAGTCGATTTGGCAAGGTTTTACCTAAAAAACTGAAAAGATTTTTGCACGGAAATGTAGCTCTAAATGAATGCTATCTTTATAGCAATTATCAAGTCAAAATATATTCAATAATCCATTCGAATTCGTATTTATTCCTTGGCAAAAAAGTTTTCTTTCTCAAAATTACCGATTTTACATGGAGATGCTTCAAAAATGAACAGTTGTTTACAATTCATTTATGATGTACAGCCTCGCGCGGTGAGTTTCAAAGTCATCATTTTGGGAGCATGAATAAGGCATACGGATAGCAGAGCCAGTGCGAACCTCTGCGAAGCGGAGGTGACGCACTGGTACCAAAATAAAATCACATTATTGCTTGGCTCAGTCAGTCACTTCAGTGCCCACATACTCTCATGTGTATGCGAAAAACCATGCGAATAGATGTGGAATTTAAGAAAAATGCAATATCCACAAAATGTAAATGCAGTTGAAGTTTGGTGATACTCACCGTTCTCCATCGGAGACGTTGTGATTGTGTAATTCCTCAGTGCATTGGGCAGAACAAAATGGAATCTGAGTTACCGGCTTCCCACCAGACCACAGATTTATTGCGTTGCATAAAGATCACCTTCACCGCCCTTCAACTCTTCCGCTGTCAAGCGATTCAAGCCGTTGCGATCGTCACGCAGAGGAGGTGGTTTAAACGGTTTTTTCTTATGTTGACATGTAAAAAGAAGCTTGTCCATAAAATACAAGTTCCACTCAGTACTTCTTCTCCTGCACCGTAAAGCGATGAAATCAACATACTTGAGACATTTCACTATCGGATCATTATTGAAATCCTATAGCAAAATGCCTCAAACCGGAACAGTTCAAAACTCGCGATTTACGAGCAAAGATTAAGTGAAATTTGTACAGACGTGATCCACTACCTACCTCAAAAAATCAGGATAGCACTGAAAGATTCATACGCATCTTATTTCGCTACAAGGAAAAAACAGTGGAGTAAGCTTGCGTTTTTGTAAACCGTAGTTACGGAAAGAACTCAACTAGGCTCTCTTGCGTACATTAATTTCCTATAGCATTGATACTCTATGTCTATCAGGACAATGAAACGAAAGCCTAAGCACGGAAGCTTGATGAATGGATGGAATCTTGAAAACAGTGAAATGCTGGAATAGAATTTGAGTTTCGGGTGCGAATGATTAGCCTAACAATTGTTTTCAAGGTGAATCTGAGAAACTCACCGATCAAAGGGCGTGATTGCCAAATGACCGCCTCAGCAGATCCAGCTCTACTTCATCCAGTTCTTTCTTGTACTTGAAATAAGCAGATACTTTGATGAATTGTACATAGCACGCATGAAGAAATCAGGATTACTAAAAGGAAGAAGCAGAAAAAATGACGAAGAAGAAACATCAGAGCAAAGACGCCGCTACAGCGGGTGACACGGTCGCGCACGCCGATTGGAGCGCGCTTTCCTCCTTAGGAAACGGGGCTGCTGAGGCTATTTTTGCCTCTAGCAATGGGGAGAGGAGGAGGCTTGAAACCAAAATTTCAATATATACTAATCTTGGCGTGCAGTAGATTTATGTTAAAATTTTGAAAAAATTATGTGAATTGAGAGTTTTGCCCACCTCAGGTGGGCTAGGTGGGCAATGCCCACCTAATTTGGAAATTAGTTAAGCACGCTCTTCATTCACATATGTTTTCCATAATATTTCACACTTTATTACTGTCCTACTGCGCATATACATACCGAGTCTCGCGCGCTGTCGTCACCTCTGCGTTGTAAACGATTTTTACATTTTTTTTGAAAAAGGGAAATTTCAAAAAAAAAAGTTTGCCGCAACTTTCAGTACATGATTTTTCAACGAAATTCCTCAGTTGAGCACTGCAGGCCCGTGCGCATGCACTTACCACGTTTCATACCATATAGTAGTCTGTGCGTTGCAGACAAGCCATTTGATTTTACATCTTCATTTACCAATTTTGCAAAATTTTCGGAAAAAACGCCTATTACTCGTTCCGTTCACATGAGTTTTTCATAATTTTTCAAACTCTGTATCCACCAGCTTCGGTTCGTTCGCGTACGAAATTTCGTGCCATATAGTTGTGCATGCATTGAGAACTACTCATGTATGCTGTCACAAATGGCATCGTTTGAGCGACATCGCACGTACGGAAATTAGCGACGGCGCGGCTTGACGCGCGCAAACTCCAGTGTTCGCCTGTTGAGACACATAACATGCTAGGATAAGCAAAGAGCACTACCAATTTCTTCCCGGGGCTTCGCCCCGGACCCCGCAAAAACGATATCCCCTTTGCTTTTTCACTAAAAACGATTTCCAGCCTGTCATTTGCCCACCTCGTGCCGGGTTCTGGATGACATCAAATTTGGCGTGTACACGCGTGTTGAAGCAAAGACAGATAAAGAAATAGTATGGAGCTCACGTGATTAGAGAGCGAGCCCAATTTTTATTGACTCAGGGCAACTGCCACCCTAGTCCGCTCTGAGAATGGCAAAGCTTTTGATTCACATAATTTTCTCATAACTTTACATAAATGATCTATAATGCCTACTATTCGGGTGTTGCAAAATTTCTACCGTTTTCGATTTCTTTTTCAATCCTTATTTGCTAATGCAAACACTCTCTTTCTCTGATATTTATTTGTAAATTTGCTTATTCTTTCCATGGCTGAAACTGGAGAATTATGTTAGAGGCAGCGGCTCGGCAGAATGACAACTTTTGGATAATCATCATTCTCGGTTCCCCTAGATGAGCTAAGTCTAAGACTGTGCCTTGCAGCTTCAAAAGGTATCAATAACCCGCTTTTCTAGATGTGAAAAGACTATTTAGAAGCGGACCAATTGCTTTCTACAGCGCGATTAGCTTGTGGGTGGTGGTTACAGTACCTCCACTCACAAGCAAATCGCGCTGTAGAAAGCAATTACTGGTCCGTCCTTAAATAGTGCTTTTCACGTCTGGAAAAGCGGGTTATTGATATCTTTTGAAGCTGCAAAGCACACTCTTGGACTTAGCTCATCTAAGGGAACTGAGAATGATGATTATCCAAAAGTTGTCAATTTGCCGAGCATGGCTTTTTCAATGGCTGTGCTTTCACCAAATATTACTTAGAGCAAAGAAAACGAATTAGGCTCAAATCACTTTTGTAAAAACTAGGAAATCTAGGCTATCGATCCATATAAATAAGGTTTGCTAAAAATGTTTCTATGACATAGTTAATGGGATGTGGCACACCCCCTTAAAAGGTGTGGCTACCACAGTTTTTTAGGGATAGTGCCACACCCCATCAACTATATCAAAACACATGTTTAGCGAACACTAGCTTTAACCTCGTAGATTCCATAGGAATGTTCTAAGCCTAATTCGTCTTCTTAGCTCTGAGTAATATTTGGTAAAAGCACAGCCATTGAAAGCGAAAAATGAGGTTGATTTCTAAATCCACAGTTTGGAGTCTAAAAGGAAAAAGAGGAAAAATAGATATTTTGCTTACTTTTTGGATTTAAGCCTATGGTCTGCACATTTACTTGTTAAGCAAATCCACAAATTCGCAAGAAGTACAATCACCGACCCACATTAGGGGCCATCGCGTGGACCCGTTTGACGCGCAGTTTTTGAAGGTTCCAATTATCGGATCGGCTTGTGCTTTTTCATTATTTACCTACATGCTAATAAGGTGTTATGACCAAAATTTCAGCTCAAGACCTTGGCTACAACACGCTCCATGAATTTCGTGACAGACAGATACACACACAGACAGACAAACAGGCAGACGCCTAGCGCTTTATTGTTAAGTAAGGATATATACCAGCCGCTCTCCGCCGCTACGCGGCAATCTCACTTTTCTGCACTTCGAGTTACCAGACGAACTGAGAAAATTGGCCATTTTGCACAAATTACTTGATTCATAAACTGCGCGAAAAAAGAAATTGAGGACTTAATTTCCGCTTTGACAGTCTATTTTGATTTGTCATTCTAACCCACGTATATTACGAAAACTGTATGAATCGATAGTTGCAATCCGTGTCTTCCGGACAAATGGCTTATTTAATTAACACACGCCCCACACCGTGTATTGAGTTATAAGTCACCACATAAGTATCGGTTGACTATCAGTGTTGATTTGATGGCCATGTTTGATCTTGTGTACGAACGAAAATTTTCGATTTTGTCGATGAGCTAAGTTGGTCGACGGAATTCTAGAATGTAACACACAAAAAAATCAACAATTAGGTAAAAAAGGTTGATGATTAAAAGCTATAGATATTTTATTCAAATTAACCGTGCTTAGCTATCCCCTTCCTGCCAGTTTTTAGCGCTACAGAGCTCAAGATACAAATCAATAAATCGATAAGCCTACAACAGTGAAAAGCTTGATATAACCCACCCTCCTCGAAGTCTATGTGTGCGAAGTTTCGCTCAAATTTCATGATCCTTTCTAGCATTTTAGGCCAGTTATAACAAAACTGCTAAGCAAAAAATGCAGAAACAATAAATCCATGGCGCCAAACGATGATTTTCTGTGAAAAAGCTTAGTGATACTTGCCTCGCCCCAAAGTGTATGTATGCAAAGTTTCGTTCAATTTCCTTGATCCGTTCTAACATCTTAGGCCGGTCCTAACAAAACTGCTTATCCAAATACCAATAGGTAAAGAGAGAGGAGAGAAGAGGAGAGAAAGAGGAGACGCCTTTCTTGTGTCTCTGATGCTTCTCAGCTACGACGAATGCGGCCAAACATGGCTCTAGAAGTGCTCCTCGCAGCGGTACGGGCGTTCTCTGGGCGTATGCATCTGCGACTGAGGTGTGGAGATGGACGGTCCATTGCTGTGGGGGGGGAGGGTCAATGTCGGCGCCATGGTCTCGGGAGAAAGTAGTCGAAGGAGGTACGACCGATGAAAGCATGGTATGAATGAACCGTAAGGCCCCGGACAGACTTCACGCGACTTAATCGTCGCGATCTAATCGCCAAGATTTCCATTCATTTTCATTTCACATTCAAAAATTTCGGACTAGAAAAGTATCACAACCGAAATGCAAGCTGGCGGAAAAAATGATGTTGTAACAATTGTCTCATCGCGATTCAGTCGCGAAGATCAAATCGCGTGAAGTCTGCCCGGGGCCTAAAGCCGCGATAGGGTATCTCGATTTGATGGTCATATGTGATCTCGTAGATAAACCATTTTGATTTCGTTGATGAGCTAAGCAGTCGACGAAACCCGCTGCGAAAGGTCAATGCATAGTCCAAAATCAGCTAGCCTCCAGAATGCGGCATACAAAAAATCAAAAAAAGGTAAAAAAGTTTAGAGTGGTCAAAGTTGTAGATGTTTCATTCAAATTAACCATGCTTAGCTATCCCTTCCTGCCAGTTTTCAGCTCGTCAGAGAATAAAACACAAAAAATCGATCAATCGATAATGCCTATGTGACACATGATTAGTGACACTCGCCCCATCCCGAAGTTCACGTGTGCAAAGTTTCATTTGAATTCCGTGAAGTTTTCTAACATTTTAGGCCGGTCATAGCGACATTGCTGGTCGAAAAACGCAAAAAGTCGATAAATCGTTAGCGTTACTAGATTATTTTCGGTGAAAAGGCTTAGTGACACCGACCTCACCTCAAAGTTTATGTGTGCACCAAATTTGTCAAGGTTCAGGTGGCCTATGGCGAAAAGCTGTAAAAAAGGAAAGTGGAAAATCATTTTTGTTTCGAGTATTGTTTGCAAGAAAGGAACTAAGCCGGTGGAAATCGCATACTCAGACAATCGCTGAGGGCAGGCGGGCACCGGAAAAATAGATTGCTGATTTCTCGCACCCCGCTCGCGGATTTTTGCAAAGCAACTAAAACTTTTCGGAAGACCGCTTGCTGAGTCAGCGGATTTTTGAGAGACCGCCTGTTGAATTTTTTTCGGTCTTATCTTTTGCAGATATATTGCTGAATCTCTGAAGAATCGAGAACTTAGCAAGCGGTCTTCCGAAAAGTCCTGATTGCTTTCCAAAAAATCCGCGAGCGGGTGCGAGAGATCAGCAATCTATTTTTCCGGTGCCCGCCTGCCTCCGGCGATTGTCTGAGTAGGTGTTGTTATAGAGCTTTTCGCTGATTTTAAGCCACTCAATGCTTGGCAAATCTGAACATTTAACCGCTCATAACTTATTCCGCAAAAAGGAAAAGCAGATTTGGAATAAGCGTTCAAAGGCGCATCTAACGATATACATCTCGTCTTCAATTGCCAACTAATGTGTTGGCATCCTAACCTTGTTAGCTGCTTGAAAATGATCATCTGTTGCCGAGATAGGAGCGATAGAAGAAAATTAGTCAAAATTCGAATTTTCATTGTAGGGTCATAAAAAATCGGAAACTTGCAACAAAAATCGGAGCGGTCAGTATTGTAGGCTCTTTCGCAAGCTCTTTCCAACAATGCAAAGTTTGCGCCGATTGAGCGTCTCTATGAAAAGTCACGATTTCCATGAAAAATGCCAAGATAAATCAAATACGCCATTTTGTATTGCTTGCTCGAAAATCGTAACTTTTCATAATTACGGTCAATCGGCGCGATTTTGCACTGTTAGAAAGAGCTGGTGAAGGAATCTACAATACCGACTGCTCCGCTTTTTGTTGCAGTTTCCGATTTTTATGACCCTGCACAGAAAATTTGAATTTTAACCATTTTCCTTCTATTTCTCCTATCTGTGCAAGAAATGACCATTAGCAAGCAGCTAACATGTCTTCATAAAGGTAATGTGCACTAGCTGGCTTACCCTTTCAAAAACGATAAAGGTTCCATTTTTATCCCTGTACACCTTTACCTGTGCCCACTTCTACATTCCCTATTCCCGCTGCGTGAGTAATCAGTATGCTCACCTACCTTCCTCCCCCCCCCCCCAGCCCCGTAGCTCAAACTTTGCAAAAAAAACAACAACAATAAAATCGATGAAAGTAAGGATAATCCTAAAAACTGTTGGCGCTATTCGGCTACCCGGGCCCTAAAACGTTCTTGTGGTGTGTCTTGCTCAGCCCTAAAACGTTTTTGTGCTGTGTCTTGCTCAAACTCGGTATATGGGGGTTATTCAAGCCGCTGATGACGAATATGATAGTCATTTCGCGTGGCAGCGGGTAAAAATCATGAACCTGCCTGAAAGCCTGGCAGCGAATTACCCAAAGTGCTGTTTCAAGAATATCGTGCTTAATCCCCATGATAATGGCAATACGTGTGATATAAAAGTTTCCCACGATTAATGCTTCCCTTATAGGACCACTGCAGCGCGCGATACATCGTTCGGCGGCTTTTGCTTAGGCAAAAACAGGGGGAGGGAGATTGGCGGCGTGCGTTACACGTTCGGACAGATTAACAGAATGGCGCTGAAGACCGCCATGCAAAACAACCGTTTTCCCATTTCGAGAATACCTGGGATCTAAATTGGCCCGAAAGCGAAGAAATTCATTCACACCCTACAACTAACTTCACAATAATGCGTAAATCATAAGCAGTATGCTTGTGAACCGTTACAGGTAAGGTTTTGAGCAAATCTGGAACCAGGGCCTGGCACGAGGTGGGCAGACGGGCTTTTCCAAAACGAATTCCCCTTTGACTCCAATAATTTTTACGAATACCCCCTTGAGCCCAAAAATGACGCTTTGTGCTTGTGGAACGAGAGCACCTGCCACAACTCGCCTAAAAGCGCTCATAGCGCTCAAAATGCTCAAATTCCTCTAATTACTCCTCACCTGTATCAAGATAAAAAACTTAAAGAAGAATAAGCAAGGAAAATGATGAGAAAATGAAAAAATATCAAAGGAACGCAGTCATAGGACTGAGAGACGCCGCGCGCGTATCGATTGACTGGGGCGCGCTTTCACCATATAGTAAACTTTAGGTGAACAACAGATTTATGTAAAAACTTTGAAAAAAATTATGTGAATTGAAAGTTTTACCCACCTCAGGTGGGCATTAGTTGGGCAATTGCCCACTTAATTTAAAAAAAAGTTAAGCACGCACTTCATTCACATAAGTTTTTCAGCTTTCCATACATTGTTCCTTAGTCCTACTGCGCGTATACACACCAAGTCTCGCACGATTTCGTTTTCTCTGCGCTGCAAACGAGCCATTTTTCCATTTTCTTGATAATGGCAAATTTTCAGAAAAAAGCTTGCCACAACCTTCATTCACATAATTTTTCAATACTACTTCTAAGATAAGCTCAGCAGGCCCGTATTCATGCACCTACCAAGTTTCATACCGTATGTTCATCTGTGCGCTGCAAACGAGCCATAATTCACATCTTCATTTACCAGTTTTGCGAAATTTTTAAAAAAATGCTTATTACACCTCCCATTCACATAAGTTTTTCATAACAATTCACGCTTTGTTTCTACTACCCTCTCTTCGTTCGCTTACGTAATTTGGTGCTCGTTACGCCTGCATTGAGAACTGATCATGTAATCATGCTGTTCAACGGCATCGCTCATGCGACGTCGCGCACGCGGCAATTAACGGCAACGCGGCGTAGTGCGCGCGAAGTCTGCTGTGCGATGAGGTTTATGAGTAAGCATGATTCGACCTTCTTTTGCTTGCACTTGGAATTTTCTTCCGGGGCTCCGCCCCGGATCCCCCAAAAACGATATCCCCTTTGCCTTTTGGCCCCAAAACGATTTCCACCTTGTCATTTGCCTACCTCGTGCCGGGCCCTGTCTGGAACTTCGACCCATGTACACCCAACGTAACCCAAGAAAATGCATTATGCAGATTGGGCCTCTGCTTAGTGCTTAGCTATCAACCTTGAAAAATCCTCTTCTATGCACTTAGGCGGTGGCCAAAAGCAGACGTACAAGTTGAATAATGTGGACTTGAGACAGAGTAGTTTCATCTATGACTTGGGTGTTCGTTTCAATGAGTCTCTGGATTTTACCGAGCATATTAATGAGACTGTTACCAAGGCATTTGGCTCGGCCTTCCGGATACTTCGAAACGCCCACACGGATAATCCAACGATTGTGTTACGACTTTATAAATCTTTTGTTTTACCTAAACTTGAATACTGCTCACAACTCTGGAGACCGAGTAAAGCTAAACATATTAAAAAGCTTGAAAGAGTTCAGAGAGTTTTTACTAGAATTGTGATGAGGAGATGTATCCCCGATTGTTCCGCTTTGAGTTATCATGACCGCTTAAAGAAGCTGGGACTTGAATCTCTTGTTTGCAGAAGAGCTAAATCTGGCCTCTTATTTTGCTTCAGAGTTCTGGAACGTGAAGTCAAGTTGAACCCCAGCGATTACTGGATCTTTATGCCTGCTTACGATAGACACGGTGGTTTTAACTTGCATTACCCAAAAGTTGAGAGGAAACATGCCAACCTGTTAATTAATCACATTTTTTGTCGGAGAGCTAGATGGTTACGGTGCATACCTCGCGAAGTTTTGAGTGCTGACAACTGTGGAGCTTTCAAGAGGAAACTAAGGAAAGCTGACATTTGCCGATTATTGAATAATTCTCTGTCATTGTCGCTGGTCTGGTTTCATTACATGTTTGCCTGTTACTGGTCTATTTCTTGCTGGCCCTCGTTATCGACTCATGAGTTTTGACTTTGCTTTCCCCACATTGCTATTACGACAGCCGCTTTCGTGAAGATCCTTTCTACTACGTCGTTTCACGATTTCATGCTTTTTTCGATTTCTTGTGTTCGTGTTTCTCGACTATCGTGTATACTAACCATGCTGTGCTGGCCTGTCACCCACTTTCGGACTGGGCAACAGCATTGTGCCTTGGGACCGTAGACAGCTGCGTTTCATGCATGGCTTTTTTAGAATAAGGCAGGTGTATTCAAGCGTCAGTGGTGTCAGGTTGGTGGATACCTGGCAGGAACCAATCGCAGACGTTTTGGACAGCCCCGAAAAGTGGCAGTGGCATTCCCCAATGCCAATCACCTGACTTCCATTGACCAAATAGAAATTTTTCTTCCTCAACACCCAGGTCTTTACTCGCCGTTTGTCTGTTCTGGTGAAAGGTGACAGGCTAGTTTTTTACTCTAGCTGTTTTCGTCACTCATTCAGGCTTTGGCACACGTTTACATGTATGAAATAAATAAATAAATTATCCTGCGAAATCAGCATGATATTCGTGTTCAGCGCGCTAAATGACTACCCTAGACAAAGTTTAAAGCAAATCCATGTTTTCGACCACATACCGTGTGACCACCATAACTCTATGAAAAGGTCCCAATATGCAGAGAGAGTATGAAATTCGTAATTAGCATGTCGAATAAGTTCTCTGGACCAAACTCCAGCCGAATTCATAATTTTGACATCCTACCGTACACCTACTGTAACCACACGGGAAGACGTTCTGCGGAGAAAGTGTGATATCTCTTTTCAGCATATAAGATAACTCTTATACACAAGTTTGAGCAAGCTCTACATCAAAAAAATCTTGGGGTCCGGAACGCCAGATGATATCGTGTTCGTAATCAGTACGCTCGATTACCCCCTGTGCCTCCCAGCCCCGTCGCTCAAACATCGCAAAAAATCGATAAAATCGGTAAAAGTAATGGACGATTTCAAAAACTAATTTTGTATGTGTAATCAGCATGCTCGATTACCCCCTTGTGCAAACTCCCAGCCCCGCAGGTCCTTTACAAAAAATCGATAAAATCGATAAAGGTAATGGACAGTTTCAAAAACTAATATTGTATTCGTAATCAGCATGCTCGATTACCCCCCCCCCCCCCTGCGCAAACTCCCAGCACCGCAGGCCAAACTTTACAAAAAAATCGACAAAATTGATAAAAGTAATCGATAATCTTAAAACTAACTAAACTAACTATAACTAATATCCCCATGCTCACTTACTCCCCTTGTGCCAGCTCCCAGCCCCGCAGGTGAACTCTGCAAAAAATCGATAAATTCGATATCGATCGATAACCAAAAGTAGCCTATGACACCCCCGGGGCCCGAAGTGTATGTGTGCCAAGTTTGGTCCGGATAGGTTCAGAAATCGAATTTTCTATGTGGAACATACATACAGACAAACAGACAAACAGACGTTCAGCTTCATATATAAGGTGACCTACTTTTTCCTAAAAATATCAAAGCAGTCAAATCGGTTGAAAAAATTAGAAGTTATGATTTTTTGAAAATAATGCGAACGAATTTTCGTGCCAACCTAATATTAGGTTGTCCCGAAAGTTTTGTCGGTTTTTTCATCGCTCACCAAACCTCACAGAACAACAATCCATGAACGGCCTAGGTGTCATTCTATTCATTTTTTTGTCCCCTTTCTTATAACTATATTTGTTCCCTGATCTATATCGTCTTTGCGATGTTATCGCAATGGCTTTCTGAGCACTTCAGCAGTAGCGCCAGAACTTTCCTAATTTTCAAAATTTTTATCTTGATATTTTCGATAAGCGCTGGTGACTGTTATGCAGGACAAACCTTCGGCTACATCGTACCCGTTTTAGATTACGTGAGCCACGTTTATCAAGTCCGTAATAATTATTTGAAAAAAAAACCGCGGCTTTTTGAACACGTTTTACCACGTAAAATTACAGAAAATTCCAAAAAGCTGATTTTTGAAGCAATTTAAACTTGGGTATGTTGCATAAAGGATGCTTAATAACAAACAAGTTTAAATTCGCAAAAACATCGAAAGCTTCCATGTTTTTGCTGCAATTGCGGTTTCATGACTTTGCTCAAAACCAAGGCATCCGAAAAAATAATTTTTTGAAGTTAAAGTTAGCATATTAGGAGTACGTAAAAATACCACCTTGTAGCTCGAGAGTTGCTCTATTTGACACATACTTAGCCTTTTTCGAAACTTTGTAATGAAATTTTTACAAATCAGCTCGACTTTGTGCAGGTAAAATTGACACGTGGAGAATTCTGGCAATTTGAAAAAAAGCATACAAGATTATGGTAGACTATGTGCGTCCATAAGAAAGAGAAGGAAAAGCGCATCGGAAGCATGTTGAAACTCACTCAGGTCCTTAATTGTGCGTGGTTTTACAGTGGTTTGAAAAAACCGACAGAACTTTCGGGACAACCTATTATAATATACTAGCTGGCTTACCCGGCTCCGCCGTATCCGGACCAAACTTGGCACACATACACTTCGGGCCCCGGCGGGTGTCACAGTCCACTTTTCGTTATCGATCGATGTCGATTTTACCAATTTTTATCGATTTTTTTTGCAGAGTTCACCTACAGGGCTAGGAGTTGGCACAGGGGGGGGAAGTGAGCATGGGGATTCCGAATACAATATTAGTTTTCAGAATTATCGATTACTTTTATTGATTTTATCGATTCTTTGTAAATTTTGACATGCGAGGCTGGGATTTTGCACAGGGGGGTAATCAAGCATGCTGATTACGAACACAATGTTAGTTTTCAAGATCGTCCATTACTTTTATCGATTTTATCGATTTTTTGAAAATTTGAGCTAGGGGACTGGAATTTGGCACATGGGTGTAATCGAGCATGCTGATCACCCCCCTTGGGAGTGATCAGCATGCTCGATTACCCCCCTGTGCCAACTCCCAGCCCCGTAGCTCAAACTTTGCAAAATAATCGATAAAATCGATAAAAGTAATCGATAATCCTGAAAACCAATATTGTATTCGGAATCCCCATGCTCGATTACCCCCCTGTGCCAACTCCCAGCCCCGTAGGTGAACTCAGCAAAAAAATCGATAAAAATCGATAAAATCGATATCGATCGATGACGAAAAGTAGCCTATGACACCCGCCGGGGTCCGAAGTGTATGTGTACCAAGTTTGGTCCGGATCGATTCAGAAATGGAATTTTCTATTCGGAACATACGTACACACAGACATACAGACAGACAGACAGACATACAGACAGACATACAGACAAACAGACATTCAGCTTTATATATAAGATTAGGTTGGTGCAAAAGTTTTGTCAGTTTTTTTTCAATCCATCAGCAAAGCCTCTAGAATGCAGATAAACAAACACTTCAAAATGCATCCGATGCAGAATTTTTCCTCATTCCAGACTCTAAACTCCCATTGTGTTTCATTGCAAGAGTGACGAGATATTTGCTGGAAATTGCAAACACTCTTTTCATGCCCAAATTTCGCTAATTTTCAAAATTTTTGTGTGAGACTTTCGGAGGAGCACTTATAACCAGCAGATAGGGCAAACCCTTTGCCAACTAGTGCAAGTTTTTGTAGCCCTACCGCTTGCTTTTCAGATTTTCTATGATTTATTTTTTGAAGTGACCAAATTTTACATTCAGCCCATTTTAACCTCGTAGAACATAAAATGTTAAACACTTCAGTCACCATTCGATGCAACTCCTTCTCCTTCTTCTAACACTTGTCTTTTTTGGCCGAGGCAGGCGAAATTTGTGGAAAATAATCGCAGTATTTCTCAATTTTAGGAGTGCGCACTGACGTGACCTATGTTTCAAAATCTTTATAATTTGAAGCAAAAATTGCTCATTTACTAGTCGCGGTAATAATAGTCGTGTGCTGAAACCTCAGTATTTTGTAGGTTTTGCAGTGTTTGGTGCAGTAACAGGTTATGCAATTTTTCCAAAACACAAGACTTTTAGAAAATTATTTAGCAAAAATCTGGAAAAGCAGCTGATAAAAAGAAAAAATTGCATTGTCAAAAGTTTGATCTCTGGTGTTTAACAAAACTTCTCCGAAAGTCTCGTACAAAAATTTTGAAAGTTAATGAAAGTTGGACACGGTTACGAATGGTTGCAATTTCCAGCAAATATCTCGTCACATTTGCGATGAAACACAATGGGAGTTGAACAGCTGGAAAGAGGAAGAAATTCTGCATCGGATTCATCTCGAAGTATTTGTTTATCTTCATTCTAGCGTGTTTGCCGATGGATTGAAGAAACTAAAGTTTTTACGCCAACCTAATATAACAGGTTGTCCCATAAGTTCCGTCCGTTTAAACTTAAATCGCAATGAGTCATGAGCTTCTTGGTTCTAGACAGGTTGTAAGGTACCATTCGATAGAGCAAAGCAAGCTCTAAAAGGTGGCTTTCTTAATTTTGCACTAATTTAAATCCATCTCAAGTTTGAAGCCAAATTAAAAAGATCTAACTGCCCGAAAAATAAAGAAATATCGTAACTTTTTCCAAAAAAAAATCCTAGAAAAGTCCTAATTTGCTTACAGATACGCTATCCATTTCAGCAATCTATATAGACCGTTCCTGTATTTTTTTCTTGGATAGAAATCAAGAATACGAAAATTTTCATGTTCTTGCCAAAGTGAAGCTGTGCTGTACCCACGTTGGTATTTGTGTACTACAGACCAATACAAGTACAGACACAAATTTTTAGCGCTCTGCAGGCATTAGTTCTCGAGAAACATTGAATTTAGCTTCGCACAGTCGGGTGTCCCATATTGAAACGATTATCTCTTGAGAACTAAAGCATGTAGAGCGCAGAAAATTTATGTCTGTACTCGCCTGTATGTTGGTGTGAGAACAGCGCAGCATCACTTTGGCAAGAACATGAAAATTTTCGTTTTCTCGAATTCTATTCAAGGAAAAAATACAGAAACAATCTATATAAATGGCTGATGTGGATAGCCTATCTGTGAGCAAATTAGAATTTCCCATGATTTTTTCGGAAGGAGTTACGATTTTTGTTATTTTTCGGGCGGTTAGATCTTTTGGTTTTTGACTTCATACTTGAGATGGATTTGAACTGATGCGAAAGTAAGAAAGTCATCTTGTAGAGCTTGCTTTGTTCTATTGAATGGTACTTCAAATTCTAGTCTAGAACCAAGAAGTTCATGACTTATTGCGAGTAAAAAAACGGACGATGGGACAACCTGATAGTAGGTTGATGCATAATTCCTGCACCAAAATAGGTACAGACCGCAATAATCCGCAATATTCTTACATCCCAAATAGGACTCGATATATCATTAAATAGAGCAAACCTAGGTCTACAAGACAGTGCTCAAGTATCAACACCAGCTTTGATCCACGCAAAGTATTGAGCCGAAAACTGAAAAATCCATGCGCCAGAAAACCTTAAGACCACTGAAAACAAAATTGCAACTTCGTTCAAAAAGCTCCTACAAAATTTCTTTCTTGCTCACGCGTAGACCTTCACGTAAGACATTTATCTATGTGATTGCTGTGGATTTTCTTAGCTAGACGATGAGAAAACGAAGTTTTCATGTTTTCGCCAAATTTTGTATAGTACATGCCATTAGTAGTAAAGCTTTACATTTTCAGCCTTCTAGAACTGGTAGTTCACAAGAAATGACGAATCTAGCTCTTCTAATCCGAAGTTTTTCTTGCCTACTCAGACAAACGCCGGGGGCAGGCGGGCGCCGGAAAATGCGCGTTGCTGGAATTTCGCATTCCGCTCCCAAATTTAAGGAAAATGTACAGCGAGATTTTGAGAGACCGCCTGTTAGAAATTTTTCGCTCTTATCTTTTGCAGATATATTGCTGAATCTCTGAGGAATCGAGAACTCAGCAAGCGGCGTCCCGAAAAGTCGTGATTGCTTTCTAAAAAAATCCGCGAGCGTGGCGCAAGAAATCAGCCATCTGTTTTTCCGGTGCCCGCCTGCCCCCGGTGATTATCTGAGTAGTTGATAAAAATTCGATTTCTTGTACACCAGCTGCTGTAATCGTAAACCAGCTGCTGTAAAGAGCTGAAAATTCACACTCACGCTTCGAAGGTCCTGTAGTATACAATGTCAGTGCTAGAACATCTCAGCATTGTTTTGGAAAAAATATAAAGACTTCGTTTTCTTAATTTCTGGCTGAGTGAAAAATACAGCAACTGCATAGAGAAATGTCTTACACGAAATGACAATGCAAGAGTATGTTAGAAATTTTGTAGGATTTTTCTGAACAAACTTCCATTTTTCTTGGTTTTTTGGGCGCTTGGATCTTTTTGGTTTTTGGCTTCAATCTTCGCTTCGATCAAAGCTGCTGCAGAACCTTAAGCACTATCCTGTAGAGCTAGGTTTGCTCTATTTAATGATATATCGAATCCTATTTGGGGTATATTGGATTATTCAGGATTGTTTCGGTCTGTATCTAATTTGATCAGGAATTATGCATCAACCTAATATTAGATCGTTCCGAAAGTAATGTCGCTTTTTTCGAATAAACACCGCTATTCGTGGAATCAACATTTTCAAGAGATCTTACGAGCATTCGATGCACCATTTCATCCTCTTTCTAGAGGTTCTAATTTCACTGCATAATGTTAAATGAGCTCTCAAAAAATCACCAAAATCTGCGACTCATGCTTTTTACCATGGTCAAGTTCGGCTATTTTTCTAAATTTTCTTACCTAATCTCCGAAAAAGTACAAGTGGCAGGTAGATAGAGCAAGCACTATAAAATACAGAGTAATTTCTTCTTTTCCTTACCTTGCTTCTCAGATTTTCAACAATCAATTTCTCAATGCCATCAAATTCCATATTAAGTCAAGTAAAACCTCACGAACAACAACCGACAAGCGACTCGGGTGTCATTCGATACAGCTTTTTCTCCTCTTTCTAAAGGTTGTTTTTTGTTTCCTCATCAAGTTTTCCGGAATAAAAACATCATAGTTCAACTTTTTTAACGCACCCCAAGGTGTACCCGAAATTTTCGAAAGTTGCTAAACCGAAGCGATAAATGCTCGCTAGGTCTGTAAAATTGTTGCCAAACCATAATCCACCTTTGTAAGTTTCAAAATCCGAAGATTTATTGGTGTTTGATGCATTTGTGGATAAGAAGAGCTTGCTGAAACTCGGTGGTTCCATCAAAAAATCAATACAAAAATTATGACGAGCTCTGGAAAGTAGAAAAGAGTTGGTTGTTTCCTATAGGGTTTGCTCCATCCATCCATTACTTGGACTCCTTCTGAGGTTTGTTATAAAATTTTAGAAAATTTGTGAAACTTGGCCATCTCAAAAAGCATAAATAGCAGATTTTGACTCTTTTCTGGAAGATCATTGAATGTATTGCAACAGCTTCATAACCGTTAGAAAGAGAATGAAATGCTGCATCGAATGGTACCAGAATCTCTTACACATAATTGTTCCACGAGATGTGGCATACGTTTTAAAAAAGCGACATTACTTTCGGAACGACCTAATATATTGATAAATTCTAATATGAAGTGAGGACTTGGTAACAAGACTGCTCCCTCCTTTTTTTGCCACAGAGTGAAACTGCAAATCAGACTTACAAGGCGCACTCCAATTGAACCATTTTGCAAGGCTGATACGATCAAGGGAAAATCGTATACTTGAAAGTGGCAGAGACCAATTTTTCTAAAGGTGGTTTTCGATTCGCCAGCTCGCCAAACCTTGGTCATGGCTTATTCCAAAAGTTCTATCCGTTTTCGACGTTCAACTTCATTCACCAAATCTATCTTCAGAAGTGATTATTGCAACTGTGATGAGATGTGCTACATCCACAAATGCATAGTAATTTAATACATTCCCAAAAATTATTGCTAAATAGCGAAAATAATTTTCTAGGCAGAGAAGGCCAAGCATCTTATCGAGAGACCATAATTTCACTTCCACTGTGACTGCACAAGCACTGCTTGTTGTGTAATTGGTAGCCGGCTAAGCAAATATCATAGTTCAAATACACTCAATTTTTTAAATGAATTTTTGTAAAAAACACACTTGTTTCGCTTCCTTTGAAGTGAAAATGAGCATTTTTTCGAATTTTTCGATTTCATTGGCCACGATATGAGTATTTTCTTCGTTTTTTACATCAGTTCAAGCACTGCGCTATCACAGGTTGCATGCATATAGGCACACACAAGTACAAATTTTTTGCTGTAATTTTGTAGAGACATCACTGCTTTTGCTCTGATATACTACTTGCAGATGAACCGCTTCACATAAATTTGGGGTCTTTGCAAATGCCGGTGGTAATAAATCCTCATCGCAATGGCTATTATAGACAGAATTATGACAGTGTTGGATGGGAGCTTATAGCAGCGCAGTTTACACGAAATTCGGTAGGTTTGTTTTGGTATTTTTGACCAATTCTTAATATCACCACAAGCTTAGTTGTTTCGTGTTGGTAAAGGCATTATGACGTTGGTCAGCTAATAGCTTACAGGTGTTTGATCGATATACGAGATACGTGCTTTTGAGCGATGCATTTTCTGCAGCTGCTATCGGTCAGCTGGAATACGAACTTGTATTTAAGCTTATTCGGTACGCTTACTCATCCAAAAAAGGTGAAAAGGTAAACCATTTTTGATTGTGACTAAATCTATAGTTTCAGCTCTAATAATAGTACTGGGTTAATAAGACAACTTTCTTTTTACATAATAGTTGAAGGAAGAGGCTACTTAAGCACATCGAAACCAAGGGATTCTACCAATAAATTTTCAAAACATAGGAAATTTTCAGCTTATGCAACAATCCGCCGTAAATATGCTTTCTATCAGATAGTCTTTTCGCATGGGTAAACAATGAGAAATACAGACCCCTAAAGCAATATAATTCAAAGGGTTTGCTGCTGCCCGCACGAGTTACTGTAACGTCCAATCTCCGAAATCTCTTGAAATTTCAAGAATGCTTGAATCCTGTCACTTTCGTCGAGTGTCTTGATTTGGTACATTCAAACATTCGAACATATTTGCATTCGAAGTTCGAAACTCGGAATTTTCTATTTTCGATTACAATTCGATAACTCGAAATATTGAAAACCGAAATTTCAAACAATCGAATGTTTTATTCGAATGTTTCATTCAAGTTCATATTCAAGTAAAAGTCGTATCCGAATCATTTAAATTTGGTGCAGAATCAGTCACGTTGACTGAGTTGGGTAGGTAGCAAGTTTAAATATGATTGTTCTAAATGTTTGATCAAATCACTCAAAAACATCAAAAACTCAACCCTTAATGTTTGATTATCGGTTTCGTTCATTCGAACTTTTTACAAAATTTTCGAATTCTTCGGAAGTCATTTGTCCAAATGTTTGAGTTTCGAGATCGTTCGATATTCGTTTATTTGATACTTTCAATTTTCGAATATCACTAACTATTCATCAGAAAACTCGTATTCGATTTTCTTTCATTCGATGAAAATTTCCCAAAGTATACTGCATAGAATTTTTTTCTTCAGACAGGTGATCTACGAATTCTGAGTTTTTACGACGTTTAGACTACAGCTCTCAAGTGTCTTACGTAATTTTTCGCTAATTACAAAATTTCAAGCGTTCACAGCAAAATTTTCCTTAAGGGCGTCAGTTTGAAAGCGACGTCCACCTACGGTGTGGTGATATTCACTTGGTGCAATAGCAGAGCTCCTGATTGGACGTCGCTCAAGTACCATGCAAAAGTCAACTGAACCCCAAAAAATTGCCTAATAGGTAGAAGCTAGACTGGCTCCACTTCAATGCGGGCGGGTTAAATATAAAATACGGATTTGGACATGATGTGTCTAAATACAAAGTTCAATAAATTTGTATTGTGCCGATGACTTTTATTTTGATTCCAATTTTAAACATTTTCTTCACTTCACCCACTTTGATGGTGGAACCTCCATTGAGGCTTCTATTTTTTGAAGCAACTTTCTCAAATCTGACTTGACCTTCTAAAGCGACGAGCAGTACTTGAGGGTTCCATTAATGTATCGTATAAAAATCTGGCCAAACTTATTCGGTAGACAGCCACTCTAAAAGCTGTTCAAAATGAATTCGAGCGCATCTTAAAAAACGTTTAACTTCCCTTTATAGACAGATGTTTGATTTTCAAAGCTTTGGACCCTGGAAAAAATTGATAAGTGGGCGACGAGAACGAAACAATTTTTGGGGTGATCTATAAGAAACGTGAGCATCCAAACATCAAGAATATGAGTTCAGTATCTTTTAGTCGAAGTGGTCTTCCCATATAGCATCACGCCATTCGAACGATAATACATCTGCTTTTTTCACTTCGGAACAATTTTCAGAAAGAAGTTATGAGTGTTGAGAATCCAGATTTGTCGTACAATAAGTGACACAAAATTAACGAAAAGCTTACGGCTGTAAGTAGGTAATCATATTTGTATAAAGTTTATCTATTGCAAGAAGGAGCACAGCCCATGGAAGCATATGTATTAGTACAATTTTTCGCCCATTTTCTGGCACTTAAGGCTTGATAGATTTACAAAATCAAAACTGAGCGCTTTTGTAAAAGAGGTGTTCCGCAGAAATTGGGCGCTTTACAAAGTGATATAGGTGTCATGTGGAAAGGCACTTTAACCAAGGTTTCCCTTGTATGCAATCCAATTTTTTCACCGTACCACTGATCAAATATAGTATCTGCAAATACTGCATAGATGGCAAAGATCAGCCTTCAGTACGTTGGCCATGCATAAAAAATGCTACTTCCACTGATGTTGCTCTATTTTTATGTTACAGGAATGGCTACCATGGGAAGCAATTGTAGATGAGATGTACAAAATATATGCAATGTATCGTAGAAGAGACGAAAACGCTTCATATGTATGGGTAAGTATGCGATAATCTCCCTCATTGCTAATTACCATACGAGAATGGAAACATATGCTATTTTTGAATTCTTTTGTAAGAAATAGGTTTGTTAGGTGTTCTTTATGCTGTCCAATCACGGCCTTACGCTCCAAAGTCCTTTCGCCTTCCCGATGGTTTCGGCCGCTAAAATTGTACCATAAATGCTTATAAGATGTGATCTACAGTTTGCATGGCTCTGCGATGATCAACAGCTGCCCGTTTTTAATGTTAATTGTTGGACCCTTTGCAGAAATCCAGAATGCTTCGAGTGCGTTCCTAGCCGAGGTTTCCTTTTCATTTGCCAAGATTTGACGTCAAGAATTAAAGATATAGGAATCGGCGTCTTACCCTTTGCGGTTATGCGCCGAATGCACTCAACTTTACAGTTGAAGAGGGCGTGTGGCCTTTTACGTGATTCACGGGGCCCAGCCGATTACCAAGTCAGTGCTTTTATCTCCTAGATTACTCTGGTATCGAATTACCGGCCCAGGAGGGTAGAGGGCCTGGTTGGCCTGGTTGGCCCAGAGAGGAGAAAATCGCTCCATCATTCGATTCGTTCGTAAGTTGCCAAGAATTGAAAACAGACTTATGCCTTCCATCTGCCAGATGTCGTTTTAACAAGTAGTGAAGATTCCTTCAGTTTGCCTTATATAGATACAATACCGCTCATAATTCGTCAAAAAAGTCGCCGGACTGCGGCGCACTCCGCCACACTCCGCCGCAGTGCACCGGAATGATCGTCAATCTAGCCATATCTCGCTTCAGAATGGACGAATTCTGAATCCGAATATTCCAAATAGAAAATTCCATTTCTGAACCGATCCGGAGCAAACTTGGCACACATACACTTCAAGCCCCGGCGGGTAGGCTACTTACTTACTTCATAGGCTACTTCTCGTCAATATCGATTTTATCGATTTTTATTGATTTTTTTGGAGAGTTCACCTGCGGGGCTGGGAGTGGCACGGGGGAGGGTAAGTGAGTATGGGGATTCGAATACAACATTAGTTTTCAGAATTATCGATTATCATTTTGGTTATCGCGCGTTCAAGAGTAGCTGCAGACTGTCTTCCAAAAGAGATAGAAGGGTTGGTGAATTTTGGAAAAATCACGCATTTCTAAATTCTACACGCCGTAACTTCCTTCGGAATGAACATATTCTGAATCCGAAGAAAGCTTTGTGCTCAGTTCATCAAGGCAAGTCTTTCGATATTCAGCGTATCCTTGATATTCCGATTTCAATATTCTAAATCTTTCTGTAGACGTCTTTTCGCGAAGGTGTAAAGCAGCGCGCATTGCCCCTAGTAGACTTCAGCAAGGACCTTTCGATAGTACTTTTTTTGTAAAATTACGTAGCGCTAAAAAGTAGTCACAGGCACCTTTCCAATAGAGGTAGAAAGGCTGGTAAATCGTAAAAAAAATCTTGTTGTCCCAAATTCTACTCGTCGCAACCCTAGAATACGAGGCTATCTTGCTAAGCAGATGTGAGTTTTGTAATCACCAGGTCGGATAACCCTTATGAACAAGTTTTCCGAGATGTTCGGGTGATTTCATTTTTTCTTGTCTGATGCTCTGAAGCTGGCCGGTGGATTTTGGTCAAAATGTTGATGATCTTCAATTGTAAAGAAACGCCGCTCATAGAGGTTTTCGAACACGCTGCTTATGAAAATCGTGTTCTCTGTCAAGTATAGGGTCTTTTTGCAGAGATATGGTGAGATGACTGCAACGGAATCACGAAAGCTCGTAACTTCGCCTCCACCTCTCACGTATCTGTCAAAAAACCTGCCTGCTTGCTTTTCTAGTCAAAGTTACTAGGAGATGTGCTATCGAGTGGCGCATGACTCAGGCTCCATTCTATAAAATTCGCCGAGTTACGAGTCTACGAAAACACGTTCTCATGAAGTTTGCCCAAAATGTAAAGACCGCAAATTTCCGCAAATTTCGTCAAAATTCCACCGTGAGTGCTTGTACAACACGCTGATCAAATCTTTTCACATTCTTAATGGATCTTATTGTGTTAGATTTGGTGGTTTGAGCTCTAGCCACAAAACAGCTTTGATATTCAATATTGCTGAAGCACACGCAAGCACCATATTCAATACAGTGGAGTCATTGAGCGAAGCGAACATAATATCCGCAATGCGAGTGTCATACAGTATTACTGTCTATGTGTCATCACCGACAGATCAATGATAATACTGTTATCAGCACACTGAATTTAACCAAAATGATAACTGATAATTCTGCAAACTAATATTGTATTCGGAATCCCCATGCTCACTTACCCCCCTGTGCCAACTCCCGGCCCCGTAGGTGAACTCTGCAAAAAAATCGATAAAATCGATATTGGTCGATGACGAAAAGTAGCCTATGACACCCGCCGGGGCCCGAAGTGTATGTGTGCCAAGTTTGGTCCGAATCGATTCAGAAATGGAATTTTCTGTTCGGAACATACGTGCAGACAAACAGATTATGTTCATTCCGAAGGAAGTTACGGCGAGTAGAATTTAGAAATGCGTGATTTTTCCAAAATTCACCAACCTTCTATCTCTTTTGGAAGAGAGTCTGCAGCTACTCTTGAACGCACGATAACCTACAAGGACAGTACTATCGAACAGTGCTTACTGGAATCTTTTATGTTACACAGACGCTGCGTTACATCCTTGCGAAAGGACCTCCACAGAAAAAATTCGAAAAAACTGAAAATGGAATATCGAAAGCATACTGTATATCAAAATATTTGCCTCGACGGTCTGAACACAATGCTGCTTCTGGATTCGGAATATATTCATTCCGAAGGGAAGTTATGGCGTTGCGTACTCTGCGTGATTCGCATGGTTTCGCGGATCCTGAAATGTCGCGAACGTCCCGGATTATCGCGCACTCTGGCGGAAATCTCGGAATTCCGCGAAGTTCACGGAAATTTTGACAGTCTATGGGCGGTATTATTATCTTGAGCAGATCTTAGAACAAATTCAATGAGTGGCTCCCTACCATACTCCTGTAGTATACTGTCTATGTGTCATCAGCGACAGATCAATGGTGATACTATTACCAGCACACCGAATTTAACCAAAATGATAATCGATAATTCTGAAAACTAATGTTGTATTCGGAATCCCCATACTCACTTACCCTCCCCTGTGCCAACTCCCAGCCCCGCAAGTGAACTCTCCAAAAAAATCAATAAAAATCGATAGAATCGATATCGATCGATGACGAAAAGTAGCCTATGAAGTAAGTAAGTAGCCTATCCGCCGGGGCTTGAAGTGTATGTGTGCCAAGTTTGCTCCGGATCGGTTCAGAAATGGAATTTTCTATTCGGAACATGCGTACAGACAAACAGACAAACAGACGTTCAGCTTCATATATAAGATGATGCGTCTCGCCAGCTGAGTCGAACGGTGTCCTCGGATTCAGAATTCGTCCATTCTGAAGCGAGATATGGCTAGATTGACGATTATTCCGGTGCACTGCGGCGGAGTGTGGCGGAGTGCGCCGCAGTCCGGCGACTTTTTTGACGAATTATGAGCGGTATTGTATCTATATAAGGCAAACTGAAGGAATCTTCACTAATTGTTAAAACGACATCTGGCAGATGGAAGGCATAAGTCTGTTTTCAATTCTTGGCAACTTAGGAACGAATCGAATGATGGAGCGATTTTCTCCTCTCTGGGCCAACCAGGCCAACCAGGCCCTCTACCCTCCTGGGCCGGTAATTCGATACCAGAGTAATCTAGGAGATAAAAGCACTGACTTGGTAATCGGCTTTGCCCCTCTGAGGAACACGAAAAAGCGTCGAAACGTAAGGCCGTGTTTGGAAAGAATGACGTACACCTAACAAAGCTATTCGGTACAGAAGCTTTTAGATATTGACTATTATACAGGTTTAGTGGACCTATAGGAATTACAGGACGAAATTCATATTGCATACATCTTCTTTAGAAATACATAAACAGAGTGTTGCGACCGATTGCTCTTGAAATTCGTAAGAAGTTCCTTGCTGAAGAGACAGAATTTGCTAAATATATAAGAAAGCAGAACGAATCTTCGAAGGAGCGCATTACTGGAAGATTGGATTGGAGATCAGTGAGATGGGAATCCAATACTGCTTTGTAGGTTTGAATTGTACCAATTATAACATCATAATTCTTGTTAGCTAGTCGTTAATGCGAAGATGACTTTTAATGAACAGTTTGAACTGGTCGAAAACTGCCGCACGGCAGATCCTATTGAATCGCATGATTGAACGAATATCTTGATACGGTAAGATAAAGTCTGGAGTGAAAATGTCATAAAATGCATTGAAACTGCAGGACAATGTTCTTTCTTTCTACAATCGAAAGATATCGACATCAACTTTTGAGACAAGCTCTGCTGCCAAATCATACCTTCGATTCACAGAGCCATGTACTCTGGTAACCTTCACTTTGGGCGTTCTGATAGAACACAATCTTTACCTGGAGAAAAGTACAGAAGTCTCCGGGGAAAAGCCCCAGATATCAGTGACATAACTAACGACATAATCATGTAGGGATAAATGTGAATGAGGCGAATATAGTAGTGAGATCCAAAAAAAGCTCAATAAACCAAAAAATCGCCTTTTTGTGGCCTTTCTTTGCTGAAAAGAAGGCCATAAAAAGGCCATTTTTCCAAAAATTTTGATTAAAAACTAGGACAAAACTCTTCAAGTAACCTTTTCCGAGACTGCGATTGAGCGTTGAAAGTTCATGAAAGCCGCTCGAGTTTGATAAAGACGAGAAACTGCGCTCAAATTTTGCGCAGAGGGTCGCCACATAAATGCTGGTCTATGTCGCTATAGAGTAATTTTCAAAACTCGCGACGTTATCAGTGCTCCTGGCCGTCTCATGAGGATCACAACGATATAGAATATTATAGGGTTTCGTTATCACCCCGCGGACTTCAATGACCAAAGTCAAATGCTGCGCCGGCTCTGGTCTGTCTCCACTGCTTGTTTGCGACTCGGCGCGTTACGCACTACCTCGCTACCTCAAACACTAAGTGCGGGGCATTTGACTCTGCTACCCTTTTCTTCGTTGTTCCGAGCCCAGTTACGACATTCTATATATTAAATCAAAGCTCTTGATCTCTATTTTCACGCTAACATTGTCGCAAGACTCCTTTTTATGATTTAAACAAGAAACCTGAAAAAACGGCGTTTTCGAAAACCTCTTGTTTTTTCCTCAATCTAACCCTTTTCAGTCGTTTTTTTGTGTATTGGATAGGTCTTGTTCCTGTCTATGATGTAGACAATGTCGTCGAGCTTACTTCTTTGCTTATGTCGGTTTTTTTGCGAAAATTATTAAAAAGTGCGCTTTTCCTCACCTTGATCTCCTTCTGTGCTTTCTCAACAGACTTTCTCCAGCTTGGACAATACTTGCTCAGAATGATTAGCGGAAAAATTCAGACAACGTTGCAGGATACCAAACGACTATGCGGGGGTGAAAATTTAAAGGACCATTAAAAATTAGATTGGCGTCGATGTGCAACATATCTTTTCTGACCTGTTTAACATGTTCAATTCAGTTGTTAACATGTTTTCCTTCTTCCACAGCTAAACAGCGCTTTTTTAACTGGAAAAGATTTTTGTTCTTGTTGTAAGTCCTCTTGTCTTTGAAGCTTGGCATGTTCTTGCACGTGAATAATTTTAATTGTTATGTTATGCCGTACAGGTTGTTATAGATGATATACTTCATTGCCCGACGTTTAGGCAAGACGCCGTTTTCAAAGGGTGAAAAGGCGTCAATCACATTGATACACGATCTCTGCCGCCAAATATCTCCACTTTTCATACTTTGTTCTTGTTGCCACCCAATCTATCCGGCAATCCTGTAAAGGAAACTGTGCCTAAAAAACCACCAAGTTAAGCTTTCAAACTTGATGATGTGCCAACCTCTGCTTTACATGAATTTTTCGCGTTTCCTGGTTTAATTCATATTTTAAATATCCATCTATATTTCTGAAACAACCTTCACTTTTTATAAGGGGCAGGAACTCCAATAACTATCACTTTCTGAGTTCTGTCTCTTGACTATCGAAGGTACGTGTCAAACACAGTTAGTCCAGAAGTAATGAGCGTTTTTGCTGCTAAACTTGTCTAGAATGGGGTTTTTTGCTTGTCGGCGATTGCCCTCGTAAATGAACTTCTCCATCGTAAAGCAAGCGCCGCTCAAAGAAAATTTTATATCTTGAAGATTTAGTGTTCCAAACTTTACGCCTTTTATCCATTCATGAGTAACTATCGCCCTTTGTACATATTGATTATAAGTATCTGCCGTATCAAGCTTTTCTAATTTCTTGTGTATCTCTTGAACAACTCTCATGCAGCCACTTGTTTTTCTCGAATAAATCTCCTTTGCATGAAAACTTTTCAAAGTTGTAAATCATCCAGTGAAACAGTGCTAAATATGTTTTCGATAAGAATGAATAAGCTTTCAAAGGCTGAAAAGTTTGATAAAACTCGAGAGCTGTGGTTTATAAAACTTTGAAATTTTGCTGACTCATGCTTTTTTAATCAAAAAATGCTTAGCACTGTTTGGCTGAACAATCAATTCAACTTGAGATTCAATTTTAAAAGAA
This sequence comes from Cylicocyclus nassatus, assembly GCA_958299035.1. Classification (NCBI taxonomy): domain Eukaryota; kingdom Metazoa; phylum Nematoda; class Chromadorea; order Rhabditida; family Strongylidae; genus Cylicocyclus; species Cylicocyclus nassatus. The sequence goes on along the minus strand of CATQJL010000305.1, from coordinate 70,947,798 downwards.
AAGAAGACTATGAAGAAAAGGAGGTTGACAAGGGTGTGGTGCAAGAGGAACAGTAGTAATTGCCAGCTGCTGCTTCCAATGCACTATTTGTCTCACAATGCGCAAATTTCGAACTTCTGAAAATTAGCGGAGTTGAATGAAATGCTTTGCTTGATAAGTTCTGCTTAGCGCCTGATGATAAGTGCAATTTGGTGATGTTACTGAAAAGAAAACATGAAACCTTTGTAGTTTGAGACCTTTTTTGTGATATTTTCAGCTGATTTTCACACCTTTTTTCAAGCAATCAGAATCTTTCTAATTCTTCTGTCAAGATGAAAGCATAAGAGAAGAAAATACTTCTAATTCCTGCGTGCTGATGGGCAAAAATGACAGTGAAAGATGCGCGAGTATCGACAGCCACCAGCTATCTTTCCTCATGCTTGTCACTCAGTTGGTAGCTGAGGATCATCAGATGTCCCCTTTGATTCAGCTGGCTTGGCGGCTGAAAGGCGGACTTCCGTGACCTAAATAAGTATGAATGATGATCAGAGAGCACGCTCGCGAAAGAAGCAGGCGCATGCGGCCTTTTAGGTAAAAAGCCCCGCCTTCCAGCAGCCAAGCCAGTTGAATCAAAGGTAGATTGCGCGAGATTTGAATCTCAAGGGCTTGAGGTACAAAGCCTTCTTTAAAGCTGTACTTCCTCTTCTGGCCTGTATGTTCATTTACGCATGAGTCCCTGACAAGGGAAGGATACTAACTAAGATTCGCCCTTTGCTGCTTAGCGCTGTTCTGAAGCGAGTTATGGGTTTGCTGTTGTGAGTAAATAACATGCTTCTAAGTATCGTAAGACAGCGTGTAAATAGAATCTGCTCGAAAAAAATGCTAGGATGTTAAACTATAACTATGTTCGTTTACGCATGAGTCTTTGAGTTATTTCCCTGTGTTGCTCTCCTACTAATCCTCCCCCTCCTCCGCCACTCGGCACCATTTTACGTCCATCTCAGGGCGAAAACTGACTTATCGCATTATTCTAATCGCGATATCAAGTTGAGCTGGAATTGAATTGGAAAATGAATTTTCAAAAAAAAGCGTCAAAAATCAAAACTAGTAAAAGAAGTACCTTCCTGTACCAGTAAAAAAATAGTCTTTGATTTTGCTCGGTGTCCAATAACTATGTGGGCAAAGTTTGCCGGCTTGCAGATAAACTTCTCCGTCGTAAAGCAAATGCCGCTCAAACGGTCGTTGCTGCGTTCACATACTATACGTTCACAAACACATCACATACTTCATACGGTCTCTAGCAAGTTCCACAGAATAAATTTCGAACATTTGCGCCAAGATTCATATCGAAGTTTGAAACTAGAATTTGGAAAATAGACAACCGCAATATTGAAAAAAAGACCCCATGCGCACGCATATACTGTCTATATGAAATTCGCTGCAGGTTGCGCGACTTTCCTGGCTGCCGAGAAAAACAAGTTTGGTTTGCTTTTAATGAAGCAATTCTGGGCTGCTCCCACATACGCAGTTTCAAACTTCAAATTTCATATATCGTCAAACCTTTTGAAGACGGGTTCAGGAAGATGCTTAGAATTAGTATCATACAAAATCATCACATATTTTTTAAAGAAATTTTTACTTGTTTTTTCTTTTTTTTAGCTTCGTTGGATGGATATGGGATAGCATACAATTTGTTTGTTCATCTGAAAAACTTACGTCGGTTGCCGCGCAATGTGCAGGCTCACATCTTGAATTACGAATGTCTCAACGATATGTAGAAATTTTTTCCCGTGTTCCTCCAGCCTCTTCCCATTCTCCTGCGCTTTCGTGATTTATTCTTTGTAACTTCAGCGCTTACTGCTTTGCAGAAAAAGCCAAAGTTTACATATGAAATGCGTCACTTTGAAACAAATGTTGTATTCTATGCCATCTTCCTGCCCTCAATGTGCCTGGCAAAGTTTGGTTTGCATTAGCTAGGAATGAAACGTTCTCTATGGAACATGCGAACAAGTGGACACAAACTGACAGAGCTTTACCTACAAAATATGCTGAATAATCGAAACTGTCTTCATTTGCTCACGACGGAGGTCTCCTGCTCCCCGCCCACTTGCACGTAATCTCCACTAAATGCGGGAATAGAAAGCTTTGGAAAAAGCTCATTTTTGCCATTTTTATGCGCTTAAAAGCACAGACATGGGTTCATCATGGCGAGAAGGCTCCGAAAAGGTGAAAAGAAATTTTGCCAAGACATTGTCTCTACGTTGGGGTCGTTCTCTCGTTAGAGGAAAAAAGGCTAGCTCTCCAAGTAACCCTCAGGGGTATCTATACAACAAAGGCAGTGTCCGGAACAAGGTCGGGGATCTTGGGATATCATTCATGCGAAGCGGTTTCCTTGCGGACATGGCATCGCGCAAGTGCAAGGCCATGAAGTGTAAGCAGGAGCGTACAATTAGAAAAAGAGAATTAACGCACTGCGCATGTCCACCTGCGGATTTGCTGCTCTGTGGCAGATTACGCATGCCGTCACAGTCGAGTTCTAGGTCCTGAGGTGACACTGCGTCTTGCGGGCACTGTTCCACTCGTCCAAATTCAATTTGTAAGACTTTCAAAAGATCATATTTTCGTCGTCTTCGCGCTTTCTAACTTTTTTTTTGGATTCATCGTTGCGGATAACCCCATTTGAGTGAATTTGCTAGAAATCGAGTTCTACTCGGGACACTTCTTTTAGGTGCCGCCAAATCTTCACTACTAACACGGAAGAATCGGAAAAACTTTGAAATAAAGGGAAAATGCCCAAGGAATCCGTGGTTCAACTATGAAATCAAGGGCCGCATTCAACATTCGCGCTAAGGAGAGGAATAGAGTTTGAAATAAAGCTTCACATCAGGGCCCGGCAGCAGGTGGCATTCCAGAATTTTGAAAACGATATCCCCTTTGAAGCCAAGATTTCTTACGACTTCCCCTTTAACCCTATTTTTGACCAGCTATACACAAATGATAAGATGGGCGGCCTCAGCGCTTATCATAGTAGTACTACTTGGCTTTCCTGGTCCAGCCCGGGTCATCGTTTGAGGGGATGGCCAAAAACCACACTTTGTCCTTCTACCTTCCCGTCCTTTTGGGCCATATTCTCCATCCCTTTTCTGCAGTATCAATACTGCACTGCAGGCCTCCCCCTTATCCTCAGCTCAATGGGTTCAGACGCAAAGGAATCTATGAAAAAACATAGGGTCAAGATTTGCACAAACTTTGACGTTTATATATCTAAGATACTACTCATTTATTAGTCAGCTGCGAAACTTTACAGTTTACAATGACCGATTGCGATTGGAGCTCGCTTTCCGAGACCGATCATAACGCTGTGAACCCTATTTGGGGCTGTATCGAAGCGATGTCTTGGTGGTTTTGGAAGCGGATTTGAACATATAGTAATACTCTCGACCTAGTCCCTATTTATGTAAAGAAATCCGGGAAATTATGTGAAGGGAAGCAGGGAGCCACCACAGGTTGCTCCCAGGTGGCGCGGGAGCCACCTAATTTTGAAAAACACTTGCCATTTTTCAAATCCACGTAAGTTCCTCATTATTTTTCATACTTTTTTTGTGCTCATGGTCCTCCAACTGTACAGCAAATTTGGTGCTATTTCGTTAATTGTGCATTGAAAACGAGCCTATTTTGTTATTTTCCTCTTACAAAATTGCGATTTAAATTCCCGCCTGCGGGCAGGCCAACGATCGAAGCACAGAATCTTCACATTGCTGGAATCTAAGTTCATAGGACAGTAGCATCAACAAGGAATGATGAATAAAGAATGATATGTGCATTGTTTATCGGTAATAAAGGGGAAGTCGTATTTTGGGGTCCGTGGCGGAGCCCCGGACCCCAAAATACGACTTCCCCTTTGCTTTTTCGGGCCAAAAACGATATCCAGCTTGTGAAAGTGCCACCCCCGCCGGGCTCTGCTTCACATCCTGAAGCTACAATGTCCTGTCTTTACTACTTCACTATGAACGTAGGATAAGAGCGAGTCGCAGGTTGTGCAAGATACATACTTCGCTTTTCATATGATTTCTTGATAATCCCAAGCTGCTAGTTGCCTCTTCTTCAAAATTATTAACATTTCCTTGAAATCAAAAGAAGTATACTGATTATACAACCCAGCATTGTTAAGGACGGTTCATGCATCGAAGTCATGAAATCTGAACCAAGTCAAAAGTTGAGCTTTTTCAATAGTCTCAATATCTCAATAGCCCATTTCTTCTTATCAAAAGCATAATCCGCAGAATTTACTTGCAGCCAGCCTTTACTGCAGTGCTCAACAAGCTTAACAGTTAAGGTCGTACTTAGCAATGGAAATACTTCAAAACTAATCCGATGATTTTATCGAGGTTTTCAGTGATCATATTTTACATCATACCTATCATGCAAAAAGATAACAGTTGCTTCAAAGCTTTTTCTGAGCTTGCGCAAAATTTTATGTGCCCGCATGTTTTTACTGAGTCTATCTAAGGGAGGTTCTCATATAACGATATGAACAAGTTGTGCTGAATTGACTATTGTGCTTGCTCACAAGACCGACGATCATTTTCTAAAGAGAATGTTTTAGCTAAAATTAGGAAAGAGAAACAAGACTAATATGCAGATCGGACCTTAGCCACATTATGAAGATTTGAGCGGCATACTGTCAACATAGCCAAAACTTCGACTTTTAGAAACGTTGCGGTCTCTGTTCTCGATCTGTACTGCAGACTTGGATCAGCATGCTCTTCGTTGTCCCGCTCACTTTTCGAGCGCGAGGTTCTTCATCGTTGTGATGCCACTGCAAAAGCAAGTGAATGTGTTGGGTAAGTACGTTTTTAAAGGAAGAAGAGAGTATAAAAGTATAGAAGTAAAGATAAAATGTATGCCAAGCTCCATAAACTAATGTTTGAATGTCACTTTACCAAAAAAATTTTTGTAAATATTAGGTTGGCACATAAGTTTTGCAACTTTTCCCGTAATTTTTTGTCTATTTTATGTAGCAATCTCATTTTGTGGCATCATGTAGACCGTGATGTAAGCTGCAAGTGTGCGCAAAACGTTTAATTTTTGATAAAGTAGTACGAAAAATCTAAGCATTTTTTGAAAACTGCTGAAAATCGAGGTTTCACGGTTTTTTGGCAAACATGAGGCCCTACGAAACCTGAATTGAACATATCAAGAAGCAGTTATAGGCAGCATGTAGCTAAAAGTGGACAGATTAAAATCTGTAAAGAAGAAATGAAATTTGAACACAAATCAAGGTGGGGCGCCTTTGAGAAGTTAAACAGGTCAAATGCGTCAAGCTTTGAAGGCAATTTGTCAATAACTAAGCTGCGAAAAGTCAGAATTCGCTATAACTTTGCACTGTAGGGTAATCCTATGCGGTAAACACTAATATCATATTCATTTGTCGCTAAAATAAAATTCATCTTTTGATCTCACGAACGAGGCCTTTTCATGCGAAACGAATCTCAATTTTGTGATCAGCATGTCGAATAAGCCCTATAGGCCAAGTTTCAGCAAAATCTGATGCATTCTAAAATTTTTCCCGTAGTACCGTAAATTTACCGTAATCCTCACATAAGATGGTAAAATTTGGCAAAAATGTGTGCATTAGAAGCTTACATCATATTTCTTATATTGCCAAAAAATGAATGCGCTACGTTCAAATAGACAAAAGTTATATAAAAAGTTGCATTACTTATGTGCCAACCTAATAATTCTCCGAACAAAGCAAATGGAGGACTACCATGCTCGAATAACTTCAGGAGAAATCAAAAGTGTGGGGCATACAACGCAGCTCTGCGTGTACAATCGAGTAGATCTGCTTAATATAGTGTCCCTGCAAACGCGACAACGCTTGTGCGTCAGCAATTGCCATTACGAGTTTCCGAGCAATATTTTCTCGTGCTTTTTGCTTATTCTTTGCTTTGTAAATGGCTCAAAGCTGATAAGGAAGAAAAGGATGAGTTTGAGAGTAGTTTCTGTTTCCTGACGCTCAACCTCAGGTATCTATGTGAAAGCCACAGTTTTATGTGTATTTTTCCTCACTTCGCCTCTTTCTTCTTGTGAAGCTTCTCTTTCAACGTTAATAGTCTTTGCAACAACTTTGATTTCCTTCCAAAAAGATGGCATTCAATCTATAGTTTGTGTGATAAAGACAATAAGTCATGCAAACAGTAAACATCTACTAGCTTCTAAAAAATGCTTCACAACAAGATAGAGGCGTAAAGTGACAAAAAATACACATAGACACGAAGAGCTCCCGACGAAAAATAAAAATAAAACTGACGAGACGTAACTTTCGTTTGAAACTGAGAATAAGCGATGTATTGGCTACTCAGAAAACAGAGGCTACTGTCTAACTTTATATTTTTCTCCTTCATCAGCAACGACTTACTTGAAAAGCAAAGAAAACACTATAAAACACTTGCTAAAACTGACAATGGCAATTGTTGATGCACAAGCGTGATCGGATCTGCAGAGACACTATATTGACCCATTGACGACGATGTGGACCGGTGGCACACGCACTTTTTGCTGCCAGGGACGATGTGGCCCACACCCCGTGCAAATCCATACTACTTCCAGGCATAGGTGTGATAGGGGGAGCCGGGCTCTCCCCAGGTGAAGGGGGTCTCGGCTGTTCCCGGCCTTCCAGGGTGAAGGGGTATATGAGTATAGGGGGGTCTAGGGGGGGGGGGGGAAGAGAGAAAAGGTAAAAATGCGAGGTGCGAAAAGCTTTAATTTGTACCTTATTTAGGCACAAATTGAAAAAAAAAATGAGAAATTTTGAAAGAAATTTAAAAAATTTGAAAAGAATGACTTTATGAAGATCTGTGCTCCTGTTTCATTGCATCAACAAAAAACGAAAACAATAAGGTTTATCCCGAAAGATGTACAAGTTAGGAACAACTTCAATTCCTGCACATCATCATCAACAATATCACTATCGCTAAACTCAGAGACAACAAGTTCGCTGCCTGAAAAATCTTCTTCCTCCTCCAAAAGGTCATCGGAATAGAAGTAGAATTGCGTGCAAAAGCGTTCTGAATCGAAAATGAATTTGAAACTTTCTTCTTCTTATAAGCGCCTTTGTGACTTTTTTCCTGGCCCTCTGGTAGCACCAGGAAAGTCAGCAGGTAGGTGACCAGTTTCTTCATACCATCTTTTAGGAAATTTCAAAAAGTCATATGGTAACAGCCTGTCTGGACCACTTATAGCAATCCTTTAAATGAAGTTTTTAGATAACAATATGTTTAATAGAAGGTTGACAACCCTTAAGTAATTGCTTAGATGCTCCATCGTTGTACGACTTCTGCGTTGTGTTCTGATAACATAGTAGATAGAAAATTTCTTTCTCCACCTCTGCCGTGCTAGTCGGAATGGAAACTAGCTTTGCTATGTAGTAAGTCCATCAGATTTTTCCGGTAAGTAATGAGAAAAGAGCCAGATCGCATATGCTTTCGCAACACGGGAAGGAAATATTGCATACTTTTTTGAGCCTTGTCAAACTCTGGCTTCACCTCCTCTGGCATACGTCCTGTTAGCTGATGAAAAAGGTGCTCAACTTTTTCTTTAACAGCATCTGCGGAATAGCCGAAAAAAAAGTAGATAGTATGCTGCGCGCTGGTTTATTTCTTCAATATCATAGGTCATAATGTCACAAGGCGAATAACTTCCAAAAGCATAAAGGACAGAGTTGGGTTCGCACTCCAGTCGGAATCTAAGAGCAATAGCTATGTGCTTTGCACTAACACCTTCCCTTTGTTCATATCCACGTTTGTGAATTTAGCAACCTTGAAATCTTCAGCAACCTGAAGATCAGCAATAGACTTCCTGAATGTTTCCTCATTGAAAGTAGGCAATCTGCTTGGATTTCTTGACTAGGAAATCAGAGAGTTTCGCTCATTTGTCAACTCTGTATCAATGTCGACAACATTTTCGTCGGCGTAAGATTCTCCTTCTGCCTCGCTGTTGAAATGGAGCACATGCGAGTCATCCGCGACTGCAAAGTATTCTGCCTGCCGTTTCCTCTTCAAACTCAACCTTTTTAAAATATTGAGGGATATTTTAATAACATGTTATTTTTCTGAATGTCTTAAAGTTTTTAATTCATTGAAACCAACCATTCTCTACAATTTAGGTAAGATGAGTTTAGAGCGTTTTCACGAAAGTGACCTTCTTCAGCACTAGGTTTACAGAGTATAGATTTCAGAAATGGGCGGGTTTTTGTGTGAAAGGTGTGGAAATTCACCAATCTCCCATAGTTTTTTGAGTGTGTACTAATAATGATGGCATAACTGTCAAAAGCACATTATTTACCAAAAAAAAACATAAACATATAACAACCCGCTCACGTTCCCGTTAGTGCTGATAACGATGTCAATCCACAGCACATTTTTTACTATTAACTTGCTCACCTCGCTCTTATTAAGTCATTCCGAAAGTTTTTGCGCACAATTTTCAAAAATTCATAACTTCTGATTTTTCCAACCAATTTGACCTCTTTCACTTCTATGTGAAAGGGTAAGTTATGCTCTTTATAACGACATATCAGCTGCTTAGTAATGATCATCTGCATAGATAGAGCGTAGTTGCATAGATAGGAGCGATAGAAGAAAAATGGTCAAAATTTGAATTTTCTGTGTAAGGTCATAAAAATCGGGGACTTGCAACAAAAATCGGAGCAGTCAGTATTGTAGATTCTTTCACCAGCTCTTTCTAACAGTGAAAAGTTCGCGCCGATTGAGCGTTTCTATGGAAAGTTATGATTTCCCTGAAAAATGCCAAAATAAGAAAAAATTCGCTCTTTTGTATTGCTTGCTAGAAAATCATAACTTTTCATAGAAAGCCTCAATCAGCGCAAACTTTGCACTGTTAGAAAGAGCTGGTGAAAGAACCTACAACACTGACTGTTCCGATTTTTGTTGCAAATCTTCGATTTTTCATGACCCTACACAAAATTCAAATTTTGACCAATTTTCTTCTAGCTCCTATCTATGCAACAGATAATCATTACTAAGCAGCTGAGTCGTCATTATAAAGAGCATAACTTACGCTTTCACAAAAAGTGAAGGCATTCAAATCGGTTGGAAAATCAGAAGTTGTGAATTTTTGAAAATCGTGCGCAAAAACTTTCCGGACGACCTATACAATGTGTTGGCTTTTATGGGTCACCGGAGCAAATGATTTTTAGAGCCGGGAAACAAAAAAGCCCTAACTTGCTTTATACCATTCGAAAGCTGAGATCATGGAGAATCGAAGTGGACCGTCGACTTTTTTCTAGGTCTTCTGTGCCGCGAAGGGTGAGGGATATTATCTACTCCAAAAAACAACTGCTTTTTTGTCCTCACTTTCTGCTCTCCAAATGAATGCTACGAGGATAAACAAATAATATAAGCAAACATAAATACCGTTCCTTCTGTAAATTTATGAGTGTACTTGTTGTTTGAGGTACTTAGCCTGCAAAACCTTTTAATAACGACCTTTATCATATTCTCGGAGTACAACACCCAATCTCAGCCCAGGTGAAGGGGATCATCAGGAGTTTGGCCTCAAAGTGAAGGGGTAAGATCCATCACTCCCCCTATCGCAACTATGCTTCCAGGTTTAGTGTTTCTTCCATAGCTCAGTTTTTCTTCCAATTGTTTGCACTCTTGGGACCTGTAGACTTCGTCGTCCAAGAAGATGATTGTAGTCGTTTACACTTCCTTACATTTCGTAAATAATCATAATACTTTTTCAAGCGGAAAGTGTTGTGCAAAATCGCGTCGTCCCACAGCGCCGCCATGCAAAATTAGGAGCCGTCGACAATGGGCAAAGCAGGAAATTTACTCGACTACGGAATTTGCTAGCTGAATTTTTGATTTTGTCTTTTAGAGCGAATCCGCACTTTATCATATACCTCTCCTCGTGAGGAGCAAACATGATAAATCATCTCACAGAAGTTCTGTTGAGTTGATACGAAAGTTCTGACAGTTTAGACACTATCTATCTTCCTATACATAACTTTATCATCTTGTACCCTAAAATAGTAAAAAATTTACGATCGAAATGGTTTTTTAGTCGTTGGTCAGTTTTACAGTGTAAGTATACTTAGCTTGACCATCTGTAAGAGTCATATCCCTAAACGCTTCTCAAAACGTTGTTTCAGCTGCTTACGAATTTTTTGCATTTTTACGCGGTCTGAAGACTGTAACGATAGCGTGCAGTTTCATGGGAAAAACGTTTTCGGTTTTTTAGGGCTATCTAAAAGCACGTAAGGTTTTCCTAACAATCAGACCAAACTCAATCAAAATTCGAAAGTGCCAATTTTGACTTTGTTCCCCAAAGCTAACAAAATAAGGGTGTAATTTAGTTATGATCATAAGGCGCGGTTTGGATAGAATAGAAAGCACAATTCTTACACACAATGAGCCTAAATTTGAGGCTTCAGCCTCATTCAACCACTAGCAGTTCAACCTTGATATATTAGGTCGTTCCGAAAGTTCTTTCCGTTTTTTCAAAATATCATAAAAACAAGTGGAACGAAGAAAGGGAAACGCTTCAGTCACTTTCCGACGCAACTTTTCTTCCTCTTTTCAACTATCATATTCTTGTGCCGCTCGCTCTTGTGGTCAGTGAGATAATGGTCGAAATTTCGAACCCATGGTTTTTACCATGTCCAATTTTGGCAATTTTTCACTATCTTCTTTTTTGACTTTTGGAAAAACTTTGATAGCAGTCGGATATAGTAAACAAAGTGCAATATCATACAATTTTTCGGCATCTGTAGCTAGCCTCAAAACATTTTTAGAATTATTTTTCTGATGCTATCAAATTCCACTTTTGGGGATGCCAGAAGCCATAGAACATAGAACGGCGCACAACTAGGGTGTCATTCGATGCAGCTTTCTCTCGTCTTTCTGATGAGTGCTTTTTCTTCTCAGTTTGTGGGGTCTTTGGCGATAAAATTTTTATAAATCTTGATTTTGAACCCGCCTCATGATGTGCCCGTGAAATGCGAAATCTTATATTTCGAAGCGATAAACGCTATGTTACTTTGAAAAAATAGTGTACAATCATAAACGACTTTTGAAAGTTTCGAAAACCGAAGATTTGTTGATGTTCAGAGCGTTTGTGTGTTTTGTGACTCTGAAAAAGTGAAGACTTCTGAAAAAGTTATCTCAAAAAATAATGAGAAGCCAGCTGAAATTGTCAAAAAATTGCATTGCATTGCACTTTGTTTACTCTATCCGACTGCTATTAAAGCCTTTCCAAAAGTCAAAAAAGAAGATAGTGAAAAATTGCCAAAGTTGGACATGGTAAAAACCATAGGTCCGAAATTTCGGCCATTATCTCACTGATCACAAGAGCGAGCGGCACAGGAATATGATAGTTGAAAAGAGGAAGAAAAGTTGCGTTGGAAAGTGACTGAAGCGTTTCCCTTTCTTCGTTCCACGTGTTTTTATGATATGTCGAAAAAACGGAAAGAACTTTCGGAACGACCTAATATTTATCAACATGTTACAGCCAAGAAGTGACCAAATTGTGTTCACACGATTCCCAACGTGTTGAAACATGATCTTTATGCACAAAAAGATAAACGATAAGTTTGTTTACAACGACCAAGAAATACTGAGCCAACAAATTTGGTACATAGATTCGCGACGATGATGAAAAGACAACTATAAAAATTACGGAAAAATTATACGGATGAAGGAAGTTGTAACTTTTTATATTTTAGGTTGCTCCCGCGCAACCTGGGAGCACCCTGAGGTTGCGCGAGACCAAACAAAGTTATAATTTACCCACTTCGTCACATAATTTTTCGATTTTTTAAATGAAGCTGTTCTTCACTTTAAGCTCTATCTGTGGGTACTCATTTTAGCCCAAGTTTCGATCCCACTGCTTTCCTACGGCACTTAACGATGCAAAAAAGCCTTTTTCTTTTTCGCCTTCTGTTGTCAATTTTCTAATTTTTTCTCAGTTTTATCCACTCATCGTTCGCTGCAGTTTATAAGCCGCACTCTCACAAATCCACAAAAGGTTATTCGTAAATTTCCGCAGTGTCAAAGGGAACTTCGTTCTGTTCTTCAAATGTCACCTCGTGCTGGACCCTGCCTTTTGCTATTTTTAGGATACAAAAATTGGTGATTTATTAACATTTCAAAAACTAGTGATTTTGCTTAAATTAGATAGGAACCCCAATACTAGGTTGACTCGAAAATTCTGTCTCACCATTCTCAAAAAATCATAGCTTCTGGTTATTTGACCGATTTGCGCGTTTTCGTTTTTATCTGAAAGAGCAATTTATTTGCTTCATAGAAGTCTTAGAGGCTTTCAATTTAGCATACACTACATAGTTAGAGACGGTAGAAGAAAATCACTCAAATTTTCAATTTCTGTGTAGGTAAAAAATCTGAAAATTGCAGTAAAAATAGTATGATAGATTGTATTGGCTGCTTTTTCTGACTGTGCAAAGTTTGTGCTGATTGCTAATAGAAACTATCATACTGACAGCTCCGATTTCTACTGCAATTTTCGGGTCTTTTATGACCCTACACAGAAAATTCGAAACTTGAGTAATTTTCTTCTACCGCTTCTATCTATGCAATGTGTTGTGTCCTCCACTTCGGACACGTCGACTCTTCGTCCTGAGGCAGCACGCGAAGAACAGAGAATATATTTATTAGAAAATAATAGAACAGCCAAAAATAAGAGAGGCAGATGAGTGAACAGACGAACTGACAATGGCTAACAGCGAGCGCCTTTTATAGCGCTCATTTCCCGCGCAATGAGGCTGCAGGCGCCTCAGCGAGGGCAGATCATACGAGGAAACAAGTGATCAGACACTAACACAACACCTCCCCCAGTAGGGTAGTTACAACAGAACTAGCCTACGACAAAAGCATGAACTATAAATATGAACAGCTAAGAAATCGGTCATACATAGAAATTCTAACAACTACAAAACTAATGAAACAAACATACAACAACATACTATGGACTAGGTTGGAACCGTTGTACCGGTCTTCTCGTTCTGCTCGACCTGCGAAGCGTTGTCGGTGGCGTGGAGGGCTCGTGGCTTGTTGTCGACGTCGATGTCGTTGAATTCACGGGTGCTGGCACATCGCTTGCGATCGCTTGCTCGGAACTCTCTTCAGCAGCATTGCCGTTCCTCGATAGTGTGTCGTCTTCTGTTAGAACATCTAACAGTATCTTCAAAGCTTCGGATTGCTGTTGAAGTTGTTGTCGTACGGCGACTTGTTCACTATCGCTTCGATGTCGCAGCTGATTTGCATGCTTCTTGCATATCTCATCACCAACCATAACTTCATAATTGACACGTCCAATACGTTTCATCACGGTTCCTTTCACCCAGTGGAAGTGGGGTGGCTTCCACTGCTTAGCGTATACCAGGTCACCAACTCCGAAATCTTTTCGAACGACTCCATGCTTCAGGTCGAACTGGTTCTTCATGCGCTCTCGTCTTCGTCGTGCGAGTGGGTCTTCTGCATCTTCTGTCATCGGGAGTAACAGACTTAACCTTGTGCGCAAATTTCTGCCTAAGAACAATTCTGCTGGCGTCTTGTCGTTCAAGTTCGTGTTTGGTGTTGTCCTGTACGCTTGTAAGACCACATTTAGAGTCTCTTCTGTTGGCCTCTCCTCCCCCTCTAGTTTCTTGATTCCGCGTTTCAGCGTATCAACGAAACGCTCTGCCTGTCCATTCGATTGAGGGTGATACGGAGCAGTCCTTATGTGGGTGATTACACCTTCTTCGCACATCTTCTTGAATAAGTCCGATGTAAACTGGGTACCATTGTCGCTCACTATTGTTCGCGGTAATCCGTACCTCGCAAACAAATTCTTCAAAGCCTTCACCGTTTTCGAAGCCGAGATATTGCTCATCTCGATCATTTCAGGCCATTTGCTGTAGGCATCTACTACTACCAAGTAGAAGACTCCTTGCATAGGTCCTGCGAAGTCGATGTGTATCCTCTGCCACACTCGAGTCGCGGATGGCCATGCTTCTAATGGTACCTTCGTCGGATTTTTGGCTAACTCCTGACATTTCGTGCATCTTCGTACCAAGTCTTCGCAATCTTTATCGATGTTCGGCCAGTAGACGTAACTTCGAGCCAGCTTCTTCATCCTCACAATCCCTGGATGACCACTATGCAGTTCCTTCAAAACATTTCCTCGAAGCTCCTTGGGTATCACAACCCTTTCGGCTGACATCAAGCATTGTCCCACAACTGACAATGTCTCTCTTCGATTTCGAAAATGTGCCACTTCTCCATTCACTTCTGGCCACTTTCCTTTCTGCACGTAAGTGAGTACTCTTCTAAGTACTGGATCTTTCTTCGTCCAAGTTTGTACATCAGATACCGTTACTGGCAGTTTCCTTATGCAGCTCTTCAGCATGTAGTCAACGTCGTTCTCAACGGCAGCTATCACGACATCTTCTTCAAGATTCTGATTCTTCTTCATCAACCTTGACAAGCCATCTGCTTGTCCAAACTTCGTTGTTTTGACATATTCTATGTCGAAGTCATATCCAAGTAGAATTGTAGCCCATCTCATGAGTCGGTTCGCGGAGTAGACTGGAACTCCCTTTTTATCAGCGAAGATGGCTAACAATGGTTGATGGTCCGTCAGTAGCAGAAACTTTCGTCCGAATATGTACTTGTGGAATTTCTTGACAGCAAATACAATTCCCAATGCTTTCTTTTCGATCTGCGAATAGTTCTTCTCCGCTTTCGTAAGAGACCGCGATGCATGTGCAATTGGCTTTTCGGATCCATCGGCATATTTATGCGATATCACGCATCCGATCCCATAGTCGCTAGCGTCCGCTGCCACGACAATCTTCTGCCTTGGATCATAGTGAGCAAGGTTCAGCTCACTTGACAAACTCTTCTTGAGCTTTTCGAATGCTTCTTGGTGTAATCGAGTCCATTCCCACTTCGAATCCTTCTTCAGCATCGCGTCCAATGGCCCCCGGAGATCCTTGATTTTTGGCATGAATGCAGCATAGTAAGTTATCATGCCAAGGAAAGCTCTTAACTGACTGACGTTCTTCGGCTCATCCATGTTCTTGATTGCTTCGATCTTCTCTAAGTTCGGTCTTCTGCCATTTCGATCTACTACGAAGCCGAGGTATCGTATTTCTGGCCTGCCAAAGGAACATTTCTCCAAACGGATTGTGAATCCGTATTCGGCGATCCTTGCAAATACAGCTAACAAATTCGCCATGTGTTCTTCTTCGGTCCTTCCACAAACCAAGATGTCGTCCAAGTAAGTTGCTACCCCTCGCAGACCACTGACCATCTTGTTCATGATTTGCTGGAAGATCCCTGGTGCTGTCTTTATTCCAAAAGGCAGTCTATTGTATTGGTATAATCCTCTATGCGTATTTATCACGACCATTTTCTTCGCTTCTTCTGACAACTCGATTTGCAGGTAGGCGTCCGATAAATCTATCTGCGAAAACACCGTGCCTCCATTGAGTGATGCGAATATATCCTCCGGCAATGGCAATGGATAATCGTACGACTCCAGCGCTTTGTTGAGTCCAGTTGAGAAGTCGGCACACACTCTCAACTTTCCATTGGCCTTCCTGACGCATACGATAGGAGCTGCCCACTCACTGTGCGTCACTGGACTTATCACCTTTAGTTCCAGTAATCTATCCAACTCCTTTTCGACGGCTTCGAGCGCAGCATGGGGGACAGGCCTACAAACCTTGAATACTGGACGAACGTTTTCGTCAACTCTCAGGTGCGCTTTCTCCTTTGTGCAGAGTCCTAGACCTTCTTCGCAGACTTCTGGGTAGGCTTCCTTTAGCTTCGAAGCGATATCCTTGGTTTGTTCTGCCTTTACTTCGGCAACCATTCTGCTTAGGTGATAGGACATATCTTCGTTTTTCTGGATCCATTCTAATCCTAGCAGTGACTTGTGGTGCGTCACGTATGCGTAGCCTTTGCTTCTGGATCCTTTGATTTCGTACTCACACCATAGCTTCCCATGGACTTTCATGGAGCCTCCACTAGCGTTCTTGACGATCACGCTTGTTTTCTCCAGCCGTGGAGCACCCATACTTCTCCAGATTGCTTCGTTCAGAAGTGTGATGTCTGATCCAGTATCTAAGAGGAAACTAACTGGATGACTATTCACTATTGCTTCGACATACATGCGTGTAGAGTTGACTTCCATTATCGCGTTCGCAATCTTCGCTACGTTGTGCACATGACGTTTTGATTTCGTCCAGCTTCTGTTCTTACTGGTGTCGCTGCTTCTGTGGATTCTTCGTTTTGAATGCTGCTGAGTAAGCATTCTTTCTGCTATTTGTTCGCAAAACTTCTCCTTATGACCTGTCTTCTTGCATTTCTTGCAAAACCACAGCTTAGCTTTGCAATCTCTGGAAAAGTGTTCACCACCACAGTTCCAGCACTCCAGTTTTTTCGGCACTTTCTTGCTTGTTGCTTCGACGGCTTTAAAGCACCCAGCTACAGTCTCACTATCCTTCTTGAGACTTAGGAAGTTTTCGCATTCCAGGTACAACTCCTGCAGCGACATCTTTCGACCAGCCTTGTACTCCTTGTCCAGTACGGCAATGAGTCGCTGTCTGATTTCGGCTTCTTTCTGGTTCTTCAATCCAAATATCCACAGCAGACATTTGATCCCATCACTGTCGAGCTCATGGATCTTCGCCTTTTCGCACAGTTCGTTCACTCGACCCGTGTACATGAGGTAATCTTCGGAATCCGCCTTCTCCAGCTTCAAGCACTGGTACCTCATGGTAAATTCGGAGATCTTCACGTCGAACAGTTGCTTCAATGTTTCGACCGTTTCTTCGAATTTGATGGCGGTTACTTCTTTCGGTAGCACATGCCTCTGATATTTTTCGAAACAATCCTTGTCCAGTTTTTTGCACAGCAGCCTCACCCTAGCGCTCTCTGTGAGCTGCTTCGCGTCTTCGACAAAGACTTCCTTGTACCGAGCGTACCATCTGCTGAAGCACATATCCGCCTCGGGGTCGAAGTAGAACTTTTCGATCCTGTTGCTGAGCGCGGACATCACATTCGGAATTTCGTTTGAGGTACTGCTTCGTTCAGTACCAGTAATGTGCTTCAATATCTCCAACAGTTCTCTTCTTTCTTCGTTCATTAGTTCTCTGAGACTTCGCTGGTCTTCTTTGAACTCCTTCAGCATGATCAGCATCTCTTCTGATCCCATCTTCGCCATTTTGGTCGACTACTTCTGCTGCCGGGGGTTTCGACTGCTCTCTGCCTTCTTCGACTCCGCGTGCCTTCGTCCTGATCGCCACTGTTGTGTCCTCCACTTCGGACACGTCGACTCTTCGTCCTGAGGCAGCACGCGAAGAACAGAGAATATATTTATTAGAAAATAATAGAACAGCCAAAAATAAGAGAGGCAGATGAGTGAACAGACGAACTGACAATGGCTAACAGCGAGCGCCTTTTATAGCGCTCATTTCCCGCGCAATGAGGCTGCAGGCGCCTCAGCGAGGGCAGATCATACGAGGAAACAAGTGATCAGACACTAACACAACACAATGTATGCTTAAGAGAAAGCCGCTAAGGTACCTCTATAAAGAGATTGAATTGCTCTTTCATATAAGAATGAAAACAAGCAAATCGGTTTACATAACCAGAACTTTTTTTTGAAAGCGGTGCGACAGAACTTTCGGGTCGATCTAACATAAGCTTTTGACTGCTCCTACCGCTCCAGAAAGCTGTTTATTGAGGTAATGTGTATTTATATTTTCAAATGTACCAAAACCCATAGACATAAATCTTTTTCAACACAGCTCGCATTCGTTCGTACTAAAGTCTTAATTTAGAGAAATGATTGTAACACAAAAAAATTTTCAAACCCCATTTTTTACAAATCAAACTTCATATATAAATCAAGATCTCTTAGTATGGATGGGAAATAGCTTATGTGCTTAGCGCTTTTTCTAAAAAGTAAGAAAAAATACATCTACCTCTATTCGCTTTAGCTTTCTCGTATTACCGTAACTTCATTAATATAGTTCTCTTACTTGCTATAGCTTGGTGTTTAACATGCTAAGTACATCTCTTCTGAGTTTTTCCGTTTTCTTATCATAATTCAAGAATTTTTACTTTTTTCAAAGGCTATTGCCGGCTAGCTTTTGCCAATAGCTCGCTGGCTCTCAAACAAAATCTCATTTTCGAGAAAAAAAGATTTTCAGTCGAAAGTTAAAGTGTTGGATCTTTCTCGTTAGAGTCGTTTGGATGTCTACTTTGTAGCTATAAATAAATTAAATAGGCTAAATTTCGTCCACGCTTTAACATTCATTTCTGGTTCTGACTTCCTACATTTACATCATTTATCCAATTTCAACTTTTTCTATGAAATTTGTGCATGCACAACAGTATCATTTGTCTTTGCACAAGGGTATCATGCGTCTGTCTTCTCAACCATGATTGGGGTTTTTTGCTGTTACATTTTTACGTACGCACCAGTGGCGGACCGAGGGGGGGGGGGGGGCGAGAATGGGTCGCGAAATTTTATTGAAATCTACTTACATGAGTTACAAAAATGTGCAAGTGACTTGTTTATTCTTGTAAATAATTGAAACATTTTTTTACAATAAAAACTAAAATTAGCCTTATAAAAATTTTTTTCGGGGGTTTGGCTGAAGCCACGCCCCTTTTCTCACATTTTAGAGGTTGTGCACCCGCAAAAATATTGAGAAGCACCCCAAAAATTTTTTCAGAGTGCGTGGCTAACGCCACGCATCTTCACTTGAAAAAAATTTTTGCCACCCCCCCCCCCCTCCGGTCCGAAAATCGTGGGACCGCTACTGGTATGCACTAATCATAAAGATCAATCTACTACTGCGATATTGCGAGTAAAGATTTGACGAGTGTAGTCTCATATCCTTTGATAACTGCAAGATCTTAAGAGCATTTGTGCATGCAGATATTTTCAGCTCCGTAGAGTAACTTAAATGCTAGCTGGTCTATTTTACTTTTGTGACATTTTTATTACCCCTCAGAAACGGCTTTTTAGTTCTTCCAAAGCGTTTCAAATAGTCATCTTTCCAGGATTCACAGCAATTTCAGAGGAGTTGCTTACTGCCAAGGAATTAAAGAACTGGGAAATGTCGCTTTTCAGAAAGTAAGTGAAGAAATCAAGTTTGTTTTTTATCCGTCCAACCTCAGAAATCCCAACCTTTTCTAATTGCAAGGGCAAAGATGATTAATCTATCAGTAAATGTCTCAATGCTGCGGGGTTGACTTTGCCCAAACCAAAATTTTGAAACATCTCCTCTTCACTGCAAATGTTACACTTCGCGAATGCATTCTAATCATACCCTCGATAAAAAGAACCAGTACTCTTGCAATCTTTACTTTGAGGGCTATGAGGGGACACAACCTTCGCCTGGAAGAAAACAGAAGTCATTCGGGGCTTTGCCCTGGATGTTATTATCCTGACTATGTCGGAACGTATGTTAATGAAGCAAATATAAGGAGTAACATCTTTAGCTTTCAGCAAAACCGAGAATCTGCGTTTTCATAGCCTTTTTTTACGTTAAAAAGAAGATTGGGAATTTATGTCAGAATTCAGGATAGATTTTTCAACTAACCTCTTATTTGACCTAAATCGAATTTCAAAAGTTTAGAAAAGCTATTGGAGTTAAATAAAAACGAGAGAATGCGCTTAAATTTTGAGAGTCGACGAAAATGCTGGTCTATTTCGTTAAGTGATTTTCAAAGCTTGGGACGTTGTCAGTTCATCGACGTGTCATGACGATCAGAATAATATATAATGTTGCAGGGTTTCGTTGAGACCCCGCAGAGATCTATGACCAGAGCCAAATGCCCTGTCGGCTCTAGTCTGTCTCCGCTGCTCGTCTGCGCCTCCGTGTGCGCTGCGCGCTACCTCGCTACCCCAAACGCGGGGCGCGGGGCTTTTGGCTCTGGTACCCTTCTCTTCGCTATTTCGAATCCAAATTTGGCAAGCTATATATCATTTTGAAGCTTTTGATCTCTACATTGATGCTGATAACGTCCCAAAACCACGTTTTTTGATTTGAACGAGAAATCCGGCAAAAGCCTTGTTTTCGAAAATCTCTTGTTTTTCACCCAGTTTAACTCTTTTGAACCATTTTTTTCGTGCATTCCATAAATCTTGCTTTTGTTTATAACGCAGACGACGACCCAGTGTTTATCTCTTTCATTATGACGGAATATTTTGTGAAAAATCGTAAAAAAAGTGCATTTTCCTTTATTTTGTTCCGTATCGGGCGTTGGCAGCGATTTTTATTTCAGCTTGGGCGAGATGCTCAGAACAATAAGCGCAACAATCCAGACAACGTCCCAGGAAACAGGAGCGTCAATGCGGGGATAGAAACTTAAAGGACGCATCAAAAATCAAAACTCCGCGTTGCGAATTGCTGGTCCTGGAGCGAAAATTTGCACTTTGAAAAGCCGCTAAATGAAAAATTCCACACTGTATTGCACGTTTTTATCCGGTTTCCAGCAGTTTATTTTGCTTTTTATATCTGCTTCAATCATTTTCTCTTCTCTGCTCTTCTTCAAAGATTCTTCGCTATTTATGATGGCAGATGTTCGAACAACCTTCACTTTTGGCGCCCTGTCTCTAGACTATCGAAGGTATGATTTTAATGTCGCTAACGTCCGTTATAGATTGTCAAAAAGTGTTCGCATATTTTGGTTTAGTTTTTCTCACCATTTTTCAAAGTTGCTGGTAGAATGTACATTTGCTTTCCAATGCTCTCAGTATGCATTACTATCTTATAGTTTAAATCGAAAGTGAAGTTAGTTCATCATATCAACGTCTCATAGAGCCCAGGAAAGCAAGAAATCTTTTGACAATTTTGAGCTAGATTTAGGCGAACATAAGGGGGGGGGTCGCAGCCGTAATGATGAAAGGTGTGCGACGCTACCCGACAAAGCACTCATTCGTTACTGGCATGTGTTCATATCTCATAACTTTTTTCGTCTTTTATCACTTGGAGTCTTGCATATGCCTTATACCAAAGAGGGTCTAGCAAATTTGGACCAACATCGCACATAGAACTGTTTTTGACAATTGATTGTTTAAGCTCTCCATCAATGGTCAGATCCTATGAGCTATCATTGACCATCGCGAAATCTTCGCGCGAACTCAATATCAAGGACGAGGGTGCGGGAAGTTTCTTACCCAAGCCATATTTTCGCACCTAAATGGTGTGCCTGCCGGCACATTCAGACTCGACTATAATTACGAGCTCGTCAGCGTACCGAGACGTTGCAAGCCCTTTTCCTTATTCAGTGTCTCTTCAGATGCTGAAACCGGGATTAAAAACAAATTGAAGTTCAGTGGCGAAATTGCTCCAATCAAGACCAAATTTCGAATTTAGGGGTTTTCGAGCTTGTTCTTTTCAGTTGTAAAGTCTATTGCAAATTCGAGGTTCAGCCCGATAATGCTTAAACAAATTCAAGTTCAGATTTAGTCGAAAATCCTCTGAAAAAAATCAATTCAATTTTTCAAATTTATAAACAAACTATTGAAAAAAATATGCGTACCTTTTTTTTCCAGAATAATGAACTGTTTTATATCATTGTTTGACACCATTCCCAGGCTCTACTGGCATGACTTTCCTGGCACTGAAACAGCCTCAATGACCTCAGTGATCTGCGTTCTATCATAAAATCTTGCCTGGACCATTATCAGTACTGCATCTTGACATATTTTCAAAACTGAATTTAGGAAAAAAACCATTACGGAATCACATATAGGTTGTTTGTAAAATCGTAACGACGGATTTGGCTAGGGTCTTTGCGCCCGCAGGAGCAAACACCCTCATACAGAACGGCATCACCTCAACTCTCAGTTTAGTCTATTCCACTGTATCAATACCGTCACTAGAGGACCATATGTCGCCAAAAAGGGGAGGTCCCGCGGTCAATCGCAACAAATACGCACCATTGCATATGCAGGGAGATGCGTTCCTGCAAAAAGTCCGCGCGGGACTCTTCCACATTTGTCGACAAATAGTTCTGCATTTGTCATTTGTAAGCAGAAAATCGTTCGGGTATGAATCAGATAAGGATGTCGGGAGGTTCGTGCCTGTCGCGTGGTGACGCCATCGTCGCGATTTTTCGAATTCATTAACATAACTCGGTTTTTGTGAGACAAACGATTTTGTTTCCAAAATTCAGAAAATCAAATCACTTTTGAAACACAAAACATACACCGATTTTGAGTACCTGTGAACCTAAACTTCGGTCTTGTCATGAAAAGCAAATTTTCGACTTTTTTAGAGCAAAGACTCTAAATCCAAATCTTGATCCTAATTGGGCATTATCGGTAATGAAGCTTGACTTTGCAACAAATAAATCCCACCATTGAAAAGAGCAACGTCGAAAACCTTTTAAGCCGAAACTTGGTCTTGATCACAGCAATTTCGCCACTGAACTCAAATTCTGAAACCCTTTTGGATTCTCGGCATCCGAGGCAATACTGGCTACGGAAGCGGAGCTTGCAGTGTCTTGGTATCCTAGGAAGCTTGAATCACAGCGAGTCCGAATGCGCCTGACAGGCACATCACTTAGGTGCGAAAATATGGCAGAGGGTGAGAAAAAACTTCCCTCCTCCTCCTCCTCCTAACCCTTCTTTAAAACTCTGTTCTGTTTATTCAGTAAAACTTTAGCGAAAGTTTGATTAATAACCTGGAGCTTTTCCGTTATCTAGCAACCATTTCTTCTAGAAGAATATGTTTCATTTTTTATATCAAAATTAGTGCCACTTTTACAGAAAGTGTCACCACCTGCCATGCATAAAAAATTGGCATGTTATGTTCGTCTTTGAGAGATTTTGTCAAGAGTTTTATGTCGCTTATCTTCAAACCATTGTACTCTGAATCATTAACCCATCAATTCACATCCAAGAATACCTCGACATTGTGGCAATTTCATTTTCTCAATGATTTCGTTAAGTTGGCTCAGAGCAAAGAACGTTATGTTTCCATTATGTAGGCTTCAAAACAAGAGGCAGCAAGGTACTCTAACCTAGGGGTTCGCGCCGTGCGAGTGGCCACTGACAACTATACAATCGCTCTTTGACGTGTGCAATTGTACAGTCGTCAAGGGCCGATTGTACGGCTAAGGTGGATCGCAAGCGAGGTTACCATTGCCTACCGCTTGCGCGGGAAAATTGGCCACACGGCCATATACACGATCTCGCCCTCTGGATGTGGTGCGGGATACTATAATCAACATTGACTTATCTTAGTTCTCGTACATGCACGCAATCGGAAATCTGGTGTAATGTTCAACCGTTCTTGCACGTTGGTCCAGCTTCCACTGAAGCGAACCCAACCCTCATTGATAATTTTGATCAACCTCAACTCTACTCATTTGAGTCTTTCAGTCGAGATACCAGAGCTCGATGCTAGTTTTAACTGTCAATGCTAAGGCCATCTTAACCACAGCGTCACTCACCCAGATATCGTTCGCGCTCACAACTTATGAATATTGTGAACAAGATATAGGAGTCACTGTCTACCGCTTGCATGGCATGTGGTACTGCCGGCCAACTCGCGCATTGTGACCACTTGCATGGGCAAATCTATTGCCGGCCGGTCAAACTGTAAGATTGCCTGCTGGTTGAACTTCATTTTCACTATGTCGCGCACGCACAGAAGCTTTAGACTATGTCGTCCGTCGCTGAATTGCCTAAAAGAGGGCCGCCCGCACTGCAAAAATTCAAGAGGCATAAGTTGAATCATTGCTTAAAGCAATCAAGATGTTCTAATGAACGTTTCAAACGGTTTTGCTTCCGTGAGAGCTGAAGTGAGTCAATTCAAGTGCTCTCGTACCTCGCCGGAAATTTTGAAAAGCGTCAAAATCAACCAGACCGTGTTGATTTTTACCTTGCTTGTGGCCTGTCAATCCTTTTATTGCTAGAATTAATGACAAAATGTTCAATGACAATCACATGTTGCATGAGGACTTGTAAAAAATGGTCTGATTAGAAGAAGTACCGCGACCTAATTCGATGTGTGTAACAAAACCGACTGAAAAAATAAACGTAATGTTCTGAGAATTGCCTTTTTTATACCCTTAAGCGTTTCAGACCGCGAAAGCGCGCGCGGGAAAAATAGTGTATTTTCAGCCGTTAGCCAACAAAGGGACCTTATTTCGTAGACTTTGGGCCTACTTTTGTAAGCTCCATACCCAAAGTTCTGAGTGAATTCAAAATGTTTGAATTTTGTAGCTCAAGAGGGACTTCTGCACTTTCTTTGAATAGGAAGAAGCACTCAGGTTCTAATAGCATTCAAAAGTATATATGTTGCTCACGGAACATATACATCATCATTGAAACTACGGTTTTTCTTTTTTTTAACGATGGGATTTTCCGTGGAAAGTACTTTTGGGCCGCAACTAAGGCACTGCCCAAACGGCAGCGCAGGTAGTGCTCTAACGGCTGAGATATTTCCCTCGAAACTAGACCCCAAATTAGTATTTGCGTGGATATATGGCAGTTTCGCGCCAGGACCCACGCTTTGCGCCACGAATCCATGTGAAATACGATCGCGGGGTCCATTTTCGAGGGGAATATCTTAGCCATTAGAGCGCTACTACCTGAGCTGCAGGTTGGGCAGTGGCTTAGTTAGGGCCTCAAAATTACTATCCACGTGAGATCCCCATGTGTCCAGACATGCCTGGACGCTGCTTTTAAACAAATATTGGCGGCAGGGCTCCACAGATTCACGTAAAAGCATAAGCCTTTGACATAATGACCTTGGATTAAGAGAAAGTCTCCCGTAAACGGCAAAAAGATCCTTCAAAGTAGCGTGTTGCACCAAGTGCAGCGCCGGTCCGAAGCGTGTTAAACGAAAATTACTCTAAAATTCTCGTTTTAGGTGAGCAATTTTCTAATGATTGAAGACGATGCAGACGAAAGAAGACGCCTCTGCACAGGCCTTGGATGTATACAAAACTTACACCTTTTGAAAGGGTATGATCCAGACCATAAGAGTGAATTAATATGATAAAAACGATTTTTTTATGATGAGTCATAAACAACCACGCAGCCGAATCGATCATCACGTTTAGATTTTTACGCTAAATTTAGAACTAATCATAAGTTGTTGCATAGTAGAAGGATGGCATCTGGACTTGCCCTTTTTGGTTGAGGAAATCACGCAACCAAGTCCTGCCACTTTATTCATAACCTTTGCCTCTTTAAACAAAGCGCACTTAGAGCCGAAAGGGTAGACAAAGTGTTAGCGGAGGTTTAATCACCCCTCGTTTAGCAAAAAAAAAATAAAAGTGATCACTGTTCTGAACTTCTGAACTTCATGAGTCAAACAAGTTGAGTGGGAAATTGTGTGTGTGTGTGTGTGTGTGTGTGTGTGTGTGTGTGTGTGTGTGTGTGTTTTACATTATACAGAGTGTCCCAAAAGTAAGTGCACACTTTACAATCGTTAATATCTCTCTTCCCATTGTGTCTTTTTTCGCCATTTAAGCACCATTCTGTAAAGGAGGCTTCAACTTAGATTTATGTTATAAGCGAATCACTGACCGATCTTCATTACTGTAGGATAACTGTAGAAACTTCGGCAAGGATTTTAGGCCATTGAAAGCCATATTCTGCCTTGGAACAAAACCAGATAAGTTAAAAATTCTTATACTAAGGTAATGGAAGTTGCTGATTTCAAATATGAAATTTGGACTTTACTATGATGCTTCTTTCTAAAGTTATCCCAGGTAAACCGTAATATCCAAATTCTCAATATTTGTCAGAAATGTGATTACACTGTCAAAAAGCTGAAAACACTTAGAAAGTTGTGTAGTAGATCCAGCGTGCGCGAAAACCCTAGTACACTATTTTTCAGATTTTTTGAAAAAAATTTTCTCAGATGACTTATTTCACAATAGTTCTACTTGCTGGAAGTTCTTACCGTAATCCTACAGCGATGAAGAGCGGTCGGTGATTCGCTTAATACTGTAAATCTAAGTTGAAGCCTCCTCTACAGAATGGTACTTCAAAAGACCCATTGGGAAGAGAGATGTTAACGACTGAAAAGTGTGTACTTACTTTTGGTACACCCTGTATAAAGGGTGGGGGGGAAGTCCTTGAACAATTTTTGATATCATTGTATGTTCGGATTTTCCATAAATGTATGCTAAATACATTTGTTTGCTTCCTGTACCCTTAAAGGCAGTGTCTCACCAAAATTTAGTTGCCGAGATTTTTGCATTTTGCAAGCCTGTCGGGCCCTGCCTAGCGCTGCATAGGCTTAAACTCGCACGAAGCCAAAAACCCCGTTTTCTGGAGGCCCCGCGGAAGCAACGTGGACGAGTTGTACCTTCCATCTTTAGGCTCAGCCACAGTGGCAGCAACAGAATGGAGGTGGATGCCAAATGGAGGGACATGTTCAAACGCGTAAGGGGGGAGACCGAAGGAGTCCGCGCGTATCAAATCGCTCTCCGCGCCACTTTGAGCGATTTTTTCTCAGAGTGGAGGGGGTCAAATTGAGTGCGACTTGTGCAATGGCCTATTTAGAAGTCCCTGTAATAGAATATGTGAAGATCCGCGCAATCTCAACTTTGGTGTGACACTGCCATTAAATACAAGTCCTGCAAAAACCGGACCATTAGCTTTATTCTTGTCGGAATTATGCCTCTTAGAACAGAATGAGCGTTGGTGGCCAAGATGCACGAGAGGAGGATAGCTTATTACCAGATTGCGTGGGTTCCCCAAATTCCACAGATCAGCGTCTTTTCCACCTTGCGTCGTTTCCAGGATATGAACAGCTCCCAGGACTGTTGTAAGAGTGGTAAATTAGCTACTGCGGACATCTGCACAAACCTGAAGATCGCTCTCCAGCGCTGTCATCGCAATCCTCGGCGAAGCTTGATTAAACTGGCTTCAGAGCTGTCCATCTTTGGCAAGACAGTCTCCAACATCGTGGAACAGGACCTTGTGATGGAGCTTTCAGGATACCAAAAATTCATGCCTCTTGAGGAAACTCGAAGCTGAATTGACTGCGCCGATGCCTTCGACTGCTTGAACGTCTCTCCAAGGCATGCCGCCGAACGATACTCTTTTTTGACGTCAAAATTTGTACCGTCTAATCGACTCAAGAAGTCAATAGCAAGGATTGAGTCGCAAATGGAACGCTTTAACTGGCTTCTGTGATAATTGCGCGGCAATAGCTTCTAACGGCAAAATGCCGCTGATTTTTGTTTCTTAGGGCATCAAGGTGGGCACTGCTACGCATGTGGATAATCTTGAAAAAGGAATTGTTGACCTGAACCAATACCCATTTTCCGGTAGAGGGTGCTCCCAGCAGACAGCGCACCTGCACACAAAGCGAAGATTGTTCAAACATGACTCCAAAACAACGTTAAGGACTTCATTATTCTTGCGGAATGTCCTCCTAGTGGCCGGATCTAAATACCCTCGACACAGCCTATAGCAGAACTTTAGGCCAAAGCCTGCGCCCACTAACGAAAGACTGTGGAGTCTCTGCGATGTGCTTTTCAAAATAGTAAAAGGAAGTCGACGTAGAGCACCTCCGTGCCACCATAGACAGTGCTATGCGTTCCCGAGCTTCGTTCGCGTCAAAGGAAAAATCTGCGAATTCTGGAGTCAATTTTATGTAACAGGCAGATGAGTAAAGATTATTTATTGATTTCATTCATCTTGCCTAGCTTCCTCATTACGATAAGAATATCGTGTTCAAGGGCTTTCCCCATCCCTATGTATGTAATACCGGTTTTCATTTTGGCTACGCTCACGGCATGAATGTGTAGTTTCCGAAATCTACCACATGTTCTTATTATGGGCCCACTGTACTAGCAATAGGTGGCTATACCCTTGTCAAACTCATCTGTATTCATTTTCCCGACAATACTTGCCTGCCACAATTTTGAAATGCATAAAGTCCTCTTACAGCAGAAAAATAACTTTGCCAAACATGCTCGGCATAAAAAGGGCAATGAGCCTATACTGTGCTTGCCAAAACTATAAATCCACTATAAGAAACTGCCGTAGTTCATCTACTTCTCAACGGAATGATCCAAGATTTGGTACAGCTATGTGTTCAGCAGGCTTCCATCAGTGACCGGAGCAGATCCCGCTCGTTAGATTATCCAAAAAAATTGAAAATATGAAAAAAAGCAGGCTCAAAGGTTAGCCAAAACTATAGATCCACCTAAAATTTCTGTCTGCTAAAGTAATTTGGCTTCCAAAGTCTTTTGTACATATACATAGTCGAAAGTCGAAGCAGTGGCTTTAGTTCAGCTGTGTCATACCTTTATAAGAGACGTTTATCTTTTTTTTTATTAAAAAACTGCTTTTATGTGTATTTTGTTCGAGAATGTGTTTTTATAGAGGATTTCGCACTTTCTTGACTGGTTTGAAAATGATAGGGTTCCATCTATCTTATAGATAGCTTAGCAGTGTGAGCAGTAGAAAAAAATTCGAGTTTTTGTATTCAAAGCGTAGCTGACATAGACCTAACCGCAGGCCTGCGCTCGAATTTTTGCCTACAAAATTGGTGTACGCCATTTTTGTACGCTCAAAATAATGCAGAAGCATTATCTAGCATTATTCCATAAAAAGAAGTTTGTAAACTATAGTCATGATTGTTTGCGAAGTCGCATTTTAATTCTTTTTCAAAGCATAAGTCTTGCGGTGTGTTCGGCAATCTCAAAGTACTTACCAAGTGGTATCTTCCTTGAATTTTGCCACTATTTAGCTGCTAACTAGTGAGTGCACCCTGCATTGTATGGGGTGCAGGGCGTTAGGCGACAAACCCGATTTTTTGGACCCCAAATAACTCCCCGTGCAAAGAGTCTCTTCCGCCAAAAACAGGGGGTGGGGGTCGGGGCCGATACATTACTCGACGCCATCAAAAAATTGCATATAGTTCTAACGTTAACGGCTTTACGTTGATTGCGTTTTGCACGTTTTGTCGCCTAACGCTTGCCCTCCATTGTATGTTGCCTTATGACAAGCATTATGGTCAGAACCAGAAATAACTTTAAGGCTTGTTGCAAATCACTTTTTGCAGGATGAAGTCCTCAATTAGCCTGCATACCAGAATCTGCAGAAATCTGCAACCTCTGCATGTGGACTTTCATACATACTAACAAGGTCATTACTCCAGTTCACGCTCATGACAACATTGCGAAAAGAGCTTGAAGGCATAAATTTGAAGGCAGGCCTGCGGTTAGGTCTATGCAGGATGCGCTTTGGATACGAAAGCCCGAATTTTTTTCTACTGCTCACACTGCTAAGCATCTATAAGAAAGATGGAGCCACATCACTTTCAGACCAGTCAAAAAACTGCGGGATCCTTTATTAAAACACATTCTCGGACAACATGCGCATAAAAGTGTTGTTTATGTGAAAAAAAAGCAGATAAGCGTTTCTCATAAAGGTATGAACTGCTGAACTAAAGCCATTGCTTTGACTTTCGACTATGTATAAGCACGAAAGACTTTGGAAGCCAAGAATTACTTTAGCAGACAGAAATTTTAGGTGGATCTTTAGTTTTGGCCAACCTTCGAGCCTGCTTTTTTCGAAATTTTTAATTTTTCCCTAAATTGTCTAACGAAGGCGAAATCCGCTCCGGTCATTGATGGAAGCCTGTTGAACACACAGCTTACCAAATCTCAGATTAATTGGCTGAGAGGCAGATGAACTCTACGGCAGTTTTTTATGTTGGATCTATAGTTTTGGCCAGCGCTGTATGTCTGTAAAAACGTCAAATTTTTATTTTTTGATTCTGAAGTTTAATCGAATACAGAATCCAATTACAGGAAACTTCTAGAAGTACTAGACAAGAAAAATGCATACGATGACAGGGAGGTAGCAGATGTATTTCAAAGTGTTGCAAAAAATCAACTCGCAGATAAATTGTTGCTTCGGTTTTGCATTTCAAATTGGAAAGCAATTCATGATAGGTGGGAATATGTATTTTGGGTTTTGCTCAAAAATTAATCAGTTTCGAACTTATGCAATGTTAAATGTTCGGGTGATAGAGCTTTCTAGCAAAGTCTATATAATCGATCCTGGATGTAATGAATGCAAGCACTTTAAAAACGTAATGCAGACTTCAACATATTTTTGAGGAAATGTTTTAACGAAAATATTCCGAGTCCAAGAATTTCAGCAGAGCCTGATTTTGTTTTCTCAAGAACATCAATTGCTTCTGCCCAAAACATTTCATACTTCTCAAATTTGCAACATTTCAGAATTTTGACGAAAATGTATATTTAGGTTTGCGGAGAATTACAATGTTTTATCTGAAGTTATCAGAAGTTGCATATCCAAAGTGCGTTCTCGCGAAGAAATTCTGATGGTTAGTTTATACGATTCTAAGACATGTTCATAACTCAAGGCAACGCTGCCCCTTCATCCAAAAAAGGTTTCTGTCCCCCCCCCCCCCCAAAATCCCCTAAGATTGTCACTGCCTCCCAGCGTGGTGTGCCAATAAATACCCCAAACACGAAGACAAGGTAATATACTGTCAAATGCGAGCAGTGGCCGCATTCATCAACGAACCAGTGAGTTCCGAACCCTCTGGGTGGGCTTGACCCACGAGATCGGTATTTACGAAGCTAATGGGTTCGCAGACCCAGCGGCTGATCGAGTTTATGATATACTCGCAAATGATGGCTTCGAAACCGATCACGCTATGCCGATCACTACGGATAAATTGTAAGCAACTACTCATTCCAAAAGCTTTTTCAAGTAAGATCGGTGGTTTAAAGAGGAATGAAAGATTCTCCAAAAGGATAAATGCGAGTTTGAATTATAACTTCGATAGTCTAGAGAAAGGGCGTCAAAAGTGAAGGTTGTTTGAACATCTGACGTCATAAATAGTGAAGGTTGAAGAAGATCAGAGAAGAGAATGTGACGTAAAACAGATATGAAAAGCAAAAGAAACTGCTGAAAACCGGATAAAAACGCTGCAAAGAGGTCCGAAATTCTTCATTTGGCGGCTTTTGAAAATGCAAGTTTTCGCCCCAGGACCAGCAATTCGCAACACGGGGTTTTGTTTTTTGATGCGTCCTTTTTTACCTCTGCATTGACGTTCCTGTTTCCTGGGACGTTGTCTGGATTGTTGCGCTTATTGTTCTGAGCTATAATAGCCCAAGCTGATGCGAAAGCACTGAAACAGAACAAGGTAACGGAAAAACGGAAAACGCACTTTTTACGATTTTTTGCAGAAAATTCCACCATAATCGAAGAGTTAAGGGCTGGGTGGTTGTCTGCATTATGATCAGAAGCACGATCTATAGAATGCACGAAAAAACCGCCGCGTGAAATTAGTTAAACTAGGAGAGAAACGAGAGATTGCCGAAAACAAGGTTTTTGCCGGATTTCTCGATCAAATCAAAAATGTGGTTCTGAGACGTTATAGCGTGAAAATAGAGATCAAGAGCTTCAAAATGATATATTAGGTTGGTCCGAAAGTTCTGTCCCTCCATTTTCAAAAAATCGTAACTTCTTTCTAACACGATGTTTATGCATGACTAAAACCATATTGAGAAGAGCAATTCATGCACTTTCCAAAACTATGTTGGTTGCTATCTATCAAGCTCTGGATGAGAGATAAAATTGGGTAAAGGAAATCACTTCAATTTCGGAATTTTTAAGCAAGCCCGTCAATAAATCCAAAAATGTGCCATAAAACCCAAAAAAGCCAGTATTCCAGGTTTTCTGATCCTCTCTTTCTATATAAGCAAATTTTGTGTTGATAGAGCTCTTCCTAGAAAAGTTATGATTTTCAAGAAAAATGTCAAAAAATCAGTTTTTTAAGAAAAATGATTTTTTGACATTTCTTACAAAAAATCATAACTTTTCGAAGAACAGCTCGATCAGCGCGAACTTTGCTCAGCAGAAAGAGGAGGTAAAACAGTCTAGGATACTCGCTGATTCGGATTTTCTGACACAGTTTTGGAATTTTTAGCGGGTTTGCTTAAAAATTCCGAAATTGAAGTGATTTCCTTTACCCAATTTTATCTCTGCATCCAGAGCTTAGTAGATAGCAACCAACAAAGTATTAGAAAGTGCATAATTTGCTCTTTTCAATATGGTTTTAGACATGCAAAAACATCGAGTTAGAAAGAAGTTATGATTTTTTGAAAATGGTGGGACAGAACTTTCGGCCCAACCTAATATATGTAGCTTGCTAAAATTGGGTTCGAAACAGCGAAGAAAAGGGTACCAGAGCCAAAAGCCCCGCGCCCCGCGTTTGGGTAGCGAGGTAGCGCGCAGCGGGCGGAGACGCAGACGAGCAGCGGAGACAGACCAGAGCCAACGGGGCATTTGGCTCTGGTCGTAGATCTCCGCGGAGTCTCAACGAAACCCTGCAACATTATCATCATTGTGATCGCCATGACACGACGAGGAGAACTGACAACGTCCCACGCTTTGAAAATCACTTATTAACGCGTTAGACCAGCGTTTTCGTGCGCGACTCTCTGCGAAAGAGTTAAGCGCAGTTTCTCGTTTTTGTTCAGCTCCAATAGCTTTCTTAAACTTCTGAAACTCGATTTTGTTCAAATGAGAGGATAACTGAGAAATTTTGCCTCGAATTCTGGCGAAAACCCCACAGAAAAATTCTTTTTAAGATGAAAAAGGCTATAAAATTCTCGGTTTCGCTGAGATAAGCTAAAGTTGTTCCCTATGTTTGCTTCATTAACATTCATCCCGTTATAGTCAGGATAATAACATTCGGGGCGAAGTCCCGGATGACTTCCGTTTTTTCCAGGTGAATGTTGTGTCCCCCCATAGCCCTCAAAGTGAAGGTTACCAGAGTATGTGGCTCTATGTATCGAAGGAATGGTTTGAATCAGTTACTGGAGTTATAATGGCTTGATAGTTTCCATATAGATGATGACAGCCCGTAAGTTACGTCCCTAAGACCCCCGCAAGAGTGCCGAAGCCAGGCCAGCGCTGCGCCGGCGCCGAGCCAGCGCCGAGCTGTCCCATATGCTCGGGGCGAGGCTAGCTGACCATGTGCGGGCAAGGGCTACCGGAGCTTTTGGCAGATTCGATCTATAGTCGACGCATCTACCTGGCTGAGAACTAGGTCAGCTAGCCCCGCCCCAACGAATTGCAGGTATCGATCAAAACAGCGCCGGGGCAGCTCGGCGCCGACGCAGCGCTGGCGTGGCTTCCGCACTCTGGCGGGGGTCTTAGAGAAGTACTCACGGGCTGTCATCATCTATATGGGAACTATCAAGCCATTATAACTCCAGTAACTAATTCAAACTCGCATTTATCCTTTTGGAGAAGCTTTCATTCCTCCCAAAACCACCGATCTTACTTGAAAAAGCTTTTGGAATGAGTAGTTGCTTACAATTTATCCGTAATGATGAAGCCTAAGCAAAAATTTTCTCAAATTCTTAGTTAAAACCTGGCATCGATTATCTTCGCAGTTGTTCCCTTTTGGCGCCGATCTTGCGTGATAGTAGTTTTCGCTCGCATTTCGAGCTAGATTCTGTGGTTTGCGAATTTGCTTGTCAAACAGATCCACGACTGAGGATAAGGTTCAATTATAGAACCACTTTGACGCACCGAAAGTCGCGTGGATCCGTAGTTTTCACAGGTACTTATCAAATCGGCTTGCCCTTTCGCACATTTTATTTACATGCTGATAGGGTGCTACTACCAAAATTCCAACTCAAGAACTTCGCTGGAACTCGCTCTACGAATTTTGTGACAGACAGAGATTTACGCATACAGACAAACGTAAACAACCTTCAGCCCGCTATTATTATAATAAGTATTCCTTCCGTACTCGACATAAGTGACATTAGGGAAGTACCTGCATGGATAGGAGTGGACAGTTACGCAACTTAACTTTTGCCGAAACATGCCCTTGTGTATCTGTAAGTTTGTTTGCCAAGTTGTAAAAAATCATTATTCAAGAGTAATGGAGCTCATTCGTCATGTAAAAAAGAAGTATCGGCTAGTTTGGCTTCTGTGTAAATAATAACAGCTTCTCAGGGATTTTTGCACATAAAAAGCAATTTCAATTTCAGAGCATAACAATGTTCCTGTTGCAAAAACACATTTTTGTAGTTATTTTATAATCTCTTCGTAGCATTTGTCATGAAGCATATTACAGATAGAATCGGCTCATAAGAGCAATGGTAGATATGATGATGCCGATCAAGCCGGACTAGAGCTTGCTGAGTTCAGGATCACATGGATAGAAAAATATTCGAAGATAGTTTCCAACTTGGCGCGAGCTGAGCTGGAAAGGCTAGAAAGAAACGATACTGTGATAAAACACGATTATCTAGAGGTAGAGACGCTCTAAAGAATTCTTGTAAAAATATTGAATTTGAAGTTTACATACCAATCTGAATCCATTCTTGCGCTGAACACTGCACTATTAACTCTTGTTTGAGGAATTAAATGTTCAATGGGAACAGAAGTGTAATTTTCATCATATTTTCGAGAAAAGAAATAGAGTAACAGGAAGTCCCATGACATTATTTATGAAAAATTACAAAACTCTAATGTTCTCGACAACGTTCTCGACTTTGGTCTGTGGTTTGTTACAGGCAGCTCAAAGAAGAAGGTTAAGTTATTCGTTTAAGGGAAAAGTGCAGGAAGTATCGCGAATACACTTTCATATGTATTGGGCTGTCAAGAAAATAATGTCGTTTTTCAATTGTTTGCTTTAACAAAGCAACCAGGCTTAATCCAACAAAGGGTAAGGAATACTGTTCGATAGAGCAGAGCAAGCTCTACAAGATGGCATTCATAATATTGCGCAGAGTTCGATCCATGGAAACTTCGAACTCAAAACCTAAAGATTTCCAAATGCCCAAAAAATCGATAAAAAATTAGATCTCCGTTCAACTAATTTCTACGTACCACCCACTTACACACGTCAATGCCATCGATATCAGACACCCACAAGTGCAGTTGCTGTGTTTTTTTCCTTGATTAGAAACAGAGAAAACGAAAATTTTCGCGATTTTCTTAAAGCAATTATGAGCCGTTCTTGCATATGTAGTTCTATACTACAAACTTAGGTAAGATAACTATGAATTTTCAGCCCATTCCGAGCGGTAATTTTCGAGAAATATTGGATTCAGCTCCCTTTTTTTCAGTTTTAGTGCTAAAATCGACATTTCTCGAAAACTACCATTCGGAATAGGCTGAAAATCTACAGTTACGTTAATTTAGGTTTGTAGTATAGAACTACATATGCAAGAACGGCTCATCGTTGCTTTGAGAAATCATGAAAGTTTTCGTTTTTTCTATTTCTAGTCAAGGAAAAAACACAGCAGCTGCACATATGGGTGTCTGATATCGAAGGCATTGACGTGTGTAAACGGGAGACCGTAGAAATTATTTGGACGGAAATCTGATTTTTTTTTCGATTTTTTGGGCATTTGAAAATCTTTAGATTCTGAGTTCGTTTCCGTGGATCGAACATCGCAATATTATGAGTGCCATCTTGTAGAGCTTTCTCTTTTCTATCGAACAATATTTTTACCCTTTGTTGGGTTGAGCCTGGTTGCTTTGTTAAAGCAAGCGAATAAAAAACGACATTATTTTCTTGACAACCTTACAGATACCTACTCTATCAGCAAACTGCTACAAAACCCAAATTTTCCATTAAGACAAACCGCCTTTCTCACAACGCAAATGTAACGAAAGAATTCGAATTTAGCACATAAATAAATAGGGGATAGCAGAGGAATAATGCAGGAAAGTGGAAACATATGCGCTCGCTCTTAAAAGCTTGTGAAAACTTTACATCAGTGAAAAGCGGTATAATGACTTGCGCAGGCATCGATATGGCTCCAAACTGGGGAACGGAACTTAGAAATCCAAGCCCTACTTAGCCCGACTCGGGAAGTGCCTGCACGATGTCATGCTCGCTACCCCCGACTGCTCCTTGGGACGTGGCTACAATCTAAGCCTCCCTCTCCCATATCGGAAACTGTTTTGGAACCTGGCCAAGGAATGCTGAATATCTCAACTAAAGTCCAGGCCACTAAAACTGACTCTTAGCCAAATACTTTCAAAGTGATCTTACAAAGGCGAAATTAGGTTCAATCGAAAGAGAGCAACCGTGCCGTCATACATATCTACTAATTGGAATTGATGAAACACACTTTTTTGTAGAAAAATTTACTTAAGTTAGTAGTTATTATATGATATTATGCCTGCCAGGTTTGTATGGTGGGATTCTTTGTTGACCTTATGTTTCGACAAAATCGTCTTCGTCGGAGGTCTGAAAGTAGATTGCAGTGTTATTCGTGGGACCAAACCGTCAAACGCCTCCCCGCACTGCCGAGTCTAGACCACGTACCGCACTTAACGTATGGAACATGTTGACGAAAAGACGAACCTTTATCCCCGTGGTGTTAGTGAGAGTTAATGGAGTCGTACTCAGCCGTACCGGAGACACTACACCGCCTCCTTTTAAATGATCGACACATATATGTGCAGATCGTTGAGAGAGGTAAGATCGGCTGTTATTGATACGCATTTATTTTTGTTATTCATGCTAGGATCTCAAAGGGGAATTCACGCTGCCTCAATGGTTTTCCTCATTGCATCTCTGCCTCGTATGACAAAATAGTGAACTTAACGTCAAATTCACCACCGTTGTGCGTTTTTTATTCTGTGTCTTCCCAACGGTGACATTGCATTTGCTCATCTTTTTGCCGCTAGATGCTCCTTAAGTCTAACATTCAGCAATCTACCTGTCTCTCCGATATATGTCGCCTTGCAGTTTAAGCACTCTGATTCGTACACTACTCCTGCCTTCGCGCAATCACCTACATCTCCTATGGGCAGACAATACATTGCTCTGATAGACATTCAACGTCATAGAGTTCATAGGTGCGATAGTGCAAGAAATTGCTCACCCTCCTTTCGCCCGTGAGCCGGGACCAAGGTAACCCCCTTCACCAAAAGCCTAGAAAAAAATAAATAGTGAGGTAAGGTTAAGCAAAGGAGAACTTGTACGGGAATTGTCTGTGTTTGGAAAAGGGGAAGAAGATTTATAGGCATTCATAAACTTCCAGGAGGAAAAAAATATCAGGTTGTTCCATAAGTTTCCGTTTTAGCTTTCAATCGCAATAAGTCATGAGCTTCTTGATTCTAGATAGGCTTCAAGATACCGTTCGATAAAGCAAAGAAAGCTCTACGCGACGTTCTTTTCGCACAGTTCAAATCCATCTCGAGTTTCAAGCCAAAAACCAAAAAGATTCAACCGCTCGAAAAATTGAGAAAGAAACGTAACTCCTTCCAAAAAAATCCTGGAAAATTCCCAACTTGTTCACAGATGAGAATCCACATCAGCTATTTATATACACTTCTGTATTTTTTCCTTCGATAGAAATCGAGAAAACGAAAATTTTTGTGTTGTTGTCAAAGTGGTGCTATGCTATTTCCACACTAGTATTTGTATACTACAGACCAGTGCAAGACACAAATATTTAGCGCTCTACAGGCTTTAGTTCTCGAGAAAATTTTTAATTTAATAAGGGACACTCGACTGTGCAAAGCCAAATTCAATGTCTTTGAAGAACTAAGCCTGTAGAGCGCTAAAAATTGTGTCTGTGCTTGCACTGGTCTGTAGTATACAACTACTAGTGTGGGAATAGCACAGCATCACTTTGGCAAAAACATGAAAATTTTCGTTTTCTCGATTTTTATAGAAGGAAAAAGCACAGAAACAGTGTATATATAGCTGATGTGGATATCCCATTTGTGAATAAGTCAGGAATTTTTTAGATTTTTTTGGAAGGAGTCACGTTTTTTTCTCAATTTTTCGGGCGGTTGGATCTTTTTGGTTTTTGGCTTGAAACTCGAGATGGATTTGAACTGGTGCGAAAGTAAGAACGTCATCGTGTAGAGCTTGCTTTGCTCTATCGAACGATGAAGCCCATCTATAATGAAAAAGTTCATGACTTATTGTGATTGAATCTAAAACGGAACTTATGGGACAGCTTGATAGCAGCTTCTGTAGCTTCACAGCAATTCAGCGAGGAAAGTTCCGTGGAACAACGTTCCCATCTGGTTTCAGTGAATAAATTGCTTGCTTTAGAGTCCGTTCATAAAACTACCTAATGAAAGGTGTGCTCAATGATTTCTGGACACTTGCGAGTTTTCAACATAAAAAATCATATGTTTTGCAGAATATTGGTACAAGGAAATAGTGACCGTCAAAACCGCCTCATTTTCCGTTTTCAGAAAGTCAATAGCACGTCTGAGATCCATTCAAGAAAGTGCGGTGAAGGGTACTCGTAGTGATTTAGAAGTTTCAAGTTTTGACGTAAAAAATTCATAACTTCTGAAAACGAATATCTTTTATGCCGATATGGTAACCATTGGAGCCGCCTGTTCTTCGCTTTTAGAAAATATATACTTTGCCTGGGGTTTGTTGAAAAAAGTGCCGGGTGAAGGGTGGGTGAGACTCTTGTAATGGGAGTACTCAAATAGACGTCTTTTTACAATGGTAAAAAAAAGCACCTTTCACCCGCCACTTTTTGTAATGGATCCAGGCAAAGCATACAATTTTTGAAAGCGGAACACAAAACGGTTCCAATGGTAACCATGACGGCGTAAAAGATGTTTATCTACAAAGTTATGAATGTTAAAACTCGAAAATTTCTAAAAAACACTAAGCACACCTTCTACCTTGGCACTTTTTTCAACCGACCCCATGCAATGTATATATTTTCCGAAAGCGAAGGACGAGATGGTTTCAATGGTGACCATTTCCATGTACTCTCTGTTACCTTCAGAAGTTACGGATTTTTTTATCCTAAAAACTCATAAATATTCAAAATTCACTACCCACTATACTTGGGTAATTCGAAAATTTTTCATTGGATGAATAAATACCGAATATATTCGAAAAGGTAAAATTTCGAATAAACGAATATCGAATAAATTGAGGTTCAAAAATCTTCGAATGAATGAATTCCGAATTAATTCGGAAAATCAAAAATATCGAATGAATGAATATTGAATATATTCGAACATTGGAAGCATAGGTGCGATAGGGGGAGCCGGGCTCTCCCCAGGTGAAGGGGGTCTCGGCTGTTCCCGACCTTCCAGGATGAAGGGGGTATGTGAGTCTAGGGGGAGGAAGAGAGAAAAGGTAAAAAAGCGTGGTATGAAGAGCTCTAATTTGTACCTTATTTAGGCACAAATTGAAGAAAAATTTAAAAATTTTCAAAAGAAATTTAATAAATTTAAAAAATTTGATTATGAAGATCTGTGCTCCTGTTTCACTGCATCAACAAAAAACGAAAGCAATAAGGTTTATCCCTTTATTTCCTGCACATCACCATCAACAATATCACTATCGCTAACGTCAGAGACAACAAGTTCGCTGCCTGAAAAATCTTCTTCTTCCTCCAAAAAGTCATCGGAGTAGAAGTAGAATTGCGTGCAAAAGCGTTCTGAGTCGAAAATAAATTTAAAACTTTCTTCTTCTTCTAAGCGCTTTTGTGATTTTTTTCCTGGCCCTCTGGTAGCACCAGGAAGTCAGCAGGTAGGTGACCAGTTTCTTCATACCATCTTTTATGATATTTCAAAAAGTCATACGGTAACAGCCTGTTTAGACCACTTATATACCAATCCTTTAAATGAAGTTTTTGGATAACAATGTGTTTAGTAGAAGGTTGACAAAGCTTAAGTATTTGCTTAGATGCTCTATCGTTGTACGACTTCTGCGTTGAGTTCTGATAATAGAGTAGATAGAAAATTTCTTTCTCCACCTCTGCCGTGCTAGTCGGAATGGAAACTAGCTTTGCTAGTAAGTCCATCAGATTTTTGGGGTAAGTAATGGGAAAAGAGCCAGATCGCATATGCTTTCGCAACACGGGAAGGAAACAGTGCATACTTTTTTGGGCCTTGTCGAACTCTGGCTTCACCTCCTCTGGCATACGTCCTGTTAGCTGATTAGAAAGCTGCTCAACTTCTTCTTTGACAGCATCTGCGGAATAGCCGAAAAAAAAGAGGTACTATGCTGCGCGTTGGTTTTTTTTTCAATATCATAGGTCATAATGTTACAAGGCGAATAACTTCCAAAAGCATAAAGGACAGAGTTGGATTCGCACTCTAGCCGGGATCTAAGTGCAGTAACTATGCTTTGTACTAACATCTTCCTTTTGTTCATATCCATGTTTGTGAATTCAGCAGCCTTGAATTCTTCAGCAACCTGAAGATCAGCAATGGACTTCCTGGACATTTCCTCATTGAAACTAGACAATCTGCTTGGATTCCTTATGCAGGAAATCAGAGAGTTTCGCTCAATTGTCAACTCTGTATCAATACAACATTTTCGTCGGCTTAAGGCTCTCCTTCTGCCTCGCTGTTGAAATGGAACACATGCGAGTCATCTGCGATTTTGTAGAGTATTCTGCCTGCCGTTTCCTCTTCAAACTGCCAACCTTTCCAAAACATTGAGGGATATTTTAATAACATGTTATTCTTCTGAATGTCTTAGAGTTTTTGATTCATTGAACAACCATTCTCTACAAATTAGGTAAGGTGAGTCTAGAGCGTTTTCACGAAAGTGACCTTCTTCAGCACTAAGTTTACAGAGTATAGATTCCAGAAATGGGCGGGTTTTTGTGTGAAGGTGTGGAAATTCACTAATCTCCCATAGTTGTTTGAGTGTGTGCTAATAATGATGGCATAACTGTCAATCAAAAGCGCATTTTTTACCAAAAAAAACATAAACATATAACAACGATAAGCACGCTCAAATAGACGCGTTCGCTCACGTTCCCGTTAATGCTGATAACGATGTCAATCCACAGCACATTTTTTACTATTAACTTGCTCAACCTCGCTCTCTCTTACTAGGTCGTCCAGAAAGTTTTTGCGCATGAATTTCAAAATTCATAACTTCTGATTTTTCCAGCCGATTTGACTGCTTTCACTTTTATGTGAAAGGGTAAGTCATGCTCTTTATAATGACATCTCAGATGCTTACTAATGGTCATCTGTTGCATAGATAGGAGCGATAGAAGAAAAATGGTAAAAATTTTAATTTTCTGTGTAGGGACATAAGCAATCGGAGACTTGCAACAAAAATCGGAGCAGTCAGTACTGTAGGTTCTTTCACCGCTCTTTCTAATAGTGCAAAGTTTGCGCCGATTGAGCGTCTCCATGAAAAGTTATGATTTCCCTGAAAAATGCCAAAATAAATCAAATTCGCCTTTTTGTATTGCTTGCTCGGAAAACATAACTTTTCATGGAAACGCTCAATCGGAGCAAACTTTGCACTTTTAGAAAGAGCTAGTGAAAGAATCTACAATACCGACTGCTCCGATTTTTGTTGCAAGTTTCTGATTTTTTATGGCCCTACACAAAAATTCAAATTTTGAGTGATTTTGGTGTTGAGCTTCTATCTATGCAATAGATGACCAT
The DNA here is from genome assembly GCA_958299035.1 of Cylicocyclus nassatus. NCBI lineage: Eukaryota > Metazoa > Nematoda > Chromadorea > Rhabditida > Strongylidae > Cylicocyclus > Cylicocyclus nassatus. Next base: position 70,906,359 of record CATQJL010000305.1, on the reverse strand, counting down.
TACTAAGCAGCTGAGATGCCATCGTAAAGACCATGACTTACCCTTTCACATAAAAGTAAAAGCAGTCAAATCGGTTGGAAAAATCAGAAGTTATGAAATTTGAAAATCGTGCGCAAAAACTTTCGGGACGACCTATACAACGTGTTGGCTATTATGGGTCACCGAAGCAAATGATTTTTAGAGCCGGGAAGCAAAGAAGCCCTAACTTGCTGTATTCCATTCGAAAGCTGAGATCATGGAGAATCGACGTAGACCGTCGACTTTTTTCTAGGTCTTCTGTGCCGCGAGATATAAGGGATTTTATGTGCTTCAAAAAATTAACTGATTTTGTGTCCTCACTTTCTGCTCTCCAAATGAATGCTACGAGAAAGTCGACGGTCCACGTTTGCTAAGGAAGACTTGCTCTTTAACATAGATAGATAATCAGCAGTGATTAGGTCTTCATTTGGCAGAAATCTGCTGTTGAAAATGACCATGTTTTGAGATGAAATGCGGTGTATCTCTCGGTAGAGGGGAGCTAGAAAGAAGTCGACGGTCTAGGTCGAATCCCCTTCTCCTGAGCTTTCGAATGGTATATAGGTTGCTGGGCGAAAAAACTAACCAGTTTTCAAAAATGGGGTGGAGACATTTACTATTAGCTTGCTCCAACCCAGCTCCACCAATGTATTGGCTTTTATCGGTTGCCGGAGATGATTTTTAGAGCCGGGAAGCAAAGAAGCCCTAACATGCTGTATACCATTCGAAAGCTGAGATCATGAAGAATCGACCTGGACCGTCGACTTTTTTCTAGGTCTTCTGTGCCGCGAGATATGAGGGATTTTATGTGCTTCAGAAATTCTGATTTTGTGTCCTCACTTTCTGCTCTCCAAAATGCTACGAGGATAAACAAATAATATAAATAAGCATAAGTACCGTTTCTTTTGTAAATTTATGAGTGTACTTGTTGTTTGAGGTACTTAGCTTGCAAAACCTTTTAATAACGATTTTTATCATATTTTCAGAGTACAATACCAATCTCAGCCCAGGTGAAGGGGGTCATCGGGAGTTTAGCCTCAAAGTGAAGGGGGTAAGATCCACCACTCCCCCTATCGCAACTATGATTGGAAGTCGAATTTCGAATAAATATTTGAATGATTTATCGATTAACTAGAGCAACCAGATCTCAAACTTGCCGACATATCTGGCTGAACCCCGATGGTAACCTCGTATCCCCTATACCAACTTCTAGCTCAGAATAGATTTCGGTTTTAATCAGCATCCTCTACCTCCTGTGCCAACTCCCAGTCTCGTAACTCAAGATTTTCCAAAAATAGAAAAAATCGATAGAGTTAATTTTAATTCATAATCGGTACCCACACTTACCCCCTTGTGACAACTCCCAGATCCGCAGCTAGAATTTCTCCAGAAATCAATAGAGTAAGTTTTTTTATCAGGGCAATTAAATTTTTAGTAAGTTGTGCACGCTAAACATTTGTGGTAAGCTGGCGTTACATTTGAAGACATCTCGTAGCTGGCAATTCGCTTACGACGATAATAAAACATCTAGTCCTCCACTACAACTGCGATGTCCTTTACCATGATACATCAATTCGCAAAAAATCTTCAAGTTTTATAGTGAATAGAGGCAGCTGTGCGATTTAACTTATGCGAGCAAGAGTGCTCACTGGTGTGGGCTTTGCGTACCACAAGCATGAGCAATGCAAAGAGAGAAAAACAGGCATTTCAAAACTCTTTCAATGTATGAACTCAGAAGAGCTTGAATTTGATAGCTTCTTTGCTGATTTGGTGCCAATAGCAGTGCGAACAATTTCATTGATAGAAAAAGCATCAATTAAAATCCACATATGATTTTTCTACTGTCAAGCAGTCGGAAGAATGCGACTCTCCACACAGTTCAAAGGTCATAACGGTTGCAAAAGATGCATTACCGAGTTTTGCGGAAAAAAACGCGAACGAAGTGAGCTTGATACTCAGCAGTTGGCTCTGCAACAAAGTCGAATAGTCTGAATATGGAGTTTATTCAGATACGAATTCGAATAAACATTCGAATAAAATCTATTCGAAACCTCGTTTTTTGATTATTCAAGTTTTCGAATTTTATTCGAAAATGGAAGGATTCCAAATATCAAAATTTCGAATATACGAATAAATTCGAATGTTTTATTCGCATGATCGAATTTCTATTCGATTCGGACCTAAGTATACAACCCACACCCTTCACCAGGCATTTTTTTTCAATAGACTCCAGGCAAGCTATAAATGCTCTAAAAGCGGAGGACAAGATGGTTTTAAAAACACTTCATTTGTTGACGTTGCTTCTCATCTACAAAAATTACGAATTTTTTTAAAATTCGTACATGCTTGAAAAATGTCTAACGCTTTCTAAAACAAATGTCTTAGCGTTCTCGCATGCACATCGTCTACGGTAATTTTAAGACGGCAGGGTGATGTAAAAAAGGGGAAAAGAAATGAAAAAATACAAGTTGCTGGTCAGACTTATTGAATACTATCTAGAAATGAAAAGTGTATGACTTATTGCGGTTTAAGTTCAAAACGGGCATTGATTTCCGGACAACCTATTATAATTGTGTGCTAATCCAGCAGCACATCGGTTCATATCAGAAAAAAGGCCCAATGATGGCAAGGAATTGAAAATTATAAACTTTGTTGAATAGAAAAAATGATGAGAGAACACCATGGCTCCCCCCTCCCTCTCCTCCCTTGTCGACATTTTATAATTTCTCTACCAAGTAAAACACCCTTTACCCTGGAGGGGCTGCGACCACTGTGACCCCCTTCACCCTGGAGAAATCATTCTCTCCTTATCGCACCTATGATAGAGCCTGTTCCTTACCAACTGTTTCTTGATGTTCCCTTTCGGAATGTTCACAAGCATAACATCATTTTGCAGTTTTGCTCTCCTTATACATCAATTAATTGCTGCACTGAATTAACGAAAATGAAAGGCATGCACAAGGGCGCTTTGTTATCATCCTGAGGGTGGCTACTTTTTACAAGCTTGAAAGCGCAGCTTAAAGTGGCAATTGACCATTGCTACGCGCAATTTGTGTGCTAGTCTTACGGATTCAAGTCGTTCTTGCTCACCCGTACATACACTTATAGCAGTTCGACACATATTACGCACAACGGCTCGTTTCACTAGATTGCGTGCGCTTAGATGGCATGCAGCAGGATATTCTGAACTTTCTTTTCGGTGCTATTTTATGCGAATGGTATCACCGGACAGATTTATCTGGGTAAATAGAAAGCGAAGCCATCCGTTTTTCGGGGCTCCTCTCGTAAGTTATGGACCGCGAATGCTGTTTAAAACTCGGAAGCGTTCGTCCAATTCGGAGTGCGTCGACGTTATAACGCAGCAGTCATCGATGCAACGGCCGTACATCAACCAGGGCGAGGCACGCTGGGCACAAGGGGTTTTTCAAAACGATTTCCCCTTTAACCTCAATATTTTTTTACGAATACGTCTTTGAGTCCAAAAATGAGTTTTGTGCTTGTACAACGCAGACACCGGCCAAACGTTGCTTAAAAGCGCTTAAAAGCGCTTTATTCTAATCTCTCTTCCTTCCTCACTTCACACTCTACGCTGGGCTAAAGGGCAGCACGTTAACAAGCAAGCGGGAAGTGTGTTAAGAGAGATGAGAAATATGAAGAGAGATCAAACAAGTATAATCGCTTTTGAACGCTTTTGAGCGAAGCCTGCGGTACTGTACACTTTATCAAAAAATAATAAAATCTTCAATAACTAAACTATCAACTGACATTAAAAAAGAAAACAAAATACCAAAACGACGTTAAAATAGCAGTTTTACTAGATAATACAAAAAAACATGAGAAACGGGTGATATGCCTGAGTGACGCCGTTCCTGCGCATATCAATCGATTCGGGCGCGCTTTCCTCAGTAAGAAAGGGTACCGCTGATCCTATTTTGACTACAGTAAAGAGGAAAGGGAGAGTTTTGAAATCAAAATTCTACCGTAAAGTAAAGTTTAGGTGTAGAAGAGATTTATGTAAAGATTTTGGAAAAATTATATGTATTGGAAGTTTTGCCCACTTCAGGTGGGCATTAGGTGGTCAATTGCCCACCTAATTTGGAAAAAAATTGCTCTTCATTCACATAAGTTTTTCATAATTTTTCATACTTTGTTCCTTAGTCCTACTGCGCTTATACACAGCAAATCTCGCGCGATTTTGTCATTTCCGCGTTGCTAACGAGGCATTATTCCATTTGTTTGAGACAAGGAAAATTTCAAAATAAAGATTGCCACAACTTCCAATCACATAATTTTTTAATAGAACTCCTAAGTTAACTCCCACAGGATTGTACCGACGTATGTACAAAGTTTCGTGCGATATCGTTACCTGCGCTTTGCGAATGAGCCATTTGATTTCACAACTTCACCCACCAGTTATGGGAAATTTTTGGAAAAAATGCCCAATACACCTTCCAATTACAAAAGTTTTTCATAATTTTTCCTACTCTGTTTCCACCAGACCAAATCAGTGTCATATGATTAATTACGGATTGAGAGCTAGTCGTGTATGTTCTTCCAAAAGGCATCGTTTACGCGACATCGCGCGTGCGGCAATTAGCGACGGCGCCGTTTGACGCGCGAGAACTTCAGTGTTCCCTTGTTGAGGCACATAACATGTTAAAGGCAGTGCCCAGGCTAAACCTAACTCCTTCCGATTACTGTCGATCCTGAAGAAGCTGCTCACTGCTGCAACTGCACCCATGCAGTTGCGGCTCCTCCCGCCGACGAGGACAAGGGATTCGAAACTCGTCCGGGCCCTCAAGAAAAGGTTCTTAAAAATCGGATTTTTTGTGAATTTTGGGGACTTTAAAGTTCGGAACTGTAATCAGGGCCACGGAAAGGTAATAGAATGACGAAAACACGGGGGGCCAAGTTTTGGGTGGACGCTGCCTTTAACACGTTAACGACGGTGTCGCGCAATGGTGCGCGACAGGCAGTCTGTCCTTGTGAACGATGTCGCGCATAGAAAAGCTCGTAGATGACTGTGGAACCTATAATCTAAATTTTGCCCCCGCCCCCATTATGCAAGCCCCACCCCCTGAATGGCAAGCTCCGCCCACTTTTAAAAAAACCGAACTTTCCACGAATTTACTGATTTTGAGCAATTTCCAGCATATTTGAAAAGTGGGCGGGGTTTGCCAAAAGTGGGCGGAAAAACCCCGCCCACTTGCATTTTTGTGCTCATAGATGCATACATACATACATGCAGCCGGCTGTAAAATGCCCGGAAACGGTTCGTCCACAGGGACAGACGTCAAAAAAACAGCCTGTCGTCATTAAGATACGCGGAAAGCATAAATACCAAATTTTTCGGGGCTCCGCCCTGGACTCCGCAAAAGCAATTTCCCCTTTGCTTTTTATGCCGAAAACAATTTCCAGCTTGTCATTTGCCCACCTCATGCCCGGACCCTGACATAAACGGCATGCGTGAAAGAACTGATTCCTCGATCTTGCTCATAAAACAAATCGCAAGGATTGGATTTAGAAGTTGTTCCATGGCCAATCCTCTTATCTGTGAGTAAAAACTCCCAGACCACTTGAATATATTACATTTCAAGCATTCCTCGATAGGAACCAGTACGCATGCATGGCAAACCAAAAGTGATCACGGATAGTGAGTGTCCAGCAACTCAGAGAACCTGCAGTGCGTTACCGTTTTGAACGTTAGTGTTTGGAGACGTAACGTCGTCTGCACTTTTCGGATCAATATTCATAGCGCGCAACTGATTTATGAATTGCTAGGTGTTGAATAAATGCAATGGTACTTTTGGTAACAATTGGCTTACGATCTTATTCAAAAACCACAGAATCTTCTTTGTAGGGCCACCAATACGGCTTATTATCGGGTCACCTTATAAGCAGTTGCCGACATAAAGTCAATTTTTCCCGCTGATATCTTGTGCGTTTTTAAGAGTTGATAAAATACCGGAAATATTGAGTTGCTAATTTTAGCCTATTGATTAATCTCTTCTCCAGTCCTGCAGACTTCGCTACGTTAACCCACATCGTCCAGCTTTCTGCACTGTGTCCAGTAACTTCTCTTGGAAGAACGCTGGTTGAACGTAGTATCGGAAAGATGCATTTCTGCGATCTTTTCATCTAAAGTTTGCTGCATAATTACAAGTTCACCTCCTTTGTCGCTTATGGAGATACAAATGGACTGCTCTTTTAAAGATTAGCGCATTTCTCTGTAACTTTGTCTTTGCTGCCGTGCTAAATTACACTGACGCACGTTCTTGAATCTTTGCAAAACTTTCGAAATTTCAATCGAGAGTACGCGGAATTTGCTATCGACAATAAACATCGGATCAGGTTCTTTATATAAAAAACGAAAAAATGGCAGCGATGGTACAGTCTGCTCCAATCGGGATCAGGCCGAACCGTCGGCCTCCATGAATTTACGGCATATGAAAGCGTTGATATTTTGTGACAGTGAAAAAGACGGGCCGAGATTCAGAAGCTCTTTTGCCTTTTTAGATGGATGAATATTACCGATAACAGTGACTCTTGCATCGTTTTCATTCGGATTTGTTGGTGAATTTCGGGTAGGTATTTCTGATCACGATGCTTATGTAGTGAATCCGAGAGGCGGTCGTATTTCAAGCGCAGTTTGGTTTTGACTTTAGAGAACGGAAACACAAATTGACTTTGATCCGCTCTCAGTCTTCCTCCATGCATTTTCAGGTAGGAAAGGCTGACAATACACCTTTTTGGCTTTACATTTTGATAAAGTACTGTACAAATCAGTCTGGTCCCACAAATAACACTGCTGCAATCTAGTTTCAAGCCTCCGACGAAGACGATTTTGTCGAAACCTAAGGCCAATAGAGAATTACACCGTACAAATCTGGCATTGGCATAATATCATATGACAACTACTAACTTGACTAAATTTTTGAACAAAAATATTGCGTTTTATCGATTTCAATCAGTAAACATGTTATGATGACGGCACGGTTGTTCTCTTACGTTTGAACCTAATTTCGCTTTTGTACGATCATTTTGAAGGTTTTGACTAAGAGCCAATTTCAGTGACCTAGACTTCAATTAAGATACTCAGCATTTTTTGGCCAGGTTCCAAAACAGTTTTCGATAGGGGGGTAGGAGGCTTAGATTGTAGCCACGTCCAGGGAGCAGTCGGAGGTAGCGAGCATGACTGTATCGTGCAGGCACTCCCCGAGTCGGGCTAAGTAGGGCTTGGATTTCTAAGTTCCGTCCCCCAGTTTGGAGCCATATCGATGCCTGCGCATGTCGTTATACCGCTCTTCACTGATGTTCTGTAAAGTTCTCACAAGCTTTTAAAAGCGAGCGCATAATTTTCCACTTTCCTGCATTTCCTCTGCTATCCCCTATTTATTTATGTGCTAAATTCTAATTCTTTCGTTACATTTGCGTTGTGAGAAAGGCGGTTTGTCTTGATGGAAAATTTGGGTTTTGTAGCAGTTTGCTGATGGAGTAGGTATCTGTAAGGTTGTCAAGAAAATAATGTCGTTTTTTATTCGCTTGCTTTAACAAAGCAACCAGGCTCAACCCAACAAAGGGTAAAAATATTGTTCGATAGAAAAGAGAAAGCTCTACAAGATGGCACTCATAATATTGCGATGTTCGATCCACGGAAACGAACTCAGAATCTAAAGATTTCCAAATGCCCAAAAAATCGAAAAAAAATCAGATTTCCGTCCAAATAATTTCTACGGTCTCCCGTTTACACACGTCAATGCCTTCGATATCAGACACCCATATGTGCAGCTGCTGTGTTTTTTCCTTGATTAGAAATAGAGAAAACGAAAATTTTTATGATTTCTTAAAGCAACGATAAGCCGTTCTTGCATATGTAGTTCTATACTACAAACCTAAATTAGCGTAACTGTAGATTTTCAGGGATTTCCCCTCATTCCTCCAAACTTGTGTAAGGAAATTTGGAAACTTGAAACTTTTCGAGCTGTGCTAAGCACATCAATCATCTTGCAATCAAAGAATTAACATTTTCATAGAATTTACAAATTATCAATGATGTAATAGTTGCTACAAAGGCAGTAATAATTGCTAGCTAGCATTTCTCAAAAACTTATCAGTAAATTGGATATGAGCTTAAAAAATTGGGATTGCACATCTCCTCTTTGTGGCGCCGTTTCCAACGAAAACGGATTCTGTTACTTTTCTTTTACCCGGACCCATTAATAAATATCATTTCTCTCTTTGGACCATACTTCGCTCTTGACGGAGAGGCGTAGTTACTAATTGACAGTCGTACAAAGAGCGGTGTGATGGTGGCCGTCGCATCTCGAGCATGACCCTGTGTTATTGCAGTCACTGAGTATGTGATTGCTTGCTACATAGGCATCTGTCGTCGTTTAGCTGGAGTTTTGAATGTTGGACAGTGCAAGGCATATGCGACCAGCTTTCGCATAGACATATGCGTAAATGCTCATGAAATGATCTTTCCTTTGATCGTGAGGTCATCTCTTCATCGTAGTAGAAATTCCTTTTCTCATCGTGTTCAGAACTGGAACGCCCAGCTATTGTGCAGCCATTAAATTTAGCTGTAGTTTTGACTGTTTTGTTAAGGAAAACTGTGTTTTCCAAAGTCTCCAGGATTTCACCTGTCCTCAGAGACATTCCATCCTTCTGCTCTTTTCTAAGTACCTTTTACTCATAGAATCTGGAAACTTCGACAGGATCAATCTCCACATTCGCCCGTTATCCAGTGAATCTTCAGCGCACTCAATGTGGATGAGTTTTTCGTTCACGTCCGTAAATGTTCTTCGGGAACTGGTAGCCTCTTCTCTTGCTCGCGGTAGTTTCTCAAGCTCATTAATCAACAAGTCCGCTATGCATCCAGATTTGTTGAATCGTTTGCCAAGAAGCGTTACGGCTTATTCGTAGTTTTCTCCTACACTGACATGATTCCGAGCATTGATGCCGCCGATCCTTTCAGTGCTTGCCTAAGAAAGAGGAATTTGTCAATGTCATTGAGCTGTGGATTGCTGAACCAGTGAATTGTAAAGTGTCCAAAATGTTGAGCAGTCTTTATAATTCTCATTGAATGATGGAACTTTAAATGTCCACAGACAAATGACCGGAACTTCCGCAGAGCGCTTACGGAAGTTCCGCCGGGTTACCTGCGGAAGTTACGTAAACGTGCTGCGGAAGTTCTGAAGAATGCCAACCATAACAGCAAAAGAGAACACCGAAGCAAATTTGAACCTTACTCTATTGACTGTGAGACCCACCTACTATCCTCTGCACTACGACACGTTCGATATGCACTCTAGTTGTTGGCAGGACAACATCACGAGACAACACATTCAAAGTCCTGCGAAAGTTCTGGCAGGTCAAAGTGCTGCGGAATCTCTGGCACTTTTCGGAACTTTCGCAGGATTTTAAAGAAAATTCTGCGAAAGTTTCGGTTTTCAACCAGTTTGGCATGAAAATCCGCAAAAGTTTTGATTTTCAACGTTTTCGTTTTTGCAATAATGAACAAAATCTTGCGATTCGGCAAATTTAGCTTGTCCTGCGAAAATTCCAATGATTTGTCTGAGTCGGTAAAAGCACTTTGTTCTCATTGTATTGTATGGCGGACAGATTACTGGCTGTGCCCGTATCTTAAGGTGGAGTCTGGGCTGTTGAAAAAGCGAAATTGTCTATCAGAGTTGGCTGGTTCTCCAGTTTTCTCAACCGGTACTTGAACTTGCTTGCCCAGTGTATTGCTTCTGTATTGCTTCCAGTTGTACACGGTGGGCTTCGGTTGTTAATGTCGATTTCTTTGTCGATTTTCACCATTTTGTCGGCTATGAAGACATTGCATTTCGTTGTTGTGTTGAGAAATTCAAATGCTCTGTTTATAGTCAGGATTCTGCTCCCTCGCCTATCGACTGCAAAAATGCCATTGAAATGGGCGTCTCAAATCCAGCCAACTCGGACATAGTTTGTCTCTTTGGCATGGAATGAAAGCAGGTAGCTGGAAGGAGCTTCTTTCGCTGAGCTATGGATTGACCTGATAACTAGCAGCAAGTTTTTGATTTGACTGTTGGTTCTCAACAGTCAAGGAGCTTATGAGGCTCGTCTGCTTATTGTAAATTGACCAAACAGCTAGTCTGACCTCTTTACTAAGCTGTGAATTGGACCTGACAGCTTAAGCAAGTTGATTCGTATAAGTGAAAGTGTGAACCAGTAATCACAGAGTCTTTTTTGGCTGTTAGAAACAAATAGGGTTCGGGAAGTTCTTTTGCTAACTGTGGTGGACCAGTCAGTTAGTTAGAAAACCTCTGCAGTTATGGATACGACCTAATAGCTTAGCAAGACCCGAGTTAGTAAAAGTGGTGAACCAACAATCGCGAGAATCGGATATCGGCTGCTAGTAGCCTGCCACGCAAGACTTTTATCGAATTTCGGTGAGCAGCACCAAGAGGCGATCCGTTGGCCGATGCACCAATTTGGTAGAGACCATTGGACAACGAATTTTGTAGAAAAGACGAACGGCAACGGGGCACAACCGGCGATAGTGCACAACCGGTCCAGAACTTGGTATCCAGGCTCTTTTATACAGCCCAGTTGGGCGTGTGTAGCCTGGAGATCAACTTCTGGCGAATAATATTATCATTACAACAAGATCGCTTACATGAACGAAGGAGCCCCGAATGCAGTATCAGGGGCCAAGAGGGTGACCCGGCGGCTAAACAGGTGCAACCGACAATGGACAATCTGCATCGATCGTTGGTACTATTAGTAAATCGTTAGTACCATTAGTTATTGGTACTAATACTATTATTATCAAGGAGTTGAGTTAGCAGTAAGTTAAATATCCGTCGCTCAAAACTACCAATTTCATTTGGCAAAGGTTTTGAAAGGGATAGTTAGCATTCTATTGAGAACCAGTGCGTCACCTCCGCTCCGTTAAGGTTCGCACTGGCTCTGCTATCCGCACGCCTTTCTCGTGCTCCCATAACGATGACTTTGAAACTCACCGCGCGAGGCTGAACATCACGAATAAATTGTAAGCAACTGTTCAATTTAAATAGCATCTCCACGTAAAATCGATAATTTTGAGAAAGAATACTTTTTTGCCGAGGAACAAATGCGAATATGGATAAATTATTGAAGTTATTTTGGCTCAGTAATCGTTATAAAGATAGTAGCCATTTTGGATAACATTTTCGTGCAAAAGTCTTTTCAGTTTTATAGGTGGATCCTTGCAAATCGAGTTCCTCCGCGATCACTACTTTTTTTGCGCTTTTCGCAGAAAAGCAAACTTTTTGAGGACTTTTTGAGCTGAGCGCCGATTTACTTTTCATGCAAATCATGACTTTGCAAAAAGTTAAATCTGTGACCTAGATTTGCGCGCCAAAAGCTGCGTGGATTCGTTTAACGCGCAAATTATGAAGAATCCGCTTATCGAACCGGCTCGCCCTTGTGCATGATGGGCCTACATGGTTGTACGGTATGTTATGCAAAATTGTAGCTCGATAACGTCATTCATGATAGCGGCGAAGAACAAAATCCTAGATCGCCTTCGAAAATATCTGCGGTAACTTTTTCGTAATGACTGACTGCTATAACAGTATTATAGCAGATTTAAGACAGTGGGTTTTCTATAAAAGGAAACCCAAACATACCTAGTTGTCGACGATCGCATAGAACGCAACATTCTGATAGCAACTACGTACGCACCGCGTTCGTCTTCGCCTGACCCATTTTAGCTACCGCCTGCGTCCAACACAGCATATACTTTACCTTTTTTCCAACTAAAGCAATAAATGCTGAGTTGTTTTCACCATTCCTTTTGCCAAAGCTCGGAAGGAGCCTCATTGCTTTGTGTACAGATGTTTGACAACATTTTTTACGGGGCATAAGAGCCGCACATACTACACGCAAATTCAGACACGACGCGATTTGGCAATTTGCCAAAAGCCTTCATCTCCAACACTGGCAAACTGCACATGCATAGTATGTATGACTTACGTGGATTGATAAAATGCCCTATTTTCTAAACACTCAGAATATGTTTACAATGAGTTATAAACAACTGGAATTTGCCAAATCGCGCCGCGACTAAAAGCGCGTGAAGTATGCCTGAACAGGGCCTGGCACCAGCTGGCACGGGGCATGTTGGATATCGTTTTTGGGACGAAAAGCAAAAGGAATATCGTTTTTGTCGACAAATGCGACGTTTTCGACATATATCGCTATCCCCTTGCGGTGGTTCCTGCAAGTACTCGATCGACACATTGACCCGACTGCAATCGTCACAGCCAAATTCCAGCGGATATGTAAACAGATAGACTGCTTTATAATTTTCACCGTCTTTTACCGCTTATAGCAGGAAGCAGCAGCTGTTTCAATAGTTTTCTCACACAGTTGGCCGCGTTCCGTGCATTTTTTAGTAGTTTTGTTCATAAAAACCTTATTTTATGAGCAAAACTATACGTTTTTGTTCTTTTAATCGACTTTGGTTTTTTGGAGGATTTTTAGGGATTTTGGTCCGAGGTCAAAGGGAAAAAAAATTAGCAAAACTCAAGGGGGACTCCGTTCTGAAAATTTCCTGGTGCCAGCTCGTGCCCAGCCCTGCGCTTGACCCTTTTTTTTGAACATAGGCATAGGAGAATGCAAGGAGGAGATTATTCGATTTCTGGCACCTAAGGCCTGGGTTCATACTGAACTATAAGTTCTGGAACAGTTTCATCACACCGCACAGTCTCAACGCTGCGCTGCAATTGTTTCCGGAACTTACGGATCAGCATGAGCAGCCTAAACAGGCTTATTAAAACAAAAGCAAAGGAAAATAGTTATAAGCATAGATTTTACAGCCATTCCTTCCCAATCAAAAAAGCTTGTGCAACCGAGTTTCCGGGAAGACTTGCGGTTTTTGTAGCAAGTTTAATTTTTCCACTTCTCCCATGTGTTGCATTTTCATGAGTCTTATGTTTATCTTTAGCTACATGTTTCAAATCCACTCGAGATGGTCAGACACAGCCCACCCACATTTGGCAATAAAAGCGTTTTGACATAACCCGTATTTTTCTCAGCAGCAACTAAAGATTCTTTAGGTTGATAATGCTTGCAGGAAACGTCGCAGACGCGGGCAGTAACTAGCCTTCGACACTGGCATTGAGACAGATGGCACTTGTATAATAATTTGCTTATGTCTTAATAGCCCACTCTTTCCCATTTACCACCTTCTCAGTTCTCGTGCAGTATCTAACTTGGATCGTAAATTCCTCTAAAATATCCGATCATGAATCTGGAACAAATTAGTGAGGGTGCAATTCTGCAGTCTCGTAATTTCGTGAATACTACTAAAATTATGCTTTGTGCATTGCTTGATAGCACTGTTCTCACAGACGCAGCCCTACGATAGGCCGGTGAATTTTTCAACAAAGAAAGGTCGCAGTCAGGTTGACGAAAAGTGCATGACCATGTGGTTTAGCCACTACTCCCATACTATAAACTCTATTTGTGAGGAGACCAGACATGACATTTTTATAGAAAAAAGGCCTGTAAATTTGCTTGTTGTTGTGTCTGCTGTCAATCCAAAATTACCAATATTTCAACAAAAACCCGCGGTGAGCTTGAGATTTTATAATGAGAAGATATCGAAGAGTTTCAATCAGGGCTCGGCACAAGCTGACTTTCCAAATATGCAAAAAATGAAGCCCCTCTGACTTTTGCGAATTTTTACGAAGTTTTATTTGACCAAAGATCGAGAACGTCGACTAAGAAAACGCCTAACCTCACTTTTTTTGAAACCGCAAAAACCATATTCTCTTTGCTTTTTGACCCAAGACGATATCCGCTTGCTCATAAGCCATTTGTGCCGAACCCTGGTTTCAATTATTTGCAAGCTTTTCCGTGAAGTTTTACTTTGCCAACAAAACAAAATGCTTTTTGCACAGCTTCCCGTCATTGTTCAAACTCATTTATCTGTTTGAAAACTTAGTGAAAACGCCTCAAAATTGTGCTGAGGATATACTACAGCACTGCTAAACATGTTTATAATAAAATCTTCGATGAACCATTGCTCGTCAGCTATAAAAAAACCACAGTTTTGAAATTACATTTTTATCTAAGACATGCTTAGCAGTGCTGTTGTATATCCTCAGTGCAAATTTTTAGCGTTCTTGTTATGTTTTCAGAAGATAAATGACTTTGAAAATGAGAGATGATTTCCTGGGCATTTCCAGCACGCTGGACCATTATGCGCAGGTTTCAGGGTAGTAAATCTTCATAATCCAGATAGACAAAGAAGAAGAAAGTAAAGTAGCGAAATGTGACGCGTCTATCTTAAATCCCCCCCCCCCTCTCCGGAGATTACGTGTATTCGGATCTTACTTCACTGGTCTTTCTCTCTCTTTCAACTGCTTCTAACTGGCTTTTTACTGAAGTTCTCTTTGGTATACAACATGCGCTGTTGCTACTGCGAAAATATGTGTGCATAAGTAAATCAAATTTAGCGTACACCAATGAATTATGATATTTCGCTTCTTGCAGTACGAAAGTCGATAAACATTAAGTAAGTGATTTCTACGGACCTCCCACTCGCACCTTTAGTACTTTCGATATTTAACATCCATATTTGCTTTGCTATAATTTTTCCTTAACTAAAAACCAAAAAAACGAAAATTTTCGTGATATTTCAAAGCAATATTAAGCCGTTCTTGCCTGTGTATATAGTACAAGCGAAGACAAGTATAACCGTAAATTTTCAGCCCATTCCGAGCAACAGATTTCGAGTAATGTCAATTTCAGTAGTGTAAGGCCCCGGACAGACTTCACGCGATTTGATCGTCGCGACTCAATCGCAACGAGACAACTGTTACAACATCATTCCATGCCAATCAACTTGCATTTCGGTTGAGACACTTTTCCATCCCGAAATTTTTGAATGTGAAATGAAAATGAATGGAAATGTCGGCGATTGAGTCGCGACGAACAAATTGCGTGAAGTCTGTCCGAGACCTAACTGAAAACATAAGATCATTTGCAACATAGGGACAGAAAAGAACAAGTTCAACCTTGTTCAGACAAAGCGTGCAATGCGCGAGTTTCCTAGCGAGAATAAAGGATACCTTTTTTCAACCTACTGCTCGGATTTGAAGGCGATTTTTCCAGACTAGGTTAAATATGGAGTTCTTTTAGAGTGCCTATCTCATTTGGGTGCAGTATCTGGGCGTGTTCTTGAGCAGAAGTTGAGGCAACCCTGAAGGAAAATTCAAGAGAGGTTACTGCAGCACACGGCAAAAAGAGTCTTATCTGATTTGACATTTCAAACATAGACACTTGTGACTTCGGTCTTTAGGAAACTCAAAAAGTACCGAAAAAGTGTTCAAAACAATGCCAAGATTCAAGGAAAACCGAATCGCCATGCTAAGATAAGCTAGATCGAAATTCTGAAGAATGAAAGGAACCATCAAAATATTGAAGACAAGCTGAAACCGAAAATGAAAAATTGAAGGAAGAGGATGCAAAAAAGTCGGCGCTGGGGCGCGATATCCAACAAGGCAAATTTTGAAAAAAAAATGGAGCGAAAAACATGAAAAGGGACGATTTAAAAATGTCTCCCTATGCTCAGGGATAGATTCTTGATCTAGGCGTCCATCATAACTTATAATAATGGGCTAATGTTGTTTACGTGTTTTTGTGTGTGTATGTGTGTATGTCTGTGTGTCTTTCTGTAACGAAATTCGTAGAGCGGGTTCCATCCAACGTCCTAAGCCCAATTCTTGCACATCGCATGCGACCAACATAAGAGCCTACCGTGCAAAAGCACGAGTGGTTTTGTTGGTTGGATCTTTCAGAAACTGCGCGTCAAACGGAACCACTTGGGTTCCGGCCAACAAAATTGGTTCCGTATCACCATTTTTTGCAATGTCGGTGATGTGCTTGGCATGCTGATGTTCAAGCCATGGACTTAAGTCCAAAAAGAGTGGACAAAAGTTTACTACTTTAGGAGAACGACGCCAAAAAGAAATATTTGCGTAAATGATTAGCTTGCCATGGTTTTACCTGAGCATTCGAGAATAATTTTGCACAGAGATGTAGCTCACGTTGCCTACTGTCCTTATGGTAGCTACCAAGCCAGAAAGAGTCCAAAAACCTATTCAAATTTGTATTTATTCTTCTGCGAAAAGTTTCATTTACGCGAAATCACCGATCTCACATGAAAAAGCATTTTACGTTGTTTACATTTTACTCGCGATTGCCCGGTGAGTTTCATTGCCACTTTTAGTCAAAAATGAGTAAGGCATATGAAGTAAGACCAGTGCAAGCCTCTGCGAAGCAGAGGTGACGCACTGGTTTACAATAAAAAACAAAAAAAGATCTGAAACTCATGTGAAGTGACAGAATTAGATGCTCCTGTCAGATTTCCGGTGGCCGTTCGGAAGCGGAGTAAACTTGGGAAGGGTATTACTTCACATAAGCTTTTAAAACTTTTAATATAATAACTCCGCAAATTCTATAAACACTCCAATTTTGGGTCATATGATTATGTGTACGCTGTGAACAAGCAATTTGTTCATTCCGGTCTTGCTTTAAAATCAAGCGGAATTTTCGCAAACACGATAGAGCATGTAATAAATTGTCCGAAAAGCTTGCCTTCGACTGACTGGTCGCTTATTCTCAATATAGATGAACTGAGGAATTATCATGTTAGCGAGTGACTTTGGCGGCTAACATTTAAGTGGCATTTAACACTTTCCAGAATTTAGCACTCAAAGGCAGTGGATAGGCAAAATGGACCTCTGTCAGATTCGGATAGTTTCAGGTAGTAGACCTCCCCCCCCCATCACAACATAGCCACAACCCCGCCATCTAATTCATGCGCTAAGTCCTGAAAAAAGTGCCTCAAATTTCTACCAAAAAAGCCCACTCATTGGAAGTGGGGGAGGGGAAGGGGGACTGGCGGAGTTCTGAATCTCCTTTACAGGGCTTAGCGCATGAATTGGAGGGTGAGGTTGAGGCTGCGGTGTAGTTGGGGGGGGGGGGTACTACCTAATACTACCAAAATCTGATGCGGGTCCATTTTGCCTATCCATTTGGAGAGCTGATACTTATTTTCAGAGTGGTAACTAGCGACTTTGGCTCAACGCGGTATGCGCGTGCGTGGTTGGCTCGCTAATGAAACATGTACAAAAAACTTTTTGAGGCTTAGCCCCGAACGTCGCAAAATATCACCTTTATTTTTGGCTCAAAAACCAAGTCCTGCTTCCAAAGGACCCTTCCTCACCACTTCTATCCCTCTCTGAAAGCTGTAGGTTTGATCTTTTCGTTTTTTTTCGCTTCCGAGCTTTTGGCCTTTGTTCTGGGTCGCGCCTCACCCAGAATGAAAGGCAGAAGTCGGATTGGTGAGAGGAAGGGGCCAAAAGCGTTCGAATACTCTGTGCAGATTTTTCGAAATTAAAGGGCTTGGTTCCAAAATCTCTTTGGGTTCAGCTGGTGCCAAACTCTAATCCAGACCCATTCGTTCAGAATAGGACATGCTTCGTTTTTTGTACAATGTTGGCCTAACTAGGGTCTGGCCCAGGTCGTTTGGAAGCATGACTTGGTTTTCTGAGCCAGAACGAAGGTGATATTTTGCGGAGTCCGCGGCTAAGCCCCGGAAATTTTTTGTACATATTTTATTAGCGAGCCAACCACGCACGCGCATACCGGGTCGAGCCAAAGTCGCTAGTTATCACTCTGAAAATAAGTATCAGCTTTCCAAAAGTTGTTAAGTAACAGATGTTGAAGGCAGTGGATAGGCAAAATGAACCCGTATCAGATTTTGGTAGTATCAGGTAGTACACCCCCTAACTACACCGCAGCCTCAACCTCACTCTCCAATTCATGCGCTAAACCCTGTAAAAAAGCTTCAAAACTCCGCCAGTCCCCCACCCCTCCCTCCTCCCTCCGCTCCCCCACTTTCATTGAATGGGCTTCATTGGTAGAAATTAATTAGATGGCGAAGTTGGGCTATGTTGTAATGAGGGGGGGGGGGTGAAGGTCTACTACCTGAAACTATCCGAATCTGACAGAAGTCCATTTTGCCTATCCATTGCCTTCAAGTGCTAAATTCTCGAAAGTGTTAAGTGCCACTTAAATGTTACCCGTCAACGTCACTCGCTAACATGATAATTCTTCAGTTGATCTATATTGAGAATAAGCGACCAGTCAGTCGAAGGCAAGCTTTTCGGACAGTTTATCACATGCTCTATCGTGTTTGCGAAGCTCGATTTTAAAGCAAGGCCGGAATGAACAAATTGCTTGTTCACAGCGTACACATAATCATATGACCCAAAATTGGAGTGTTTACATAGAATTTGCGGAGTTATTATATTAAAAGTTTTGGAAGCTTATGTTAAGTAATTCCCTTCCCAAGATTACTCCGCTTCCGAACGGCCACCGGAAATCTGACAGGAGCATCTAATTCTGTCACTTCACATGAGTTTCAGATCTTTTTTTGTTTTTTATTGTAAACCAGTGCGTCACCTCTGCTTCGCAGAGGCTTGCACTGGTCTTACTTCATATGCCCTACTCATTCTTGACTAAAAGTGGCAATGAAACTCACCGAGCAGTGTCGATTATCGCGAACAAAATGTAAACAACTACCCATTTAAAATGCTTTTTCATGTGAGATCGGTGATTTCGCGTGGATGAAACTTTTCGCAGAAGAATAGATACAAATTTGAATAGGTTTTTGGACTCTTTCTGGCTTGGTAGCTACCATAAGGACAGTAGGCAACGTGAGCTACATCTCTGTGCAAAATTTTTCTCGAATGCTCAGGTAAAACCATGGCAAGCTAATCATTTACGCAACCATTTCTTTTTGGCGTCGTTCTCCTAAAGTAGTAAACTTTTGTTCACTTTTTTTGGACTTAAGTCCATGGCTTGAACATCAGCATGCCAAACACATCACCGACTTTGCGAAAAATGGTGATACGGAACCAATTTTGTTGGCCGGAACCCATGTGGTTCCGTTTGACGCGCAGTTTCTGAAAGATCCAACCAACAAAACCACTCGTGCTTTTGCACGGTAGGCTCTTATGTTGGTCGCATGCGATGTGCAAGAATTGGGCTTAGGACGTTGGATGGAACCCGCTCTACGAATTTCGTTACAGAAAGACACACAGACATACACACATACACACACAAAAACACGTAAACAACATTAGCCCATTATTATAAGTTATGATGGACGCCTAGATCAAGAATCTATCCCTGAGCATAGGGAGACATTTTTAAATCGTCCCTTTTCATGTTTTTCGCTCCATTTTTTTTTCAAAATTTGCCTTGTTGGATATTGCGCCCCAGCGTCGACTTTTTTGCATCCCCTTCCTTCAATTTTTCATTTTCGGTTTCAGCTTGTCTTCAATATTTTGATGGTTCCTTTCATTCTTCAGATTTTCGATCTAGCTTATCTTAATATGGCGATTCGGTTTTCCTTGAATCTTGGCATTGTTTTGAACACTTTTTCGGTACTTTTTGAGTTTCCTAAAGACCAAAGTCACAAGTGTCTTTGTTGAAAAATTCACCGGCTTATCGTAGGGCTGCGTCTATGAGGACAGTGCTATCAAGCAATGCACAAAGCATAATTTTAGTAGTATTCACGAGATTACGAAACTGCATGATTGCACCCTCACTAATTTGTTCCAGATTCCATTCACGTTTGTGCTTCCATTCACGTTTGTGCTTCCACGCTGAGCGGCCGCTCTTGTATTTTCTCTCACAGCTCACTGTTTGTTGCTGTTCTGTCTTCAGTTGCGTCCCTCCTTTTCAGGTGAGACGTTTATTTTCATATTTTTGCTTTGTCCTTCAGTGGCTATCATTTTCATCTTCTTCTGAGTAATCTTTGGAGTTTTCTTTTGAAACTTCTGGCGATTTTTTTTTGTGCAAAACCAGTGCAACCACCAAGTCAAAAAAAATCAACATGGCACCAAAAACAGTCAAAAAGATTGCATCTGGGACCGAATCAGCCAAGAAATCTGTTGATGCAGGTAGTCAGACGTATGATGCTGAGTTTTCAAATCTATCCGTTGCAGATTTGATTACCAGCATTAGAGATAGAAACAGTGACCCCGTGATCGACAGATTACTCTGTGCATTGTGTGAGAAAATACCTATGGCAGCTCATTGTGATCTGGAAGCCGAGAAACGCAGTCGTAGCATTGTAATAAGCGGCATCCCTGAAGCAAACGAGCAAGTTCCTTTCCACCAGCGGTGCCTCCAGCTGAAAAGCACCGTTGGGGAAATATTGGATGTGTTGAAAGTTGAATGCAGGCCTGTCGAATTGTACCGATTGGGAAAGCCTAATCCGTCTCGCCCCAGGCTGATTAAAGTTGTATTTCCCTCTCGATACTATTGGCGGCTTGCTTTATCAAATTCGCGGTTACTCAAAAATAATGGCTATTCTAACATTTATGTTAGAAAGAGTATGACGGCAGAGGAAAGGGCCCGCAATTATGAACTCCGGCAACAAGCTCGCGAGCGTAACAAGGGCATGGCCACCAAAGAGTGGGTAGTATATCGCGATGAATTAGTTCACATCTCTAAGCTTCCTCGCAGAAGCTCGGGACACGTCTGAACGGGCATGGTGAAACTGATTCATTACAAATAATCCTTTTTAACGCACGAAGTCTAAGAACTAAATTGAACTATCTGCACGCTTTTGTCTATGAATACAAACCCGACTTACTTTTTATTACTGAAACTTGGCTTAATGTAAAAATACTTGATTCTGAGGTTGTGGGTGGTATGCCTTATGTGCTATACAGAAGTGACAAAAATAATCGAAAAGGTGGTGGTGTTTGTTGCCTGGTAAAAGGTAACATAGCATCTAGATGCACAAATATTGAAATGTCTTTGCTAGCAGATGTGTTGATTGTCACTATTATCCATCCACAATCTTTACGCCTACGATTCATCGCGATATACCGCCCACCCAGCTCTAGCAAAGATAATGATGATCAACTGATGAGTGTGATTAGTTCTTATACATATTCTTCTGATCATGATAACACGATTATTCTAGGTGACTTCAATCTGCAAATCGACTGGTTCACTATGAAGGCCACTAATAGTGCATCCCTATCATTTTTTGAGTATTTTCAACATAATGATTTCAAACAATTTGTCTCGCATCCTACGCATGGTGACCATATCCTTGATCTAGTCCTCTCCTCTGACGCACGAATTTCTAATCTTGATATTCGCCCACCGCTTGGCTCCTCTGATCGTGGGATGGTTCAGTTTGAGTGTGAGGGCCCTGCGACCATGGGTTTGCCATCCATACCCCTTCCTGACTTTCATAGTGTTAACTACTCTGTACTGAATGATTTTCTTTCTAGAGTTGACTGGCTTGCAGAATTTGACCAATATGAGTCGTGCTCAGAAGTTTACCTTAGATTTTGTAAGATAATTTATTCTGGCCTTAGCATGTTTGTTACTATGAAATATCCCAGCGACACACTTATAAAACTCCCTCCTCACATCGACGCACTCAACATGCAAAAATGCCGGCCTTTCGACAAATTGCATGATCCACTACATAGTCCCATGTATAAAAGAGTGTGCCATGACATTGATTTCCATATGCAAAAGTTTTTAGCTAATCGAGAGCGTCGCCTTGCTTCTAAAGCATGCGCTCGAAATTTGTATAGATATATAAATTCCAGAATGAAAGCTAGTGCCAGTCTCCCTACTCTTGAAGATCATTCTGGGTCTAGTTATTATGATGATGCGGATAAAGCGAGAGTCCTAGGTGCTTATTTTGCCAGTGTTTACAATAACGATGATGATTATGAATCTTCTGCACGCAGTAACTCTGTAACACCAGACAATCATTCTATAAGAGTGTACTTTGAACCGTCCGAAGTTTTCAAGTTTCTCAAAAAATTAAAACCATCTGCCACAGAAACTTATGATGGCATTCCTCAAATTGTCTACAAAAGGTGCGCATCCGCTTTATCTGCCCCCTTAGCCCACATTTTCAATATTTCTATGATGTTGGGTGAGGTGCCAAATTTATGGAAGCATGCCCTTGTCACTGCCATCCCAAAGATACAAGGAGCCAAGTTAATCAGTGATTTTCGACCCATCAGTCTTTTACCAGCACCAGCTAAGGTTATGGAAAGAATCATACGAGGTAGGTTGCTGGCAAGGCTGAATAAATTACATCTAATCCCAGCTGAGCAGCATGGCTTCATCAATGGTGCTTCTACCACAACAATACTTGCTGATAGTACCTATGACTGGATTTTAGCTCTAAACCATAAGAAATCCGTGGATGTACTATATGTCGATTTATCCAAAGCGTTTGACAAGGTCTGTCACTCTAAGCTTCTTGAAAAGCTGAAGGAAATCGGTATTGATGGTCCTTTTTTTAACTGGTTTAGCTCCTATCTACAAAACCGTTTTATGACTGTCAAAGTACGTAATAAATTTTCGGATGCATATCCTTATGTAAGCGGCGTTCCCCAAGCAGCAGTTCTCTCCCCTCTGCTTTTTCTCATATATACGCTTGATATACCAACAATACTCCGAACGTCCCCAAACATACGGATGCAATTATATGCAGATGACATAAAGATATATGGTGCTTACAGTTATGATAATCGATTGGAGGTACAATCAGCATTGCAAGAATCGCTCACTAAACTGGTCACTTGGGCCAATCACTGGCGTCTAGCAGTTAATCTGAATAAAAGTTTTGTCTTACATATGGGTGACCAGTATGCAGGCACTTATATGGTAGATGATACAGCTTTGAGGATGTGTTGCTCAGCTAGGGATTTGGGAGTCATTATTGATTCGAAGCTCAAATTCTCTGAGCAGATTGATGCTGTTATTAGGAGGGCTTATACTTTCTTGTTTGTTCTTTTTCGGAGTGTAAAAACTAATTCACCTGTTCTTTTGACGCGTCTCTACAAATCTCTAGTTCGTCCCCACCTAGAATATTGTTCCCAGGTGTGGAACCCCAATCGAAAGAAGGACATCGAGAAACTTGAAAAAGTACAAAAAACTTTTACACGTCTTTTGTACAGAAGAGTCACTCCTAGTAATGCCCCTCCTGCTTATGAAGTACGACTAAAAAAGCTAAATCTACAAAGTCTCTCCTTTCGTCGTAATATCTCTGACCTTATTTTTTGTTTTCAAGTGCTTAGAGGAGAAACCAAGCTAAAAGCAAGTAAATACTGGATTTTTATGCCAACTAGTCAGAGATTGGGAGGCTTCAACCTTCATCATGTCAAGATTATGAGATACAATAAGAATAAAATGCATAACAATCTGTTTTGTAGGATCACACGTTGGTTTCAACTCTTGCCCAAGGATTTAATTGCTTCACGCGATGCACGATCCTTTAAGGCTAAGTTGATGAAATTGACCGAAGGTGATAAATTACATTTACGTTTTTGAAAACGTATTATTTCAGCTTAAACTTCATCTTATTTGGTCAACTCTCTCATCAGTCTTCACTATATTGCGTTTGGAGTTCTGTTGTTTTAGCTACTCTGATGCCGCTTTATTATGAAGGACCGCACAAGACACACTATACGAATTTACTTACTTCTGATCTCTTACATCTCAGGTTGATTCTACCAAACGTTTTTTTCACTCTTATCGCTAATTATGGCAGAAATTTGACTACTGTTGATCCCTCAGATAATTTCAAATCATTCTGCTTACGACTGCTTAAGGAGTACTTAGGGTGAGCTCAGTGAATTAGCCTAGGCACGCATGGTTTAGCCCATTCGCCTTGCTCTCACCTTCCTACATCAACTTTGCTCAGAGCAATAGGATTTAATGCAGTATACCGAAAGCAACATCTCAGAGGAGCTAGGGTGAGCTCAACGAATTAACCGAGGTACGCATGGTTTAGCCCATTCGCCTTGGTCCCACCCTTTTACATCAAATCTGGTCACTTAAATAGAGAATGTGAAAGTAACTACCTTTGATACCGTTAGTCCAACCTCACGTTCTATTCACTATCCATGTTAATGTTTTGAACAGGCAATATAGTGGTCAAATTTGGATGCTATAATTCCTATTCATTTAGTTTGGTAGTATCAAAATTGAGAACATTTTTTCAATGACGATTTTATCTGAGTTCTTTTCCTTCCTGATGACTATTGCCTAGACTTTTTGACTAGTCGATGGCGCACTTTTGGTGCAATAAATAAATAAATAAATAAATAAATTTCATGATCGAGTATTTAAGAGGAATTTACTATCCAAGTTGGATACTGCATGAGGACTGCGAAGGTGGTAGATGGGGAAGAGTGGGCTATCAAGGCATAAGGCAAAGTACAAGTGCCAGCTGTCTCAATGCCAGTGTCGAAGGCTAGTTACTGCAGCTTCTGCGCGGTTACGTCGCCTGCGCCGCGTCTTCGACGTTTTCTCCAAGCCTTATCAACCTAAAGAATCTTCAGTAGCTGTTGAGACGCGAAATACGGATTATGTCAAAACGCGATTTTTATTGCCAAATGAAAGAATTAAGAAGACCGCATCGCGTGGGCTGTGTCTGACCATCTCGAAGTGGATTTGAAATGTAAACTAAACATAAATGTAAGAGCCATGAAAATGCAACACATGGCAAATTTGTAGTTAAATCGATCAGTTTTTAGCGAAAGCCGTCAAACTCAGTGAGAGGTAACTTCATATAGCCAGCAGGTGGAAAAAAAACGCTCTGGCAAACTAGGGCAGCTCTATAAAGTAGTAAATGCGCTTCGTTGAGCAAAGGTGGTAGTAGCTTCTACGGGAATCGTCCACTTTGAATGGACATGGTGAAGCGACGCAAATGAAGCAGGTTTTGGTGAAATTTGAATCTTTTCACAAACTGGGGAAGTGATGTGTTAGTTGAGAGGATCTTATACAAATAAGACTGTTTACTCTCTAATCTAATATGGGAAAGACGCTCTCGCCCCTTGAGAGGATATATATATATCTATATATATATAAAACTCAAAAATTGTCAGTTTGGAGGGTATGTGCGTTATAGAAACGCGCACCGCTCAACTGATTCAGCTGAAACTTTTCACACATATGTTTTCGACCCCTGCGCAGATGATAGGCTACTTTTCGCAGCGATTCGTTGGGTCCTTCTATCGATTTATTGATTTGTTTACGTTTTTCTAAGGAATTGAGGGTTTATCATGTTCAATCAAGCATTTTACCATAGTCTGTAAAGAAGGGCGGTGAAGCTCATTTTCATCTCAAGATCACGAGGATGCGGTTTCGAAGCGGGTTCCAGGGTAAGTCATCCACAACATATACAGTCTGCCCCAATCCTAACCAGGCCAAAATTGGCTTGGCGGGAGTGCGCGTGGCGAGGGTTTCGCGCCACTTCTGCGTCTAGCTATTCTGCTCTCTCCTCAATCTCTTCGCTCTCTGCGACAGCGCGCGTATGCAGCGCAAACCTCTAGCGCTGCGAGCGCGCAATTCAGCAGACGTTTCGGCCTGATCCCGATTGAGGCAGACTGTAAGAAGGGGGGGGGGGAATTGCAGTGCAGGTGACTAATGGCCCGGGCTGGACCGGGAAAGCCAACTAGTTTGGAATAAAACTCAAAAATTGTCAGTTTGGAGGGTATGTGCGTTATAGAAACGCGCGCCGCTCAACCGATTCATTTGAAACTTTGCACACCTATTTTTTCGACCCCTGCGCAGATGATAGGCTACTTTTCGCGGCTTTTCAAGGGGTCCTTCTATCGATTTATTGATTTGTTTACGTTTTTCTAAGGAATTGCTTATCATGTTTAATCGAGCATTTTCCCATTTCATGTAAAGGAGAGCATTTATACCTCGAGATCGCGAAAATGCGGTATCGAAGCGGATGTCCCGGGGTAAGTCATCCATAACATATAAGAGGGGGGGAGGGGGAACTCGCAGTGCAGATGAAAATGGCCCGGGCTGAACCGGGAAAGCCAACTAGTACATATATATATATATATACATCAGTTCAGAACGTTTTTTGAAAATGCTGTCATTAGCTGCGAGTCATTATCTTGATGTGAGTTATGAGCTTTTTCCTTATGATAAGTTAACAAAACAGCGCAGTATGGAAGACTGCCTTAGAAAGAAAGCCTTGCCCGAAAAAGATGCTGGGTCGTCAAAATAAATCGTGTCGGGCTTTCATTTCAACTAGTTAGAGAATTTACATGTAGAAAATTATTTGATAAAATAAGCCAATCAAAAACTTCTTTATTAGAACTTTTAGAGTTTCGGATTTTGGTGAATAGCAGCTGATTCGCAGTGAAGACAGTGATATTGTCATGTTCGAAGTTCCTACCGTAATCCTACACTATCAAAAAAAGATGCGTTACTTGTTTTCCATTCTGAATCCAAGTTGAAGCCACTCCTATAAAGCGCTACCTCAAAACTCGCGCAAGTTGTTTAGACAAGAGAGCTGTTTAGATTAAACGTTTGGTACATTCTTTGGGATACTTTTACACCTCACAGAAGAAGTTGTTTCCTTGATTTTTGAATAATTCAGTTTATATTCTTCCAACCAATTAGCTTGGTTCCTCATAATTATTACGATCCAAAAGTTCTTTCCGTTTTTTCAATCTGCCATAAAAAGATGTGGAATTAAGGCAGGCGAATGTTCTATGTAAGCACTATCAAATGCAGTTTTTCTTACTCTTTCCATTAAACATTTTTTACGGATCATTTGCTTCAATGGTTTTTGAGACAATTGCCGAAATTTCAAGCTCATGGTTTTTACCATGGGCAGTTAGATAGCGTAAAGTGCAATGCAAAGCAATTTTTTGCATCTCCAATTAGCTTCGTAATACTTCCTTAGGACTTTTCCAAAAGCTTCATTTTTGCGAAGTCGCACAATACACAAAAGCTCCAAACATCAATAAATTGTCTGTATTTGAAATTTGCAAAAATTGCTTATGATAATACACAAACTTTGCAGAGCATCAGAGTGTTTGCCGCTTCGAAATAGTAAATTTCGCATAATACGGGTACAGCATGAGGCGGGTTCAATATCAGGAGTTATGATAATTTTATCGCCCAATCAGGGCTCGGCACGAGGTGGCTAGTTGAAAATGCAAAAAAACGAAGTCCCCCTTGACTTTGCGATTTTTTACGAAGTCCCCTTTGACCCTAGACCAGGGCTCGGCACGAGGTGGCGTCCCGAAATTGCAAAAAATGAAGTCCCTTTTGACTTCAATGAAATTACGACATCCGCCATGAGATATTCGGAGAGAAAATACATGAAAAGGAACGGCACAAAGCAACAGCAGGAAAAAAAACGAACAAGAATCATCGAACACATGCAATTATATTCATATTCTCCGAAATGGCGGCATGATGTATCCATCGTGCAGCAATACGCGCCTAGAGCAGCCTTTCCGCGGCCATTAAAAATTTTCAAGGGGCTATAATTAAGCGGGGAGAAGGGGGTTTAAGGCGGTTTAGGAACCAGTTTGTAGGGTTCGGGATGTAGATGAAAAGTATGTAAAGAAAGTGGAAAAATTATGCGAGGGAGGAAAAATTTATGACTTTTTCTTTCCTAAGCCACCTCAGGTGGCTATCCAGGTGGCTTGAAAGCCACCTAACTCCAAAAAAAGTTGAGCACGCCTTTAGTTCACATAAATTTTTCATAATTTTTCATACATAGTTCTAACTCCCCATTGCCCATCTACACACCTATTTTGGTGTCATTTCATCTTCACTTCGCTGTAAACAAACCTTTTGTTTATTTGCTAGCGGCATGCCGGCAGCGTGCCGGCCGCAGATCGAAAGACAACGTTATTCTCTTCCGCAAAAACGATATCCCCTTTGCTTATTCCGCAAAAACGATATCCAGCTTGCTTGCTAAGCCACCTGTGCCGTGCCCTGCGCCCAATACTTCACGAGTTGGAATAGAAAGGAGCTTATCAGAAAGGGAGGAAAAAACTGCATCGAATGACATCTTAATTGTGCTCCGTTCGATGTTCTGTGAGTTTTAAGATGACCAAAAGTGGAATTTGATAACATCAGAAATATAATTGGCACTATGACACATCTATGGCACTTATGACTGGCTTTCCAAAGTTTTCGAAATTTCTGATGTTATCAAATTTCACTTTTGGTCATCCCAAAACTCACAGAACATCGAACGGAGCACAATCAAGATGTCATTCGATGCAGTTTTTTCTTCCCTTTCTAAAAGCTCCTTTTTCTTCCAATTCGTGAAGTATTGGGCAATAAAATTATCATAACTCCTGAAATTGAACCCGCCTCATGCTGTACCCGTATTATGCGAAATTCACTATTTCGAAGCGGCAAACACTCTGATGTTCTGCAAAGATAGTGTATTATTATAAGCAATTTTTGCAAATTTCAAATACCGACAATTTATTGATGTTTGGAGCTTTTGTGTATTGTGCGACTTCGCAAAAAATGAAGCTTTTGGAAAAGTCTATCCTAAGGAAAAATTACGAAGCTAATTGGAGATGCAAAAAATTGCTTTGCATTGCACTTTACGCTATCTAACTGCCCATGGTAATAACCATGAGCTTGAAATTTCGGCAATTGTCTCAAAAACCATTGAAGCAAATGATCCGTAATGAATGACTAGTGGAAGGAGTAAGAAAAACTGCATTTTTTAGTGCTTACATAGAGCATTCGCCTGTCTTAATTCCACATCTTTTTATGGCAGATTGAAAAAACGGAAAGAACTTTTGGACCGTAATAATTATGAGAAACCAAGCTAATTGGTTGGAAGAATATAAGCTGAATTATTCAAAAATCAAGGAAACAACTTCTTCTGTGAAGTATAAGAGTATCCCAAAAAATGTACCAAACGTTTAATCTAAACAGCTCTCTTGTCTGAACAGCTTGCGCGAGTCTCGAGGTAGCGCTTTATAGGAGTGGCTTCAACTTGGATTCAGAATGGAAAACAAGTGCGAGGACAACCACTCGCTTGCCTCTGGCGAGGACAACCACTCGTAAATAGAGAGCAAATACAGTTGTAAGAAATAGGAAGAAAATCTGAGTCGAATGGCACTTAGACCATTCATGGACTGGTGTTCTGTGAGTTTAGTGAGCGATGAAATAAACCGACAAAACTTTCGGGACAACTTAATATTCCTTCTTATAAGTGAAGAGTGACATCCTTTGATTGAGATAATCTTGCTGCTATAACAGTCATGCAAATACAAGTTTAAAGGAGATTAAATAATCGTCCATGTTTCTGTCCGTATTTTTGTTCTTTTTACTTGTTCTAGCTATTGCAATCAAATATGCAAGCGTGTTGTTCTTGCAAAGAATTAAAGATAATCCATGTTATTGCTCAAATAGCAGCAGGGAATTGGTTGAATAAAAAAACTCACATAAAACTTTTGAAAATGGCGAAGTCGATCATACCAAACATTTTTCAGTTTTGATGGCCGCTAAAATAAAATAAAAAACCTACCATACATAAAGGTGTTCTACCTACTAACAAGGGAGCGATACTTAGTGTGGCCTTTTGAGAGATGAGATGTATACCATGTTACTAGAAACGCTGATTCCGGATCTGACTTCCGTTTCTGCTGATTGTTTCTCTGAAAAGAGTTATGGAGGTTTTTCGAGCCATGGTAGCCCGAGAGAAATACGATCGGAGTGCCACATAACTTTGGTAGGATGTGGTGTAGTGTTTAGAGCGACAGCCTCATAAGTTGGTGCAGGTTTATGTTTGAGCCCTTTTGTGTTTTTTAGTTTTGCATTGCCTCAATTAACCTTCTTTTTGAAAGTTAAGCATCCTCGAGGTAAATGCATGTCCTTCCTCTTCAGAAAAATATGGGAAATTTGGAGAAATAATTACTGTTTGCCTAAAGTGTATCTATTAGTCATAATTTAAGTAAATGTACTCGAACAAAACCCGTGATATGCCGCAGGCTACCTTGATGAGCATCCTGGTCAATTTCAAACCCTATTACAATACCGCTTTTCGCGTGAATTGTTGGGTGAGTGCGAAGAAGCCAACTGAAGAGACTTATTCTCTATCCGGTGCGCTCACTCTGAGCATCTCCTACGTTTTAATCACTTTGTCACAGATTTCCATCACTGTGTTCAACATGATTTTCCATTTATTTTCATTTTTGTACGCACTTTTCAGAATAAATATAGGAGGCAAGGTTTTTTTGAGGAAGCGCACCATTTTCAAAAAGATCATGCTTCTTTCCACGTTGATTTTGCGCAGTCCAAATTTTGTCAGAAAGCGTAAAGCATGTTGTTTCCAAAAGTTTCTTGGAAGCTTTCCAATATGCTCAGGTTGCAGAGATAAAAATGAAAGAACGAGATCACCCGAAATTCGGAATTTTTAAGCAAAAGTTTTAACCATTCAGGAACTGTGCGATAAAACCCAGAACAGCCATTATCCTAAGTTTTCTTATATTTTATCACTAACTGAGTCAAGTTTGTGCTGAACGAGCTCTTCTTTTGAAAACTATGGTTTTTTGAAAAAAAATGCCGAAAAATCAATTTCTTAAAATTTCTTAAAAATGGATTTATTGGCATTTTTTAAAAAAAAATCATAACTTTTGAAAGAAGAGCTCGATCAGCACAAACTTGACTCAGTTAGTGATAAAATATAAGAAAACTTAGGATAATGGCTGTTCTGGGTTTTATCGCACAGTTCCTGAATGATTAGAATTTTTGCTTGAAATTCCGAATTTCGGATGATCTCGTTCTTTCATTTTTATCTCTGCATGTTGAGAAGTTTTAGGGAACCTTCAGAAATCGCACGCTTTGCGCTTTCCGATAAAATTTGAATAGCGCAAAATCACCGTGAGTTGAAGAAGTTATGATTTTTTGAAAATTGTGCGACAGAACTTTCGGTTCAACCTAATAAAACTAAAAAACACAAAAAAAATTCGAACCTACACCTCCATTAACTCATGAGGCTATCGCTCCAACTACTACACCACAGCTTACCAGAGAGATCTGGCACTCCGATCGTATTTCCCTTGGGCGCCCAAACTTGGCTCGAAAATCCTCTATAACTCCTTTCAGAGAAACGATCAGCAGAAGCGGAAGTCGGATTCGGAATCAGCGTTTCGAGGCTAGCTAATGGTATAAATCTCATCTCAAAAGGCCACGAACACTAAGTATCATTCCTTTGTAAGATATGTGTAGTAGCTGCTAATCGGTGAAGCGAGATAGAATTGGGAGGAAGAAGATTTTGATTCATTCAGTTGCACTACTCGCAATGAAACTGAAAAAGTTTTAGCAAAAACGACAAATCTCGAAGTAAGAGAGTGCGTGATGATAAAAGACCACTCCATCCTACTTTATTCTTTATTCGCGTCTTACTACAAATATGTGAGTGATGTAAGCTCAGAAAATGAAAATGAAAAAAATTGATTCCGCTAATAGCAGTACTCACAATGAAATTCGAAAAGTTGTAGCAAGAACGGCAAAGTTGAAAAGGTCCTCATAGAAATGTTATTACCACAATTATGTGCCAAGTATATTTTCAATGATCTGGATTCCCTTTTTGAGTTTTATTAACAGATTACTACGATGCAACAAATACTGCTTTTTTTTCTGAGTTTTATCAATAGATTTTTTAGAAGTATTTTTTTGCATCACAAAAAATTCTGCTATATATCTTCAAAGATAATCAGCATAGCACTCTAAAGAGGTTTGAAATCTTACAACTGATAAGCTAAAAGATAAGTCTAAAAGAGAAAAAAAATAGTGGTTACACTATAGTGTTTGCTGGCAGTCTCTTCGAATGGTAAAATTCGTGCAAAACATCATGGTGTTCAGCCCACGTGCAGCACTCTGCGGAACACCGTTGTTATATTTTAGCAGGTAATGACGTTACAGCGGTATAGTCTCATAAAAACATGTCAGTAAATACATCGGTTGTACCTGAAACTTCTCAAACAACGGGAATCGGATTTCTGTCCAGTCGTACAAACTTCAAACTTACTCAACAAAGTTACTTATCCTATCAGCTAACCATACAAACACTTACTATATTTACGGTTAGAATTTAATTGTCATGCTCCAGCAAAAGCAATGCTGACGTTCCAGTATAAGTAATTCTATACTACACACCTTTGTAAGCACAATGATTTTCAGCTTTCTATAAGAGTTAGTTTCAAGAAAACTCCAATTTGACATGAAAACCGTGAAAACCCGAAAAAGCAACATTTTCTTATTTCTAGATTGTTTTTTTTCAATTTCCTGGCAGAAAAAATAGAAAAAAGCAAATGTATATGTGAATGTTTCAAGTGGATAACATATGCGTGACGAAGTTGGAGGTAAGATTTTTCTTGGTTCTTGGGTATTTGATATACTTAGATCCTTTTCCAAATTTCAATACTTTTCGCGATTGTTTGGTTACTGTCATAAAAAAGCTTGATTTGCTCTATCATAGATATGTTTTGCACATTTCTATGTCTCGTCTGCCCGGCGGGATAAGCAGCATGCATTGATTATGCATCAACCTACCCTAATTTCACGACGAGTACAAGGCGCACCCGCTTTTTTGTAAACTCGACAAGCCTGACCACACCAAAAAATTTCGTGACCAAAGGGCCCTAAACCGTGCTGCCTCCATTCCTGAAGCTACATGCGCATAAGTTGTTTTTCCAAACCCAACGACGCAACTAGCGGCTTGC
Source organism: Cylicocyclus nassatus (assembly GCA_958299035.1). NCBI lineage: Eukaryota > Metazoa > Nematoda > Chromadorea > Rhabditida > Strongylidae > Cylicocyclus > Cylicocyclus nassatus. The sequence continues at coordinate 70,873,729 of CATQJL010000305.1, read as the reverse complement.
TTGAAAAATCGAAAAAGATGCGTCTTATACTAGTTAAATTAGGGTGATAGTATACTCACTACTCAACCCCCTCTTAAAATTTTCAATTTGATGCAAAAAAATCTTGAGAAAATTGCGTACATAAACTTGGTAGAATGGCATAATCGATGATCAGTAAAATGAAATAGCAGTCTATGGCCACTATGGGACACACATGTCGGTAAATTTTCGTTATCTCGTCTGATTTACGCAGTGGATGTTGGCCTCTAGACCAGCTTCCTTCATAGGAATTCGACGAGCAACTTCCAAAAACCTTCGTATAACATTTTTTGCATAATTACGCTTTCATAAACACTGAAAAATTGAGCTAAGTTCTGTCTTCGATCTTTGATAGCACATATCTTCTATCGCATATCTTTGATAGCATAAATGCACTTCAGTCTAGGGAGCACATCCCATTTGTTGACGGCGCCGCAAGTCTGCTTGTGAAAAGTAAGGTTGAACGAATTGATCTATAACTTGTCAAATTTTTCGCCCACAAAAAATGTGTCTGATTAATGCTTGAGCATTGCTTCGCCACAGTTTCCCGATCAGCATCCGCAGGGATTTTAGGAAATTTTACTCAAAATGGCTTGAAACGGCCTCTTATTCTTTCGAAGTAAATTTACATCAAGCCTTGACTCGGTGTCCATCCACTACCCCTAAAACTTAGAATGATGAAGATCGCGCCTCGGTAAACCGCAAGTATACTACCTTTTTTTTATCAAGTTCACTTTTTGTGAAGAAACGAAAACGATTGAAATTACTCTTAACATAAAAACTCTTTGTGTTTTTAGAGCGACTGACACTGCAAGATTTTAGGCTACCCACAATAGTGTGCTCAAGTGCAGTTTTCTAAAGTTCATTCGTTCAATCTTGTAGATATCAACTCGATATAGTATGCTTGTGCTGCCGAGTACGCTCGGCAAATTTGCGTGTAAACAGGTAGAACCCATGTTGCAGGCGGTATTTCGCGCTTGCATGTGGCGGGTACAGGTATAGCTATTTGATCACGCCCAAATTGTCGCGCAATCCCGGTACCGCAAGCGCATTAGATTGAGCACAAAATCTTTGACTGCGCGCGACATCTTATCACTTGTTTGTATATATGAAGACCAGTGCGTCACCTCTGCTTCGCAGAGGCTCGCACTGGTTCTACTCTATATGTCTTACTTATTCTTGCCTAATAATGGCTTTGAAGCTCACCGCGAAATGCTGACTATCGCGAATAAAATGTAAACAACTATTCATTTTAGAAGCTTTTTTATGTAAGATCGGTGATTTCGCGTGGATGTAACTTTTCGCAGAAGAACAAATGCAAGTTTGAATAGGTTTTGAAATTTTTTTTGGCTTGGTAGTCGCCATGAGGACAATAGTTAAAGTGAGCTACATCTCTATGCAAAAATCTTCTCAAATGCTCAGGTAAATCCATGGCGGATTGACCATTTACGCGAACACTTCTTTTTGGCGTCGTTTCCGTAAATTAGCAAACCTTTGGTCACTTTTTGGTCCAAAGTCCATGACTTACACATCAACCTGCTAAACACATCCACGGCTTTGCAAAAAGCGTTGTTACGGACCCAATTTTGCGGGCCAGAAGTTAAGTGGATCCGTTTGACGCGCAAATTCTGAGGGACCCACCCAGCGAATCCGTTCGTGCTTTTGCATGGTGGAGTTCTACGTTGGTAGCATGCGCTATGCAAAATTTGAGCTCTGGATGTTGGCTGGAACCCGCTGTATGAATTTCGTTACAGACAGACAGACAGACACACACACAAAGTCACGTAAACACCCTTAGCCCGTTATTATAAGTTATGATTGTTCCGTTTTTGTGACTGCGGATTGCATTGCTGAGGCAAAACGTCAATGATCTGTCCACACGATGACGAATTGGACAAGGACGGCCACCAAGATTTAAAATCAACCTCGAAGAAAACGTTTTTGGTGAAGATTACAAGCGAATTAGCCAGACATTTTGATAGATGGGCCAACTGAAAAGACTAGCCTATAATCCTGCCCCTTGATGCAAACGCCGCCACCGCAGAGTAAGATAGAGATGGCGCAAGCTACGGGGAGTATAAATGAAAGCGCTTGCTCTGCGGTCTGCACACAAACGAAACAGGCATCAGATAAAACGGATCAAACGGAGGGGGTTGATAGCGAGAGAGTCCAAAAGGCAATATTTCATTATGGCAATTTGGTTTTATTAACATTTTCACATATATGCAATGCCCGTGTTCTTTATGGTCTGGAAATCGATAAGCAATGGGTGAAGTAGGCCAGACATGTTATCGAACGGAACAACAAGTCATTGAAGCATTCTTCAGTTGGTACTTTTAGAGAAGTTTATTATATTACATCACTCATGGATAGCGGCGGAGATCAAGTTTCCCAATCGCATTCGTGGACATCCCCGGTATATCTGTTTCATCTAATTGTAAAAGGACGGGCATACTTCACGCGATTGCAGTCGCTACGCGATTTGAAAAATCGTCAAAAGTCTCCAGATCCAACAATAGCAAACTGCGCATGCAGAGTGTATATAACCTACGTAGTCTGATAATATGCCCTATCTTCTGTACATTTGGAATGTGCATACATTGAGTTAAGGAACCGGAATATTGCCAAATCGCTTCGCGGTTAAAATCGCTTAAAGTATGCTCAACCTTTAGGCCCCGGACAGACTTCACGCGATTTGACCGTCGCGACTGAATCGCGACGAGACAACTGTTACAACATCATTCCATGCCGATCAACTTGCATTTCGGTTGTGATACTTTTACAGCCCGAAATTTTTGAATGTGAAATGAAAATGAATGAAAATGTCGGCGATTGAGTCGCGACGATCAAATCGCGTGAGGTCGCGACGATCAAATCGCGTGAAGTCTGTCCGAGGCCTTACGTAGACTAAGTACCCAGATATTGAGAGCGGACGAGCTGCGACTCAGTTCCGGCCGGGCGCTCGCAGCTCCCGCGTGCCGGCCGTGAATGGACGTTTGGACGGTCGTAAACGAGCAGCCGGGCTCGCGCGTAAAAAGCCGCGCTTCGGCCGGAAGAGGGCCTCGACGCGGCCATATTGCTTCGTACTGGATCGTCTGAGCACCGCCAAAAGAGAAAATCTTACAATGGAATGGTCAGAAGTCGAAGTTGCTACTCCATACATGCTGTATACCATTCAATGAAGCAAAGAATGCTGATTTCAAATCCGTCTTTCATATCTGCAAAGCGCTTTTTAGGCGAAGTTATGAGCAGCTTTACTGCGAAAAAATCATATATAAAAATTGCGAAATTAGGCACATTATTGCTTTTTCAGCTCACCTCTATGGACGGTTCATATGAAGTGACGTACTTGCATGTTTTGGTCCAACACTGAGCCGAGAATGGCTTTACGCCATGCTTGCACTTTACCCGCACAATTTCTTAGCAAAATAATTGCCTTCAACGGCTTATAATTTTGCCCACAAAAGGGCTCTGCAATAAGGAAGATAGATTTAGAGTCAGCGTTTTATGTTGCATCTAATGGTATGCAGCTTTTATGGATTGGTCACTTCAGCTTCAGACCATTCTCTTGTCAGCTGCTTCCATGAAGACAACACAACAAACACCATTCATTTATGATAACTCCTTTATCTTCTGTCCAAGATATCATCCTGCTATGATAACGCGCTAAGAGTGTTTACGTGTTTTTGTGTGTCCGTCTGTCTGAATGTCTGTCTGTCACGAAATTCGTAAAGCGTGTTCCAGCCGACGTTCTGAGCTCAAATTTTGCATAGCACTTGTTACTAGCATGAAAGTCCACCGCACAGAAGCACAGATTTGTTGGGTGGGTTTCTTGGAAAATGCGTGTCAAACGGATCCACTTGGCTTCTGGACCGTAAAACTGGGTCCGTTTCCACTTTTTGCAGAGTGGTGGATGTTTATGGCAAGCAAATGTGCAAACCATGAACTTAGGCCCAAAAAAAGTGATCAAAAGTCCATTACTTCACGAATACGACGCCAAAAAAGTATTGGTTGCGTAGATGGTCAATTTCCCAAGGTTTTGGCAGAGCATTTGGCGAGATTTTTGCACAAAAATGTAGTTCACGGTGACTACTGTTCTTATGGCAACTGTTAAAACCATGGAAAAATCAAAAACCTATAAAAATTTGAGTTTGCTCTCCTGCAAAAAGTTTCATCCACGCGAAATGACCGATTTCACATGAAAAAGCTTTCGGAATGAATAGTTGTTTACATTTTGTTCATGATACTCGACATTTCTTCGTGAGTATGCCATCATTATGCAAAAATGAGTTAAGCCTAGATAGTAGGGCCAGTGCGAGCCTCCGAGAAGCAGAGGTGAAGCAAGTTTGTATTGCAATCTATCGTTTCAGTGTTGTTCTCAGGCACCTCTCCCAAAGTTTGGAACTCAGTTTTTTTGGAACTCACATTACTTGTTGTTTCCATGTTGTTCTCGGAACAGCCATGCCTCTGAAACATTCGGACATCGCTGAAGTGACCACGTTTTATAAGCATGAAATTACATTACTCGGAGTCTACGAATTATCATTTTTATACTTTAATGCTCGCACATCTCTTTTAGAAGGGAAAACTACTAATGATGAAAACAACTCTGTTGCTCTCTAGAGGGTCTGGTACAGATGTGGTGCTGCGTTGCTGCCGGTACTGCTGCCGGTAGCGCGCTTCCATCCATGAGTACCGTCCCAGTGAAAAATCCAACCGTACCTACGCTTCTGTTGAATGAAAATTAGTTTTGGCTGATCGTAGCGAAATAAAAAAAATGGGGTGTGTGACGTTTCGCACGACCGTAATGCTTTCCCTACAGGACCGCCGCCGCGCGCGACACACCCTGCGGCGGCTTTTGCGTAAGCAAAACAGGGGGAGGAAAGATTTGCGGCGTGCATTACATGTTGAGATAAGTCAAAATCAGGGAGACGCTGGAGACCGCCCGTGCGAAAAGACCGTCTCCCAAATAATGGCAATTGTGTTAACTTGCATATCGCTAAACAGAGAGGCATTGCAAGGCCATTTGGCCAGGGATTGGCCATTTGCAATGCCTCTCTGACCCAGGACAAAGTCCGCGGATCAACCATTGCAAGGGTCGCGGGGCGGCCGCTGTTGCGATTCAAGGGCCGCTGTTCGGCCTTACACAAACTACGCCTCCGAATTGGAGCCGCGGTCCGGCCCAACCTGGCCAATCTCTTAAATTGAGGTCGCAAGCCAGTCGAAAGACCTTTTAAAGCCGCGGTTCGTCCGCTCCCAGTGTCTGAGTAAGTAACATTGATTTGAATACAGTAAGTAAATCCTGAAGTAATGGACTAATTACGTATGATCAATCTCTTAAAATAAGAATGATTGTGAAAGAGGATAGAAGCCCAACTTGGTGGTTATTTTCTGTAAGGATTTGAAATAAAAAAAAGACTTTTTTAGCATGTCGTCATAAGCGTGTTCCATACTGGAACGAAAATGATGCTTACCCAGCTGCTTGCGTTGCAAACAATCGAGGACGAGTTTTGCTTTTGCGTTTTGTAGAAATACTTTGTCTAATTTGATAAAATTTATGTAGAGTTGAACTGAAATTGCCGCAAAAGCGTGACATCTACCTCCTCTTACTTGTAAGAATTTAGTACAACATTGTTTAGGGAGATTGTGTCACCGAGCTGAGCACAATGATTTTGTGAGTAAGCTACGTAATGACAACTTGCAAACAAACTTTAAGATTCGAATGAAAGTGTGTTATTTGAATACTTGCTTATCTCAAACGCTCTGTAGGTTTGGCCAAAGCGAAAAAAGGACTGTTCAACCCTGTAATCGGATACGGCTATGTGTCTTTATGGGATAGGCATTCTGTAGATATGCTGTAATTTACGTATGCAGATTTCCTCATTCTCTTAATACAGTCCTTGGAAATTGAAAGTTACTCAACTATCTCTTTTGGGCACTGTTTCCTCAGAAACTATTTTCTGGCTTTTCTAAATGGTGTGTGAAGACAATACAGGGCTTACTCAGACAAATCACCGGAACTTCCGAGGGGCAAGCGAAATTTGCAGAAATTTCGCAGGGCTTTGTTCACTATTGCAAAAATGAAAACGTTAGATTCGAACTTTCGCGAGATTTTCGGCCAAACTGGTTGAATACTGGAACTTCCGCAGGACATTCTTCAAAATCCTGCGGAATTTCCGAAAGCCAGAGGTTTCGCAACACTTTGGCTTGCCAGAACTTCTGCAGGACTTTGATGTGTTGTCCAATATGATGTTGCTTTGCCAACAACTAGAGTGCATTATCAAACATGTCAGTCGTGGTGCAGAAGATAGTAGATGAGTCTCACAGTCAATAGAGTAAGGTTCAAATCTCGCTTAGGTGTTCTCTTTCACTGTTGTAGTTCGATTTCGGAACTTCCGCAAGACCTCATTTCGGAATTTCCGCAGGTGACCCGGCGGAACTTCCGCAAGCGCTCTGCGAAAGTCCCAGTGATTTGTCTGAGTATCAAATACAGTTGCTTTCATGATTGAGCCAACACCAAGATTATTGGCATTCATACGCAAATCCGGATTGCAAGGCTCACTCAGAGTCGTGGAGATTACTCCTAATCTCAAGCAACGTGTGCGCAACAAGGCATATGACCAGGCATGTAGCGTTCCTGATTGCGTAATTTGCGAAATAGTGACGGGGACTACTTGCCTCTAGTACTGGCTCTGGTTTATCGTATTAGTTGTAAGCTATGTGGGGAGGAATATGTGGGAGAGACGGGAAGGCCTTTATGAGTTAGGATTAGGGAACCGGAGACGGGTTGCGAAGACCAAAGCTATCAGCCCCCTTGGACACGCATCGCGAGCTATGCCATCAGGACAAAGAAAATTCCATGTTTCGGTCAACGTTCTGTCACCGGAAACCGAGGTGTCAGCACGAAAGACGCTCGAGGCGTGCTGGATTCTATCTTGGAATCCCAAAATGAACAAAAAACGAATGCACCGCCGTAACGACTGAACTCACGGCTTTAATGGAGACATGCAAGTTTTAATATGTGCGTAGTCTTCAGAGAATTGCCTCACTCATTGTTAGCGCATCCCAGTCAGCGGTGGTTCTTAGCCGAAAATCTATATATATATATATACAGAGTGTCCCAAAAAGTTGTGCACACTGTTTGATCGTTAATAACTCTCTTGCTTTCATGTATTTTGCGGAGCTTGAAGTATTATTTTGTAGAGCGAGGATAAACTTAGATTTACAGTATTAAGCGAAACTCCAATCTCTTTTTGCTACTGTAGGATTACGGTATGAACTTCCAGCATACAGCATCACTGTGGGATAAACCTTTTGATGAAATAATTTCAAAAAAAATCTAAAAAATTGTGTAGCAAGGTTTTCAGGCGTGCTGATTTTACTGCACAACTTTCCATCAGTTTTTCGAGCTTTCTTGATGGCGTATTCACACTTCTACTGAACACTGGAGAATCAGTTGTTGCCCTAAATCTGAATTAACTCATGAAAGAAACATGGTACTGACGTGCAGTTTTCATATTTAGAATCAGCGACTATGATTAACCCAGTTCAAGAGTTTCTGGCTTATTTGGCTTCTTTCTGAGGCAAAATACAGCTTTTCATTGCTGAAAAACCTCCTCGAAATTCCTACCGTGATTCTACAGTAATGAAAAGCGGCTGGTAAGTCCCTTCATACTGTAAATCTAAGTTTATCCTCGCTCTACAGAATGGTACTTCATGCTCGGCAAAAGACATGAAAGCAAGAAAGTTATTAACAAACAAACAGTGTGCACATCTTTTTGGGACACCCTGTATATATATATATATATATATATATCAGTGGCGTACCGAGGGGGGGGGGGCGAGGGGGGGCGCGCGCCCCCCCCCCCCCGAGAATGGGTCGCGAAATTTTTGAAAGCTACCTATATGAGTTATAAAAATGTGCAAGTGACTTGTTTATTTTTGTAAATAATCAAAATAATTTTTAAAAATTTTTAAAAATTCAAATTAGCCTTGTAAAAAAAATTTTTTCGGGGGCGTGGCTAACGCCACGCCCCCTTTTTCCGGATTTTAGGGGTCGGGGACCCGCAAAAATTTTAATAAGCACGCTAAAAAAATTTTCGGAGTGCGTGGCTAACGCCACGCACCTTCACTAGAAAATTTTTTTGTCGCGCCCCCCCCGAGCCGAAATCCTGGGTACGCCACTGATATATATATATATATATATATATATATATATATATAGGGTGTCTCAAAAAATGTATCGAACGTTTGATCGTTAATATCTCTCTACCCCAGAAGTCTTTTGCCTTGCTTCAGGTACCATTTTGTAGAGCTGGCTTCAACTTAGATTTGCATTGTAAAACGAATCACCCATCTCCCTTCATTACTGTAGGATTACGGTAGAAACTTCAAGAGGGTTTTAAGCAATGAAAGACAATATTTTGCCCCAGAAAGGAAACAAAACAGCCTGAAGACTTTTACACTAGGCTAATTAGAGTTGCTGATTATAACTGTGAAGTTCCCAACTTATTATGATGCTTCATTTAAGAGTTATGCCAGGTATGAGGTAGCTACATTTTTTCAATGTTCCTAAAAAGTGCGGTCACACTGCTTAGAAAGCTTCGTAATCTTGTGAATAGTTGAGTATTGAACTCAGCGTCCATCAAAACCCCAATACACAAGTTTTCACATTTTTCTGAAAAATTTTGAAACTGCAGCTTTTTCCACATTGACACCATATGTTTCAAGTTTTTACCGTGATCCTACAGTAATGAAGAGAGGTGGGTGAATCATTCTATAATGCAAATCTAAGCTGAAGCCAGCTCTACAAAACGGTACCTGACGCAAGGCAAAAGACTTCTTGGGAAGAGAGATATCAACGATCAAACGTTCGATACATTTTTTTGGGACACCCTGTATATATTAGGTTGAACCGAAAGTTCTGTCCCTCCATTTTCAAAAATTCGTAACTTCGCCAGATTTCAACGGATTTGCTTGCTCGTAATTTTATTAGAAAGAATAGATCTTCCGCTTTCAAGCCCTGTTTTGCGGAGCTTCTGTTTCACACTGAGTGCCGAGATAAAAATGGAAAACTAAGACCATGTAAAGTTCGACCATTTTAAGTTAGGTCACCAAAAATCTGGAATGCTGCAGAAAAATCTGAAATCGTCAGTACATATGTTTTTTGGCCTACTCTTTGCAATTGTGAAGAGTTTGCGCTGTTTGGACGTTTCTGCGAGAAGTTATGATTTTCACGAAAATTGCCAAATTAATTAATTTTGGCGTTATCCATAGTAAACTCGATATTCATAACTTCTCACAGAGATGTCCAAACAACACAAACTTTTCACAGATGCAAAGGGTAGGCCAAAAAACATATGTACTGACGATTTCAGATTTTTCTGCAGCATTCCAGATTTTTGGTGACCTAACTTAAAATGGTCAAACTTTACATGGTCTTAGTTTTCCATTTTTATCTCGGCACTCAGTGCGAAGCAGAAGCTACATAAAACAGCGCTTGAAAGCGGAAGATCTATTCTTTCTAATAAAATTACGAGCAAGCAAATCCGTTGAAATCTGGCGAAGTTACGAATTTTTGAAAATGGAGGGACAGAACTTTCGGTTCAACCTAATATATATATATTAGGTTGTCCCGAAAGTTTTGTCGCTTTTTTCAAACCGCTGTAAAACCACGCACGATAAAGACCTGAGTGAGTTTCAACATGCATTCGATGCAGCTTTTCCTTCTCTTTCTTATGGATGCACTTTCATACCATGCTGTTATATGCTTTCTTTGGTAATTGCCGAAATTCTCTACCTGTCAATTTTACCTGCTCAAAGTTGAGCTAATTTTTAAAAATTTCGTTACAAATTTTCGAAAAAGGTCAAGTATGGGTCAGATAGAGCAATTCTCGGGCTATAAGGTGGTAATTTTAGATTCTCCTAATTTGCTGATTTTGACTTCAAAAAATTATTTCTTTTGAGGTCTCGATTTTTGGCTGAGTCATGAAACGCGCAATTGCAGCAAAAGCATGAAAGCTTTTGAAGTTTTTGCAAATTCAAACTTGATTGTTATTAAATATCATTTATGCAACATAACCAAGTTTGATTTGCTTCAAAAATCAGCTTTTTGGAATTTTCGGTAATTTTACGTGGTAAAACGTGTTCAGAAAGCCGCGGTTTTTCTCAAATAAATAATTATTACGGACTTGAGAAACGTGGCCCACGTAATCTAAAATAGCCACAATGTAGCCAAAGGTTTGCCCTACATAACAGTCCCCAGCGCTTTTCGAAAATCTCAAGATAAAAATTTTGAAAATTCAGGAAAATCTTGACGTTACTGTTGAGGTGCTCAAAAATCCATGGCGATAACATCGCAAAGACGGGGTAGATTAAGGAACAAATATAGCTATAAGAAAGAGGATAAAAATGTGAATAGAATGACATCTAAGCCGTTCATGGAATGGTGCTCTGTGAGGTTTGGTGAGCGATAAAAAAAACCGACAAAACTTTCGGGACGACCTAATATATTAGGTGGGTCACAAAGTTCGTTCGCCAGATTTTCAAAAAATCATAACTTCCTTCCTTCTTGGTGGAATTCCTTGAATCAACTTTTGTTCGAAAGAGGGAACCTTTTTCTTTACAAGAGTGTCATTGTCATGAAATAGCGTGAGAAAATTCGAGAGTTACAAGCAGTTGAATGAAATTACTCAAGATCGGCACTTTTCAAGCAGGGTCACGAAAAATTCTGATAGTATTTTTATTTGATAGAACAAATTTTGCTCATTACAGTGGTACCTTTTTCATGAATTAAAACGATCTAGATCTAGAGTTAGAAATAAATAAAGAGAATTTCTTCACTTTTGCAATTTTTGAGCACTCTCAAAAAAGCTTGAAAACGTCACAGAAAATGCGAAAAGGTCATAAACATGGGTTTTGTGACCTTTTCTTTCTAGCTGAGCAAAGATCGTGCCAATCGGGAGCAATTTTCATTTTCGCGATTTATTCGGATTTTCGAGTCTGCGTTTTTCATGAAAATGAAAATTGCTCCCGATTGACACGATTTTCGCTCAGCTAGAAAGAAAAGGTCACAAAACCCATGTTTATGACTTTTTCGCATTTTCTGTGACGTTTTCAAGCTTTTTTTGAGCGTGCTCAAAAATTGCAAAAGTGAAGAAATTCTCTTTATTTATTTCTAACTCTAGATCTAGATCGTTTTAATTCGTGAAAAAGGTACCACTGTAATAAGCAAAATTTGCTCTATAAAATAAAAAAATTTCCAGAATTTCTCGTGACCCTGCTTGAAAAGTGCCGATCTTGAGTGATTTCATTCAACTGCTTGTAACTCTCGAATTTTCTCAAGCTATTTCATGCCAAAGACACTCTTGTAAAGAAAAAGGTTCCCTCTTTCGAACAAAAGTTGATTCAAGGAATTCCACCAAGAAGGAAGGAAGTTATGATTTTTTGAAAATCTGGCGAACGAACTTTGTGACCCACCTAATATATATATATATACAGGGTGTCCCAAAAAAATGTGAACACTGTTCAATCGTTAATAACTCCGTTGCTTTCATGCCTTTCATCGAGGTTGAGGCACCATTCTGTAGAGCGAGGTTCAACTTAGATTTGTAGTATGGAGCGAATTACCGATCGTTGTTCGTTACCGTAGGATTACGGTACCAACTTTTAGCATGTGGATCTATTGTGAAATATGCCATTTGACAAAATTTATTTCAAAAATTCTGAAAAATCGTGTACTAGGGTTTTCGCACACGCTGATTCCATTACACAACTTTTTACGATTGTTTTTAGCTTTTTTGACGATGTAGTCACATTTCTGATAAATGCTGGAAATTCAGACATCGCGGTTTACCCGAGATAACCTTGGGAAGAAGCATCATAGTAAAGTGAAAATTCCATATTCGAACTCAGCGGCTTCCATTACCATAGTGTACGAGTTTCAGGCTTGTTTGGTTTTGTTCCGAGGAGAATATGGCCTCCAATGGCCTAAAATCCTTGTCGAAGTTCCTACCGTAATCCTACAGTGATGAAGAGAGATCGACGCTTCGCTCCATACTACAAATCTAAGTTAGACCTCGCTCTATAGAATAATGTTTCAAGCTCGGCGAAAGACATGAAAGCAGGGGAGTTATTAACAATCAAACAGTGTTCACATTTTTTGGGACACCCTGTATACAGGGTGTCCCAAAAAATGTGAACACTGTTTGATGGTTAATAACTCCCCTGCTTTCATGTCTTTCGCCGAGCTTGAGACACCATTCTGTAGAGCGAGGTTCAACTTAGATTTGTAGTATGGAGCGAATCATCGATCGCTTTTCGTTACTGTAGGATTACGGTAGGAACTTTGGCAAGGATTTTAGGCCATTAGAGGCCATATTCTGCCTCGGAACAAAACCAAACAAGCCAAAAGCTCTTATACCATGGTAATGGAAGCCGCTGATTTCGAATATGAAATTTTCACTGTACTGTGACGCTTCTTTCCGAAGTTATCCCAGGTAAACCGTAATAACAGAATTCCCAGCACTTGTCAAAAATGTGATTACCCCGTTAAAAAAGCAAAAACTCTCGTAAAAAGTTGTGTGATGGATTCAGCGTGTGCGAAAACCCTAGTACACGATTTTTCAGATTTTTTGGAAAAAATTTTATCAAATGGCATATTTCACAGTGGATTCACACACTGGAAGTTCCTACCGTAATCCAACAGTAGCGAAGGGAGATCGGAGTTTTGCTTCATACTGTAAATCTAAGTTAAACCTCGGTCTACAAAATGGTGCCAAAAGCTCGGCGAAAGCCATAAAAGCAACGGAGTTATTAACGATCAAACAGTGTTCACATTTTTTGGGACACTCTGTATATATAAAACTCAAAAATTGTCAGTTTGGAGGGTATGTGAGTTGTAGAAAGAGCGATTCAACCAATTGAGCTGAAACTTTGCACACACATGAATTCTACCCCTGCGCAGTTTACAGGCTACTTTTTGTGGCTAATCGTCAGGTCCCTCCATTGATTTATTGGTTTGTTTACGTTTTCTAAGGAATTGAAGGCTTATCATGTTCAACTAAGCATTTTCTCATAATCATGTGAAGGACGGCAGTGAAGCCCTTTTCACTCAGATTCACGAGGATGCGGTGAAATGAAGCGGATGCGCAAGGTAAGTCATCCATAACATGGAAAAGGGGGAAGGGGTTGCGCAGTGCAGTAATTTTGCAGGGAGCGGTAGCATCTATCTCCTCCCCTATGAACAATAGCCCGGGCTGGACCGGGGAAGCCAACTAGTGCTAAATAATTTTGGTGTTGGCTCAATCACAAAAGCAACTAATTCGATATGCCAGGATTCATTGAAAGTCGAACATGGAACATCGAATACAGTATCGGGTGCACTAGCATCTCCACTCCCGCGCAACCGCCTCGCTTGCATTCTGCAACTTTTTCGCGAGCATGCTTTCTAATCACTTTCCCACCACGAGAATATGGAAGGCGGAGTCCCAGCCGACTAAAAATAACTAGAGAGCATGTTCGCAGAAGAGGTGCGGAGTCCAAGCAAGGCGGCCGCGTGGGAGAGGAAATGCTGGTGCACCCGACATAAATATTGTATGCATGACATGCCGTCACGCATGTGCGCTGCTGCTTCCGCTGTTGTTTGAAATCGGTCCACGTTATGCTTTCCTAAAATGTTTTTCTTGATGACTTAGTAATTTAAAGGAATGCATCAAAGAAAACTCTAAGGATGCATCAAAGAATATTGTTTGTTTTGAGACTATGAGTGAACGAATAGAAGTAAGATCCAAAAGCATCTGAAATAACCCCAGTACAGTGCGCAAAAAGTCTTTTTTCGCTGCTAAATTAGCTTGAAACTAAACGAGAAATGCAGCATAGCGCATAAAAAACAAAAAAAAATACTTCTCTATACACATAAAACTCAAAAATTGTCCGTTTGGAGGGTATGCGATTTATAGAAACGCGCGCCGCTCAACCGTTTGGGCTGAAAGTTTGCACACAGATGTTTTCGACCCCGGAGACGGTTTTAGGCTACTTTTTGCGGCGATTCATTGGGTCCTTCTATCGATTTATTGATTTGTTTACGTTTTTCTAAGGAATTGAAGGCTTATTATGTTTAATCAGGCATTTTGCCATAGTCACGTAAAGGAGGGCGGTCAGGCCCATTTTTATCTCAGAATCACGAGGATGCGGTTTCGAAGCGGATGTCCCAGGGTAAGTTATCCATAACATACAGAGTGTCCCAAAAAATGTGCACACTGTTTAATCGTTAATAACTCTCTTGTTTTCAGGTTTTTTGCCGAGTTCAAGGTACCATTCTGTAGAGCGAGGTTCAACTTAGATTTGCAGTGTGGAGCAAATCACCAATCACTTTTCATTACTGTAGGATTACGGTATGAACTTCCAACATACAGCGTCACTGTGGAAAACTGACTCACTTGTGATAAAATAATTTCAAAGAAATCTGAAAATCTGTGTATCAAGGTTTTCAGGCATGCTGATTTCAGTAGATAACTTTTCATCAATTTTTCGAACTCTCTTGTTCGCGTATTCACATTTTTGAGGGAAATTAAGAAAACAATTTTTACTCTAAATCTGAAATAACTTATGAAAGAAGCACTATACTAAGGTGCAAACTTCATATTTAAAATCAGCACCTTCAACGAGGCCAGTTTACAAGTTTCTGGCTTGTTTGGCTTTCTTTCTGAGGCAAATTGCGCCTTTTAATGGCTTAAAACCCTCTTCGAAGTTCCTGCCGTCATCCTACAGTAATGAAAAGCGATTGAAAAGTGATTCGCTCCATTCTGCAAATCTAAGCTGAACCTCGCTCTATAAAATGGTGCTTTAAGCTCTACAAAAGATATGAAAGCAAGAGAGTTATTAACGATCAAACAGTGTGCACATCTTTTTGGGACACCCTGTATAAAGGGGGGGGGTGGGCTCGCAGTGCAGGAGAACACTGGCCCGGTCCGGACCGGGAAAGCCAACTAGTTGCACATAATTTGCCAAAGGGTTCAGTATTTTTGGAAATAAAAATCAGTAGCAAGAAAGCAAATACGAATTAGAATTGACAAAGAAAATTACGATTACTCAAGTCGATATAAGGAACGATGATGCGATCTGTGTTTATGATGAACAAAGCCCTCAGTTTCTCATTTGAAAACTTGGAAAAAATAACGTGTGCTCGTTTTTTTGACATTTTGAAGAATACGTACACGTAACTTTGAAGCTAAAAATGACGCTTGCAGATGAACACCTTTATCTACTCTTACTAACCGTAAACTCCATCTCCATTCACGTGAAACTTTGGATTAAAGCTAATAAGCGATAAAAAAAATTTTTTCTATGGATCACAAATTGGCGACCAATCGAACAGTTTTATGAAATGCCACATAAAATAGCTCAAAACATTCGTTTAGGCAAAGATGGATGTGTGAAGTTTCAGCTTAGACGATGCATATGGCCGCAACCGTTGAATTAAAGGGTAATACAGATTGTCCCAAAAAATGTGCATACTGTTTGATCGTTGATAACTCTGGTGCATTGATATCTTTCGCCGATCTTTAGGATTACTGTAGAAACATTTAGCGTGCGAAACCATCATGATTCATGTCGCCCAGGAGTTTTTTTCTAAAAAATCAAAAATCGCACATGCTGATGCCACCGCAGCACTTTTTGCGAGTATTTTTTTCTGAGGTTTATCG
The DNA here is from genome assembly GCA_958299035.1 of Cylicocyclus nassatus. Taxonomy (NCBI): domain Eukaryota; kingdom Metazoa; phylum Nematoda; class Chromadorea; order Rhabditida; family Strongylidae; genus Cylicocyclus; species Cylicocyclus nassatus. The sequence continues at coordinate 70,858,007 of CATQJL010000305.1, read as the reverse complement.
ATAGTGCAATCACATTTCTGACAAACATTAGAGAAGCATTTCAATGGTTTAAGTAGAGCAACTTGCAGAAAAAAGATTACAGTAAACCGCGAATTTCATATTTGAAATCAGCGCCTTTGATCAGCCTAGAATAAAACTATATTTTATATAGCCTTCTTAAAGGCAAAGGAAAATATGGCTCCTAAAGAGCTGAAATCGTCATCGAAGTTTTACTTCAATCATACAGTAATGAAGGGTGGTAATTCGCTCTATACTGTACTAAGTGAAGTCAGAACCACAGGAATACACTTAGAAATCGGTGAAAGACTCAAATGCAAGAAAGTCCTTAATGATCAAACAATGTGCGCATTTTATGAGACACCATGTATCTATTAGGTTGGCGCGAAAGTTCTTGCGTAATTCATAAAATTCAATAACTTTGCAAAACGTGGCACTAAACTGATGGTTTAGTATCTCGAAAATAAATGAAAAGAGATTTGCGCTTCATAACAAATGTTCAAGCTGAACATATTTTGTAAGTTAGCCACTGAGAACGAAGAAAAAATGACGACTTGGAAAATGCGATCTTGAGTTTGGTGCTTCAAAATCGCGGAGGGCCGCTAGCTAGCCCAAAAAAAATCTGCAGAATATCCTTACACACTAAAAGTCCATATGTAATGTAGCAGGTTTCGGTCTTCTATGGTAGGGCAAAAAGAAAAGTGAAAAAGTCATTTCTGAGAAAATCCCTTATCACCGTACTTTTTGCAGCAAAAACACTGCTTACCGTTCCGAAAAACAATGTTCTATTAAGCACAAGGTAAAAAATCTAGTTTCAAAAGTTTATCTGTAAAAGGACTGCAGCGATAAAGGCGGTTTTCTTGTAACTATGACATTTCCAAAAAACTTTTTGCTTTTGCATTTCCATAGAGATGAAGTCTGCCAAAGTAACATATGGACTTTTGGTGTGTGAGGAATTTTAACAAATTTCGGGGTTAGATAGCGGTCCTTCGCAATCTTCTAGCAGCAAACTCAAAATCGCAAGTCATAAATCGTCATTTTGAAGCTTCCTTCTCGGTGGCTAACTTATAGAATGTTTAGCTCAAGCATCTGTTAAGGAGCGCAAGGCTTCCTCTATTTTTTTTTGATACTAAAACATCATTTGGCGCTACTCTTTGGAAAATCATTGAATTTTGTTTGCATAACGCAAGAACTTTCACGCCAAACCAATATATCAGTGGCGGTCCCAAGATTTCCGTTTTTTTTGGGAAGGGGGGGGGGACAAAAATTGACCACGCACTCCGAAAAAATTTTGCAGATGCTTCTCGAAGTTTTTTCTCGAGATCTCGGGCCCATAACCTCTAAAATTTAGGAAAACGGGCGTGGCGGCAACCACGCTTTTAGAAAATTTTTTTACAAGGATAAAATGAATCTTAAAAATTTCTTGATAGTATTTTAATATTTTACTAGGATAAACAAGTCATTTGCACATTTTTTTCAAACTCATGTACCGCTTGTGTTTGATGCTCAACCATCTGTCACGGCATTCTTAACACGGACTATAGCCAAAAACTCGGGGGAATTATTTGTCCAGCACGTAGGTTCAGTACGTGGAGACATGAACCGATGCGTGGTTCCCTCGCGCATCGCATGTCATGCGATTCCACCACTTTTAATTCTGCAAAATTGGGGTCTGGGAATGGAACTTATCTACCCAAAACTTGCGGCAGCGTAGTTATAGAGACCAAGAGGTCAGCAACGCTAATTAGCACCTGAGCGGCATCGTATGTGGAGCTGATCTGTGACCACAGAATCCCCGCACCTCATCCAGGTGCACAAACGCAGATCAACTCGGCAAAAGGTTTAGGTGTTGATTAGCGTTGCTAACAACTCATGGCCTTTATGACTTTGCGGCAAGCTTCTAGGTGGATAGATTCCCTCAAGCACTGGTTCCTATAATCGAGTTTCAGGTTTTTCCAACGTGTGTTCAAGATCATATTAAAAAACAGGATTGCGGAAAGAGGAAGATGTTTGACATTGAATACTATTTAGCTTGTTTGTCTGCTTTCATTCTGAGGAACTTGCGGGTAGGTTCAAAAATCAAAGAAGATTTACACCGTAATAACAAACGCAATGAAGGGAAAGTCTCTGTTTTCGAGTTTTTTTTTGGCAGAAATTGATACTTCTTATAAAGTAGAGCCGACAACGAAACGTAAAACCGAACTTCGATGGTTAAAATTAAATATTTGCAATACATAACTGCATATTTGGAGAAAATTATGATTGCAAAGGCCGGGATTCGCGGTCTTACTTTTCGTTTTTTTTTAATTTCGAGACTAATAAAATATAGTATTAGGTTGTCCCGACAGTTTTGTCGGTTTTTTCAAACCGCTATAAAACCATGCACAATAAAGACCTGAATGAGTTTCAGAATGCATTCAATGCAGCTTTTTCTTCTTTTTCAGATGGATACATTTTCGAACCACAATCTTGTATGCTTTCTTTGATAATTGCCAAAATTCTCCACCTGCCAATTTTTTCTGCTTAAACTTAGGCGAATTTTTAAGAATTTCATTCCATGGTTTCGGAAAGGGTTAAGTATGGGTCAAATAGAGCAATTCTCGGGCTATATGGCAATGTTTTAAGATTCTCCCAATCTTCTGTCTTTAGCTTCAAAAAATTATTTTTTCCGAGGTCTCGATTTTTGCAAAGTCATAAAACACGCAACCGCAGCAAAAATCTGAAAGCTTCTGAAATTTCTGCGAATTGAAACTCGATTGGTAATAAACGATAATTATGCAACGTAACCAAGTTTGATTTGTTTCGAAAAAGCAGCTTTTTGGAATTTTCGGTACGTTTACGTGGTAAACGCAATCAAAAAGCAGCGGTTTTTCTTCAATAAATAATTATAACGGACTTGAGAAACGTGTTCCATTTAATTTAAAGTGAATACAATGTAGCCAAAGATTTGCTCTACATAACAGCTACTAGCGCTCTTTGAAAACAACAGGATAAAAATTTTCAAAATTCAGGAAAGATTTGGCGTTAGTGCTGAACTGCTCAAAAAGCCATGGAGATAGCATTGCAAAGACAAGGTAGATCAGAGAGCACATTTAGCTGTAAGAAAGAGGATAAAAATCTGAATCAAGTGATACCTAGATCGTCCCTGAATTGGTATTCTTTGGGTTTTAGTGGGCGATGAAAAAACCGACAAATTTTCGGGACAACCTAATACATATGGAGTACATGTATATACAAAAACGGCAAAAAAATTTTTTCAGGTTTTTTCGGGCTATAGTTCGATTAATCTGATTGCGCCATGATCACTTCCTCCGGCTTCGAGCTTCCGGTTAATCATGACTTTCGAGTCATTTTTACACAATATGTGAATCTGCACACTATGCGCTGCAACCGACCACATTCTTACTGTTAGGTTGATGCATAATTCCTGCACCAAAATAGGTACAGACCGCAATAATCCAGAATAATCCTATACCCAAATAGGATTCCAAAAAATCATTAGATAGAACAAGCCTAGCTCTACAAGATAGTGCTTAAATATCTGCACCAGCTTTGATCCACGCGAAGTTTTGTGCCGAAAACTGAAAAAAAAACCCATGCGTTCGGAAACCTTAAGACCAATCAAAACAAAATTGTAACTTTGTTCAAAAAGCTCCTACAAAATTCCTTCCTTGCTCACGCGTAGACCCGCGTAAGAGAATTACCTATGCGGTTGCTGTATTTTTTTCTCAGCTAGACGATGAGAAAACGAAGTTTTCTAAGTTTTTGCCAAATTAGTGCTGAGATATTCTAGCACTAATAATTGTATAGTACATGCCGTTAGCAGTGAAACTTTACATTTTCAGCCTTCTAGAACACTTAGTCCACGAGAAATGATGAGTCTAGCTCTCCTTCCGAATTTTTCTTGCCTAATTGCTAAAAATTCCATATTTGTCGTAAACAGCTGCTGTAAAGAGCTGAAAATTCACACTCACGCTTCTAAGGTCCTATAGTATACAACTGTCATGCTAGAACACCTCAGCATTGTTTTGGGAAAAACATGAAAAACCTCGTTTTCTCAGTTTCTAGCTAAGAGAAAAATACAGCAACTGCATAGAGAAATGTCTAATACGGAATGACAATGCATGAGCAAGTTAGGGAATTCAAAGGATTTTTCTGAACTAACTTCCAATTTTTTCTTGGTTTTTCGAGGGCGCTTGAATCTTCTTCATTTTTGGCTTCAATCTTCGCTTAAACCAAAGCTGTGCAAATTTTTAAGAGCTGTCTTGTAAAGCTAGGTTTGCTCTATCTGATAATATATCGAATCCTATTTGGTATATAAGATTATTGCAGATTATTGCGGTCTGTACCTATTTTGGTGCAGGAATTATGCATCAACCTAATAGTAATCTTCGGTAAAGCCTTTCCAGTGTAACAAATGTAGAAATATGTAGTATCATGTTATTCGCAAAACGATGCGGGTTTCGTCGCAGAGTTTCAATATGAAGTCTTCGGGAAAGCATACATCACATCCTTTCAACATGCTCTTTTTTAGCAAATTGTAATCCTGAAAGGAATTAGTATTTGGCAGGGAATTTTTATAGCGCGCAGCCACAACCAGAACTGCAGAATAGCCACTCAAAATTTTTCAGGAACTTCTGAAAAACAGAAAAAATCGCAAAAAAATCAACCATTTCCATTCGTATTTTTGTGGACTGTAAGCTTCTTAAGTTCTCATTTTCCCTTTTTTTACTACCAATGCAGCTTAGGAGTTTCTACGTCAAGCAGTTCCTAATCTCTGGTCTTTTTGGTAAAGCACAAAAAGACATTAAAACTGTTTTTTGTCTTAAGGAAGCGTAGACGGCCACGACTGTTGATCATGTTTAGATCTCAGCATCCCTGCTCCAATGATTGATAGAAGGCATTACTATGGGTTTTGTAGGACAAGTCAGCATTTTTAACTATATTATCCTAAAATCATCTTTTTTGAAGAATGAGTTCAAGTCAAAACAATGTGTAACAAAAAATCTCTATTTCGAGGCAAGCAAAACGTTCCAGGAAAAGCAGAGAAAGCGCTTTTAGCTATTTTGCATTGCGCAAGCTGATCGTAAGAAGCGCAAACAAGTAAACGGTTGCTTTGAAAAATGCACTTACAGAAACCTGCATCGAACAACTCAATATTAACAACTATTAATATTAACAACTCAATATTTTGCGAACAACTCAATATTAACGCATAAATCCGAATGAAAAAAGAGAAGGAAACAAGGAATAATCACTAAAACATTCATGGCTCAAAGGCTTGTAGTACACTAACACTAGTGGAAAGGCAGCACTTCTTTGGCATACGCACAAAAATTTTTCTCGTTTTCTAGTCAAAGAAAAAAACAGGAAATTTACAAATAAATCTGAAGTGAGATGTAGAGGCGGGAACGAGTAGGAGATTTTTAGGTTTTTATTGAACAGACTTTTTTTTCTCTTTTCAGATGTTTTGATCTTTTTTTATTGCAACCAAACTTCAAAGTTGGTTTGATACTCAGATAATCTTGAGAGTTTATATTGTTCTATTGTAAAGCAGTAGAATTCCAGATTGTAGAAGAGATATAACTTAAACTTGCGCATAAAGTTGCTATAGTGCAAGACTTATGTAACATCCCACACTCTCAAGTTCTCAACCGTTTTACGTAATCAGACTATATTTCTAGGAGCAGACAGCAAGGAGGTCGAAAAAAGGGTTGTATGTATCAGCTTGCATTACAGTTGGTATTCTTGTTATCGTTATCATCGTAGTGATATGCTTACTATGCTTCCCAAGTACTCCGCGGACGTAAGTTTTTAGCCCATTAGCAACTCATCAATCCAAATTCAAAATCGCTTTCGGGCCGTGTAGGAATACCACTGCAGTTTTTGGTTCCAAAAGAACTTAAAAGTTCTTCAATGATCTACAAATTTTGCACAAGCATGTGTAACGAAAAATTGCAAAAGAGACACTTTGATAAATCAGAGAAAGTACTTCAAATATGCTCAATTCAAAAATGTTGACCAAAGAGAGCGATCGCAGCAGAAGTGCTTGAATAGAAACAATGAATTGTCGTAGTGTGAGATATTATATTTATCAATTCAGTGTGAGATTGTCAAGAACGCTGTACACTCGTGATCAACGAGCTTGATCCTTTTCTTACCTTTCTTGAGTAGTGAACCATTCGTGGATAGGTAACCACTCTAACTTCTTGAACACACATATGCAAAGCGAACTCTAAAATGAGTTTGAGCGGTTTTGACTTCCAGATACTGTTCTACATGCGTTTGTTATCATTTTCGCTTTTTGAAGAACAATTATGTACAGAGAAAATGATTGATTACATTTGGTTCTTACCTAGAATGCAAACGCTTCATGGTTCGGAACTTCCTGGAAACTGCTCCATCTTAGATGATGTCGTGTTTACCTTGACATGCTGAGTTAATGTGCGAACGAGAGTCAAATGTGTTGATGCGATCTGGATTCTCTTCTACGATCCTCCCCCTTTGAAGGCTCCATCCGTACACCTCCCCCCCCATTCTCCCACTTCCCATTTCACACTTTCTGCGGTAAACTGATTAAACTGATTGAGTAAAATTGCAGTGAACAAGCTTCCATAGCTCCAAAGAAATCTGGATGAGGCCCAAAGACAAAACCTTTTTTCATTTCTTGTTGCCATACATAAAATTAAAAGAAATGGGAAAGGTTATGAAATAGGACCAAATCCTGCACAAATTATTAGAGTAACTCCAACGTACAGCTAAATTGTGTGGGCCCATGAAAAACGTTACAAAAAGATTTAAAATTATTGATTGTTATAGAAGTCAAAGATATGCGCTCTTTCGTTGTGTGACACTTCAAAGTGGCTTCAGACTTATCGTTAAACACAACATTTTTATCTGATATGATTAAAAAGATGGCAATTTTTCAAAAGTGAAAGGATCAAATAGAAATATTGAGTGATATGAGCAAGTTTTTTTTAGCTAATGCATGTTCTTTTATATTTTCCCCTGTCTCAATAAGGCGCTTGATTTTTTGCATTGCGTAGAATGCGGTTAGAACTACAAATCAATTCAAGCTGTTCAAATTTTGGTGACAAAATTGTCATGTTTGCCATTCGAAGACTTGACAACTTTTTGGTTTTAAGCGTTTGAAGGCAAGCACCATGGGAATTGACTCAAATAAAGCAGAACAAAATTTGATGACATTACTGAAGTTGCCCAACCCATTATATTGGTGTTTTGACAAATCTGCAAATCTTTTTTGTTAGTGACACAAGTGTAGGAGAAATTAAGTGTTCCGATAATTACTTAGATATTTTGTGGGATTCACCATAATGTCACGATTTTGGCTCAAGCACGCTCGGCTTTCAGTAGCTAACCTGTGTGTTTCAAGTTTTCTTTCACGTGTTTCTTTGATTTAAGCTACTATACTTCCCCTAAGACATCAAACACAACAGTCAGAAGAAGGCTACTTTGGGAGAAGAAGGAGGATATAGACGGCATCAATCATACAAAGCAAAAAACTAGCCAAAGACCAGCATACTTGACATGCAGTCAGGCTTGCTAAGCGTGCACCTAAAAGAAACTGCTGCGCATCTATACACTTCATGAAATATGGCTTAACTCTGAGTACTGTGAAACATTACTGTTAGATGTATAAGTAGTTACTCTCTCGTCTGTTTTCAACACACATTCGAAAACTTCTTGGTAGAGGCCTTAGCAACCTGAAGGGATCTGGCCATTAAACATACAAAGAAGAGCTTGTTTGCCTTTTTTAATGACCTTTTATCTTACAGATCAGAAAAAGGTGAAATAGCGGATACGACAACAACACAAAAAGGCGAAGGAACGAAAGCGATAGAGAAGAAAAATGTTTATGTCCTTCCACAAGAATACCGTCTTCCAAAAACTCTTGTGCCTTGTAAGCATGATTGCTATACTCGCTTCATGACTAGGTGTCGTGTAAAATATAGGAGTTTTATTTCATTTTTTTGAAGTGCAACGCAATCTGGCTATAGGTCTCCCAAATTATCCTTTCAACACTTCAGCTCCAGAGAACACAACGTCAACAAGACTTTGCTGCGCAAACGTAGCTAGCTTTGCATGTTTGTAACTAATCCAAATCTGCTTTTGTTCTTTTGTAGAAAGTCTCTTACACCCAAAGTTACCGACTGTACATGGAAGGAATTAGAAATAAGCAGATGTTTACAAATCGTTTGCGATGTTCAGCACTGCGCAATAAATTTCAAAGTCATCATCGGGCAAACGCGAGGGTGCATTAGAATTGGTGCGAACCTCTCTTTCGCAGAGGTGACGCATTGTCATCATTTGAACTTGGTCCAAAAGTCGTTTTCTAGGCTAGTAAACGAAACAAAGCAAGCTCTACATAAAGGCGTTGAAACATTTCTACAAAGCAAGTTTCACATCATGTTCAGGAAAAAACGCAAAAATCCGTGAAAATTTTTCAAGAGAACACTCTTCATCTAACATCTATATGCATAGCTTGTTTTTTTAGCTTCTGGAAAATAAGAAATTTTTCGCACTTTTCAAAAGCAATGCTGGAATCTTTCCCCATGATTCTGTAGCGTGATAATACTAACCACAACTTTTTACCCATTATCTCACGTTGACGACTGTTTGACACATCTGGTGTGTCAAGGTTTGGATATTCTAAAAAGGATACTATTTTAGGAAGAACTCACTTAGGAGTTACCCTTTGCGTCGGATCCAAAATCAACCTCCTTGTTTTTTGTCTTCCTTCCAGAGTCACCCTAGATATACTGCGAGTGGTAATATGCATGGTTTTTCAAAAAATTTGACTGCTTTGCGAAAAGACATGGCAAAAGGCAAACAAGTAGAACTTTGTGTGATCGTCAGTGTGTTATAAGAGCGATAGCTTCCAAAAAATGTGAAACTTAACGTTAAAAAGTCCTAAAAACATTTTCTTATCTTTGGACTACTTCTATCTCCATTTATAATACAGAAGGTGTGCATATGAATTATATAGCTGAACGGAACAGATCGTGAACAAGCTAGAGGTTTGCTTAGAAATTATTCAACTAAAGTCTGAATTTTTCTGAGCTTTTAAATGTTTTGAGATTTCAAGTTTCAATTTAATGTAAAATAAACTTTGTGCGAATGTAGAGACCACTCTGTGGAGCTTGCTTTGTTCTATAGAAACCTGTTCTGAAGTTTCCTTAGAAGTCAGAAGAGAAGGCACTAAGGTAAAAAGTTGAAATGGAAACCGTGTCGAGTCGAAGTGGCCTTTCCAGATGAGACCCATACTGCTTTGAAGAGTATTAAGCGGTGATGCCAAATCTGCCTTCCAAATCTGCCAAGCGCCTCTGGACGCCGAGTTATGACCGTTCTTCGGAACGAAATATGAATGCAGAATTTAGGTAGAATTGATTGTTACAATCTTTCCAGCGCTCAGATAAAGCAATGTTAAGTATTAGCATAATAAATAAAATGTATCCATTGCATAAACAGCTCTGGTACTTGACATTGGACCATTTGAGCAAATTTGGGCGATTTTGCGTCAGTTTTGCGTTCAATTTACTGACCTGAAAAACGAGCATAACTCGGCGTCCAGAGGTGCTTGGCAGATTTGGAGAGCAGAATTGGAATCAACGATTAATGCTCTTCAAAGCAGTATGGGTCCCATCTGGAAAGGCCACTTCGACTCGGCACGGTTCCCTGTTTAGTTTCCGTGTGTTGAGCAAATCCTTGGCAACCAGACACATATTGAACCTGCAAAAATCTTTGTTAAGGAAGAAGCAAGAACTCAAAAGCTTCACAGCGTTTTTCTTCAAACTTGTCTTTTTTTGACATGGCAATGCTCCCTTATGAGAATTGATAGGCATCTTGTCTAAAAAGGGATTGATAGAGAACTTTTCATAGATTATTTTGCACCCTAAAAAATCCCATAGGCTCTGCGCTACCGAGAGATTTTCTTGAGCGAGCGAAAGAGCAGCCACTTTTTGACCTCGCTTCAGCGGATGTGTGCATGCCTATTTACGAATTATGTAAATTACAATTGACGTGAGCGCCGAAAAGAAATTGGTGGATGAACTCTGCTAGTCTTTGCTTTACCCTAGCGCCTCCAACTTTGAAGTTGTCGATTACTTCTATTCGCAGAAAGTTATTACTTGTAAAAATCTATACAGAAAATTATTGTTTGACAATAAATTTTACTAGCAAAACGTTTTCTTCATGAAACTGAACTTATGCGTATGCTAGCCTGTTACACCCGTATTCCGCGACCAATTAAAAGACTTGACCTGAAGGGCTCAACATGGAGATTACCTCGCAAGAACGTATTTATAGGGTGAGAACGTACCTCGGTCGCTTGGATTTTTGGCCTAAAATCTCCTTACACTAAAAATTTACAGGAGTTTGATATGCTTTAGAAAGCGCAAGAAAAGCACTTTCTTATGATGTTAACAGTACCGCGTCAAAGATGAAATTCTCTTAGAACAGTTGCTTCAAACATAAAGCAAAAAAATAGGACAGAACTTATGCAGCAACCTAATATATCAAATCAATTCAAAAGTTTGTACCGTTTTCCACCCATCTTCAAATCACTCAGATTAACACATTTCTGACCGCGCTGCACATGATACACTATCGACAGAAAATTATTGCAGATGCAGGTTTGCGACATCGAGTGCGGCAGAACAACCTCGCGCTTTTTTTAAGCTGAGAAAATCGCATTTTTGAGGGGATTCTGCTGATGCAAGACAAAGGAGAGTACAAGATCCGACCAGGAAACAAACTTACCCATTTTGAAAAACGAAAATCTTTCTTGTATAGTTATGAAAGGAAGGCTTAGGATACGGGCAAAATCACCGATTCAACCACTTTTAGACGCTAGTCACAAATATCCTGTTGATTTTGCAAAAACGCGCAATTTTCTAAAGCAATAGTGGGTATACTGTTGATAGATTTACTTATTTGAGTGTGATATTTGTGACCATCCTGCCAGATAACCCAAGGGTCTAAGTTTGAAAGATTCACAAACTTTAAAATTCGCCAATTCTAGAATGGTCACAGAGCCATGGCATTATGTAGAATTATGAGTCAAGTTTCGAACGGTTTGAAATACGTAAAAGTGAAGTGCAAGACACATCACCCTAGCGTAAGTTTTCCACGCATTTAATCTAGAATTATGCAACGAAAAAAGTCCCCCAATGTGTGCTACACATGCTGCAGCGCGCTAATCTGCTACGCGCGCGATTTCGCGATTAGGAACGTGAGAAAGGTAGGCAAATGCTCTAACAACATGCTCTGATGTTTGATGATTTATCCCATTTTATTTTACTATCCAGCGTCACCCCTGCTTCGCAGAGGCTCGCACTGGCTCTGCTATTTGTGTACCTTACTCATTCTCGTAAAATCGCACTGGAACTCACCGCGCTATGCCGACTACCACGAATAAAATGCAAACAACTACTCATTTAAAGAATTTTTCACGTGAGATCGGTGATTTCGCGTGGATGAAACTTTTCGCAGGGAGACAAACGTAAATTTGAGTAGGTTGAAGTTGTCATGGCTTGGTAGTCGCCATATGGGCAATAGTAATCGTGAGCTACATTTTTGTGCGAAAATCTTCTCAAATGCTTGGCTAAAACCCTGGCAAATTGACCATTTACGCAATCAATTCTTCTTGGCGCCGTTTTCGTTCTTCTGTAGTAAACTTTTGACCACTTTTCGGGCTAAAGTCCATCACTTGCACTTTTCCTTATCAACCACATCCTCGACTTTGCAAAAAGTAGTGATAAGGACCCATTTTTGCGGCACAGAAGCCAGGTGGGACCGTTTGGCGCGCAATTTTTGAGGGATCCACCCAACGAATCTACTCGTGCTTTTGCATGTTGGACTTTCATGAAGGTAGCACGCGCTGTGCAAAATTTGGGCTTAGAACGCTGGCTAGAACACGCTCTACCAATTTCGTAACAGACGGACACACACACAAAAACACGTAAACAACCCTTAGCCCGTTATTATAAGGTCTTGATACATTAAGGTTCACCAACAAGAAAAAGACAAAACTCAGACATGTAGAACAAAATGATACCAGCTTGCCAAGGCATTAGGAGGTGAATGGTGAACGTATAGGCAAACCAAAGCCTAAGCCCTACTGGATATAGCGTTTCCCATTTGACAAATATTGATGAGAGTACGCGATATTGCTTTGAGGAAAAAAACAGCTTTAGAATCTTGCATTTCTCTAAATTATTTTTAAAACCCTTTTCTGAGTGCCAGCGAGCTTACGAAATTAGCTGACTAGATCTGGATGAAGATAGAATTTAGAGGATAGCAAGACTCTAAATTGTCAAGTACGGAAGCATAGCATCTGTGCAGAAGCGATTTGGGCACTTTAGGCTTAGAGTGGAATGAAAATAAGAAGTGGAATCAACCCGAGACGAGCCCATACTTTACGCGTGTTACCCGTGTTACCGATGTTACCAAGGTTACTCGTGTTGCTAGTGTTACCAGTGTTACCGCTTTTATGCTGTTGAATATGGAAATGATCACAATACAATCTCAGCAATCTCACTGGGTGTGAGTACGACTAACACTAGTCACACGAGTAACAGGGATAACACTGGAACCGGGTAACACAAGTAACACGAGTAATACGAGTAACACTAATAACACCGGTAACACGGGTAACACGAGTGAAGTATGGGCAAAGCCTATGAGGCGGAGGTGAAACACCGGTCTAGAAATAAAAAGTGTATGAGACGGTAACCAAACCGAAACGTCTGCTGTGCAAAAATATGTTATTGGGGGTAACAGCATGCTTACAGATGAAGCAAACTCCCCTTACGCACATCCTCATCCTCAAACAAAGCAATCACGCATGGCATCTATACAGGTGTCCCAAAAGTCTTCAAGCCTAATATTTCTTCAGCTGCAACTGTACGAAACAACATTGTCACATGAAACTTTGCAGGAATATTATGAAGAACCTATCTCTATATATATAAAGCAGAAAATCTGTGAATTTATTTGTGCGCATTCGGGTACAGGTTGTGCAGGGTGTGCAGGATGTGCAGGATGTGCAGGATGTGCAGGATGTGCAGGGTGTGCAGGATGCGCAGGTTGTGCAAGCTGTGCAGGGTGTGCAGGATGGGGAGTTTAGACTGATAGATTGGCTCCAAACCGGACTGAAACCCGGGATGCCTGCTCGTAAAATAATACGGTACACTCAGTTTTCGAAAAAAACCCTTCACACAAGCCCTCACACTTTTGCGGAACGCATGCACCGTAACAAAAGACGACAGACGGATAATTGTCTTCGAGAATGTTTCGAATCTTCTAGAGCAAGCGTTCTAGACTGCCCAGAATTTGGTGCGGAACTGAGCAAACCTTGCTTTCCATGGCTGATCACAAAGAAAAGTCAAAGGCTCTCGAGCCGGCAATTGAAAGCACGTTGTTCTGTGAAGCACGTCTGTGAGATTCAACAAAAGTGTCAAAATGTAGCAATCAATTTCTTGAGAACATCAGGGAAACAGCATTTTTTTTTGTATCTTAATCCTGCATTAACGAATAGAGACTGTTCAATAGTTTTGCACTGTAGACATAGAGTGAAGCCTAGCTTTACAATGTGCAGTTTAGATTTCCGCAAAAACTTCAAGAGCAAATTAGTTATAAAGGTTTGAGTAAAGGGTACTTTAACATTGGGTCATCCTCAAAATCGTAGTATTGTTTGCTCCAAAAGCAATATTTTGAGAATGTACAGCGCGAAATATGTTTTTTAAGGAAAACTAGAAACTAAACGAAGTACTCATACGCAAAAATTTGACTGAAAAGCGAGGAATACCTAACAAAGTTTTTACTTTGGGAAGTTAGGCACAAAGACTTTTGGGACACCTTGTACAATCTGCGACGTAGCTCAGACATTCTGCCGTGATTGAGCAACTTGTTATACATAGGCTTCCAAGTTCTGAGTACTCACACCATTAGTGCTTAAGCCTTCGCTGCCGCTTTTAACGTGGGTCCTACACAAGATGGTCATTGATTCTCGGTAGCACAAGTGCTGTCGAAGCGTGAGAAAACACTTAGTGGATACCGCAAACGCGGCCCAAGCGAAACGGCCGCGAGGGTCCGAACCAATTTTGCTTTGACATTCTGAGACAGCCTATACTATTTGCACATTGAATAATTACATAGTTTACATAGATGCAGAGAAAGTTTCAATATATATCCTAATTTCACGAGCACAAGATGCTGTCGTTTTCAGATCGGAGGCCTGCGCTGCGTACTCGACCTATGCAGGGTGCGCGCACGTGCACAATAATATGGAACGTAAACTGCATACGCTCGTGCGTTGTGAATGCCGCGCTCTGGCTCAACCCCTGAGACCATCAGGACATGCTAAGGAATTTCGCGAAAAACCCTACGTACTGCTGCTTACCTAAAAGAAGAGTGCGGAAGAGCGAGCATTCGGCTACATAGTCACAGCGAGCGGTGGAGCTGCTCGCATTTCACAAGGGAATATGCTTCCTTCCGCGGATTTAGGATACCCTATGTCCGATCTGAGGTATCTTATCTCAGTATAACCTATCTTCGTAAGTGTCGCGCTGTAAAAGCAAATTTCTGATGCAAAATTTGTTTTTTAGTGAAATAAGTACCACATTGTTTGATACTTGAAGTCTTACGGCTTTGAAATTTTTCCCTGCATGTTAATTCGCTTTCAAAAAATCAGAATTACAGCATGTCAATAGTGCAGCTCAGTACAAACCTGCAACATAAAACTTACTTTTTTGTCGGTTCCCTTCTGAATGACTCTGCTTCAGCGTCATATGAGCTCGTTCTCACAGTATATTTGCCGTTCTACGTGGATATTCCGATAAGGAAAAATCTGACAATTGATGCAGAAGTGACAATCAATATGACCGTACGCAAACCAACCAATACCATAGTCCTCAACCAAGCAAGAATTTCCATAATAAAAGAAAAATGCAGTGCAACTTCAGTAAGTTGTTTGATATTATATTTCGATAGGCACTTGGGAGCTGCGATCCGTATTGATTTACTGCGCGAATTCATCTTTCATTGTGAAACAGCAATCAATGACATTGACAGTTACAGCTTGAAAAACCAAAAGCGTAAAAATTGTAATGAAAGGCGCTCATGTAAAGATCACAGTAAAGGGCGAAAATATTGATTTGCAATACATTGACGTGTTAAATTGACTTGTAATTTATCCCGTACTTTCAAGTTTATTTTTGTAATTTTTTGAACAGATCATGCGATGTGCATGTATACGACCGGTTTTTGAAGTTTATAGTACCACGTTGAAAAACTTAAGATTGCTAAGACCCCCCCCCCTTTTGCTTCTAACCACGAAACTATGCGTGTTTGTATTTACTTATGTATGAGCACAGTTATTAAGGCTCTGTGCATAAGGTTTTGTTAGAAATTCACATCAAAAACATTTGTAGTGAAAATTCGAAAATTTACCGAATGTAAAAAGGCACTGCAATTATTAGCGCTGCTCTGACCTCTTTTCACAAATTGCTTTATTTGTGGCAATGTTTGAATGCGCTCCGGTAACATCAAGACCAACGTTTTACATCAGATTAACATGCAATCGCAAATTGGATAGATGCTGTTTGCTACTGATGTAATAATGGCGCCCCACAGTGTATAATTAGACGTGACATCAGTTTTGAACATGAATATAGCTTAGAACAGCGCAAGCATACTTGTAAAAATTGGTCATATATTTCGGATACTTGGTCGATGTGGCCTTCTTACTTCAAGCATTATTTACGTATAAAGCCTACAGCTGGCTCTAATCTGTGTTCCCTGTTAAGCGTATGCGAGAAATTTGTGGAAGTCTCTAAAGCAGAAAATTCGACGCGCGGCAACAATAAAATTATTCAAAACTGTACCGTGTAAGCGTTTAAGACAATGATGATCGACAGAGCATGGACACCTTGCTTGGCAAAACCATCCTTATCATAACTCCCTTAGGGCACTGAAAAGACTTCAATAGTTGTTTTTACCTAAGCCATACTATTAAACTTTTATCACAAAAATTCTAGCAACTCCTCTCACAGGGGCCTAAATTGAAGTCAATTTTGAAACCATTCCCCTCTTTCTAAGACAGTATGCATTTCCTTTAAAGAGGCCGCTTCGACCAAGTATCATTCCTTTGTCAGCTGATGTAGCCATACGTGTGGAGTAATAGCTCCATACGTTCATTACATATAGCCATGTTCTGGCTCACTTTGAGTACGATGAGAGAACACAGTTCACCAGAAAAAAGACTGGAGGTCATTCGGGGCTTTGCCGCGGATGTTATAGTTATGTGACTGAATAAATGTGAACGAAGTGAGTATAGTGATCGCATCTCAAAAATATTCCAGCAAAATGAACTGCGTTTTCATAGCTATTTATACACTAAAGAGGAGGTTGTTGCGAAAACTTTCCCAGAATTCAAGACTTCTCCCGCTTAAACTCATTTTAGACTACGATTGAGTTCCAGAAGTTCACAAAAGCTGTTGAAATTTAACAAAAAAGAAAATGCGCTTACATCTTACGCAAAAAGTCGCGAACGAAAATGCTGGCTTATTTCGTTAATGAGACGCTATCGACGCTTGCGATAGTGTCGCTGCTTCTACTTGAGCCATGACGATCTGATATATGATGTTGCAGGGTCCCGTTGGGACCCCGCGGAAATCTCCGGCCAGAGCCAAATGCCCGTCGGCTATGGTCTTCCTCCTTTGCTCGTCTGCGCCGCGCAATGCGCGCTACCATGCTACCCCAAACGCGGGCATAGGGCATGGCTCTGCTATGTACTCTTTTCCGGGTGGGGGAACGAAAGCCGCCAGGTCCAGCCGCCTTTCGCGGCCAGCTGGTCCTTTCGCAGCGTTGTTGCATGTTGTTCCAGGACCAGCAGTCCGCGGAGGCGGCTGGACCTGGCGGCTTTCGTTCCCCCACCCCTCTTTTCCTTGTTGTTAAAACCCAATTCTAGCAAACTGTATATCAAAATGCTCTTCATCTCTACTTTGTCGCTGACAATGGCGCAAAACCCCATTTTTCGAATCTAACAAGAAATCTGGCAAAAACCGTGTTGTGGCAAATCTCTGTTTTTTCCTAGTTCAAATCATTAAACGTATTTTTCTTGCATTCGATTGATCTTGCTTCCTTTTATAATGCAGACAGCGTCGCAAAGATTACTTTTTTAGATTATGGCGAATTTATTGCGAAAAATCCCAAAAAATGCGTTTTTCTTTACCTTCTTCTCTTTTGTTTTCGCAGCGGTTTTTTTCCAATCGCTGACTGTGACACTGCTCGGAATAATGAGCACAACAACCTAGATAACGTCACAGCAAACAGCGACAATGCTGAAAAATTCAGTACGAAATTGAATTGGCTTTGACGTGCACTTCAACTTGGTAAAAACCAAATTTGGGGATTTCACAACTAATTCTTTTATTATCTTCTCCTCTAGACCACTTCCAAAACATGGTTTTTTTTGAAACAATCACAAAAAAAGAAGTTAGTTTTTTCTCATCTCTCCTCTCCCACCCCCTCCCAACCCGCGTTGTGGATTGCCTGGTCCTGGAGCAGAAACCTTCAATTCGAAATGCCGCCAAATAAAAGATTTGAACACTCTTGCAGCGTTTCTATACGTTTCCCAGAAGTTTCTTTCGCTATGCCTTTCTGTTTTGCATCTCAACCGATTATTTTCTTAAGCAACTTTTACTTTATGTGAAAGGCGAATATTCAAACAGCCCTCACTTTTAAGGTCCTAGCTTTGAACTATCGAAGTATGAGCAGTTCTTAAAATACTGATTTCAAATTTTGTGTGAGCGGTTGCGTTTTTCCCACAAAATCATCTCCCCAGGGGCGAGAGGTACTGCGATAGAGTTAATGTAATGGTGAGTGACTTTGCCCACATGCAACAGACACGTTTCTGTTGCATGCTGTGCTTTTGCAGTTTTCTCGAACATACGTCATTCTTTCTGGGAAAGCTATATAATGAAAACTACGATGGTCTCAGCTTGACTGATCATTTCGCACTCTTTTCTCAAAGAATATCAAAACAGTACGCACATGTTCTACCTTATAAAATACTAAACTTTGAAAAAGGATTTGAGCTATCAAGAACCACACATTGCCTTAGAAAGAAAACCAAACATGCTGACAGCTTGACGCTAGGCTACTCAGCACCGCTGAGTAGCCTAGCGTCAAGCGTTACAACAAATTTGCACTTTACTGCAATGCGTCGTTTATATGACATGCGGAGCATACTGTTAGAACCGTTTTTAATCTCTCAAAAAGTGATTGCATCATTATGAAACCTCAAGTACTCAAAAAAGTATGCAATGAAGCCAGCATGCGTGAAAACCTCAAACCACAATTGTTCACATTTTTCGAAATCTTCTAACGGCCTTTTGCACAACGGAGTTGTATGCTAAAAATTCTCACCGTAATCCTACAGCAACAAGGAGCGATCGGTGTGTTGTCGCATGTTGTATCTCTAAGGCCCGTATGCAATAACATCCCTGTGGTAAGGGGAGCGGCGTCCCCAATGATGAAGAGGCCGGCGTGGCATTCGCTCGCGGCCCTTTCATAATGGGGAACGCCGCTCCACTCGCCGCGGGGATGTTGGTGCATACGGGCTAAGTTGAAGCAAATTACAAAATGGTAGCTGAACGTAGGCAAAAATTTTTAGGAAAAAAAGATATTAACTATTAAACAGCGTACATGATCTTGGTACACCCTGTTATCTGTCATTATATGACTTGTTGAAAGAAAACGTATGTTTGAAACAAATGCAAAGAAGTTATTGGTAACAGGTATCAAACTCTAGTGTTTTTCCAGCGAGATCAATTCACTCGCAATGCAGACCCACATTCAAAGTATCCCGCGCTTTGATAGAGCGGAGACGATTTTTGTGGAGAAAGAGCTTACAACTCCTTTCACAGGAAAGCAAATATTTGTGGATTATTGTTATACACAAAAGTGCGCCAAAAAATCAAACGAAAACATCCAAACATCCAGAAGATATGCAAAGGTCATCCAAGACATCATACAAAAAAATCGTAGCATGTCGAAAAAGATCATAGTTTTCTTGCTGGAAGGACCAGGTCGTTCTCCTTTTCAAGAAATGGGGATGAAATAATGAAAATAAACTGAGATTGACGTAAGAGCAACTAATTCATTAACATTTTTTCCAGTGTGGCCAATTCGACCAAATATCCTTTCATGTACAGATTCAAAAGAATTTGAATTTACCTTGCCTAAGAGGCAACTATCTTGTTTAAAAGCAGTGTCCAGGCTGAATTTAACCCCCTCCGATCAGTGCCGATTCTGAATGACGGCCCCACGAGAGGGGCATTTGCGTGGTCCGGTCCTCTAGTGTTGTCTTTGAATGGAGATAAAGGGCCTGGAACGGCCGAAGTGCTTCCAAGCCCCGCGTAAATCCTATCAGGCTCCGCCCCCATGTACTGAAAGCTGTCCGCGTCCTCAAGGCAGGCCGATGCGAGACTTCTGACAATATTTAGAAGATCCTATCAAAAATTCAGGTTCCCGAAATATTGTTTTCAAAAAACAGGCAAAAGACAGTTTTTGCTCGAAAAAGCCAGTGTTCTTATTGGCGTTCTAATCAACACTCAAGGTATATCGTAGACTTCACCCTCATTCAAGAGAGCTGAACAAACTCAAATTTGTCTAAGCATGCTAGTGTGCAATGACGTACGTAGCGCCGAATTTTGGTCTAACCTCTTGTTGCTACCTAAGCTGCAGTGAACTGGTTGATCTTTGCAATCCAAAAAGCATCTCAATTCTACAAATATTTACCTATGGTATTTAGAATGGCAAAGCTGTCGATATAGAAGAGGTTGATTTTGATCACGCTCACGGAAAGGTTAGCTTTCATCTGCGAGATAGTCTACCGGTGGGACGGGAAGTCATGCTAAAGGTTTGCATTCGATATAATATTCTAGCAGCATAGTATCTGCTTCTGCAGCAAATACTTAACAATTAACATTCATAGCCAAATTGTAGACTCAAAACAGACCACAGTATTTTGGTGATGTTCCAGACAGCGTAAAAACTACTACACCTGTTTGAGATCTAAAGAATCGAGTGTCTAGTTCGTGTACACTCAGCGTCGTTATCACGAATAGCTTTTTCAGCATGATCCCAATTCTGACACCAGCAATTTTAAGAAATGTATGAGCTCAGCCGGTGTCTTGCAAGAATAAAATTTGAGAGGGCCTCTGGGCAAGAAATACGGAGAGAGTCGCCCTTGTTCATCCAAAAGAATGGACCTTAGCTGGGAAGTGCTTAAAAAGTGTAAAAAATAGTCACGAATAAGCAATTCAGGCGTACTTATTCACTCTCCAATGCTGTTGGTTGTTATAGCAGTCATTGATATAAAAAAGTGCTACAAAGTAGAGTTGAAAAAACTTTTATTTGGATTCCAAAAATTCAAAAGCCCTTTTTAACGGGAAGACACACGAAGATGAGAATTTATAAGCTTTCTATGTCTTCCTATGTTTTCCGCCGTCGCTCCTATCTTTCAAGCACGGTGCAGCAAAAGGCCAGATAGAAGTCACTGCAAGTCATGCTACTTTTTTACTTATTTGGACACCCTGATGGTCTGTCATCACATGGCGCGGAGCCGAGCATAAAAGCTTCCATATGTCTCTGTCCCTCGCTTCAGATATCATGATCTTCTTATTTGTCAACGGTAGCTGCAATTAAGAGCGCCAGGTGGAAAGATTGTGTCTGTGTTAATGTCTCAGTTTTTCTATCCATTCTTAGAACACTCCTACCCACCTCGTTTTTGGTCTTCCTCAAATAGGTTTTGCTAGGAATTTGCTTTAGTGCTCTTAGCGCCTATGTGGCGTCTATCCTGCCATCAATGCTTCGTTTGCTTCGCTTTCGTCCATTGAGTTATGAAGACGGAACATTTTTTTCATGTCCCTGGAAAGTCCAACGAAATGTCGCTTGTGTCAAACCATCTCCCAAGACTGCTCTCGAGCGCTCTATAAATGGGCCATAGAGTTTTCGACATTGTTTCAGTGTTGGCCCAAGTCTCAACTGCGTAACGAAGGGCCGAAAGAGCGGTTGAGCCGAACACGCCGTGGAGGCCTTTTTTGAAGACCGGCGGCCTAGGCCGTTCTTCTTCTCCTGTTAAGTCAAGTTCGTTCTTCAAGCTCACCAATCGTCAAAACTTCACGCGAGAAGCCTCCCTAACGTGGGTGCCTTTCGAGTTCATTTCCGCATTGCGAAGGGCATAAATTGTTTTCCCTTCTATTTGTTCGCGGTCGGTATGCTCTTCACGTCTCTCCTAGTTACTTCATTGTCCACTGCAAGGCCGCAGTAAACAGCTTCGGCAAAATTGTGTCGCCTTTCGAACCCCATTCACAGTTGAGATGGAGTAAGGAGATGGAACAGCTTCCCGTTATTGTACGGTCTTGACGGATGAACATAGTGTCGACGCGGTTAAAGACTTTTTCATAGTTGTAGGACGAGCAAGCGGTACTGAGAAACTTTCTTGACCCTCGAATTTGTGGATGCGCGTCGTTTCTTCACGAATGGCTGCGTAAGCTCTGTGAAGTTAAAATCTCAAAGTTTCTACATTGTCTGATTAAGCTCATGATTTAGTGAGTGTGTAACTCACCTCGGAATTTGGAATATCATTCTCTCGGACTCATAGGTGCGATAGGGGGAGCCGGGCTCTCCCCAGGTGAAGGGGGTCCCGGCTGTTCCCGACCTTCCAGGTGAAGGGGGTATGTGAGTCTGGGGGGGGGGGGAGGAAGATAGAAAAGATAAAAAAGCGTGGTATGAAGAGCTCTAATTTGTACCTTATTTAGGCACAAATTGAAAAAATTTAAAAATTTTCAAAAGAAATTAAAAAATTTTAAAAAATTGATTATGAAGATCTGTGATCCTGTTTCACTGCATCAACAAAAAACGAAAGCAATAAGGTTTATCCCAAAAGATGTACAAGTTAGGAACAACTTCATTTCCTGCACATCATCATCAACAACATCACTATCGCTAACGTCAGAGACAACAAGTTCGCTGCCTGAAAAATCTTCTTCTTCCTCCGAAAGGTCATCGGAGTAGAAGTAGAATTGCGTGCTAAAGCGTTCTGAGTCGAAATTGGATTTGAAACTTTCTTCTTCTTCTAAGCGCTTTTGTGATTTTTTCCTGGCCCTCTGGTAGCACCAGGAAGTCAGCAGGTAGGTGACAGTTTCTTCATACCATTTTTTAGGATATTTTAAAAAGTCGTACGGTAACAGCCTGTCTGGACCACTTATACCAATCCTTTAAATGAAGTTTTTAGATAACAATGTGTTTAGTAGAAGGTTGACAAATCTTAAGTATTTGCTTAGATGCTCTATCGTTGTACGACTTCTGCGTTGTGTTCTGATAACAGAGTAGATAGAAAATTTCTTTCTCCACCTCTGCCGTGCTAGTCGGAATGGAAATTAGCTTTGCTATGTAGTAAGTCCATCAGATTTTTCCGGTAAGTAATGAGAAAAGAGCCAGATCGCATATGCTTTCGCAACACGGGAAGGAAATATTGCATACTTTTTTGAGCCTTGTCAAACTCTGGCTTCACCTCCTCTGGCATACGTCCTGTTAGCTGATGAAAAAGGTGCTCAACTTTTTCTTTAACAGCATCTGCGGAATAGCCGAAAAAAAAGTAGATAGTATGCTGCGCGCTGGTTTATTTCTTCAATATCATAGGTCATAATGTCACAAGGCGAATAACTTCCAAAAGCATAAAGCACAGAGTTGGGTTCGCACTCCAGCCGGGATCTAAGTGCAGTAAGTATGCTTTGTGCTAACCTTCCTTTTGTTCATATCCATGTTTGTGAATCTAGCAGCCTTGAATTCTTCAGCAACCTGAAGATCAGCAATGGACTTCCTGGACATCTCCTCATTGAAACTAGACAATCTGCTTGGATTCCTTATGCAGGAAATCAGAGAGTTTCGCTCAATTGCCAACTCTGTATCAATGTCGACAACATTTTCGTCGGCGTAAGATTCTCCTTCTGCCTCGCTGTTGAACTGGAACACATGCGAGTTATCTGCGATTTTGTATAGTATTCTGCCTGCCGTTTCCTCTTCAAACTGCCAACCTTTCCAAAACATTGAGGGATATTTTAATAACACGTTATTCTTCTGAATGTCTTAGAGTTTTTGTCTTATTGAAACCAACCATTCTCTACAATTAGGTGAGTCTAGAGGGTTTTCACAAAAGTTATCTTCTTCAGCACTAGGTTTACAGAGTATGGATTCCAGAAGTGGGCGGGTTTTTGTGTGAAGGTGTGGAAATTCACCAATCTCCCATAGTTTTTTGAGTGTGTGCTAATAATGATGGCATAACTGTCAATCAAAAGCGCATTTTTTACCAAAAAACATAAACATATAACAACTATAAGCACGCTCAAATAGACGCGTTCGCTCACGTTCCCGTTAGTGCTGATAACGATGTCAATCCACATCACATTTTTTACTATTAACTTGCTCCGCCTCGCTCTTATTAGGTCGTCCAGAAAGTTTTTGGGCATGAATTTCAAAATTCATAACTTCTGATTTTTCCAACCGATTTGACTGCTTTCACTTTTATGTGAAAGGTAAGTCATGCTTTTTATAATGACATCTCAGCTGCTTAGTAATGGTCATCTGTTGCATAGATAGAAGCGATAGAAGAAAAATGGTAAAAATTTTAATTTTCTGCGTAAGGTCATAAAAAATCGGAGACTTGCAACAAAAATCGGAGCAGTCAGTACTGTAGGTTTTTTCACCAGCTCTTTCTAACAGTGCAAAGTTTGCGCAGATTGAGCGTCTCCATAAAAAGTTATGACTTTCCTAAAAAATGCCAAAATAAATTAAATTCGCCTTTTTGTATTGCTTGCTCGGAAATCATAACTTTTCATGGAGACGCTCAATCGGAGCAAACTTTGCACTGTTAGAAAGAGCTGGTGAAAGAACCTACAATACCGACTGCTCCGATTTTTTTTGCAAGTTTCTGATTTTTTATGCTACACAAAAATTCAAATTTTGAGTGATTTTGGTTTTGAGCTTCTATCTATGCAACAGATGACCATTACTAAGCAGCTGAGATGTCATCATAAAAAGCATGACTTACCCTTTCACATAAAAGTGAAAACAGTCAAATCGGTTGGAAAAATCAAAAGTTATGAATTTTTGAAAATCGTGCGCAAAAACTTTCGGGACGACCTATACGATGTGTTGGCTTTCATGGGTCACCGAAGCAAAGGTTTTTTAGAGCCGGGAAGCAAAGAAGCTTTCGAATGGTTTATGCATAGATTGCTGGGCGAAAAAACTTACCAGTTTTTAAAAATGGAGTGGAGATATTTACTGTTAGCTTGCTCCACCCAGTTCCCTCGATGTATTGGCTTTTATGGGTCACCGCAACAAGCATTTTTTTGAAGCCGGGAAGCTCGATGCGTCAACAAGCTACATACCATTCGAAAGCTGAGATCATGGAGAATCGACGTAGACCGTCGCCTTTTTTCCAGGTCTTCTGTGACGCGAGATATGAGGGATTGTATGTGCTTCAAAAATTAGCTGATTTTGTGCCCTCACTTTCTGCTCTCTAAATGAATGCTACGAGAAAGTCGACGGTCTACGTTTGTTAATGAAGACTTGCTCTATCACACAGATAGATAACCAGCAGTGATTAGGTCTTCGCTTGGCAGAAATCTGCTGTTAATGGACCTTTTTTCGGATAAAATCCGGTATATCTCTCGGGAGGGGGACTAGAAAGAAAGTAATGGTCTAGGTCGAATCCTCTTAATATAAATCCTCTTAATGCTCGAATCGTCTTAATATAAATTTATGAGTGTACTTGCTGTTTGAAGTAGTCAGCCTGCAAAACCTTTTAGTAACGATTTTTATTTTATATTCTCAGAGTACAATACCAATCTCAGCCCAGGTGAAGGGGGTCATCGGGAGTTTGGCCTCAAAGTGAAGGGGGTAAGATCCATCACTCCCCCTATCGCAACTATGCTCGGACTTCTAAAAATGAGCCAGAACTGCGAAACCATTGTCATTGCATTGCAAAAGCTTTGCTAGTTCGCTGGTTTTCGAAGATTTTTCACAGTAAAATGACAATTCTCTCAGCCATAGATAGACAAAGTGAAAATTATGTCAAACACTGCGACCATTATTTCAGCTTTTGTACAAGGGCTCACAGGAAAACGCAACCGCAAAGTGGAAGGAGACGTTAGAGGATATGCCTGCCCAAATAAAAAACTCTGACAAAATCATAATTGTTTACTCTAAAAATGAGTTTGCTGCTTTCTTCGCAAATTTGAAAGTAATTACACCAAAGTAATTGCTTCTCCAACCTTCACCAAAACAGTGATTACATTATTCGAAAGTTTCACAGATTCCTGGGAATTTGAGTGAAAGCAGCGCGTAAAAATCCGTCACACAAGTTTGCAGGTTTTTAATAAGCTTTTTTTTTCAAATGGCAGCTAATTCACCGCGGGCAGCCCGTGCGAAAAATTCATACTGTAGTCATGCAGTGAAAACGTTCGCGATTTGCTCCAAAACCTAAACTGAAAAACTCTGTATGGTACTTGGATGTTGACAGTAGACTTTGTGGAAAGATATACGTTCACGTTAAACAGTGCACACATACTTTTCGGACTCTCTGAAAAGTTATATATCGGCGTTTTCAGACATGTTAACTCATTAAACAGTTTTTACGAGGTTTTAAGCGTCCGAAACGGTTCCATTGCACTTTGGAAAATACTGGAAAAAGTTGCTGTTTTCACCTGAAGTAAATGATGAAATGATAAAGTTTTCAGCATGCTGAGTTTCTTGAACCTTCCTTAAAGTTCCGCCGTAGTCATACAGTAGAGAAGAGCGATAAACGATCTACTCCATATCCTAAATCTATACTGATTTTGCTCTACTGAACGATTCTCGAAGCTAGGCAAGAGGCTTTTTGGGGGGCAGTTTATCAACGATTGAAAAACACACCTTCTTGACTAGTACTTACTTTTGAGACGCCCTTTATCAGCTGTCTACAATTCCGTCGCGCAAATTTGAATCCATAGGCACATAGCTTCCGTTACCTGGTGCAAACATGCTAAGTTTCCTTGCACAAACTGCGTTTACAAAAAATATGCGCGAATACAGCATCCAAGTTGCGCTGCGACTGTGACCGATGACATGAGCTACTTTTCGCGGCAGTTTGCTGGGGCCACTTACCGATTTGTTGTGCAGTTTTGAGGAAAATGAAAGCTTATCGATCATCATCAATCTCTCAACTCTGTTTTTGGGCCCTATGAAAAATTGATATAACTAAAGGTTCGGAATCGCTGTTTCCTTAAGTTTGCTTTTGACCCTCTGGTGACGTAGTACGGTTAGACATGATGTCGAATGATGCTGCTAGATATCTGAACGAATAACCCTTTGAAGTTTTTGACATATTCAGGTTTATAAAAGCGAACCGAAGCTTTAGCTCAAATGAAATGTTAAGCGATCTTAGCGGCGGGATTTGGTAAAGACAAATCCTGCAGAAAGGCTGAGGTAAGGATTCGGAGCAGGAGCCGAAGAAAAAAGAAACGGAGATCTGCGGGAGTAAAGTAGAACAGAAAAAAGGAAGCAAGAATAAGTCTTCGCAGGCTTCAGCCCATATTGTGTACTGTCGACTCCCTAACTGTGGCGAGGAGGATCCGTGATGGCCAACAGAGATCAGTAGATTAGGTATGCCTCAGCACAGGGCAATGCAACGCTAGAGCCGCTAGCGCATCTCCGCCTCGCCAAAGTTGGGGATCCGCTCATACCCTTTACCAGATCGTTAACCAAAATCGGCGATGCTGGAAAATTCGGCTAGTAGATAAAAAGCTATACATTATTCGCTAATGCGATACAACGCAGTAAAAACACAACGGATAATCACATAGGAGTAGCATCGACTGCAGAACCAGATTTGAGTTGGGCAGCATATTCTTAAGCCTTCAATATTAAAACAAAAAAATGTGACTGTACTGCAGATCCCGTACTCTGCGCCAATCAACAAAGGAACCAATGGACTTTACCAAAATCTCTACCAGGACCGCAACAAAAAAACAAAGTAAGAAAGATATCTAATTTTTCGATCACATTACAGGGAATAGTACGGAAGGCGACATACCAATTTCGTACCTCACAAACACTCTTCCGCTTTTGTGGCAGAAACGATGCGAAGGGGGGGGGGGGTTGCAGGCTGCGACCACGTGCCATAAGTGACATAGCGACATTGAGCAGGAGTTGGAGAAGAGGAGATACGTTGCACACTTTTTGCACCTATGTCGCCTTCGAAATGCTTCCCCCCCCCTAATTTCATGTTTCTATCAAAACGCCAGCTGGCAGCAAACAGAGTCAAACAAAACATTTTGACTACAAGTTGTTGTGACTGCGATACCCTGATATACAATGGAAATTATAAAAAGCAAAGAATTACTGAGTTCCAAAGGGTTTTTGTTTTCCCTCAAGTACAACCGCGTTGACTGTCAAGAGAAGGTTTTGCACTCTCCGCGGATTTTAGGACAATCAAAACCAAGCAATAAGCGTTATACCATAGCTTTGTAATTTAGGATAGCAGCTGTAACACAAATGGAGCCGACAAGTGCTCGAAAGATGGTTCCTTGTTTTGATGAGCCAGAGTATAAGGCAATTTGGAAAGTAAAGATAATACATCCTAAAGGAACCACAGCGATCTCAAATGCGAGGATATTAGATGTAAAAACGTGAGTGATAACTGCATTCGGACTGATTTTGATCAAAACATATTTGTCACTCATCAGGAGAACGAGTAACCAATAATACGGATTTAGGTAACATAGTGAGCGACTTCAAATGTAATTCTACTTATAAGGGAAACTGCGGCAATAACGCATTCCTTGCACGATTATGGATCTAATTTCTAATATATCCAGTCTTGAATTGGCACAGTGTGGCAAGCACCAAAATAGGTACAGAACGCAGCCAGGAATAATCCTATATCTTGAATAGGATATATCATTAGATAGCGCAGACCTAGCCCTACAAGATAGTGCTCAAATATCTACACCAGATTTGCTCCTTGCGAAGTTTTGAGCCGAACTAAAAAAAATCATGCGTCCAAAAACCCTAAGACCAATCAAAACAAAATTGCATCTTCGCTCAAAAAATCCTACAAAATTTCTTTCTTGCTCACACGTAGACACTTTATGTAAGACATTTATCTATGCGGTTGCTGGATTTTTCTCTCAGCAATACGATAGCCAATAGTAAACCCCCATCACTGCACTCGACTGATATCGGCCTACGTTAAACGTAGGACGGCTCAGTCCAGCATCCAGTGAGCTATTGATCTGGATGCGGATCTCTTTCTAAATATGATAATCATGTTCGCTTTTTGAAAAAAGGAACCACTTGAGCTGGTTTGGTTTGAGCAGGTAAGCTATTGGAATTGAACGCGCGCGGCCATGGCTCGACACCGGCAGGCATCACATTTTGCTGTATCGTAGGTCGTCTTTGATAGCGATCACTATCGGAAAATCGTGATGACTGCTATCAAGGATTTTGCTTAGAAAATGCATGGATGAAACAAAAACGCATTTTTTGACGAAAATCTCATGGAAAATTAAAACAACTGCAACATGAGCTCAATGAAATAAATCTACAAATTCTTGCTTTAAGCAGCTTATCAAAGAAAAAAATCAGCAAACTTTACGAAAAAAAAGTTTCCTTGCTTTCCTCGCCAAAATCAGCTGCTCATCAATCTTCTCCTTTCCGGGCCAAGGTATTGTGTAGTTTTGCGCCGATTTTGTCTGCCTTTTTTGGCAAACTGATGCGTATCGTAGCTTACTCAGGAGCAACCTACAGGAGGCTTGTCTGTGTCTCCTTTTTTGCACACTATTTGCATTACTCTAACATCAGTCCACGTTCAGTTATTGTGAACTGATATGCAAGAGTTGACTGCAGCAGGTGGATGGATGGTCAACTATCAGTTCACTCGCCATGCTTATACATGGGAAAGGTGGGCGGTCATCAGTTCACCTCACCTAAGTCAAATGATGGATTGAGTTCAGTTCACCTGAACTGATCGAGCTTTACAGCTTGTACTACGGACCGATGAGAAAACGAAGTTTTTCATGGTTTTGCCAAATTAGTGCTGAGATATTTTAGCGCTAACAGTTGTATAGTACATGCAGTTAGCAATGAAACTTTACATTTTCAGCCTTCTTGAACACCTAGCTTACGAGAAATGACGAACCGAGCTCTCCTCATCCGAATTCTTCTCGCCTAGTTGCCAAAAACTCGATAAGTCTCGTAAACCAGCTGCTGTAAAAGGCTGAGAATTCTCGCTTCTAAGGTCCTATAGTATAGAAGTGCCAGTGCTAGAACATCTCAGCATTATTTTAGAAAAACCTGAAAAACTTCATTTTCCCAGTTTCTCGCTGAGAGAAAAATACAGCAACTGCATAGAGAAATGTCTTATACGAAATGACAATGCATGAGCAAGTTAAGAATTTGGAAGAATTTTTCTAAACGAAATTCCAATTTTTTTTTGATTAAGCTGCCGCAAAACCTTAAGCACTATCTTATAGATCTAGATTTGGTCTATTAAACAATATACCGAATCCCATTTGGGATATAGGATCATTCCGGATTATGCGGTCTGTACCTATTTTGGTGCAGGAACTATGCGTCAACCTAATATATTACTAGATGCGGCCTTTGAACGCTGATTCCAAATTTGCCCTTCTTTTGCTTTTTAGCGGATCGAGTCTCCAAAAGAAATCGTCTGAGAGTGTCAATAAATGGCATGCAATTATCGAAAAGCTGTACAAAAACTGTACAAAAAAGAGGGTGGATCAATTTTGTGGCAGTAGACTGAAACAAGGAAGAAATACAGCCGGTAGAAATCCGTATAGGTGTTTTTGAACGAATTTTTGCTGATTCTATGCCACTGAAAGTCAGCGTCCCGGCCAAATGGTGGGTACCCGGATATTACAGTATTGCAATGGCAGATCCCCAACTAATTTATCGGTGAAGATCAAAGTTTAAAGCGAATAAGCGCGTCTGAAAGCCCAAAATCCGTTTCGGAAGACTTCTGGACCCCGCTCACTTACACGTATATTGTAGCTACCGCGGACACGGAGGGTTTCGAAAAAAGCTCATTTGTGTCGTTTTCAAGCGCTGGAATGTCCAGAACGGCTTCAGCATGACGAAAGTCTCAGAAAAGTGAGAACCGGAGAGTAAATCTTGCCGAGACAATGTCTTCAAAGGCTGCATCCACCCAGAGTCCATGCAGCCAAGTTTATTAATGATGAATAAGCCCTAGAAGTAGACCAACTGCGGTGGTCTACTCCCTTATTGTTGCTTCCCAAGAAAAGAAATTTGACCTGAAACTTCTTGCGCTCCATTCATCATCCAGACGGCCCTGTCACACGTTCTTACATGGCAATCAACTTCGAAACGCCTGCTACTATGTGAGGTGGCACTATTGCATGCGACGAGGTTTCCTGTTGCATACGACGTGAGTTGCGCTGGAGCACTTGTCTATTTCTGCCAAACTAGGGCTTCAGAAAAGACAATTTTAGGGCTTTCCAGAATTTGGGATTGTACATCATATCCAAATTCGGTTACGGAAGTGCCCGATAACAATAGTAAAGTGGAAGTCACTGGTCGTAGAAGGTCATGTGGAGGTGCTTAAAACTACGTTCATAATGTTTTGATGGTCGGCATATGGGGTACGTGCGTCACCTCTGCTTTGCAGAGAATAGCATCGCTTCACTATCCATATGCCTTCCATGCTCTTCCTAAGAAAATCTGCTTTGCACTGAACGGTTAATGCCGACCACATAAATGAACTATTTTTTTTTCAAAAGAGTTGCCATGTTGAGGCGGTAATCAAATGGTAAACTTTCAGCAAAAAATAAAACCAGTCTCAGTTGTTTTTCTTAAAAGCAACACAATTTGTTGGGTAACAAGTTAGTGATTTATGTAACTATCTGTTTGAACCCATTTTTGCATTTCAACCACTTTTCTTCCTGTTGATATGCTCGCATTTTGTCACGGCAAAGCATTAGTGTCGTCAAATTCACTATAAGCCAAAGATTTTCAAGAGTGCTGCGCCAGCGTACCTCGCAGCTCGTGAGTTCTAGGCCCGTGCTTAGCTCCCTGCAGGGGGATGGAAGACAGAGAGAAAAGAGTGAAAGAACATTTGTGGCGATTTCTGTTGTAGGGACGTCGCTTCCAATCTCATGCGTAAGAGACCCAGTTGCCGCGCATACGAAGTTTTGCTTTCCTCATTTACCTAGTTATCAATGATCGAACCGGACGATGTCAAATATCATCAAACAAAACAGCTTATTTCAAGTGCTCCAGCATAGGAATTCGGTGGCTTGAACGAAAGAAAGTTTTTTGTTGAAAGGTAAATGACTTTTCTAGGATGATTAAGGACTGCTTGCCGTAAAAACAATGACTAATGCAAAATTTTTGAGCGATAATTTTTGTTCGTTATGTAGAAACTTTGGTAATCGAGGGTTTACACTCTACTTTCTGGCGCCGTTCCCGCGCGCACATATACTCTAGAATTTTTTTTGCAGGGAAGCCCTCGGCTGGCAGAAGTGCATGTAACAAAAGTCAGTAATTTCGAAAGTAAAGAAACATGCCCATTTCCACGGGCCAGTGGATTACGTCTATTGAATCCGCTCGTGCTTTCGCACAATGGACTTCCATGCTGACAGCGCCGCTACACAAAATTTGAGCTTAGGATATTGGCTTGCCGCTTTGGCTCTGCTCTCCCGATTTGGTAACATGCTCTCCCGATTTGGTAACATAAGGAGAGACAGTGCCCTTCTTCTGACCTAAATGATATCCACGAAAGTCCCCTCGAAATGGGCTTTTTTGCGAATAAAATGGACTTAGTCCTTGCAGTTCGATAGGATATCGCATTCGCGAATCCATTCATTCCATACATAAATGCTTCAGCAAACCTTCCTCTAACTTGTCTCAACCTGTCTCACTCTTGCAAACTCATTCCTACCAAGTGGTTAATATCTAACTCTGACTACAATCAGGTCTGATCTATCTTTACAATCAGTCACGTGGATATTCTCTTTTTTTCCATTTTTTAGAATTAAAGCTATAAAATCTGTAACAGTTCTTACATCACGGGCTATACATTACTGTAGTAGTCAATATCTCAAAGAAGCACATAATTAAAAAGTTGTGAAAAACTTCGTTATACAGGACAGATTCTCTTGTCACCGCATTTTCTTCATATGAACACAGGCCCAAACTTATGCAATCCAGACCAACCCGGACCTAGACTGCATAAAACAGTGGGAGATTTGGAGTATCAAAGAGTGTTTTTGGTGACAAAATACCGCGTTGAGGAGGTTTTTCCTACGAAATGGTTGTAAATTTTTTATATTTCCGTACGAGATTAAGGCCTGATTAATGTATTAGGTTGTCGGATAATTTCTATTACACTTATTATTTTATTTCTTAAAAATCTTAGGAGCTTTGGAAAGATCTCATGTTCACGGCGTACTGGCAAGGTCAAAAGGCCTATACAGGGTACCGTCGTATCCGCGATACGTACGCAAAACACACACTTTGCGGCTGAAAATCCGTTTCTTTCCATTTTTGTAAATGAACTGGCGTTCTCTCAGGTAATAAGCGATAGACCGGACATTGTGGTAATCAAGGAGGGCATAGTCTGTAGCGTTTAGACAATATGGAGGGATAACGCAGACATGTCTGCACACGTTTTTCTGAGCGGTTCAAGCACGGCCCGGCACAGATGGTTCGGGGTTAAACTGGACTTCGTTTTTGAGGTCAGAAGCAACGGGGATATCGTTTTCATAAGGTCCTGGGCGAAGCACCGAAAAAAAAACTACAAACATGTCAGGTTTTAAAAGTTGAACGTGTTCTTTGGGAAGCGCGCGAATTTTAAACGTCAGACAAACAAACGGATGGCTTGTATACAGCGCACAAACAATGACATGACGCCGAATTTAGGCTATATAAATAATATTACTCCAAACAACATTATGTAAAAGGCTCCAAAAACTTATGTGTCCTAATACCCGTTTCCGAATTTGTTGGTTTCTAAACCAACACTTAACCAACAGGGTTGGTTCGGAGCATAAATATCCGAAAGTTCACATAAGTTTTGGGCGAAGAAAACGCACCAAAATCTATTGTGTAGCGAAGAGAGAGAATCAAATCACTGTTTCTCCTCTTTTTTTGAGCCAAAAATAGTTTAAACTAAAGCATCATGACTTATGATAACGGGCTAAGGATGTTTACGTGTTTTTGTGTGTCTGTCTAACTGTCTGTCCACGAAATTCGGGGAGCGTGGCCAAAAAGGATTAGTTGCGTGAAAGTTCAATTTGTCAAGATTTTACCTGATCATTTGAAAAGATGTCTGCACAGAGATGTAGCCCACGGTATCGATTGTCCTTATGGCTGCTAACGAGCCATGAAAAGACCAAAAACTAAATGGAATTTGCATTCATTCTTTTGGGAAAAGTTCCACCCACACGAAAATACCGATCTCACACGAAAAATCTCTAGGAATGAGCAGTTGTTTACGAATCATTCGTGATAGCCTGCATAGCGCGGTGAGTTTCAATGCCGTTTCTGCGAAAATAAGTAAGGCTTGGTGGTGAGGTATGATGGTGGGTCCAATGCGAACCTCTGCGAAGCAGAAGTGACGCACTGGTTGATAGATATCGCGCTCCAACCACATGCGATGTCCTCTAAACTATGTGGCGAAAAATGCATTGCCAGATTGTTGAGGTCATAGATTTGGTTGGCACATGAGGTTTTCAACTTTCTGAACATTAAAATGGTACCATACTCAAGAATTGAATCGACTAGAATGTTTTTTTTTGCCTTTTTGTTCTTTATGTACCCCAAACTCTTTTTTTGTCGCTTTTTATTGTTATGTTTTGTTGTGTTGATTAAACAAGGGTTTCCCTACTGACTTTTATGTCAAAAGAGACTTTGTAAATTTCGCGAATTTAAAGGGGACTTCGTTTTCAAAAATGCACCAAACCAAGGGTGCGGGACCCTGGGTTCAAGTCTCAATGTGCGCGATCTTTGCAGTCATCGGAAATTTCAGAAGAAAACTCCAAAAAAATTTTTCTCCAAAAAATTTCAAAAAATCATTTTTATGTTTTCTGTATTCATTTCTATATGATGCACGTAAAAAGGAGAGTTTAGGAAAGTATTAGGTTAAACCGAAAGTTCTTTCCCCCCATTTTCAAAAATTCATAACTTGTTGAGTTTTCAACGAATCTGCAAGATTTAAATTTTGTCTAAGAAAGGAACTCATGCTCTTTGCAACTGTACTTGAACTGTTCGTTAATGTGTACAAATGAAGAAGATAGAAGCTCAAAGCCAAAATCACTCAAAATTTGAATTTTTCGTGTAGGGTCCTAAAAAATCGGAAACTTGCAACAAAAATCTGAGCAGTCGGTATTTTAGGTTCTTTCACAAGCTCTTTCCAACAGATCAAAGTTTGCGCCGATTGAACGTCTCTATGAAAAGTTATGAGTTCCCTGAAAAATGCCAAAATAAATCAAATTTGCCCTTTTGCATTGCTTGCTCGAAAATCATAACTTTTCACAGAGACGTTCAATCGGCGCAAACTTTGCACTGTTGAAAAAAGCTTGTAAAAGAACCTACAATACTGACTGCTCCGAATTTTGTTGCAAGTTTCCGATTTTTTAGGACCCTACACGAAAAATTCAAATTTTGAGTGAATTTGGTTTTGAGCTTCTATCTCCTTCATTTGTACACATTAACGAGCATTTCAAGAACATTTGCAAAGAGCATGAGTTCCTCTCTTATACAAAATTTAGATCTTGCAGATTCGTTAAGATTTCAACAAGTTATGAATTTTTGAAAATGGGGGGAAAGAACTTTCGGTTCAACCTAATATTTTAATTTTTTTGATTTTTTTTCACCCCTCGTTTTTGAAACGCTAGAGGCACCAGAATGCCTCTATGTGAGAGACTATGCCAAAGTACGTTCTAAAAAATTTTGGAAGAGGAAAAGCGCAAGTAGGTGCAGAGAAAAGGACCAGACAAGAACTGAAAAATTTGATTGCTTTTACAAAACTGCCGTATACTTGTTGGCCATTAGTGCACTTACGGCATCAATCATCAATCGGCATCTGGTGGGTAGATCCTGCTATGTCCTAAACGTGTTGCAAATTTGGGGTTTTAACGCTTCTGGAATTTTCTAGAAATTCCAGAAGAGAGTGTAACAGAAATTATCCGACAACCTCACATAAATTATTGCTAGTAAGATATTTTTCAGAGTTTTTTTTGGTTTGCTAGCGACACTCCAGCTTTTTTTGCGAGCAAGCTGAAAATAATCTTGAAGGTCGAAATGCATCTTTGGGGGTCTGTTCGACGATGTTAGTAAGAAGGTAGCCAGAGTAAATTTCTTAAACGCAAATCTTTTTTATTTTAAAATACAAAGTATGTTTAGTTTTTATTGATGGTTTAAAGAGTTAACAAACTTTATTTGACCTACATAGGAATTTTTGCATTGGCCTGATACTTGAAAGCATTTGAGTTTGTTAGCAAATATCTTGGTAAATTTAACCTTCTTTCATGATTTTTATAGCGTTCGTAGAAGTTCGGAAAAAACACTTATTTCAGACTTCATAAAAAACATGAAACTTTTTCCACCCACTTTTACCATAAAATAGGCTAAGAAAGACATTTTCAAAAAAGTGCAATCAAAAATGTGCAAAAAGGTCAAAGATGGGCTTAGTCCCAGCTCACCTTGCTGCTGGGAGTCACATGAGTTTTCAAGTCCATTTGAAATGGAGGTTAATCTCATTTCGCTTCATTCCAAATGGACTTTTCGCGTGATTCTTTTGCAAATGAAAGCTCACTTAAAGGCAGTGTCCAGGCTAAACCTAACCCCCTCCGACTAGTGTCGATCCTGAATGTAGGCCCCAGAAAAGGGACATCTGCGTTGGTCCGGTTTTCTAACGTTGTCTCTGAATGAAGATAAGGGGCCTGAAAGTCCCTGGCTGGGCGGAGTCTGATATCAGACTCCGCCCACCAGGGACTGCTCACTACCTTGTCAATACGTGCCTCACGACACGTATTGACAAGGTAGTGAGCAGAAGCTGCACACTGCACACTGCAATGCAACTGCACCCATGCAGTTGCAGCTCCTTCCCGCTGGCCTGCTGATGGGGACGAGCAATTCGAAACTCGTCCGCGCCCTCAAAATTGGGTCCCCGAGAATCGGGTTTTTTGTGAATTTTAGAGAGTTTGAAGTTCGGAATTGTAATCAGGGCCACAAAAAGGCCCCAGAATGACGAAAACATGGGTGGCCAAATTCTGGGTGGACGCTGCCTTTAAGGTTGAATCACTTTTATTATACCGCTTTGCCTCGGGGTTGCGATAGGATAGAACATTATGGATAACGCGGGGGAAAGCAGATTCAAACCAATTTCCACCACAAACGAATAAAATGTGGTTTAAAAGTCCATTTTCCTCTATTATGGACTTTCGTGGATATCATTCCTCATGTTCATTTTACGTAACAGACATATTTAGATGAATATTTGGCGGACGCGCATTTCGAGGCTTTCTGCTTGTTAACACTTATTGCAACTCGTAACTAATTTAAATTTTAGTAAACAAAGCGGAAAATGGACAATATCTACGTTTGAGCCGACTCCTATTATGTCGTCGTATCTTCTCGCTCTTTTAGTGTCTGAATTTACATATAACGAGATGCAAACAAACAGAGGAGTAAAAGTGAGCTGTTGCATAAGCTTGAAGACTGCTCAATTCAACCATAATTGTCATTTTTTACTAGTTCCGTTTGTGGTCAGCTCCTGGTAGAGAATCGCGAAGAGAGTACGGACTCAAAGTAGCTACTACTGTCATGGAGTTCTTAGAAAAGTACTTTGGAGTGAATGATGTCATGTCAAAGCAAGGTAGGGCAAGCCTTATAAGACGACATTAACTACATATAGAAAGGTGTTTTTGTAGTACTGAAGTTAAGAAATAATTATAGAAGAGTGATCTTGTAGTACTGAAATTAAGAAACTTGAGTCAAATTGCTATAATTTAGTTTTATCTCGGTTGGGCATTTGTCCAGATTGTTTGCCACTTGCCAAACAATACATTTTATATTTGTTCCATGAAATGTGCATGTTTGGCAAGAAATTTGAAAACATTCGCTCAGAGTTTTCTGCATCTTATGGCAGCTAATGATATGGGTCCATTTTATAAAGTGCACAAATAAGTAAAACAAGTTTGCAACGAGTCATTTCTTTGCTCAAGTTTTTTTTGTGTAATAGTTTACCGATTTTTCAAAAATCACTCTTTTGGGAAGCGCTTAATTTTCGGGCAACGTCAGGTAAGAATGATCTTCCCACAAGGGAAAAAGTTGCAATCTCAACTTTTTTGTAGTAGATTATAAACGGACATCACTGGACAAGTTATATGCTCATATGCTATCATTCCTTCAGCTCTTCTTCGCATTATGAACTTTGCTTTGCAGATCTAGTCGCATTGGAAAACTTTGACGCAGGCGCAATGGAAAATTGGGGATTGATTACTTTCAGGTTGGCGCAAATTGAGGTAAAACTCCAATAAACTTCTTCTTTTTTCTTGACTATCCTTCAGAAAATCCCACTTGCTAGAGCCATGGCAAAGGTCCCATCAGGATTTACCGCCAGAATACAATGTATCGCAACGGGACTTCATAATAATGCTGAATCGAAGGCGAAGAAAAATCGAGACTACTGTCGCACATGAACTTGCACACCAGGTTTTGCGAACTTCTACTTAAGCGTCTACAGAACTGCCGAACTGTCCATGTAGCGTGAAATTATCAATATCGTTTCTTATAAAAGCTGTAAACCTTCTTAACAGCGGCGATACACGTTTATGTGATGAGTTCAAAGAAAGACGCAACTCTTCGGAGTGATAGTGGTGAACAAGACTAGCAGGTCTGGGAGACCTGCTATTTTTTTCTGTACAGCATACTCCAATCACATCGGATAAAGCAGTAAATTTTTTCTTACTTAATTGAAAAGAAGCCAACGCAAACTTGGAAACCTGCTGGCATATGCTGAAAAAATAAAAGTACGTAAACATGGTGTCCTGAAAAATGTGTCTACTTTCTGTATTGATTCTCTTGCCATAAAATCTTTCGAGAAGCTTTAGGTTTTGATTTTTCAACTTAAGTTCATATGAAGCAAAATACCGTTCTCTTTCATTACTGTTGGACCACGGTAAGAAGCATATCGGGCCAGTGCGAGATAGGCCATTCGAAAAAATTTAAAAATTTTGGAGAATTCGCTAAAAAAATTTTATGCATGCTGATTTCACTACATGAATTTTGGGGGTTAGAGCTTTTGAAATGTCTCAATCATATTTTCGACGAATGTCAGAAATCAGTGTTACGTATATCTAGCATGAGAAAAGGGTTACGATTAAAACTTTCATGTTTGAAACAGCGGCTCTGATTACGTAGTATAAGAACTTTCAGCTTCTTCAATCGTTTAGGTAATATATAACCCTCATTGACGTAAAACCCTTTTCAAAATTCTTACCGTATTCCTGCGATATCGAGGAGAGAATGGTGATTAGGTCCGTACTGTGAACCTAAGCTGACAACTCTAAAAAATGGTATCTAAAGTTTCTCGAAAGATTTCAGGACACAAGAGTGATAAACGAGCAATTAGTAAGTACACGGGGCACTTTGTATATTAAAAAGAGGCAATACCTTTTCGTAATCGAGCAGGATTTAACTTTAACATAACCCAAATTCACCATTTTTGTGAGAAAATATCGCGCTTTGCGAAAGATGTTATGTTTAAGCATAGACTTTTATAAGTTACAAAAATGTGCTTTTGATTTGTACGATGAATCTATATCGTAACTTATTGGACCAGGCTAAGATTGTTTACGTGTTTTTGTGCGTGTGTCTGTGTCCTGTCCGTAACGAAATTGATAGAGCGATTTCCAGCCAACGTCCTGAGCCCAGATTTTGCAAAGCGCACGTTACCAGCGTAGAGCTCCACCCTGCAAAAACACGAGCGGATCTGTTGAGTGGTTCCCTCAGCATTTGCGCGTCAACGGATCCACTTGATTTGGGTCAAAATTGGGTCCGTATCAACGCTTTTTGAAATGTCGTGGATGTGTTTGCATGGTGATATGCAAGCCATCTTAAGACCAAAAAGTGACCAAAGATCTACTATTTTACGAAAACGGCGCCAAAAAGAAATGGTTACGTAAACGGTCAATTCGCCGTGGTTTCACCTGAGCTTTTGAGAAGATTTGTGCAAAGAGATGTAGCTCACGGTAATGAATATCCTCTCAGATAATCGCGGGGGGCAGGCGGCCATGCAAATCTTGAGCAAGCGGGCACCGGAAAAACAGTTCGTTGATTTCCTGCGGTCCGCTTGCAGAAATTTGGAATAATTTTGGCTAATTTTTAGACGAACACTTGGAGAACTATCGCGGTCTTTCCGTGGATAAGTGCGGCCCAGTGGCCGCATTCTCGCAGGCCTTCCGCGGGAAAATGCAAAATTGTTGGGGGCCGCACCTTCCTTTATGGAGGACCGCACTGCCCAGGGTACCTTCCGTAAAAAGAAGGTACTCCAAACTTGGGTAATTCAAACCATCAATGACACCTCTGCCACATAGAGTCTCACCTTTTCTCGGCGTACACCCAAACTGCGTAAAAAGAGTCCGAGCGCTTGCTGAAAGTTTGGCCAGCGCCCGCTGGAAGAATCTATTTGCCAAGCGCTTGCAAAAAATGCAGTACTGCTGTCCGCTGGCAAAATATGCGACCGTAAAGGAAGTGCCGCCCGCTGAAGGTATGGCGACGCCCCAAAATTTTGCTGACCTCCGCAGAAAAGCGCGAGTTTGCGGACCGCCTGTCCTCGGCGATTATCTGAGCTTACGGCGACTACCAAGCCAAAATAAGTTTAGAAACCTATTCAAATTTGCATTTGTTCTCCTGAGAAAGTTGTATCACCGCGAAATCACCATTCTCACATAAAAAATTAGAATGACTAGTCGTTTACATTTTGTTCGTGATAGTCAGCATTGCGCGGGGAGTTTCGCAGCCATCGTTAGGCGAGAATGAGTAATGCATATGGAGTAGGATTACGAGCCTTTGCGAAGCAGAGTTGACACAGTGGTATCTTATATGTAAACCTCAATGTCTGTTTGTCTGTATGTCTGTATGTTCGTCTGTCTGATTGTCTGTACGTATGTTCCGAATAGAAAATTCCATTTTTGAATCTGATAATTCGGACCAAACTTTGCACACATTCACTTCGAGGCCGGGCATGTGTCATAGGCTACTTTTCTTCATCGATCGATATCAATTTTATCGATTGTTTGCAGAGTTCACCTACGGGGCTGGGATTTGGCCCAGGAGGGGTAACCGAGCATGATTACGAAAACGATAATAGTTTTTGAAATTTTACTTTCGATTTTATCGATTTTTTGCAAAGTTTGGGTTCGGAACTGGGAGTTGGCACAGGGAGTAATGGAGCACGCTGATTATTAAAACAGCGGGAATAGTGATTTAGCATGTAGACGTGGGCACAGAGAAAGGTTGTACGGGGATAAGGATGAGAGCTTTATCACAGTGTTTTGACACGGCCGAGCGGAGCCGGGTAAGCCAGCTAGTGTTCAGGGTGTCTCAAAAGTATATATGCACTGTTTGATCGTTAATATCTCTCTTCCCAAGAAGTTTTTTGTCTATCTTCGGGCACCATTTTGTAGAGCTGGCTTCAACTTAGATTTTCAGTATGGAGCGATCTTCGGTCATCTTTCATTACTGTAGGGTTACGGTAGAAACTCCAAAGAGGTTTTAAGCCATGAAAGGCCATATTTTGCTTCGGAAAAGAAAAAAACAGCCTGAAAACTTTTACACTAGGCTAATTAGACTTGCTGATTTTGATTGTAAAGTGCCCAACTTATTATGATGCTTCATTGAAGAGTTATGCTAGGTAAGCAGTAGCGGCCATTTTTTCAATGTTCCTAAAAAGTGCGGTTACACCCCATAATTAAGTATTGAACTCAGCGTTTATAAAAACCCTATTACACAAGTTCTCACATTTTTTTGGAAAAATTTTGAAATGGCAGCTTTTTCCACATTGACACCATATGTTTCAAGTTCCTATCGTAATCCTGCAGTAAGGAAGAGCGGTCGGTAATTCGTTCTATACTGAAAATCTAAGTTGAAGCCAGCTCTACAAAACAGTACCTGAAGCAAGGCGAAAAACTTTTTGGAAAGAGAGATATTAACGATCAAACAGTGAATACATACTTTTGGGACACCCTGTATGTATATCAGGTTGTCCCAAAAGTTCTTGCGCCGGATATTCAAAAAATCATAACTTCCTTGCCAACCGGCGGATTTTCTTGATTTTACTTCTATTTGAAAGAGGGAATCTTTCTCTTTACAAAGTGCCTTTGCTTTGAAGCCGGGTCAGAAAGTTCCAAAGCTAGAGGCAATTGAATGAAATTAATCGAGATCGGCATTTTTTAAGCTGGGTCACGAAAAATTTTGGAAGTATTTTTATTCGATAGAGAAAATTTTGCACATTACAGTATAACTTTCCCATAAATTAAAACGAAAAGCTCGAGAGTTAGGAGCAAATAAAGAAAATTCTTTCACTTTGCAATTTTTGAACGTGCTCAAAAAAGCCTAAAAACGTCACCGAAAAGACGGGAAAGCCACGATTGTGAGTTTTGTAATTTTTTCTTTCTAGCTCAGCGAGAACTGTGTCAAACGAAAATAATTTTGTTTTTCGTGATTTTTTTAAATTTTCAGCAGTGCGTTTTTCACGAAAATCAAAAATGCTCTCTATTAGCTCGAAACTTGCTCAGCTAGAAATAAAAGGCCACAAAACCTATGTCCATGACATTCTCGTATTTGCTGTGACATTTCCAAGCTTTCTTGAGCATGCTCAAAAATGCAAAACTGAAGAAATTCTCTTTATTTGCTCCTAACTCTCGAGCTTTTTTGTTTTAATTGATGGAAAAGACATACTGTAATGTGCAAAATTTTCACCTATCGAATAAAAGTACTTCCAGAATTTTTCGTGACCCAGCTTGAAAAATGCCGATCTTGATTGATTTCATTCAATTGCCTCTAGCTATGAAACTTTCTAGCCCAGCTTCAAAGCAAAGGCAAGTTGTAAAGAGAAAGGTTCCCTCTTTCAAACAAAAATAAAATCAAAAAAATCCGTCGGTTGGCAAGGAAGTTATGGTCTTTTGAATATCCGGCGCAAGAACTTTTGAAACTTAATATATACAGTGCTTGACATAATTATAAAACCACTCTTGGTGCAAAAGTTTTGTCAGTTTCTTCAATCCATTGGCAAGCACGCTAGAATGAAGATAAACAAACACTTCAAAAAGTATCCGATGCAAAATTTCTTTCCCTTTCCAGCTGCTAAACTATCGTTGTGTTTCGTTGAGAGAATGACAAGATATTTACCGGAAATTACAACCACTTTTTACTATGTCCAAATTTCACTGATTTTCAAAATTTTTGTATAAGATTTTCGGAGGAGCCCTGATAACCACCAGATAGGGCGAACCTTCTGCCAACAGAAGCAATTTTTTTCTTTTTTTTAGCTGCTTTTTCAGGATTTTGCTAAGTAATTTTCTGAAAGTCTTGTGTTTTGAAAAAATCGCATAATTTTTCATTGTACCAAACACTGCAAAACCTACAGAATACTGAGGTTTCAACACACGATTATTACTACCGTTACCATTACAAAGTAACTGAGCAATTTTCGCTGTAAATTATGAAGATTTTGTAACATAGGTTACGTCAGCGCGCACTCATGAAATTGAGAAATATTGCGATTTTCCCCATAAATTTCGTAGAAATTCTAAAAGACAAGGCTTAGGGCTAAAAATTGCTTCTGTTGGCAAAAGGTTTGCCCTATCTGGTGGTTATTATGGCTCCTTCGAAAATCTCATACAAAAATTTTGAAAATTAGTGAAAGTTGGACATGGTAAAAACGAGTGGTTGTAATTTCCGGCAAATATCTCGTCATTCTCTCAACGAAACACAACGAGAGTTTAGCAGCTAGAAGGAGGAAGAAATGCTGCATCGGATACTTCTTGAAGTGTTTGTTTATCTTTATTCTCGCGTGCTTGCCAACGGATTGAAGAAACTGACAAAACTTTTGCACCAAGAGTTGCTTTATAATTATGCCCAGCACTGTATTAGCGTCTCTATAAAAAGTTACGATTTTCGAGCAAGCAATAGAAAAGGGCGAATTTGATTTATTTTGGCATTTTTCAGGAAAATCATAACTTTCCATAGAAACGCTCAATCGGCGCAAACTTTGCACAATTAGAAAGAGCAGGTGACAAAACCTATAATACTGACTGCTCCGATTTTTGTTGCAAGTCTCCGATTTTTTATGACCTTACACAGAAAACTCGAATTTTGACCAATTTTCTTCTATCGTTCCTGTCTATGCAACAGATGATCATAACTTATAATAACGGGCTAAGGGTTGTTAACGTCTTTTTGTGGGTGTGTCTGTGTGTCTGTCTGTCCGTTGTCCGAAATTCGTATAACGTTCCAGCCAGCCTCCTGAGCCCAAATTTTGCACAGCGCATGCTACTAACATGAAAGTCCACTGTACAAAAGCACAAGCGGATCCGTTGTGTGGATCTCTCAAAAAATGCGCGTCAATCGGATCCACTTGGCTTTTGGCCAGTAAAACTAAGCCTGTAGCACAACTTTTTGCAGGGTCACGTATATGTTTGACAAAATGTGCAAACGATGAACTTTAGCTTAAAAATTGAACTGAAGTGTATTACTTTGCGAAAAAGGGGCCAAAAAAATTGGTTGCGTAAGTGTTCACTTTGCCCACGA
The DNA here is from genome assembly GCA_958299035.1 of Cylicocyclus nassatus. Taxonomy (NCBI): domain Eukaryota; kingdom Metazoa; phylum Nematoda; class Chromadorea; order Rhabditida; family Strongylidae; genus Cylicocyclus; species Cylicocyclus nassatus. Next base: position 70,814,087 of record CATQJL010000305.1, on the reverse strand, counting down.
TAATATTGTATCTTATGGCAGATACCAAGCCATGAAAACTCCAAAAACCAATTCGATTCAGCATTTGTTTTTTTAAAGTTTCATTCACGCGAGATCTCTCATATAAAAAAGCTTTCAGAATGAATAGTTGTTTACAAATCATTCGTGATAGTCGACACAGCTCGGTGAGTTTCAGTGTCATTATTGTGCCGGAATGAGTAAGGCGTACAGATAGTAGGACCAGTGCGAGCCTCTGCGAAGCAGAGGTGACTCACTGGTCGTTAATAAGCAGCTAAGATGCCGTTATAAAGCGCATGACATACCCTTTCACAGAAAAATAAAAACAGCGAAATCGACTGGAAAAATCGGAAGTTATGAATTTTTGAAAATGATGTTAGGTTGAACCGAAGGTTCTGTCGCACCATTTTCAGAAAATTATAACTTCTCCTCACAATGGTTTTGCGCGATTCAAATTTTATCAGAAAGCGTAAAGCATGTAGTTTCCAAAATACCCTGGGGACCTCCCAGCATGCTCAGGTTGCAGAGATAAAAATGAAAGAACGAGATCATCCGAAATTCGGAATTTTTAAGCAAAAATTCTAAAGATCTAGAAACCGTGCGATAAATTCGAGAACAACCATTCCTAAGTTCTCCTATATTTGATTACTAACTGAGTCAAGAGTTTGCGCTGATCAAGGTCTTCTTTCAGAAGTTATGATTTTTTGAAAAAAATGCCGAAAAATCAATTTCCTAAGAATTCCTAAGAAATGAATTTTTCGGCATTTTTAAAAAAACATAACTTTTGTAAAAAGAGCTCGATCAGCACAAACTTAACTCAGTAGTAACAAAATATTAGAACCTGGATTTCATCGCGCAGTTTCTAGATTTTTAAGATTTTTGCTTAAAAATTCCGAATTCCAAGATCTCGTTCTTTCATTTTTATCTCTACAACCTGGGCATATTGGAAAATCCCAGGGGATTTTTGGAAACTACTTGCTTTTCGCTTTCTGATAAAATTTGAATTGCGCAAAAACATTGTGTGGGCAAGAAATTATGATTTTTTGGAAGTGGTGCGTCAGCACTTTCGGTTCAACCTAATATATTAGGTGGGTCCGAAAGTTCTGTCGTTTCATTTTCAAAAATTTGTAGCTTTGCACTGTTGCAACGGATTTGCTTGCTTGTAATTTTATTGTAAAAGTAAATCCTTCGCTTTCAAGCTCTGTTTTGTAGAACTTCTTTTTCACACTAGATGCAGAAATAAAAATGGAAAAGTAAGACCATATAAGCTTTGACCATTTCAAGTTAGGTCACCAAAAATCTGGAATGCTGCAGAAAAATCTGAAATCGTCAGTACGTATGTTTTTTGGTATCCTTTGCATCTGCAAAAAGTTTGTGCTGTTTGGACGTCTCTGTAAGAAGTTATGAATATCGAGTTTGCTATGGAAAACGCCAAAATTAATTAATTCAATTTTCGTGAAAATCATAACTTTTTCCAGAGACGTCTAAACAGAACAAATCCTTCAAAGTTGCAAATACTAGGCCAAAAAACATATGTACTGACGATTTTTCAGATTTTTCTGCAGCATTTCAGATTTTCGGTGACTTAACTTAAAATGGTCAAAACTTATATGGTCTCACTTTTCCATTGTTATCTCTGCATCTAGTGTGAAAATCCAATAAAATTGCAAGCAAGCAAATTTGTTACAACAGTGCAAAGCTACAAATTTTTGAAAATGAAACGACAGAACGTTTCCCACCTAATATACAGGGTGTTCCAGAAAGATGTGCACACTGTTTGATCGTTAATAACTTTCCTGCTTTCAAGTCTTTTGCCGAGTTTGAGGTACTATTCTGTAGACCGAAATTCAACTTAGATTTGCAGTGCGAAGCAAATGGTCGATTGCTCTTCATTACTGTAACATTACGGTAGAAACTTCGAGGAGGATTCTAAGCCCTTGAAAGAGGTTTTTTGCCGTTTTTTGCCTCAGAACGAAAACCAAACAATCCAAAAACTCTTGTACTGAACTAGTCGAAATCGTTGACTCTAAATATGAGATTTGCACTTCAGTGTATTGGTTCTTTCATAAGCTATTTCAGAATTAGGATAGCAACTGTTGTTCAATGTTTGTCAAAAAAGTGAATACGGCATCAAGAAAGCTCGAAAAACTCATGAAAACTCATGTAGTGAAATCAGCACGCTTGAAAACCTTGCCAAACAAATTTTCAGATTTTTAAAAATTTTTCGTCAAAAAGCCTATTCCACAGTGACGCTGTATGCTGAAAGTTTAGACCAATCCTACAGCAGTGAAGAACGATTGGTAATTCGCTCCCTACTGTAAATCTAAATTGGACCTCGCTCTACAGAATGGTACTTCAAGCTTGGAAAGACATGAAAGAAAGAGAGTTATTGACGTTCAAACAGTGTGCACATCTTTTTGGGACACTCTGTATTAGGTTGAACCGAAAGCTCTGTCGCACCATTTTCAAAAAATCATAACTTCTTTCCCTCACAATGTTTTTGCGCAATTCAAATTTTATCAGAAAGCGAAAAGCAAGTAGTTTTCAAAAATTCCCAGGATTTCGGGCCGGGGAGGGAGGCATAATTTTTTTCAAATAAAGGAAAAATTTTTTGGTGTACTTCTCAAATTTTTTGCGGGTCCCCAACCCCTAAAATCTAAAAAAAGAAGGCGTGGCGTCAGCCACGCTCCCGAAAAAATTTTTTTGTAAGGCTAATTTGAATTTAAAAAAAAATTTCAAAATTTATTTTAATTATTTACAAAAAATAAATAAGTTGTTTCCACATTTTTATGACCCATATAGGTGAATTGCAAAAATTTCGCTACCCATTCTCGGGCGGGGAACCCCACCGCCCGCCTCCCTCGGTCCGCCACTTATATACAGGGTTTCTCAAAACTAAATACACGATTTTTTCAATCGTCATTATCTCTCTTCCCAACAAGTCTTTTTTAGCCAGTCAAGTACCATTCTGTAGAGGAGACTTTAACTTAGATTTAGAGTATTGAGGGAATACCAATCGCTCTTCGTTAGTGTAGGATTACGTTAAGAACTTCCAACATGTGGAACCACTGCGGAATATGCCATCTGACAAAACTTAAATCTGAAAAATCCTGTACTAAGGTTTTCGCACACGCCGATTCCACTACATGACTTTTTATGAGTGTTTTCAGCTTTTCTGACAGTGTAATTACATTTCCGACAAGTGCTGGGAACTCGGTTATTACGATTAACCTGGATAACTCAAAAAAGAAGCATCACAGTAAAGTGGAAGCTTTATATTCGAAATCAGAGGCTTCCATTATCACGGTATAAGAGTTTTTGGCTTGTTTGATTTTGTTCCGAGGCAAAATGTGGCCTCCAATGGCGTGAACTCCTCGTCAAAGTTCTCACAATAATCCTACAGTAATGAAGAGCGAACGGTGATAGCTCAATACTGTATATCTAAGTGAAACCTTCTCTACAGAATGCTACTTGAACGGCGAAAAAACCTAATGGGAAGAGAGATTATAACGATTGAAAAGTGTGTACTTAGTTTTGGAATGTGCCTACATGCCTACTGTTTGATTGTAAATAACTCTCTTGTAAGTATTTTGAGATGCTTTGTGCACCTTTTTGTAGAGCTGGCTTCAACTTAGATTTGAAGTATAGAACGAATCACCCACCTTTCTTCATTACTGTAGGAGTACGGTAGAAACCTGAAACGTATGTGTCACTGTGAAAAAAGCTGCCGTTTCAAAAATTCCTAAAAGAAATGTGGAAAATTATGTAATAAGGTTTTCATGGGCGCTGCGTTCAATACTCAACTTTTACAACACTGCGAAGCTTTCTTAGTGGTGTAACCGCACTTTTTTGGAAACATTGAAAAAATGGCCGGTATTGCTTACCTCGCACAACTTTTTATTGAAGCATTGTGATAAGCTGCGAACTTCAAAATTAGAATCAGCAAATCTGATTAGCGCCGTCTTAGAGTTTTCAGGCTGTTTTGTTTCCTCTCTAAGGCAAAATATGGCCTTTTATAGCTCAAAACCTTCTTCAGTTTGGTATGATATTTGAGCAGTGGCCAAGATTGGTATCGATCTTTATTTCTCGGCTAGCGTTTCGGAGTACAACTCCTTCTTCAGAGCCTGAAAGATCAAAAACTATGCGAAACTATTCCTCTAAGCACTCAGTCACCTAACAGATACCGTTCAACACAAGGTAGTTACAAGATGAAGATAGAGACCGTAACTAAGCTAATGCTTACCTCAATAGCCAGCAATGGAGACTAAGAGCAAGCCACCTAATGGATAGCGCCGTTACTGTGTACTGCTATACCACTATTTATACAGCCCAGATGACCTGACCTCACCCAGACCCGTAGGTCAAAAGCCACAAAGAGCTTGATACGGTGCTAATTCGGTAGTCACGGCAATGCACTCTTCTTTGCGGTTTATTTTTAGAGTTTTTGATGCTATCCAAAATGCCTCCAACGTCTTTCGCGCTACTGTATCAGGCTCCTGCGATAAGATGGTGACAGCTACGTCATAGTGCTGATCGTCATGGCGTTGCCTGCGGTGGGCACCTAGGGGGGTAGACAACTTCGATTCTTCTTCAGTTTTCCTGCCGTAATCTACAGTAATGGAGGAACCGGTAATTTGCTTCATACTGTAAATCTGAGCTGAAGCCAGCTTTACAAAATGGTACCCAAAGCTTCTCGAAACACAAGAAAGTTATTAGCAATCAAACAGTAGGCACATACTTTGGGCCACCCTGTATATCAAGACCTTATAATAACGGGCTAAGGGTTGTCTACGTGTTTTTGTGTGTGTCTGTATCCGTCTGTTACGAAATTCGTAGAGCGTGTTCCAGCTACCGTTCTAAGCCCAAATTTTGCGTAGCGCATGTCACCTTCATGAAAGTCCAACATGCAAAAGCACTAGTAGATTCGCTGAGTGGATCCCTCAAAATTGCGCGCCAAACGGGTCCACCTGGCTTCTGCCCCTCAAAATTGGGTTCGTATCACCACTTGCAAAGTTGTGGATGTGTTTGATAAGCAAATGTGCAAGCGATGGACTTTAGCCCGAAATGGTCAAAAGTTTACTGTATAGCGAAAACGGCGCCAAAAAGAATTGGTTGCGTAAATGGTCAATTTGCCAAGGTTCTAGCCAAGCATTTGAGAAGATTTTCGCACAGAGATGTAGCTCGTGGTTACTAATGCCTTTATGGCGATTACCAGGCCATGATAAATTCAAAAGACTATCCAAATTTGCGTTTGTCTTCCTGCGAAAAGTTTCATCTACGCGAAATCACCGATCTCATGTGAAAAAAGTTTTTAAATGAGTAGTTGTTTACATCTTATTCCTGGTACTCGGCATAGCGCGGTGAGTTTCAATGTCATCACTATGCGGGAATGAGTAAGACATACAGGAAGTAGGGCTAGTGCGAGTCTCTGCGAAGCAGAGGTGACGCACTGGTATAGGTTGATGCAAAAATAATGAGCGTTTTCACAAAACTTTTTTCAGGATAACTTTTCTCCATCAAAATTCTTTCTTTGTAATGTTTTCAGCACATTGTTAGAAAGCTCTTTTCATGCTCTATCTGACGATGTTCGAAAGGAACTTCTAGCCCACTCTGTTAAGAATTTATAGAGCTTCACATAATCGCACTCAAAATTAGATTTTCGTTGCATTCATTTTTCTGGCCAGAATTTGAGCGCGAATGAAGGTGGTTTATCCAAAATTTAGCCGCTATATGTAATGGAAATTGTCGACATTATGCATACTCAACCATATTTTTGAAGCTATTCAAAGTGAGATATTGGCGGCTTAACACAGGAAATGGTTGTGGTCATTTTAGAGCCCATAACTTTTTTTTGTAGAATACAGTCGCTCAAACTCTCATCTCTGTAAGCGTAAGGACAGGAATCCTATTAACAGTTTTTGCAAAGACATCCAGCTGTTCAGTACGCAGAAAATTAGAAAATTCTATACTTCGCGATTTTGAGGCCTACTGAAAAAATGCTGAAAAAGTTGATATCTTTGAATTTCGATTTTTCCCTCTTCGCTAATCTTTTCTCTCCAAGCCCTTTCCATGTATATTTGTACTATTGGCTTGCGGCTACAAGATGAGCTGCTTATAAATTATAATAACAAAGTGTGAAAGGAGTCATGTTTTGTCAAAAACAAGACTTCAGAAAGAAACTTTTTTTGTTTTCAATCCATATTTTTCTGCCCATATGAGATATGAGTGTAGCTCAATGTGCGCTGTACTGCGAAAGGTTCGCCCATCTAATGGTCTTTACCTCATTCCAAAATGTAGATTTTATAGAGAGTTATAGCAGGTTAAAATGAAAAATGGGAAAACGCTTATTATTTTTGCATCAACCTAATATTACGTCATTCGAAAGTATTCGCTTTTTTCAAACGGACGCCACATGTGATGGAACAAAGATTTCTAAGAAATCTTGGAAGCATTCGATGCATCGTTTCATCCTCTTTCTAACATTTGTAAAATCTTTGCAGCTCAATCATTGAGCTTTCGGAAAATAACCAAAATCTGCGACCCATGCTTTTTGAGATGGTCAAGTTTCACAATTTTTCAAAACTTTCATATCAACCCTCAGAAGAAATTCAAGTAGCAATTAGATAGAGCGAACCTTATAAGATACAGTACAGCTTTTTTCTCTTTTTTATAGCCCACCGTAATTTTTTTAAAGATTTTTTACCAAAACCATCGGATTTTGGCAGGCCTACGTCAGCCAAAATCTCATCAAACATCAGTAATTACTCGGAATTTGGAGCTTCTAAAATGGTATATGACTTAGTGTTGATTTTATAAAGCAAATGAGAGTTAACGGTTCGAAATACTGATTTTCGAGTTTTCGGGTACAGTCTTGGGCGCGTTCAAAAAAATGAGTTATGACGATTTTATCTCCGAAGACTGGACGAATCGGAAACAAAAAACACTTATTAGAAAGAGGAGAAAAAGCTGCATCAAACAGCACCCGAGCTGCTCTTTCTTTGATGTTCTACAAGAATTTAGCTGTTCAAGTATGGAAATCGGTAACATCAGTTGAAATTATTAAAAAATTTTGAGGAGGTATGTGGAGGATAAAAAATTGTTTTGTATCCTGTAGGGTTTGCTCTATCTAACTTTTACTTGGATTCCTTTTGAGAGTTGATATGAAAGTGTTGTGTTAGTGTTCGTAAATGATTAGCTGTTTTCCTCGTAGTGATCTGCCCTCGCGCATTCGATCTTAGCTCAGAGTGCGCGGGAAATGAGCGCTATAAAAGGCGCTCACTCATAGCTTTAGGCAGTTCTATCGTTCAGTTCAGTTCTCATCATTCGCCTCTTATTTATTATTCTCTATTATTTCTCTAATAAATTTCTTGGTTTCCTTCTGTGCCCTACAGGACGAAGAGTCGAAGTGTCCGGAGTCAAGGACACAACAGTGGCGATCAGGAGGCAGCGGCTACTAGCGAAGAAATAGCCGTAACGAGGCACGCCAGGAACCACGCCGAAGAAGCTGCAGGGAGACGAAATCTATAAAGCTGGAGTGGTCACAAATGGCGAAAATAGGCACAGAAGACTTGGTGATCATGTTTAAGGAACTGATCAGAGAAGACCAAAAGAGCCTCAGGGAATTGATGAGAGAAGAGAGGCAAGAAATGATGGAGACCTTTCTGAAGCACATCGCAGGTACTGAAGAGCCCAGTACGTCGTCGGAAGTTCCGAACATGATGTCCGCGCTGAGTAACCGAAACGAAAAATTCTACTTCGATCCAGAAGCGGACGAATACTTCAGTAAGTGGTACGCTCGCTACAAGGAAGTCTTTGTCGAAGATGCGAAGCAGCTGCCAGAGAGTGCTAGGATGAGGCTTCTTTGCGAAAAGCTCGACAAGGAATGTTTCGGAAAATATCAGAGGCATGTGCTACCGAAAGAGGTCACTGCGATTGAGTTCGAAGAAACCGTTGAAACATTAAAGCAACTATTCGACGTGAAGACTTCCGAATTTACGATGAGGTACCAGTGCTTGAAGCTACAAAAGAACGACGCCGAAGATAACCTCATGTACACTGGAAGAGTGAACAAATTGTGCGAAGAGGCGAAGATACATGAGCTGAACAGCGATGGGATCAAGTGCCTGTTATGGACATTTGGCCTGAAGAGCCAAAAGGGAGCCGAAATCAGACAGCGACTCATTGCCGTACTGGACAAGGAGTACAAGGCTGGACGAAAGATGTCGCTACAGGAGTTGTACCTGGAGTGCGAAAACTTCATTAGTCTCAAGAAGGATAGCGAGACTGTAGCCGGTTGCCCGAAGATTGTCGAAACAACAAGTAAGAAGGAACCCACGAAGCTGGAATGCTGAACTGTGGTAAAGCTCACTTTGCCAGGGAATGCAAAGCGAAGCAGTGGTTTTGCAAGAAGTGCAAGAAGACAGGTCACAGGGAGAAGTACTGCGAACAAGCGGCGGAGAGGAAAGCACTTGTTCAGCAAGATTCGAAACGAAGAATCCACAGAAGCAGCGACACCAGTAAGAACAGAAGTTGGACGAAACCAAAACGTCACGTGCACAGCGTAGCGAAGATTGCGATTGCGATGGTAAATGTCAACTCGACACGTATGTATATCGAAGCAAAAGTGAATAGTTATCCAGTCAGCTTCCTGTTAGATACTGGATCGGACATCACATTGTTGAACGAATCAATTTGGAGAAGCATGAGTTCTCCTCGGCTGGAGAACACAAACGTGGTCGTTAAGAATGCTAATGAAGGTTCCATGGAAGTTCATGGAAAGCTATGTTGTGAGTATGAGATCAAAGGATCCAGAAGCGAAGGCTATGCATACGTGACACCCCACAACTCACTGCTAGGACTTGAGTGGATCCAGAAGAACGAAGGTATGTCCTATCACTTAAGCAGAATGACTACCGAAGTGAAGACAGAGCAAACCAAGGACATCGCTCTAAAGCTGAAGGAAGCCCATCCAGAAGTCTGCGAAGAAGGTTTGGGATTATGCACGAAGGAAAAAGCACACTTGAAAGTTGACGAAAGCGTTCGTCCTGTTTTCAAAGCTAGTAGATCTGTCCCCCATGCCGCACTCGAAGCCGTCAAAAAGGAGCTTGACGGGCTGTTGGACCTGAAGGTTATAAGTCCGGTGACACATAGCGAATGGGCAGCTCCCATCGTATGTGTAAGGAAAGCGAATGGGAAGTTGAGAGTTTGTGCTGATTTTTCGACTGGACTCAACAAAGCGCTGGAGTCGTATGATTACCCTTTACCATTGCCGGAAGATATATTCGCATCCCTCAATGGAGGTAGGTGTTTTCGTAGATAGATCTGTCGGACGCCTATCTGCAGATTGAGTTGTCAGACGAAGCGAAGAAAATGGTCGTGATAAACACGCATAGAGGTTGTACCAGTACAATAGATTGCCGTTTGGAATAAAGACAACACCAGGGATCTTTCAGCAAATTATGAATAAAATGGTAAGCAGACTGCGAGGTGTAGCAACTTATCTGGACGATATACTGATATGTGGAAGAACCGAAGAAGGACATACGGCGAATTTGTTAGCTGTTTTTGCAAGGATAGCCGACTATGGATTCAAGATTCGATTAGAGAAGTGTTCTTTTGGCAAGCCAGAGATACGATATCTTGGCTTCATAGTAGTTCGAAATGGCAGAAGGTCCAACTCAGAGAAGATCGAAGCAATTGAGAAGATGGATGAGCCGAAGGACGTTAGTCAACTGAGAGCTTTTCTTGGCATGATAACGTACTATGGGGCGTTCATGCCAAGGATCAAGGATCTTCGTGGGCCATTGGACGCGATGCTCAAGAAAGATGCGAAGTAGGAATGGACACGAACACATCAAGAAGCGTTCGAAAAGCTCAAGGAGACTTTGTCGAGTGAGCTAAACCTTGCTCACTATGATCCAAGGCAGAAGATAGTCGTGGCAGTGGACGCTAGTGACTATGGTATCGTGTGTGATATCGCATAGGTATGCCGATGGATCCGAAAAGCCAATCGCACACGCATCAAGATCTCTCAAGAAAACAGAAAAGGATTATTCGCAAATCGAAAAGGAAGCGTTGGGAATCGTCTTTGCAGTTAAGAAATTCCACAAGTACATATTTAGACGAAAGTTTTTACTTCTGACCATCAACCATTGCTAGCCATCTTCGGTGATATAAAAGGAGTTCCAGTCTCCTCCGCTAACCGACTTATGAGATGGGCTACAATACTTGGATATGACTTTGACATAGAGTATGTCAAGACTACAAACTTTGGACAAGCAGATGGCTTGTCACGATTGATGAAGAAGAGTCAGAATAACGAAGAAGACATCGTGATAGCTGCCGTTGAAAACGACGTGAACTTCATGTTGAAGAACTGCATAAAAATTGTCAGTGACGGTATCAGATGTGCAGGCCTATACGAAGAAGGATGCAGTGCTGAAAAGAGTACTGACATATGTGAAGAAAGGAGAATGGCCAGACGTGAATGGGGAGTTGGCACATTTTCGAAATCGAAGAGACACATTGTCAGTTGTGGAGAAATGTCTAATGTCGGCCGAAAGGGTTGTGATTCCCAAAGAGCTTCGAGGAAATGTTCCAAGGGAACTGCATAGTGGTCATCTTGGGATTGTAAGGATGAAGAAGCTGGCTCGAAGTTACATCTACTGGCCGAACATCGATAAAGATTGCGAAGACTTGGTACGAAGATGCACGAAATGTCAGGAATTAGCCAAAAATCCGACGAAGGTACCATTAAAAGCATGGCCGTCCGCGACTCGAGTGTGGCAGAGGATACACATTGACTTCGCTGGACCTATGCAAGGAGTTTTCTACTTGGTCGTGGTAGATGCCTACAGCAAATGGCTTGAAATGATCGAGATGAGCAATATCTCGGCTTCGAAAACGGTGAATGCTTTGAAGAATTTGTTTGCGAGGTATGGATTACCGCAAACTATAGTGAGCGACAACGGTACTCAGTTCACGTCGGACTTGTTAAAGAAGATGTGTGACGAAGGTGGAATCATACACATAAGGATTGCTCCATACCATTCCCAGTCGAATGGACAGGCAGAGCGTTTCGTTGATACGCTGAAACGCGGGATCAAGAAACCAGAGAGGAGGAGAGGCCAACAGAAGAGACTATAAATGTGGTGTTACAAGCGTATAGGACAACACTAAACACGAACGTGAACGACAAGACACCAGCAGAATTGTTTCTGAGCAGAAACTTGCGTACAAGGCTAAGCCTGTTACTACCAATGTCAGAAGATGCCGAAGACCCACTCGCACGAAGAAGAAGAGAACGCATGGAAGAACATTTTGAGAAAAAGCATGGAGTCGTTCAGAAAGAGTTTGAAGTCGGTGACTTAGTGTACGTTGAGCAGTGGAAGCCACCCCACTTCCACTGGATGAAAGGAACCGTGACGAAACGTATAGGACCTGTCAACTACGAAGTAATTGGCAATGAAATTTGCAAGAAGCATGCAAATTAACTACGGCATCGAAGCGACAGCGAACAGCTTGCCGTTCAACAGCAACTCAAACAGCAATCCGAAGCTTTAAAGATTTTATTAGATGTGCTGACAGAAAATGAAACTTTACAGAGGAATGGCAGTGCAGCTGACGAGCAAGCATTCAGAGCAAGCAATCGCAGGCGATGTGCCAGCACCCGTGGATTCAACGACATCGACGTCGACATCAAGCCACGAGCCCTCCCCGCCAACAACTCTTCGGAGATCGAGCAGAACGAGAAGACCGGTACAACGGTTCCAACCTAGTCCATAGTATGTTATAGTATGTTTGTTTCATTAGTTTTGTAGTTGTTTAAATGATAGCGATATCTATGTATAATCGATTTCTTAGCTGTTCATATTTGTAGTTCATGTTTTTGTCGTAGACTAGTTTTGTTGTAACTACCCTACTGGATAGGTGTTGTATTAGTGTTCGTAAATGATCAGCTGTTTTCCTCGTAGTGATCTGCCCTCGCGCATTTGATCTTAGCCTCAGAATGCGCGGGAAATGAGCGCTATAAAAGGCGCTCACTCATAGCTTTAGGCAGTTCTATCGTTTAGTTCAGTTCCCATCATTCGCCTCATATTTATTATTCGCTATTATTTCTCTAATAAATTTCTCGGTTTCCTTCTGTGCCCTACAGGGCGAAGAGTCGAAGTGTCCGGACTCAAGGACACAACAGAAAGTTTTGAAAAATTGTGAAACTTGACCATCTTAAAAAGCATGCGTCACAGGTTTTGATTATTTCCGAATGCTCAATGACTGGGCTGCGAGAAATTCACTACTGTTAGAAAGAGAATGAAATGCTGCATCGAATGCTGCCAAGATCTCTTACAATTAGAAATCTTCGCTCCATCACATGTGGTGTCCGTTTGAAAAAGCGAAATTACTTTCGAAATGACCTAATATATGACTCAAAGTTTGTGTTCGTTGGTTGTTCGTTCGTTATAGAAAGCTTGTTGAACCGATTTAACTGAAACTCTGCTGACATATGTATTTAATCACGGCGGTTGTCTAGGGTTATTTTTCGCGGCGATTTGCTAAGCCATTCTATTCATTAATTGATTTTTGGCATAAGAACGATTTCTCAACATCCGTTAACAAGTCATTTCCATGATTTCTTGTAAACAGTAGCGGTAAAGTTCTTTCGATTTTCGCGTTAGGAAGGATGGGTAAGTCAGGACGAGCCCAAGCGAGTGAATCACTTTGATAAGAAACCCCTTGCAGCGCAGCATAATGGTTAGGTGGAAAGGATCGGCGGGGAAGGGGGCTGGAGCAAGGCAAGGATCAGCTGGAGCCGTGGCCCGGGCTAGACCGGGAGAACCAGCTAACTTGATGCTAAGAAACTGCTGCTATTTAGCCTGAAAAAGCTGCGAACTTTTTCCACAATCTAGTAGGCATGTTAGTGTGACATGCTCTAATCACGCTTAAGGATGCGAAAGTAAAATATTAGTGGAAAAGCCATTCTATGGAAATCTTTTTATGACTCTAATTTTTTTCAGAACGCAGTTCAAAAAAGAAACGTACAATGCTTGTACGCAATAGATGGCGGTTCTTGTCAAGTGTTTCTCCGGAGAAAGGATGGTCATGAATGAACCTTTCTTGCAAAATGTCATTTTTTGCGGAGTTTGCCTGCACATTTCATACGCTATTGAAAGATGGACTGCTGCTATGTAAAAAAACTTACTTTCTAGATATTTTGGACTAGGAACCGACCTCTGCCGATCTAAGGCGCCAAACTCACCCTGAAACACCACGAAAACTTCCGAACACCATGAAAGCTTCGTTCTCGGTGATAGCTTATGCAAAGTTACGCTTGAACATCTCCCCATCAAGCGCTATAGCATGCTCTTTATGGAAGATGATCCTGATATATGGCTATGTAGAATTTACTCCGGTACTGAAGATAGCGTAATCTTAGGTCGCTTCATAAGTTCGTAGAGTTAATATAGACTGACGGAATGGCAAATTTATTTCAAAATTTGCCATTTCGTCAAAAATCAAAAAGTATACGACTGCCCCGACTCCTGCAATTACACCAACTTGGGGGTGCATTTTTGGAGACTTTCCAGTCTGATAGTACGCTGCGGCGCGCGGGGAAAGTGTAGCTCGCAGCAACACTGTCTTTTAAACTCTTTAGTTGCTTTCAACATTTCACATTGTTATTTTTTCTTGGCTTTTGATTTCAAGCAGTCATTCATACTCTTTTTCTCGTAGTTTTCTCGATGCTCAAATATCCTACGTTCTACTTTGATGAATACGAAAGTTGGAGAAAAAATTAATTTGGGTATATTTCTCGATTCCTCTCCCTTTTTACCTATCAACCATACATTTCCAAAGTCGTGAACCATCGCCTGGGCAAAGTTAAATCAAAGTTGAGCTTTGTTCATAAGCATTGATGGCTATCATGCATTTTCTTTAGATAAGATCACGAATGTTTATTTCAGCACTTTGACATGGTGTCTCTCTGTAGGAGTAGAAGTATTAGTGGTTTTATTAATTTTAGTGGTTTGTCCTAAAAATATAAACCATCAAAGAAAACACGCAACCAATCATAGCCATGATATCTACCATTAGCAACTACGAAAGCTTATTCTTTTGATGTTGCGTGCGAACGATGGTCTCACAAAGACATTGAAACGAGACTGACTGAAATGAAAAATAAGAAGAAAAGATACTGAATGCTTAGCAAACGAAAGTGGTTAAAGGGCAGGGACGCTGCAAGTCCCCGTGCGCTGAAGAGTACTGTTCAATCAAAAATGCTTTAAAAAAGCACGCCCACAGTAGTGCAATTGCACGAGTCGGATCAGTCGTCAGATCTTTTATTGAGTAACCTTCTGCCACCTTCCAGTCATAATTTCACTCAAGTTTTGTAAAAGCTCAGAAAGTCTGAATCCAGTGAAGTTTTCTAAGCAGCGCTTGAGATCGTCTTGAGAATCTAAGCAAACGCCGTTTGTATGATTTGCGATAGAATGAAACAGTAGATATTAGCGAAAATCAAAGAGTACATTGGATACCTTCGGTCAAATGTTGCAGGACTTTTGGCAGCGTTTGCCGTACGACGCCAAACTTTGTTTTGCAGACAAACCCGCCCTCTCCATCGGGTCTTTCCTGGTGTTGGGATTCGTTCAAACAGTGCAGTAGGATTGCGTACAATATGAGCCACCGCTTTGTTCTTGCCTAGCAATTTTCCGTGCAGCACCTCTGCACGTTTCACCAAAAATGTTGGTCAAGAAACGCCTCGCTTACCTCTTGGCTTTTGAAGCAAATCAAATCATGTATTCATGTGACGCATTGATGCGAGTGCCAATGTCGGTATAAATTCTATGCCAAAACGCCTCTTGTAGTAAAAATTGCGCGCGTGCCGAAACGTTTGTTGAATTTTTGTTTGTTCTCAAAACTTCTATTTTTGAAAGCTGAGAAATTGGAGTAGATAAGCATTTTATCGAATGCAATAAGTTCACTTGTAAAAGCATGCTCAGATCTTCTCAATGATGTGCACATCTTGCTGCAAACCAATCGCTCATCTAACAATAAGAACTAAGGGAGCATGAAAATTTCACGAACAAACTTTGCACTCGCAAAACAGATAGTCTCTACCTGATATTCTTACATGCTTTACTGTTGCTGTGAAAAACACTCAAACTATCATAGAATTGTTCTTCTCCTTTTTCAAAAATTACATGTGATAAGTTTTTATTATACTCCACAAATCACGCTGAAAAATTCAAAACCCTTTCTTAAATCAAATAATCAAACCAATGTAAATAAATTTCAACACTATCTGAAAAATCCTTTTTTCCTCTTTCGTTCGGCTGTAATTTTCCATTCATACAATGTGAATAGGACTTTATTTGAAAAAAATGGCCAATTGTATGATTACCGTCTTTGGACACTTCTTCTCCAATTCTTACATAATCTGTCAAAGGGAAGAACACGACGCGGCATCAGTGCTACTTTTGTCGATGCTCTTGTTGCAGAAGTTACGAGGCTTCAAATCCTTTTCACCACCTTTTATTGAGTACTTCATACTCGAACCCAGATAGATACAGTGCGTTTTATAACTATACGACATCGCCCGAAATCTTGGATTTCCGGATTTACGGAAAAAATCGAGTACTCCAATCAGTGCCTATGTGATCTACACATGATATTGAATGAAATCACATTTCACTCAATACGTCTACTCGCTTGGTTTTCTACAAGTAAAGCCATGTTTATTGTTCCACTGTCTTACAATTATACGGCACCAGTTTACCGGGCCTTTCTACAACTTTATCAAGTCGAAAATGCTTCTGACAAATTTATGCATGTCTTCGGTTTAGAGTTGTCACATGCGTCCATAACGAACTGCTCCAACTTTTGTAGTGCCTCGTACTGTTTGTATCTGCTCAACAACGCTCAGTAATCTCCAGAGGTATTCTAATTTAAGACAAGACAGTAGGGTCACCCTTACAAAGGCTGCTCGCAATGCTGGCGGAAAAAGGGGTAAGTGACGAGCGTGCACGTTCACATGCGTAGTGCTGCTGCGAAATGTGGTGCTGTCACTGGCGCTTGTGGAAGGAAAACAGTTGTTGGCTTTCCAGTACTTTTCAGCAATCTGCGCTCAAATTTTCTCATCAAATTTAGGCTTTTTAGCCACAAAAATGCTTTCAGATTGTAGAAGATCCGCCGCTATAGTTTTTCTCGCTAAAATGATGTGGATTTCGCTTACATCCGGCCAATCAGTCCTCTAGCCATCACAGTGGTCTAGACAAAATTTGTTTGATTGGATTACACCACCAAATCATTAGCTGATCCTTTGATCCTGTCATTTTCCTTACAAGGCTCCTGTAACAACATTGAGTTTCGCAGCAGGGCAACGCATGTGAACACGCACGCGGATTACTCACAGCCGTCTTCACCAGCATCATAAGCAGCTTCTGTAAATGTGACCATAGTGTCCTGTCTTGAATCCTTTCAGAAAATCTCTGGAGATAACTGGCACAGTGTTTCTGATAAGATAAACAGTATGAGCATTGAAGAAGTTGGAGCAGTTGTTTTGGGCGCATGTGACAACATTAAACCGAAGATATGCATAAATTTGTCAGAAGCATTTCTAATAGACTTGATGAAGTGGTAAAAAAGCCCGATGGGCCCGATTAATCAAAAAAATTCCGTTCTGGTTTTTGTTTTCCTTGGAAAAAGTACCTTGCTCGAAGGTGTCGTATGGTTATGAAATAATGGAAGAATAGACATGTCTCTACATGTAGAAAAGCAAGTGAGTACACGTTTTGATTGAGACGTGATTTCATTCAATATCATATTTAGATCACACAGACACTGACTGGAGAACTCGATCCTTCTGTAAATCCGGAAATCCAAAATTTCGGGGAAGAGGGTCGTATAGTCATAAAACGCACCTTATATTTCCTGGAAGACAAAACAGGGCGGTTCTGTTACTTTCTTATCTATCGCTGCTTTTCATATCATACCATAGGGTAACAATTTTGAACTTCATTTGTTGAGTGACTTATGGGGACAAAGTAACTGAGAAAGCTGCTTTTCAAAGAGCATATCGTATAATGACGTGAAATTTCAGATGTGTTTTTAGGGTAAAACTGGTTTTTTCAGTGGTTTGGCAATTTGGTGACGTTGAGCTGGTGGGAAGAACTTTGGCTTAATGAAGGCTTCGCTGCATACTTTCAAAACCTTCAAGTGCTTAGTCCTATCGATAAAGGAATGTCGATTGTGAGTCAATATTTGCTAACAATTCCGCAACCAGCAGTACTTCCTGAACAGTTATTAAAGCATCGTTATGCTCTTTGTTTGCTAAATGACTTCACCTCCAATCTGAACCATAGCGATCTGGACTGTGATTGAATTAGCCCATGTAGGAGTGAATAAGGGCCCGTCCTAAATTTTCACGTCGTCACAAAGAGACCATGTCGTGACAGGTCGAATTATCTCGCGAGACTATGGCGAGGTATTCACAGGTTTGCCTCAAAACTAACTCGTAACGCATGATGCGTCAGAAAATCAAAGGTTATGGTGAGGCGGCGATACTTAGCAGTTTCAATGAGCGTGCGACGATGCTGCAAAAATGGCGGTGAGCGGGCGGCGACGGGCTATCAGCGGGCAACCGTAATCTTCCATGAGACGGAAAATAACTGCAGAGAGCGTTTATTACTAGGCAGCCAGAAGGCGACGACGAGGCAGCGATTCCGTCAATCTGGCAGAGATCGAAAAACAATGAAGAGGTTCGCAAGATTTTTTCGAGCGGGTCGCTTAATGTTATGAGCTGGCATCTTAATTCGTAATGCAGTAATATGGCTGACAGCTTTATACCTGTCGTTGTCCGCTAGGGTAGTCATCGTTGCTCCTGCGAAACCCTGTTGATGACCGCTAGCTAGTTGTGCAGGCAAAATACGAGCGAAAAGGTGGAATGGAATTAGATATGTATGCGGTTTTTACATATTCTTTTACGTTTAACGTTGCCTCATCTTCGATAGCAACTCTGCAATCTAGTGCGTTCCTAGCACCTCTTAGCTCTTAGCTTGGCGTTACTCTCTTTGCTTGTGCCTCTAAAATACAAAAACACCGCGTTCTTTCGCATGACATCAACCAAAGCGGTCCCGAACGTATCTCGTAAGCGCCATAAGTTCCGATCTCGGATAATTACCCTATTGGCTAAGCGCTTAATCGAATTTGATAGCGTTTACAAAATGCCTTGCTCAGGCTCCCAGTCGATTTTTGCCTAAACCTCGTCACACTAACGAGGTCATGTTTAGTCGAAGTGACCTTTCAGATTGGATGTATACCATATTGGAGAGCATAAAACGCTGATTTCAAATCTGCCCTTCTTACCTGTGGAACATTTGCGGACGAGGAATTATGAGGTTTATCAGACAAAATAATAAATGTACATTCGAATAAAATAAGTTGTATCATATTCAAGGGTATTAATGAATGAGGTGTTCTGATAACTATCATCGCTTCATTAAAAAGCTAGAAAAAATATTACGACTATTTCTCTTTGCGCATGTAATTATTCGCTATAATAAAAGATCACAGCTCCTCGTCCAAGAGAGTTCCATAGAAAAGGAAGGCAAATTTGCAATTACGTTTTATGCTTTCCTACATAATGTACATAATATTCTAAAAACCACTTTGACTAAACATGGTTCCCTTGTATTTGCATCGTTTTAGTGCTAGTCCATTTTGCTTCCTTTGACTAAAGTTTTCCGGATGCCTATCTATCTCTCTAAATATCACTCGCTAAAAATTTGCTATTCGCCTCTCAATCTTACTGCATATTCAACATTTTTACCTGATCAAAGTTTGCCATGGAAAATCTATACTTCGCTCCACAGCTTCTATCTCCAAGTATCTTTACTTATTCAATTGTTTACTGTTACCGTTATGCAGTGTAAAGCGCATAATGCTCGCTTTTTTCGTCACTGCGCATTTTTGCGGATTGACTACTGTCACACATCAATTGCACACCCGTCGTCCGCAATGGCGGTTGCTGTAGTTATCCAGCGTAACGGAACGCTGACAGTTTTTTGCTAGGGCATAATTTTCCAGCGATAATCGCCGCAGCTATGGCAAATGGCTTTATTGCGTCGCCTGTGCTACGAGGCGCTTGAGTAATATCGCTGACTGAAAGTTGCTTGCGAGGGTTTTTTTAATACATATACAATTAATACAATCAATTATTATTATTATTAATACATAAAAAATGCTTTAGGTCGTTTTTTTTCGAGCAAGTGTATTGCCTGCTGTTAACCTTACAAAAGCCACATACTACAACTAAATACTGGAGCTGGTTGCATTTACAGTAAGACAAATGAACATTGCTTGAAAGATAGAAATTCGTTTTTTCCCACTTTAAGAGCACGTTTCGCCGTAGCTGCAATGTGTGCAAACACATGAGATCCCACATACTACGCTCATGTACTTACGATGAGCGAATTCGTCGTCGCATTCTCATGCCCCTAACCATCGAAATCTCTGACGATCAATTGCAACCACGAATTCGAGTCAACTATACCCGAAGCCTAAGTGTTCGTTGTTTAACTGTTAGAGGCACCGTCCACCCAGTACGACTTCCATGTTTTGGTCTTCCGAGGCCTTCTTATGTCCCTGATTTGAGATATAAAGTCGAGAATCTGCGAAGCCGTTCCGAAGAACCTGCAGGCCGGTTCTCCGTAGCAGTGATTGGATAAGCGCGCACGCATGTGCGAGCATTACTGGAGAGGGGCGGTGCCGACTTGCAATGGCGGTCCGAGGGGGGGAGGCGGGGGCCCCCCCCCCCCCGAGAATGAGTCGCGAAATTTTTGAAACTTACCTATATGGGTTATAAAAATGTGCAAACGACTTGTTTAATTTTGTAATCAATTAAAATAATTTTTTAAATTTATTAAAAATTCAAATTAGCCTTATAACCTTTTTCCAGTCTGGGGTTGGGGACCCGCAAAATTTTGAGAAGCACCCCAAAAAAATTTTCGGAGTGCATGGCTAACGCCACGCACTTTCTTTTGAAAATTTTGCCGCCCCCCCTCCCGGGCCAAAATCCTGGGACCGCCACTG
The DNA here is from genome assembly GCA_958299035.1 of Cylicocyclus nassatus. Classification (NCBI taxonomy): domain Eukaryota; kingdom Metazoa; phylum Nematoda; class Chromadorea; order Rhabditida; family Strongylidae; genus Cylicocyclus; species Cylicocyclus nassatus. Next base: position 70,794,008 of record CATQJL010000305.1, on the reverse strand, counting down.
CCGACTTGGTGTCTCAACGCATCTTCGCTATTCTGAAGTGATTTCATTGCTTCCAAAGCGACTTTTGAGCCGCGATTTGAGCATTGGTTTGTAGGGTGGTCTACTAACGTAAAATGCCAAAATCTCAAGACCCACAACTCAAGGTGGACGGTGCCTCTAAAGGCAGCGTCCCGGCAAAATGAGGTGCATTGAGATTTTGAAGCGTTGCAGTGGCAGCCCCCCCCCCCCACCCCAACTGATCTCTGAGTAAAGGGAGCGAAAAAAAGGCTGAAATCTATTTTGGAAGTCATAGAGACCCCGCTTTTTCGATCCGGATTCCTCTCACTTACACAGTTTGCAGCGAGTGCGGACATGGAGCGCTTTGAAAAAAGCTCATTTTAGTCATTTTCGTGCGCTGCAAAGCCCAGATATGGGTTCAGCATCGGCGAGAAGTCTCCAAATTTTCATTTATTTATTTATTTTGTACGCCAGAAGGCGTGCTTTGATACAACAAAGTTAGATCAAGGCAAGGTATATAACACGACAGTAAATAGAGAAAAAGAAAAAAACAACAAAGTTGAATCACACTGTAATGGAAAAACAGTCATCCACATCTACCAATCTACTTTGCACACAGTGGAGGAAAAGAGGAACATAAACAACGTTGGCAACATTGTCCCCCTTCGCCCGTCAGCTCTATCAGACAGACAGACAGACCGGAAGCCCGCGGGTCGGTTACTCTGGCAGCCCCCGTCAGACAAGCCAAAAGGTACTGGGCATAGGGCTGCCAGTACCACCGCTTGGCGCAACCCCGCTCCTCTCCACAAACCGGCCATGGCTGGCCGGACTGGCGGAAGAAGACAAAACAACGCCAGAAGTGAACTCATATTACCGTCAGTATAATGCAAAGGAAACAAAAGATCTAAACAAAAAGCCTTCAAAGACTAGATGAAGATACTTGAAAAGATGATGAAAAGTGATAAGATTTAGCCGACAAAACTGCACCCGTACATAAGAAGCATATGAAAGACACACTATCCAACTTACTGCAAGGCAGGATCTAAACGAGTCAACAAGGACCGGAGCCAATCACGAATGGAGAATGAAAAGAAAAAACGACAAAAAAATTGTTTGACGTTCCAAATGCTTAACACTCGTAGAATGTCTATTTTGGTTTTTTGAAGTGCGCTGGATTTTTAAGGCATAAAAGACTAATAAGCAAACATTCCAGCCAACGAACATTTTGAAAAGTCTAATCGAAAGAAAAAGATTCGAATTTGTGACGTTTCGAAATAGACAGTGCAGAACTCTCAAGCCCTTGTCCTCGTCAATATGACTCTCAAATTTTAAATCACTGCAAATTATACGCCAAAACAAGCGGTTCCCTACTTACTAACATTTTTACTAGCACATGGTCATAATTGTATAGTGAAAGCGATCTGATGGGGAGATGCTGGCTTTTGCAAATGTTGACTTTGAGATGCCAAAAATCCGCCTACTGCAGCATACGTTCGACAGATTCCGTAAAGCCCGCTGAATTGCTTCTTTTTCGGTTTCACTATAGGCTGCAGTGTTTTTGATGTCCGCGTATGCATGCACAATTATCTACGTGTATATGAGAAAAAGTATGGGCGACAAAATCTTTCCCCGTGGGACGCCCAACAGACTCTCTTAGGAAAAGAAAAGTTTTGAGAGAAGCGCACTATCGACTTTCTATCACCAAGGTAAGATCGGAACAAATCAAGTAAAGTGCCTTCTATTCTTATATTCCGCAATCTGCCCAAGAGCACTTACGACAAACAGTGTCAAAGGCTTGAAAAGATTAAAGTAAACTACATCCCTTCGCCTAATGCTTTAATCCAGTGGTATGAACAGTCTATCAACTGTGAGCAGGTGGGATATCCCGCTAAATCAGGTGATCCAACCATTCAATGCTTTCTCTCAAGCACCTTCAATGATGTGGGAAGGACACTGATCGAGCAGTAGTTGCTAGCAGTTGTAGATCCCTTTCCTTTTGGAATCTTTGTCACGACTGCAGCTTTCCTTGGATTAGGGATCTGCTCTAGTATAAGAGGATGTTGAAAATGTGGCTTAGGGGAAAGGAAAGATGGGTGGGAAACATTCTGTAAAACGACTGCGGTATGCCGTTAGAAGTAACCGGCTGCGATGTTTTCAGAGCTTTAAATTTTTTGCAACCTCGGAAGTGATGTTGGTAAACGGAAGCTTTCATCCCTTACTTTTATTAGGTTACTACGGCATTCTTTGTGAAAAGAGAAAGTACTATGAAGAAGCTAGCAAAGGCCTCGGTTTTTTTCAAAATCGGCACTGCAGAAAAATTCATTCTCTCCCAAAAGCATTGGTTGAGAGGATGACCGTTTTGTTCAGTCCTTGACGTATAAAACGATCTCCTTCAGTCAGTCTTAAGGAACACTCTGGTTCCATAGGAGATAAACTTCCTCAAATAGTGTTTAAGGTTCTGGCTAACAGGTATTGAAAGTTACGCAGTGGTCACGGGACTGCTCAAATGTTCTCTGTCTTTGATCGAAAAGATTTTGAATGTGGCCGGAAAATTTTGAATCAGTCTAGAGGACATAAGAAAGATCTAAGTTGATCAATTTTGGCATGCTTGAAGCCCAAGTAAGTGGTTTCAGGCAGCTCTCTATTTGGAACCGTCTCAGAACCGACATAGAAAATCCAACAATGTTATGATCAGAATTTCTTAACGGTGGATTTGAAAAAAAGTTTGTGAGGGATTCCGTATTCGTCAGCATAACATCTAATACACGCTTTCTTCGAGTATGAAATCGAACATGTTTTATGGTGTAAACAAGGTGATATACCGGAGAGCGAGATTTTGGAGGGACACTGCCTTTGAAGACCATGAAGAATCTATATCTGTTCTTTTTATGGCACAAAATTAGCCAGAATGAGCTTTTCGCGAAGCTTTCCAGATCTGCAATTAATGGAGAAGATGTGTAAGTGGCGAGGTCCGGAACGAGTGAGGCGCGGTACGGAAGACTTCCGACGTCTTTCCACTAAATGCGGATCTGAAAAACTTCGGAAAAAGCTTTACGCCATTTTTGTGCGCTGAAAAGCTCATATATGATCCTTACGGCAAGGAAACTTCGAAAAGGTGAAAAAGTGAAAAGTGAAATTCTGCCGAAACACTGTGATTATCATTTTCAGCCTAACTGTGCTAAGCATTTTTCCGTAAAAACAAATGATTCATCGAAGTCATGAAAGCTGCGGCAAGGTACAAGTTAAATCAGAGTTTATCAAAAATTATACTTCAATAACTTATTCGTTCTTGTCAGAAACATGCTTAGCACTGTTGGATCAGGTGATCAGTACATTTTGAATGTTTTCTTCGACTTTGAAGAAGAAAAATAATTTTGAAGGGAGACGTCTATCCGCCGGCGATTATTAAGAGATCATGATAAGGGAGGAATGCGGCTTGTGCATCTTCTCGCTCCTGTTCAATGTGTTAACAGTGAAGGGTAGTACAAATACTTGCGGATTATCATACGGCATGAAACTCAGAACGCTGGAGCTTTGAAATATAAGGTTTTTTTAAAAATGCGTTTGCTCCTCCAGGGATATTGCCTGCATGCAGAACTTAGCATAACAAGAAACTAATCAGGTAATAGGGGTTACACGAACTTCCCGTTCGTATCGTACTTTGCGCTCAAGGAATTTGATGTGATTCATGGCGATCAAGGCTGTGAGTTTTCTCACAGACAAAGTACTTTGATGGCTTATCGATGATTTTCTCATGCTTGCTTTTAGTATGTTTATAATCGCTCATATATATTAGGTCGTCCCGAAAGTATTTTCGCTTTTTTCAAAGAATCTCCACCGTCCGCAGAACAAACTTGCTTAGAAGATCTTGGAACCATTCGATGCAGTTTTTTATGCTCTTTCAAACGGTTATCTTTAGGTTGCAGTTTAACAAACGCTCTTAGAAAATAACCAAAAACTGCGACCCACGCTTTTTACCAAGGTCAAGTTTCGCTATTTTTCTAAGTTCTCGTACTGACTCTCCGAAGAAGCCCAAGTACCCTGCGGATAGAGCGAACCAAGTAGGATACAAAACAATTTCCGCCCCTTCCAAATCTTACTTTACAAAATTTTTAGAAATATTTTTTGATGCTATCAAATTCTATATTTCGTCAACTTGAACCTTTCAGAGACATGTTTTTGTTTCTGATTCGTAGACTTTTAGAGGACAAAATCGACAAAATTCATGTTTTTGATGGCGCCCCCAGATGTACCCGAAAAATTCAAAATCTGATATTTCGAAACTGGAAACGCTCATTTGTCTTGTAAAATCAGTAATGAATCCTCATCTGTCTCTAAGAGTATCAAAAACTGAGAAATTCTTAGAGTTTGACGAGTCTTTGTTTGGTATGGGTCTGCTAAAATTCGATAGTGTTGTTTGAAATTTTGTCAAAATATTATGGAGAGCTCTGGGAAGGAGACAGAAATTGTTTTGTATCCTACTTGATTTGCTCTATCCGCAGGTTACTTGGGCTTCTTCGGAGAATCAGCACAAGAATTTAGAAAAAAAAAACGAAACTTGACCTTGGTAAAAACTGAGAGCTCGTCTTTTAAACTGCAATATAAAGATAACTATTTGAAAGAGCATAAAAAACTGCATCGAATGCTTCTAAGATCTTTCAAAGATGTCTGTTCTGCGGACCGTGGCGATTGTTTGAAAAAAGCGAAAATACTTTCGGGACGACCTAATATAAGTGGCTAACACAGCTTAACAAGCATTGCTATGATTTTATATTTTACTTCTCATTGTTTGATTGCATTTGGTTATTCTATCGTATACTTGATTATACCCTTCTCACAGTTGTCTTTGTCACTATCTCATAGTTCACGGACTTTCACAGATCCCTCACAGCAATTCACAGGCTCTTTGGATCACTTATATCTAATATATGGTAGCTGCTTTTCATCATTGCACCCTTTTTGTAAATGTTAGCTGCATTTTTGTAAAAAAGTTTGATTACCCAAGTTTGAGGTGTACTCGCTGTGCGTAAGTCCCGCGTGGCAGCCAATCAATCACAGTCCACACACCGCACACACACTGACTCATCGACCGTACAGGGGTTTTCAGCAGGCAGCCACAAAGCCACCGCCAAACCTCGCCAAATTCTTTTCCCTGTCGCCTCACTGTCGCCTCGCACTAAGAACCTTGGAAGCGAGCGGTTACAAATGTGGCACCGAGCGGGGCGCTAGAAATGGCAGCGGGCGGACTGCTATAAAGTCTCCAGCGCAAAGCGAAAGTGGCGCCAAAGGGCACGGAGCTTTTGGTGGGCTTTGGCGGCGGCTTCGTGGCCGCTGGCTGAAAACCTTCATTGTTTGAGTTTATTGTTATGCTAACACTACCTTTGCTATAATTATCGTATTTATTCACTATGACTATAAAATTAACAATGGAATAAAACGCTACGGCACTTGGAGATGTAGATATGGGGCAAACGGAAGAAATGCTATGGCAAATTTCGATCACAGATACCAAATCTGCAGTAAGATAGGTACGCGAATGGCAACATGTACACATGCATGAGCTATTCATAAGCACCGTAAGACTTCAGATCAAACTCATTAATGCAGTGATCACTAGGGATAGATGAGCACTAGCAAAGTTTAAATTATATCAGAGGCATTCGTTGTGCAATTAGATAATGCTATAACAAAGAATCAGTGAAGAACACTGAATATGCGATGAAACAGATAATACAACAAAGAATCAGTGTATGCATCAAATATGCGGTGATGTACATGTAATGGCGGATGAGATACATAAAATTAGGAGGTCGCATTGAGATGCATTAGACTGTAGTGGTTAGTGATTAGTAGAAGCTATTCAAGCGTCATTCTTTCGTATTTGCACCTCACAAGCTAACTATTAGGTTGTAAAGAAAATTTCCGGGCACTTTTGGAAATTTCATTTTCAAACGTATTTTTTCGACGCTCGGTCGTTCTTTGACACCAAGTTCTTTGAACTATGCAGTAGAGAGGAGCCTAAAGTTTTCAATACGGCTTCTGATTCTTCTCGATGCCAAGATCTGCTTGATCCGCACATCAAAAAGAAAAATCTTTCCAGCCACAAAAATTTTACAATTTCTCTTCCTACGGCCATTTTTTTGCGCAGTTCAAAAAATTTCGTCCAAATCATGGGTGATCTGATTGAGAAGCGTGTTAGCTTCTGACCCGCTGCTGCACTCGAGTTTTGCGATTTGCGCTCAGAAATTACAAGCTGTCAAACTTGCCTCTGACTGCAACTTTTTTCGCAGCTGGCGTCACTTCTGCAGGGATCGTCAAGCCTGGATGATGGGTCCAAAAGATGTATAAGGCATTACCCCAACAATGCTCGCAGCAATCAAAGATTGGTCCACCCTGTGCAGAAGGACAAGACTTCAAAGTCACTTACTCGAAAAATGGTGCATTTTTAGGGGCAAAAAAATGGTCGATTTTTCAAACTTCCTGAAAAGATTTTTTTTGCAGGTGGTTTTGCTCCACATAACAGCCCCGGTGGACTTCTATATAACTACAGCATTTGAGCTCTCCAGCTTTCATCGTGCCTGAGATAATGCTGCACAAATAGGCCATTTTTCGCAACGACCTTTTTCCCTTCTGCGCCAGCTGGCGGACCGCAGTGAGGTGCTGAAAAGCCAGCAAGACAAATATATGTTGTGGACAAAATTGTCTTTACAATGAAGTTTGTAGCTTCAAAAAAGAATCAATCTGCTTGAAGTTACAGCGATTTGAAAGAAATTTTCGCAATTGCCTGGGAACTTTCTTTACAACCTAATACAACTTGAAAGAGCTTGAAGAGTATTTTTGATATTTTCTTAGAACTTACTAGGTTATAAAGAAAGTAATGTTGTTTTTTATTCGCTTGCAATGGGACAACAACCAAGCGAGCTTCAAAAAGCATATGGGGCACTGTTCGATGGAGCTAAGCAAGCTTTACAAACGGGTAATGATGTTTCGAAGCCGAGTTTGTGCCACCTGAAGTTAAATCTAACCCTAAAAGTTTCCAAATGTCCAACAAAAATCGAAAAAAAAACTTGCATTTTCGTCGCAAAACGTCCTACGCAACTCCCACTAGCATACATCTATTCTATTCACATAAGGCATTCATACAATTGCTGTATTTTTCCTTGAATAAAAACTGAGAAATCGGAAACTCTTGTTTTACAGCAGTGGTGGGCCGCTCTGATTTAAGTAATTCTATACTACAGGCTTTTGTAGGTATAATTGTAAATTTTCGCTTTTTTAGTTGCGCCAGCTTTCAAGAGATATCAAGATTATCTCTTTTTTTTTCTGGGTGCGTTTGTAGGTTTTGCTTGATAACGGTGCCATAGCAAGCAAATAAAACATACTAACGGAGAATTTTTTTGCCAACCTAAACGCTGATGTGTTTTCGCTGTTTTGGCAAGGTAAAAGTGCCAAGAAATGCATTCGGTTGCTTTTCAAAAAGTATGGTATACGGTACGAAACAGAAGGTCTTTGTATGCGATTTTCGTGCGAAGCCTTTTAGGTGAAAGTGTTTCTTAAGAGCAATAAATCTCATTGAAAAAGCGCTCTTCAAAATGTTTACTCGAAAGATTTGTGAGAAAAACGATCCTGCACGATGTTTTAAGATTACTTCTATGCGCAAGGTAGCTATCCGTTCAACGTTGAGCGAGGTAAACCGACTTATGTTATGAGCGAAATATAATTGCATAATTACGTATGCATGTAAATCCAATCACATTAGAAAATTGCTATGTGGTGGAAGTTGAGCACATTGAGCGTGACCGAACAATGCTGTAATGTATGGCTTAAATTAGACTATTATAATCTTTTACACAGAAATTTTATATCATGACAAACTAGTTGACCGAACAATGCTGTAATGTATGGCTTAAATTAGACTATTATAGTCTTTTACATAAAAATTTTATATCATGACAAACTAGCCTGCTACCCGGGCTTCTCCAAAATGCTGCGCTTGTCTTGAGCAAGTAAGCATTTCGCCCTTTCGCTGACTACAGATTCGTTCCTCTGACCTTCTATCGCGCACGTAATCACGCGTAGATCTCATCCAGCCTCGCATGGAACGCCTTTAAATTTTATCATTACAATAACCAACTAAAGCGCTCATGTAGGAACTTATAATTACGGCCTTCTTGCAATTATGCTTCGTATTTTAATTTCCTCTTAGGCGCCACATGTACCAGACCGCCTGAAAACACGTTATCATAAACTGTTGCAAACGATAAGATTTTGCAAATGAATACTGCGAGCAAACGAAAAAGATTTTCCGCAGAAAATCCCTCCCCTAAACCCTGTGAATGAACTAAAATAACAAACTGTAAGAAATGATACCACATTGCAATACTACTCGACAAGAAGAAAAAATTACAGCAAGTTTCTGAAGATGAGCGCTTGCTTTAACCAAGAAAATAAAGGTAATCTCTATATCTCTATACAGCGCTGGATATAATTATAAAGCCACTCTAAAAATCATCGTGATTTTCGTTCTTGTCAATGGATCTTTTTGAAACTTTGCTGTATTGTGCACATGTCAACCTACCATGAACCCTCAAAATGGCTTCCAGTCTTGTTGAGGAACGAAGAAAAACGAAAAAGTTCGAAAAAGCCCTCTTTGAAAGCTGGACAAAATTATAAAGCCAGCTGGTTTTTCTAATCACTATCGCATTCGTTGACTCTCAATTTTTTTTGTACAATTACAAAATATGAGACATTTGCAACAGCTACGGCCTGTCCTGCTCAAATAGAAGCGATCACTGCATCTTTGCTTTCAAAAGCACCAAAAGTCAATCTGCTTCAACAAACATCTGGTTTCAAGAGTTTTCAAGCTCTTGTTCATTTCGAATAATAATCATGGAATCTACTGACCTTTCTGGATAGATGAGGTAAAGAGCGCTTTCTTAAACTTTGCGTAATCGCTGATTTTGGCGGACAGACTCCAACCTCAACATAGGCTTAAAACGCTTTTAAATCACAAAACTCAGTTTGCAATGCCCACAAAATGCTGAGCTTGATGTTTGTTACATTGCCTACGTGGGGATGCAGCTTTCGCAACAACTTTCAGAATTTCCCTAATGATGCGGTAGCGATTTAGACCTGAACTTTCCACGAAAATTCCCTGCGAGCAGAAAATTCGATATAACCCTAGATCTCCTTATTTTCCTCTGCGTTTCATGTAATTCACCCGATGAACGAGATTAGCTAAAATTTTGAAGTTTTAAGAGTCTCCGGTTTTATATCGGGATCTGAGCTGGCTTTTATTGTGCAGGATGCTCCACTCAATATTCAGTGGATGTCAACTGCGGCTGAACAAAGTGCTCAATCCCGAAATTTTTTCCCAGTCATGCACACGAGTTCATTGTTGTATGGCTGTCGTAATGGCTACATTACAGTATTTTTTGTAGCTTGAAAATCGAGTTTTCTGGTGCAAAAGTTCGTCAACCCCATGGTGAGATAAGAGTCTGTCCGTCAAAATCAGCGATTACGCAGAGTTTACGAAAGCGCTTTTCACCTCATCTATCCAGAAGGGTCAGTAAATTCCATGATTATCATTTGGGATGAACAAGAGCTTGAAAACTCTTCAAACCAGTTGTTTGTTGAAGCAGATTGACTTTTGGTGCTTTTGAAAGCAAAAATGCAGTGGTCGCTCCTATTTGAGTGGGATGACAGGCCGTAAGTGTCGCAAATGTTTCATGTTTTGGAATGCAACTGTACAAAAAAATTTGAGAGTGTCAACGCATGCGATAGTGATTAGAAAAACCAGTTGGCTTTATAATTTTGTCCAGCTTTCAAAGAGAACTTTTTCGAATTTTTTCGTATTTCTCCGTTCAAACTCAACAAGACTGGAAGCCGTTTTGAAGATTTGTGGTAGGATCACGTGCGCACAATACAGCAAAGTTTCAGACAGATTCATTGACAAGAACGAAAATTACGACGATTTTTAGATTGGCTTCATATTTATGTCCAGCACTGTATATATTAGGTCGTTCCGAAAGTAATGTCGCTTTTTTCGATTGAACGCCACATTTCATGGAATCAAGATTTTCAAGAAAGCTTAGAAGCATTCGATGCGGCATTTCATCCTCTTTCTAATGGTTGTAATGCCATTGCATAATTTTCATTGAGCTTTCGAAAAATCAACAAATTCTGCAACTCATGCTTTTTGCCATGGTCAAATTGGGCAATTTTTTAAAATTTTTGTACCTACTTTCCGGAGAAGTACAAGTGGCAGGTAGATAGAGCAAACCCTATGGGACATCGAATAATTTTTTCTCTTCCTTAGCTTGCTTCTTAGAGTTTCTGGGATTAGTTTTAAAATGCCATCAAATTCCATATTTGGTCAACTCAAACCTCACAGAACAACAACCGGCAAGCAACTCGGGTGTCAGTCGATGCAGCTTTTTCTCTTCTTTTTACCAGTTGTTTTTGGTTTCCGATTCATCAAGTTTTCCGAGATAAAATCATCATAATTCAGGTTTTCCAGGGCGCCTCCGGTGTACCCGAAATTTTTGAAAGTTGCTAATCTGAAGCGGTAAACGCTCATTTGTTTTGTAAAGTTAGTGGAAAACCATAATCCATTTTTGTAAGTTTAAAAATCCGACATTTCTTGGTGTTTGATGTATTTGTGTCTGAGACGAGCCTGCTAAAATTCGGTGCTTCCATCAAAAAATCTATACAGAAATTATGACGAGCTCTGAAAAGTAGAAAAAAGCTGTGCTATTTCCTGTAGGGTTTGCTCCATCCATCCATTACTTGGACTACTTCTGAGGTTTGTTATAAAATTTTAGAAAAATTGTAAAACTTGGCCATCTCAAAAAGCATAGGTCGCAGATTTTGACTCTTTTCTAAAAGCTCATTGCTTATATTGCAACATCCTCATAACCTTTAGAAAGAGAATGAAACGCTGCATCTAATGCTACCAGAATCTTTTACACATCTTTGTTCCACGAAATGTGGCGTACTTTTGAAAAAAGCGACGTTACTTTCGGAACGACCTAATATAAAGCAGAAAATCTGTGAGTTTGTGTGTTTGTGCACATTCCCAGTAGTGCAGGATATGCAGGATGTGCAGTGGGTGCAGGACGTGCAGGGTGTGCAGGGTGTGCAGGGTAATCACGGTGCGTAGGGTATGCAGGATGTGCAGGTGGGCAGGGTGTGCAGAGTGTGCAGGATGGGAGTTTAGACTGATAGACTAGCTCCAAACCGGAGTGAAACCCGAGATGCCTGCTTGTATATATATAAAGCAGAACATCTGTGTTTGTGTGTTTGTGCACATTTCCCGTAGTCATGAAAGATGAGCGGTGAAGCTCATTTCGATCTGTTGGTCATCAAGCTATGGTGAAGACGGTAGGAAGCGAACCCAAGACGAGTCGAAATCAAAAGAAGAGTAAATTTCGCTACATGAAAGATCAGATGAACACTGGCTTCAGAACGAGTGGAACCCGGGATGCCAGCTCGTGTACTTATATTGTAAATAATATGGTTTTTAGCCAATCCAAGAAAATGCTCAAGATTTTGCGGGATCAGATCTGAAGGGACTCGTACGCAAAAATCAATAAAAAAACGCGTCCTTTCAAAAAGAAAAAGGTAAATTTGGTTTGCTGCTTCCTCAGCGCAGAATTTGACTAAATTTTGTAGCTTATCGTTATTTTGCCGCAACTTGTTATAGATGAAGAACTCAGAAGTTGTTGGCGGCTGTTGCAAATTCCGCTTAAAATCTTTGGATTGATGACATAGTGAAAAATAAAACAGAGCAACTGCAGCCTAAGAGGATTAACAAAGAAAGTATGCCCGAGTAACATTGCTTAAAACTTTTATAACATTATAACATATCAAAAACGAAGATGAGGCAACAAGGAGGCCAAGAAATGACGCAAGTTTGAACTGCCAATTTTGCCTGCACATCTAACGTTTCTAATGAGCATCGTCTCGAGAGGGCAACGATATGGTTTTTAGTTGGCGTATTTTGGCCGCCTTTGTAGCAATGAGCGCACTTCGCAGTTATTGAGTTTCATGCAAGATTATGGACGCCGCTGGTCCTGTCGCTGCCGCTCACCGCATTTCGCAGTATCGTCGCCCGCTCATTGAAACTGCTATTTATCGCCGCCTCACCCAGCCTTTGATTGTCTGAGCTGCAAGTTACTTGTTAATTGCATTCATGAAATGACTTGAGTCACAACATTTTTTTTTTGTACTGAGAATAAATGGGCGTGTGGAACAAACGACTCTGATCTTTTACACTGAATGTCTATTGTCGTACATATCGTCAAGTCATTCGCAACTTAATATGCGTAGTGCACACTTTACACGTTAATTGACGAACGGCGAAACTAGAACCTGCCTATTTCCAGTGATTTCTCCTTGTTTTCTTGTTTTTTTGTTTTAGTTGGTTATATGTTAGTCAGTAGAACACATTTCTACATTTTATTAGGCTAGAAGATGTTTTATTGGAAAGCTGCTAGTAATGGTGCCGTCGCTGATAGGGCTTAGTGTGCAGTCACACATACAGTGCTAGCAATGTTAACAATGGAATAAAACATCACGGCATTTGGAGATATGGATATGAGCGGACGAAAGAAATGGCAAATTTTGATAGACGCCTGCACGAAATCGCCCGGGTTGTTGTAGGCTGAACGCACGCGAGCGTGGTTGCAACGCGGCTGCCGAGTACGAGCGTTTTGATGACTCATGCACGCGAGTGCCAACGTCAGCCCGCAAGAGTCACGCGCGCGGGTGCTCATTCCGGGCGATTCCGTGCAGTCAACTATATCAAATCTGCAGTAAGATAAGTACGCGAATGACAACATGTACATATGCATGAGTTATCCATAAGCACCGTAAGACTTCAAAGCAAAAGGCATTAATGCAGTGATCACTCGAGATATATGAGCGCCAGCAAAGTTTGAATTATATTAAAGGCACTCGCTGTGCAATGAGATAATGCTATAACAAAGAATCAGTGAAAGGCACTGGGTATGCGATGAGATAGATAATACAACAAAGAATTAGTGCGGTGATGTGTATGGAATCGGATGAGATCACATAAAATTAGAAGGTAGCATTGAGATGCATTAGACTGTAGTGGTTAGTGATTAGTAGAAGCTATTTAAACGTCACTCTTTCGTAATTGCCCCTCTCAAGCTGACTACAACTTGAACTTGAACAGTATTTTCGATGTTTTGTCAGAAATTATTAGGTTGTCAAGACAATAATGTTGTATTTTATTCGCTTGCAGTGGCACAACAATTAAGCGAGCTCAGCTCATATACAGTTGCTGTATTTTTCCTCGACTACAAACTGAGAAATCGTTCTGTTCTCGTTCATCGTACTCTCGTTTTGAACAGTAGTGGGTTGTTCTGATCCAAATAATTCTTTATTACAGCCTTTTGTAGTGTAATTGTAAACTTCCACCTTTTTAACTGCGCCAGCTTTTAAGAAATATTAAAACGGGCTCCCCTTTTCTGGGTGCGTTCATAGGTTTCGCTTGATCGCGGTGCCATAGCAAGCAAATAAAAAACACTAGCGGGGAATTTTTTGCCGACCCGACCGTTGATGTGTTTACGCTGTGACAAGGTAAAGATGTTGAGAAATGCATTCGGTTGCTTTTCAGAAAGTATGGTATACGGTACGAAACAGAAAGTTAGATGCGATTTTCGTGTGAAGCCTCTTTAGAGAAGCTGCTTTTTAAGAGCAATAAATCTCACCAAAAAGCGCTCTTCACACTGTTTACTGGAAAGATTTGTGAAAAAAAACGATCATGCACGATGTATTAAGATTACTTCTATGCGCAAGGTAGCTATCCGTTCAACGTTGAGCGAGGTAAACCGACTTATGTTAGGAGCGAAATATAATTGCGTAATTGCGTATGCATGTAAATCCAATTACGTTAAAAAATTGCTATGTGGTGGAAGTTGAGCGCATTGAGCGTGACCGAACAATGCTGTAATGTATGGCTTAAATTAAACTATTATAATCTTTTACATAGAAATTTTATATTATGACAAACTAGTTGACCGAACAATGCTGCAATGTATGGCTTAAAATGGCTTAAATTAGACTATTATAGTCTTTTACACAAAAATTTTATATCATGACAAACTAGCCTGCTACCCGGGCTTTTCAAAAATTCTGCGCCTGTCTTAAGCTATTGGGCATTTCGCTTCTTTCGTTGACTACAAACTCGGTCCTCTGGCCTTCTATCGCGCACGCGATCACGCGTAGATCTCATCCAGCCTCGCATGGAACATCTTTGAACTTTATCATTACAATAATCAACTAAAGCGCTCATGTGCGAACTTACACTTCTAGCCTTCTTTGCACCTACGTCTTCTTATCTGAATTTCCTCTTAGGCGCCAGATGTACCGACTGCCTAAAATCACGTTATCAACTATTGCAAACGATAAGGTGTTGCAAATGAATACATGCGAGCACACGAAAAAGATTCCCTCCCCCTTAACCCTGTGAACTGGAATAACAAACTGTAAGAAATGATACCACACTGCAACACTACTCGAGAAGAGAAAAAAACAACAGGAAGTTTCTAGAGATGGGCGCTTGCTTTAACTAAAAAATGAAGGTAATCATAGATAAAGAACTCAGAACTTGCTAACGGCTGTTGCAAAATCCGCTTGGAATGCTTTGGAATGATGAGATAGTACAAAATAAAAGAGCAATTGCAGCCTAGGAGGATAAGCAAAAAGAGTATGCCCGAATAACATTGCTTAATACTTTCATAACACTGTATTAATCAAAAAGAACATAAGGCAACAATGAACCCAAGAAATTACGCAAGTTTGAACCGCCAATCCTGCTCGCCTGCACATCTAACGTTTCTATTGTGACAGAGTCGCTGCCTCGTCGTAGACTTTCGGCTGTCTTTGTAGCAATGAGCGCGCTGTGCAGTTATTTTCTGACTCATGCAAGAGTATGGATGCCCGCTGATAGCCTGTGGCTGCCCGCTCACCGCCATCTTTGCAGTATCGTCGCCCGCTCATTGAAACTGCTATTTATCGCCGCCTCACCCAGCTTTTGATTGTCTGAGCTGCAAGTTACTTGTTAATTGCATTCATGGAATGACTTAAGTCATTCCATGAATGCAATTAATTATTTTATTTTTATCATTTTTTAGTACTGAGAATAAATGGGCGTGGGCAACAAACGACTGATCTTTTATACTGAATGTCTGTCTGTCGTACTTATGTGTTCGCAGGTTCCAAATCAAAAACGTTATTTCCGAAACGATTCGGACTAAACCGTTTCCGGGCGGGTTTCATAGGCTACTTCTTTGTTATTGATTTTCCTGCAGACTACAACCATAGCGTTAGGACTCGGCACAAAGGTGAATGAGCTTGTTGATTACGAGGAAACTGTTACGTTTTGTAAGTAACTTCCAAGTTTCCTTTTTCGTCAACCTCGGCGTTGTTAATAGTAGTTAGTATGTGAGTAGGCCGACCGCAACTGGTAGATGTTTACCGATTTTGGCAGCCTGATCTCAGACAATCGCCGGGGGCAGGCGGGCACCGGAAAAATAGATTGCTGATCTCTCGCAGCCCGCTCGCGGATTTTTTGCAAAGCAATCAGGACTTTTCGGAAGACCGCTTGCTGAGTTCTCGATTCCTCAGAGATTCAGCAATATATCTGCAAAAGATAAGAGCGAAAAAAAAAATTCAGCAGGCGGTTTCTCAAAAATCCGCTGACTCAGCAAGCGGTCTTCCGAAAAGTCCTGATTGCTTTCCAAAAAATCCGCGAGCGGGGTGCGAGAGATCAGCAATCTATTTTTCCGGTGCTCGCCTGCCCCCGGCGATTGTCTGAGATGCTTCGACTTCTTATTATTATTATTCTTCGAAAGCCTCCTTCTCCGCTGCCGTAGATGGATGCTAAATGCGGCCGTCCTTGGGTGCCACCAATGTGGAATACCTGATACAAGTCGAAACGTCAGGCCGTCACTAACAATAAACATCTACTAATTTCGCTCGGCTTACTCACATACTAACATCGCTTTTTTAGCATTACTAGCTGCGGTCCCTGTCCCGCCCGGGCCAAGGGTTCAAAATGGATGTTTCAAGATGTTCGCTTACCATTCCTCCACTTCCTTCAGATCATATTTTCTCTTCCTCTCATGCTTCAGCTCCAAGTCAGTTCCAGCACAAGTGTAGTATCCATGGTGAATTTGTTCTTCTTGATCGGCTCGCTTCGTAACACCGCATTCTCCTCACCGCAAAATGTAAATGATCTCTACCACCCCTTACCACTCGTCTTAGGGCCGCATGCACTAACATTTCCGCTGGGGAGGGGACCGCAGCTTCAGATTTAAGCTTCATATCCTGAAGCTTCGGATATCTGGATTTCACGCTGTCTACCTGTCCGTAAGTACTCCCACCATCCTTCACTATGAACATATTGAGCAGAAGCAAGAAGCTGTACAAGCCGCATTTTCCAGCTTTTTGTAGGATCCCCTAATGATCCCTAAGGGACGAACATCTGTTCTTCAAAATTACTTTTCTTTCTCCGAAGTTAACGAAAACCTTCCAAAGTTATACTGAACATCTAACACAACAGTGCTAAGCATGTTGCTGATGAGAACAAATGAATTTTTGAAAAATCGAATTTTTCGGTATACCCCAAATTTCGACCTGTGGATCATCGAAATTTTCATGACTTCAAAATATCATTTGTTCTTATGCTTACATGCTTAGCACTGTTGGGTTAGATAATCTGCACAACTCTGGAAGTTTTTCGTTAACTTCGGAGAAAGAAAAATGACTTTAAAGAAAAGCGCCGGGGATCATCAGGGATCATACAAAAGCTGGAAAATGCGGTTCGTACAGCTTTTCACTCCTGTTCAACATGTTCATAGTGAAGGATAGTAGGAATACTTATGGACACGTAAACAGCGTGAAATGCAGATATCTGGAGTTTCGAAATATGAAGCTTTCTTCTAAGCTGCGATCCCCTCCCCGCGGCCATGTTAGTGCATGCGGCCCTTAGTGAAATGAATGGTATAGCTTTCATTTTCCTACATGTAAGTAGGCAAACAAATCAATAAATCAATTGAAGGACCCAGTGAAGCGTCGCGAAAAGTAGCCTATCTTCTGCGCCTGGCCTCGTTTATAGGGGAGCAAATTTCAGCCTCATCGGTTCACAAACAAAGGAGACTATAAGCCACATACTTAAATACGAACAAGTTTACAGAGATTAAGTTTTATTTATATTTAGATTTAGATTAGGCTTCATCGAGTTGTGGGAATGGCATTTGACTTAGGGAGGGCTGATAACGAATATGTTAGCCGTTTGTAATGAGACTCACTACTTTGACTGATTCCGTCGCTTACTTAGAAACTTGGAGCCTGAGAGTTGTTACAAAGGTTGAATGGACATGTTGATTACGAATAGTTGTGTTGGTGAGATTACCCATTACTTTATCATTTCATCATTTTTTGCTAAGTTTGAGCTACGGACCTGGGATTTGGCACGGGGGGGGGGTATATAGAAATAACGAAAGCAACATTTATAACGAAAAAGAATCGTTACATTTACTTCTATCAGTTTTTTGCAAAGTTTGGCCTAAGGGGCTGGTTGGTATACTGGGATAAGTGAGCAGCTGATTGAGAAAACACGGTGGAAGGAAACTAGCATATAAGAGTAGATTAGGGATGGCATAGGCGACTCGTCGCACGCAAAGACTGCGGACGCATCGGCGTCTCTCTGGTCAAGCACTCCTTTGTTTCTCTTACCACAGGCTGTCTCTCCAATGCATGAGCTACGTTGGTCGGACGCAACAGCGCCCAGTCTTTGCATGTTATGAATCGTCGTTACTTTGTTGCAAACCTAGAAAATGCTAATAATTATCATAGTGTATTAATAAAGGCTGGCAAAGCCGCGTAAGCGAGCTATTGCACATTAAAAATCAAAGTATTGTAAAACAAATATTATTCTGTCCTATGCAAATATAGTCTAGTCCGTTAGCCACCACGCAAAAGCCCTTTCTCTCCCAAAAACAAGATTAGAAGCACTGCGAATAAACAGCAAATTAAAAAAAAATTTATGACGAAAACGATGGAACAAATTGAAATTTTTAGGCACGTAAAAAAGATCTGGTGTGCAAACAAGATGCAGTGTATGTGTAAAAAGATAGCATAAGCACGAGAAGTACGACTAAGCATGATTCTAGCACATTTTGTAATTGAAATGAACTCACTTTCCAAATAACGAAGTTTGCTGCAGTGGACAATTGCGAGGAACGAAGAGGATTGCTCATTTTGGACACTGGGCGCTTGAGCCAATGATATTTATTGCATTTGGCGTGCACCACAGAAGAATGTGTGTAAGTGGGTCTCTTAGGCTCTCTTAGGTTCAAGGCATACCTCACGAGATTTCAGTCGCCACGCGATCTGGCAGTTTGCTAGATGTCTTCAAATTCAATACTGGTAGACCTCACAGGCACAGCACATATAATTGTAGGTTGATAAGCCCTATTTTATTTACACTCCAAAACTTCTTACGATGAGTGAGTCATGGCTCATTGGAGGTGAAAAATTGCGTCGGGACTGAAATCGTGAGATATGTTTTCGGCGGGGGAGGTTCGCGAGATTATCGAGATTAGTCTTTGCCATGCCTTTATGTCTCAAGTCAGACACAGTGCCTTCCTTCGCCCCTGTCATGATCCTGTCGCCACGTGTCGCGGCAGGTAGCAACCCTGTGCTGCCTCCACTGACCCCCCCCCCCCCCCCCCTCCCATGGTTGCAAATGATTAGCCGCCATGCCTCCTGTGCTCAAAAAACACTTGGGCGTGGCTTGATGCACTTTCCGAACTTTACGTCACAGCAGGCGGACAAGCATCTATCATCTATTCTATGACTAGGATACGCGAGACCGCTTGCGGACATTGTTCAAATGTCCGCAATGCGGTCTCGCGTGTTTGTTCAAATTTGAATTTATTCTTCCCTGTTTTCGAAGAGCGAATAAACCTCGAAGAGATAAATAACGAGTATAAACCTGCTAGTATACGAATAGGCTTGTTTAGACAATGTGTGCAATGCGGTTTCACGTCTACTAGTCACAGAATGAATGATACTTCGGGCGGTCAGCTTACTGCGTCGATTGAACATGTGGATTATCCAAATTTACAAGCAAGCACCGACCAAGACCGAAATCAAGTTGACTTGGAAAGTTGTTGTAATCTTCCTTCAATTGAGTGATGGATCAGGACACGTAGTGATTATAGCGGTTTATTATTGGACCGAATAAAACAATAGTAATTGGAGACGACTGACATAGCTAGAAAGAGTTTTTAAATAGTGCTTATTTTCCTATAGAAACAGCGCAACATTACAAATCAACATAACATCAACAACCATATCTAAATCTTATATACAACGTAATTTTTCAACGCAAAGTGAGAAGTTGCTTACTCAATACAGGCCATCTAAAATCTAATACATACCTGGCGTCGGGTGTTTATACGAAGTGGTGACAGCAACGCATTCAATGCGTATCGATTGCGGCAGAGTGGCGCTGCTCCTGCCTCACGCTGCAGTAGCTAACACAAAAGGTCATGTCCATACTCAGACATTCGCGGTTAAGTCCCGCCGGTAAAAACTTTATATCCCGGCGGAATGACTGCGGGAGCGCAGGTAAAATGATTCGCGAAGAAACCGGGACTCCTGCATTTCGTTCGGGATAATGCAGCGCGACACGCGCGGTTGTCCCGAAATGTTTTCTATTGAGAAAACAGCGAGCTCTTGCGGGAGACCCGATACTGTCGCAATCCAATCACCGGCGGAAGTGGCACAGCAAAAGTGTAGCTCTAGCCGGTGACGAACCGTGGCAGCGCGTTCAATTTTAATCGCTTACCTGTTCCAGGCAGGCAGTTCCCTTTTCAATAGCGAACATGTTTATAGGTAAACTGAGAACAAGTCGCGTCTCTCAATAATCTCCCGCTTCATTTTTACCGTCGGCATAAGCCCGAAACTCGGGACAAAGCCGGGTATCGCGAAAGACTACCGATTTCTCCGCGATTTCTTATTTTGAGGGCGCATCTCCTGCGGGACTTACCGCGAATGTTTGAGATACCTAGCGACTCATCTTTGAGCAGCGCTGCTTCTGCTGATCAGCACTAATCAGCGCTGCATTAGAATTTGCAGCTGAGTTACGCTCACTTTTTCCGAGCGTTTCTCAGCTGCTTTCAGCCGCAGACAGCTGTTTCTGTTTAAATTTACCTATTTTTACCAGTTTTCAAGCTGCAATAGATGAACTGGAGAGATATACTCCATGAAGCTGAGGGAATATGAAGTAATCTAATCAACTTGACGATGGGTCAGATAAACTGCCTTCACTGGACTCCGACTATGTCATTGCCTGAGGAAGACTATCACATTACGGCTGTTGATAAGGGTCGAATGGAAATGGCACCCTCACCTTTTCATTATAAATTTAATAATAATGGAACATGAACTCCACATGAAAGTAGAATATGACTCCAGATCCAATTCGAAACATGATAACTCTCTCGTTCTCGACAATAACTGGGCGATAGTGTAGTTATTTTCGGCGGTATTTGCACCCAACGAGCACCTAGGAAGCAGCCAACTGCAGCGCTGATCAGCAGAAACAGCGCCGCTTTTGCTGCTCGTTTGTTTTATCGATACCTAAGCACCGAGGTATGTATCAAGTCCAACGGCAAAAGCTCTATGCACTGCAAGCGCAACGACGCGCGTGAGTCATTTTCCTAGCCACAATCTTACCGATGCACGTTTTCACTGCTTCTCATGGTCTCTCACTTTATTTGCTGACAATTGAGACTCTCACTTTTGTCGTGGTCATAACCAGAGCTAGATCA
This sequence comes from Cylicocyclus nassatus, assembly GCA_958299035.1. Taxonomy (NCBI): domain Eukaryota; kingdom Metazoa; phylum Nematoda; class Chromadorea; order Rhabditida; family Strongylidae; genus Cylicocyclus; species Cylicocyclus nassatus. The sequence goes on along the minus strand of CATQJL010000305.1, from coordinate 70,773,138 downwards.
CCCCGTCGAAGTTGTGTGATTGCACTACGCGCTGCTGTCGCATTTAGACGGATATTGAAGGTAAGAATATGATAACACACACTCACTTCTTACTGAAGAAACATAAGAGAAGATAACCCAGAGCTGTGGAACTTGAGATTGATTAGCAATCATTGTGCTATAGTTCATGCTATGTGGCAGCGTTTGATTCTGCAAAATCTTATTGATACCCTTTTCAGAACAAGGATGAACTTGTTATGGGAACTGAAAATGCCTTGGTCGTGGACGCTAGAGTTACTGGTCGACCTATGTCATCCATAATACACAAGTTCCACGAGATCCTCTCTTCTTTTGACGTAATCAGCTACAAAAGGGGCGCTGCAATTATCGAAATGCTCCGTACAGTGATAGGAGAGAAGAATTTTAGAAAGGGACTAACGGTGCGTTTTTTTTTCACCTGATTTGTTGTTAAGCCCTCTTTCAGGCATCTTGATCTTTATCGTTTTCAGCTTGTAATTTATGTCAGTTTTGAACGCCCTTTACAGAGCAACATCAGAACGAGACTAGAGTTACAAAGCTTTAATGTTGGACTTCAAATTGCCTAGACTGCAAATTGCTTTAATCCTTTCGGACCTGAGTTTTTCCGAGTAAGCAGAGGAGCCTCACTCCAATTGTTTTATACTTACTACCACATAATTATCCTCACCCTCAAAAGAATTCACTTCAACCACATAAACTCTTTCTTTTTGATTTTTTTTTGATTTTTTGGTTTTGCTTTTATTTTGTTTTCAATTCTCCTTGATACATGTGGGCCCGCGAACAATCAGCAGTTACACTTTCTCAACATTGTACTCGAACATTCTGATAAAATTATGATTATTTTTTGGCTGATAAACGAGGTCCTAAAACGGTGCTGAAGCTGGCGCGAAGTATTGATTGGTTGTAATCCACTGGTGTACAGAAATGTATATATTACAGAAAGGAAAACAAATGAACACGCGGTTTCGAAGCTACATTCGAGAGACAAAGGCTATATGAAGCGTTCTATAGCTATCTATATATATATATATAACAAAAATTGTCAGTTTGGAGGGTATGTGCGTTATAGAAACGCGCGCCGCTCAACCGATTGAGCTGAAACTTTACACACATATGTTTTCGAGCCTTGCGCAGATGATAGGCTACTTTTTGCGGCGATTCGTTGGGTCCTTCTATCGATTTATTGATTTGCAGCACTTTTCAATGAAAATGATTCTTATCATTTGCTATCAAAACAGGGGTATGTAAACAAGGCTGGCATGTCTCATTGTGAACTTCTTTTGACGAAGTGCAGTGAAAAGTGTTCTTGATGTGAGTCTCAATTGCTCATTTAAATGGATGCACTAAATGTATCTTATGCGGAAACCTTAGCGTGTAAGAGACCATGAGTGCTTTGTAGCGAGTGTTTTGTACGGAAGCGTGCTCAATTTACGCTTATAATCAATGCTTTCTTCGTTACATGCTCAATTTAAACAATGAGGGGTCAAAATTTTTCATGAGATTGCGCACAAATTATTTGTCAATACCAGAAATAATGTCAAGACAAGCGACAACTCACATTCGCTATAGTTGATATCTGGGACCAGGAAAGTGCGCGAGTGCAAAGTACTGCCGACTCCACAAAAATTGACGGCAAGCAGTGAATGAAGATGAAGTAGCCGGTTAACGGCAAAGTGTCACAAAAAATGATCCTCATAATAACAATGAGCGCTGCTATCAGTTAACTCGCGCTGCTTGCTTAGGTTTTGCGTGTTGAACTTGATTTGGAGAAAGAGAGATATGCTACCGACTAATAAGTGTTCACATTTTGTTTTTGTTCTTTACACAGTTTCTACAATGCCACCGAATACCTTATCTTCATTCCCGATCAGTGATCATTCCCGGGCCGGGAATGATCACTGATCGGGAATGAAGATAAGGTACCGGCTGGACCGGGCAGATCAGCTAGTAAGTAATAAAAGGTTTTCTTGCGGCAGTACAGCTTGTCACTTAATTGATGGTGGCAATGGCCACCACCAGGTCCGAAAGGGTTAAGGGGGTAGATGAAGGCGCATCTGAGATCAGCCTTGCCCTATCTGAAATATACATTACCATAGACGCAAGCGGTCATGTAGTTTTTTCAACTGTTAATTTGTGACAGTGCTTTAAGTTGTAGTCGCTTGTTTTTTTTAAATCAAAAACGAGATCCATCAGGTTTTGCTTCTATTCTTGATTGATGAGATACTTGAAATACACATTCTACTGCTTCCCTAAGCTTTATATAGCCCGCGCGAGCCTGACGCACGCACTACTATCATTCTGAAAATTTTGCATCTAGGCACAAATCATTACATGCACTTTGCTTAATGATAACGTTATAGATTGATTAATGGCCCGTTTCTTTTTCAAAGTGAATAAAGTTGGGAGAGTGGGTGAGTGTTAGACCTAAATGATCATATCGTGTGTCTTGGTTCAATCAAATATTTTGGCTTTACTATTACATCCGCTTCAACAAGAACTTCTTGCCTACAAGTTGTTTGCCGCGCATTCTGCTGTTTGCTAGTCTATCCATCTGTCACTTGTACTCTTACGAAGCAGTCATGACCACGCTGAATACCAGACATTCAAACTTTGGTGCTATTCTAAGAGCTAGTGCACTAGTGTTTAATTGTTTATTTGTTTGTTTGCACATAAGGTGGCCAATTTAACTATAAGGAAGGACAAACAGAAACACTCGATCGATAGAAAAGAAAATGATCTATCACACTCAACTCCCCATGTCAAGTGCAACAGTTGCAAAAAACGAGGAAAACCGTAAATGAAGTTCTGCTTGAGCCACAGAAGCAGACTTTACCGGCTTAGAATATAGATAGATGATTAGCACTGGGGAATGCCACCGCACTAAATGTAGTGTAATGAGGGCGTCCGAGACTAGATTGGTTCACGTTAAGTATCCACCAACCTAACATTCTAGCCTCAAATACATCTCTAGTACCATCAAGCAAAACAGATATCGAGAGCACTTCTAGGATAGAAGCAAACATAAGAAAGAGTAAAAGTAAAGACCAGTGAAGAATATTAAACTTCAACAGGCAAAATCAAACAAAAACAACTAAAGCTAAAGTATCTCTTTAGTTTCTAAAACACTCAATAACGCAAGCAACTATGCGATGCAGCCGTAAGTAAAAAAAACACATTACGTCATCAATGCCCAAACTTGAAGTATATATTTTAACTTTTGCTTTCAAGTTCGCTGAAGACTTAGAGACAAAAAGGATGGAAGTAGTTTGCTATGCAGTAAGCCAGAAGAAATTTTTTGTTGTGCTGAGCTGATGCGCGAAAACTTCTGAATCTGGAAAGCCTGTTATTGAAGCCGGTTCTTCGCTCAGTGATATGACGAAATGTCCAGTAATTACCTGGCCTCAAAAGTACCTCGCCCCGAAGCATTAGTAAGTCTGCCAAAATCCTTCTGTAAAAAAAGCTTCTAAAGCTCTAGTTTGCGTAATCTGGCTTTGTAGTTAGGAAGCGCAAAGGGATGATTAGGGTTAGGGCTCCATTATAGACAACTTTAGTAAAAAAAAACTTCTGCACTTTTTCAGTCATCAATATCTTCATTTTTATCAGGATTCCAAATATAGCTGCAAACATAAGCTTTATAAATCTTTAGAAGAATTCTCGAGTCGCGAGAGTGGACAGTGTTCATCAGCACATATACCATACCATTTATCGAAAATGCTTATAGATTTTATGACTATTGATTGAAATAAACAAGGGCCTAAAAACCTACTCCTTGAAGCAGCTTCTTGTTAGAGCAGAATGACTTTTGATGCCTTTGAAAGCAAAGAAAATGCAGTGTTCGCTTCTATTCGAGTAGGATGACAGATCGTAGGCGTCGCAAATGTTTTATATTTTAGGACGTTCGTACGAAAAAATTTGAGAGACGGGGAATGCAATAATGATTAGAAAAACCAGGTGGCTTTACAATTTTCTTCAGCTGTCATTAAGGGCTTTTTCAAATTTCTTCGTTTTTCTCCGTTCATACTCAACAAGACCCGTTTTGAGAGGTCATGGCAGGTTGACATGCGCACAACACATCAATGTTTCAGGCAGACTCATGGAGAAGAACGCAAATTACGACGATTTCTAGAGTGGCTTTATAATTGTAGTAGATTTTATGACATTAATTGAAATAAACAAGGGCCTAAAAACCTACTCCTTAAAGCAGCTTCTTGTTAGAGCAGAATGACTTTTGATGCCTTTGAAAGCAAAAAAATGCAGTGTTCGCTTTTATTCGAGTAGGATGACACATCGTAGGCGTCGCAAATGTTTTATATTTTAGGACGTTCGTACGAAAAGTTTTGAGAGACAGGGAATGCAATAGTGATTAGAAAAACCAGGTGGCTTCACAATTTTCTCCAGCTGTCATTAAGAGCTTTTTCAAATTTCTTCGTTTTTCTCCGTTCATACTCAACAAGACCCGTTTTGAGAGGTCATGGCAGGTTGACATGCGCACAACACATCAATGTTTCAGGCAGACTCATGGAGAAGAACGCAAATTACGACGATTTCTAGAGTGGCTTTATAATTGTAGTAGATTTTATGACATTAATTGAAATAAACAAGGGCCTAAAAACCTACTCCTTAAAGCAGCTTCTTGTTAGAGCAGAATGACTTTTGATGCCTTTGAAAGCAAAAAAATGCAGTGTTCGCTTCTATTCGAGTAGGATGACACATCGTAGGCGTCGCAAATGTTTTATATTTTAGGACGTTCGTACGAAAAAATTTGAGAGACGGGGAATGCAATAGTGATTAGAAAAACCAGGTGGCTTTACAATTTTCTCCAGCTGTCATTAAGGGCTTTTTCAAATTTCTTCGTTTTTCTCCGTTCATACTCAACAAGACCCGTTTTGAGAGGTCATGGCAGGTTGACATGCGCACAACACATCAATGTTTCAGGCAGACTCATGGAGAAGAACGGAAATTACGACGATTTCTAGAGTGGCTTTATAATTATGTCCATCATTGTAGCTCTTGTCTCGCGTCTTGTATATGTATACATGACAATTCAAAAAAGGCTAGAAAGCATATCGCTCTCAAAATTGCAATTCTGCGGGATGAAGCGCTCGTCTATATAGGAACAATTTCCTGAACGATCTGGTAAATCAATGCATGTAACAGAATGAGCATAAGCGGATAACTTATGTGCTTGGCTATTACGAGATTTTCTAAGAATAAACAAACTACAACATTACTAACATGTTTCTACACCAATCCCACTTTGAATAGTTGACGGTTTTCTTCTCATATAATTGTTTAGACTCCAACACAGCTCAGATAAATAATCTGTGATGTTTTGCTCACCAAATGTATTAGGTTGTCCCGTGAGTCTTTTCGCTCTTGAGTTTTGCCGTGATAAGTCGTGCACACTTCTTGTTCTGAATAGACATTATAATACCATTCGATAGAGCAAAACAAGCTATAGTTGTCCTCCTCCCAGTAGACACCTAGTGGACGAATTTGAATTTGAACTCGAGCACGCTGGTTCCGGCATAGCGCGGCACCTGCAGCGCTTACTTTGATCTCGAACAGATTTATTGGTGTTTTCTCGACATTTCATTTTACTTCTAAAATGTTGACGCTTTTCTCAATAGCGATCGAAGATTTTGTAGCTTTTGAGCGATGTGCTATGCTTGCTTCTGCAGCGCTAAGTTCGCAAACTGTGATAGTGGAATCTTTCTCAATGTGTAACATGTTCTGAAGCGTTTCTTCATCGAACTTCATGTCAGAAGCTTTTGTATCGTTTTTCCAACCCTCTGAAAATATAGCTAAAGAAACGCGCATAGCAGTAAGAAACACCATTAGGCATAAACAAACTTGGCGATTGTGATTACGAACGTCATCAAAACTAGAAAACTTACCATGGAATGAGGAGAAAATACAAAAGACTACAGCATGAACTTGAAATGGGTTTGAAGTGCAGCGCTCTGCCGCAACCGGCATGCTCAAGTTCGAATTCGTATTCGTCCACTAGGTTTCTAGTGAAGGGAGGACGACTATATATAAAATGCCGTTATGCTTTTGCAGCTTGTCAGCTTCGATTCATCTCAACTTTAAAACCAAAATCAAAAAAATTTCGAATACCAAAAAAAATTGAAAATTTTTTGTATCTTCGTTTAAAAAAGTCCTACAGATCTCTCACTTGCTCATGTTTATCACTCCGCATCAGGCACTCGTATGTGCTGTTGCTGTATTTTTTCATTCGCTGGAAATCGAGAATTGTTTCCAACAAATGTCTGAGCCAAGTCTTGCTATATCCTTGCCAAAATCTTATCTACAGCGCTCGCGCTCCTAATTACCTTCTACGGATACAGGCGGCAGGCCTTTGGTTCCTCCTGCACCGCATCCTCTTGACATTTAGCCGATTCAAAAAAATACAGCAATAGCACATATGAATATCTGGTGATAAATTTTTGATGTGGCAATTATGTTTTTCCGAGAAAGCATTGGGGTGTCCTATAATCTTTACCGTTTTCAAACTAAACGTCAGCATTTCTCGAGAACTGAAGCCTCTTCAAAGTTTACAAACACATGGTCGTACTTCTATGTGTATGAGCTATATGATCACGTGCATGGGAAGAGCTAAGGACGCCTAGGAGCGCAGTTTGCCATTTTACCCCAATCATTTTTTCTTTATTTCTACTCATGGAAAAAAGTACGAATTAGCAATGCGCGATGTGTAAAGCATACGTTAGGATAAATGGATAAATTTTAAATATTCCGGGAGGGGTGGGGAGATACGATTTTGAAGGAAAAGTTCATTTTCGACTACTATCAGATTTCATCTCAAAACTTCACATGGAATACGATTTGGGTAGACTTTCGAAGCCATCTTGTAGAGCTTGCTTTGCCCTGTCGAATGTTTACTCAAGCCACATCAATTGAAGGGAAAATACAAGGAAAAGATTGACATAGTAAAAACAGTAAAAAATTATGGGACACCCTAACAAGAATTCTTACAAATTCTGAGAGCAAATAAGGATGAATCACGCAAAAACACAGTGTTATAGCTAATTCTCAGAGGGAGATTTCCCAGAACTAGCTATTGCATGGTTTACTGGAGGAGAAAGCAATGCAAAAATTCTGACATGTGTAATTCCTGGTAAGACTCTATGATGTACACGTATATCTTGAGAAAGTCCGCATGTTACACAGATGAACGTCAAAAATATTTTCAAATGACAATTTCGTGCATACGCGCGTATGCACGGGCCAAATGCACAAGGAGTGTTAGTGTTAGTGGGACGTTCAGAATGGCTCGGTCGTCAACTTGTTGAGCTCTGAAGCGCCACCTGCAAAAAGTCTCTTTCAAAAGTTTCCGAAAAATTGGTTCTTTTTGCACCACAAATGGCCTGATTTTATCAAATGATTCGAAGCCTCTCTTTCTAGAATAAAGTTGGAAAGATTTTTGATTTTCGAATTTGTTTAGCTAATATGTTCTGCACGTCCTTCAAAACCAGACCTTCAGTCAAGATATTTGTAATGCGATCGGATTTCTTGCTTATTGCGAAATCGGAGCAGGAAGAAAATTAATATCATGTCTCAAATGATTCCATCTGATGTGTAAACTACACTTGCATTACGAAAATTAGCCTAACAGAAACGCTTGGGTTTCTTATCAATTTTTCCACAAGTTTTTGATCGTGCGTCAAAATGAGTAAGCGATTGAAAGAACTAGGAACTCTGTTGCAACAGTATATACAAGAAAAACAAAATGATGCAATTAGGTCCCTTGTCAAACTATTCACAAAATGATAATGCTTTCCAAACTCACGGGCCGCCAATCGCTAACATGTCTTTGTATTCCATAAGCTGCAAAGAAAATTCGGACGAAGTAGTTTTTTTTGTAGGCAGAGTAGTGGCAGGTTATAACTACCGCCAAAGGTTTCCAAACGTATGATGTTGTACTATTTAAGCACGATTTTTTTGCAAGTCTTCAGCAAAGAATCTGTGAATAGGTTTTGATTCTTTTGTCATTTCCCTCCAAATCTTAAAAGCACGTCTTCGGCTATTTCAATAAACGTAGGATGTGGAAGCAGAGGTGCGATAGTCGGAGCCGATTCTCCGCCTACCTTCACTTTTAAGCTGGTACAGGGTAACCACCTTCACTTTTGGGTTTTGATTTTTTTTGCTGAAACGGAAAAATGGAAATTAAGCAAAACGAACGCAAAAGAAAGTATTGAGAGCATATTCTATGTACTTTACTTTTAGCAAGTCGCCGTCGCCCACTGCGAGCACCTGGAGACCATCACCGACATGGACGCATACACGCCTCAGCATTTTCTACGATAGAGCAAACCCTTATGACGACTTTGGATAATTGAAGAGCTTTAAGCCAACGGTCCTCTTTAAGGCCACAAATACGATAAGTACAACTGCATAAATATTTTAAATGAACATGTTAATGAAATACTGTATTAGTGAGAGATACTCAGCTAGTCTTTGTGTGTTTTATCAAGTACATTTTGTTTTGACATACTGCGAAGAAAGTAGGTCGATCCAGGCAGAAACCGCCGAGAACCAGAATTTCGAATGATAAAATAATGAAAAATTATGCGATGATTCCACTGTTATAAATCTGCTAGTCGAAAAAGTCAGCAAGTGCGACTTATAGGTTTTGAATGGTAAGTGTTGTTCCACCAGACAATGAATTAATCAGTTTGATTTGAGAAGTGCCCGCCGAGAACGAGAATTTTGAAATGAAATGAAAAATCACGCAATTTTAGGTTGCTTAATGACAACTGATATTTAAACTCTTATAAATCCGGACTTTAAAAGTGTATGATGTTACGACTTCATGTGCCCGGGGGTGGAGTACTTCTCTTCACTAATTCTCCACTGGCGGCCTCCAGCCAATACACTGAAATGGGCGGGGTGAAGAATTAGTGAAGAGATGTATGTACTCCACCTCGGGTTAGGGCCGCAAGAAACATTGAATCCCCCACATATTATATATCATCTGAAAGCTCATGAAGCAGAGAATGAACCTATGAAGCAACATGACTCATGCAGTTCTGAAGAAGTTATGGGCTAACGGTTTTTTATTCTCTGCCGTTTCTGCCTGGATCGACCTATTTTCTCCGCAACATGTCATAACAGAATTACTTGATAAAACACATAAAGTCTAGCTGAGTATCACTCACAAATACACTATTTCATTAACACGTTTATTCAAAATATTTATGCAGTTGTACTCATCGTGTTTATGGCCCTAAAGAGGGCCGTTGGGTCACAGTTATTGGCCCTAAAGAGGACCGTTGCTTTAGAGCTCTTCAGTTGTCCGAAGTCATCATAAAGCTTTGCTCTATCGTAGAAAGTGTTAAGGCGTGTATGCGTCCATGTCGGTGATGCCCTCCAGGTGCTCGCAGTAGGCGACGGCGACTTCCTAAAAATAAACCACATAGACTATGCTCTCAATACTTTCTTTTGCTTTCGTTTTGCTTAATTTCCTTTTTTTCAGTTTTAGCAAAAAATTAATACCCAAAAATTCGAAAAAAAGCCCAAACCAAAAAAAAACCAAAAAACCCAAACCAACCCAAATAAACCCAAACTCAAAGTCCGTCCTGTGCTCCTCCCTCTCTACCCCCACCCCCGGTCAACGTTTTTGAGAGGTAAGTGTCCGGCACGACCACCTTCACTTTTGGGGGGCCCGGCTCTACCTATCGCACCTCTGTGTGGAAGAGCTGCGGAAGAACAGATTACAAAGGTTTTTGAAGTTTTGTTCAGCATTATCTCAACAAATTTTCCTTCAAATGCACCAAAAGTGAAGACCTTTGGCAAGCGTTGTCTGATGTATGTGAAGGAGTCAAAGGACCAAGCGGATTATCTCTGGATATAAAGAATTTTGGGACTCAATGGACGAAAATGGTAGGCAGTATCCTGTATTACGAACCACTGTAGTTTTCGTTCAAGATGGGATATCCTTTGGTTACTGCAAGATTTTCAAGCGATACGTTGGAGGTAACACAGCAGCGATACACGCTCAATACTTCTATTCAAGAACATGAAAAATATCGTTCTCCTCGTCCGAGGTTGGTGCAGGCTGTTCAGTCAAAGATTTGTACTGCTTGATGCTATTTATAGTTACAAATGGGATGTACCTATATGGCTCAAAACTAAAAAAGGCGACACTATATTGGAATGGCTGAAAGCAAGTAAGTGTGTACAAGACGAGAAAGTTTAGGTGAGAGCGGAGACCGAGTGAAGAAACCGTTTTGGGAGCCTAAGTCATCTAATTGTACAATAGAGTAGTCCTTCGCTGAATACATATAGTACCCCTGCTGTATTATACAATATAATATTTATGCAAGAACAGCTACCTTTAGAATTTTGGCGATTGACGTGTGCAAAATACCGGCATCTCAGACGTAGCTCTGTTCCACCCAGTCAGGTCAAAATTGGCAAGGCGGAAGTTCGTGTAGCGAGAGTTTTGCGTTACGTCTGCATCTAGGCTGTTTGCTCGCTGTTTCACGCTCGCTTTGTCTAATCCCGGCAGCGCAAGGATACTATATCTACCGTCAATCGACTGTGTGTGAATTTGTACACCATATTATTTACAACATTTACTTAATTCTTCATTTAATAACTCATAAGAACATCTAGCGGTCTTCATTCAATATTTCATAAGCGGAAATACTGCTAACTCCTATTCAACTAGGCAAGCCAAAAAAAACAGCGAGATATCTCATCGGGAACTATTAACACATTCACGACAGGGCCGATTTTTCGATGACTGCCATTTCGGAGAGCATATTTCGCAAAATTGAGTTTGTGTAATATTTTTAGGTCACTGATGGACCCTGTAGTCTGAAGTGTTATTTTTTTAGAAAGTACTTGAAGAGTTGTATGCAGAAGTTTACTCGGTTCACCTAAAAAGTTTCACCGTGAGCTAACAAAACCAAAAACTTCGGAAAGCATACACCCACCGGTGGGTCGTATTGTCGTGAATGTGTTGAGCGTGGATATCTTGAAATAAAGTACATGGTGTGCGATACGCATGTTGAGTTACAAATGACTCGACTAGACGTTGCACGCGCTACCTCCAGCAAACAGGGGGAAACATTGCAATCTTTTACTAGAAAAGTTGGGCACTGTGAGGTGAACATTAAGCACCTTTAACCTCAAGCGCATTCGCGAATGAAGTATGTTGTGCAAAAAGGTCGGAGTTAGCGCCACAAAGATTTTGTCCTAATTTTGGTTTTAAACATAGTTTCTTTCATTTGAGTAGGTTTGCAGCAGCGGCTTAGTTGAAAGGCATTGCGCAAATTGAGTTTGATGTGCCTCACAAATGAGGGAAGAAGGTGGCCAGGTAAAGTACGCATAACCTTAAAGCATAAATTCTCTGATTTTCGAGCCTGTCTTTGTGCACAACTTTTTGCGTGGAAATTGTGAAGCATTATTTAAAGCAAAATTGAGGCGCAATCGATATAAAGCTAATCATTGCATCTTTCTGGGCTCTAGCAGCGGAAGGATGATGACATGGGAAAATACTTACTGCATGAAACATCTCCCTGACGCTGCTCCATCTGAACGCTACACAGATGCAATTAATTTTATCGACACTTAGTTTTAAGAAAGTCTCGCAAATTCTCAGTAGCTTCTACAACAGGGAAAGGTGAAATCAAAAAGCTGCAATATTCATGACAAATGCATGTAATCTGATAAAGAGCCACTTCGACCGCGTGACCTTTTTTGTCAGATAACGCCTACTTGCGTGATCGACGATGGTTGCCTATGCGGTACTCTTACCTAAGATGTTTGTCTGCGCAAATCAAAACGGTCATTTGGCATGCTGTAAACAATCATTCTACGAGCACAACCTTATCAGCGAATAGTGAAAATCTATGTTTGACGTCCAACTCATCTTTTGCGGTTTAGAGTTTTAAAGCAAGTTTCGAAGGTTATAACTTGCTGCAGCAGGTTATACCCTTTGAAACTGCTTTTTTGACTCCTATGGCAGTTCCAAATAGTCAACCTCATCCAACAGCTTTTTTGTTTGTTGTAGACGAATGCGATACGAATTTGGTTACTTCAGGCTGCAATGGTAATCGAAAGAGTTAAGTAGTAGTCTTGATCCGTAGAATTCATAGAAAGCTGAGAAAACTTTTGTGCGCAAGTAATCTCGCTTCTATTCTGTTGATAGCAACTAGCGTTCTATCGATTTCATCAACTCAACTTGCAGGACTGGCAGTTCAGGTTGCGTTCATACCTGATCCGGAAATTCGGGAACAGTTCCAACACAGCGCTCAAACAGAGCGCACTGCTATGACTGTTTCCAAACTTGGATCAGTACGAAAGTAGTTTCGAAGCCTTTTGTAGATTCTCAGTTTTAAGCGTTTCTCGCAAGGTGCAGAGCAGAGAATTTAGCTCAGGTTTGGGCACGAGAGCGGCAACTGACAATCTGAAATTTCTTTAAGAAGGAAGAAGCAAGGAGCGTCGGTTCGGCAAGAGCCGAGTTGGTCTTGAAGTTATAAAATTTTCGATGATCCACATTTCGAAATTTGAGGTTTACCGAAAAATTCGATTTTTCAAAAACTCATTTGTTCTTATCAGCAACATGCTTAGCACTGTTGTGTTAGATGTTCAGTACAACTTTGGAAGGTTTTCGTTAGCTTCGGTGAAAGAAAAAGACTTGGAAAGAAAATCGCCGGGGATCATCAGGGATCATACAAAAGCTGGAAAATGCGGTTCGTACAGCTTCTCGCTCCTTTTCAACATGTTCATAGTGAAGGATAGTAGGAACACTTACGGACAGGTAAACAACGTGAAATCCAGATATCTGGAGGTTCAGAATATGAAGCTTTCTTTCAAGCTGCAATCTCCTCTCCAGCGGGGAGGTTAGTGCATGCGGCCCTAAGTCTTTCCTTTAATTTCATCAGAATTCCTACTGACTTTATCCTGACATTTTTAGGTGCTGTGATGACAAATTTCAAACACAGAAAGGACTGAAATGCTTGACTCTTTATCAGCTTCGAAATTAACAAACAAAAAATGACGAAGTATACGTAGAGTAGGATAAATAGTAGACATTATAAAAATTCAAAAGAAAACCTAATTTTAAAACGCATAAAGTCGTTGAAAGTGAGCGCGTGTTCTAAATTTTCGAACGAAGAAAGTTCCGTATGCCATGAAAATTATGTGAACCTTTCAGCATTTATAAAAGCCAGTCACTTGGCTAAAAAGCCTTTCTGGCCAGCGATTGATTGAAGCATGAAAAGGCTTTATTTAACATAAGGTTCTTCGCGTTTTTACATAGAAAATTTTCACAACAATATTGTAGTCAATACCACTTTGATGTTTTACGATCAAATGTGCGCTAAACAAGTCATTTGTTTATGACATAATTTTTGAATCTCGCGCATATGTGAAAGAACATGTTGGACTGTCAGTCGTATACAGGGCGAAGCACTTGGGTGGCAGATGTTGAAGGCAGTGCCCATACTAAATCTAACCCCCCTCTGATCAGGACTGATCTTGAATGTAGGCCCCTCGAGATGGGCATCTGCGTTAGTCCGGTCCTCTAATGTTGTTCCTGAAGGAGATAAGGGGCCTGGAACAGCCAAAGTGCTATCAGACCTTGCCTAGATTTTTTTAGACTCCGCCCACCCATGTACTGAAAGCCGTCCGCGCCGTCAAGGTGGGTTCCCAGAAATCGTGTTTTTTGGAGGCTTTGAAGAATTGAATTTCATAATTGTAACCAGGGTCACAGAAAGACCCCGAAATGGCAAAAACATGGGAGGCCAAATTTTGGGTGGACGCCTGCCTTTAAGCTGAAAATTGTTCCAGGAGAAAGCAAAGGGGGTTTTAAGGGTCATACGCACATACAGTCTGACCCAGTTCTAACCATGCCCAAATTGCCATGGCGGGAGTACATGAGACTAGGGTATTGCGTCACATTTACGTTCATGTGGTCTGCTCTCTTCTCAATCTCTTCGTTCTCTTCGACAGCGCGCGTATGCAGCGCAAACCTCTAGCGCTGCGGGCGCGCAAATCGGCTGACAGTTCGGCTTGATCCTGATTGGGGCAGACTGTACGCATTCCCTTGACAAGCTGTTATACGATGGGCCTATGCTATGTGGCTAGGTGCCAAGCTTTTGCCTGCATTCCTCCTTCAATGGAAGTATAAAAACATATCACGTTCGCATCATACATTCTAAGAGATGACACCAAATTCGGTGTGTGCACGCGCGTTGAAGCAAAGAGAGATCATTAAATAACATGGAACTCACGTAAATAAAGACTGCCATCCTAAGTTCACCCTGAAAATGGCAAGTTCAGTTCACACAACTTCCTCATAGTTTTTACATAAATGATCTACTAATGCTTACTATGCGGGCGTAGCAAAATTTTTACCGTTTCTGATTTCTCGTCAATCTTTATTTGGTAATGCAGACATTCTCTTTCTCTGACATTTATTTTTAAATTTGCTTATTCTTTCCATGGCGGAGGGCGGTAGCTAACATCTCCCACCAGGGCTCAGCACAGCTGGCACCGGGTCAAGCTGGATATCGTTTTTAGGGCGGAAAGCAAAGGGGATATCGTTTCTACAGGGGCCGAGGCGGAGAACTGCCGCAAAAATGCCGCCGGCATGCCACCGGCATGCCATTGGCAAGCTGTCCATCAACAAACAAAGGCGTTGTTTTCAGCCAAAACGCAATAGTATGACACCAAATTTGGTATGTGCATGCGCGTTGGTGGACCGGAACTATGGGCCAAAAATTTATGAAAACTTATGTGAATGAAAGCTGTGCCCAACTTTTTTCTGAATTAGCTGGCACCGTGCCAGCTGGGTGCCAGCTGAGCTGGCACCGGCACTTTGCTCGCATAAGTTTTCATACTTTTTTACAAAAAATGTATCTACACTGTAAAAGATTACATACGGAGAAGAAACATTTTCATAATGTTCTCTTTTCAGCGTTTTATAGCAATTTGAAAACCACTCGGTTCGCTCCGCAGTTAAAAAATCGACTTTTTCTGCTTCTCAAGATGTGATTCGACCACTTAAAAAGCTCAGAAAGCTGTGAAAAGTTCTTTCATGAAATTAGAAATGCATGAAAACACTACTACATTTTTTACATAATATAAAAATGATGACGGGTTTTCAAAACAGGTCAAAAGGGACTTCGTACGAAATTTTCAATATCAAACGGGACTTCGTTTTGAAATTTCCCTGGTGCCAGCTCGTGCCGAGCCCTGTCTCCCACTCTTTGTTCGGGCCATGGTCAACGAGAGCCCGGACAGGAGAGAGCGCCAACCCGTGATTCATCGAACTTGAGAATGTGGTCCGATCTGGCAAGTTTGATCATGTCGGGCACGGCAATCGGGCGGCAGAGCCCGATCTCGACAGGTCGGGCTCCGCTGCCCTACTGCCGTGCCCGACATGACCATTGCCAGATCGGACCATATTCTTTAAAGGCACCGTCCACCCAAAATTTCGACCTCCATGTTTTTGCCGTCCCGGGGCCTTCTCATACCCCTGATTCCGAATATTAAGTTGAAAATCCGCGAAAACCACGAAAGACCCCGTTTTCAGAACCCGCAGAGCGATTTCTTCGGTACGGTGATTGGTTGGGCGCGCACGGATGGGCGGGACGAACGTCACGCCCACTCCGAAAGGGGAGGAGCCAGCGTGGCGAACGCGGCCTGAAGCGATTTCCGAAGCAATTTTCTCGGTTCGGAAGCAACTTCAGGCAGCGCGAGTTCGACAATCATACAGTTGAGGGCCCCCGCATCTGCTAGATATCATAATCTAACCAACCCCAATTTGGGTGGACGGTGCCTTTAATAGACAGGAGCCCGATCATCAGCTTGGCTTCGTGCATCGCGGGCGCCAGTGCCCGCGCCTGTATGGGCTGTTACCTCTACAGAAACTCCTCCCTATATAGGAGATTGATGAACAATGCCTCAAAACAGGCCAAAGTGCGAAAAACTTATCTGCTGCGAGGTTTCCTGCTCTAGATTTGATATTTCTGAATAACTATATTACGCAAATGGCCAAAGATCGTTTATAACTCCAAATGTTCAAACCACGTAATTTCTTATGTGGAAGCAGCCGCGTTGAAGGAATCCGCTAATTAATTCTTTCTCCATTTCTAACCATAGGAAAAAAGGCAAGTGTGTACATAACAGATGTGGGTCGCAAATGTCTGAGCAAGTAGAAAGCCCGGAAATTGTTAAACGGAGATATGTTTTTTCTCCGTTAATGGTCAATTTTTCGACCATTAAAGGCAGCCCCGGCAAGATGATGGGTGCTGGGTTTTTGAAACCATTTTGAAGGAGACCCTCTATCTAAGCGATAACTGAAGTTCGGAACGACAAAGGGGGCTACAATGCGTGAAATTTACTGCGAAGTGGCCCGGATCTTACGGTAGGCCCCAATGCCAGCCGTACAGCGATTTCGAACTGCAAGACCAGGGCATGCATAGCGCACACGGTCATAAGCGCAGGGTCCCTCAACGACCTGCGTCTCTATCTTGCATGCATCTCGTACTCGTTCGAGCCTACCTAAGATCAGGGCCACTTAAGAGGGGGGGGGGCAGATTTGTGGAGTTCCTAGACCCTCTTCCGTGCTGCAAGCTTCCGTCGTCGCTTAGTTAGAGGGTCTACTATTGAATTACCACCATAGCTAGTTGCGTGGGACGCTGCCTTTAGGCCTGTTTAGACTGCAGCTTCAAATTCATGTGAAACAAAATTTGAGCAAATAACACCAATGTGCAATATTTCAAAGCTTGCTTTGCACAAGAAGATTATAAGGTATTGTGGGAGAAAGTAAAAACGGTATGGGACTTTCATTTGATACTAGCTGGAGTCCCCGATCCCGCTCGGACGTGGGGTCGAATAGCTAGGCAGATAGTACTTTTGCTTTAGAAGATTCTATGGATTCACCCTCCTACATTTCTTTTCTTTTGTTTTTTTATTGATTTGCACTGTTCCCCCTCTTTCTTCCTGTTCTGGCTCCAGACTGCGCTTGAGCGCTTCCTGTTGCTCCACGATGACTTGCTCGTCCTCCATTGCTAATTCGCTTTCGCAAAACCAAATCTTCTTTCGCGAGTTGTAAATGAATTTTACCGCCCCTTTTTTACATGATCATGGCGAAATAATTCGGTAATGAATTGTATGCTTTCATTTTCTTGAGTGTAAGTAAACAAATCAATAAATCGATAGAAGGACGCAGTGAATCGCCACGAAAAGTAGCCTATCACCAGTTCTGGGTTTATTTATAGATGAAAGAATTTCAGCCTTATAATTCCATTTAGAAAAAATTTGTATTTCGAACAAAGATTCACAAACATACATAATTTGACTTATATATTAGGTTGATTCATAATTAATGCACGTTTTTCTCACCTCTTCTTCCAAGAGCTGGTATTTGATATGTAATCAATTCCCTCAAAAACTTTTTAAGCTTTCTGAAAGAGCGTTTTTTCTAGTTTCTTATGCGGCCCCTCGCTTTCGTAAATCTCCATTCATTCTAAATCTGAGCCTTCAAATAAAAGAGACTAAATCATGAAATTTTTGCTTTTCACTCTTTTTGCCCTAAACACATGAGAAATAGACGGATTAATTATAAAAATTATGCATAAAGATTACGAAACCTTATGCTGCAAGATGCTATTTAAACAAAAATCTCCATAAATTATGAGCCGAGAAATTCAATTGCGAACTTTAGTGATATTCGCAGCCCTTCCGTGCCATATTAAACTTTGAAGCAAAAGGCCTTTGCAGGTCTTTTGCACTATCCAGCAAGGGTAGACCTAGTTCATTTGATGGTGGGAAAGCGCTAGGGTTTTCTCACGTTCCAGCGGAGATAAATGAAATTATTTCAAAAATGACCGATTTTTGAACCCGCCGAGATTTCAGAAAAAAGTGAGTACTTTCGACTTTTTTGCGATATTTTTTTTCAAAAATTTTCCGTAAAATCCAAGCTTGGCATTACTACTCAAAAGACCCTTGGCTATACGATGAGCGAAGTCTGCGTTATCCTCCTTCATTTAAACATAAGTTATGCTCTCTCAAAGTAGAGGCTTCTGAAAAAAGTTGTTGGCAATCTTCATGCCAGGATCTTTTTGTGATAGATACTGTCACGCAAAAGTATCTGTTCTATAGCCACTGATTTAATGGTTACAGTAGTTTTCACTACGACCAGAAATGTCTTTTCAAAAAAGAGTTATCTTGGTTGAAAGTTGAAGTATAGAAAACATGCATTGATTATGAATCAACCTAATATTAGGTTGTCCCAAAAGTTCTGTCCATTTTTTCAACCTATCATAAAAATGCGTGAAGCAAAGATAGGGAAACGCTTCTAAGCACTACTTGACGCATCTTTTCCTCCTCTTACTAATTGTAATAATCTTGTGCAGATTACTCTTTTGCTCACTGAGATAAACGCCGAAATTTCGAACCCGTGGTTTTTACTATGTCCAAGTTTGACAATTTTTCACATTACTCATTTTCAATTTTTGGAACTTTGATAGCCTCAGATAGAGTAAGCAAAGGGCAATGCAATGCAATTATTTGGCATATCTAGCTGGCGTTTCATTATTTTTGAAGGTAATTTTTTAAAAGTCTTCTTTTGCGAAGTTCTAAAATACAGAAACGCCTCGAACACTAACAAATCATCGGTTTTGAAACTTTCAAAAACCGATTACGATTATTCACTATTTTTACGAAGCAAAGGAGCGTTTACCGCTTCGAAATATAAGATTTTGCGGTTTATGGGTACACGCTGAGGTGGGGTCAAATTCAAGAATTATGAAAATTTTATTGCCAAGGACCCCGCAAATTGGAGAGAAAATACACTCACTGGAAAGAGGAAGAAAAGCTGCATCGAATAACACCTTAGTTGTGCGCCGTTTCATGATCTCTGGCTTTTGGCATCACCAAAAGTGGAATTTGATAGCATCAGAAAAATAATTCTAAAAAATTTTCAAGGTTGGCTTTAGATGCCGCAAAATTGCATTATATTGCCCTTTGTTTGCTCTATCTAATGTTGCCAAAGCTTCTCCGAAAGTCAAAAATAAAGATTGTGAAAAATTGCCAAACTTGGACAAAGTAAAAACCATGGGTTCGAAATTTCGGCGTTTATCTCAGTGAACAAAAGATTAGTCGGCATGGTTAGAAAGCTAGAAAGAGAAGGAAAAGATACGTCAAGTAGTGCTTAGAGCGTTTCCCTATCTTCGTTCTTCGCGTTTTTCATGATAGGTTGAAAAAACGGACAAAACTTTCGGGACAACCTAATATAAACAAACATACATGGTGTCCCAAAAATGTATCCACAGTTTGATTGTTAGTAACTTTCTTATTATGAGGTCTTTAGAGAAGCGGTAAGCGCCATTTTGTAGAGCTAGCTTCAACTTAGATTTACCATATAGAGCGAATCAGCGACTGCTCTTCATTACTGTAGGATTACGGTAGGAACTTTGAAGAGGGTTTTAAGCCATGAAAGGCCATATTTTGCTTCAGAAAAAAAATAAAGCAGCCTGAAGAACTTTTACCTTAGGCTGAATAGAGTTGCTGATTCTAACTGTAAAATTCCCAACCTATTATGATGCTTCATTGAAGAGTTATGCCAGGTAAGAGGTAGCGGTCATTTTTTCAATGTTCCTAAAAATGCGGTTACCGTTCACAAAGATTCGTAATTTTGTGAATAGTTGAGTATTGAACCAGCGTCCATAAAAATCCTATTGCACAAGTTTTTACATTTCTCCACATTGACACCATATGTTTCAAGTTTCTACCTTAATCCTACAATAATGAAGAGAGATGGGTGATTCGTTCTATATGCAAATCTAAGTTGAACCTCGCTCTACAAAATGGTAATTAAAGCTTTCCGAAACACTTCATCACAAGAGAGTTATTTACAATCAAACAGTGGGTACACTTTTTGGAACACTCTGTATATAATTATTTATCTATATATATGTTCGTTCGACCGATATTCAAAAAATCGTAACTTCCTTCCTTCTCTGTAAAATTTCTTAATTTAATTTTTGTTTGAAGAGGAAGCCTTTTTCTTTACAACAGTTCTTTGACATGAAGTGGTGTAAGAGAGTCTAAGAGTTGGGAGTAAACAATTGAATAAAATTACTCAATATCGGCATTTTTTTAGCTGGACCACGAAGAATTCCGGAAGTATTATTTTTTGATAGAGAAAATTATGCTCTTTACTACAGTGCCTTTTCCACGAATCAAAACGAAAAAGATCGAAAGTTATAAGCAAATAAAGAGTATTATTTGGGTTCTAATTTTTGAGCATGCCTAGGAAAGCCCGAAAACGTCACAAAAAAGCGGGAAAGCCAAAAACACGGCTTTTCTGACCCTCTTTTTTTAGGTGAGCCAAATTCGGACCAATCGAGAGCAGTTTTAATTTTCGTAATATTTCCGGATTTTTGGGTCTGCGTTTCTCACGAAAATCAAAATTACTCTCGATCAATCCGATTTTGGCTCGTCTAGAAAGAAAAGGTCACAAAATACGTGTTTTTGGCTTTCCCGCGCATGCTCAAAAATTGCAAAACTGAAGTAATTTTCTTTATTTGCTTATAACTTTCGATTATTTTCTTTTCATTTCGTGGAAGAAGCACTACAGTAAAGAGCATATTTTCCTCTATCAAATAATAATACTTCCGAAATTTTTCGTGATCCAGCTTGAAAATGCCAATCTTGAGTAAATTTATTCAATTGCTTATAACTCTTGGACCTTCTCACGCCATTTCATGGCATAGATACCTTTGCAAAGAGAAAGGTTTCTTCCTCTTTTGAAGAGAGATTAAATCAAGAAATTCCATCAAGAAGGAAGGAAGTTATGATTTTTTGAAAATCCGGCGAACGAACTTTTGAACCCACCTAATATACAGGGAGTCTCAAAGGTAAGTACACACTTTTCAATCGTCAACATCTTTCTTCCCAAGGGTCTTTTTTTGGCCATTTAAGTGTCATTGTGTAAAAGAGGCTTCAACTTAGATCTATAGCATCGAGCGAATCACCGATTGCTTTTCGTTACTGTAGGATTACGGTAAGAACTTCCAGCATGTAGAATCAAACCATTGTGAAATATGCCATCTGACAAAATTTTTTCAAAATTTTTACGAGTGTTTTTAGCTTTTTTGACGGTGTAATCTCACATTTTTGACAAATGCTGGAAATCAGTTATTACGGTTTACCTGAGATAACCTTGAAAAAGCATCACAGTAAGGGAAAATTTCATATTTGAAATCAGCGGCTTCCATTACCATAGTGTCAGAGTTTTTGGCTTCTTCGGTTTTGTTCCAAGGCAGAATATGGCTTCCAATGGCTTAATATCCTTGTCGAAGTTCCTACAGTAATCTTACAGTAATGAAGAGAGATCGGTGATTCGCTCGATGCCAAAGATCTAAGTTGTAGCCTTCTCTACAGAATGGTACTTGAATGGCGGAAAAAGAGATAATGGGAAGAGAGATATTAACGATTGAAGGTGTGTATATATATACGGGGTGTCCCAAAAGTATGTATGCACTGTTTGATCGTTGATATCTTTTTTCCCAAGAAGGCTTTTGCTTAGTATGCAACATTTTGTAAAGCTGGCTTCAACTTAGATTAACAGTATGAAGCGAATGGATCGTTCTTCATTATTGTAAGATTACGATAGGGCTTCCAGCTTACAGCGTCATTACGGATTTACCGTGTTTCAAAAAAAGTTTTAAAAAATCTGAAAAGTGGTGTACTAGGGTTTTCCAGCGCTGATTTTATTACTCGAATTTTTAAGAATTAACAAAGCTTTTAAAATCTTGTGATCACCATTTTATGGATTCTTGTAGAAACAGCCGTTGCGGTCTACATGACATAACTTATGAAGGAAGCATTGCGGTAAAGCGCAAACATCATAATTGGTTTGAGCGGCTCCATGACCTAGTATAAAAGTTTTCTGGTTGTTTGGCTTGCTTTCTGAGGCGTAATAGGGTCCTTGATGGCTCACAGCCCTTCTTGGATTTTTTATCGTAATCCTACAGTAATGAAAGATGACCGAGGATCGCTCCATACTGAAAACCTAAGTTAAAGCGCTCTACAAATTGGTGCATAGGGTAAGCAAAAGACTTCTTGGGAAAAGAAATATAAACGATCAAACAGTGTATACGTACTTTTGGGACACCCTGTATATTAGGTTGTCCCGAAAGTTCTGTCGTTTCATTTTTGAAATTTTGTAACTTTGCGGATTTGAATCCTTACAAATAAGTTTGAAAGAGTAGGTCTTTCGCTTTCGAATACTTTCCTTCCTAGCTTCTGATACACGCTTGCAGAGATAAAAAGGGCAAAAGAAGACCATATAAACTTTGGTCATTTTAAGTTAGGCCGTCAAAAATCTGAAACTCTGCAGAAAAATCTGAAAGCGTAAATGCACAGGTTTTTTGACCTACTCTTTGCAACAGTGAAAAGTTTGTGCTGTTTGGACGTCTCTGTGAAAAGTTACGAATCTCTACTTTATTACAGAAAATGCCAAAATCAATTGATTTGTCACTTTTTTCGAAAATCATAACTTTTCACAGACACATCCAAACAGTAAATTCGTAAAGAGTAGGTATTAAAGTTCGAATACACCGCAATTTTTCATGAATTCTTGCAAAGAAACGACATTTGTTTCGCTTTCTCTGAAGTTGAAAATGAGCGCTTCTCTGAATTTTTAATTTCATTGGCCACGATAAGTATTTTCTTCGTTTTAAATTAGTTCAAGCACTGCGCCGTCCACAGTTTACATGCATACAAACACACACAAGTACAAATCCTCTGCTTTAATTTTATGAGATCATCGCACTTGCTCTGATATACTACTTGTTCAGATGAACCACTTCACATAAATTTGGAGTCTTTGCAAATGCCAGTGATAATAAATGCTCATCGTAATGGCTACTATAGACAGAATTATGACAGTGTTGGATGGGAGAATATAGCTGCGCAGTTTACACGAAATCCGGTAGGTTTGTGTCGGTACTCTTGAAAACACCAAATCTTTATATCACCACAAGCTTTGTTGCTTTTGTATTGAAAAAGCCATTATGACGTTGATCAGTTAGGGGATTACAGGTGTTTGATCCTTATACGAGATACGTGCTTTTGAGCGATGCATTTTCTGCAGCTGTTATCGGTCAGCTGGACTACAAATTTGTGTTCAAGCTCATTCGATATGCTTACTCATCCAAAAGCGGTGAAAAGGTAAACCATCTTTGAAATGTGACTGACTCTGTAGCTTCAGCTCTATCAATAGTGGTGGCTTAGTAAGACAACATTCTTTTTACATAATTGCTAGAAAAACTCAAGCACATCGAAATCAAGGGAATCTCCCAATAAACCGTACAAAACATAGGAAATCTCAGCCAATGCAAAAACCGCTATTAACCATTATGCTTTCTATTAGGTAGCCTTTTCGTATAGGTAAGCAATGGGAAATAGTGACCTTCAAAGCAATAAAATGCAAAGGGTTTCGCGGTGCCCGCGCCAATTACTGTAAAGCCGCGTCGCGAAATCTTCAAAATCTGTGTCTTGAAATGGTACATTCAATAAAACATTTGAATATATTTGCATTCGAAATCTAAAACTCGAAGTTTTCCATTTTCGGTTATAATTCGAGAAAATAATTCAAAAAAACGGGGTTTCGAAGAATTCGAAAACTCGTAATGGAAACCTTGAACATTGTTTTGTTCAAATGTTCCATTCGAATTGCAAGTAAAAATCGTATCCGAATCATTTGAGTTCGGTGCAAAGTCACATCAACCGAGTTGGGAAGGTCAGCAAGTTTTAGATATGGTCGTTCTAAATATTTGATTATTTTTTTTATTCGTGCGTTATTCCCTAATACAACACGCATACGGGGTCTGCTACTCTCTCAGTATCATTTGATATGCTAGGTGTTCCACAAGAAAGAACAGAGAAAAAAACTGTTGATCATACGTTACAAACAAACTGTAACGGTGCATCATCATGTCTACTCTACTACTTTTATTAGTCTTCTCCATTTTTTACGATCTTCAGCCTGACGTTCATCAATTTCGAGCTTTTTTAAGTCTGCCTCAACTTTATCCATCCGTCTTAACTTTGGTCTTCCTTTTGGCCTCTTTCCGGGGACATCTACAGACATTGCTAATTTAGTGACGTGATCTTCTCCCTTTCTTCTAATATGTCCGTCCCATCGGAGTCGCCTTCTTGTACCTTCTTTATGATTGGGGCGACGTTCATTATTGCTCTTATGGTATCGTTGGTGACATGGTCCATCATCGTGATGCCTGCCGTCCATCTTAGCATACGCGTCTCCATTACACTAATCCTTCGTTCATCATTTCGCGTACACGGCCAACTTTCGCTGCCATATAGAGCAGTTGGGCGAATTACAGTGCGGTAGCACAGCTGGGATTTCAGCTTGATCGGCATCCGCTTATTGCACATGATTCCTGTGAGTCCTCTCCATTTTGACCATGCTGCGGTTATCCTGAAGCTGATCTCGTCTTGGAGCATACCATCTGCAGAAAGGCGACTTTCCAGATATCCAAATGTTGTAGTCTTCTCGACTGCGATGTCTCCGACTCGGTTGGTCCCAGGCGTTTGAGTTCCTATCTCCATGTACTCGGTCTTCGCAGCATTGATCTCCAAGCCGTGCAACTCAAGTTCAGTGTTCCATTTCTGCACTCCCGCCTCCAGTTCTCCCCTTTCCTTTGCCATCAACAATATGTCATTTGCGTATATCAAAGCCCACGCAGGCTGACGTATAAAACCTTCAACTATAGAGTCCACAACCGTAATGAAGAAAAAAGGCGACACGACGGCACCTTGATGGACGCCGGCGCGTATTGGAAAGTTTCCAGATTGACCCGCTGCTGACTGTACGTGGCTCGTGGCATCTTTATATATCATCTTGATCCATTGCAAGTATTCCTCTGGCATTATATGCTTTCGTAGCGACCATCATATGATTTCATGCGGCATCTTATCATAAGCCTTCTCCAGATCGAGAAACGCTGCATGCAGCTTGCACTGTTTTTCCCTGCTTGTTTTCATCATTATCCTGGCAGCATGGATGGCGTTTATCGTGCTGCAACCTCTTACAAATTCACATTGATTGGGAGCTAGTTCCACAAATGCTTCGCAGTCGCGTTTCTAAAATTCTTTCAAAAATCTTCATTGTGTGACACATGAGTCGGATGGGCCGGTACGTCGAGCAGTAAGCTATGTCGCCTTTGTTTTTCCACATCGGTACCGTCGTACTTCTGTACCAATCGTTGGCATGTTCTTGGTATCAATCTGATTCAGCAGTTGTGTTGACCATGTCACTCCAGCTTGTCCGCAATTTTTCCAGAATTCGTTAGGTACGTCATCTGGGCCTGTCGCTTTACCATTCTTTGTTTTCTTAATTGCGACAGAAACTTCTTCCTCTGTAATGCTGGGTACTGGTCGGAACACAGGATCGGCAATACACTTGATGTGTACTCGTGGTTCTTAGATGCCATTCTTGCAAAATGTGATCTCCATCTATCATTTATCTCCGTGGCCTTGTGAGTACTTTTCCGTGTTCATCTTTGATACTGTAGAAGTGCTCTATATCGTGCATGGCGTTTGCTCTTCTTTTTGCGATTCGGTGAATGTCTCGTTCGGTTTTTACAGTTCGTATTTGTTGATGTTGAACGTGTTTCGTTTTCGGGAAGCTTCCTAGCTTTGACTTGAGTATTTTATCGAAACATGAAAGAGCATTTTGATGCGACGATTTTTCTTCTTCAGCCGGCTTGTCGCTCGCTTCCCTTTGGACTAGCAGCCTGACGCTGGGGATGACCACTCACGATGACCGCAAGTGACAACATTTGATATTGTCACTTGCGGTCAGTTCTAAATATTTGATTATATCACTCGAAAAATCAAAAATCAACCCTTATTAATTATCGGTCGTTCATTCGGACTTTTCACAAAATTTTCGAATTCTTGGCTGTCGTTTGTCCGAATGCTTTATGTTTCGAAATCGTTCGATATTCGTTTATTCGACACTTTCAATTTTCGAATATCTTGATATTCATCAAATGTTTCAAGCTCTATTCGATTTTCATTCATTCGATGAAAATTCCCCGAAGTATACTGCATGAAAATTTTTTTCAGACAGGTGATTTATGGATTCTAAATTTTTACGATGTTTAGACTACATTTCTCAAGAAATCTCACAATTTTTCACTAATTCTGCAGCCTTGAGTTTCAACTGCAGCTCTTAGAACATTACAAAATTTCAAGCGTTCACAACAAAATTCTCCTCAAGGGCGTTAATTTAACGGCGACGTCCACCTACGGTGTGGTGATATCCACTTGGTGCAATAACAGAGCCCTGGTTAGATGTCGCTCAAGTGCCCCTGAAATCTACTGAACCCCAAAAAATTGCTTTAATAGGTGGAACTAGGCTGGCTTCACTTCAACGCGGGTGGTTCCAAGATAAAAATAAGGATGTAGACAAGATATGTCTAAATACAGAGTTCGATGATTTCTATCGTGATCTGATAACTGTTAATGAGTGGCGGACACTTATTTTGACTTCCAGTTTTGAACATATTCTCCTCAGTTCACCCACCTTGATGCTGGAATCACCATTGAGGCTTCTATTTTTTAGAGCAACTTTCTCAAATCTGACTTAACCTTCTACAACGATGAGCAGTACCCAATAGTCCCGTTAATGTATCGTATAAAAATCTGGCCAAACTTATTCGGTAGGCAGTCTCTCTAAAAGTTGTTCAGAATGAATTCGAGCGCATCTTGAAAAGCGTTTGATTTCCTTTCATAAACAGATGTTTAATTTTTAAAAGCTTTGGACCCTGAGAAAATTGATAAGTGGGTGACGAGCAACGAAACAATTTTTGGGGTGATCTACAAAAGCCGTGAGCATCCAAACATCAAGAATATAAGTTGGATATTTTCTATTCGGAGTGACCTTTCCATATAGCATCACGCCATCTTTTAACGCTAATTTTACGTCTGCTTTTTTCACTTTGGAAATACTTTTAGAAAGAAGTTAAGGTGTACGAAAGTTCAAATTTGTCAATAAGTGACACAAAATTATCGAAAAGCTTACGGCTGTAAGAAGGTACTCATATCTGTATCAAGTTTATTTATTGCAATGAAGGAGCACAGCCCGTGGAGCATAGGTATTTTTACAACTTTTCGCCCATTTTCTGCCACTAAGACTTGATAGATATACAAGATCAAAACTGAGCACTTTTTTCCGAGAGTTGTTCCGCAAAAAAGGAAGGATTTAAGCGCTCTGGCAAGTGATATAGGCGTCATGTAGAAAAGCACTTCAACCAAGGCTTCCCTTGCATGCAATCCAACTTTTTCACCGTACCACTGGTCAAATATAGATATCTGCAAATACTGCGTAGATTAGCTTTTAGTACGTTGGCTATGCATAAAAAGTGCTACTTCCACCAATGTTGTTCTATTCTTATGTTACAGCAATGGCTACCATGGAAAGCAATTGTAGATGAGATGACCAAAATATATGCAATGTATCAAAGGACAGACGAAAACGCTTCCTATGTCTTGGTTAGTGTGCGATAATCGTCTTCATTGCAAGTTACAATACGAGAATAGAAATATATACAATTCTTGAATGTTTCTGCAAGAAATGGGTTTGTTGGGTGCTTTTTATGCTGTCCAATCACGGCCTTACGCTTCAACGTTTTTTCGCCTTCCCGATGGTTTCGGCCGCTGGAGTTGTACCATAAAGCTATAAGATGTGATCTAATGTTTGCATGTGACATGAATGGGTGAAAATCTGCGATGATCGATAGCCGCTCGTTTCTAATGTTCACTGTTGGATCTTTGCAGAAATCCAGAATGCTTCGATTGCGTTCCTAGCCAAAGTTTCTTTTTCGTGTGCCAAGATTTGACGTTAAGGATAAAAGATATAGGATTCGGCGTCTTACCCTTTGCGGGTATGCGCCGAATGCACTCTACTTCACAAAAAGGGCGTGCAGCTTTTTACAGTGATTTGCGGGGCCCAGCCGATTACCAAGTCAGTGCTTTTATCTCCCAGATTACTCTGGTACCGATTTACCGGCCCAGGAGGGTAGAGGGCTTGGTTGGCCCAGGGGCGGAGAAAATCGTTCCAGTATTATATTCGTTCCTAGGCTTGTCAAGTGTTGAAAACAAAGATTTATGCCTTTTATCTGCCAGATGTTCTTTTTATACGATTAGTGAGGATTTCTTCATTTTGCCCTATTTAGATAGCATAGTAGCTAAGACATTCTAGTTAATCTGCAATTGCGGCAGGAATGATGAACGAAGGTCGCAAACTAGCAGGAATAGAAGTGATGCTTGACGGTTTCGCTTCATTAACGCTTTGAGTTTCGCCCCTCTGAGGAACGGGAAAAGGCGTCGAAAGGTAAAGCCGTGTTTGGAAAGAATAACGAACACCTGACAAAGCTATTCGGTACAGAAGCATTCAAATACTGACTGTTATATAGGTTTTAAAAAAGTGGAACTTTTAAATTATAAGAAGAAATATATATTGCACACATCTTTTTTAGTCATACATAGAGAGAGTGTTGCAACCAATTTCTCTTGAAATTCGTAAGAAATTCTTTGCTGAAGAGACAGAATTTGCTAAACATATAAGAAAGCAAAACGAATCTTCGAAGGAACGCATCACTGGAATATTGGATTGGAAATCAGTGAGATGGGAATCCAATACTGCTTTGTAGGTTTGAATTGTGCCATTTTTAACATCATAATTAACTTGTTAGCTAGTCGTTAATGCGAAGATGACTTTGAATGAACAGTTTGGCCTAGTCAAAAATTGCCACGGCAGATACTTATCAAATCGCATAACTGAAGAAGTATCTTGATATGGTAAGATTCTGAAGCGAGAAGTCATAAAATGCATTGAAACTTTAAAACAATTCTCTTTCTACAATCAAAAGATATCGACAGCGACTTTTGAGGCAAACTAAAATTTCAAGTAGACAGCCTTGCTACCAAATATAGTTAGTGCAGAAGTAAGGAGCGTTTATTTGCTCAAACTTTCTAGGATGGGGTTTTTTGCTTGTCGGCGATTGCCCTCGCAAATGAACTTTTCCGTCGTAAAGCAAGCGCCGCTCAGAAAAATTTTTTAGAGCTTTGGTGTTCCAAATTTTACGCCTTTTATCCATTCATGAGTAATTACCGCCCCTTTATACATATTGATTATAAGTATCTGCCGTATCAAGCATTTCTAAGTTCTTGTGTATCTCTTCAACAATTCTCAAGCATCGACTTATTTTTCTTGAATTATCCTTTGCATGAAAACATTCCATTGTAAATTATCCAGTGCAGCCGTGCTAAACATTTTTCGATAAGAATGATTAAGCTTGAAGATTGAAAAGTTTGATAAAACTCGAGAGCTGTGGTTTACGAAACTTTGAAATTTTGCTGACTCAGGTTTTTTCAATCAAAAAAGCTTAGCACTGTTCGGCTGAAATTAATTCAATTTGAGATTCAGTTTCAAAAGAAAAGAAAACTATGAAGAAAAGAAGGTTGGCAGGGGTGTGGTGCAAGAGGAACAATAGTAATTGTCAGCTACTGCTTCCAATGCACTGTTTGTCTCACAATGCGTGAATTCTGGACTTCTGAAAATTAGCGGAGTTGTATGAAATGCTTTGTTCAAATAGTTCTGCTCAGCGCCTAAATAATGATAATTGCAATTTGGTAATGTTGTTGCAAGAAAAAACTTGAAACACTTGAAGTTTGACCTTTGAGACCTTTTTTTAATATTTTCAGCTGATTTTCACACCTCTTTTCAAGCAAACAGAATCTTCCTAATTCTTCTGTCAAGATGAAAGCATAAAAGAATAAAATACATTTTTTGCTGAATGGGCAGAAATGACTGTGAAAGATGCGCGAGTTATTGACACCCACCAGCTATCGTTCCTCCTGCTCTCCACTCGGTTGGCAGCTAAGGATCATCGGATGTACCCTTTGATTTAACTGGCCTGGCGGCTGAAAGGCGGGCTTTCGTGACTTAATTAAGGGTAGACGATGATCAGAGAGCACGCTCGCGACAAAAACGCAGACTGCATCGCGGGCGCAAGCAGCGTCAGTTAGGTCACAAACCCCGGCGCAAAGGTTAGACTGCGTGAGATGAATCTCGGGGGTTTGAGACAAAGCCTTCTTTGAAGCTGCATTGCCTTTTCTAGCCTGTATCTTCATTCACGCATGAGTCCCTGAGTTGCCTCTCTGACTTGCTCCCCTACTCCTCTCCTCCTTCCCCTCCTCCCCCCCCCCCCGCCACTGGGCACCATTTTACGTTCCTTTCAGGGCGAAAACTGACCTACGCATTATTCTAACCGCGAAATCTAGTTGAGCTGGAAAAAAATGAATTTTCCCTAAAAAGTGCCAAAAATTAAAACTAGGAAAAGAAGTACTTTCCTATAGTAAAAAATAGTCTGTGATTTTGCTCGGTCTCCATGTGGGCAAAGTTTGCCGGGCCAATAAACTTCTCCGTCGCAAAGCAAGTGCCGCTCAAACGGCCACCGCCGCGTTCACATACTTTACGTTTACAGGCACATACGTTCACATACTTCATACGCTCTCTAGCAATGCTGTCTATATCAAACATTCGGTGCAGGATTGCGCGACTTTCCTGACTGCCAAGAAAAACAAGTTTGGTTTGCTTTTGGCGAAGCAATCCTGAGCTGCTCCCACATTCGCAGTTTCAAACTTCAGAATTTTTTAAATATTGTCAAACCTTCTGAAGGGGGGGGGGGGGGGGAGGGGGGAAATGGGCGGATGCTTAGAAGTTGTAGCATGCAAAATGATCTTTCGTATTCTCTTAGAAATTTCTCCTTGTTTTTTTCTCTCTTTTAGCTTCGTTTGATGGATATGGGATAGCACAGAATTTGTTTGTTCCGCTGAGAAGCTTATGTCGGTTGCAGGGAAATGTGCAGGCCAAAGCCCAAATCTTGAATTACGAGTGTCTCGACGACATATAGAAATATTTCCCGTGTTAGCCTCTTCCCATTCTCCTGTGCTTTCGTGATTTATTCCCCATGATGTAATGCGTCACTTTGAAACAGATGTTGTGGTCTATCCACCTTTCTGCCCTCAATGTATCTGGCATAGTTTGGTTTGCATTAGTTTAGAAATAAAACGTTCTCTATGAAACAGGCGAACAAATGAACGCAAACTGACAAGCCTTACTTACAAAATATGCTGAATAATCGAAACTGTCTTTATTTGCTTACGAAGCCTCCCGCTCCCCGCCCACTTGCATGTATTCCAAATGAATGCGAGCCTGGAAAGCTTCGGAAAAAGCTTATCTTCGCCACTTCTCTGCATTTGAAAGCCTAGATATGGGTTCATCATAGCGAGAAGGCTCCGAAAAGGTGAGAATCTGACAGAAGAAATTCTGCCGAGACACTGTCTTTAAAGGCAGTGGCTCGGCAAATCTCAACCTAGTCAAATTTGCGCTTACCTGGGGTTTTTCAATACGCTGATCCCGAAA
The DNA here is from genome assembly GCA_958299035.1 of Cylicocyclus nassatus. Taxonomy (NCBI): domain Eukaryota; kingdom Metazoa; phylum Nematoda; class Chromadorea; order Rhabditida; family Strongylidae; genus Cylicocyclus; species Cylicocyclus nassatus. Next base: position 70,741,616 of record CATQJL010000305.1, on the reverse strand, counting down.
ATCCACTTTTGAAAGCTTGAAAACGGCGAAAAAAAAAAACGTTTCTAAAGCCCATCCCTTTGATATTGGGCGAGTGGAGCAAGGTCGATGACGCTAAATCGTGGCAGGACCCAATGGTTATAGCGTTGCGGCGGGCAGCCTCCAATGGTGAGAAGGAAATTGCCAACTCGTCCAGATGCGTGTAAGATTGGCCTGCGCGTGTAAGTTCGAGAGTTTCTCGGCAGGGAAAGCATGCTGTGCAACCGGGATTGCACTGTTTTCATAATTGGGCGATGAGGAACCTGCCGCGTTAAAATCTTGAGTTGTTGGATTTTGCCGATCCACTGCCTTTAAGTTGGGGTGTTCACTCGTTAGAGGAAATAAGGCTCCCTCGTTAGAGGAAATAAAGCTATCTCCCCAAGAAATCCTCAAAGATCTTATACACAGGGTGTCCCAAAAAAATGGAACGAATGTTTGATCGTTGATATCTCTCTTCCCAAGAAGTCTTTTGCCTTGCTTCAAGTACCATTTTGTAGAGCTGCTTCAACTTAGATATGCGTTATAGAACGAAACACCCATCTCTCTTCATTACTGTAGGATTATGGTAGAAACTTGAAACATGTGGTGTCATTGTGGAAAAAGCTGCCGTTTCAAAATTTTTCAAAAAAAATGTGAAAACTTGTGTAATATGGACGCTTATGGACGCTGAGTTTAATACTCAACTACTCACGAAATTACGAAGCCTTCTAAAGGATGCAACCGCATTTTTTAGGAACATTGAAAAAATGGCCGCTCCTCTTACCTGGCATAACTCTTCAATGAAGCATCATAATAAATTGGGAACTTTACAGTCATAATCAGCAACTCTAATCAGCCTAGTGTAAAAGTTTTGAGGCTGTTTTGTTTCCTTTCTGAGGTAAAATATGGCATTTCATTGCTTAAAACCCTCTTTGAAGTTTCTACCGTAATCCTACAGTAGTGAAGAGAGATGAGTGATTCGTTCTATGATGCAAATCTAAGTTGAAGTCAGCTCTACAAATTGGTACCTGAAGCAAGGAAAAAGACTTTTTCAGAAAAGAGATATTAACGATTAAACGTTCGATACATTTTTTGGGGCACCCTGTATAAAGCTCAATGTCTGTTTGTCTGTATGTCTGTCTGTCTGTATGTATGTATGTACGTATGTTCCGAATAGAAAATTCCATTTCTGAACCAATCCGGACCAAACTTGGCACGCATACACTTCGAGCCCCGGCGGGTGTCATAGGCTACTTTTCGTCATCGATCGATATCGATTTTGTCGATTTTTATCGATTTTTTGCAGAGTTTGAGCCACGGGGCTGGGATTTGGCACAGGGGGTATTCGAGCATGCTGATTACGAATACAATATTAGTTTTTGAAATCGTTTATTACTTTCATCGAATTTATCGATTTTTTTGCAAAGTTTGAGCTAGTTTGAGCTACGAGGCTCGGAGTTGGCACAGTTTGGTAACTGAGCATGCTGATTACGAATGTAGTAACTGTTTGTGAGAATATTCAGTACTTTGTTTCTTAGAACCTGTTAGAAAGGTGTAAGTTGGTATTTAGTTAAGCTAATTCAAACGAGGTAATCTTTATTTTTCATCCTCAATCCTGCATCAAAATATCTACCCTGTCATCTGAGACTGGATTTCAGTAAGGGAAAAGCGAGTGCGCTAATTGAAAAACAGCCTTCCCGAAATAATTCAAGCGCTAATGATCACGATCAAACGTACTGAAAGAGCGTGATCTCTATAAAATCACAACAATTTTAATTTTTTGCGAGGTTTAAACTATTCTGAAAAATGTTTTATTTATGAGACACTCTTTTAGATCAGGTTCTAATAGAGCTAAGATTGCTGAAATTTTTGCATGCACACATTCTATATGTGGGTAAAGATGCCATAAATATTTTCAGAAAAAAAAACGTTCTTTCAGGGGTTTTCAAATTTATTGGGAGGAAGTCATGATGGCGTCTTGGAATGAGAAAGAGAAAAAATATTTGAGTAGCACCGCTGGATTGGCCATCAAAAGGTGTTTTGGACGCAAGATCCCAAGATGTCTCTGAGACGAGACAAGCATTTTTGATTTTTCTGTAAAAATTCCGGTTTCACCGAGTGTTGATATATCCGTACGCTTTGAGCGAATGAACCGCGGGTTCTGCGTCGACTGAGGTGGCCGAATGGCTCACCTCGACGGAGGTGTTGAGCCAGTGGTTCAATTTTTGTTACAACCTCGGTTGTCCTCCGAGTGGAGACAACCGAGTGGTGGTTGTTCCTCCGAGTGGAGACAACCGAGTGGTTGTTCCTCCGAGTGGAGACAATCGAGTGGTTGTTCCTCCGAGTGCAAACAATCGAGTGGTTGTCTTTGAAGAAGGCGTTGTACGCGGCGAAAGCGACCCAATGGTTGTTCTCGGCAGCAGAGGTGCGATAGGGGGAGCCAAGTCTCCCCCTACCTTCACTTTTGAGCTGGTACGGGGTGACCACCTTCACTTTTGGAATAAAAAATTTTTCGCTGGACGACAAAGAAGGAAAATAAGCAAAACAAACGCAAAAAAGATTATTGAAAGCATATATTTATGTATACGGCGGCATATATATTTAAAATAAAGGTTTTTAGTAAATGGTGAATTTGGAAGTAAAGCTTAGCAAAACTGTACGGATTTTATTAAGCAAATTATGTTATAACGTATAGCGAAGGAAGTAGGTCGATCCAGGCAGTAACGGCGGAGAACCAGAATTTTGAATATTTAAATAGTGAAAAATCATGCGAAATTTCCACTGTTATAAATCTGTTGTTTGAAGATGTCAGCAGTTGCGACTTCATAGGTTTTGAAGAGTAGATGTTGCTCTATCAGCTAGTGAAGGAATCGGGTCGATTTAGGAGATAATCGTTGAAAACCAGAGTTCTAAAACTTTACGCCATTTTTGCGTGTTTTTTGACTGTTGAGAGTTAAACTCTTATAAATCTTGAATGTGGAAGTGTATGATGTTGCGACTTCATAGGTTTTATAGAGTAAGGTTTGCCTTATCAGAATATGTCTTGTCCGTTCCGATCCATTGAAACACCTCCGAGATCCAGAGTCATGAAAAAGCAGGTAAAAAAGAGCTTTTTGAACTTCAACAGCTCATAACTTCTTCAGAACTGCATGAATCATGTTGCGACTTCATAGGTTAGATTCTTCTCGTCAAGAGCTTTCAGATGATATATAATATGTGGGGGTTTCGTGCCTCTTACGGCATATGCCCGGGGGGGCAGGGAGACTTTTTAGGCCAAAGTCTCCCCCTCGCCCATTTTAATGTATTGGCTGGAGGCTGCCGGGGGAGACTTTGGCCTAAAAAGTCTCCCTGCCCCCCCGGGCATATGCCGTAAGAAACACGAAACCCCCACATATTATATATCATCTGAAAGCTCTTGACGAGAAGAATCTAACCTATGAAGTCGCAACATCATACACTTCCACATTCAAGATTTATAAGAGTTTAACTCTCAACAGTCAAAAAACACGCAAAAATGGCGTAAAGTTTTAGAACTCTGGTTTTCAACGACTATCTCTTAAATCGACCAGATTCCTTCACTAGCTGATAGAGCAACATTTACTCTTTAAAACCTATGAAGTCGCAACTGCTGACATCTTCAAACAACAGATTTATAACAGTGGAAATTTTGCATGATTTTTCACTATTTATTTATTCGAAATTCTGATTCTCGGCCGTTACTGCCTGGATCGATCTACTTTCTTCGCTGTACGTTATAACAAAATTTGCTTAATAAAATCCGTACAGTCCAACAAACTTCTACTTCCAAATACACCATTTACTAAACACGTCTATTTTAAATTTTTATAAATAAAATTTATAGATATTTTTAATATTCATCGTATCTGTGGCCCTAAAGAGGGCCGTTGGGTCGACGTTAGACCTAGAAAGATAGCTCCGTTCGTCCGTTCTATCCTCCCCCCGCACCTCCCCCCCCCCCCCCCCCGTCGACGTTTTTGGGAGGTGAGTGTCCGACACTACCACCTTCACTTTTGGCCGGCCAGTGGTAGCTGAAACCACCTTCACTTTTGGGGGACCCGGCTCCCCCTATCGCACCTCTGCTCGGCAGCCGTACATCGATGGCAGTCCTCGACTGAGGCAACCGTGCGGCACGAGGCAACCACCAGAAATAACCAGCGACGCCTCGCCTTATATACCCCTCTAAGGGGGCGGCGCAAGGGGCAGTACAAAGTGGTCCAATTCGTGTAATTAAACACAGGCTTTCCATACAAAAACTATCCACCCCTTCCGAGTTAATGTGACCAATCACAGCCGGCCCCGCCCCTTTTCGAGGGGTATATAAGGCGGCCGATCTCGCCATTGTCGGTCAATCACCTCTGCTAGCCGGCGGGCACTGAACCACCGAGAGCTCTGAGTACCAAGCGAGGACCAAAGATCCAAGGACCTGAGGACCTGATAAAGGACCAAGGATTTGAGGACCAAGCGACAAGGCCTGAAGGCTCTTTCTTCCTCGATACCAGAAGCCAACAGGCTCTACCTCTAGTGGAAAAGCCCGAAGGCTTTACTTCGAGTACCGAGTAGCTTATTGCCTGAAGGCTCTCATTACAAGATGCCGCCGAAGAAGCGTGCATCTATCGGAAGGGTTGATCCCAAGGCCAAAAAGGTAAGGGATCAAAGAGACGCTGAGATCTCGGAGCAGCGTCAGGAACGGCTAGAAGGCAATCGTACCGGAGTAACCGAAACGAGGGCAACGCAAACGCTGGAAGAGCGTGAGACAAGTCTCTCGCAAACTCGCCTGCGGCTTGCTGCTCTGAGGGCCTCAGAATCACAAGAAACTACCTCAAGCGGAAAACTCGACTCGAACAGATGCGATCGAGAAACGCTGAAGCCAGATTTCAGGAGACGGCTGAAAAGCGCGAGTCTCGACTCGATGACGACCGAGTCAGACACGCCGAAGCCAGTCTCAGAAAACGGCTGAAGAGCGCAATCTCGACTTGAAGACATGCGGTCGAAAAACGCTGGAGCCAGATCTTAAGAGACGGCTGAACAGCGCGAGTCTCGACTCGACAGCAGTCAAATGAGGACTGAGGCTTCACGAAAAGCGGAAACTGGTGCAGTGCATTCAGTACGGCTCAAACGTGATCATGCTCGACATGTCTACACTCGACAGACATCCAGGCGAGTAGTTTTTCACCTCGCGGCACTCAACTACGATGCCCAGGTAGACTACTCGACCCATCCGAAGGTACTAATCGGAAGGATGGATGTCGTATGTGGTAAGTGTCAAGCAAAAAAGTTTAGAGCCGAACCTCCTGGCATGTGCTGCTCCAACGGCAAGGTCGATCTTCCGCCTCTACGTGAGCCGCCTGAGCCGCTTCATTCATACATGTCCGGCACCAGTGCTGTGTCCAGGCATCTCTTGCAGAACATCAGGAAGTACAATGCGTGCTTCCAGATGACGTCGTTTGGCACTACAGTTGCCACGCCAGACGTTGAGGAAGAGGGCTTCATGCCAACGTTTAAGGTGCAAGGACAGGTCTATCATAGAGATGGATCCCTGCTTCCTAATGGCAATGATAGCCCAAGTTCTTGCAGCTGTACTTTGTCTGTGACGAGCAGCTGCAAGCGGATCAACTTTGCGGCATCATCGGTGGCACAAGGTCGGACGTCGTGCTAGAGCTGCAAAGAATGCTGCATCAGCACAACGACCTGGTGAAGGACTTCAAGACCAGCCTAGACCAAATGCCTACAGACAAGTATAAGGTCGTTATCCGTGTTGAATAAGGCTTGCTGGTCAGCATGAACGACTTCAACGCTCCGTTTGTAAGCGAGATGGCGATGGTCTTGGTTGGCGAAGACGACAGCGACGGGCGTGAGATTATCATCCAAAAACGTTGCGAACTTTGCAGCGCATCTCTGAATCCCATAGGTCGTACGATGCTCTGCAGTACTCATCTCATGTTCTGGGATGGGGTAGACGGGTATCACTTCAAAATATGGCAGAGGAATCCTAGCACTGGTGCCCTACCAATAAGAGGGTGTCGGCTATGAATTTCTATGCGCATCGCATGATGATTAGGTCCACGTCCTTCAACCACGTCGTGAAATGTCGCCAACTATTTTATCAGTTCATCGTGAACATGTACGCTAAGAATGAGAGGGAACGGCTCCTCTTCATTCAACGCAATCAGCGAAAGCTGCGTGCAGACGACTACATCCACCTGCGGGATGCCGTGGGCGGAGATGGAAATGTCACTGACCTCGGGCGAATGGTCACACTACCATCCTGCTTCACGGGCGGCCCACGCCACACTCACGAGATGCAATGGCCTACGTTAGAGCGTACGGGCGTCTTGATCTGTTCATCACATTTACGTGCAACCGGCGTGGACGGAATTTGCGGAAGCTCTTCCCTAGTGAAGCGCCTTCTGACCGCCACGACACCACGGCGAGAGCCTTTAAACAAAAGCTCACGAAGCTTATAGATGTGCTAACGAAGAGCCACGTCTACGGAGACACTCGCTGTTGGATGTACACCGTGGAATGGCAGAAACGCGATCTTCCGCATGCCCACATCTCAGTGTGGCTGAAGGAGAAAATACGCCCAGATCACATCGAGAGCATCATCTCGACGGAGCTTCCCAGTCGAGAAGAGGACCCTCTTCTATTCGATGTTGTCCTCAAAAACATGATCCATGGGCCATGCGGACCACTAAATCTTAGGTCGCCTTGCATGAAGGACAGAAGGACAGCACATGCACCAAAAGGTACCCTCGGCAGCTGATCCGCGAAACCCAAACGGGAACTGATGGCTATCCTTTATACAGAAGGCGAAAGCCTGATGTTGGAGGACACACCGCCGTCATTCAAATGAACCATCAGACCGTAAACGTCGTGGTGGACAACAGCTGGTTGTGCCATACACTCTCTTGCTCTCGAAAATGTTTCGAAAACATATCAATGTGGAGTGCTGCGGTGAAGTCGGTTAGATACATCTGCAAATATGTGAACAAGGGAAGTGACATGGCAACGTTCGGCCTCAGCATGCCACTGTACCGTTTGATGAGATCGAACTATATCAAACGGGCAGGTGCATAAGCAAGGCAGTTTGGCTTATCCTGGGTTTCAGGATACACGAACATTACCCACCTGTCACCCATCTAAATGTCCATCTAGAGAATGGACAACGCGTATACTTCACGGCTGATAATGCACTGCAAAGAGCTGCGCAACCACCTCAAACAACTTTGACGGCATTCTTCCTTCTGTGCCAACTACTTGGAACAAGTCAACAAAGAAGTGGGCCAGAAGGAGGCGAGGTGCCGAAGTTTCCGGATATGACGTTAGAGCAGCGGATGTGTTAGCGCGTGTATATACTGTACACCCTAACCAAGCCGAATGCTTCTACCTCAGATTGTTGCTTCACACAATCCAAGGACCGACGTCATTCGCGGCATTGAAGACCATCGATGGAGAGGGTTGTGAGACCTACAGAGAAGCATGCCAAAGACTTGGCTTGCTTGAAGATGATCAGCAATGGGACAGAACTCTCGCAGAAGCAGCTACGACAAGTTTCGATGCTCAACTGCGAAGTCTCTTCGGCATCATCTTGACACCCTGTCCACCGTCAAATCTTCAAGCACTTTGAGAGAAGTACAAAGAGGCTCTGAGTACTCAGAGAATGTCGCAGAGCAGCACCCTCTGCAAACATCGACTACTCTCCCGAGCTGTCCAACCGAGCGTTGATACTGCTTGAGGATACGAGCCTGTCGATGACCCCAGAGACCTCGGTTTGCCGTCACCAATACGCGGAGATGGCCAGGCACTCGAAAGCGATGTTCTCCGAGAGAAGTCCTATAATGCTATCAGTTGACCACATTTGTAGAATCCAACAGACCTTTTCTTATGGAGGATCAAGAGTTGGTTTACCGTGCTGTTTTGGACACGATTTCCTGTGGCAATGGTGGGCTACTCTTTCTCGACGCTCCGAGGGAAAACGTTTCTCATCAATTTCTTGCTTGCCGAGATTCGCAGACAAGGAGGAATTGCGCTAGCGGTGCCATCCTCGGGGATTGCCTCAACACTGCTAAAAGGAGGCCGAACTGCTCATTCAGCTTTCAAGCTTCCTCTGGATATTGCTCATGTAGAGCACTCAGTGTGTGGGATAAGCAAAGGCACAGGAGAAGCCAAGGTGCTACAAGAAACCAAACTCATAGTTTGGGACAAAGGCACCATGGCGCATAAGAAGTACCTAGAAGCCCTTAACAACACACTACGGGACATACGAGGAAGCATCAGGATAATGGGTAAGGCCGTCGTGCTAGTGGCGGGCAACTTTCGTCAAACTCTGCCAGTGATTCCGCGATCCACTCCACCAGATGAGCTGGACGCTTGCCTCAAAACTTCTCATCTTTGGAGACATGTTCGATCGCTCAATCTCACGACGAACATGCAAGTCCACCTCCTTGGCGATGAGACTGCCCGAAGCTTTGCGCAACAGCTGTTTCTTCTTGGCGAGGGCAGAATTCCGGTTGAACCAAGTTCTGTCTGGATTACCTTTCCTCCAAACTTCTGCAATATGGTTCAATCGGTGGGAGAACTGATCGAAAAGGTCTTCCCAATCATTGCCATCAACTTCAGCAATGGGGAGTCGATTTGCGAGCGAGCAATTCTGGCACCCAAAAATGAGCAAGTGATTTCTATCAATGCTCAGATTCTAAACAGCCTACCTAGACCGGTGTCACTGTACACATCCGTTGATAACATGTTTCAGCGTGAACAGGCTGTTTACTTCCCCACTGAGTTTTTGAATTCACTCGAGCCCAATGGGATACCACCTCACAGACTTGATCTGAAGGTTGGTTTGCCAATCATGCTTCTTCGTAACATCAATCCACCGAAAAAGTGCAATGGTACAAGGCTCTGCATCAGGGATCTCATGCCAAACGTCATAGTAGCGACCATATTGGCGGGGAAGTTCAAAGGCGAAGTCGTTCATATACCACGAGTCCACTTACTTCAGGCGAGTGCAGTTTCCGGTCAGGCCTGCACTTGCTATGACGATCAACAAAGCGCAAGGACAGTCTCTGCGAACAGTAGGAGTAGACCTGGAAACTCCCTGTTTTTCGCAAGGTCAGTTGTACGTGGCGTGTTCGAGGGTCGGGAGTCCGGCGAACCTGTACATATATGCGCCCGAAGGGAGCACAGCTAACGTAGTGTATCCCAGGGCGCTAACATAATTGCATGTTATAGTATAGTACAGTATTTATTTGTTGCTTGTCCTATTGAAAAATCCAAAAAAATTGAAAAATACAAAATCCAAAAAAATGGCAAAACGAAACCAAAAAAATGGCGGCCAGCGGCGGTCAGGGCAGGTGGGTGGGACAAACAAGGAACTGGATGGATCCAGTCGAGCTTTCTTCCTTACTATAAATTCCGGAGAAAGCTTAGGACCTATTCAGCCAAACCGTCTAAGGGTAGGAACGAAACGGTGGGACAACCATCGGCATCGGTTGCCTCAGTCGAAGACAACCATCAGATGCCTCAATCGAGCCATCGATTGCCTCTGTTGAGGACAACCATCGTATGCCCCAGTCGAGGACAACCATTTGATGCCTCAGTCGAAGACAAACATCAGATGCCTCAATCGAGCCATCGATTGCCTCTGTCGAGGACAACCATCGTATGCCTCAGTCGAGGACAACCATTTGATGCCTCAGTCGAGGAAAACCATTAGATGCCTCAATCGAGCCATCGAATGCCTCAGTCGAGGGCAACCATTTGATGCCTCAGTCGAGGACAACCATTTGACGCCTCAGTCGAGGACAACCATCGGATGCCTCGATCAAGCCATCGAATGCCTCAGTCTAGGACAACCATTGGATGCCTCTGTTGAGGACCACCTAACTATCGGCTGCTTCTGTCGAGGACAACCACCGTATGCCTCAATCAAACCAGCAAATGCCTCAAACGAGGACAACCATCGGATGCCTCAGTAAAGGACAACCATTGAATGCCTCTGTAGAGGACCAACTAACTATCGGTTGCCTCAGTCGAGGACAACCGATAGTTAGTTGATAGAAAGTTTGTCAGGGGTAGGGATGAGAGCTTTATTATTTTGACGAGGCCGGGCGGAGCCAGGTAAGCCAGCTAGTTTATCTATAAAACAAAGGCAGTTTCCGGGCAAGGTCGGGGATCTTGGGATATCATTGCCATGCGAAAGTGGTCTCCTTGCGGACATGGCATCGCGCAAGTGCAAGGCAATATTGTTTAAGCAGGAGAGTACGACCGGATAAAGGGAATTAAAGGCAGTGTCCGGGCAAAAATTCGATTCTGAGATATTGTGCTTATATGGGCCTATTCGCCATGCTGAATCCGAAAATCCACATTGGAGAGCGCGAAAACGGCGAAAAAGGGCTCTAACACAGGAGGTAAATCAGCAGGTGGGCGGGGCTTTCCACAATGCGATTTCACGCTCCCAGCTCTCGGAGCGATTTTCTCGATTCCGCTAGCCGTCCTAACATCGCTACCGGTCAAGTGCAAATGATTGACTTGAAACCGGAAGCGAGAAGGTCGCTCCGAAAGCCGGGAACGTGTATTCGCAGTGGAAGGACCTCGCCCACCTGCTCATTTCCCTCCTGTGTTAGAGCCCTTTTTCGCCGTTTTTCCGCTTTCCCGTGTGGATTTTCGGGTTCACCATAGCGAATAGGCCCGGGTAAGCACAAAATCTCAAAATCGACTTTTTGCCCGGACACTGCCTTTAACGCCCTGCGCCTGTCCATCTGCGGATTTGTTGCTCGGTGGCAGAATACGCATGCCGTCGCAGTTAAGTTCTAGGTCCTGAGGTGACTCTGCGTCTTGCGGGCACTGTTCCACTTGTCCAAGTTCAATTTGAAAGGCTTTAGAAAAGTATATTTTCGTTGTTTTCGCGCTTTCTAACTTGTATTTTCGGATTCATCGTTGCGGATAACCCCGTTTGGTGAATTTCCTAGAAATCGAGTTTTGCTCGAACATTGCGCGAAGTACCGCCAAATTTTTACTACTGACATGGAAGAATCGGAAGAACTTTAAAAAAAGGGACAATGCCCAAGGAATCCGTGGTTCACCTATGAAATCGAAGGCCGCATTCAACACTCGCGTTAGGGAGAGGAATGGAGCTAAAATAAAGCTTCACATCCTGTAGCTACAGTGTCTCGTCTCTACTACTCCACTATGCGTAGGATAAGAGCGAGTCGCAGGTTGTGCAAAATGCATACTTCAGCTTTTTATATGATTTCGTGATGATTTCTGGCAGCCAGTTGCCTCTTCTTCAGAATCATTATTATTTCTTTGAAGTCAAATCAAGCTATACTAATTATACAACCCAACATTGCTAAGCACGTTTCTGATAAAATAAGTGATGCATCGAAGTCATGAAATCTGAACCAAGTTTAGAGTTGAAATTTATCAATAGTCTCAATACTTCAATAACTCATTTCTTCTTATCAAAAGCATACTCTGCAGAATTTACTTGCAGACAGCCTTCGTGGCGGTGCGCCCAACAAGTTTAACAATCAATGTCGTATTTAGCAAAGAAATACTTTAAAACTGATCCGATAATTTTATCGAGGTTTCCAGTGATCATATTTTACATCATTCCTATCACGCAAAAAAAAACGTTGCTTCAACCTTTTTGAGCGCCCACATCTTTTTACTGAGTTTAGCTAAAGAGGTTCTTGAGTAATAATACGGACTAGTTGTGCTGAATTGACTATTGTACTTGCTCACAGATATACCGACGATCATTCCTCAAAGTGAATCTTGTTTCTTACCCTAAAATTAGGAAAGAGAAACAAGACTAATATGCAGGACCTTACCACATTATGAGATCGGACCTTACCACATTATGAAGATTTGAGCTTTTGACATACTATCAACCTAACCAAAACTTCGACTTTTAGAAACGTTGCGGTCTCTGTTCTTGATCTGTACTGCAGACTTGGATCAGCATGCTCCTCGCTGTCTCGCTCACTTTTCGAACGCGAGGTTCTCCATCGTTGTGATGCCACTGCGAAAGCAAGTGAATGTGTTGGGTAAGTACGGTTTGAAAGGAAGAAGAAAGTATGTAAGTATAGGAGTAAAGAAGGAGAGGTGCCTTCATTCCGCACCGGCAGCCGCCGCTAGCACCCCGTAGCAGCCCGCAGCAGGCGCTGGCCGCTTTTGTCAGAAGCGCAAAATCACCTAATTCTTACTAATTTGAGTGCGCCCACCCACGCTTTCCATCTTCCACGCTTCTTTCGTCCTACTGCCGCTAATGTGCAGTTCCACACTCATACATTACAGAGTTATTCAAGATAAGCACCGGCCAAGGTATGACTGAAGCAGAACCACACTTAGAAAATAACCGCGAAAAAACTTTGATCAAATATGGTTCAACTGCGAGAGGGAAACTCAGCACCAATAGGATAACCAATCTACGGCAACAAGATTTTAACAACAATAGACACAAGTATGATATATGAGATCGAATCCGACAACAAGAAGGAAAGAGCGTGGAAAATGGAAAGCGTGGGCAAATGGACTTAAAATGGTAAGAATATAATGATTTTCGCTTCTATGACAAAAGCGGCCAGCGGCGGCTACGGGCTGCTAGCGGCTGCTATGGGCTGCTACGGGCTGCCAGCGGCGGCTATGTACGGGTCCACGGGCTGCTAGCGGCGGCTGCCGGCGCGGTATGAAGGCACCCTAAGACGTATGCCAAGCTTTATAAACTAAAGTTTGAATGTCTTCTATTTACAATACCTTTACTTAGATGGCCCGTCCCCACGTCGTGCGGGCCCCAACTTTTGACCATCCCTTGCGGTTTAGGGCAATCGTTATCGCACGATTGCTGGATGATCCTGAATTAGACTCCAGCTGCTGACGCAATTGGTTAATGCGGTCAACAAAATACGTCGCATCATCTCTTCGGTGGTCTATCACGTGGACACTTAGAAGATTCTTGGAATCCATTTCAATGTTCTTTTGATCCATCTGTTGTCTTCCCTTCTCATTATATGTCCGGCCCCTCTATGTTTGTTCTTAGATGCGTACTCTGCTGGATCATGTTGACGCAAAAGTTGACTAAGAGCTTCGAATAACAAGTCTAATGCTGTTTAAACTTCGTTATCTTCAGAAGCTTTCTCTCGATCGCCCTGTGTGCTGTTACGTCTTCGTAGTTGCTGAAGTGTCAGCCCAGGTTTGGGCTCGTAACACAAAGCTGGAAGAACCGTAGCATCAAAAAGGTGAGCACGTAAGTCTGGATCAGCAAGAGGTCTGTAGCTTCTCTCAGTGGTCCGAATGCTGCCCATGCCGCTGTCTGCCTTTCTCTAAGTTCGTCCTTCAATCGTTGTTCATGTTGATGGTGCGCCTAGGTAAACGTAGGATGTGGTCTCCTCTACCGGTGATCCAACTAGGTGTAATTGGCCTTCGCTGCACTAGTTGCTCCTCATGAACTGCGTCTTCGTCTGATTAATTCTGAGCCCTATCCTTCTTCCGCTTTCATTTAACTCATTCAACATCTTTTCAGCTTCGCTAATGGATTTCGAAAATAGAACCATATCATCTGCGAAATTATTGCGGAGTTTCGAAAGGTATCGCCCATCCACTCGTATCCCCTTCTCATCCCAGTCGAGTGACTGCATGCACCATTGCAGTGCGGCAGTGAACAGCTTTGGCGATAGGTGGCGCCTTAACGGACTTATTTTCATATATAGATGTGGAGCGCATGGTCGAACAGCTAATAGCTGTGGTGCACCCTGTATTGCAGTCCGCAATTGTTCTTATGTAGGTGGGGTCTACTCCTAAGTCGATCAAAGCCCTTAAAACGCCTTGATTTCCACACTATCAAAGTCCTTTTCGTAATTGACAAAGGTGAAGACTAGGGGTAGTTGGTATTTCCGACAGACCTCCACAACCAGAGGTGCGATAGTCGGAGCTGAGTCTCCGCCTACCTTCACTTTTGAGCTGGTACGCGGTGACCACCTTCACTTTTGGGTTTGAAAAATTTTTTTTGCTGAAGCTTAAAGGAAGGAAAAGAAGCAAAAGAAGGTAAAAGAAAGTATTGAGAGCATATATCTATGTAGTAAGTCGATCCAGGGAATAACCGCCGAAAACCAGAATTTCGAATGATAAAATAATGAAAAATCATGCGATGATTCCATTGTTATAAATCTGCTGGTTGAAGATGTCAGCAATTGCGACTTCATAGGTTTTGAAGGGCAAGTGTTGTTCTACCAGAAAGTGAAAGAATTACGTCGATTTGAGCAGTGGCCGCCGAGAACGAGAATTTTGAAAAATTAAGCGATTTTAGGTTACTTAGTGACAGCTGACGTTTAAACTCCTATAAATCTGGAATGTGAAGGAGTGCGATGTTGCGGCTTCATAGGTTTTGTAGAGTAAGAATTGCTGTATCGGACCATGTCTTAGCCGTAACGATCCAACAAGATACCGCCGAGATTCAGGCTCTTGAAAAAACAAAGTGAAAAACCGCTTTTTGAAATTCAACAGCGCATAACTTCTTCAGAATTGCATGAATCATGTTGCGACTTCATAGGTTGGATTCCACTCATCAAGAGCTTTCAGATGATATATAATATGTGGGGGTTTTGCGCCTCTCACGGTATATGCCCGGGGTGGAGACTTTTCACCCCAAAGTCTCCACTGGCGGTCTCCGGCCAATACATTAAATGGGCGAGGTGGAGACTTTGGGGTGAAAAGTCTCCACCCTGAGTTAGAGCCGCAAAAATCATTGAACCCCTTACATACAATACCGCTCATAATTCGTCAAAAAAGTCGCCGGACTGCGGCGCACTCCGCCACACTCTGCCGCAGTGCGCCGGAGTGTGGCAGAGTGCGCCAGAGTGTGGCAGAGTGCGCCACACTCCGCCGCAGTGCGCCGGAATAATCGTCAATTTAGCCATATCTCGCTTCAGAATGGACGAATTCTGAATCCGAGGACACCGTTCGATTCAGCTCGACGAGACGCATCATCTTATACATGAAGCTGAACGTCTGCTTGTCTGTTTGTCTGTACGTATGTTCCGAATAGAAAAATCCATTTCTGAACCGATCCGGACCAAACTTGGCACACATACACTTCGGACCCCGGCGGGTGGCATAGGCTACTTTTCGTCATCGACCGATATCGATTTTATCGATTTTTATCGATTTTTTTGCTGAGTTCACCTACGGGGCTGGGAGTTGGCACAGGGGGGTAATCGAGCATGGAGATTCCGAATACAATATTAGTTTTCAAAATTATCGATTATTATTTTGGTTGAATTCAGTGTGCTGATAACAGTATTACCATTGATCTGTCGCTGATGACACATAGACAGTATACTATAGGAGTATGGTAGAGAGCACTCTGATCGAATTTGTTCTAAGATCTGCTCAAGATCACAATACCGCGCACAGAATGTCAAAATTTCCGTGAACTTCGCGGAATTCGGGGATTTCCGCCAAAGTGCGCGATAATCCGGTAAGTTCGCGACATTTCAGGATCAGCGAAATCATGCGAATCACGCAGAGTACGCAACGCCATAACTTCCTTCAGAACGAATATATTCCGAATCCAGAAGCAGCATTGTGTTCAGATCGTCGAGGCAAATATTTTGATATACAGTGTGCTCTCGATATTCCATTTCCAGTTTTTTCGAATTTTTTCTGTGGAGGTCTTTTCGCAAGGATGTAACGCAGCGTCTGTGTAACATAAAAGATTCCAGTAAGCACTGTTCGATAGTACTGTCTTTGTAGGTTATCGTGGGTTCAAGAGTAGCTGCAGACTGTCTCCCAAAAGAGATAGAAGCGTTGGTGAATTTTGGAAAAATCACGCGTTTCTAAATTCTACTCGCCGTAACTTCCTTCGAAATGAACATATTCTGAATCCGAAGAAAGCTTTGTGTTCAGTTCATTAAGGCAAGTCTTTCGATATACAGCATATCCTTGATATTCCGATTTCAATATTCTCAAATCTTTCTGTAGACGTCTTTTCGTGAAGGTGTAAAGCAGCGCGCATCGCCCCTAGTAGACTCCAGTAAGGATCTTTCGATAGTACTTTTCTGTAGATTACGCAGCGCTAGAAACTAGTCACAGACATCTTTCCATAGGAGTTAGAAGGGCTGGTGAATTCTGGAAAAATCGTGTCGTTCTAAATTTTACTCAACGTAACTCTAAAATATGAAGCTCTCTTGCTAAGCAGATGTGATTTTCGTAATCAGCAGGTCGGATAACCCTTATAAGCAAGTTTTCCAAGGTGTTTGAGTAATTTCATTTTTTCTCGTTTTACGCTCTGAAGCTGGCCGATGGATTTTGGTCAGAATGTTCATGCTCTTAAATTGACTGAAACAGATTCGCTGACTTTTTTACATAACTAACCTGGGTGCTGCTGGTGTATAGCCAAAAAATCAACTCGAAATCTTGGCTGCAGTTTGCGCTACGAATTACACTGATTCGCAGAGGCTCGCTGTGGTCCTACTACACCTTACTCATTCATGCCTTATGATAGCATTGCAACTCACCGGACGATACCG
This sequence comes from Cylicocyclus nassatus, assembly GCA_958299035.1. Lineage (NCBI taxonomy): Eukaryota > Metazoa > Nematoda > Chromadorea > Rhabditida > Strongylidae > Cylicocyclus > Cylicocyclus nassatus. The sequence continues at coordinate 70,725,069 of CATQJL010000305.1, read as the reverse complement.
AATATCACGAATAAAATGTAAACAACTACTCATTCCAAAAGCTTTTCCGTATGAGAACGGTAATTCTAAGAGGATGAAATTCTTCGCAAAAGAACAAATGCAAATTTGAATAGGTTCTTGAACTTTTTTTGGCTGGGTAGTTGCTATAAGGGCAATGACACCTGAGCTACATCCCTGTGCAAAAATCTTCTCAAATGCTTAAGTAAAACCTGGGCAAATCGACCATCGAGCAATCAATACTTTTCGGCGTCGTTTTTGTGATGTAGTAGACTTTTGATCCCTTTTTTGTACCAAAGCCCATGGCACTTTGAGATGCCAAGCACATCCACGACTTTACAAAAAATGGCGATACGGATCCGATTATGCGGGCCAAAAGCCAATTGGACCCGGCTGACGCGCAATTTCTGAGGGATCCACCCAACAAATCCGCTCGTGCTTTCGCGTGGTGGACTTTTATGCTGGTAGCATGCGCTATGCAAAATTTGGGCTCAGGACGTTGGCTGGAATTCGCGCTATGAATTTCGTGACAGACAGATATTCAGACACACACACACACAAAAACACGCAAACAATCCTTAGCCCGTTATTACAAGTCATGAATTTTTGCTTTGTGAATGACTCGATGCTAATAAAGGAGAGAAGGATAAGTTTGAGAGTAGTTTCTGTTTCCTGAGGGGCCGGGCATACTTCACGCGATTTCAGTCGCGACGCGATTTGGCAATATTCCAACTGTCCGTAACTCATTGTAAGCACAATTTGAATGTACAGAAGATAGCGTATTTCATTAACCCACTTAAGTTATATACACCATGCATGTGCAGTCTGCTAGTTTTGCATCTGAAGAGTTCTGGCGAATTGCCAAATCGCGTCGCGACTGAAGTCGCGTGAAGTATGCCCGGCCCTTGATGTACAAGCGTTGTCGCATCTGCAGGGACACTATTTTAACCCACTAGCTGGCAAACCCGGCTCCGCCCGGCCCTGTCAATAATATATTCGTAATCAGCATGCTCGAATACCCCTTTGTGCCAAATCTCAGCCCCGTAGCACAAACTTTGCAAAAAATCGATAAAATCGATAAAAGTAACCGATATTCCTGAAAACTAATATTTAATCGTAATCAGCATGCTCGATTACCCCCCTGTGCCAACTCCCAGCTTCGAATAGAACTCTGCAAAAAATCGATAAAAATCGATAAAATTGATATCGATCGATGACGAAAAGTAGCCTATGACACCCGCCGGGAACCGAATTGTATGTGTGCCAAGTTTGGTCCGGATCGGTTCAGAAATGTAATTTTCTATTCGGAACATACGTACAGACATACAGACATACAGACAAACAAACAGACATTCAGCTTTATATATAAGATTGGCGACGATGTAGACCACCGGTGGCACACGCACTTTTTGCCGCGAGGGACGATGCGGATTAGCGGTGGCGCACACTCCTTGCAAGTTCATACTATTTCCAAGTCTAGTATTTCTTCCATAGTTCAGTATTTCTTCCAAACTTTTGCACTCTTGAATCTGTAGACTTCGTCTTCCAAGAAGATAATTGTATTGTGTACACGACATCTTCATATTTCGTAAATAGCAACAAGACTTTCCCACGCGGAAAGTGTTGTGCAAAATCGCGGTCGTCCCACAGCGCCGTCACGCAAAATTAGGCGTCGTCGTCAATGGGTTGAGCGAAAATCTATTCGAATTATTATTTATTCTGTACGGAATTTGCTAGCTGAAATTTTAATTTTACCTTTTGGAGCAAATCCGCACTTTATCATATATCTCTCCTCGTGAGGAGCAAACATGATAAATCATCTTACAAAATGGTTGTTAACTTGACACGAAAGTTCTGGCAGTTTGAACAATATCTATATTCCTGTACATACTTTATATTTTGTACCCTTAAAATAGCGAAAAATTTACGATCACGATGGTCAGTCTTGCAATAGAAGGATACTTGTGTAAGGCCGGTATATTGTATTTCTTTGTGCGGCCTTAACCCATTATCATAAATTCTCATGTCACAATTCCGAAGCGGGACCGGAGAAAGTGCTGATATTAGCGCAATGTTGCAACCTTAGTTTCTTTACGCTACGGGGTTAGCACATCATAAATAACCAGCCAGAGTTCTAGTCCTGTTGAAATGCCGCCAATATATCTGGATCTGCACCATCTCCCAACAACCATTTATTCTCAGCTCAGAGTACACATACACACACACTACACAAATCTTGCCCGCGCTAGGCGTTGCATCATTGACAGGATCAATCAAGATAGTGAAATTAGCGGATGACACATCGGGTGAAAGGGAAAGGATCATTCATAGGAACAAAGAGGTGACTAGGTTAACTAGCGGGCCTCCGGAGAGGAGGCCCTCAAGAGGAAAGATGAGGGAATATAAAATGGCAAGACTTATACAACACACCCTTTACAACGAATTCTATGATGCTTATATAGTGCTTTATAAACCGGGCGCTACAAGTTCTTTTACTCCTCTTGTCTGGATTTCCTTTCTGTCATCCGCCATTAATTGTCCAACAAGGCATGAGTAGTACCATAAATTCTTCTAACAAAGGCATGAGTAATCTCTAGAAGCCACTTCTTCCTTCCTTCCTGTCCCATTGTTACTACGACTTCCAAGAAGCAGTTCGTTTTTCCTCCTTTACAGTCGAGCGCATGATCGAGGCTTCCAAGTACGATTAAAAGCATTTCGTGCATAATCGAAAGTTACCTTACATCCGCGGGGTATTGAAAGGTTGCGTCCCGCAACCTCCATTCTCGTCACCAGACTAAAAAGTTCCGGGGGACGGTGACTGGCAGTTTTGGGATTGCCAGCCAAATTTGCTCAATTGCGAGGACCGTCCCCCGGACCCCCTCCGGGGAAAAATCTAGGAGGGGGGCGCCGGGGTAGACCAGGGTTGCCCCAAACTTTAGCCTGAGGTGATCCCTCAGGCTATGCGTACCCCGGCACATGGGGCATTTTTTGCACGGGAAGTAGAAGTTCCCCGCGTTGCGGGCCATGACCCGATAGCGGCCATGGTCCGTAATATACATGCCGCAGCTTCCGTTGAACGCAGCGGGAGCAATCTCGAATATGATGGTACACCAGCTGGAGATGATATTGGTCGTCAATTCGCTCAAATTGGTGCGGGTTAAGAACTCCAATATGGTGGCAAGACGATAGAACGTCGCGTAACGACGAATGTCCGGGGCATTTTCGGGCAGGACTGATAGGCGTTCTGCCCTAGTTCGCTCGTCCTCGGGGCCTTCTGGGGTCTCGTCTCGCAAATTAATAGTCAGGTAGAAAAACAACTGTGTGGGGTTCATGATTGGCGCTATGAAGTCTAATCGCGCTTTTATAATATTCGCAGTTCTCAAAAAGTCTAAGTCAGGCGCAACGGCTGTTGTAAATAGTGCTTAAGTTCGAGGCCGGAACCTCCATGTAAGGCCGGTATATTGTATTTCTTTGTGCGGCCTTAACCCATTATCATAAATTCTCATGTCACAATTCCGAAGCGGGACCGGAGAAAGTGCTGATATTAGCGCAATGTTGCAACCTTAGTTTCTTTACGCTACGGGGTTAGCACATCATAAATAACCAGCCAGAGTTCTAGTCCTGTTGAAATGCCGCCAATATATCTGGATCTGCACCATCTCCCAACAACCATTTATTCTCAGCTCAGAGTACACATACACACACACTACACAAATCTTGCCCGCGCTAGGCGTTGCATCATTGACAGGATCAATCAAGATAGTGAAATTAGCGGATGACACATCGGGTGAAAGGGAAAGGATCATTCATAGGAACAAAGAGGTGACTAGGTTAACTAGCGGGCCTCCGGAGAGGAGGCCCTCAAGAGGAAAGATGAGGGAATATAAAATGGCAAGACTTATACAACACACCCTTTACAACGAATTCTATGATGCTTATATAGTGCTTTATAAACCGGGCGCTACAAGTTCTTTTACTCCTCTTGTCTGGATTTCCTTTCTGTCATCCGCCATTAATTGTCCAACAAGGCATGAGTAGTACCATAAATTCTTCTAACAAAGGCATGAGTAATCTCTAGAAACCACTTCTTCCTTCCTTCCTGTCCCATTGTTACTACGACTTCCAAGAAGCAGTTCGTTTTTCCTCCTTTACAGTCGAGCGCATGATCGAGGCTTCCAAGTACGATTAAAAGCATTTCGTGCATAATCGAAAGTTACCTTACATCCGCGGGGTATTGAAAGGTTGCGTCCCGCAACCTCCATTCTCGTCACCAGACTAAAAAGTTCCGGGGGACGGTGACTGGCAGTTTTGGGATTGCCAGCCAAATTTGCTCAATTGCGAGGACCGTCCCCCGGACCCCCTCCGGGGAAAAATCTAGGAGGGGGGCGCCGGGGTAGACCAGGGTTGCCCCAAACTTTAGCCTGAGGTGATCCCTCAGGCTATGCGTACCCCGGCACATGGGGCATTTTTTGCACGGGAAGTAGAAGTTCCCCGCGTTGCGGGCCATGACCCGATAGCGGCCATGGTCCGTAATATACATGCCGCAGCTTCCGTTGAACGCAGCGGGAGCAATCTCGAATATGATGGTACACCAGCTGGAGATGATATTGGTCGTCAGTTCGCTCAAATTGGTGCGGGTTAAGAACTCCAATATGGTGGCAAGACGATAGAACGTCGCGTAACGACGAATGTCCGGGGCATTTTCGGGCAGGACTGATAGGCGTTCTGCCCTAGTTCGCTCGTCCTCGGGGCCTTCTGGGGTCTCGTCTCGCAAATTAATAGTCAGGTAGAAAAACAACTGTGTGGGGTTCATGATTGGCGCTATGAAGTCTAATCGCGCTTTTATAATATTCGCAGTTCTCAAAAAGTCTAAGTCAGGCGCAACGGCTGTTGTAAATAGTGCTTAAGTTCGAGGCCGGAACCTCCATGTAAGGCCGGTATATTGTATTTCTTTGTGCGGCCTTAACCCATTATCATAAATTCTCATGTCACAATTCCGAAGCGGGACCGGAGAAAGTGCTGATATTAGCGCAATGTTGCAACCTTAGTTTCTTTACGCTACGGGGTTAGCACATCATAAATAACCAGCCAGAGTTCTAGTCCTGTTGAAATGCCGCCAATATATCTGGATCTGCACCATCTCCCAACAACCATTTATTCTCAGCTCAGAGTACACATACACACACACTACACAAATCTTGCCCGCGCTAGGCCTTGCATCATTGACAGGATCAATCAAGATAGTGAAATTAGCGGATGACACATCGGGTGAAAGGGAAAGGATCATTCATAGGAACAAAGAGGTGACTAGGTTAACTAGCGGGCCTCCGGAGAGGAGGCCCTCAAGAGGAAAGATGAGGGAATATAAAATGGCAAGACTTATACAACACACCCTTTACAACGAATTCTATGATGCTTATATAGTGCTTTATAAACCGGGCGCTACAAGTTCTTTTACTCCTCTTGTCTAGATTTCCTTTCTGTCATCCGCCATTAATTGTCCAACAAGGCATGAGTAGTACCATAAATTCTTCTAACAAAGGCATGAGTAATCTCTAGAAACCACTTCTTCCTTCCTTCCTGTCCCATTGTTACTACGACTTCCAAGAAGCAGTTCGTTTTTCCTCCTTTACAGTCGAGCGCATGATCGAGGCTTCCAAGTACGATTAAAAGCATTTCGTGCATAATCGAAAGTTACCTTACATCCGCGGGGTATTGAAAGGTTGCGTCCCGCAACCTCCATTCTCGTCACCAGACTAAAAAGTTCCGGGGGACGGTGACTGGCAGTTTTGGGATTGCCAGCCAAATTTGCTCAATTGCGAGGACCGTCCCCCGGACCCCCTCCGGGGAAAAATCTAGGAGGGGGGCGCCGGGGTAGACCAGGGTTGCCCCAAACTTTAGCCTGAGGTGATCCCTCAGGCTATGCGTACCCCGGCACATGGGGCATTTTTTGCACGGGAAGTAGAAGTTCCCCGCGTTGCGGGCCATGACCCGATAGCGGCCATGGTCCGTAATATACATGCCGCAGCTTCCGTTGAACGCAGCGGGAGCAATCTCGAATATGATGGTACACCAGCTGGAGATGATATTGGTCGTCAGTTCGCTCAAATTGGTGCGGGTTAAGAACTCCAATATGGTGGCAAGACGATAGAACGTCGCGTAACGACGAATGTCCGGGGCATTTTCGGGCAGGACTGATAGGCGTTCTGCCCTAGTTCGCTCGTCCTCGGGGCCTTCTGGGGTCTCGTCTCGCAAATTAATAGTCAGGTAGAAAAACAACTGTGTGGGGTTCATGATTGGCGCTATGAAGTCTAATCGCGCTTTTATAATATTCGCAGTTCTCAAAAAGTCTAAGTCAGGCGCAACGGCTGTTGTAAATAGTGCTTAAGTTCGAGGCCGGAACCTCCATGTAAGGCCGGTATATTGTATTTCTTTGTGCGGCCTTAACCCATTATCATAAATTCTCATGTCACAATTCCGAAGCGGGACCGGAGAAAGTGCTGATATTAGCGCAATGTTGCAACCTTAGTTTCTTTACGCTACGGGGTTAGCACATCATAAATAACCAGCCAGAGTTCTAGTCCTGTTGAAATGCCGCCAATATATCTGGATCTGCACCATCTCCCAACAACCATTTATTCTCAGCTCAGAGTACACATACACACACACTGCACAAATCTTGCCCGCGCTAGGCCTTGCATCATTGACAGGATCAATCAAGATAGTGAAATTAGCGGATGACACATCGGGTGAAAGGGAAAGGATCATTCATAGGAACAAAGAGGTGACTAGGTTAACTAGCGGGCCTCCGGAGAGGAGGCCCTCAAGAGGAAAGATGAGGGAATATAAAATGGCAAGACTTATACAACACACCCTTTACAACGAATTCTATGATGCTTATATAGTGCTTTATAAACCGGGCGCTACAAGTTCTTTTACTCCTCTTGTCTGGATTTCCTTTCTGTCATCCGCCATTAATTGTCCAACAAGGCATGAGTAGTACCATAAATTCTTCTAACAAAGGCATGAGTAATCTCTAGAAGCCACTTCTTCCTTCCTTCCTGTCCCATTGTTACTACGACTTCCAAGAAGCAGTTCGTTTTTCCTCCTTTACAGTCGAGCGCATGATCGAGGCTTCCAAGTACGATTAAAAGCATTTCGTGCATAATCGAAAGTTACCTTACACTTGGCTTAACCATTTGTAATGAGACCCATATCCCTAAGCGCTTCTCAAAACATTGTTTCAACTGCTCAAGATTTTTCCATCTTCATGCGGTCTAATGACTGTAACGGGTAGCATACACTAGTTTCATGTAAGAAACGTTGCGGTTTTTAGGGCTTTTTAAATCACTTTCTAGTCAGACCAAACTCAATCAAACTTGGAAAGTGCCAATTTTGACTTTGTTCCTCAAAGCTAACAAACGTCAGGGTGTAATTGAGTTATGATCATAAGGCGTACGACCTTCTATTATTTTTAGGATACAAAAATTGATGATTTCATAACATTTTAAAAGTTACTGATTTTGCTCGAATTAGGTAAGAACTTTGCTGACCTAATATAAGCTTTTGACTGCTCCTATCACTGCTGACAGCAGTTTATTGAGAGGGTGCAAATGATGAGCGTCTTGCGAATTGGCACTTTGACATGTTTGATGTGTATTTTTATTTTGAAATGTACCAAAATCCATAGACATTGAATCTTTCTCAACACAGCTCGCATTCGTTCGTACTAAAGTCCTAGTTCAGAAAAATAATTGTAACACAAAAAAATTTTCAAACCTCATCTTTGACAGATCATATCAATCAAGATCTATTAGTATGGATGGTAAGTAGCTTATGTGCCTAGTGCTCCGTCTAAATTTGTACCATCAGAGTAAGAAAAAAATGCATTTACCTCTAATGTTGGCTTTAGCTCTTTCCTGGTAACTTCACTGATATAGTTCTCTTACTTGCTATAGCTGGTTTTTAACGTGCTGAGTACATCCCTTCTGAGATTTTCCCGTTTTCTTACTCTTTGCTTTGCATATTCTGCTGGCGTTTCAAGAATTTTTACTTTTTTCAAAGATTATTGCCAGCTAGCTTTTGCCCATAGGCTCGCTGACTCTTAGACAAGATCTCATTTTCGGAAAAAGAAAGATTTTTAGTCAAAAGTCAAAGTGTTGGATCATACCGTTAGCGTTTGGATATCTACTTTGTAGCTGAATTGTAAAAGTGTATTTTGTCTACGCTTTAACATTCATTTCTGATTCTGACTCCCTACATTTAAATCATTTATTCAATTTCAACTTTTTCAATGATTTGTCTTTGCACAAGGGTATCGTGCATCCCTGCCTTCATTGACCATGATTGGGGCTTTTTTGCTGTTAGATTTTTACGTACGCACTAGTCACAAAGATCATTCTACCACTGTGATAAATGTTACGAATGTAGTCTCATATTTTTGCATTTGATAACTGCAAGATCGGAAGAGCAGTGCATGCCAGAGACATTTTCAGCTCTGTAGAGTATCTTAAATGCTAGCTGATCTATTTTACTTTTGACACTTTTATTACCCTTCAAAAAACCGCTTTTTTCTGAATTAGTTCTTCTGAAGCGTTCCAAACATTCATATTTCCAGGATTCAGAGCAGTTTCAGAAAAGTTGCTTACTGTCAAGGAATCAAAGAACTGGGAAATATCGCATTTCAGAAAGTAAGTGAATAAACCAAGTCCGTTGTTTATTTGTTCAACCCAAAAATCCCGACCTTTTCTAACTGCAAGGGCAAAGGTGATCAATCTATCAATTAAATGTCTCAATGCTGGAGGTTGACTTTTTCTAAACTGAAATTTTGAAGCATCTCTTCACTGCAAATGTTACATTTCGGAAATGCATTCTGATGTCACTAATGTCCGTCATAGATTGTTCAAGAGGTGTTTGTATATTTTGATTAGGTGTTCGCATATTTTGATTTAGTTTTTCTCACCATATAACCACTGCGCCACCTTTGCTTCGCAGAGGCTCGCACTGGTTCCACCATCTATGCCATCCTCCTGCTTAATTAATGATGGGTGTGAAACTCAACGCGCAATGTGGCCATCACGAATGAATGGTAAACAATCACTTATTTTTAAAGTTTTTCCATATAAGATCGGTGATTCTAAGAGAGGAAAATCTCTGTGCCCAGAAATAATTGCGAATTTGAATTGATTACCAAATTTATAATGCCTTGATAGTTGCTGTAATGGCAATGACTACCGAGAGCTATATCTCGGAGCAAAAATCTTTTTGAATTCTTTTGTAGAACCTTCACAAAACGACCATCTATGCAATTATCCTTTTTGGCGCCGTTGTCTTTGAAGAATGTGACTTTGATTATTTTTTTAAAGATAAATTCAATGGCTTAAGGAATACATGCCAAAGGACTCTACAATTTTGCAAAAGGTCTTGGTTTAAACCCACTTTTGTAGGAGAAAAGCCGCATGGATCCATTTGGCCCACAATTTCCACTGGTTCCACCTAACAAACCTACTTGAGCTTTTGCACAGTTGATCCATATGCTGACAGTGTGCTATGGTCAAAATTCTAGCTCAAGATCTTTGCTGGAACTGGCTCTGTGAATTTTATGATAGACAGACATTCAGACATTCAGAACACACACAAAAACACGCAAACAACCCTTAGCCCGTTATTATAAGTAATGATGCTCCTGGTAGAATGTACATTTGCCTCCCAATGCTCTTAGTCTGCATTACTATCTTATAGTTTAAATCGAAAGTGAAGTTAGCCCATTATATTTAACGTCTCATAGAGCTCAGAAAAGCAAAAAATTACTTTTAACAATTTTGAGCTAGAAAAAGGCGACCATAAAAGGAGGTCGCAGCCATGGTGATGAAAGGTGTGCGACACTACTCTGACAAAGCACTCATTCGTTACTGACATGCGTTCATCGTTCTTAACTGTTTTCATCTTTTATCACTTAGAGCTTCGCATATGCCTTATACCAAAGACAGAGTCTAGGCAAACCTGGACACAAAATTGTACATAAAAGTGTCTTTAATAACTGAATTCTTTAGCTCTCCACCAATGATCAGATCCCATAAGCTATCATTGACCATCGTGTAATCTTCGCCCGAACTGAATATCAAGGACGTGGGTGCGGAAAGATTATCACCAAGCCACATTTTCGCATCTAAGTGATGTGCCTGCCAGGCACATTCAGACTCGGCTATAATTACTCTCCTCAGCGTACCGAGACGTTGCAAGCCCTTTTCCTTATTCAGTGTCTCTTCAGATGCTGAAACCGGGATTCAAAAACAAGATTAAAGTTCAGTGGCGAAATTGCTCCAATCAAGACCAAATTTCGGATTTAGGGGTTTTCGAGCTTGTTCTTTTCAGCAGTAAAATCTGTTGAAAATTCAAGGTTTAGCACCGATAATGTCTAAACAAAATCAAATTCGGATTTAGTCGAAAATCCTTGGAAAAAAGATCAATTCAATTTTTCAAAATTATAAACTATTGACAAAAATATGTGCAGCAATTATATTTGTTTTTTTTTCGAAATGATGAACTTGTTTTTACCATTGTTTGAAACCATTCCGACCAGTGACCTGCGGTATGTCAAGAATTCTCGTCTGGACCACAATCAGGTAACGTATCTAAACATATTCTCAAGAATGATTTTAGAAAAAAACCATCACGGACTCACATTGGGCTCTTTGGTTGGGCTCTTTGGACCCTTCCACATTCGTCGACATATAGTCCTACGCCTCTGTCATATGTAAGCAGAACATTCGGGTAGGATGTAAACCTAGAAAAGGTCGCCGAGAGTTTCGTGCCTGTCGCGCGCGGTCAAGCCATCGTCGCGATTTTTAGAATGCCCTATATGTATTAGGGTGTCCGGAAATTAATGCAGGTTTTGAATTCCAACCACAGTAAGTCATACACTTCTCATTTCTAACTAGGTTGCAATAAATCATTCGATAGAGCAAAGCAAGCTCTACAAGATGGCATTCTTGATTTAGCAACAACTCTAATCCACCACGAGTTTCGAGCCAAAAACTAAAAAGATCAACTACCCAAAAAATTGAGAAAAATCGTAACTCAGTTCATAAAAATCCTACAAAAATTCTAACTCGCTCACGTAAACACTGTCCACATAAGACGTATATGTACGCCGTTGCCGTATTTTTTTCTCGGTTAGAAACCAAGAAAACGAAGATTTTCATGTTTCTGCTAAAGTGATTTTGTGCCGTTCCCACATAAGTAGTTGTATACTACAAACCTGTAGAAGTACAAACGTAAATTTCCAGCTCTCTACAAGCTTTAGTTCTTGAGAAATTTGAATTTTAGCTTGGACCACATGACTAGGAAAACTGTATTCGATATTTCTCGAGAACTAAAGCATGTAGAGAGCTGGAAATTTACGTTTGTACTTCTACAGGTTTGTAGTATACAACTATTTATGTGGGAACGGCACAGGATCACTTTGGCAGAAACATAAAAATCTTTGTTTTCTTGGTTTCTAACCGAGAAAAAAAACGGCAACGGCGTACATATACGTCTTATGTGGACAGGGTTTATGTGAGCGAGTTAGAATTTTTGTAGGATTTTTATAAACTGAGTTACGACTTTTCTCAATTTTTTGGGTAGTTGAATCTTTTTAGTTTTTGGCTCGAAACTCATGCTGGATTAGAGCTGTTGCTGAATCAAGATTGCCATCTTGTAGAGCTTGCTTTGCTCTATCAAATGATGTACTGCAACCTACTTAGAAATGAGAAGTGTATGACTTATTGCGGTTGGCATTCAAAACCTGCATTAATTTCCGGACAACCTAATATTTCTGCATTTGGAATTTCAATAACGAATAACGAAATAACTCGGTTTTTCTGAAACAAACGTTTTTTGTTTCCAAAAAATATTCAGAAAATCAAATCACTTTTGATATTGCACAAAACATACACCGATCTCGAGTATCTGTAAACCTGAACTTCGGTCTTGTTGTGAAAAACAAATTTTCGAAAGACTTTGAATCCAAATTTGATCTTAATCGGGCATAATCGGTAATAAAGTTTGACTTTGCAACAAACATCCCACAGTTGAAAAGAGCAACGTTGAAAAGCACTAAAGCCGAAACTTGGTCTTGATCAGAGCAATTTCGCCACTGAATTTCAATTTCGGAACTCTCTTTGAAATCTCGGCAGCCGAGGCGATACTGGATAAGGGAGCGAAGCTTGCAGTGTCTTGGTATCCTGAGAAGCTTGAATTATAGCAAGTCCGAATTCCTTCATATTACGCCGCAGGACGCAGCAGCCTGCTGCAGCACGCGGTGTCCTGCGGCGTGCGCCGCTGCAGTCGCAGTGAAATTTAAGCTCGCTCGCTGTGAAGGAACCTCTCGGAGAACACGAACGTGCAGCAAATATAGATGTGCATCCATAACCGGCGAAGCTATGGGGCCGTAAGTGTAACACTCACGCCGCAGCGTGCTGCGACGTGCTGTCGCGTCCTGCGGCGTAGTATGGAAGGAACTCTTAGGTACGAGAATATAATTTCGGGCGAGAAAAAACTCTCCTCCACCCCCCCCCCCCTCCCCAAGGACTCTGTCTGTTTATTCAGTGAAAATTTAGCGAAAGGCCTAATTAATAACCTGGAGCTTTTCTCTTATCCAGCAACCATTTCTTTCGAAAGAATATTGTTTCTTTTCCTCTATCAAAATTGGTGCCGCTTATACAAAAAGTTACCACCTGCAATGCGTAAAAAATTGACATATTATGTTCATGTTTGAGAGATTTTATCAAGAGTTTTATTTCGCTTACCCATAAACGCGAGATCATTATGCTCTGAATCATAAACCCATCAATTCACATCCAAGAATATCTCGACATTGTGGCAATTTTATTCTTCAACGAATTCGCCAGGTTGGCTCAGAACAGGCAAGAACGCTATGGTCCCATTATCTAGGCTGCGAGACAAGAGGCAGCAAGGGTACAGTCGTCAAGGGTCGATCGTACGGCTAAGGTGGATCGCAGGCAAGGTTACGATTGCCTGCCGCTTGTGCCGAAAAATTGGGCGCTACACGGTCTCGCCTTTTGGATGTGCTGCAGGATACCATAACCAACTTGACTTTTCTTCGTTCTCGTACATGCACGTAATCGGGAATGAATGTGGATTGATGTTTAATCGTTCCTGCACGTTGGTCCAGCTTCCACTGAAGCGAACCCAACCCTCATTGACCATTTTGATCAACCTCAACTCCACTCATTTGAGTCTTTTAGTCGAGACACCAAAGCTCGATGCTAATCTTAATTGTCAATACTAAGGGCATCCTAATCACAGCGTCGTATCTCACCCAGATATCGTTCACGCTTACAACTTGTTTATATTGTGAGGAAGATATAAGAGTCATTGTCTTCCGCTTGCATGGCATATGGTGTTACCGGCCGTTCTGACGGGCACATTATGGCCTCTCGCGTGGGCAAATCTATCGCCGGCCAATCACACTGTAAGATTGCCTGCTGCTTGGCCGTCATTTTCACTATGTGGTGCACGCACAGAAGCTTTAGATTATGTCGTCCGTTGCTGAAGTGCCTAAAGGAGGGTCGATCGCACCGCAAGAATTTCTGAGAAGCCATACTCACATGCTTTCTTGGCTAAGTTCACATGCGAAAATAGTTTGAAGAAGCATAAGAATCATTGTTTAAAGAAACCAAGATGTTCTCTCATTCCAAGTACTCTCACTTCGCTGAAGTTGATTTTGAAAAAATTGACAAATACAATCAAACCGTGTGTTGATCTTTACCGTGCCAAATGGAGTGTCAATCCTCTTATTGTTAGTATCTATGACAAAATAATTCTAGACAAAAGCACATATTACATGAGGATTTGTAAAAAAATGGTCTAGATTAGAAGAGGTACCGCGACCTGATCGATGTGTGTAACAAAACCGACTGAAAAAAAATAAGCGGTACTCAGAATTGCCTTTTGTACCTTTAAACGTTTCAGACCGCGAAATCGCGCGCGGCGAAAAATAGTGTGCTTTCAGCCGTCAGCCAACAAAGGGACCTTATTTTGTAGACTGTGGGCTACATCTGCAGAGGATGTTCGTCGACGACTGTCCCGATTCGTGCAATTACACCACCGTGGGCGTGAATTATTGAAGCCTTTCCCGCTTGACAGTACGCTGCAGCGCGCGGAGACGTGTTAGCCCGCAGCATCCTTTTAACTTCTTTCGTGCCAAACATTCCACATTTTTTCTTCTTATTTTTCATTTCAGGCTGACTCTTTCTAATATCTATGTGAGCACCGCCGCGGGCAAAGTTAAGATGAGGAATGACCTTACTTCAGAGTTGCAGTGGTGTGATCATGGCTACGATTGGAATAGCATGTTTTCGTCAATGTTTTTTGATAATTTGACATGTTTCTTAGGACAGATCACTGAAGTGGTATTTACTTCAGCACTTCTACATCAGGAACACCATGTAGGAGTGCTGAAATAAACACGAGTGGTCTCATCTAAGGAAAATGCATGATAATCACCACTGTTTCTGAACAAACCATCCTTTCACCTAATTTTGCAATTCACGATGTTCGTGATCTTGATGAATGGCTGCTGGGTAAAAGGGAGAGGAGCCCAGGAAATGCGCCTAAACTAATTGTTTCCTTACCTTTTAGAGTTTTCATTAAAGAACAAAGCAGGATATATGATCACCAACAGCACCTAAGCACCTAAGAAAGGGAAAACGAATGGCTTTCAACATGTAAAAACAAAAAAGAAAAACGATACGAAGTGCTTAAATCGACAAAAGAGATTGAAGGACAATGTTGCTGCGAGCTACAAAGTCCCCGCGCGCTCCAACGTACTGTCAAGCTGGAAAGACTCCGATAAGGCGCGCCCACGGTGGTGTAATTGCACGAGTCGGAGCAGTCGTGGACGAATATCCTTTAACCAGCATGTTAGATAAGCTCCATACCCAAAATTCTGAGTTAATTCGAATGTTTGAATTTTGTTGCTTGAGAGGGACTTCTCCGCCTTCTTAAAAGGATACGAAGAAGAACTCAGGTTTTAATAATATTCAAAACTATCTATATTGCACACGGTACCCATCATTATTATAACTACCGTTTTTCTCTTTGAAATTGAAGCAAAGAAAAGTTGCGACGTTTGCACGCGTCGTTCGCGTCGCCGCACTTCGTTGCAACTGTTGCACGGTTTGTCTTCATATCTCTTAAACAAATATCGGCGGCAGAGCTCCAGACTCATTTGGAAAGTAGAATCTTAACCCTTTGACTTGATGACGGTGGGCTAAAAGGAATTCTCCTGTAAACGTCAAAAGAATCGTTCAAGCAGCGTGCTGCACCATGTGCAGCACCGGTCCGAAACATGTTAAACGAATTTTATTTTGTAATCAATGTTTTAGGTGAGCAATTTCTTAATAATTGAAGACGATGCAGACGAAAGAAGACGCCTCTGCACAGGCCTTGGCTGTATACAAAACGTACACCTTTTGAAAAGGTATGATTCAGACCATAAAAGTGTTATAATATGATAAAAACGATTTTTTTATGATGAGTCATAAACAACCCACGCAGCCGAATCAATCGCCACGTTTAGATTTTTACGCTAAATTTGGAACTGATTATCAATTGCTACACAGTAGAAGGATGGCATCTGGACTTGCAGAGCTCGCAATTTTTTGGTTGAGAAAATCAGGCAACCAAGTTCTGCCACTTTATTCATAACCTTTGCCTCTCTAAACAAAGCGCACTTAGAGCCGAAAGTGTAAACAAAGTGTTAGCGAAGTTTGACTTTCCCCTCGCCTAGCAAAAAAATAAAGGTGTCAACTGGTCTGAATTTCCTGAGTCGGACAAGTTGAATGGAATTGTGTGTGTATGTATGTATGTATGTATGTGTGTGTGTGTGTGTGTGTGTGTGTGTGTGTGTGTGTGTGTGTGTGTGTGTGTGTGTGTGTGTGTGTGTGTGTGTGTGTGTGTGTGTGTGTGTGTGTGTGTGTGTGTGTGTGTGTGTGTGTGTGTGTGTGTGTGTGTGTGTGTGTGTGTGTGTGTGTGTGTGTGTGTGTGTGTGTGTGCCGCCAAACGATACTCTTTTTTGACGTCAATTTTCACCGTAAAGCAGTTTTTGACCGTTAAAACAACAGAATTATCACCTAATCGCCTCAAAAAGCGCAAAGTTGAATCGCAAAAAAACGCTCCAACTGGCTTCTGTAATAATTGCGCGGTGATAGCTTCCGGCAAGACGCCGCTGATTTGTGTTTCTCAGTGCATCAAGGTAGGCACTTCTACGCATGTGTAAAGCATCTTGAAAAAGAAATTGTTGGCCTAGACCAATACCCATTTGCCGGGAGCGATTGTTGCTCCCAGCAGACAGCGCATCTGCGCACAAAGGTTGTTCAAATATGGCTCCCCTGCGGAAGGGCCTCCTATTCTCTAATCTGATGCGCTCAACTACGGCGTCTGGTTAGAACTTTAGGCAAAAGCCTGCGCTCACCCACGCAAGACCGTGAAGTTTCTGCGACGTGCTTTTTGAAATGTGTGGGAGAAAGTCGACGTGAAGCACCCCCGTGTTACCATGGACAGCGCTCTTATGCGTTCCCGAGTGCGTTTGCGTCTAAGGAGAAATCTTCGAAATGTAGAGTCAATTTTATGTAGCAAACAGTTGAGCAAAGGTTATTTATTGATTATGTAATCATTTTGCCTAGCTTCCTCATTACGATAAAAACACCGTGTTCAAAGACTTCCCCCAACCTTGTGTGTATATTTTCTTCATTTTCGGTCAGCGCAGCCGATTTTCATTTTCGGATACGCTAACGGCATGAATGTGTAATTTTCGAAATCTTACAAATGTTCTTATAACTATGGGCCCACTGTACTAGCAATAGGCAGCTATAGCCTTGTCAAACTCATTTGTATTCGTTTTTCCGACATTACTTGCTTGCCATAATTTTGAAATGCATAACGTTTTTTCACAGCAGAAAAATTGCTTTGCCAAACATGCTCGGCATAAGAAGGTGCAATGGGCATCTATATGTCTGTAGAAACGTCACATTTTTATTTTGTTAATTTTGAAGTTTAATCGAAGACAGAACCCAATTACAGGAAACTTCTAGAAGTACTAGACAACAAAAGTGCATACGATGACAGGGAGGTAGCACATGTATTTCAAAGTGTTGCAAAAAATTCACTATCAGATGAATTGTTGCTTCGGTTTTGCATTTCAAATTGGAAAGCAATTCATGATAGGTGAGAATATGTATTTAGAGTTCTGCTTTAAACTTAATCAGTTTCGAACTTATGCAATGCGTAAGTGTTCGGGTGATAAAGCTTTTTAGCAAACCCCATATAATCGATTCTGGAATGATATCTACGAAAGCCCCGCGAAATGGGCTTTTCGTGCGAATAAAATGGACTGAGTCCATGCTGTGCATAAGATATTGCATTCGCGAATCCATTCATTCCATACAAAAACACTTTAACAAACTTTCTCCAACTTGTCTCAACCTGTTTGCTCACTCTTGCAAACTCATTTCCACCAAGTGGTCGATATCTAACTAGGCTGACCTAACATTACAATGTCACTCAAGTGGCTATTCTATTCTTTCCCACTTCGCTACACCTCACAGAATGCCATTCACTATCGATGACTATGCATCTAAATCACTTCCAAGACTAAAATTCATGTAATCCGGGCCTTTGCTTCAAAACTTCTACGAATCAGCATTAAATCGAAATCGTAGGAGATTTCTGCAAAAAGCAAACTTTGGCTGGAGTTGCACTGCAATCTGTAAACTAAAATGCTCCTTATAGAAAACCTTGTACTACACTACAATTCAAATGGTTTCTCAAGTCATAAAAACTACGAATCCCAAAAGATGACTTTGCAAGATGACAGATGACTGCTCTATATTAGCTTTTCTTTGTCTTTCAGCGCTAATATTTATACCTCAGAGCAGTTGAATGTATGAATTATGCTAGTAAGAAATTTTTCACAGAATTTCTCTTACTAGCTAGCGGCACTTCAGTAATTCTTGCGGACCAAACTCAAAATTGCGTTCAAAATGCCGTCTCTAAAGTTCAGTTCCACGAAATTAGCAAAAGATAGCTTCTTATTGTAAGTAATTACATCGAAATACATTTTTTTTCAGATTACGAATCATGAATTTGTTTTGGTTGATGATGCGAAAAGCTAGCATTTTCCGAATTTTCTGATTGACCTGATATTAGGATGCATTTGGGTTTGTTAGCGAATATTTGGGTGAATTTAATTTTCTTCCATATTTTTTATAGCGTTTCTATGAGTTTTGAAAGAAACACTTGTTTTAGATTTCATAAAAAATGAAACTTTTTCTATTTACCTGTTACCTTAAAATAGGTTGAGGAACACATTTCTCCAAAAATCGCAATCGAAAATATGCGAAAAGGTTAAAAATGGGCTTAGTCCCAGCCGACCTTGCTGCTGGGAGTACGATGGGCTTTCATGTCTATTTAAAATGGTGGTAAATCCCATTGCCCCATTCTAAATGGACTTTTCGCATGATTCTTCCGCAAACGGGAGCTCAGGTAGGGTTAAATCATTTTCATCACACCGCTTTGCCTCGTGGTTGAGATGAGATAAAGATTTTTAGATAACGCTGGCGGTTACAGATTCCGACCAGTTTTTCCCGCAACGAATAAAATGGGGCTTGAAAGTCCATCTTCCTCCATTATGGACTTTCGTGGATATCATTCCTGAATCGTAATGAACGCAGGCACTTTAAGTACGTAATGCAAACTTCAACATATTTTTGAGTAAATGTTTCAATGAAAATCTTAGTCCGAAAATTTCAACAGAGCCTACTTTTGCTTTCTCAAAAACATTAATTGTTTCTGCTCAAAACATTTTATACTTCTCAAATTTGCAACTTCTCAGAATTTTGACGATATTGTATGTTTAGGTTTGCGGAGAATTACAATGATTTATCTGATGTTATCAGAAGTTGCATATCCAAAGCGCGTTCTCGTGAAGAAATTCTGATGGTTAGTTTGTACGATTCTAAGACATGTTCATGACTCAAGGCAATGCTTCCCCTTTATCTATAAAGGTTTCTGCTCTCCCCCCCCCCCAAAATCATCCAAGATCGCCACTGCCTCTCAGCGAGGGCCAATGAATACCCCAAACACGAAAACAAAAGTTATATTTTGTCAAATGCGAGCAGTGACCGTATTCATCACCGAATCCAGTGGGTTCCGGGAACCCTCTGGGTAGGCTTAACCCACGAAATCGGTATTCATGAAACTAGTGGTTTCGCGAAATCAGCAGTGCTTTTTGTGAACATCGATCTAACCCAGTGGCACCGTTTTCGCTTACCCGTTGGTTGCGGAACCCATTTGGTTCGTTGATGAAAACACGTCTTGGCCGCGTGCCTCACAAGACAGTCCCTCTCCTTTACAATTAGATGAAACGCAGCACCATTAGTTAAATGATCTTTTTGATAGGGCTGATCGAGTTTATAAAAAGTATTCTTTCCGTACTCGACATTAGTGACATTAGGGAACTCTCTGCAAGGATGGAGTGGAGAGTTACCGCAACTTGACTTTTGCCGAAATATGTCCTTGTGTATCTTGTAAGCTTGTTTGCCAATTTTGTAAATAAATAATCACTAATCAATAAATAATCACTATTTTAAGAGTAATGAAGTTTATTCGTCATGTAAAAAAGAAGTATTTGCTAGTTTGGTTTAAGTTGTCTAGTGGTTTGAGTCTAGTTTTTTTCCAATAATAGCAGCGGAATTTTTGCGTATAAAAAGATCAGATTTCACATTTAGAGCATAACAATATGCAAAAACACATTTTCGCAATTATTTTATAATCTCTTCGTAGCTTTTGTCATGAGGCATATTACAGATAGAATCGGCTCATAAGAGCTGTTGCAGTGGTAGAAATGACAACGCCAATCAAGCCGGACTGGAGCTTGCTGAGTTCAGGATCAAGTGGAGAGAAAAATATTCGAAGATAGTTTCCAACTTGGCGCGAGCTGAGCTGGAAAGGCTAGAAAAAAACGATACTGTGATAAAACACGATTATCTAGAGGTAGAGACGTTTTGAAGAGTTGATCTTGTATAAATATTGAATTTGACGTTTAACCTATCCAATTCCATTCTTGCGCTAAACACGGCACTATTAACTCTTTTTTAAGGAACTAAATGTTCAGTGAAAACCGAAGGTTAATTTTCATCATATTTTCGAGAAAAGAAATAGAGTAACAGGAAATCCCATGACATTACTTGTAAGAAAAATCACAATCCTCTGAAGGCTTTCAACAACGCTCTCGACTTTGGTCGGTGGTTTGTTACAGTCCGGTAAGAGAAAAATGTCAAGTTGGTCTTTTAGGGGAAAAGTGAAGGAAGTATTGCAAATACTCGTTCATATGTACATACCTACTTCCTCAGCAAGTTACTACAAAACCCAATTTCTTTTCATCAAGACAATTAACCGCCTTTCTCACAACGCAAATGTAACGGAAGATTTCGAATTTAGCACATAAATAAACAAGGGATAGCAGAGGAATAATGCAGGGAAGTGGAAACATGTGGCTTGTTCTGAAAAGCTTTTTTCTGAGAATTTTACACAGTGAAAAGCGGTAAAATGGCAAGCGCAGGTAACCATATGGCTCCAAACTAGGTAACGGGACTTAGGAACCCGAACTTGATCAGCTCGATTCGGGAAGTGCTAACTGAAAAGCTTCACAGTTTCTTAAATAATTTCCCAGTGTTTTGTTTGAATTTGACACCTAAATGAATAAGTTAAATGTTCTATCTTCTCTGAACCTAGGCATCCGGAATGATGTTAGTAGTTGTCATATGATATTATGCCAGTGCCAGGTTTGTACGGTGCGATTTTTTATTAACTTTACCTTTCGACAAAATCGTCTGTCGGAGGCCTGAAAGTAGATTGCAGTGTTATTCGTGGAACCAGACCGCAAACGCCTCCCCGCCCTGCCGAGTTTAGACAACATACCGGACTCAGCGTACTGGGGCATTTTGACGAGAAGACGACCCTTCATTCACCGTGGTGTTAGTGAGAGTCAATAGAGTTAGTACTTAGCCGTACCAAAGAGGCAGACTACATTGACTCTTGTTAAATGATTCGACACTTATATACGTGCAGACTATCGCCCACAGATCATTAAGATACGCAAGAGTTCGGCTGTTATTGATGCGTATTCATTTTTGTTGTTTACGCTAAGATTTCAAAGGGGAATCCAGGCTGCCTCAACGGTTTTCCTCACTGTGATCTCTGCCTCGTATGACAATATAGTGCACTTAACGTCATCGCCACCATTGGGCGTTTCTATTTTGTGTCTTCCCAACGGTGACATTGCATTTGCTCGTCTTTTTGCCGCTAGATGCTCCTTAAGTCTAACATGCAGCAATCTACTCGTCTCTCCGATATATGTCGTCTTGCAGATTAAGCACAGGGCTCGGCATGAGGTGGTTTTTTCAATTTTTCAAAAACAAAGTTCCTATAGAGTTCGCCACATAAATACGACATTAACTATGATGCAATCATGAATGGAGCAAACATCAATAACAAAAACTAATGGAACAAAATATAAAAACGACATTGAAGAGACGGAAAAGAACTAAAAAAGTTTGTATTTCCGAATTGGCGGCATGCTGTGTCCGCCGCCATACGAAATATTTAGAGGGCTGTAACTAAGCGGGAAACGGGGGGTTTGGGAAGATTTAAAAAGTTAGTTGTAGGGTTTTTGATGCAGAACAAAGTTGTGTCAAACATGTGAAAAAATTCTGTGAAGGAAGGGAATTTTATGACTTTTTCTTTTTACAGCCACCCCAGGCGGCTGTCCAGGTGGCTGGAAAGCCACCTAACTACGGAAAAAGTTTGCCACGCCTTCAGTTCACATAATTTTTTCATAATTTTTCGCGCATAGTCCTAACTCCTTATTGCCCATCTACACACCAATTTTAGTGTCATTTCATTTTCTCTTCGCTGTAAACAAAGTCTTTTGTTTATTTCGGGGCAAGTTTGAATTCGCGCGCTTACCCGTCGAATCTGTTGAAACAGGAGATTTTTGGTTTTTGCAGGAATGGTATCGATAAGGCAGGAATGACAATTTGCGTCTTCTATAGAAGTTGAAAGGTGACATAAAGGAAGAAGGCAATTGTGTGTGTAGAGGTGGAGGGGGGGGGGGGGGAGAGGGTCCGCTTTAACGATGTCCCCTTGCTTTTTATTCCAAAACGATTCTAGCTTGCCTTGTAGGTTACCTGTGCCGAGCCCTGATTAAGCGCTCCAATTCATACACTACTCCTGCCTTCACGCAATCACCTACTTTTCCGTATGGGCAGACAAATACATTGCTCTGATAGACATTCTGCGATATAGAGCCTGCTCCTAACAACTGTTCCTTGATGTTCTCTTTCGGAATGTTTACGAGCATAACAACATTTTTCAGTTGTGCTCGCCTCATACAGTGGTTGATTACTGTACTGAATTTATTGGAAATGAAAGGCATACAAGACACTTTGTAATCATCCTGAGTGTGGCTACTGTTTACAAATTTGGAAGCGCAGCTTAAACGCTGTGGCAAGTACCATTGCTACGCGCAATTTGTGTAGCCAGTCTTACGAAATCGAGTTGTTCTTGCTCATCTATGCTTACACTTATGGCAGTTCGATACATATTGCGCACAACGGCTTGTTTCACTGTGATTGGGTGCGCTGAATCTGGCATGCAGCAGAATATTCTTTGAACTTTCCTTTCGGTACCATTTTATGCGAACGGTATCACTGGACAATATCTGGGTAAAAGGAAAGCCATCCGTTTTTCAGGGCTTCTCTTGTAAACATTACGTATTGCGACTGCTGGTTTAGGATTCGGAAGCATTCGCCCATTTCGGACCGCGTCGATGTTATAACGCAGCAGTCAACGATGCAACGGCGGTACATCAACGGCATGCGTGCAAGAACTGGTTCTTCGGTCTTGCTCACGAAACAAATTGCAAGGATTGGGCTAGACGTTGTCCCATGGCCAATCCCCTTATCTGCGAGTAATAATTCCCAGACCACTTCAATATATTACATTTTAAACATTCTTCGGTGAGGACCAGTATGCATGCTTTGCTTAAACCAAAAGTGACCATGTTCGAATAGTGAGTGTCCAGCAACTCAGATAAGGCCTGCAGTCAGGGTCAAGCGTGTTGATGCGATCCGGGACTCTCATTTACGACCCCTCCGCCTCCCCCCTTCCCCTCTCCCCACCCCCCACCCTCCCCCATTTATCCCCCTTACCTTCCCTGCCCACATTCCTCGCGGTAACCTGCATAAACGAATGTCAATCTCAAAAAACACCTGCGTGAAAACTTCAGTGAGGTTTCGGAAGCAGAATTTCTAGGATAATGGGTGCGTTCATTATCTGTAGCAAACATACACACCTTTAATAATGTTTGAGATTCTGCAAGTTTTTTTTTGAATTTTCAGGCATACTTCAGGCCAGCAATTCGATTCCCGTAGGCGACACAAATTTTTGCACGGAGTAAAAAATGATATTCTTGAACTACAAAAGATGTTTTCGACTAAGAGACTTACTTCCAACCTCTACCACAGTTTCTCCCGCGAAAAAAAACCGCTTGAGCGCCGTCCAGAACGACGTCAAAAACGTGCATGAGCACTGTAGTTTGAAAATTTGTAACTAAGACCAGGAAAAGACTGAAAGGCTGCAAAGCACAGGTTCTGTAGTGTAGTGCCCAGACTATCCAAAGAAAAAGTTTCAGCTCTTGGGCAGCAGTAAGCTCGAATAGATGCGACTCCCGCAAGTTTAGATGCGATCCTAAAAAGCAAAAAAACTGGGATTTTTGAGCTTAAAGGCAGTGTCCGGGCAAAAACTCGATCTTGAGATTTTTTGCTTACCCAGGCCTATTCGCTACGCTGAATCCGAAAATGCATATTGGAGAGCGCGAAAACGGCGGAAAACTGCGCTAACACAGGAGGGAAATCAGTAGGTGGGCGGGGTCCACCCCATCTTAGATTCACGATTTTTCTTTCATCTTAGATTTCCAACTCTTAAAGCGATCTTCCCGCTTCCGGTTTTAGGTCGATCGTTCGCACATGGCGGTGGCAATGTCAAGACGGCTAGCGGAATCGAGCAGACCGCTCTAGAATCTGGGCATGAATTCACAGTGGGGAAGACCCCGCCCAATTGCTGTTCCCCTCCTGCGCTAAAGCTCTTTTTTGCCGTTTTCGCTCTTTCCAGTGTGGATTTTCGGATTTGGCGTAGCGAATAGGACCGGGTAAGCACAAAATCTCAAAATCGAGTTTTTGCCCGAACACTGCATTCAAAATTTTGTAACTTACCAGAGAAGACATAAAACAGCCTGCAATTCTTATGAGGGAAAGTAGGAGGATGGCCTCATATTACATCAGAATTGCAGCCAACAAGCTTCAATAGCTCCGAAGAAATTTAGATGCGACCCAGATACGACCCCCCTTTCCTAACTTTTTCTACCATACATAAAATCATAAGAAAATCCACATTTCACAAAATAACAACAGATTTCGCTCAATAATAGTAGAGCTTATTTAAAGTACAAATAAATTGTAGAGGCCGTATAAATTGCATTATAAAAAGATTTACGAATTATTGATTGTTATCGTTGATCTAGATGTGCGCTTTTGTCGAGTGTGTAAGGCTTCGGTGAGGTTCTGGAAACAGAAATTCTAGGCCAGTGGGTGCGCCCAGCATCTGTAGCACGCATACATACCTTCAATAATGTTTGGGTTCTGCAAGTTTTTTTTTTGATTTCAAGCAACTTCTGGCCAGCAGATTCGGTCCCCGCACGCGACACCATTTTTTTGAAGGGAGAAAAAACGACATCTTGGAAGCTTGAAATATGCTTTCGACTGAAAGGTCTATTTTCTACCTTTTGCACAGAATTTGCGAAAGAACTGTTTTAGCGCCATCCAGAACGATGTCAAAAACGTGCATGAGCACGGTATTTTGAAAATTCGTAACTAAAAGCAGGGAAAGACTGAGAGGCTAATAAACAGGCTTTGTAACATAGTGCTTATACTAGCCATGGAAAAAGTTTCAGCCACTGAGGAGCAGTGAGCTCAAAAAATCTACATGCGACTCTCGCAAATTTGAATGCGATCCTAAAAAGCAAAAGTGGGTTTTTTAAGCTTGAAATTTTGTATCCCACCGGAGAAGTTATCAAACAGCCTAATTCTTAGGACAAAAAGAAAAGGGATGGCCTCGTATTACAGCAAGTTTACAGCTAACAAGCTTTAATACCCCGGAGAAATTTAGATGAGGCTTGATACGACTCCCCTTTTCCCATTTTTTGCTATCATACATAAAATCATAAGAAAATCTACAGTTGACAAAATAACACCAAATTTTGCACTGATATAGCGGAGCATTTCCAAAGTACAGATTAACTATATGTGCCCTGAAAAATGTTGCAAAAAGATTTAGAATTTCATGATGGTTACAGCTGGTCAAGACATTCGCTTTTGTCGAGTGTGTGAGGCTTCAGGAAGGCTTCAAAAGCAAGATTTCCAGGACATCGATACATTCAGCATTTTCATCAAATAATACATCCTTCAAAAGTGTTTTGAGCTCTTGTAAATGCTTTTTTTTGAGACTGGTTTCCACTTTTTTTATAGATTTATTGTAAAGAACATAACTAACTGTCTGCTTTTTGATTCTTTGAAGCCTAGGGTATTTTAGCATAATTACCTCCTCTTACGACCCCCCCTCCCACCTTAGATACCCTCTTACGACCCCCGTGGCGACAGTCGCATCGCAAGCTTGACCCTGCCTGCAGTGCGTCCTCGTTATGAACGTCAGTGTATAAGACGTAACGTCGAAAGACTCGACTACACTATTCGGATTAATAAAATCGCGCAACTGATTTATGAGTTTCTGGGTGTTGGGGTAATTGCGATGGTACTTTTGGTAACAGTTGGCTTACGATTTTAATCAAGAAACACGAAATCCTGTCTGCAGGGCTACCAATACAGCTTATTATCGGGCGCACCTTATATGCAGTTGCCGACGTAAAATGAATTTCTCCCGCTGAAATCTTGTGCGTTTTCAAGAGATGATAAAATACTGGACAGATTGGGTTGTCTAATTTTAGCCTATTAATAAATCTCTCCTCCAGTCCTGTAAACTTCGCTACGTTAAACCAAACATCAGCTTTCTGCAGTGTTTGATAATCTTTCTTTAAAGAACGCTAGCAGATCGCAGTAACGGAGAGATACATTTCCGCGATCTCTCTACCTAACGTTTGCGGCATAATCACAAATTCACACCCCTTGTCGCTTACGGAGATACGGATGGATTGCTTTCCAAAGATTCGCGTATTTCTCTATAACCTTGTCTTTGCTGACGTGTTAAATTACACTAATGCACGTTCTTGAATCTTTGCAAAACTTTATTTTAGTCGAGAGTGCGCGAACTTTGCTATCGACAATAGGCGTCGGATCAGGTTCTTTATAGAAAGAACGAGGAAATGACAGCGATGCCAGTAGTGTTATAACCGATGGTACGACTTGCAAGTCACTCTCCTGTCTGGCTTTTAATCTTAGCATATCGCGCAGTCTATGCAAATTCTCCATGACTTTACGGCAGATAGAAGCGTTGATATTTCGTGACAGCGAAGAGGACGGATGGGATTCAGAAACTGTTTTGCCTCTTTAGTTGATTGAATATTACCGATAACAGTAACACTTGCATCGTTTTCATTCGGAGCTGGGCTCTCTTGAAATTGGTCGATTTCGGGTAGGTATTTCTGATCGCGCTCACGTAATAAATCCGAGAGGTGGTCGTACTTCAAGCGCAGTTTGGTTTTGGCCTTAGACCGAATGGAAGCACAAATTGATTTCGATCCGCTCTCAATCCTCCTCCATACATGTTCAGGTAGGAAACGCTGACAATACATTCTTTGGCTTTACATTTCAATAACGTACTATACAAAACAGGTCTGGTTCCACATACAACACTGCAATTTAACTCAGGCCTCCGAGGAAGAAGATTTTGTCGAAACTCAAAGCCAATAAAGAATCCCACCGTACAAACCTGGCATTGGCATGGTTTCATCAGTTTTGATCAGTAATTATGTTATAATGACGGCACGGTTGTTCTCTTTCGTTTGAACCTAATTTCGCTTTCGTACGATCATTTTGAAGGTTTTTGGCTAAGAGCCAGTTTCAGTGGCCTAGACTTCAATTCAGATATTCAGCATTCCTTGGCCAGGTTCCAAAACAGTCTCTGAGAGGGGCGGTTGCCATGTCTTAGGGAGCAATCGAAGATAGTGAGCATGATTGTATCCTGCAGGCACTCCCCGAGCGGGCTAATTAGGGCTTGGTTTATAAGTTTACTTACTCCTTCAATCTTGGTATGTATATGGGTAGTGGGACATGAGAATAAAGCATGATCGAAAAAGCTTATGCGAATAATTCGAATGACGATGTTACACCTAAAGCTCTCCTCTCCTTTTTGTTCGGAAATAACAATTATAAAAATTGAAAGTGGTAAAAGCTAATTTGTCATGACACATTTTGCCAGCACGTAGGCCCATCCTGCAAAAGCGCGAGCTGATTAGGAGTGAATCCAGACTTGATCCAAGAGCGGCCATTCGTTACTCTAGTTTTGACTTGCAAAAGTGGGTTTGTATCGCTACTTTTTTCATGTTTATAGATTCTATCACGTAAATCTGCAATCCATGAGCTCTGGCTCGAAAATCATCAAACAGGTACTTCACCGTTTCCGGACCCATTTTCTATGAGAGTGTTCACGAGATAATTGCTTTATTTTGGGGATCATTTATAGATCACATAAGGACTATTGCTCCGCTATGTGTCAAAGAAAAAGTTAACACGATTTGATTAGTTTGACATGTTTTCAAAATCATTTCCTGTGAAGTAAGCAAGCATTAGAATCAAATTAAAACCTGTTCGGCTGTTTTTCATAGAAACAAAACAAACCAAAACCTTAAATAGCTTATATTGATCACTCTTAACAGTTATTCAAGGCCATCTTCCTTTTCAAACTTTTCGCCATGCGAATTTAATTAAGAAAAATAGCAAACATGGCTTAAAGCAGCCCGCTGCCGCTTGCTCCACCGCTCTTATAGCGTAGATACTTTTCTATTCTAGGCAAATCTAGTATTAGGTTGGCTCGATAGTTCTTGCGTAATTCAACAAAATTCAACAACTTTTCAATACCTAAACCTAACACAATCTTGTTCTCTAAAAATATTAGAAGGCTTGCGCTCCATGACGTTTAACAGCAAGATTCCATGAGCTAGTCCTTGCGAATGAAGCTCTCAAATATGGGGCTTCAAATTTTGCAAATTTGAGTTTGGTGCCAGAAAATCGCAGAAAGCCGCTAGCTGGCCGAAAAATCTGTAAAAATTACTTACACAGCGGAAGTTCATACGTTATTTTAGCAGGTTTTGGTCTCGCGTCTCTTCTCCACATTCGGCCGCTATCCAGTAAAACTCCAGCGCACTCTATATGAATGAGTTTTTCGCTCACGTCTGTAAGTGTGCTTTGGCAACTGGTAGCGTCCTCTCTTGCTCGGGGTAACTTCTCCAGCTCAGTGATTAGCAAGTCCGCTAAGTATCCAGATTTGTTAAATCGTTTGTCAAGAAGCGTTATATTGGCTATTTGCTTATTCGTATTTTCTCCTACTACTGGCATGTTTAGAAACAGTGATGCCGCCGATCCTTCTAGTTCTTGCCTCAAGAAGAGAATTTGTCAATGTCACTGAGCTTTGGAATTTGTTCTCATTGTATTGTCTGGCGGACAGATTACTGGCTGTGTCCGTATCTTGTGGTGGTTGGGGCCGTTAAAGAAGCGAGATTGTCTATCAAACTTGACTGTTTCTCCGGTCAACTCATCCGGTATTTGAACTTGCTTGTCCAGTGCACTGCTTTTAGCTGTACACGGTGGGCCTTTTTTGGTGCCAATGAAAGTCATGGCATTTTGCATGAGGATCGTCAGGTTTTCTAGCAGGCACGTAAGCGAGATCTGCACTTCGTCGATTTCCGCCATTTTGTCGGCTATAAAGACATTGTATTATTGTGTTGGAGAATCCAAATGCTCTATACACAGGATTTTGCTCTTGAGGTTATTGACTGCAGAACATGCCACTGAGATGGGCGCTTTAAATCCAGCTAACTCGGACATAGTTTGTCTCGTTTGCATAAACTGAAAGCAGATAAAGAGCTGGTGGGAGCTCCTTTTGCTGAGCTATGGATTGACCTAATAGCTACAATTTTTTGGTTTTACTGTTGTTTGATCAACCGTCAAGAGCTTGGGAGGGTCGTCCGCTACTATGGATTGACTAGGCAACTAGTTTGACCTCTTTATTAAGCTGTGGATTGGACCTATCAGCTTTAGCAAGTTGACTCGTGTATGTAAAAGTGGTGAACCAGCAATCACAGTCTTTTTGGCGTTAGAAACCAATAGGGTTCGAGGAGTTCTTTTGTTAACTACGGTGGACCAGTCAGTTAGCTAGAAACTATAGTTGAAACGACTGAAAACACAACGTTGAGAATAAAAAGAGCAAAGCAGAAGTAATGATGTTTGTATATTCAGCTTTGGTAGCATTTTGTCTTTAACGCGCAGTACGTGCGTTTGGAAAGGATTGCGAGAGTCTGAGATGATTTTAGGAACTAAATTAGATCTCGGTTGTAATCAAGAGCTACATAAGAGAATTCAATTTTTAAAATTCCATACTATATGGAAATTCAAAAAAGTTTGTGCTTGATTTTTCTGTGGGCCAGCTCGGCTCGCATTAGATTCACACAACCATCATACCATATAATGAAGCGCACGCATCCCCATTTCATCGGTGGCCGATGGATGTTTGGGCCGCATGCACTAATATCGCCACGGGGAGGGGATCGCAGCTTGAAAGAAAGCTTTATATTTCGAAACTCCAGATACCTGGATTTCATGTTGTGTACCTATCCGTAAGTATTCCTACTTTCCTTCACTGTGAACATGTTGAACAGGAGCTAGAAGCTGTACAAACCGCATTTTCCAGCTTTTGTATGATCTCTAAGATCCCCGACGCTTTTCTTTAAAGTCATTTTTCTTTTTTCGAAGTCAACGAAAAACTTCCAAAGTTGTGCAGATTATCTAACCCAACGGTGCTAAGCATGTTGCTGATAAAAACAAATGATGTTGTGAAGTCATGAAATTTTTGATAATGCGCAGATCAAAATTTGGGGTTTACCAAAAAAATCGATTTTTTTAGAAACTCATTTGTTCTCATCAGTAACATGCTTAGCATCGTTGTGTTAGATGTTCAGTACAACTTTGGAAGGTTTTCGTTAGCTTCGGAGAAGAAAAATGGCTTTGAAGAAAAGCGCCGGGGATCATCAGGGATCAAAAGCTGGAAAATGCGGTTCGTACAGCTTCTCGCTTCTGTTTCATGTTCACAGTGAAGGATAGTAGGAATACTTACGGACAGGTAGACAGCGTTAAATCTAGATATCTGGAGCTCCGGAATATGAAGCTTTCTTTTAAGCTGCAATCCCCTCCCCAGCGGGAATGTTAGTGCAAGTGGCCCTCTGTGTGTGCCATTTTTGGGTTTGTTTACCGCCATGCTTTACGTTTCCCACCCTCCCTCACTCTCCACCTTATCCGGGTACAATTGCACTTACGCATCATCCGCTGCCACTCATCCGGACATTGCTTCACAAATGTGTTTTGCTTTTGATTTTCGAGATATCTCATTCACTGAACTCCAGCGAGCTGCACCTAATAATCTACATTCAGTAAAGAGAATCACAGCGTATTGAACAAGGCGTTGTTGTGACTAAGTGTTTCAAACAAAAAATTGCGGAAGAGTTGCTACATGCTTCACGATGGAGCTGTCTAATTCCAATCCCGACGTATCAGGTTGCTCTATTGACTCGATCGCGAGCTCAACTCAACCTTAAGTAGGCAACAGAACAGATTTGCATAAAAGTTGACCACCTCTTGCCGTAGTTGGGGCAATTTGTCGGCGACAGAAAAGATCATGATCGACTAAGTTAAGCAAAATGCCTGGCAGCATACCCGCGATACATAGAGCCACGTACTCTGGTAACTTTCACTTTGAGGGCTATGAGGGGACACAACCTTCACTTGGAAAAAAACAGAAGTCATCCGGGGCTTCGCCCCGGATGTTATTATCCTGATTATATCGGAACGAATGCTAATGAAGCAAATATAAGGAATAATATCTCTAGCTTATCTCAGCGAAACCGAAAATTTGCGTTTTCATAGCCTTTTTCACTTTAAAAGAAGGTTCCTGTGGAATTTTCGCCAAAATTTAGAACAAAATTTCTTAGTTAATCTCTCATTTGAACAAAATCGAGTTCTAGAAGTTTAGGAAAGCTATTGGAGTTGAATACGAACGAGAAACTGCGCTTAAATCTTGCGCAGAGAGTCGCGCACGAAAACGCTGGTCTATCTCGTTAACGAGTGATTCTCAAAGCTTGGGACATTGTCAGTTCACCTCGTCGTGTCATGGCGATCAGAATGATATATAATGTTGTGGGGTTTCGTTGAGACCCCGCGGAGATCTACGACCAGAGCCAAATGCCCCGTCGGCTCTGGTCTGTCTCCGCTGCTCGTCTGCGTCTCCGCGCGCTGCGCGCTACCTCGCTACCCCAAACGCGGGGCGCGGGGCATTTGGCTTTGGTACCCTTTTCTTCGCTGTTTCAAACCCAATTTTAGCAAGCTATATATCATTTTGAAGCTCTTGATCTCTATTTACACGCTGACAACGTCCCAGAACCACATTTTTTGATTTCATTGAGAAATCCGGCAAAAACCTTGTTTTCGAAAATCTCTTGTTCTTCTCCTAGTTTAACTATTTTCACGCGGTTTTTTCGTGCATTCTGTAGATCTTGCTTCTGTTCATAATGCAGACAACCACCCAGCCTTTATCTCTTCGATTATTGTGGAATTTTTTGCGAAAAATCGTAAAAAGCGCGTTTTCCTTTACCTTGTTCTGTTTCAGTGCTTTCGCATCGATTTTTTTCCAGCTTGGGCGAGTGTGGCTCAGAACAATAAGCGCAACAACCTAGACAACGTCCCAGAAAACAAGAACGTCAATGCGGGGGTAAAAATTCAAAGGACGCATCAAAAAACAAAACCCCGTGTTGCGAATTTCTGGTCCTGGAGCGAAAACTTGCACTTTGAACAGGCCTCCAGGCCTCTTTGCAGCGTTTCTATCCGGTTTTCAGCACTTTCTTTTGCTTTTTATATCTGTTTCATGTCATTTTCTCTTCTCCGATCATCTTTAAACAACCTTCACTATTTATGACGTCAGATGTTCAAACAACCTTCACTTTTGACGCCCTGTCTCTAGACTATCGAAGGTATGCCTGGCAGCGCGAATAAGGGTTCGGAAGGCATTCAAATTAACTCTCATATGCTAATTGATATTGCAAATTGAAGTCGTAGTAATTGTGGGTCCGTAGTAATCTACCCTACCTGCCGGCAGGTCTTGCCCTCAACTTGCCGCAATCTCGCCCTCAGGTCATGAAAACTGTCAGCGCCCTCTCTAGCTTCCCCAAAGCAATCAGTTTGGCGCTCTCCAGGTCCGACGGTTCAGCTTAGAGGTGGGCACCAGATGGAGATCGAAAAAAATCCGAAAAATCCCAACAACTTCAAATTTTGGACCCAAAGCATTGACCTGCCGGCAACTTCGTGAGGTATTTTGTCGAGATTTCTGTCGCGATCTCGCCCTCAACCTGCCGGAATCTCGCCCTCATGTCAGCAAAGAAAGGAAAATAGCGTGTATATTGAGAAGTGCTACCTGCCGGCATCTCGTCGTGCCCCTACCACGTCGAAATGCCGGCAGGTTCATGACATAGCTTTGATATTGTGTGGAATTTTTTGGATTTTTCGGACAATTTCTTTATTTCTATGACTTTTTCTTTGTAGCCGAGGCATGCTTATGACCCGAAACGCATGATAAATATAGAAAATTGCTGGAAGGATAAGCTTTGCTTGGTTGCTGAGACAACTGAATTATAGAGTGCACAAGGCACTTCCTACCTACCGTAATCACAATTAGCCGTGGACGATAATGTCGACTGCAGAAACATGCGAAATTACGTCCAATCATTGAATTTGACGTGGGGAAATGTATTGCTTCATGATTTTGTGGTTTCTCTCTACTTTTTTGATTCGTGCGCATCATTGCGTTCAATTGCTGTTTATTCTGAATAGAGTGGAAGTGTCGCAAAGCGCGATTCTTTGGGATGTGACCGTATTCTACGTCTTCTCCGACGCGAGTCTCGCGAATGAGGATCATCAGGGTAGCGAGTCCATTGGTCGCGACATTTTTCAGGCTATCGAGCTCAGAAAAAGAAACAGTGTGTTATACTCGGGAATGGTAGTATAAATCAGCCAGGAACAAAGTCCGACAGATGCTTTCTTGTTAAGTAGATGAATAATTTGAGGTTATCAGCTAAGGTCTAATTTTATGTGAGTCATATAACAAGAAAAAAACTGCTATAAGTCTCCGATATCTACAACGGAATACTCCCTGCTTTCCTTCACCAAGCGGATGTAGATGGAAAACTGTGGAAATGAAAGAGCGTGGAAGACAACAGAGCATTTTGCATCAATGTATGATAAGTATGAACGAATGACCCTAAGAAGTTACCTATTTGATCTCAGCTATAGAACTTTAATGGAGATACGTCAGATGTCTCTGCCAACAACTTCTTGGCTCCTAGATATAAATGCTTCAACGATATTCGATGCAGTTTGCAGATAATCTTCTATCAAATTTGATTCTGTACTTCTGCTTTGTGTAGGCGCAGCTGCACAGACTATTGTTCTGCCTTCCCACTTCATTCTGCACATCCTTGATATTATAAGAAGATGAAATAGTCTGAGCATTGTAAAAAGATAGAATCGAGCCTTACGAAATCTGCGTTTTGATGTTTCCGCAGTGGCATCTGTCATCTTATATATAAAGCTGAATGTCTGTTTGTCTGTCTGTCTGTCTGTATGTCTGTCTGTATGTACGTATGTTCCGAATAGAAAATTCCATTTCTGAACCGATCCGGACCAAACTTGGCACACATACACTACGGGCCCCGGCGGGTGTCATAGGCTACTTTTCGTCATCGATCGATATCGATTTTATCGATTTTTATCGATTTTTTTGCTGAGTTCACCTACGGGGCTGGGAGTTGGCACAGGGGGGTAATCGAGCATGGGGATTCCGAATACTGTATTGGTTTTCAGGATTATCGATTACTTTTATCGATTTTATCGATTTTTTTGCAAAGTTTGAGCTAGGGGGCTGGGAGTTGGCACAGGGGGGTAATCGAGCATGCTGATCACCCCCAAGGGGGGTGATCAGCATGCTCGATTACACTCCTGTGCCAAATTCCAGCCCCCTAGCTGAAATTTTCAAAAAATCGATAAAATCGAAAAAGTAATGGGCGATCCTGAAAACTAATATTGTGTTCGTAATCTGCATGCTCGATTACCCCCCTGTGCAAACTCCCAGCCCCGCAGGTCAAACTTTACAAAAAAAATCGATAATTTCGATAAAAGTAATGGACGATCCTGAAAACTAATATTGTGTTCGTAATCAGCATGCTCGATTACCCCCCTGTGCAAACTCCCAGCCCCGCAGGTCAAACTTTACAAAAAAAAATCGATAAAATCGATAAAAATAATGGACGATCCTGAAAACTAATGTTGTATTCGGAATCCCCATGCTCACTTCCCCCCCCCCCTGTGCCAACTCCTAGCCCTGTAGGTGGACTCTGCAAAAAAATCGATAAAAATCGGTAAAATCGACATCGATCGATAACGAAAAGTGGACTGTGACACCCGCCGGGGCCCGAAGTGTATGTGTGCCAAGTTTGGTCCGGATACGGCGGAGCCGGGTAAGCCAGCTAGTACCACATAGCGAAATCATTGTCGGTACTGTTAGCATCCTAAGCGCTCTAATACGCCGTAATACGTGTCATCGAGAAATGTTTACAGTGTATCGGCGTTCTCTGAAGTTACCAATAATAACAGAATAGGCTAGGCCTACAGCGTCTTTGTCGTATCACTTAAAATGCCCTGGAGACGGGACTGTGTTACTTCCTTGAATCGAGATCCGTTGCATTCAAACCTCAAACGCTGCCTTTATGTACATATCGCATCATCACATCATCATACTGACTCGTTTCGTCAAGATTGCTCGTCATTTGTCATTTTGGTCAAAGTCAGTTAGGTATCCGGTCTGAAAAATACTATGTATGCGATACACGTGCAAGACTCAATAAAGAACAAGATCGCGTTTACAACAACTTTCTCAATAAAGAACAATGTGACAAGATCGCGTTTACACAACTTTCTCAAAATTTGATGCCCTGTCCCCGACAGCGCGATCTTCATTGTGGCATTCGCGAGACTCGTATCGGGGAAGACGTAGAATACGGTCACATCCCAAAGAATCGTGCTTTGCGACACTTCCACTCTATTCAGAATAAACAGCAATTGAACGCAATGATGCGCACGAATCAAAAAAGTAGAGAGAAACCACAAAATCATGAAGCAATACATTTCCCCACGTCAAATTCAATGATTGGACGTAATTTCGCATGTTTCTGCAGTCGACATTATCGTCCACGGCTAATTTTGATTACGGTAGGTAAAAAGTGCCTTGTGCACTCTTTCAGTGCTGAGACAAACAATGATCATAGGTTTTTTTATGCACAACTCCGTTCTTCGTTTTTGTGTTCTTATTTGAATGTATGTGCTAGTTTGTAGCGAGTTTCTTTTGAAGGTTCTTCCATGTTTATTGCTTTTAGTGTCAGTCGATATGCTTTTCGCAAACCCATCTCCTCTTTTTGATAAAAGTAATGTGCGAAAAACACGGAACACCGATGCTTCTTTCTAATTCTTGAATTTTAGGCTTTCAGAACTCTGGCTTGGAAAATGAAGGTTTGTGTTATATTGACGATCTAAGTACCGGTAAATTGATCTTAATAAAGTAAGTCGCTTCTTGCGAATTGCTTAGCACTTAATTGGAGTTCTGAGTTAGTGGCAACAGGAGAAATCGAGACTCTTGACTGTCTGCGGTTTTAGACATAGAAGTTCGAACCTACGTTTATGGCCTAAAACTATATCCTCGTGTTCAGTGACACTTTTTTTGGTCGAAGGAAGGGGAGGGGGGACCACACGCCCTCCAAGGTTTTTGAGGAGCTTTACATTGCTTTACGAACCTGCGGTTTTGAAATTTTGAGAAGAGAGGCGTGGCGGTTTTCACTTCGTTAAAAGCTTCAAGTCAGGCTATTTTGAATTTTTCGCAGATTATAACATTTGTCTATATACAAATGAAAGCAAGTTACTTGCATGTTCCTATAACACATGCAGTTCTTGAAGATCACGCGAGCTGTCTTTAACGGGGGGGGGGTGGACACTTTAGGGCAGTGTCGGAAGCATACTGGCCATTTTTGAACTAAAATAATGTTGTACAAAAATTACAGAATCCATTTATGCGCACGTTTGTGGAGGGTGACGGTAGATCGGAAGCTGGTGAGAGCTTTGGTCGGGTTAGACGACTTCAACCCTCGCAAAACTGGGAGCTCCAATCTGAAGTTGGGATTTCACGCCTTCAGCCTTGGGTTGGTTCCATACCTAATCTGAGGATCCCACAATGTCCTCTGTTTTTGCGCGAGAAGGTACGAGATCTCTTTATGCTACACTCCAATGGGTACGACTTTTTCTAAATGATTACTGTCTTGAGAACAATCTCGATTTAGCAACTTAGTTTTTTTGCAAATGGGCTGACACAGAGCAAAACAGGGTGGTAAGAAGTTCAGGCAGCATTGAGAGTCACCCGTGTGTTGGTTAGCGCTCTGCCAGCGCTGTGTTAGCACTAAGAGGTTAGTCAAAGTGGCCTTCTAGTATAAGATGCTTACTGCTTTGAAGGGCATGTAACACTAATATCAAACTTGCCTTCATTATCTGCTGCGGGTTCCTGTGCGAGGAGTTATGAAGATTTGAGCAAGAATTCAAATGCCATGATTTGTATGAAAATAGTCCTCATCTCTTTCTAAAGCGTAAATGAGGAAGCGGCGAGTGAATAATGAATGACTGAGAATATTTATTGCTTAGGGTAGCCTACCATTTAAGCTCTAGAAAAATGTTCAGACTAATTTTATTCTAGCTGCGCATTCAAATTCCTGCTCAGAAAGATCTGCATAACTCCTCGCTCTGGAACCGCAGCAGATAAGGACAGAAGTGGAATCAGCTTTCATGCCCCTTAAAGCATCTCGTATCAATACGCCTTTGACTAACCAACCTTTCTTTGTTAGATGCGCCTCGTATAATTGATTGAAACCCTGGCACGGCGCTGGTACCGGCAACTTTGAAGGCAGCTTAAGAAACTTGAAGTAGCTATGCTCAAGATAAAGTTATCAAATCAGATCTTGGGGAAATTACGGTACTGCTTTCGTTCATTCCCTAATTACATGAGATCGGAAATGATATTTAGGGTGGGCAAAGGATACTGCAGTGTACATTGCCGAACTTGGAAGAGCTTGTGTAGCACAATGTTGATATGGATCTTCTCTTGGTGAGTAAGTTTCATATATCTCACAAGCAAAGGATACCGAGTTGCACTGGAGTTCAGCAAGGGATATGGGTTATCTTCTTGGTAGTCGTCAGTGCGACTCAGTATCCTTTACTCGTCAACCTAACTCATACAAGTTTTGAAATCTTA
Source organism: Cylicocyclus nassatus (assembly GCA_958299035.1). Lineage (NCBI taxonomy): Eukaryota > Metazoa > Nematoda > Chromadorea > Rhabditida > Strongylidae > Cylicocyclus > Cylicocyclus nassatus. The sequence continues at coordinate 70,687,332 of CATQJL010000305.1, read as the reverse complement.
TTTCAAGCTTATATTTCTTCAGAAATCAAACTTTCCGAAGCATTCGCTGTCGATAACTGCGGAAGCTCATTCGGTGTACGGGTTTCAGTTGTTGAGTAAATGTTCCAGCGTGGAAAATCTCTACACGGGACTGAAAGTTCCAGATAATCCGTGAGTCTGCCTGGGCTGTGTTATTGTTTTAGAGTTTGGCGACGACATGTGATCTAATCTCAGGGAATAGCAGAAAGGAATTTATGCAAAATCATCTAATTTCCCAATTTACTGAGAATTAGCGTTTTGTTTTGTTTTGGACCTATTTTTCAGTTTGCTAAAATACTAATGTTTATAGGTGATGCCCATATCAATACTATGTTGTCAAGGTCTCAGTACGATGGCTATCAAGTGGAGTCTATTCAATTTTTCGGGAGATCATCTCTATCGAGGTAAGATAGTTGCTTTTGCTTTCTTTGGAGTTCTCAAGGCAATATCCTGCGTTTGAGACAGTCTTTTTGGATTTTCGTCTTTTGCTAGACATCGAGCTTTCGATTTTTTCTTCTACGGGAGTTTATGCTATTATGCTTCTACGACGGCTTTTACATGCATCTACAAAGGTATGTTTTCACGATGAGCATAAGATTTGAGACTGTTTCTCCCAATCCTGCAAGTACTACAGGCAAACGACGACAAACATATCGCAGTCTATGTAAGGAACAGCCCCAATATTGAAGATCTTCCCACCATGGACCTAAAGTTAGCTCACCCACGCATCTCAGATGTTTAAGCTACATATCGTTGCTTTCTTTAGGATTTCGCTGATTGGCACAGAAGTGTTTGCGATTTCATATTCAGTCTGGCCATGAAAGAGATTGCCCGTGACTATGACTTCATATTCTTATCAGGTGAGAATGTACCAATCCTATGTTTATGTATATGTTTCTGTTACTACTTGTAATCATGGTATTGTGTAAGTGTGAAACTACGCCTTTTCCTTTTCTTCTCCGGTACCTTAATGGCAAATGTCATCTCGTTTATTTTTGTCTTTAGCTTCTTTTCGGCTGCGTATCGTGCACTCTCAGGCCCGTATTTACGTACGTTCCTTGCTGGGGAGGGTAGAGGATCTGAAAGGGGATGCTTCATATCTCCCCACTCTGGGTATCCTTCTTCTTCCTTCTCTATCTTGCATATGAAGGTTCTCATACCCTAATACCTACACATAAGGCCCTGGCCAGACCGCTTGTGTAAGGAGAGATGAGAGAGATTAGATAAATTTGGGCGCTTTTGGGCGCTTTTGAGCACTTTTGGGCGCCGGGGTATAAACCTTCATTTGTATAAAGCTGAATATCTGTTTATATGTCTGTCTGTATGTCTGTCTGTCTGTACGTATGTTCCGAATAGAAAACTCCATTTCTGGACCGATCCGGACCAAACTTGGTACACATACACTTCGGACCCCGGCGGGTGTCATAGGCTACTTTTTCATCGATTGATATCGATTTTATCGATTTTTATCGATTTCTTTGCAGAGTTCACTACAGGACTGGGAGTTTGCACAGGGAGGTAATCGAGCACGCTGATGACGAGTACAATATTAGTTCTTGGATTCATCCATTACTTTTAACGAGTCTATCGGTTTTCTGCAACGTTTAAAGGCACCGTCCACCCAGACTTTCGACTTCCCCACAGAACCCACAGGCCGGCTTTCCGGAACGGTGATTGGATGGGCGCGCACAAATGGGCGGGCATGGATGAGGGAGGGCGGGCATGGATGAGGGAGGGCGGGCATGGATGGGGGTCCTCGTGCATCTTCGCTATTTCGAAGCGATTTTCTCGCTTCCGAAGCGGCATTTTGCGCCGCGACTTGGGCATTGGATTGACCCTACTATTATATGCTGCCAAAAACTCAACACCCTCAACTTAGGGTGGACGGTGCCTTTGAGCTACGGGGTCGGGATTTGACACAGGGGGGGGGGGGAGAGGGATAAGTGGGCACGCTGATTTCGAGAATACGGGATAGGGAATTGGCATGTAGGAGTGGGAAGGAAAGATTGCACAGGGATAGGTATGGGATCTTTATCATTTTGACAGGGCCGGGCGAAGCGTAAGCCAGCTAGTAAGCAAGATAGAGAAAGATGAAGAAAGATGCGTATGGAAGCGAGGTATGACGCATCCGCTCCTCGCCCTCCCCATCGGGGATGTACGTGCATACGGGCCTTAAAGTACGGGGCCAGTGCGTTGTCACGAGGACGGCTGGTCGAGTTGTTAATCGCACTGACTGGTCGCAGATTGCGAAGCGCGCGCCGCGTCGCCAAACCCTTGCACCAGTACAACGCTATCGTTTAAACTGTGTTCTCATGGCAACTCAGACACTCGCACCGGCCGGCGACCGTTCGACGACGGCCTTCCGGCCGGCTGCCGTTCCATTATTTTGGGCGGAGCCAAACGCCGGCCGGCCACCGGACTAGTAAGTAACGCCGGCCCGCGGCCGTTCCATTGTGCAAAAGCTCGGAAAGCGCACAAGATTGCGCGTACAGAAAATAATTTCAAACATTGGGCGCGTCGTGTCTGCTGAGCAGAAAACTTCTCTCTATCAATTTTCTTTTGTTATTGTTGGGGTTTTCTGTAAGGCTCGGCATGGTTCCGCAGAGCAGCTAGTGCTGAGATTGATGGAAATGTCTTACATAGGGTGATTGGTATTCGCCGGCCTTAACGAAGTCAGTTCCCAACAACTATTTATTAGCAAGGAGACAAACCATGTGATCGAACAAAACGCAAGTGACCTCTCTAACTAATATGGATAAATTACAGAAGATCGTACCTAAGCCGTCGGCCAGCGGCGGTAAATCATTGTGGCCGATACCGGATAAATACTAGTAGAAATTGTTAACTATGAAACTACCAGACAAGGCTAAAAGAGTTTGGGAAAGAGCTTAGAAAACTACATCGAGTAAGGATGAGAGAAAGAGTATAAGTTCGACACACAAATGCACAACCAACACTAAAGGCTTCCTACAGTCTTTTATATATGTTTCTACTAATGGATGCAAACATACGCGGTCACATAAAACGTATAATAAAAACGATATTCAATTTAACATTGCCTAATTGAAAATACACAAGCTTTCCAACGAGTCCAGTTTTCTTCGAGGGTTTTTTGTAGGTTTCTTCTCTTGTCTTGATAATTAGTTTTCGTCGTATTCAATGTCACTCGCTGCTACTCGTTATGTACACGTAAAATCCGCTGTCCGTGCATGTGATACTTAGCAAAGCACATTACATTTCTACTTCGGTTGTGTCACTTTCTTTGTCCGATGATAGTTGATGTATCCCATTATTATGATTCCGTTCATTTCATCCATTTCTTTTCAGATTTGATCAAACTCTATGATGCTGTCTATAGTGGTTGTTATCTTTTCTTTCTACATTGTTGCTTATTTTGACTTGAATAGCGAAAGAGCCGAACGTCAATGAGTTCATGCCTATTTGCTGTGACGTGAATTCTAGGTAAGTGTCGCAACACCTTTTGGGTACGGACTAAGGAAGTACAAACTAGACACGTCCACAAGCTTTTTTAGGAGACAGCTGCATACATTGTGTTCGGGTTCTTGCTTTTATGATGGATACAATGAATGGTTGATCGCTATCAGTTTAACAGTGTTCGTGATTACGAAACATTGTTAATCGTGAATACGAGTATGGCCAATGAAGGCTCCTTTATATAATCCTCAATGCTGCGAATGGTGGACTATTCCTAATTTGCTGAGTATTCTAATTCATCCGAAGATCGTCGATCTGTTGGTTTCTGGTAAGTCACTATGTGATATACTACCGCATTTCTGCTAACCCGATGCTTACGGCTGCTCGAAGCACTCCAAAAGATGTAAGTTTTCCCTGACTAACATTTGATCGAAATTACTCATTGTTTTCTAGGGACCGATACGATCATTCTAACCATCCCCTGTGAACGCTTATGTTTTGATAATGCTCTGCTAATAGACCTATCGCTACTCTATGCATAGCTGTAAGTTCTAGTATAAGTCAAAAATTGTCAATAGTTTATTTCAATTACAAGTCATCGGATGCGGCTTATCAACGGTTGAATGTGGCATTCAGAAGTACACAAAACAAAATCATGTAACCTTCTAGCCAATTCGGAAAGGTTGTCCAACGATATGTGAACCAGTTGCATCAAATGATTTTATCGTATATATGGAAAGCTTACTTCTTAGTTTTGTGTATATATGGGAAGTCACTTGCTTTTTAGTTTTGAATGTATTTTTCATGCATATGTGTAAAATGTGTCAATGTTTGTTGTTTGTTCAGTGTCTCTTTGCATTGTACTATATATTCGCACCACCCCATATTAAGGTTACAGAGCTGAATGAAAGCTAGATAGAGAAGAAAAATACTGTGGCCCAGTGCTATCTTGTTGCGCCACTGACGCATGCCGGCTGGCGGCCGTACGGGTACCGGCCGGCGGCCGTTCGAGTACCGGCTGGCGACCGGCTGGCGATCGTTCCGGCCGAAATGTCGGTGACGGACCGGCCGGTCGTGGAACGGCCGCCGGCCGGTGCAAGTGTCTGAGAATTCAGCCTTGTGTGTTCCGCAAACTACGGCCAGTCCTTCCGGTCGACGACTCGACGAAAGCGCATTGACTCGTATCTCACGCTATTTTTTGATTTTTCAGAATGTGTTAAAATTTGGTGCGAAGCGTCTTTGAGGCATCCACTGTTCACCAAGGTAAGTTGTACCCCTTCATGTAACCTTTCTTCTATGTTCCTATGAAGAACATGAATTATTGTAGTTCAGACGAATGCTCCAACATTTTGCCTCAGCATCAAAACATGCTCACAGCATCGATGACTGCGTTGAATCACTAGAGGATCCAAAGACTTTCGCTAACAGTATTGTCATTATAGATGTCGCTTTTTTCTTGTTTATCATCCGCAATGATGTGCTTACAAAGTATGAACTCGAATGGTATTACAACTATGATTACATAGAAATTCCGAAAGATTGGCAATGTCTGCATCTTCTACAGTTCTAGAGAACGTTTTGCGCGAATTGTCTGGGTCCGCAAATTTTTTCCGTCAGCCGTCAGTTTTGCGTGTTTGTACTCTTTTGTAACAGATTCTGCTAAGGTAGCTGCACTTTTGTGCGCATTCTACTTGTAAGCACTGTTGCTTTGAGGGCCACCTTTGCTTTCTAGCTACCTATCCCACCTACCGTATCAGCGATCGATTTTCATCGGCTTGCAGCATTTTGTGCAGGAAGCCATTAAGAGGGTGCTGGATCTTCGAGGAACAACAGCATGCAAGTCCTGCATTAAATAGGTAACGAAGTGTGATTTTCGAACGATTAGCTCGAGGGCACCACTGCGCTATCTCTTTAACATTGTCATAGCTAGGCTTCTAAAGTCAGTTCCTACGTGCGCTTCCTATGTGTCTGGATCCTGAACGCTGCCTTCAGAGGCGCTAGGTCAAGGGCAAGATAGCAATGCCATTTTTAGCGCGTGCATGCTTTCCTGCTAATCAGCTTAGTCCTGGAATAGCTAAAAGTGGTGCTGCAATTGACGAGATTTCTTGGATCCGAACGTATGTTCATACTTGCCGGATTTACTAGGTTAACACACCGGCTCAAATTTTTTTCTTCAACGCATGCAGCAAGTTCGAAGTCTCTCTTCATGTCACCAATATTGTAAGTTGCCTTGATCTCAACATGCTGCGATATAACGTTGTGTTGCCTCCTGTCATAAGTCGTTCCAACTGCAGTTTAAATTCGTATGATGTAGAAGGCGATGTATTAGTACGCATCGCTGCGAGCTGCTACTGGTGGGATAGCGGCTTTATTGCCGCTTCATTGTGAAAAGTCTTTAACCTTAAATGGGACAAATGTAATCCTAGCCATACGTAATCCAAGCCAAACGAGCAGTGCCATTGACCCGCTGTTTACAGCAATCTTGCATAGCATTGCCTGTTTTAGTCTCTGATAGCCTAACATCCACAGGTAAAACGGAACGAACATGTAAACGCAAGTTGACTGCGAAGCTTGATTACACTCTCTAGAATGGTGCGTATTGAACAGGTGTAGTTCAGTGCCTAACGTGCTGACTCTCGTTGGCCAGGGAAGAGTTTTATCCCGTCAAAGTGCGATGGTTTTGCGATCAATCTTACATTACCTTGTGATATAAGGAAGCTGCAGCTCACGGCCGAATCATGAGCTTGTCGTGAGGTTCGCGAGCTTGCCGTTGGATTACTACCACCCGTGATGATTCTTATGTTATACGTTCGTGGATATTTTGAGAGGCTTTACCAAACTTTGGTTTTATAACGCTGCAGATGTAATGGTTAGCTTCAGAACCGGCTATATTGTGCCCCTTGCGACCCTTAAAAGCACCGTCCACCCAGATTTTCGACTTCCACGTTTTTGTCGTTTCAGGGCCTTCTCATCCCTATTCCGAATATGAAGTCGAGAATGCGCGAAAACCCCGATAATCCCCGTTCCGAAGAACACACAGGCCGGCTTTCTAGAACGGTGATTGGATGGGTGCGCACAAACGGGCGGGCATGGATGGGGGTCCTCGTGCATCTTCGCTATTCCGAAACGGCATTTTGCGCCGCGACTTGGGCATTGGATTGATAGGGGGTCCCTGCTATTATATGCTGTTAAAAGTTCAACACCCTCAACTTAGGGTGGACGGTGCCTTTAAGGGGTCGCAAGGGGCACGCATATATAGCCGGTTCTAAAGCTAACCACCACATCTGCAGCGTTATAAAACCAAAGTTCGGTAAAACCTCTCAAAATATTCACGAACGTATTACACAAGAAGGTCTTCACAAAGACTACGACTTCAATTTGCAATATATATGCTTTACTTTCTCATTATGTGCCCCTACCGGATTTTGCAAAAATGTCATGTAGTATTGTAATATTAGGTTGTCCCGAAAGTTTTGTCGGTTTTTTCAAACCGCAATAAAACTACGCACAATAAGTACCTGAATGTTCCAACATGCATTCGATGCAGCTTTTTTCTTCTCTTTCTTATGTTACATTTCCGAGCCGCAATCCTGTATGATTTTTCTGATAATTGCCACAGTTTTCATCCGTCATTTTTATCTGCTCAAAGTTAGGCTAATTTTTAAAAATTTCATTCCAGAGTTCCGGAAAGGGTTAAGTATGGCACAGATGAAGCAATTCTCGGACTGACTTTACGATGATGTTTTTAGATTCTCCTAACCTGATGTTTTTTTAGCTTTGAACAATTGTTTCTTCGGAGGTCTCGATTTGTGGCAAAGTCATGAAATACGCAACTGCAGCAAAAACATCAAAGCTTCTGAGATTTCTGCAAACTGAAACTTGATTGCTTGAACATTATCTATGCAACATAGCCAAGTTTAGTTTGCTTCGAAAAATCAGCTAAATTTTCGGTAATTTTACGTGGTAGACGTAATCGAGAAGCCGAGGTTTTTTTAAACAAATAATTATTAGAAAATGATAAGCGTGGCCCATGTAATCTAAAATAAGTACTAGCCAAAGATTTGCTCTACATAACAGTTACCAGCGCTCCTTGGAAGTGTCAGGATAGGAATTTTCAAGATTCAGGAAAGGTTTGGCGTTACTGTTGAGCTGCTCAAAAGCCATGACGATAACATTGCAAAGACAGGGTAGATCACAGAGCGAATATAGCTGTAAGAAAGAGGATGAAAATCTGAATCAAAGGGTACCTAAAACTTCCATGGATTGGTGGTCTGTGGGTTTTAGTGAGCGATGAAAAAACTGGCAAAACTTTCGGGACAACCTAATATTTATGTGACAGAACTTAATTAGTTCTCCCATAGATAAATAAAATATTGGGTTGTCAGGAAAATAACGTCGTTTTTCATTTGCTTGCCTTAGCAAAGCAACCAGGCTCGACCCAACAAAGGCATGGGGAATCGATAAAGCAAAGCAACCTCTGCAAGACTGTTTCATTTTTGCGCCACAAGTGATCCATGGAAAATTTAAGCTCAAAATTTAAAGATTTTAAATGAACCGAAAGAAAATCGGATCTCCGTCCATATAATTTTAACGGCCTCTCACTCGCACTCAATACTTTCGATACCAGACATCCATACGTGCAGTTATTGTAATTTTTCCTAAACTATTAGGTTGTCCGGAAATTAATGTCCGTTTTGCAAATTTTCACTTTGGAAAGCTATAACTTCGTTCAGTCTTCATATTTTTAAATGCACTCAAGACCTTCAGAAACAGCAAACCTTTCGTAATTTAGCGCGCACCTGCTCGTACTGATATCGCAAACGGGAAGAAAACCATGCGTCAACAAAGTGGAAGTTTTTCTTTTGAAAACCTCTTCTTTGAAAGCTTACAACTCCCTTCAAGTTCTGTTCGTATGGCTGCCAATCAGCTTATTTTGTAGCCGCAGGCCCCGTGTTTACGTATGTATAGAAAAGACTCCAAAGAAGGAGTTGTGCGAAAAGAAAAGATAAAAATTCAAAAATGTTCACTTTTTTGAGCCTATTTCTTGTAGGCTCGTGAGTGCCAAATTATGAAAATGTGGAATTCTTCTTGCACTGAATAGTCAAGTTTCTCTTCAGATATTGTAGTTAAGGTGTTCTTATCTCAAGCTTACAGAACTGGGCAAAGCTTTGGCGATTGCCTTAATTATGAGAAATTTCCGACCCATAGAATGTCAACAGTAAGTATTTATTTCGAGGCGTCAATTTCTCAGTCCAGTTATCTCCAAAAATCTAGATGAGCATGCAGTAGGTAAACAATCTTCATCTAATACAGTTGCTAGAATTCGTTTATTTGCTCCTGAAATGTGGTCAAGAAACAGAAAGCTATGAAATTTCGATTTTGAGTGCGGATGTGCAAAATGCTGGTGAAATTCTCACAGATGAGGATAGCAGCTTAATTTTACCACCGTTAGAAAGTACATGGAGAAAGCTTTCCAATGATGTGCGAATTCTCTATTGTAGTAGAAAGTTTGACGAAAAAAAGTTGTTTGGAATCTAGGCCTAGAAAAACGGACAATAATTTCCGGACAACCTAATAGAAACTCAGAAAACGAAAATTTTGTGATATTTTCAAAGCAATGCTTGGCCGTTTAACCGTATGTAATTGTATGCTACAAGCGAAGGTGTATAACTGTAGATTTTTAGCCGATTGCGAGCGGTATTTCCCGAGAAATATCAAGTTAACTTTCTTCTTTTCAATTACATTGCTAAAATCGACATTTCTAGAAATTTTTGCTCGGAATAGGCTGAAAATTTACGGTTGTAGCTGCCTTGGTTGTAATATAAAACTACACATGCAAAAACAGCTCAGTATTGCTTTATAATTCAAGAAAATTTTCGTTTTCTCGGTTTGTAGTCAAGGACAGATTACAGCAACTGCATATGGATGTCTAATATTGAAAGTATTGACGTGTGCGAGTGGGAGGTCCATGGGAATTATTTACTACCCAATGTTTATCGACTTCGTACTGTAAGAAGCGACCTATTAGGTTGATGCATAATTCGTGCACAATAGGTACAGGCCGCAATAACCCGGAATAATTCTAGAGATCAATCAAAACAAAATTGTAACTTCGTTTAAAACTCTCCTAGAAAATTCTCTTGCTTAAGCGTAGCGCATTCCACGTAAGACATTTATCTATGCGATTGCTGTATTTTTTTCTCAGCTAGACAATGAGAAAACGAGGTTCTTCATGTTTTTGCAAAAATAGTGCTGAGATGTTCTAGCACTAACAGATGTGTCATACATGCCGTTAGCAGTAACACTTTACATTTTCAGCCTTTTTAAAACAGCTAGTTCACGAGAAATGACGAATCTAGCTCTTCTTATCCGAATTTTTCTTGCCTAGTTGCTAGAATTTCGATATTTCTCGTAAACCAGCTGCTGTGAAGAGCTGGGAATTTAACTCATTCAAGGTCCTATAGTATACAACTGTCAATGCTAGAACATCTCAGCATTATTTTGGAAAAAACATGAAAAACTTTATTTCTCAATTTTTAGCTTAGAGAAAAATACAGCAACTGCATAGAGAAATGTCTCATACGAAATGACAATGCATGAGCAAGTTAGGAATTTCAAAGGATTTTTCTGAGCTGACTTCCAGTTTTTTCTTGGTTTTTTGGGGCGCTTGAATCTTCTTCACTTTTGGCTTCAATCTTCGCTTGAACCAAAGCTGCTGCAAATCCTTAAGAACTATCTTGTAAAGCTAGATTTGCTCTATCTAATGATATATCGAAACCTATTTGGGATATAGAATTATTTCGGATTTTTGCGGTCTGTACCTATTTTGTTGCAGGAATTATGCATCAACCCAATAATATTGATACATCGTAATATCAAGATTCATTGGTACACGCTAAATTTTGACATATTCTTGCAGACATATTTTTGCAATAATATAGCGCAGCGCATGTTGTTTCCTAAAGAGAGCTTCAGTAAAAAGCCATAGGAGTAGCTGAAGGAGAGAAAGGGACCGGTGAAGTAAGGTTCTTGTGCGCGTAACCCCAGGGGGAGTCGAGGGAATCTGAGCTAGAGCGTCACATTTCGCTACTTCACATATCTTTCTACTTCTTTCTCTGTCTGGGGAAGATTCTCATACCCGGAACCTGCGCATAATGTTCCAGCGTACTAAAGATGTCCAGAGAATCATTTCTCATTTTCGTAGTCATGTATCTTGAAAACCTAACAAAAACGCAAAAAACTTTCACTGAGAATATACTATACCCTGCTAAGCATGCTTTAGACAAGAAGAATGTAGTTTTAAAACTGTGACTTTTTCGATAATTCATAGCTGACGAGCAATGGTTCATCGAAGATTTTGTTTAAACATGTTTAGCAATGCTGTAGTAAATCCTTCATTATGTTTTCAAAAAGATAAATGAGTTTCAACAGTGACGGGAAGCTGTGCAAAAAGCATTGTTTTGTTAGCAAATAAAAAACTCCACGAAGGAGCTTACAAATCAATGAAACCAGGGCTCGGCACAAATGGCTTATAAGCAAGCTGGATATCGTTTTTGGGTCAAAAAGCAAAGGGAGTATGGTTTTTGCGGTCTCAAAAAAAACAATCAAAGTTAGGCGTTTTCTTAATCGACGATTCCGATTTTGGGTCAAAGGGAACTTCGGAAAAATTCGCAAAAGTCAGTGATTCTTCGTTTTTTGCATATTTGGAAGGTCAGCTTATGCCGAGCCCTGACTGAAACCCTTCGATATCTTCTCGTTATAAATTCTCAAGCTCACCGCGGAATTTTGTTGAAATATTGGTAATTTTGTAACCTTGGATTGACAGGAAACAACAAACAAATTTACAGGCCTTTTTTTCTACAAAAATGTCACGTCTGGTCTCCTCACAAATAAAGTTTATAGTATGGGAGTAGTGGCTAAACCACACGGTCATGCACTTCTCTCAATTCTGACTGCGACGTTCCCTTGTTAAAGAATTTACCTGCCTATCCTAGGGCTGCGTCTATGAGGAAATATCGAGCAATGCACAAAGCACTGCTTCTAATAATATCCAGCAGATTACGAGCCTGCATGATTGCGCCCTCACTAGTTTGTTCCAAATTTCATGATTGAATATTTTAGAGGAACTTACGATTCTACGATCCAAGTTGAATACTACTTTGAACGAGGAGCCCTACCGCGAAGGTGGTAGATAGGGAAGATGGGTTATCGAAATATAATGCAAATCTGTCTCAATGCCAGTGTCAAAGGCTAGTACTGCAGCTTCCGCGCGGCTACGTCGCTTGAACCCTCGCCGCGTCTGCGACGTTTTTTCCAAGCCTTTTCAACTTAAACATTCTTTAGTCGCTGTTGAGACGCGAAATACGGGTATGAGTCAAAACGCGATTTTTATTGCCAAATGGAAAATTAAGAAGACCGCGTCGCGTGGGCTGCGTCTGACCATCTCGAAGTGGATTTAAAACGTAAACTAAACATGAACGTAAGACCCATGAAAATGCAACATATGGCAAATTCGTGGTTTCGATCAGCAGCGAAAGCCGTTAAACTCAGTGAGAAGTAACTTCATATAGCCAACAGGTTTAAAAAAAAACTCTGTCTGGTGCATTGAAATAGCTCTAAATCGAGCTGTTGAATGGGTGATCTTTGGTGATGCCTCTTGGCCATCTTCCGGAAAATACTTGGAGGATACATAAGATTCATTCATAGAATAGATGATAACAGAACCGGCGCTGGGTCAAGCGAGGGGCCGCCTGAGCTTCGAGCCGCACGAGCCGAAGTCACTGAGACAGAGGTTAACCGTAATTGTAACAACGTGATCTATATATGCTTGTAAAGTGGTTCCAGCTGAACACGTTTTCATAAAATTTGGAGTTCAAGACAGCATGATTTTGTAAATTCGTAAATGGCGAACAACTGTAGATAAGGGCGTGAAATGAGCTGTCCAATTTTCTCATTATATATTCCAAAGAAATGCGTCAATATCTTCTTCAGTGTGTAGATCTCTCTCTACAAAAAATTTAGAAACCTCCCACTACTATTGCTTGGAAGAGCTATCTACTGTGCATCCAGCGCGCTCTGACAAACTAGGGCAGCTCTATAAAGTAGTAGATGCACTGCGTTGAGCAAAGGTGATAGTACCCTCTACGGTATTCGTCCACTTTGAATGGACATGGTGAAGCGACGCAAATGTAAAGATTTTAGTGAAATTTGAGTCTTTTTCACAAACTGGGGAAGTGATGTTTTAGTCGAGAGGATTTCAAACAAATAAGAACTTTTACTTTATTATCTAATATGGGAAAGACATTTCATTTGCTCCCTACCCCCTCTTGAAAAGAGATATATATTCAAAATCAGTTCAGATTCTTTTTAAACATGCTGTCATTACCTGCGAGTCACTATCTTGAAGTGAGTTATGAGCTTTTTCTCTATGATAAATTGACAAACAACGCAGTATTGTCGGGCTTCCGCTCCAAATAAATAGAATTCTGTCAAATTTTTTTTTGCTCTAAAGACATGTAGAATATTTGATAGAATTAGCCAGTCAAAAACTTTTTTGTTAGAACTTTTAAAGATTTCGGATTTTTTTGAATAGCAGCTGATTTGCAGTGAAGACAATGATGTTATCATGTTCGAAGTTCCTACCGTGATACTACACTATCGAAGAAAGATGCATGACTTGTTTTCCATTCTGAAAGTTGTTTCCGTGATTTGTAGATAATTCAGTTTATAATCTTCCAACCAATTAGCTTTCTCATAATTATTAGGCCGGTCAAAAGTTCTTTCCGTTTTTACATTTATCATATAAAGACGTGGAATAAAGGCAGGCGAATGCTCTATGCAGTATTAAATGAGCTTTTCTTATTCTCCCCACCAGTCATTTTTTGGGACCATTTGCTTCAATGGTTTCTGCCGAATAAGCCCGTAGTTTTTACGATGTTCAACTTTGGCATTTTTCAAAATCTTCAATTCAATTCTGAAAAAGCTTTGATAGCAGTTAGATAGCGTAAACAAAGTGCAATGCAATTTTCCAATTAGCTTCTTAGAATTTTCTTAGGTAACTTTTCCAAAAGTCTTCATTTTTGCAAAGTCGCAAAATAACAAAAGTTCCAAACGCTAATAAACCCTCTGAATTTGAAAATTGCTAAGTTTGAGCTTCAAAGTGTTTGTGCCGCTTCGAAATAGTGAGTTTCGCATTTTATGGGTGCAGCATGAGGCGGGTCCAAAGTCAGGAGCTATGAAAATTTCATAGCCAGATACTTCAAAAATTGGGAGGGAAAAAAGCCTATTAGAAAGGGGAGAAAAACTGCATCGAATGACGCCTTAGTTGTGCTCCTTCGTTGTTGTGTGAGTTTTGGGATGACCAAAAATGGAATTCGATAGCATCGGAAATATAATTTTGAAAACTTTAAGCTAGCTATAAGCGCCTAAAAGCCTCACTGTACTGCACTTTGTTTACGCTATCTAATTGCTATCGAAGCTTTTCAAAAGTTTACGATGAAAAAATTAAGAAATTGCTAAAGTTAGACATAGCAAGAACCACGGGCTGGGGTTTTTGGCATTTGTCTCAGAAACTCAAAGAAAATGGCCTCAAAACATGCCTGGCGGAAAGAAGAAGTGAAACTGCGTCTGATAGTGCTCAAAGCATTCGCTTGCCTTTATTTCACGTGTTTTTATGACAGGTTGAACAGAAAGAACTTTCGGACTCACCTAACACATACATCATATAAGATTTAAGCTCCACCTTCTGCTGGCACTAATATTTGCATTTGGTGTCTCCTTTAGGTTTTTTCACTATTCTAAGATGGGCCTTGTAACGGCCTTCAGGAGAATAATGTCACAAATCGTGTGAGTTAAATTGCGACACTTGCTTTTTTAACAAATTGCTAAAAAGTGGAAATGGTAGACCATATGGGAAATTTGAAGTGGAAGTCCTCTGAACGATGAACCAAACGACTATATGATACATAAAATTTCCCAGAGTAAAAAATGCTATGCTTTCTACACCAGCTAACGCTTGATCGCTTTACCTGATTGAAGGAAAAAAGCTCGAATAAAGGAAACGAGAAGAGTAAAAAAGCGACTAACTTGAAATGGCTACCAAAAATTTCACAGAAGGGGTTAGCACGAATTTCTTCCTAGCTGCAGATTACGCCAACAAATCTGCTTCAATAATGTTTATCCAAAACATCATAAGATTGTTATCGGCTACATAACGACGCATGGATGATGGTCGCATCATAGCTGTGAATGCTTTTGAAAGATCGCCAAAAAGACCGGACAATATCCTGATTTGTTGGATTTTTGTGAAACCTAGTTGCATATTAGAGCAATGGAATCGGGATTCCATGAGATCGGGTGTGAATTATGCATTAACCAAAAAATCCATTATGAGCGAAAACGCGTCATCCATCAACGTAAATGAAAATGTCAATAAACGGTTTTATTAGCAATATGTGAAGGCGTCCCACAGCACATAAACAAATTTTTCATTGAGTGCAGTGTATGCGAAAAATTCTAGAGTCACAAAAGTCCCCAACTTCCTTGTTGTCATTTTTTGAAGGTTTTGATGTACACCAAACGCATTCGTAGGAACACTTCAAGGGTGTGGGATAGGAATGTTAGAAAATTGATGGAGCTGACTTCAAGAAGGAGAAAATGCTGGGAGAATTGCATTTTATTTGCAATCGTGTTTTTTTTAGTGTGAACGACTTGTTCTTCACACACCAGCATAGTTTCGATAAGAAAAATCCTTACAGCAAAGATTGCAGCAAAGATTTTCATCACAATTTCATTTGGCTTAACTCACAGGAAAAGTCATTGAATTGTAAACGGTAAAGCTGATGAAAGTGTTTCGCGTCAAAAATTTGTTCAGATCGAAAAAAATAGATTCGTGATGATTCAATGAACCCCAAAACCTGAGGCATTTTGAAAGCCATGGCTTCAAAAGTGTTTCCCTATGTAGGATTATTTTTAATGTATACAAAATATGTAATTTTTATCAGGGTATCCCATTTTTTTACCGTTAACTCTAAACATCAGCATTTCTCGAAAACTGGGACACCTTCAAAGTTTGAAAATACACGATCGTACTTTTATATGTATAACCTATATGATTACGTGCTTGGGGGGAGTTCGGAATGTGTAGGGGCGGAGTTTGCAATTTTATTCCATTCATTTTTTCTTTATTTTTAGCCATGGAAAAATACGGAAACAATTTAGTTGAATTTGCGAGCAGCATATCAAGCATATGCTAAGTAAATGGAGAATTTTTAAGAAATTTCGGAGCGGAGATACAATTTCTTAAGGAAAAGTTTGTTTTTTGACTGCTATTAAATTTCAGCTCAAAACTTCCAGTGAACACGATTCAGGCGGATTCTTCATATTTCGATTTTTGACAAAGTCGTGAAACACGCAACTGCAGCAAAAACATGAAAACTTTTAAATTTTTGCGAGTTGAGACTTGTTGGTTACTAAACATTATTTATGCAATCTATCCAAGTTTGATTTGCTTGGAAAAATCAGTTGGAATTTTCGGGACTTTTGTGTGTTGATTGTAATCAAAAAGCCGCGGTTTTTCTCAAATAAATAATTATTACAAACTTGTTAGAAGTGCTCCATTTATGTGAAATAGGTACAATGTAGTCAAAAGTTTGATCCACATAACAATTACCAGCGCTCTTTAGAAATGTCAGGATAAAAAATTCCAAAATAGAAAGGTTTGGTGTTACAGTTGAGCTGCTCAAAAAGCCTAATGACAACATTGCAAAGACAGGGTAGATCAGAGAGCAAATACAGCTGTAAGAAATAAGAAGAAAATCTGAGTCAAATGGCACCTAGATCGTTCATGGACTGGTGTTCTGTGAGTTTTAGTGAGCGATGAAATAAAACGACAAAACTTTCGGGACGACTTAAAATTTCTTCTTATAAGTGAAGAGTGACACCCTTTGACTGAGATAATCTTGCTGCTATAACAGTCATGCAATTACAAGTTTAAAGGAGATTAAATAATCGTTCATGTTTCTGTCCGTATTTTTGTTCTTTTTACTTGTTCTAGCTATTTACAATTAAATATGCAAGTAACTATGTTGTTCTTGCAAAGAATTGAAGATGATCCATGTTATTGCCCAGATAGAAGCAGGGAATTGGTTGAATGAAAAGACTCGCATAAAACCTTTAAAATGGCAAAGTCGATCATACCAAACAATTTTCATTTTTGATGGCCGCTAAAATAAAATAAAAAATCTACCATATATAACGGTGTTCTACCTAATAACAAGGGAACGATACCTAGTGTGGCCTTTTGAGATGAGATGTATACCATATTACTCGTCTCGAAACGCTGATTCTGGATTTGACTTCCGTTTCTGCTGATTGTTTCTCTGAAAAGAGTTATGGAGGATTTTCGAGCCAAGTTTGGCCGCCCGAGGGAAATACGATCGGAGTGCCACATACCTCTGGTAGGATGTGGTGTAGTGTTTAGAGCGACAGCCTCATAAGTTGATGCAGGTTTATGTTCGAGCCCTTTTGTGTTTTTTAGTTTTGCATTGCCTCAAGCTTCTTTTTGAAAGTTAAGCATCCTCGAAGTAAATGCATGTCCTTCCTCTTCAAAAAATATGGAAAATTCGGAGAAATAATTACTGTTTGCCTAAAGTGTATCTATTAATCATAATTTGAGCAAATTTACTCGGATAAGACCCGTGATATGCCTCAGGCTACTCTGATGAGCATTCTGGTCAATTCCAAACCCCAATACAATACTACTTTTTGCGTGAATTGCTGGGTGAGTGCAAGGAAGTAACTGCAGCGACTTATTCTCTATCCGGTGCGCTCAGTGCGAGCATTTCTCACGTTTTAATACTTTGTCACAGATTTCCATTACTGTGTTCAACATGATTTTCCATTCATTTTCATTTTTGTACGCACTTTTCAGAATAAATATAGGAGGCAAGGTTTTTTGAGGAAGCATTTGCATTTACCTCGAGGATGTATAACCTTTGAGAAGGAGATTAATTGAGTCATGTATTAGGTTGAACCGAAAGTTCTGTCGCACCATTTTCAAAAAATCATAACTTCTTTCCACGTCGATTTTGCGCAGTTCAAATTTTGTCAGAAAGCATAAAGCATGTTGTTTCCAAAAGTTTTCTAGGAGCTTTCCAATATGCTCAGGTTGCAGAGATAAAAATGAAAGAACGAGATCATCCGAAATTCGGAATTTTTGAGCAAAAAATTTAACCATTCAGGAACTGTGCGATAAAACCCAGGGCCATTATCCTAAGTTTTCTCATATTTTATCACTAACTGAGTCAAGTTTGTGCTGAACGAGCTCTTCTTTTGAAAACTATGATTTTTTGAAAAAAATGCCGAAAAATCAATTTCTTAAAATTTCTTAAAAAATGGATTTATTGGCATTTTTTTTCAAAAAATCATAACTTGTGAAAGAAGAGCTCGATCAGCACAAACTTGACTCAGTTAGTGATAAGATATAAGAAAACTTAGGATAATGGCTGTTCTGGGTTTTATCGCACAGTTCCTGAATGATTAGAAATTTTGCTTAAAAATTCCGAATTTCGGATGATGTTTTTTCATTTTTATCTCTGCATGTTGAGAAGTTTTCAGGGAACCTTCGATTCGAAAATCGCACGCTTTGCGCTTTCTGATAAAATTTGAACCGCGCAAAATCACCGTGAGTTGAAGAAGTTATGACTTTTTGAAAATGGTGCGACAGAACTTTCGGTTTAACCTAATAAAACTAAAAAACACAGAAAAACTTCGAACTTACATTTGCATTAACTCATGAGGCTATCGCTCCAACTACTACACCACAGCCTACCAGAGGGATCTGGCACTCCGATCGTATTTCCCTTGGGCGCCCAAACTTGGCTCGAAAATCCTCTATAACTCCTTTCAGAGAAACGATCAGCAGAAACGGAAGTCGGATTCGGAATCAGCGTTTCGAGGCTAGCATAATGGTATACATCTCATCTCAAAAAACCACGAACACTAAGTATCATTCCCTTGTGGAAGGAAAAAGATTTTGATTCGTTCAGTTGCACTACTCGCAATGAAATTGAAAAAGTTTTAGCAAAAACGACAAATCTCGAAGTAAGAGAGTGCGTGATGATAAAAGACCACTCCATCCTACTTTATTCTTTTTTCGCGTCTTACTACAAATATGTGAGTGATCTAAGCTCAGAAAATGAAAATGAAAAAAATTGATTTCGCTAATAGCAGTACTCGCAATGAAATTGGAAAAGTTGTAGCAAGAACGGCAAAGTTAAAAAGGTCCTCATAGAAATGTTATTACCACAATTATGTGCCAAGTATATTTTCAATGATCTGGATTCTCTTTTTGAGTTTTATTAACAGATTACTACGATGCAACAAATACTGCTTTTTTCTTTCTGAGTTTTATCAATAGATTTTTTAGAAGTATTTTTTGCATCACAAAAAATTCTACTATATATCTTCAAAGATAATCAGCATAGCACTCTATAGAGGTTTAAAATCCTACAACTGATAAGCTAAGATAAGTCGAAAAAAAAAATAGTGGTTACACTATAATGTTTGCTGGCAGTTTCTTCGAATGGTAAAAGCGTGCAAAACATCGCAGGTGTTCAGCCCACGTGCAGCACTCTGCGGAACACGTTGTTGTATTTAAGCAGGTAATGACGTTACAACGGCATAGTCTCATAAAAACATGTTAGTAAATGCATCGGTTGTATCTAACTTCTCAAACAACGGAAATCGGAATTCTGTCCAGTCCTACAAACTTCAAACTTACTCAACAAAGTTACTTATCTATCAGCTATACATACAAACACTTACTATATTTACGGTTGGAATTTAATTGTCATGCTCTAGCAAAAGCATTGCTGACGTTCCAGTATAAGTAATTCTATACTACAAACCTTTTTAAGCACAATGATTTTCAGCTTTCTTTGAGAGTTAGTTTCATGAAAAGTCCAATTTGACATGAAAAGCCCGAAAAAGCAACATATTCTAATTTCTAAATTGTTTTCTTTTCAATTTCTGGCAGAAAAAAATAGAAAAAAGGCAAATGTATATGTGAATGTTTCAAGTGGCTAACATACGCGTGACGAAGTTGGAGGTAAGGTTTTTCTTGGTTCTTGAGCATTTGATACTTTTTAGATCCTTTTTCAAATTTCTCATCACAGAACATTTCGCGATTGTTTGGTCACTGTCATAAAAAAGCTTGATTTGCTTTATCATAGATATGTTTTGCACATTTCTATGTCTCGTCTGCCCGGCGGGATAAGCAGCATGCATTGATTATGCATCAACCTACCCTAATTTCACGACGAGTACAAGGCGCACCCGCTTTTTTGTAAACTCGACAAGCCTGACCACACCAAAAAATTTCGTGACCAAAGGGCCCTAAACCGTGCTGCCTCCATTCCTGAAGCTACATGCGCATAAGTTGTTTTTCCAAACCCAACGACGCAACTAGCGGCTTGCTTGAAAAATCGAAAAAGATGCGTCTTATACTAGTTAAATTAGGGTGATAGTATACTCACTACTCAACCCCCTCTTAAAATTTTTAATTTGATGCAAAAAATACTTGAGAAAATTGCGTACATAAACTTGGTAGAATGGCATAATCGATGATCAGTAAAATGAAATAGCAGTCTATGGCCACTATGGGACACACATGTCGGTAAATTTTCGTTATCTCGTCTGATTTACGCAGTGGATGTTGGCCTCTAGACCAGCTTCCTTCATAGGAATTCGACGAGCAACTTCCAAAAACCTTCGTATAACATTTTTTGCATAATTATGCTTTCATAAACACTGAAAAATTGAGCTAAGTTCTGTCTTCGATCTTTGATAGCACATATCTTCTATCGCATATCTTTGATAGCATAAATGCACTTCAGTCCAGGGAGCACATCCCATATGTTGACGGCGCCGCAAGTCTGCTTGTGAAAAGTATGGTTGAACGAATTGATCTATAAGTTGTCAAATTTTTCGCCCACAAAAAATGTGCCTGATTAATGCTTGAGCATTGCTTCGCCACAGTTTCCCGATCAGCATCCGCAGGGATTTTAGGAAATTTTACTCAAAATGGCTTGAAACGGCCTCTTATTCTTTCGAAGTAAATTTACATCAAGCCTTGACTCGGTGTCCATCCACTACCCCTAAAACTTAGGATGATGAAGATCGCGCCTCGGTAAACCGCAAGTATACTACCTTTTTTTTTTATCAAATTCACTTTTTGTGAAGAAACGAAAACGAATTGAAATTACTCTCAACATAAAAACTCTTTGTGTTTTTAGAGCGACTGACACTGCAAGATTTTAGGCTACCCACAATAGTGTGCTCAAGTGCAGTTTTCTAAAGTTCATTCGTTCAATCTTGTAGATATCAACTCGATATAGTATGCTTGCGCTGCCGAGTACGCTCGGCAAATTTGCGTGTAAACAGGTAGAACCCATGTTGCAGGCGGTATTTCGCGCTTGCATGTGGCGGGTACAGGTATAGCTATTTGATCACGCCCAAATTGTCGCGCAATCCCGGTACCGCAAGCGCATTAGATTGAGCACAAAATCTTTGACTGCGCGCGACATCTTATCACTTGTTTGTATATATGAAGACCAGTGCGTCACCTCTGCTTCGCAGAGGCTCGCACTGGTTCTACTCTATATGTCTTACTTATTCTTGCCTAATAATGGCTTTGAAGCTCACCGCGAAATGCTGACTATCGCGAATAAAATGTAAACAACTATTCATTCTAAGGGCCGCATGCACTAACCTCCCCGCTGGGGAGGGGATCGCAGCTTAAAAGAAAGCTTTATATTTCGAAACTCCAGATACCTGGATTTCACGTTGTGTACCTATCCGTAAGCATTCCTACTACCCTTCACTATGAACATGTTGAAGAGGAGCGAAAAGCTGTACGAACCGCATTTTCCAGCTTTTGTATGATCCCTGACGATCCCCGGCGCCTTTCTTCAAAGTCATTTTTCTTTCTCCGAAGTTAACGAAGACCTTCCAAAGTTGTACTGAACATGTAACACCACAGTGCTAAGCATGCTGCTGATAAGAACAAATGATGTTTTGAAGTCATGAAATTTGCAGTGATCCACAGGTCGAAATTTGAGGTTTACCGAAAAACTCGACTTTTCAGAAACTCATTTGTTCTCATCAGCAACATGCTTAGCACTGTTGTGTTAGATGTTCAGTACAATTTTGGAAGGTTTTCGTTAACTTCGCAGAAAGAAAAATGACTTTGAAGAAAAGCGCCGGGGATCATCAGGGATCATACAAAAGCTGGAAAATGCGGTTCGTACAGCTTTTCGCTCCTCTTCAACATGTTCATAGTGGAGGGTAGTAAGGATACTCACGGATAGATAGACAGCGTGAAATCCAAATCTCTGGAGCTTCGAAATATAAAGCTTCCTTTTAAGCTGCGATCCCCTCCCCAGCGGGAGGTTAAAGCATGCGGCCCTAAGAGTTTTTTTATGTAAGATCGGTGATTTCGCGTGGATGTAACTTTTCGCAGAAGAACAAATGCAAGTTTGAATAGGTTTTGAAACTTTTTTTTAGCTTGGTAGTCGCCATGAGGACAATAGTTAAAGTGAGCTACGTCTCTATGCAAAAATCTTCTCAAATGCTCAGGTAAATCCATGGCGGATTGACCATTTACGCGAACACTTCTTTTTGGCGTCGTTTCCGTAAATTAGCAAACCTTTGGTCACTTTTTGGTCCAAAGTCCATGACTTACACATCAACCTGCTAAACACATCCACGGCTTTGCAAAAAAGCGTTGTTACGGACCCAATTTTGCGGGCCAGAAGCTAAGTGGATCCGTTTGACGCGCAAATTCTGAGGGACCCACCCAGCGAATCCGTTCGTGCTTTTGCATGGTGGAGTTCTACGTTGGTAGCATGCGCTATGCAAAATTTGAGCTCTGGATGTTGGCTGGAACCCGCTGTATGAATTTCGTTACAGACAGACAGACAGACACACACACAAAGTCACGTAAACACCCTTAGCCCGTTATTATAAGTTATGATTGTTCCGTTTTTGTGACTGCGGATTGCATTGCTGAGGCAAAACGTCAATGATCTGTCCACACGATGACGAATTGGACAAGGACGGCCACCAAGATTTAAAATCAACCTCGAAGAAAACGTTTTTGGTGAAGCTTACAAGCGAATTAGCCAGACATTTTGATAGATGGGCCAACTGAAAAGACTAGCCTATAATCCTGCCCCTTGATGCAAACGCCGCCACCGCAGAGTAAGATAGAGATGGCCAAGCTACGGGGAGTATAAATGAAAGCGCTTGCTCTGCGGTCTGCACACAAACGAAACAGGCATCAGATAAAACGGATCAAACGGAGGGGGTTGATAGCGAGAGAATCCAAAAGGCAATATTTCATTATGGCAATTTGGTTTTATTAACATTTTCACATATATGCAATGCCCGTGTTCTTTATGGTCTGGAAATCGATAAGCAATGGGTGAAGTAGGCCAGACATGTTATCGAACGGAACAACAAGTCATTGAAGCATTCTTCAGTTGGTACTTTTAGAGAAGTTTATTATATTACATCACTCATGGATAGCGGCGGAGATCAAGTTTCCCAATCGCATTCGTGGACATCCCCGGTATATCTGTTTCATCTAATTGTAAAAGGACGGGCATACTTCACGCGATTGCAGTCGCTACGCGATTTGAAAAATCGTCAAAAGTCTCCAGATCCAACAATAGCAAACTGCGCATGCAGAGTGTATATAACCTACGTAGTCTGATAATATGCCCTATCTTCTGTACATTTGGAATGTGCATACATTGAGTTAAGGAACCGGAATATTGCCAAATCGCTTCGCGGCTAAAATCGCTTAAAGTATGCTCAACCTTTAGGCCCCGGACAGACTTCACGCGATTTGACCGTCGCGACTGAATCGCGACGAGACAACTGTTACAACATCATTCCATGCCGATCAACTTGCATTTCGGTTGTGATACTTTTACAGCCCGAAATTTTTGAATGTGAAATGAAAATGAATGAAAATGTCGGCGATTGAGTCGCGACGATCAAATCGCGTGAGGTCGCGACGATCAAATCGCGTGAAGTCTGTCCGAGGCCTTACGTAGACTAAGTACCCAGATATTGAGAGCGGACGAGCTGCGACTCAGTTCCGGCCGAGCGCTCGCAGCTCCCGCGTGCCGGCCGTGAATGGACGTTTGGACGGTCGTAAACGAGCAGCCGGGCTCGCGCGTAAAAAGCCGCGCTTCGGCCGGAAGAGGGCCTCGACGCGGCCATATTGCTTCGTACTGGATCGTCTGAGCACCGCCAAAAGAGAAAATCTTACAATGGAATGGTCAGAAGTCGAAGTTGCTACTCCATACATGCTGTATACCATTCAATGAAGCAAAGAATGCTGATTTCAAATCCGTCTTTCATATCTGCAAAGCGCTTTTTAGGCGAAGTTATGAGCAGCTTTACTGCGAAAAAATCATATATAAAAATTGCGAAATTAGGCACATTATTGCTTTTTCAGCTCACCTCTATGGACGGTTCATATGAAGTGACGTACTTGCATGTTTTGGTCCAACACTGAGCCGAGAATGGCTTTACGCCATGCTTGCACTTTACCCGCACAATTTCTTAGCAAAATAATTGCCTTCAACGGCTTATAATTTTGCCCACAAAAGGGCTCTGCAAAAGGAAGATAGATTTAGAGTCAGCGTTTTATGTTGCATCTAATGGTATGCAGCTTTTATGGATTGGTCACTTCAGCTTCAGACCATTCTCTTGTCAGCTGCTTCCATGAAGACAACACAACAAACACCAATCATCCTACTATAATAACGCGCTAAGGGTGTTTACGTTTTTTTGTGTGTGTGTGTGTCTGAATGTCTGTCTGTCACGAAATTCATAGCGCAAGTTCCAGCAAAGGTCTTGAGCCCAAATTTTGCATAGCGCATGCTACCAGCATAAAAGTCCACCATGCGAAAGCACGAGCGGATTTGTTAGGTGGATTCCTCAGAAATTGCGCGTCAGCCGGGTCCACTTTGCATTTGGCCCCCAAAATTAGGTCCGTAATTCCACTTTTTGCAGAGTCGTGGACGTTCATGGCAAGTAAATGTGCAAGTCATGGACTTAGGCCCAAAAAAGTGATCAAAAGTCCATTACTTTGCAAAAACTGCGCTAAAAAGTATTGGTTGAGTAAATGGTCAATTTATCAAGGTTCTACCAGAGCATTTGGCGAGATTTTTGCACAAAGATATATCTCACGGTGACTGCTGTTCTTATTGCAACTGTCAAGACATGGTAAAATCAAAAACCTATAAAAATTTGGGTTTGTTCTCCTGCAAAAAGTCTCATCCACGCAAAATCACCGATTTCACATGAAAAAGCTTTCGGAATGAGTAGTTGTTTACATTTTGTTCGTGATAGTCGGCATTGCTCGGTGAGTTCCAATGCCATCATTACGCGAGAACGAGTAGGGCCTAGATAGTAGAGCCAGTGCGAGCCTCTGCGAAGCAGAGGTGACGCACTGGTTTATGATAACTCCTTTATCTTCTGTCCAAGATATCATCCTGCTATAATAACGCGCTAAGAGTGTTTACGTGTTTTTGTGTGTCCGTCTGTCTGAATGTCTGTCTGTCACAAAATTCGTAAAGCGTGTTCCAGCCGACGTTCTGAGCTCAAATTTTGCATAGCACTTGTTACTAGCATGAAAGTCCACCGCACAGAAGCACAGATTTGTTGGGCGGGTTTCTTGGAAAATGCGCGTCAAACGGATCCACTTGGCTTCTGGACCGTAAAACTGGGTCCGTTTCCACTTTTTGCAGAGTGGTGGATGTTTATGGCAAGCAAATGTGCAAACCATGAACTTAGGCCCAAAAAAAGTGATCAAAAGTCCATTACTTCACGAATACGACGCCAAAAAAGTATTGGTTGCGTAGATGGTCAATTTTCCCAAGGTTTTGGCAGAGCATTTGGCGAGATTTTTGCACAAAAATGTAGTTCACGGTGACTACTGTTCTTATGGCAACTGTTAAAACCATGGAAAAATCAAAAACCTATAAAAATTTGAGTTTGCTCTCCTGCAAAAAGTTTCATCCACGCGAAATGACCGATTTCACATGAAAAAGCTTTCGGAATGAATAGTTGTTTACATTTTGTTCATGATACTCGACATTGCTTCGTGAGTATGCCATCATTATGCAAAAATGAGTTGAGCCTAGATAGTATTGCCAGTGCGAGCCTCCGAGAAGCAGAGGTGAAGCAAGTTTGTATTGCCATCTATCGTTTCAGTGTTGTTCTCAGGCACCTCTCCCAAAGTTTGGAACTCAGTTTTTTTGGAACTCACATTACTTGTTGTTTCCATGTTGTTCTCGGAACAGCCATGCCTCTGAAACATTCGGACATCGCTGAAGTGACCACGTTTTATAGCATGAAATTACATTACTCGGAGTCTACGAATTATCATTTTTATACTTTAACCAGTGCTTCACCTCTGCTCCGCAGAGGTTCGCACTGGCATCGTGAACCGTGGTAACTCACTTTCTGAGAGCTTGTCTCTCAAATCATTGTTCGGTTTATTGCAAAGTGAGCCGTAGTTAAAAATGAACCATACTCGCTATCTTAACCTCACATGATGTTTAGTATCGTAAATCATTCCTCACTGTAATTTCGTAACGGACAAACTCCACACAACTTCAGATTAAGCCGCTTATTATAAGTCATGATGCTCGCACATCTCTTTTAGAAGGGAAAACTACTAATGATGAAAACAACTCTGTTGCTCTCTAGAGGGCCTGGTACAGATGTGGTGCTGCGTTGCTGCCGGTACTGCTGCCGGTAGCGCGCTTCCATCCATGAATACCGTCCCAGTGAAAAATCCAACCGTACCTACGCTTCTGTTGAATGAAAATTAGTTTTGGCTGATCGTAGCGAAATAAAAAAAAATGGGGTGTGTGACGTTTCGCACGACCGTAATGCTTTTCCTACAGGACCGTCGCCGCGCGCGACACACCCTGCGGCGGCTTTTGCGTAAGCAAAACAGGGGGAGGAAAGATTTGCGGCGTGCATTACATGTTGAGGCAAGTCAAAATCAGGGAGACGCTGGAGACCGCCCGTGCGAAAAGACCGTCTCCCAAATAATGGCAATTGTGTTAACTTGCATATCGCTAATCAGAGAGGCATTGCAAGGCCATTTGGCCAGGGATTGGCCATTTGCAATGCCTCTCTGACCCAGGACAAAGTCCGCGGATCAACCATTGCAAGGGTCGCGGGGCGGCCGCTGTTGCGATTCAAGGGCCGCTGTTCGGCCTTACACAAACTACGCCTCCGAATTGGAGCCGCGGTCCGGCCCAACCTGGCCAATCTCTTAAATTGAGGTCGCAAGCCAGTCGAAAGACCTTTTAAAGCCGCGGTTCGTCCGCTCCCAGTGTCTGAGTAAGTAACATTGATTTGAATACAGTAAGTAAATCCTGAAGTAATGGACTAATTACGTATGATCAATCTCTTAAAATAAGAATGATTGTGAAAGAGGATAGAAGCCCAACTTGGTGGTTATTTTCTGTAAGGATTTGAAATAAAAAAAGACTTTTTTAGCATGTCGTCATAAGCGTGTTCCATACTCGAACGAAAATGATGCTTACCCAGCTGCTTGCGTTGCAAACAATCGAGGACGAGTTTTGCTTTTGCGCTTTGTAGAAATACTTTGTCTAATTTGATAAAATTTATGTAGAGTTGAACTGAAATTGCCGCAAAAGCGTGACATCTACCTCCTCTTACTTGTAAGAGTTTAGTACAACATTGTATAGGGAGATTGTGTCACCGAGCTGAGCACAATGATTTTGTGAGTAAGCTACGTAATGACAACTTGCAAACAAACTTTAAGATTCAAATGAAAGTGTGTTATTTGAATACTTGCTTATCTCAAACGCTCTGTAGGTTTGGCCAAAGCGAAAAAAGGACTGTTCAACCCTGTAATCGGATACGGCTATGTGTCTTTATGGGATAGGCATTCTGTAGATATGCTGTATTTTACGTATGCAGATTTCCTCATTCTCTTAATACAGTCCTTGGAAATTGAAAGTTACTCAACTATCTCTTTTGGGCACTGTTTCCTCAGAAACTATTTTCTGGCTTTTCTAAATGGTGTGTGAAGACAATACAGGGCTTACTCAGACAAATCACCGGAACTTCCGAGGGGCAAGCGAAATTTGCAGAAATTTCGCAGGGCTTTGTTCACTGTTGCAAAAATGAAAACGTTAGATTCGAACTTTCGCGAGATTTTCGGCCAAACTGGTTGAATACTGGAACTTCCGCAGGACATTCTTCAAAATCCTGCGGAATTTCCGAAAGCCAGAGGTTTCGCAACACTTTGGCTTGCCAGAACTTCTGCAGGACTTTGATGTGTTGTCCAATATGATGTTGCTTTGCCAACAACTAGAGTGCATTATCAAACATGTCAGTCGTGGTGCAGAAGATAGTAGATGAGTCTCACAGTCAATAGAGTAAGGTTCAAATCTCGCTTAGGTGTTCTCTTTCACTGTTGTAGTTCGATTTCGGAACTTCCGCAAGACCTCATTTCGGAATTTCCGCAGGTGACCCGGCGGAACTTCCGCAAGCGCTCTGCGAAAGTCCCAGTGATTTGTCTGAGTATCAAATACAGTTGCTTTCATGATTGAGCCAACACCAAGATTATTGGCATTCATACGCAAATCCTGACTGCAAGACTCACTCAGAGTCGTGGAGATTACTCCTAATCTCAAGCAACGTGTGCGCAACAAGGCATATGACCAGGCATGTAGCGTTCCTGATTGCGTAATTTGCGAAATAGTGACGGGGACTACTTGCCTCTAGTACTGGCTCTGGTTTATCGTAATAGTTGTAAGCTATGTGGGGAGGAATATGTGGGAGAGACGGGAAGGCCTTTATGAGTTAGGATTAAAGAACCGGAGACGGGTTGCGAAGACCAAAGCTATCAGCCCCCTTGGACACGCATCGCGAGCTATGCCATCAGGACAAAGAAAATCCCATGTTTCGGTCAACGTTCTGTCACCGGAAACCGAGGTGTCAGCACGAAAGACGCTCGAGGCGTGCTGGATTCTATCTTGGAATCCCAAAATGAACAAAAAACGAATGCACCGCCGTAACGACTGAACTCACGGCTTTAATGGAGACATGCAAATTTTAATCTGTGCGTAGTCTTCAGAGACTTGCCTCACTCATTGTTAGCGCATCCCAGTCAGCGGTGGTTCTTAGCCGAAAATCTATATATATATATATATAAATATATATATATTAGGTCATTCCGAAAGTAATTTCGCTTTTTTCAAACGGGCGCTACATTTGATGGAACAAAGGTTTTTGAGAGATTTTGGAAGCATTCGATGCAGAATTTCATTCTCTTTCGAATGGTTATGAAATTTTTGCAAAACAATGAATGAGCCTTCAGAAAATAACCAAAATCTGGGACCCATGCTTTTTGAGATGGTCAAGTTTCACGATTTTTTAATACTTTCCTGTCAATCCTCAGAAGGAGTTCAAGTAACGGTTCGATAGAGTAAACCTTATAAAATACAAAACTACTTTTTCTCTTCCTCGTAGCTCGCCGTAATTTTTTGAAAGATTTTTCAACAAACCATTGGATTTTGGCAGGTCCACCTCAGTCACATTCGCATCAAACATCATAATTTATCGTAATTTGAGGCTACCAAGATAGTACTATGAGCTAGCATTAATTTTACAAAGCAAGTGAGGGTTTACGGGTTCGAAATATGAAATTTCGAGTTTTTAAGGTACAGCCTGGGGCTCGCTAAAAAAAAGGGCTATGGTGATTTCTCCCCGGAAACTAAACGAATCGGAAACAAAAAACACCTGTTAGAAAGAGGAGAAAATGCTGAATCGAATAGTGCGCGAGCTGCTCTTCTTTTGATGTTCTACGAAGATTTAGCTGCTCAAGTATGGAAATCGGTAGCATCAGTTAAAATTCTGCTAAAAATGTATGACAAGCTGTGGAAAGGAGAGAAAAGCAGTACTGTATTCTGCAAGGTTTACTCTATCAAACCCTTACTTGAACTCCTTCTGAGGATTGATAGGAAAGTTTTAAAAAATCGTGAAACTTGACCATCTCAAAAAGCATGGGTCCCAGATTTTGGTTATTTTCTGAAGGCTCATTCATTGTTTTGCAACAATTTCATAACCATTAAAAAGAGAATAAAATTCTGCATCGAATGCTTTCAAGACCTCTCAGAAACCTTTGTTCCATCAAATGTGGCGCCCGTTTGAAAAAAGCGAAATTACTTTCGGAATGACCTAATATATATATATACAGGGTGTCCCAAAAAAATGTGAACACTGTTCAATCGTTAATAACTCCGTTGCTTTCATGCCTTTCATCGAGGTTGAGGCACCATTCTGTAGAGCGAGGTTCAACTTAGATTTGTAGTATGGAGCGAATTACCGATCGTTGTTCGTTACCGTAGGATTACGGTACCAACTTTTAGCATGTGGATCTATTGTGAAATATGCCATTTGACAAAATTTATTTCAAAAATTCTGAAAAATCGTGTACTAGGGTTTTCGCGCGCGCTGATTCCATTACACAACTTTTTACGATTGTTTTTAGCTTTTTTGACGATGCAGTCACATTTCTGATAAATGCTGGAAATTCAGACATCGCGGTTTACCCGAGATAACCTTGGAAAGAAGCATCATAGTAAAGTGAAAATTCCATATTCGAACTCAGCGGCTTCCATTACCATAGTGTACGAGTTTGAGGCTTGTTTGGTTTTGTTCCGAGGAGAATATGGCCTCCAATGGCCTAAAATCCTTGTCGAAGTTCCTACCGTAATCCTACAGTAATGAAGAGAGATCGACGCTTCGCTCCATACTACAAATCTAAGTTAGACCTCGCTCTATAGAATAATGATTCAAACTCGGCGAAAGACATGAAAGCAGGGGAGTTATTAACAATCAAACAGTGTTCACATTTTTTTGGGACACCCTGTATATATATAAAACTCAAAAATTGTCAGTTTGGAGGGTATGTGAGTTGTAGAAGGAGCGATTCAACCAATTGAGCTGAAACTTTGCACACACATGAATTCTACCCCTGCGCAGTTTACAGGCTACTTTTTGTGGCGAATCGTCAGGTCCCTCCATTGATTTATTGATTTGTTTACGTTTTCTAAGGAATTGAAGGCTTATCATGTTCAACTAAGCATTTTCTCATAATCATGTGAAGGACGGCAGTGAAGCCCTTTTCACTCAGATTCACGAGGATGCGGTGAAATGAAGCGGATGCGCAAGGTAAGTCATCCATAACATGGAAAAGGGGGAAGGGGTTGCGCAGTGCAGTAATTTTGCTGGGAGCGGTAGCATCTATCTTCTCCCCTATGAACAATAGCCCGGGCTGGACCGGGGAAGCCAACTAGTGCTAAATAATTTTGGTGTTGGCTCAATCACAAAAGCAACTAATTCGATATGCCAGGATTCATTGAAAGTCGAACATGGAACATCGAATACAGTATCGGGTGCACTAGCATCTCCACTCCCGCGCAACCGCCTCGCTTGAATTCTGCAACTTTTTCGCGAGCATGCTTTCTAATCACTTTCCCACCACGAGAATATGGAAGGCGGAGTCCCAGCCGACTAAAAATAACTAGAGAGCATGTTCGCAAAAGAGGTGCGTAGTCCAAGCAAGGCGGCCGCGTGGGAGAGGAAATGCTGGTGCACCCGACATAAATATTGTATGCATGACATGCCGTCACGCATGTGCGCTGCTGCTTCCGCTGTTGTTTGAAATCGGTCCACGTTATGCTTTCCTAAAATGTTTTTCTTGACGACTTAGTAATTTAAAGGAATGCATCAAAGAAAACTCTAAGGATGCATCAAAGAATATTGTTTGTTTTGAGACTATGAGTGAACGAATAGAAGTAAGATCCAAAAGCATCTGAAATAACTCCAGTACAGTGCGCAAAAAGTCTTTTTTCGCTGCTAAATTAGCTTGAAACTAAACGAGAAATGCAGCATAGCGCATAAAAAACAAAAAAAAATACTTCTCTATACATATAAAACTCAAAAATTGTCCGTTTGGAGGGTATGCGATTTATAGAAACGCGCGCCGCTCAACCGTTTGGGCTGAAAGTTTGCACACAGGTGTTTTCGACCCCGGAGACGGTTTTAGGCTACTTTTTGCGGCGATTCATTGGGTCCTTCTATCGATTTATTGATTTGTTTACGTTTTTCTAAGGAATTGAAGGCTTATTATGTTAATCAGGCATTTTGCCATAGTCACGTAAAGGAGGGCGGTCAGGCCCATTTTTATCTCAGAATCACGAGGATGCGGTTTCGAAGCGGATGTCCCAGGGTAAGTTATCCATAACATACAGAGTGTCCCAAAAAATGTGCACACTGTTTAATCGTTAATAACTCTCTTGCTTTCAGGTTTTTTGCCGAGTTCAAGGTACCATTCTGTAGAGCGAGGTTCAACTTAGATTTGCAGTGTGGAGCAAATCACCAATCACTTTTCATTACTGTAGGATTACGGTATGAACTTCCAACATACAGCGTCACTGTGGAAAACTGACTCACTTGTGATAAAATAATTTCAAAGAAATCTGAAAATCTGTGTATCAAGGTTTTCAGGCATGCTGATTTCAGTAGATAACTTTTCATCAATTTTTCGAACTCTCTTGTTCGCGTATTCACATTTTTGAGGGAAATTAAGAAAACAATTTTTACTCTAAATCTGAAATAACTTATGAAAGAAGCACTATACTAAGGTGCAAACTTCATATTTAAAATCAGCATCTTCAACGAGGCCAGTTTACAAGTTTCTGGCTTGTTTGGCTTTCTTTCTGAGGCAAATTGCGCCTTTTAATGGCTTAAAACCCTCTTCGAAGTTCCTGCCGTCATCCTACAGTAATGAAAAGCAATTGAAAAGTGATTCGCTCCATTCTGCAAATCTAAGCTGAACCTCGCTCTATAAAATGGTGCTTTAAGCTCTACAAAAGATATGAAAGCAAGAGAGTTATTAACGATCAAACAGTGTGCACATCTTTTTGGGACACCCTGTATAAAGGGGGGGGGGGGTGGGCTCGCAGTGCAGGAGAACACTGGCCCGGTCCGGACCGGGAAAGCCAACTAGTTGCACATAATTTGCCAAAGGGTTCAGTATTTTTGGAAATAAAAATCAGTAGCAAGAAAGCAAATACGAATTAGAATTGACAAAGAAAATTACGATTACTCAAGTCGATATAAGGAACGATGATGCGATCTGTGTTTATGATGAACAAAGCCCTCAGTTTCTCATTTAAAAACTTGGAAAAAATAACGTGTGCTCGTTTTTTTTGACATTTTGAAGAATACGTACACGTAACTTTGAAGCTAAAAATGACGCTTGCAGATGAACACCTTTATCTACTCTTACTAACCGTAAACTCCATCTCCATTCACGTGAAACTTTGGATTAAAGCTAATAAGCGATAAAAAAAATTTTTTCTATGGATCACAAATTGGCGACCAATCGAACAGTTTTATGAAATGCCACATAAAGTAGCTCAAAACATTCGTTTAGGCAAAGATGGATGTGTGAAGTTTCAGCTTAGACGATGCATATGGCCGCAACCG
Source organism: Cylicocyclus nassatus (assembly GCA_958299035.1). Lineage (NCBI taxonomy): Eukaryota > Metazoa > Nematoda > Chromadorea > Rhabditida > Strongylidae > Cylicocyclus > Cylicocyclus nassatus. Next base: position 70,654,257 of record CATQJL010000305.1, on the reverse strand, counting down.
TTGAATTAAAGGGTAATACAGATTGTCCCAAAAAATGTGCATACTGTTTGATCGTTGATAACTTTGGTGCATTGATATCTTTCGCCGATCTTTAGGATTACTGTGGAAACATTTAGCGTGCGAAACCATCATGATTCATGTCGCCCAGGAGTTTTTTTCTAAAAAATCAAAAATCGCACATGCTGATGCCACCGCAGCACTTTTTGCGAGTATTTTTTTCTGAGGTTTATCGATAGTGTAATCACATTTCTGACAAACATTAGAGAAGCATTTCAATGGTTTAAGTAGAGCAACTTACAGAAAAAAGATTACAGTAAACCGCGAATTTCATATTTGAAATCAGCGCCTTTGATCAGCCTAGAATAAAACTATATTTTATATAGCCTTCTTAAAGGCAAAGGAAAATATGGCTCCTAAAGAGCTGAAATCGTCATCGAAGTTTTACTTCAATCTTACAGTAATGAAGGGTGGTAATTCGCTCTATACTGTACTAAGTGAAGTCAGAACCACAGGAATACACTTAGAAATCGGTGAAAGACTCAAATGCAAGAAAGTCCTTAATGATCAAACAATGTGCGCATTTTATGAGACACCATGTATCTATTAGGTTGGCGCGAAAGTTCTTGCGTAATTCATAAAATTCAATAACTTTGCAAAACGTGGCACTAAACTGATGGTTTAGTATCTCGAAAATAAATGAAAAGAGATTTGCGCTTCATAACAAATGTTCAAGCTGAACATATTTTTTAAGTTAGCCACTGAGAACGAAGAAAAAATGACGACTTGGAAAATGCGATCTTGAGTTTGGTGCTTCAAAATCGCGGAGGGCCGCTAGCTAGCCCAAAAAAAATCTGCAGAATATCCTTACACACTAAAAGTCCATATGTAATGTAGCAGGTTTCGGTCTTCTATGGCAGGGCAAAAAGAAAAGTGAAAAAGTCATTTCTGAGAAAATCCCTTATCACCGTACTTTTTGCAGCAAAAACACTGCTTACCGTTCCGAAAAACAATGCTCTAGTTAAGCACAAGGTAAAAAATCTAGTTTCAAAAGTTTATCTGTAAAAGGACTGCAGCGATAAAGGCGGTTTTCTTGTAATTATGACATTTCCAAAAAACTTTTTGCTTTGCATTTCCATAGAGATAAGTCTGCCAAAGTAACATATGGACTTTTGGTGTGTGAGGAATTTTAACAAATTTCGGAGTTAGATAGCGGTCCTTCGCAATCTTCTAGCAGCAAACTCAAAATCGCAAGTCATAAATCGTCATTTTGAAGCTTCCTTCTCGATGGCTAACTTATAGAATGTTTAGCTCAAGCATCTGTTAAGGAGCGCAAGGCTTCCTCTATTTTTTTTTGATACTAAAACATCATTTGGCGCTACTCTTTGGAAAATCATTGAATTTTGTTTGCATAACGCAAGAACTTTCACGCCAAACCAATATATCAGTGGCGGTCCCAAGATTTCCGTTTTTTTTTGGGAAGGGGGGGGGGGGACAAAAATTGACCACGCACTCCGAAAAAATTTTGCAGATGCTTCTCGAGGTTTTTTCTCGAGATCTCGGGCCCATAACCTCTAAAATTTAGGAAAACGGGCGTGGCGGCAACCACGCTTTTGAAAAATTTTTTTACAAGGATAAAATGAATCTTAAAAATTTCTTGATAGTATTTTAATATTTTACTAGGATAAACAAGTCATTTGCACATTTTTTTCAAACTCATGTACCGCTTGTGTTTGATGCTCAACCATCTGTCACGGCATTCTTAACACGGACTATAGCCAAAACTCGGGGGAATTATTTGTCCAGGATCAACTCGGCAAGAGGTTTAGGTGTTGATTAGCGTTGCTAACAACTCATGGCCTTTATGACTTTGCGGCAAGCTTCTAGGTGGATAGATTCCCTCAAGCACTGGTTCCTATAATCGAGTTTCAGGTTTTTCCAGCGTGTGTTCAAGATCATATTAAAAAACAGGACTGCGGAAAGAGGAAGATGTTTGGCATTGAATACTATTTAGCTTGTTTGTCTGCTTTCATTCTGAGGAACTTGCGGGTAGGTTCAAAAATCAAAGAAGATTTACACCGTAATAACAAACGCAATGAAGGGAAAGTCTCTGTTTTCGAGTTTTTTTTGGCAGAAATTGATACTTCTTATAAAGTAGAGCCGACAACGAAACGTAAAACCGAACTTCGATGGTTAAAATTAAATATTTGCAATACATAACTGCATATTTGGAGAAAATTATGATTGCAAAGGCCGGGATTCGCGGTCTTACTTTTCGTTTTTTTTAATTTCGAGACTAATAAAATATAGTATTAGGTTGTCCCGACAGTTTTGTCGGTTTTTTCAAACCGCTATAAAACCATGCACAATAAAGACCTGAATGAGTTTCAGAATGCATTCAATGCAGCTTTTTCTTCTTTTTCAGATGGATACATTTTCGAACCACAATCTTGTATGCTTTCTTTGATAATTGCCAAAATTCTCCACCTGCCAATTTTTTCTGCTTAAACTTAGGCGAATTTTTAGGAATTTCATTCCATGGTTTCGGAAAGGGTTAAGTATGGGTCAAATAGAGCAATTCTCGGGCTATATGGCAATGTTTTAAGATTCTCCCAATCTTCTGTCTTTAGCTTCAAAAAATTATTTTTTCCGAGGTCTCGATTTTTGCAAAGTCATAAAACACGCAACCGCAGCAAAATCTGAAAGCTTCTAAAATTTCTGCGAATTGAAACTCGATTGGTAATAAACGATAATTATGCAACGTAACCAAGTTTGATTTGTTTCGAAAAAGCAGCTTTTTGGAATTTTCGGTACGTTTACGTGGTAAACGCAATCAAAAAGCAGCGGTTTTTCTTCAATAAATAATTATAACGGACTTGAGAAACGTGTTCCATTTAATTTAAAGTAAATACAATGTAGCCAAAGATTTGCTCTACATAACAGCTACTAGCGCTCTTTGAAAACAACAGGATAAAAATTTTCAAAATTCAGGAAAGATTTGGCGTTAGTGCTGAACTGCTCAAAAAGCCATGGAGATAGCATTGCAAAGACAAGGTAGATCAGAGAGCACATTTAGCTGTAAGAAAGAGGATAAAAATCTGAATCAAGTGATACCTAGATCGTCCCTGAATTGGTATTCTTTGGGTTTTAGTGGGCGATGAAAAAACCGACAAATTTTCGGGACAACCTAATACATATGGAGTACATGTATATACAAAAACGGCAAAAAAATTTTTTCAGGTTTTTTCGGGCTATAGTTCGATTAATCTGATTGCGCCATGATCACTTCCTCCGGCTTCGAGCTTCCGGTTAATCATGACTTTCGAGTCATTTTTACACAATATGTGAATCTGCACACTATGCGCTGCAACCGACCACATTCTTACTGTTAGGTTGATGCATAATTCCTGCACCAAAATAGGTACAGACCGCAATAATCCAGAATAATCCTATACCCAAATAGGATTCCAAAAAATCATTAGATAGAACAAGCCTAGCTCTACAAGATAGTGCTTAAATATCTGCACCAGCTTTGATCCACGCGAAGTTTTGTGCCGAAAACTGAAAAAAAAACCCATGCGTTCGGAAACCTTAAGACCAATCAAAACAAAATTGTAACTTTGTTCAAAAAGCTCCTACAAAATTCCTTCCTTGCTCACGCGTAGACCCGCGTAAGAGAATTACCTATGCGGTTGCTGTATTTTTTTCTCAGCTAGACGATGAGAAAACGAAGTTTTCTAAGTTTTTGCCAAATTAGTGCTGAGATATTCTAGCACTAATAATTGTATAGTACATGCCGTTAGCAGTGAAATTTTACATTTTCAGCCTTCTAGAACACTTATCCACGAGAAATGATGAATCTAGCTCTCCTTCCGAATTTTTCTTGCCTAATTGCTAAAAATTCCATATTTCTCGTAAACAGCTGCTGTAAAGAGCTGAAGATTCACACTCACGCTTCTAAGGTCCTATAGTATACAACTGTCATGCTAGAACACCTCAGCATTGTTTTGGGAAAAACATGAAAAACCTCGTTTTCTCAGTTTCTAGCTAAGAGAAAAATACAGCAACTGCATAGAGAAATGTCTAATACGAAATGACAATGCATGAGCAAGTTAGGGAATTCAAAGGATTTTTCTGAACTAACTTCCAATTTTTTCTTGGTTTTTCGAGGGCGCTTGAATCTTCTTTATTTTTGGCTTCAATCTTCGCTTGAACCAAAGCTGTGCAAATTTTTAAGAGCTATCTTGTAAAGCTAGGTTTGCTCTATCTGATAATATATCGAATCCTATTTGGTATATAAGATTATTGCAGATTATTGCGGTCTGTACCTATTTTGGTGCAGGAATTATGCATCAACCTAATAGTAATCTTCGGTAAAGCCTTTCCAGTGTAACAAATGTAGAAATATGTAGTATCATGTTATTCGGAAAACGATGCGGGTTTCGTCGCAGAGTTTCAATATGAAGTCTTCGGGAAAGTATACATCACATCCTTTCAACATGCTCTTTTTTAGCAAATTGTAATCCTGAAAGGAATTAGTATTTGGCAGGGAATTTTTATAGCGCGCAGCCACAACCAGAACTGCAGAATAGCCACTCAAAATTTTTCAGGAACTTCTGAAAAACAGAAAAAATCGCAAAAAAAATCGACCATTTCCATTCATATTTTTGTGGACTGTAAGCTTCTTAAGTTCTCATTTTCCCTTTTTTTACTACCAATGCAGCTTAGGAGTTTCTACGTCAAGCAGTTCCTAATATCTCTGGTCTTTTTGGTAAAGCACAAAAAAGACATTAAAACTGTTTTTTGTCTTAAGGAAGCGTAGACGGCCACGACTGTTGATCATGTTTAGATCTCAGCATCCCTGCTCCAATGATTGATAGGAGGCATTACTATGGGTTTTGTAGGACAAGTCAGCATTTTTAACTATATTATCCTAAAATCATCTTTTTTGAAGAATGAGTTCAAGTCAAAACAATGTGTAACAAAAAATCTCTATTTCGAGGCAAGCAAAACGTTCCAGGAAAAGCAGAGAAAGCGCTTTTAGCTATTTTGCATTGCGCAAGCTGATCGTAAGAAGCGCAAACAAGTAAACGGTTGCTTTGAAAAAATGCCCTTACAGAAACCTGCATCGAACAACTCAATATTAACAACTATTAATATTAACAACTCAATATTTTGCGAACAACTCAATATTAACGCATAAATCCGAATGAAAAAAGAGAAGGAAACAAGGAATAATCACTAAAACATTCATGGCTCAAAGGCTTGTAGTACACTAACACTAGTGGAAAGGCAGCACTTCTTTGGCATACGCACAAAAATTTTTCTCGTTTTCTAGTCAAAGAAAAAAACAGGAAATTTACAAATAAATCTGAAGTGAGATGTAGAGGCGGGAACGAGTAGGAGATTTTTAGGTTTTTATTGAACAGACTTTTTTTTCTCTTTTCAGATGTTTTGATCTTTTTTTATTGCAACCAAACTTCAAAGTTGGTTTGATACTCAGATAATCTTGAGAGTTTATATTGTTTTATTGTAAAGCAGTAGAATTCCAGATTGTAGAAGAGATATAACTTAAACTTGCGCATAAAGTTGCTTTAGTGCAAGACTTATGTAACATCCCACACTCTCAAGTTCTCAACCGTTTCACGTAATCAGACTATATTTCTAGGAGCAGACAGCAAGGAGGTCGAAAAAAGGGTTGTATGTATCAGCTTGCATTACAGTTGGTATTCTTGTTATCGTTATCATCGTAGTGATATGCTTACTATGCTTCCCAAGTACTCCGCGGACGTAAGTTTTTAGCCCATTAGCAACTCATCAATCCAAATTCAAAATCGCTTTCGGGCCGTGTAGGAATACCACTGCAGTTTTTGGTTCCAAAAGAACTTAAAAGTTCTTCAATGATCTACAAATTTTGCACAAGCATGTGTAACGAAAAATTGCAAAAGAGACACTTTGATAAATCAGAGAAAGTACTTCAAATATGCTCAATTCAAAAATGTTGACCAAAGAGAGCGATCGCAGCAGAAGTGCTTGAATAGAAACAGTGAATTGTCGTAGTGTGAGATATTATATTTATCAATTCAGTGTGAGATTGTCAAGAACGCTGTACACGCGTGATCAACGAGCTTGATCCTTTTCTTACCTTTCTTAAGTAGTGAACCATTCGTGGATAGGTAACCACTCTAACTTCTTGAACACACATATGCAAAGCGAACTCTAAAATGAGTTTGAGCGGTTTTGACTTCCAGATACTGTTCTACATGCGTTTGTTATCATTTTCGCTTTTTGAAGAACAATTATGTACAGAGAAAATGATTGATTACATTTGGTTCTTACCTAGAATGCGAACGCTTCATGGTTCGGAACTTCCTGGAAACTGCTCCAGCTTAGATGATGTCGTGTTTACCTTGACATGCTCAGTTAATGTGCGAACGAGAGTCAAACGTGTTGATGCGATCTGGATTCTCTTCTACGATCCTCCCCCTTTGAAGGCTCCATCCGTACACCTCCCCCCCATTCTCCCACTTCCCATTTCACACTTTCTGCGGTAAACTGATTAAACTGATTGAGTAAAATTGCAGTGAACAAGCTTCCATAGCTCCAAAGAAATCTGGATGAGGCCCAAAGACAAAACCTTTTTTCATTTCTTGTTGCCATACATAAAATTAAAAGAAATGGGAAAGGTTATGAAATAGGACCAAATCCTGCACAAATTATTAGAGTAACTCCAACGTACAGCTAAATTGTGTGGGCCCATGAAAAACGTTACAAAAAGATTTAAAATTATTGATTGTTATAGAAGTCAAAGATATGAGCTCTTTCGTTGTGTGACACTTCAAAGTGGCTTCAGACTTATCGTTAAACACAACATTTTTATCTGATATGATTAAAAAGATGGCAATTTTTCAAAAGTGAAAGGATCAAATAGAAATATTGAGTGATATGAGCAAGTTTTTTTTAGCTAATGCATGTTCTTTTATATTTTCCCCTGTCTCAATAAGGCGCTTGATTTTTTGCATTGCGTAGAATGCGGTTAGAACTACAAATCAATTCAAGCTGTTCAAATTTTGGTGACAAAATTGTCATGTTTGCCATTCGAAGACTTGACAACTTTTTGGTTTTAAGCGTTTGAAGGCAAGCACCATGGGAATTGACTCAAATAAAGCAGAACAAAATTTGATGACATTACTGAAGTTGCCCAACCCATTATATTGGTGTTTTGACAAATCTGCAAATCTTTTTTGTTAGTGACACAAGTGTAGGAGAAATTAAGTGTTCCGATAATTACTTAGATATTTTGTGGGATTCACCATAATGTCACGATTTTGGCTCAAGCACGCTCGGCTTTCAGTAGCTAACCTGTGTGTTTCAAGTTTTCTTTCACGTGTTTCTTTGATTTAAGCTACTATACTTCCCCTAAGACATCAAACACAACAGTCAGAAGAAGGCTACTTTGGGAGAAGAAGGAGGATATAGACGGCATCAATCATACAAAGCAAAAAACTAGCCAAAGACCAGCATACTTGACATGCAGTCAGGCTTGCTAAGCGTGCACCTAAAAGAAACTGCTGCGCATCTATACACTTCATGAAATATGGCTTAACTCTGAGTACTGTGAAACATTACTGTTAGATGTATAAGTAGTTACTCTCTCGTCTGTTTTCAACACACATTCGAAAACTTCTTGGTAGAGGCCTTAGCAACCTGAAGGGATCTGGCCATTAAACATACAAAGAAGAGCTTTTGCCTTTTTTAATGACCTTTTATCTTACAGATCAGAAAAAGGTGAAATAGCGGATACGACAACAACACAAAAAGGCGAAGGAACGAAAGCGATAGAGAAGAAAAATGTTTATGTCCTTCCACAAGAATACCGTCTTCCAAAAACTCTTGTGCCTTGTAAGCATGATTGCTATACTCGCTTCATGACTAGGTGTCGTGTAAAATATAGGAGTTTTATTTCATTTTTTTGAAGTGCAACGCAATCTGGCTATAGGTCTCCCAAATTATCCTTTCAACACTTCAGCTCCAGAGAACACAACGTCAACAAGACTTTGCTGCGCAAACGTAGCTAGCTTTGCATGTTTGTAACTAATCCAAATCTGCTTTTGTTCTTTTGTAGAAAGTTTCTTACACCCAAAGTTACCGACTGTACATGGAAGGAATTAGAAATAAGCAGATGTTTACAAATCGTTTGCGATGTTCAGCACTGCGCAATGAATTTCAAAGTCATCATCGGGCAAACGCGAGGGTGCATTAGAATTGGTGCGAACCTCTCTTTCGCAGAGGTGACGCATTGTCATCATTTGAACTTGGTCCAAAAGTCGTTTTCTAGGCTAGTAAACGAAACAAACCAAGCTCTACATAAAGGCGTTGAAACATTTCTACAAAGCAAGTTTCACATCATGTTCAGGAAAAAACGCAAAAATCCGTGAAAATTTTTCAAGAGAACACTCTTCATCTAACATCTATATGCATAGCTTGTTTTTTTTAGCTTCTGGAAAATAAGAAATTTTTCGCACTTTTCAAAAGCAATGCTGGAATCTTTCCCCATGATTCTGTAGCGTGATAATACTAACCACGACTTTTTACCCATTATCTCACGTTGACGACTGTTTGACACATCTGGTGTGTCAAGGTTTGGATATTCTAAAAAGGATACTATTTTAGGAAGAACTCACTTAGGAGTTACCCTTTGCGTCGGATCCAAAATCAACCTCCTTGTTTTTTGTCTTCCTTCCAGAGTCACCCTAGATATACTGCGAGTGGTAATATGCATGGTTTTTCAAAAAATTTGACTGCTTTGCGAAAAGACTTGGCAAAAGGCAAACAAGTAGAACTTTGTGTGATCGTCAGTGTGTTATAAGAGCGATAGCTTCCAAAAAATGTGAAACTTAACGTTAAAAAGTCCTAAAAACATTTTCTTATCTTTGGACTACTTCTATCTCCATTTATAATACAGAAGGTGTGCATATGAATTATATAGCTGAACGCAACAGATCGTGAACAAGCTAGAGGTTTGCTTAGGAATTATTCAACTAAAGTCTGAATTTTTCTGAGCTTTTAAACGTTTTGAGATTTCAAGTTTCAATTTAATGTAAAATAAACTTTGTGCGAATGTAGAGACCACTCTGTGGAGCTTGCTTTGTTCTATAAAAACCTGTTCTGAAGTTTCCTTAGAAGTCAGAAGAGAAGGCACTAAGGTAAAAAGTTGAAATGAACCGTGTCGAGTCGAAGTGGCCTTTCCAGATGAGACCCATACTGCTTTGAAGAGTATTAAGCGGTGATGCCAAATCTGCCTTCCAAATCTGCCAAGCGCCTCTGGACGCCGAGTTATGACCGTTCTTCGGAACGAAATATGAATGCAGAATTTAGGTAGAATTGATTGTTACAATCTTTCCAGCGCTCAGATAAAGCAATGTTAAGTATTAGCATAATAAATAAAATGTATCCATTGCATAAACAGCTCTGGTACTTGACATTAGACCATTTGAGCAAATTTGGGCGATTTTGCGTCAGTTTTGCGTTCAATTTACTGACCTGAAAAACGAGCATAACTCGGCGTCCAGAGGTGCTTGGCAGATTTGGAGAGCAGAATTGGAATCAACGATTAATGCTCTTCAAAGCAGTATGGGTCCCATCTGGAAAGGCCACTTCGACTCGACACGGTTCCCTGTTTAGTTTCCGTGTGTTGAGCAAATCCTTGGCAACCAGACACATATTGAACCTGCAAAAATCTTTGTTAAGGAAGAAGCAAGAACTCAAAAGCTTCACAGCGTTTTTCTTCAAACTTGTCTTTTTTTGACATGGCAATGCTCCCTTATGAGAATTGATAGGCATCTTGTCTAAAAAGGGATTGATAGAGAACTTTTTATAGATTATTTTGCACCCTAAAAAATCCCATAGGCTCTGCGCTACCGGGGGTTTTTTTTTGAGCGAGCGAAAGAGCAGCCACTTTTTGACCTCGCTTCAGCGGATGTGTGCATGCCTATTTACGAATTATGTAAATTACAATTGACGTGAGCGCCGAAAAGAAATTGGTGGATGAACTCTGCTAGTCCTTGCTTTACCCTAGCGCCTCCAACTTTGAAGTTGTCGATTACTTCTATTCGCAGAAAGTTATTACTTGTAAAAATCTATACAGAAAATTATTGTTTGACAATAAATTTTACTAGCAAAACGTTTTCTCCATGAAACTGAACTTATGCGTATGCTAGCCTGTTACACCCGTATTCCGCGACCAATTAAAAGACTTGACCTGAAGGGCTCAACATGGAGATTACCTCGCAAGAACGTATTTATAGGGTGAGAACGTACCTCGGTCGCTTGGATTTTTGGCCTAAAATCTCCTTACACTAAAAATTTACAGGAGTTTGATATGCTTTAGAAAGCGCAAGAAAAGCACTTTCTTATGATGTTAACAGTACCGCGTCAAAGATGAAATTCTCTTAGAACAGTTGCTTCAAACATAAAGCAAAAAAATAGGACAGAACTTATGCAGCAACCTAATATATCAAATCAATTCAAAAGTTTGTATTGTTTTCCACCCATCTTCAAATCACTCAGATTAACACATTTCTGACCGCGCTGCACATGATCGACAGAAAATTATTGCAGATGCAGGTTTGCGACATCGAGTGCGGCAGAACAACCTCGCGCTTTTTTTAAGCTGAGAAAATCGCATTTTTGAGGGGATTCTGCTGATGCAAGACAAAGGAGAGTACAAGATCCGACCAGGAAACAAACTTACCCATTTTGAAAAACGAAAATCTTTCTTGTATAGTTATGAAAGGAAGGCTTAGGATACGGGCAAAATCACCGATTCAACCACTTTTAGACGCTAGTCACAAATATCCTGTTGATTTTGCAAAAACGCGCAATTTTCTAAAGCAATAGTGGGTATACTGTTGATAGATTTACTTATTTGAGTGTGATATTTGTGACCATCCTGCCAGATAACCCAAGGGTCTAAGTTTGAAAGATTCACAAACTTTAAAATTCGCCAATTCTAGAATGGTCACAGAGCCATGGCATTATGTAGAATTATGAGTCAAGTTTCGAACGGTTTGAAATACGTAAAAGTGAAGTGCAAGACACATCACCCTAGCGTAAGTTTTCCACGCATTTAATCTAGAATTATGCAACGAAAAAAGTCCCCCAATGTGTGCTACACATGCTGCAGCGCGCTAATCTGCTACGCGCGCGATTTCGCGATTAGGAACGTGAGAAAGGTAGGCAAATGCTCTAACAACATGCTCTGATGTTTGATGATTTATCCCATTTTATTTTACTATCCAGCGTCACCCCTGCTTCGCAGAGGCTCGCACTGGCTCTGCTATTTGTGTACCTTACTCATTCTCGTAAAATCGCACTGGAACTCACCGCGCTATGCCGACTACCACGAATAAAATGCAAACAACTACTCATTTAAAGAATTTTTCACGTGAGATCGGTGATTTCGCGTGGATGAAACTTTTCGCAGGGAGACAAACGTAAATTTGAGTAGGTTGAAGTTGTCATGGCTTGGTAGTCGCCATATGGGCAATAGTAATCGTGAGCTACATTTTTGTGCGAAAATCTTCTCAAATGCTTGGCTAAAACCCTGGCAAATTGACCATTTACGCAATCAATTCTTCTTGGCGCCGTTTTCGTTCTTTTGTAGTAAACTTTTGACCACTTTTCGGGCTAAAGTCCATCACTTGCACTTTTCCTTATCAACCACATCCTCGACTTTGCAAAAAGTAGTGATAAGGACCCATTTTTGCGGCACAGAAGCCAGGTGGGACCGTTTGGCGCGCAATTTTTGAGGGATCCACCCAACGAATCTACTCGTGCTTTTGCATGTTGGACTTTCATGAAGGTAGCACGCGCTGTGCAAAATTTGGGCTTAGAACGCTGGCTAGAACACGCTCTACCAATTTCGTAACAGACGGACACACACACAAAAACACGTAAACAACCCTTAGCCCGTTATTATAAGGTCTTGATACATTAAGGTTCACCAACAAGAAAAAGACAAAACTCAGACATGTAGAACAAAATGATACCAGCTTGCCAAGGCATTAGGAGGTGAATGGTGAACGTATAGGCAAACCAAAGCCTAAGCCCTACTGGATATAGCGTTTCCCATTTGACAAATATTGATGAGAGTACGCGATATTGCTTTGAGGAAAAAAACAGCTTTAGAATCTTGCATTTCTCTAAATTATTTTTAAAACCCTTTTCTGAGTGCCAGCGAGCTTACGAAATTAGCTGACTAGATCTGGATGAAGATAGAATTTAGAGGATAGCAAGACTCTAAATTGTCAAGTACGGAAGCATAGCATCTGTGCAGAAGCGATTTGGGCACTTTAGGCTTAGAGTGGAATGAAAATAAGAAGTGGAATCAACCCGAGACGAGCCCATACTTTACGCGTGTTACCCGTGTTACCGATGTTACCAAGGTTACTCGTGTTGCTAGTGTTACCAGTGTTACCGCTTTTATGCTGTTGAATATGGAAATGATCACAATACAATCTCAGCAATCTCACTGGGTGTGAGTACGACTAACACTAGTCACACGAGTAACAGGGATAACACTGGAACCGGGTAACACAAGTAACACGAGTAATACGAGTAACACTAATAACACCGGTAACACGGGTAACACGAGTGAAGTATGGGCAAAGCCTATGAGGCGGAGGTGAAACACCGGTCTAGAAATAAAAAGTGTATGAGACGGTAACCAAACCGAAACGTCTGCTGTGCAAAAATATGTTATTGGGGGTAACAGCATGCTTACAGATGAAGCAAACTCCCCTTACGCACATCCTCATCCTCAAACAAAGCAATCACGCATGGCATCTATACAGGTGTCCCAAAAGTCTTCAAGCCTAATATTTCTTCAGCTGCAACTGTACGAAACAACATTGTCACATGAAACTTTGCAGGAATATTATGAAGAACCTATCTCTATATATATAAAGCAGAAAATCTGTGAATTTATTTGTGCGCATTCGGGTACAGGTTGTGCAGGGTGTGCAGGATGTGCAGGATGTGCAGGATGTGCAGGATGTGCAGGGTGTGCAGGATGCGCAGGTTGTGCAAGCTGTGCAGGGTGTGCAGGATGGGGAGTTTAGACTGATAGATTGGCTCCAAACCGGACTGAAACCCGGGATGCCTGCTCGTAAAATAATACGGTACACTCAGTTTTCGAAAAAAACCCTTCACACAAGCCCTCACACTTTTGCGGAACGCATGCACCGTAACAAAAGACGACAGACGGATAATTGTCTTCGAGAATGTTTCGAATCTTCTAGAGCAAGCGTTCTAGACTGCCCAGAATTTGGTGCGGAACTGAGCAAACCTTGCTTTCCATGGCTGATCACAAAGAAAAGTCAAAGGCTCTCGAGCCGGCAATTAAAAGCACGTTGTTCTGTGAAGCACGTCTGTGAGATTCAACAAAAGTGTCAAAATGTAGCAATCAATTTCTTGAGAACATCAGGGAAACAGCAATTTTTTTTGTATCTTAATCCTGCATTAACGAATAGAGACTGTTCAATAGTTTTGCACTGTAGACATAGAGTGAAGCCTAGCTTTACAATGTGCAGTTTAGATTTCCGCAAAAACTTCAAGAGCAAATTAGTTATAAAGGTTTGAGTAAAGGGTACTTTAACATTGGGTCATCCTCAAAATCGTAGTATTGTTTGCTCCAAAAGCAATATTTTGAGAATGTACAGCGCGAAATATGTTTTTTAAGGAAAACTAGAAACTAAACGAAGTACTCATACGCAAAAATTTGACTGAAAAGCGAGGAATACCTAACAAAGTTTTTACTTTGGGAAGTTAAGCACAAAGACTTTTGGGACACCTTGTACAATCTGCGACGTAGCTCAGACATTCTGCCGTGATTGAGCAACTTGTTATACATAGGCTTCCAAGTTCTGAGTACTCACACCATTAGTGCCTAAGCCTTCGCTGCCGCTTTTAACGTGGGTCCTACACAAGATGGTCATTAATTCTCGGTAGCACAAGTGCTGTCGAAGCGTGAGAAAACACTTAGTGGATACCGCAAACGCGGCCCAAGCGAAACGGCCGCGAGGGTCCGAACCAATTTTGCTTTGACATTCTGAGACAGCCTATACTATTTGCACATTGAATAATTACATAGTTTACATAGATGCAGAGAAAGTTTCAATATATATCCTAATTTCACGAGCACAAGATGCTGTCGTTTTCAGATCGGAGGCCTGCGCTGCGTACTCGACCTATGCAGGGTGCGCGCACGTGCACAATAATAGGGAACGTAAACTGCATACGCTCGTGCGTTGTGAATGCCGCGCTCTGGCTCAACCCCTGAGACCATCAGGACATGCTAAGGAATTTCGCGAAAAACCCTACGTACTGCTGCTTACCTAAAAGAAGAGTGCGGAAGAGCGAGCATTCGGCTACATAGTCACAGCGAGCGGTGGAGCTGCTCGCATTTCACAAGGGAATATGCTTCCTTCCGCGGATTTAGGATACCCTATGTCCGATCTGAGGTATCTTATCTCAGTATAACCTATCTTCGTAAGTGTCGCGCTGTAAAAGCAAATTTCTGATGCAAAATTTGTTTTTAGTAAAATAAGTACCACATTGTTTGATACTTGAAGTCTTACGGCTTTGAAATTTTTCCCTGCATGTTAATTCGCTTTCAAAAAATCAGAATTACAGCATGTCAATAGTGCAGCTCAGTACAAACCTGCAACATAAAACTTACTTTTTTGTCGGTTCCCTTCTGAATGACTCTGCTTCAGCGTCATATGAGCTCGTTCTCACAGTATATTTGCCGTTCTACGTGGATATTCCGATAAGGAAAAATCTGACAATTGATGCAGAAGTGACAATCAATATGACCGTACGCAAACCAACCAATACCATAGTCCTCAACCAAGCAGGAATTTCCATAATAAAAGAAAAATGCAGTGCAACTTCAGTAAGTTGTTTGATATTATATTTCGATAGGCACTTGGGAGCTGCGATCCGTATTGATTTACTGCGCGAATTCATCTTTCATTGTGAAACAGCAATCAATGACATTGACAGTTACAGCTTGAAAAACCAAAAGCGTAAAAATTGTAATGAAAGGCGCTCATGTAAAGATCACAGTAAAGGGCGAAAATATTGATTTGCAATACATTGACGTGTTAAATTGACTTGTAATTTATCCCGTACTTTCAAGTTTATTTTTGTAATTTTTTGAACAGATCATGCGATGTGCATGTATACGACCGGTTTTTGAAGTTTATAGTACCACGTTGAAAAACTTAAGATTGCTAAGACCCCCCCCCCTTTTGCTTCTAACCACGAAAACTATGCGTGTTTGTATTTACTTATGTATGAGCACAGTTATTAAGGCTCTGTGCATAAGGTTTTGTTAGAAATTCACATCAAAAACATTTGTAGTGAAAATTCGAAAATTTACCGAATGTAAAAAGGCACTGCAATTATTAGCGCTGCTCTGACCTCTTTTCACAAATTGCTTTATTTGTGGCAATGTTTGAATGCGCTCCGGTAACATCAAGACCAACGTTTTACATCAGATTAACATGCAATCGCAAATTGGATAGATGCTGTTTGCTACTGATGTAATAATGGCGCCCCACAGTTTATAATTAGACGTGACATCAGTTTTGAACATGAATATAGCTTAGAACAGCGCAAGCATACTTGTAAAAATTGGTCATATATTTCGGATACTTGGTCGATGTGGCCTTCTTACTTCAAGTATTATTTACGTATAAAGCCTACAGCTGGCTCTAATCTGTGTTCCCTGTTAAGCGTATGCGAGAAATTTGTGGAAGTCTCTAAAGCAGAAAATTCGACGCGCGGCAACAATAAAATTATTCAAAACTGTACCGTGTAAGCGTTTAAGACAATGATGATCGACAGAGCATGGACACCATGCTTGGCAAAACCATCCTTATCATAACTCCCTTAGGGCACTGAAAAGACTTCAACAGTTGTTTTTACCTAAGCCATACTATTAAACTTTTATCACAAAAATTCTAGCAACTCCTCTCACAGGGGCCTAAATCGAAGTCAATTTTGAAACCATTCCCCTCTTTCTAAGACAGTATGCATTTCCTTTAAAGAGGCCGCTTCGACCAAGTATCATTCCTTTGTCAGCTGATGTAGCCATACGTGTGGAGTAATAGCTCCATACGTTCATTACATATAGCCATGTTCTGGCTCACTTTGAGTACGATGAGAGAACACAGTTCACCAGAAAAAAGACTGGAGGTCATTCGGGGCTTTGCCGCGGATGTTATAGTTATGTGACTGAATAAATGTGAACGAAGTGAGTATAGTGATCGCATCTCAAAAATATTCCAGCAAAATGAACTGCGTTTTCATAGCTATTTATACACTAAAGAGGAGGTTGTTGCGAAAACTTTCCCAGAATTCAAGACTTCTCCCGCTTAAACTCATTTTAGACTACGATTGAGTTCCAGAAGTTCACAAAAGCTGTTGAAATTTAACAAAAAAGAAAATGCGCTTACATCTTACGCAAAAAGTCGCGAACGAAAATGCTGGCTTATTTCGTTAATGAGACGCTATCGACGCTTGCGATAGTGTCGCTGCTTCTACTTGAGCCATGACGATCTGATATATGATGTTGCAGGGTCCCGTTGGGACCCCGCGGAAATCTCCGGCCAGAGCCAAATGCCCGTCGGCTATGGTCTTCCTCCTTTGCTCGTCTGCGCCGCGCAATGCGCGCTACCATGCTACCCCAAACGCGGGCATAGGGCATGGCTCTGCTATGTACTCTTTTCCGGGTGGGGGAACGAAAGCCGCCAGGTCCAGCCGCCTTTCGCGGCCAGCTGGTCCTTTCGCAGCGTTGTTGCATGTTGTTCCAGGACCAGCAGTCCGCGGAGGCGGCTGGACCTGGCGGCTTTCGTTCCCCCACCCCTCTTTTCCTTGTTGTTAAAACCCAATTCTAGCAAACTGTATATCAAAATGCTCTTCATCTCTACTTTGTCGCTGACAATGGCGCAAAACCCCATTTTTCGAATCTAACAAGAAATCTGGCAAAAACCGTGTTGTGGCAAATCTCTGTTTTTTCCTAGTTCAAATCATTAAACGTATTTTTCTTGCATTCGATTGATCTTGCTTCCTTTTATAATGCAGACAGCGTCGCAAAGATTACTTTTTTAGATTATGGCGAATTTATTGCGAAAAATCCCAAATAATGCGTTTTTCTTTACTTTCTTCTCTTTTGTTTTCGCAGCGGTTTTTTTCCAATCGCTAACTGTGACACTGCTCGGAATAATGAGCACAACAATCTAGATAACGTCGCAGCAAACAGCGACAATGCTGAAAAATTCAGTACGAAATTGAATTGGCTTTGACGTGCACTTCAACTTGGTAAAAACCAAATTTGGGGATTTCACAACTAATTCTTTTATTATCTTCTCCTCTAGAACACTTCCAAAACATGGTTTTTTTTTGAAACAATCACAAAAAAAAGAAGTTAGTTTTTTCTCATCTCTCCTCTCCCACCCCCTCCCCAACCCGCGTTGTGGATTGCCTGGTCCTGGAGCAGAAACCTTCAATTCGAAATGCAGCCAAATAAAAGATTTGAACACTCTTGCAGCGTTTCTATACGTTTCCCAGAAGTTTCTTTCGCTATGCCTTTCTGTTTTGCATCTCAACCGAGTATTTTCTTAAGCAACTTTTACTTTATGTGAAAGGCGAATATTCAAACAGCCCTCACTTTTAAGGTCCTAGCTTTGGACTATCGAAGTATGAGCAGTTCTTAAAATACTGATTTCAAATTTTGTGTGAGCGGTTGCGTTTTTCCCACAAAATCATCTCCCCAGGGGCGAGAGGTACTGCGATAGAGTTAATGTAATGGTGAGTGACTTTGCCCACATGCAACAGACACGTTTCTGTTGCATGCTGTGCTTTTGCAGTTTTCTCGAACATACGTCATTCTTTCTGGGAAAGCTATATAATGAAAACTACGATGGTCTCAGCTTGACTGATCATTTCGCACTCTTTTCTCAAAGAATATCAAAACAGTACGCACATGTTCTACCTTATAAAATACTAAACTTTGAAAAAGGATTTGAGCTATCAAGAACCACACATTGCCTTAGAAAGAAAACCAAACATGCTGACAGCTTGACGCTAGGCTACTCAGCACCGCTGAGCTACAACAAATTTGCACTTTACTGCAATGCGTCGTTTATATGACATGCAGAGCATACTGTTAGAACCGTTTTTAATCTTTCAAAAAGTGATTGCATCATTATGAAACCTCAAGTACTCAAAAAAGTATGCAATGAAGCCAGCATGCGTGAAAACCTCAAACCACAATTGTTCATATTTTTCGAAATCTTCTAACGGCCTTTTGCACAACGGAGTTGTATGCTAAAAATTCTCACCGTAATCTTACAGCAACAAGGAGCGATCGGTGTGTTGTCGCATGTTGTATCTCTAAGGCCCGTATGCAATAACATCCCTGTGGTAAGGGGAGCGGCGTCCCCAATGATGAAGAGGCCGGCGTGGCATTCGCTCGCGGCCCTTTCATAATGGGGAACGCCGCTCCACTCGCCGCGGGGATGTTGGTGCATACGGGCTAAGTTGAAGCAAATTACAAAATGGTAGCTGAGTGTAGGCAAAAATTTTTAGGAAAAAAGATATTAACTATTAAACAGCGTACATGATCTTGGTACACCCTGTTATCTGTCATTATATGACTTGTTGAAAGAAAACGTATGTTTGAAACAAATGCAAAGAAGTTATTGGTAACAGGTATCAAACTCTAGTGTTTTTCAGCGAGATCAATTCACTCGCAATGCAGACCCACATTCAAAGTATCCCGCGCTTTGATAGAGCGGAGACGATTTTTGTGGAGAAAGAGCTTACAACTCCTTTCACAGGAAAGCAAATATTTGTGGATTATTGTTATACACAAAAGTGCGCCAAAAAATCAAACGAAAACATCCAAACATCCAGAAGATATGCAAAGGTCATCCAAGACATCATACAAAAAAATCGTAGCATGTCGAAAATGAAATAATGAAAATAAACTGAGATTGACGTAAGAGCAACTAATTCATTAACATTTTTTCCAGTGTGGCCAATTCGACCAAATATCCTTTCATGTACAGATTCAAAAGAATTTGAATTTACCTTGCCTAAGAGGCAACTATCTTGTTTAAAAGCAGTGTCCAGGCTGAATTTAACCCCCTCCGATCAGTGCCGATTCTGAATGACGGCCCCACGAGAGGGGCATTTGCGTGGTCCGGTCCTCTAGTGTTGTCTTTGAATGGAGATAAAGGGCCTGGAACGGCCGAAGTGCTTCCAAGCCCCGCGTAAATCCTATCAGGCTCCGCCCCCATGTACTGAAAGCTGTCCGCGTCCTCAAGGCAGGCCGATGCGAGACTTCTGACAATATTTAGAAGATCCTATCAAAAATTACAGGTTCCCGAAATATTGTTTTCAAAAAACAGGCAAAAGACGGTTTTTGCTCGAAAAAGCCAGTGTTCTTATTGGCGTTTTAATCAACACTCAAGGTATATCGTAGACTTCACTCTCATTCAAGAGAGCTGAACAAACTTAAATTTGTCTAAGCATGCTAGTGTGCAATGACGTACGTAGCGCCGAATTTTGGTCTAACCTCTTGTTGCTACCTAAGCTGCAGTGAACTGGAGTGAACTGGTTGATCTTCGCAATCCAAAAAGCATCTCAATTCTACAAATATTTACCTATGGTATTTAGAATGGCAAAGCTGTCGATATAGAAGAGGTTGATTTTGATCACGCTCACGGAAAGGTTAGCTTTCATCTGCGAGATAGTCTACCGGTGGGACGGGAAGTCATGCTAAAGGTTTGCATTCGATATAATATTCTAGCAGCATAGTATCTGCTTCTGCAGCAAATACTTAACAATTAACATTCATAGCCAAATTGTAGACTCAAAACAGACCACAGTATTTTGGTGATGTTCCAGACAGCGTAAAAACTACTACACCTGTTTGAGATCTAAAGAATCGAGTGTCTAGTTCGTGTACGCTCAGCGTCGTTATCACGAATAGCTTTTTCAGCATGATCCCAATTCTGACACCAGCAATTTTAAGAAATGTATGAGCTCAGCCGGTGTCTTGCAAGAATAAAATTTGAGAGGGCCTCTGGGCAAGAAATACGGAGAGAGTCGCCCTTGTTCATCCAAAAGAATGGACCTCAGCTGGGAAGTGCTTAAAAAGTGTAAAAAATAGTCACGAATAAGCAATTCAGGCGTACTTATTCACTCTCCAATGCTGTTGGTTGTTATAGCAGTCATTGATATAAAAAAGTGCTACAAAGTAGAGTTGAAAAAATTTTTATTTGGATTCCAAAAATTCAAAAGCCCTTTTTAACGGCAAGACACACGAAGATGAGAATTTATAAGCTTTCTATGTCTTCCTATGTTTTCCGCCATCGCTCCTATCTTTCAAGCACGGTGCAGCAAAAGGCCAGATAGAAGTCACTGCAAGTCATGCTACTTTTTTACTTATTTGGACACCCTGATGGTCTGTCATCACATGGCGCGCGGACCCGAGCATAAAAGCTTCCATATGTCTCTGTCCCTCGCTTGAGATATCATGATCTTCTTATTTGTCAACGGTAGCTGCAATTAAGAGCGCCAGGTGGAAAGATTGTGTCTGTGTTAATGTCTCAGTTTTTCTATCCATTCTTAGAACACTCCTACCCACCTCGTTTTTGGTCTTCCTCAAATAGGTTTTGCTAGGAATTTGCTTCAGTGCTCTTAGCGCCTATGTGGCGTCTATCCTGCCATCAATGCTTCGTTTGCTTCGCTTTCGTCCATTGAGTTATGAAGACGGAACATTTTTTTCATGTCCCTGGAAAGTCCAACGAAATGTCGCTTGTGTCAAACCATCTCCCAAGACTGCTCTCGAGCGCTCTATAAATGGGCCATAGAGTTTTCGACATTGTTTCAGTGTTGGCCCAAGTCTCAACTGCGTAACGAAGGGCCGAAAGAGCGGTTGAGCCGAACACGCCGTGGAGGCCTTTTTTGAAGACCGGCGGCCTAGGCCGTTCTTCTTCTCCTGTTACGTCAAGTTCGTTCTTCAAGCTCACCAATCGTCAAAACTTCACGCGAGAAGCCTCCCTAACGTGGGTGCCTTTCGAGTTCATTTCCGCATTGCGAAGGGCATAAATTGTTTTCCCTTCTATTTGTTCGCGGTCGGTGCTGTCTATGTGTCATCAGCAACAGATCAATGGTAATACTGTTATCAGCACACTGAATTCAACCAAAATAATCACCGATAATTCTGAAAACTAATATTGTATTCGGAATCCCCATGCTCACTTACCCTCCCCCTGTGCCAACTCCCAGCCTGATAGGTTTAGAAGTGGAATTTTCTATTCGAAACATATGTACAGACAAACAGACTTTCAGCTTCATATATATGATGATGCGTCTCGCCGAGCTGAATCGAACGGCGTCTTCGGATTCAGAATTCGTCCATTCTGAAGCAAGATATGGCGATGTAACGATCATTCCGACGGACTCGTCGGAGTGTGGCGCACTCTGCCGCACTCCGGCAGTCCGCCGCAGTCCGGCGACTTTTTTGACGAATTATGATCGGTATTTTATATAAATGATTATTGGTAAATTGTTATTAGCATGTTCTTTACAGAAATTTTGTGTGTGGATGAATCAGCGCCAAATATGCACACATATCGTCTACTTCCCGCGTTAGATGGGGCGTGTCACTGCACAAGTTGTAAGCGTCTGACTGGTACGGTATTAGCAACGGCGCAGAATTGATATCGCCGAAAAGAGCTGATAATTTTCCGAGTCAACAAGGATAGGTGAGCTTTTTTGCAGCCAACCGTGCTTTTCTTTTCAGGTCTTGTCGGAAGTTGCTAGAAGTGCGTCGTAAACGTCCAATCACATTTGTTTTATAATAGTTCCTCAGTTTTGACGCAGCGTCAGTGCGATTTTGCATTATAGCTATATATTGCGTGCTATTACTTCTCCTTTTTTACTTGTTAGTCGTGTTTATGGGATTTGCTTTTAGCATTTCATTTACTTTATCGAAATTGAAGAGAAATGTAATTTTAATTTGGAGACTTACCTTTGAATCTCAAACCCTGCACGACAACATAAACATGAAGTACAGGTAAGCATAGTGAAGTGGTTCGATGGCATAGTAAGAACAAATTCCATAAACACACTAATAAGTAAAAAAGAAGAAGTAATAGCACGCAATATACAGCTATGATGCAAAACCGCACTAACACTGCGTCAAAACTGAGAAACTGTTATGAAACAAGTGTAGTTGGACGTTTACGACTCACTTCCAGCAACTCCCGTCAAAGAAAAACTCACCCATCCTTGTTGAGTTGGAAAATGATCAAGTGTTTGGCGATATCGATTCTGCGCCGTTGCTAATACCGTACTTACGGAGTTTGCGGACTTGTGCAGTGACACTCCCCTTCTATCGCGGGAATAGACGATATATTGGGTTGTCTCATAAGTTTTTTCAATTTTGATTTTTTTGTGCAATAAATCGCACAGTTCTTTATTCTGATCAAAATGCAGGGTACCGCTCGATAGAGCAAAGAAGTTCCATAAAATAACATGCGAGTGTTCGCACCAGCTTCAGCATATCACGAGTTAGAAGCCGAAATCTGAAAACTTAGAAATATCCAAAAACTTAAATCTTCTATAACTCTGTCCAAAGAAAGCCTGCCGGATCTCAAACTCGCTCACGCATATACACTGCAAATAAGACATTCGCACAGACAATCGCCGGGGCAAGCGGGCGCCCGAAAATACGCGTTGCTGAAATATCGCATTCCGCTCGCAAATTTCAGGAAAATGGTCAGCGAGTTTTTGAGAGACCGCCTGTTGAATCTTTTTTCGCGGATATATAGCTGCATCTTTGAGGAATCGAGAACTCAGCAAGCGGCGTCCCGAAAAGTCCTGATTGCTTTTCAAAATATCCGCGAGCGGGGTGCGAGAAATCAGCAATCTATTTTTCCGGTGCCCGCCTGCCCCCGGCGATTGTCTGAGCATATGTGCCGTTGCACTGTTTGTTTCTGTGCCAGAAACAAAGTAAACGAAGATTTTTAAGTTTCCAAAAAAACGATGCTGCGCTGTTTTCACACAGGCAGATGTATACTACAGGCCATCAGTAATACATCAGTGAATTTTCAGCTTCCTGGAAGCGCTAGTTCTTAAGAAATACTGAATTTAGCTTTTTCGCCAGGGTAATTTATGTTGAAATAAGTATTTCTTGCAAAGTAGAGCTTATAAAAAACTGAAAATTTGTGATTACACTTCTAAAGGACTGTAGTATACATCTGCCTGTGTGAAAACAGCGCAGCATCGCTTTTTTGGAAGCTTGAAAATCTTGGTTTTCTTTATTTATAGCACAGAAACAAACACTGCGACGGCACACATGAATGTCTTATTTGGCATATATATGCGTGAGCGAGTTTGGGATCCGGTAAGTTTTTTTCGGACAGAGTTATAGAAGTCAGTTTTTGGACATTTAAATCTCAGATTTCGGCTTTTAACATATGCTGAAGCTGGTGCGAACACTCGCATGCATACCCTCGATACATAGAGCCACGTACTCTGGTAACCTTCACTTTGAGGGCTATGGGGGGGGGGGGGAGGGGACACAACCTTCACCTGAAAAAAAAAACAGAAGTCATCCGGAGCTTCGCCCCGGATGTTAATATCCTAACTATATCGGAACGAATGTTAGTGAAGCAAATATAGGGGATATCTTGGGCTTATCTCAGCGAAACCGAGAATTTGCGTTTTCATAGCCTTTTTTACTTTAGAAAGAAGTTTCTGTGGATTGTTCGCCAAAATTCAAAGCAAAATTTCTCAGTTATCCTTTCATTTAAATAAAATCGAGTATCAAAAGTTTAGGAAAGCTATTGGAGTTAAATAAAAACGAGATACTGAGAAACTGCTCTTGAATCCTGCGCAGAGATTCGCGCACGAAAACGCTGGTTCATCTTACTAAAGAGTGGTTTTCAAAGCTTGGGACGTTGTCACTTTTCCTCGCTGTGTCATGACGATTGAAATGGTATATAATGTTGTAGGATTTCGTTCAGACCCCGCGGGGATTTACTACCAGAGCCAAATGCTCCGTCGGCTCTGGTCTGGCTCCGCTGCTTGTCTGCGTCTCCGCGCGCTGCGCGCTACCTCGCTACCCCAAACGCGGGGCGCGGGCATTTGGCTCTGGTACCCTTTTCTTCGCTGTTTCGAACCTAACTTTAGCAGGCTATAAATCATTTTGAAGCTCTTGATCTCTATTTTCATGCTGACAACGTCCCAGAACCATATTTTTTGATTTGATCGAGAAATGCGTCAAAAACCTTGTTTTCGAAAATCTCTTGTTATCCTCCTAGTTCAAATATTTTCATGCGGTTTTTTCGTGCATTCTATAGATCTTGCTTCTGTTCATAATGCAGACAACCACCCAGCCCTTACCTCTTCGATTGTGGCGGAATTTTTCATGAAAAATCGCAAAAAGTGCGTTTTTCTTCATCTTACTCTATTTCAGTGCTTTCGCATCGATTTTTTTCCAACCTGGGCAAATATTGCTCAGAACAATAAGCACAACAATCCAGACAACGTCCCAGAAAACAGGAACGTCATTGCGGGGTAAAAATTCAAAGGACATATCAAAAACCAAAACCTCGTTGCGAATTGCTTTTCCTGGAGCGAAAACTTGCACTCCAAAAAGCCGCCGAATGAAAGATTTCAGCCCTCTTTGCAGCGTTTTTATCCGGTTTTCAACCGTTTCTTTTGTTTTTTATATCTGTTTTACGTCATATTCTCTTCTCTGATCTTCTTCAAACAATCTTCACTATTGATGTCATATGTTCAAACAACCTTTACTTTTGACGCCCTGTCTCTAGACTACCGAAGGTATGCTCGCATGCCATCTTATAGAGCTTGCATTGCTCTATCAACAGTACCCTGCAATTTGATCAGTATAAAGAACTATGCGACTCAATGCGGAAAAAGAAAATTGAAAAAACTTATGAGACAACCTAATATACACCGGTCCACCCCGTACACTACTCTTCGTGGCAAAAATCCCCCTCCTTCTGTTAATTTATCGATTTTGAAGAAAAATAAACTCCTATCATGTTATATCAAACCAATCCCAATTTTCATGTAAGCAATAGCGATAGAACTCATTTTCTTTCCACGACAAATGAGATTCGTTAATTCACAGCAATGCGATCAGCCCTGCCCTGTTATCTGTCTATTACAAGAGAAAGAGAATGAAGCCAAAACGCAAATAAGTTGAACCTTTGAAATTATGTACGAGTTTTGCTCTTTTTTTGAGCCTTAAACCCAAGGTGGAGGCGAAGCTGGGCATGCCAGCTAGTCGTATTATAAAGACTAGAATAGATTTCTTTTTGGTGGATCGGCTACAAATTTATCTAGTTGAGCTACGATAATTTGAACGTGCATCAAATCAATTACCAAACGAGTATGTTGGTGGACTAAAATTTGAATGAGCAAGTTCCATATTTCGAAAATTACAAGTTGTTGGGCTTGATGCTTACCAAATTAAAATTGTTAATCGTACAGATGTTTTATTCACACTAAATCTTTTACATAAAAGCAACGCGGCCGAATATATACCGGATGATAACATGTAAGGCAGGCTTAAATTTACTCTGATAAGCCATGTTCGTGAATATTTGGGTAATCGCCCTTTGGTGTAAGGTTTACCCTCAAAGGTAAAATTTACCTTCAAGGTTTGCTGATCAATACGGGTCAATCACCTCTCGGAGTAAAGCTTACCCTAGCCTGAATTTTGTTAATAATACGGCCAGTGGGAAAACCAACGAAGAATGTGTTGATTGTGTCAGGTCATGTCCAAAAGACTATTCCAAGCGCTCTGTGAATCTATATACAGTGACCGCCAAAAAGTTGCGGACAAACCCCTCTTCCTTTATCGCTCTTTTTCAGAGGGAAAACAAGGATGAAAAAATGTGATAATTGCATGAGGTGATAGAGCTCTTCAAAAACTACAACCACACGTTGCGCTTTATGAGAAACATGTGTTCTAAAAATTTTGAGAATCTTTTTCTAAAAAAAGTTCGAAAATGGCCGCGTCACAATGTCGCGGACAATAATTCTTCGAACGCAAAAATTTTCTTTTGAGTCCTATTTTAAAGCGGAAACACAAGTTATCCGGAACGGGTACATACTATATTCTAGAACTCATCGATGACCATAATCGAGTAGTGGTTACTTCCAAAAAAACCCAGGCTTGATTTTATTTTGCTTCTTTTTAAAAAATAAGTTCTAATTCCCTGCTTCAAGCCAAATTTCTTTGCATGGAACCCCATTCAAGACATCCCAACAAAGCTATTCGAACAAAATGGATGCCCTTTGCCATCTTCTATGCATCGGACGTGTGCTGGTGAGTTTCTTGGCTGAAAATGGCCCTTGGCAGTGCGTGCACATGACCCCACCTGCACCTCACCACTGACTTGTGCCGCTTTGCAGGCTTGTAACTCGGCGTGCAGTCAACATTTGAGCCTGCGCTTAGGCTCATCCGAAAGAACGAGATTTCTTCTACACGAAGGTATGCAAAAGAGCTGAGTTTGAGAAATTTCAGAGATTTGGCGGATGGGGTGGTAGAGGGCAGCTTTAGAGGTGATTGGAGTGAAAATCCTTATGAACACCAGAACAGTCTTAGAGCTTCGAAATGGATCTATTACAAGAAAATTGACAGTTTTGAACTTCCAGGATGAAATTGGTAGCGAAAGGAGCTCTCTTCAACTTTAGCTGAAAGGTGCTAAACTACAACTGAAGCTGCCCTTTACCACCCCATCCGCCAAATCTCTGAAATTTCTCAAACTCAGCTCATTTGCATACCATCGTGTAGAGGAAGTCTCGTTCTTTCAAATGAGCCTGAGTGCAGGCTCAAATATTGACTGCACGCCGAGTTACAAGCCTGCAAACGGTACAAGTCAGTGGTGAGGTGCAGGTGGGGTCATGTGCAAGCACTGCCAAGGGCCATTTTCAGCCGAGAAACTCACCAGCACACGTCCTGTTCGAATAGCTTTGTTCGGATGTCTTGAATGGGGTTCCATGCAAAGAAATTTGGCTTGAAGCAGGGAAATAGAATTTATTTTTCAAAAAGAAGCAAAATAAAATCAAGCCTGGGTTGTTTTGGAAGTAACCGCTACTCGATTATGGTCCTCGATGAGTTCTACAATATAGTATGCTTATCCGTCCGGATAACTTGTGTTTCCGCTTTAAAATAGGACTCAAAAGAAAATTTTTGCGTTCGAAGAATTATTGTCCGCGACATCGTGACGCGGCCATTTTCGGACTTTTTTAAAAAAGATTCTTAAGATTTTTAGAACACATGTTTCTCAAAAAACTCAAAGTGTAGATTGTAGATCTTGAAGAGCTCTATCACCTCATGCAATTATTACATCTTTTCATCCTTGTTTTCTTTCTGAAAAAGAGCGATCAAAAAGGGAGAAAGGCTTGTTCGCAACTTCTTGGCGGTCACTGTGTATTAGGTCGTCCCAAAAGTTTTTTCGCACCAAATTCAAAAATTCATAACTAGTTGAATTCTCAACGAATTTGCAAGGCCTAAATTTTATATAAGAAAGAAACTTATGCTTTTTGCTTACGTCCCTGAAAGGCTCGTTAATGTGTACAGAAGGAGATAGAAGCTCAAAACCAAAATCACTCAAAATTTGAATTTCTCGTGTAGAGTCATAAAAATCGGAAACTTGCAACAAAAATCGGAGCGGTCGATATCGTCGGTTCTTTTATCCGCTCTTTCTAACAGTGCAAAATCTGCGCCGATTAAGCATCTTTATGAAAAGTTATGATTTTCGAGCAAGCAATACAAAAGGGCGAATTTGATTTATTTTGGTATTTTTTTAGGAAATTCGTAACTTTCCACAGAGAGGCTCAATCGGCGCAAACTTTGCATTGTTGGAAAGAGCTTGTGAAAAAGCCTACAATACTTACCGCTTCGATTTTTATAGCAAGTTTCCGATTTTTTATGACCCTACACGAAAAATTCAAATTTTGAGTGATTTTGGTTTTGAGCTTCTATCTCCTTCATTTGTACACATCAACGAACAGTTCAAGTACAATTGCAAAGAGCATGAGTTTCTCTCTTATACAAAATTTAGATTCTTGCAGATTCGTTGAGAATTCAACAAGTTATGAATTTTTGAATTTGGTGACAGACAACCGACAAAACTTTCGGGAAGACCTAATATATTAGGTCGTCCCGAAAGTTTTGTCGGTTTTTTCAGACTGCTATAAGAACATGCACAATGAAGATCTGAATGAGCTTCAGCAAGTGGTTGAGGCAGCTTTTCCTTCTCTTTCTTGTGGTTACATTTTCGGACCACAATCCTGTACACTTTCTTTGATAGTTGCTGAAATTCTTCACCCGTCATTTTTGTCTGCTCAAAGTTCGGCTAATTTTTGAAAATTTCATTTCAAAGTTTTGGAAGGTTAAGTAACGATTGAATGGAGCAATTCTCGGATTACAAGATGATATTTTTGGAATTCACCAATCTGCTGATTTTCGCCTCAGAAAATTATTTCTTCGGAGATCTCGATTTTTGGTAAAGTCATGAAACACGCAACTGCAGCAAAAACATGAAAACCTCGAAGTTTCTGCGAATTGAAACATGATTCTTATTGAACACTATTTATGTAACATTACCCAGTTTGACTTGGTTTGAAAAAGCAGCTTTTTGGAATTTTCGGTACTTTTACGTGGCAAACGTAATCAAAAAGCCGTGGTTTTTATTAAATAAATAACTATAACGGGCTTGGTATACGTGAAACACGTAATCTAAAATGGGTACAATGTAGCCAAAGCTTTGCTCAACATAACAGTTACCAGCGCTCCTTGGAAATGTCAGGATAGGAATTTTCAAGATTCAGGAAAGGTTTGGCGTTACTGTTGAGCTGCTCAAAAGCCATGACGATAACATTGCAAAGACAGGGTAGATCAGAGAGCAGATATAGCCGTAAAAAATAGGGTGAAAATCTAAATCAAATGGTACCTAGAGCGTTCATGGACTGATGTTCTGCGAGTTTTGAGCGATGAAAAAAACCGACAAAACTTTCGGGACCACCTAATATATACAGGATGTCCCAAAAAAATGTTAACACTGTTTGATCGTTAATAACTCAGTTGCTTTCATGTCTTTAACCCAGCTTGAGGCATCATTCTGTAGAGCGAGGTTCAGCTTAGATTTGTAGTATGGAGCGAATCATCGGTCCTCACTACTGCAGGATTGTATGAACTTCTAGCATGTGGATCCATTGTGAAATATGCCATCTGACAAAATTTTTTCAAAAAATCTGAAAAATCGTGTAACAGGGTTTTCGTTCACGCTAATTCCACTACACAACTTCTTATGGGTGTTTTTAGCATTTTTGATGGTGTAATCACATTTGTGACAAGTACTGGAATTTCAGTTACTACGGTTTACCTGGAATAACCTTAGAAAGAAACATCACAGTGTAGTGGGAGTTTCATATTCAATCTCAGCTGCTTCCATTACTATAGTATAAGAGTTTTTGGCTTGTTTAGTTTTGTTCCGAGGCAGAATACGGCCTCCAATGGCCTAAACTCCTTGTCGAAGTTCCCACCGTAATCCTACCGTAATGAAAAGCCATCAATGATTCGCGCCATACTATAGATCTAAGTTGAACCTTGCTCTATAGATTGGTGCCTAAAGCTGAAAGACATGACGCTGAGTTCAATACTCAACTATATGCGAAGCTTTCTAAACGGTCTAACCGCACTTTTTAGGAACATTGAGAAATTGGCCGCTACCTCTTACCCGGCATAACTCTTCAATGAAGCATCATAATAAGTTGGCAAATTTACAGTTAGAATCAGCAGCTCTATTTGGCCTAGTATAAAAGTTTTTAGGCTGTTTTGATTCCTTTTTAAGGCAAAATATGGTCTTTCATGGCCCAAAACCCTCTTTGAAGTTTCTACCGTAATCCTACAGTAATGAAGAGCGGTCGGTGATTCAGATATGCAAATCTAAGTTGAATCCAGCTCTACAAAATGGCGCTTACCGCTTCTTAAAAGACCTCATAATAAAAGAGTTATTCAAACAAACAGTGTGCACATTATTTTGGGACACCCTGTATAAAACACAAACACTGTACCTTTGTTTGATAATCGGTTTGTGACTTATAGACTCCTCTGTATGTGTGAACCGAAGAGGCTGAAATTCTCTCCCTTCTAAACAAGCCACGGCGCAGAAAATAAGCTACTTTTCGCGGCAATTCGCTGGGTCTTTCCATCGATTTATTGATTTGTTTACTTACATTAGCAAGATGAAAGCATATCAATCATTCCTCCAAGTTAAGTGGTAAGGGGCCGTAGAGATCATTTATATTTTGGTGAGGAGGGTGCGGTTCACGTAGCTAGGCGGTCAGGAAGGAAGGCAATTCGCTATGGATACCACAGGAGCGCCCCAGTTCAAACTCGGAGTTGAAGCAGGAAGATAGCAGATATAAATTAAAGAAAAAATGGAAGAATGGTAAGCCATAAAACGATTTCAAACAGGCACTATGCCGGGCCACTTCTGACTTTCAGCCCGGGCGGGACCGGGAAAGGCTGCTAGTGGTCCATAAAACATTCGACAGTGTCAGCTCAAGTCTTGGCTGCACAATCCCAGAAGACGGTCCAGGCTGCTTTTGTTCTTCTGTTAGGTTCTTTCAATTTCGTTACTCAAGCTCACCAATGTCATTTGCGTGAGAAGCCTCCCTAATGGAGTTGCCTTTCAATTTGTTCATAAACTGTGTCTTGCTTCAATCTATTCGCGGCCCGTATGCTTCTCTCGTCTCACTCTAATAATTCCACTACTCACTTCATGCCGAATTAAACAGCTTCGGCGAAATTGCGTCGCATCTCAAAAATTCGAATTGAGATGGAGAGAACGAATTGAACGGAGTGGAACAGCTTCCCGTTGTTGTACAGTCCTAGCGAATGAAGCCTCGCAAAATGTGTAAATGTGCGTCGTTTTTTCACGAAAATGAGTTTTTCTTGGGAAAGTTTTGCTGCAGAGGATGCTGTGGAAAATTCAAATAATTCGAATCTCGAATTTTCTGCAGTTTTGGTTGAGTTCATGTACGCGGTCTGTTCAATTCACCTTAGTTAGAGAATCATTCTTTGAGACTCTTAAAAGCAAGCTAGAGAATTGCAAAACCACTGCATTGCAAAAGCTTTGCCAATCTATTACTTATTGAAGTTTCTTCAAAAATAAATAACAATTCTCTTAGATATAGTTACACAAAGTGAAAACTGTATAAACACTCATTATCTCAGCTGTTGTACAAGGATTCAAACAAAAACAAATCTGTTGCAAAGGGGTATATGTCAAGAATAACGATAGGTGGCAATAATGGCACCCTGAGTGCCCGGGTGTCAATAAACGATGCACTGGTAGCACCGCCACAGCAGCGGACGATCTTACACGGGCCTTACATTTTGGAGCAGTGAATTCCCAAAACTTTGTTTTTCTTCAAAAATGCTTTATGTTAAGGCTTCTGCTGTTTTTTGAAGATGAAAATAATCAGCAATCACATCGCCATAAACATGCGATAGAAATGTTTTGGGCTCAGTTTAGCATGTGAAATACGTAAGCTTCTTTGGTCGTTATAGAAAACGAACTTTAATTAAGAGAACTGAAATTTGAATAATTTCTCTCAACTTCATAAATGAGTGAGGGCGGGCTGTTCTGCGCACGCGAGCACAGCTAGCGACTGGCAGAGCTATCGTTTTTTTTGACCGCCACCCGTGGAAGTGGAAGAGATTTTACTTACAAAGGAAGTCAACATTAGTCGGGGACTGAAGATGAGATATATATAATATATTTGTAGACGCGCCTTAGCGCTGATTCCGAATCTGTTCTTCTTTTTTTGCAGAATAAGTTCCCGAAATAATTGTGGGCGTTTAAATGTCCATATTGGTCAAAGAGGTGCCTAACAGTGGCGAAAAGCTGTACAAAAGCACCAAAAAGTGGAAAATTCTTGTGTTTTCATATTTCATTATTCTTAATGGCATCCCCGGTCCTGCCCGGGAAGCGAGCTCTAATGCCCGGTGGAAAGCATGAGAATCCAAAAGCGTCAAGACTCATCTTCGTTATCCATGTCTGAAGAAGCGCTTCCGCGACATATCCCGCTGACTCAAAGAACGGATCCTCCTCGCCGCAAAATGTAAATGATTACCGCCCCGCTTACCGAACTATGATCCAGGAATGGAATGATTGATAAGTTTTTTTATATGTAAGTAAATAAACCCATAAATCGATAGAAGGACCCAGTGAATCGTCGCAAAAAGTAGCCTATCTTCTGCGCCTGGTCTCATTTATAAGGGAGCAAATTTCAGCCTCATCTTACAAACAAAGGAGTCTATAAGCCACATACTTACATACGAACAAATTTACAGAGACTGAGTTTTATTTATCTTAACTTATAATAACGGGCTAAGGGTTGTTTGGGTGTTTTTGTGTGTGTGTGTGTCTAAATGTCTGTCTGTCACAAAATTCATAGAGCAGGTTCCAGCAAAGGTCTTGAGCTAGAATTTTGGCCATGGCATCAGCATGTAAATCAACTGAGCAAAAGCATAAGACGATCCGATGGGAGGAACCATCGGAAACAGTGCGCCAAGCGGGTCCACGCGGCTTCTACCCTACAAAACTGGGTCTGAAAACGACGTTTTGCAAAGCTATGAATTTCCTTAGCATGTATTCTTCAGACTATTGAATTGAGCTTAAAAATTAATCAAAAATCGCACTTTATTGCGAGAACAGCGCCAAAAATAGTGATTGCATAGATGGTCGATTTGTGAAGGTTTTGCCTAAGAAATCAAAAAGATTTTTGCTTAGAGATTTAGTACTCTTTAATCTTCGTCGTTAGGGCAACTATCAAACCATAATAATTTCGATAAGCAATTCAAAGTTGCACTTATTCTTTGCTCCAGAGAGTTCCTCCCCTTGAAATGACCAATCATACAGGGAAGAAATTTCAAAATGAGTAGTTGTTTACAATTTATTCGTGATGGCCAGCGTAGCGGGGTGAGTTTCAAAGCCATCAACGCATCAACGCGAGTGCGAGAAAAGCATGTAGATAGTAAGACAAGTTTCCGAAAGAAGTTGGGGGCGTTTATGTCCAAATTGGTCAAGGTTTAACGAAAAGCTGTACAAAAATACCGAAAAGTGGAAAATTCTTGTATTATTTTATTGTTTGCAAGGAAGGAAAAGCCGGTGGAAATTGCATAGGTATTGTTTTAGAGCTTTTCGCTAAATTTAAGCCACTCAATGTTTGGCAAATTTGGACATTCAAACGCTCAAAATTTCTTTTGGAAACTTTTTCCGCACAAAAGGAAAGCATTTTAAAGTCAGCTAGAGGGCATACCCTGATATACCTTATGAGCAAAGTTAGTGTAGGGTTAGTTCTCTGCTAACATTGCCGTGCTGAAGATCACATGTTATATTCCACCCTGCGCCTAATCTGCGGCAAAAATTTGCTGAAATTTCCAGCGTCAAGCTGCCCTTCTAAAAAAGGGCATGCGACAAGCCGGCTGAAAAACACCCCGTTGCATCGAACGGTGCAGACATGTCTCATATAGAATCTCGAGTAAAGGCTAGGCTCGAAAGCGACGCGCATTCCAGCCCGACGAATGCGAATGTGGGCGATGGTTACCGTCTCAGCAAGGTGAACGGGGACGGCTAAAGCGGCTAGTTCTCCAGAGGGTACCAAGGCATCGCAGGCTAGCCGTTTATCAACGTCTCTTCAGAAGATCTGCCACTTTTCGAAAACGGAAGGTGAGTGTACCTCACCTTACACGTACACTCACCTTCCGTTTTCGAAAAGTGGCAGATCCTCTGAAGAGACGACGAGTCGTAGCCTGCATACAGGAAACGAAGTAAAACGAGGCAAAATCGCGAGACTTAGGAAATGGATATAAATTTCCCTACAACGGTTCCAGCAGCACAAGAATTGGAGTAGCTGTCTCAGAAACTTTAAGGAGTAACATCGTCGCCGTTAAACGCATGAGCGATCGTCTTATGAGCGCAAAGGTAGATACGGGAAACAGGTCCTACGAGTAATTACCGCTTATACGCCACAAGTCGGTAAGGATTTTGAAAAGGACTCGTTCTCGCAGGAGCTTGATGACCACATCAGTTTAATTCCCCTAAATGAGACACTCTTGCTAGGAGCGGACCTTAACGAACATGTGGAGGAAAGACGAGGAAAAACCGGAAAGTGTTACGGAAACCACGAGTACGGAACATGTAATGGAAGGTGAGCGCATTCTAGAATTTGCCTCAGCTCATAATCTGGCTTTGGCGAACGCATACTACATCAAGGAGGATGATCACTTCATAACATACGCGAGCGGCGACCGACGAACACAGATAGACTTTTGGGCTATCCGACAATGTGACCTCAAGCATGTGAAGAACTGCAAAGTCATTTCCAATGAAAGCTGCATACCTCAGCATAGACTACTGCTTCTCGATCAGAATCTCGATCAACAGGCACATCAAAAGATCAACAGAGACCAGGACACGCATCAAATGAAGGAAGTTACAAACCAACGACGCGGCAAAGCAAGCACTACTAACAACTCTTCCAAGCCTACAAGAGAACCCAGAGCAATCCTGGGTAAGCTTGAAAAGGCGGATCCACCAAATGGCACACATGGCTCTGGCTAGTACAAAGCCAGAAAGGAAAAGGATTAATCGAGAAACGCGGTGGTGGAACATTGAAGTACAAATGGTTAATAAAGGACAAGAAGCGATGGCATCAGTCAAAATCGAAAGCCGATCGTCAGACGTACCAACAAGCCAAGCACGCTGCTAAAGCCTCCGTAAAGAATGCAAAATAAGTGTACATAAAAACAGCCCTAAGAGACTGGAGTCTCGCGATGGAGAACGAGATATATAAACTAATAGCCAGAAAAAGGGCAGAGTCCACAAAGGATATGAAGCACTTCCTCCACATCAAAACAATCTTGGTAGGACGCTAAGAACACCGGCGGACATCTCTAAAAGATGGAAAACTCACTTCAAAAAGATGGCTACCACAGGCCGTAGCGTCAACTCCATCCCAAGAGCTGACTTCGTAGATAGACCAGTATCACCAGTTACGAAAGAGGAGGTATGGCTACCTATAACGAAAACAAAGAATGGTAAGGTGACTGGCCCAGATGACATACCAAGCAAGTTCTGAAAATGTGTGCCGGGGCTTTTTGGCTATCAGGCCTCCTCAATCAGATCATAAGGAGCAAGAGTCTGCCTCGTGGTTGGTATAACAGCACAACGATTCCGATATGGAAAAACAAAAAAGACGTCGCAGACTCTCCATCCTACTAATCCGACTGATGAGCCACGCTTCAAAAATCTTCGAGCGAATAATCGAAATGCGCCTTCGAGATATCATAAAGTTGTCACCGAATCAGTGCGGATTCGTGAAAGGAGTAGGTACAACTGACGCAATCTCTTCTCTGATAGTGAAGGAGAAATATAGAGGAGCAAAATGAGTTACACGCAGCCTTCTTGGACCTGAAGAAATCCCTCGATAAGGTGCCTCATGAAGTCATATGATGGGCGCCTTACGGAAGCACATGGTTCCAGGAAAATACGTCCAAGTGGGTAAAGTTGATCTACCACAACGCTTCAAGTCACGTACAAACACCTGCAAGACAATCGAAAAATTCCAAATCAAGGCTGGAGTATATCAAGGTTTAGCTCTCCCCCCTTGCGTCTTATCACTGCAATGAACGCCGTGATAAAACGCTCAGACGTGAACCTTCTTGGACATTTCTCGACGCAGATGATGTGGTCTTGATAGCAAGTACCAGAAAAGAGCTACCGAGGTACAAAACTGAAAGAACAGGCTAGAGTTGTATGGGCTGAAGCTCAACACCAAGAAGACGGAGTATATGGAATTCGGAAAATAGACTCCAGGAACCATAGGTATCGATGGTGAAGAGCTAAAAAAGTCAACGTCATTCAAGTACCTAGGCAATCACATCTCAGAAAGGGAGGCTTCCAAGAGGAAGTCGCAGGCAGGATAAACACAGCGTGGATGAAATGGAGAGCTTTAACGGGAGTTTTCTGCGACAGACGAATGCCAGTACACAAGTCCAACTATACCGGACCGTCATCCGTCCATCAGTCTTCTATAGTGAGTGTTGGCCATGTACGCGAAATGAGGAGCGCAAGCTCGGTGTCATGGAAACAAGAATGCTACGATGGACCTTAGGTGTCACACTGAAAAACCACTTCTGCAATAACACTATACGAGCCCGTTAGCTATGGGGACGAGTGGCGTAGTGTTATGAGGCGCCGCCATGACCAGATCGGGCACAGGTTCGATCCCCGCCCCTGGGCCAACCAAGTCCTATACCCTCCGGGGCCGGTAAATTGGTACCAGAGTAATCTGGGAGGATAAAAGCACTGACTTGGAAACGGCTGGCCCCCGCAAGTCACTGTAATAGGCTCGCACGCATACAATTGCCTCTTCGACCATGAAGTTAGTGTGTGCGTTCGGCGCATGCCCTCAGAGGGTATTGAAGACGCCGAATCCTTTATCCATTTGATCTTAAATGAAGTTAGCTCTAATTGCCCAGAAAATGCAGGAGCCATCTGCGCAGGTGGGAGAAAAGTCTTAATACGAGGCTAGCCTTGACGGTGGAAGCACCAGGGAAAAACCCAGAGATAGACTCAAGTTGAGGTGGATGGATAGGATCAAGGCCGACCTGCGACATCTTGGAACAGATGAAAACCATGTCTTAAAGGCACCGTGCACCCAAAATGGAGGTTGGCGAGATTACGATGGCATACTAGTGTGGGCACTAATACTAGACAAACCCCCAAGCTTCGCCGCAAAAGACTGCTTCTGAAGCGAGAAATCCGCTCCGGAAGTAACAAAAGTGGGCGGGCGCCCCCGGTCGCCCCGCCCACTTGCATGCTTTATCTCGCCTGCACTTGTTGCAGAGGGTTCTCGAAACAGGGATTTTTGGAGTCTCGCGAATTTTCGACTCCATATTCGGAATCAGGGCTTTCAGAAGGCCTGAAGGCGGCAAAAACATTGAATTCGAGTTGGGTGGACCGCCGGGGGCGCCCCGCCCACTTTGTTCTTCCGGTGCGGATTTCTCGCTGCAGAAGCAGTCTTTTGCGGCGAAGCTTGGAGGTTTGTCTAGTATGAGGGCCTACATTAGTATGCCATCATAATCTCGCCAACCTCCATTTTGGGTGGACGGTGCCTTTAAATAGGAAGATATGAAGACAACTGACAAGAAAAGCAGATCGTGCATAAGCGGGACCCATGCAAACATTAAAAAAAACCCTGATGTACCCCGTATAGTCAATCGCCGGCTAATGTATCCTTCCCTCTTTAGCTTGCTTTAGAGGGTGAGACTGCCCAATTAAAAATTCTGACGCGGGACTAATAGTTGTTGACTCTAAAAAATGAGTTTGCGTATCCTTTGCATTTTTGCATTTTTGCAAGTGATTACACCAAAGACACTGTTTTGTAGCCTCACTAAAACTGGGAACACCATTCGAGAAAAAATACAGATTTTCGAAATAAGCAGCGTGCGTGAAAACTCTGTCAGCCAAGTTTGCGGTTTTTTCATAATTTTTTCGAAACGGCAGCTAAGTCATCGTAAGCTAGCGTGCTAAAAATTCCTAACGTAGCCATGCAGTAAAAACGTTTACATTTGCTCCAAAACCTAAGCTGAACCAACTCTACGTGGTACCGGATGTTCACAGTGGACTTTGTGGGAAGTTATACGGTGCTGACCAAACGACAGCCACTCCTGACTCTGTTTTGCATCAAACGAATCCAAATTTCGATATTACGTGCATACTGCACTGCTTGACACTATTTCAAAAAATCGTGTTGTTTTATGCACACAGAAGGGGTTGTGGCGAAAATACCAAATACGATAAAATCGAGGTTGATCAAAACTTGCAACCACTTTTGTCACAACGTCCAGCATCTCGGCTACAGATACACCCTAAATTTAGAGATATGCACTGCCAGCATTCAAACTCCAAGGAAGGAGATTTTACGGAGCGAATCTGCTTGAACGCCAAAGATCACAAAAATTGGACAAATCATAAAGTTGTCAAGAGATAATCGGCCTGTCCTTATGGGAATGCAGTATCATCTTGACGTTTTAGTGACGGTTTGCGAATGTGAAACGAGAAGACCTACTACCTACAGAGCTTTACTGGAAACATGCAAGAGCTAACTATGGGGAATTTTGCGCGAATTTCACAACTGATAATTCCCTTTAATTGACCTAACATTTCCTGGATGTGATGATCGCAGAAAATTTTCTTTGGCAGTAGCGCCTCCTGTTTCCACTAAAGCTCTGCCAGCTCCAATCAGTGCTTGTCTTCGTGAAAATAGTGTTCTCATCAAGTTTGAGAACTTTTTAGACCGCTGGGACCGACTTCTGAGCTGAAAGGTGCTTCCAAATTGAGTTAAAGTGGTGGTAGATTTTCAGGGATGCTAATTAATGCTCTTTATACAATCGTAGACCACCAGCAAATGTTCAGAGGTACCACCTTTTTTAAGGGAGCACGAATGAGCTGATTACCTCCCGACATTCTTATGCTTTGTCCAATTTTTATGGTCATTTGGCGTCCAAGGAAATTCACTCCGTAAAATCTCCTTTCTTGAAGTTCGATGAATGCTGATTGCAGTGCATACCTCCAGATTTAGGGGTGCATCTGTAACCGAGATACTGGAAGGTGACAGGTTTTTCAAAGATGTTTAGCAGAAAGTGGCTGCAAGTTTTGATCAACCTCGATTTTACCATGTTCGCCATTTTCGTCACAGCCCCTTCTGTGTGTATGAAACAGCACGATTTTTTCACATAGTATCATATAGCAAAATTTGGGAGTGGCTGCAACCTTTTGGCCAGCACTGTACGTTTACGTTAAACAGTGCATACATACCTTTCGGACACTCTGAAAGTTGTATAGCAATGTTTTTGGACTACTAATTCATACAACAGCTTTTTACGAGTTTTTAGAGCGTAACAGGTTTCTGAGTATTTCCTTCCTTCACATTTTGAAAAACGCTAAAAAAGCGAGGATTACTCACGGCACCGTTGGAGCGATATAAAGCTGAGAAGCACGTTGGAAATGATTATGGAATCAATTGCACTATTTTATGAGATGAGATGATATGCGCAAGAAAAGTTTTCGAAGCAGCGTGGACATGTGCGAGAAAACTGAAAATGAATCTTAAAAAAGAAATCTTTGTCAATCAGTAATGATCTTGTGCCGTATATATCGTTATATAATCTCATAGCCAGCCGCACATAAAAGCGTAAGCTGGGTGACATTCACTCAAGTCCGTTACTGACTATCTGTACGGACTTACTGAAATGCGATGGATTCAAGGTCAGCTCGTTTCTAAACCTTAATGATCTCACGCTGGACTTCGCGTGGCTCTAGACTGGCACGGTGAGAGAGAAGCTCTTGGCGGATATCGACCAGATTCGAACATTGTCAAAAGCTTCAGTTCAATGAAGATCCAAAAAAACCTGTCTTGGCATATACTGAAGAAAGTTGTTGCAGTTATCTGAAATAACTGATAAATAATAAAGAATTCAGCTGTTGATTATCTGATCTGGGGCAATATGCAGCCATTAGTAGCTTGAATCCTTTTCAGATTTCCTGCCTCAATCTTACGATAAAGAAGAGCGTCGGTGATTCGCTCAATATCGTAAATCTAGGTTGAGCTTAGTTTAATGAACGATACCTAAAGATAGGTGTTGTAGCCTTGTAATTGCACTTGTGGTTGAGTCCCTGACACTTGTAGAATACTTTTATTAGTAGACCGGATATGAATAAGAACAAACGATAAGACGAAACGAATGACTTAGCTAGCAGTGAGCGCCTTATATAGCGCTCAGATCCCGCGCATTCAACACAACACCACTAGATCAGTCACTAGACAATAACAGTGTAATACTACTCTGCAACATCTCCCTCTTTAAGGTATCGTATCGTTTTCTTGATGGGCTCACCCCGATGCGCTGTGATGGTCGATGCGTTCTTTGTGACCGGCGACGAACTGGCGGGGGTTAGGTAAAGTAGCGGATACATCAGCATCCACTATTTCGGCATCGGCTGTGGCGACATCGAAAGTTGGCAGTGTTCCATCAGCAAGAATGGCGTCTTGGGAAGCATGAACATCAACGGAAACAGCAAGCGACGGTATAACTCAAAGTCCAAAAGTTGGACTCTCTCAACGGTATGATAGTGGCGTCGGGAACTGCGCGAGGGCGTAGTTGGGTTGGCATGGCGTCTCCATATGTATCCATCGACTTCTACCTTGTAGAGTTAGCGTCCACTCCTTAATTATACACGTCTTGGAGTCCAATTAGGCTTCGATGGATTGCGGTAGTTGCGGGTATAGACGGATTCATTGACTTCGAATCTCCTTTTCTTGGCTCCATGTGGCGGTTGTACATAGCTTCCATCGCCGGTTTCGATCCGGAGGACTAAATTGGTATGGCGTTCCCAACGTCAGTGACCAAACGTGGGAGCGGAGTATCAATCCTTTGTCTAAAAAACATCTCTGCATGGGAAAGATATAGGCAAAGACGGGAAGGGCGTACAGCGGTAGCAGATCAGGAGCTTCGATAAAGCTTCCGGGAGGTTTCCCTCCTCTTGCAGCTCCAGAAGTCCTCTCCTGAAAATGCCAACAAAGCGTTAAGCGAGTCCACTCGACTGCGGGTGAAATGGCGGCGCCCGAATATGCTTTATCCTGTACTTCCTGCAGAAAACCTCGAAATATTGGGAAAAGAATTGTGCATCGTTGTCCGAACAAGCTTTTCTGGTTTACAAACCTGCTGAAGATGCTTAAAAAGTTTCTGTGATGTAGCTGGTGATGTGGCGACTGCGTCTCTACAATTTTAAGCCAGCGAGAGTGCATCTACGACAACGATGCACCCTCGCTGGCTTGAAATTGTAGAGATGCAGTCGCCACATCACCAGCTACATCGCAGAAACTTTTAAAAAATTTTATTCGAAATTCGATTATTCGAAAATTGAATATATTCGATATTTGCTTATTCGAAATTTGTCAGTTTTGAATTTATTCGATTACTCGGTTATTCGAAAATTTTGATTCTCGAAAATATTCGAACATTCGAATATTTATTTTCAGAGGTTATTCGATTATTCGACAATTTCGTGTAATCGCTTAACTACATGACAGCTTCACAATTTTGATTGCTATATCCGCAAACATCGTTTGTTGCAGGTTGTCCACTGCACGGAGTCCTCCATTGTGCTAATTTGTTTAGAA
Organism: Cylicocyclus nassatus; assembly: GCA_958299035.1. NCBI lineage: Eukaryota > Metazoa > Nematoda > Chromadorea > Rhabditida > Strongylidae > Cylicocyclus > Cylicocyclus nassatus. The sequence goes on along the minus strand of CATQJL010000305.1, from coordinate 70,612,875 downwards.
TTTGTTTGAATATTCGACATAATCGATGCAAATATTCGTTTGTTCGGATTTTTTTTCTCGAATATATTTGACTATTCGGTTTTTTTTCATTTCGAATAGATTCGATATTCGATAATTCAACGATTTTCTTATTTCAAAAATATTCGATATTCGATTATTCTATATTTTTTGTTTTTGAAAATATTCGAAATTCGATTATTCGATAATTTGATTTTCGAATATATTCGGTTATTCGATTAATCGAAAAAATTCTCGAATATTCCAAAGTGTAGCGTCCATAGGGTTGTTTCAGACTGCCGCAATGACCGCAGCAGACTGCAGCAGATTGCATGACGCACTGGACCGCAAGGGCCGCAGAAATCGCTGCGTCCTTTCGTAAAGGTGGAGAGGATAGATACTTGTAGCCCAAATAATCAACAACAATATATGCCTAGACATAAAAGAGAACACCAGCGTGTGTAAGATACGCATTAATAGGAAGAATCAGAACAAATATGAGCATACCACAGTAAAACAATTGCCAAAATTTGACTGAGAAGAGTAAGTTAAAGACTATGAACTTCCTAGGCGCAAATGAAGGTGTTTTGACTTGATCGCAACTGTTTTCTCTTTTACAAAGCGAGCAGCCTTCCGCGCGATCTTTGCGGTCAGTGCGGTCAGCTGCAGACTGCTGCAGTCTACTGCAGTCTGCTGCGGTCAGCGCGGCAGTATGAAACAACCCATAGAGCGGTCCCGCGAATTTAATATGAAGGCGTTCCATCGGGCGACTTGGGATCGGCCATAGAGTTAGCTCAGCTTTTACTGGACTTATAGCGACAAGTTGGCAATTCTGGCAACGTTCAACGGTCTTCTTGTCTTAGTCTTCTTCTATACCAGGCCAGTAGACGTGATTGCTAGCTAGCAGCTTCATACAAGTTTGTCCAGGATGGTCATCGTGCAGCATACGGAGAATCTTCCTTTTCAACGAGGTGGGAACGATGGATCCGAAGAATATGCATCTATTGTAAGCAGAGAGCTTCTTTTGTTGGACCCTTCAGTTGAACAACGGCGTTCCTCAAGTGCATGTGCATAACGTCCTGTTTGGAGACAGTTGAGCAGCTCCATCAGTATGGCGTCCTTTTCCATAACAAAACGTACGTCTTCCACTGTAACTAGCAGCTGATTAGCGCTTCCTCGTAAGTGGCGGTGACATCAGATTTAACGGTAGCAATGATGACGTCTTCGTCCGGCGACTCCGGCAGGAAAGCAATCGGTAGAGAGCATCAGCATGTTCAAACAAGATCGTAGAGCTTTAGCTGTACTCGATGTCGAAACATAGGCAAGTAAGGTCATTGACCATGTGTAGACGGTATAAGCAGGCAGTCCTTTCTTGCTCCCGAAGATAGTGAGTAGGGAACTGTGCGTAAACAGAGTAAATCGTCGTTTATGAATGTGCCAGTGGAAATCCTTGACGGCGAAAACTGAGGCCCCTTCTTAATCTGAGAATAATTCTTCTCTGTGCCGTTAGTGTGCTACTCGCATAACAAACGTTTTCCGATCCATCCGGGCAGGTGAGAAATCACGGCTCTGATTCCATGGTTGCTTACGCCAGCGGCAACAATGAACGGCTTCTTGGGGTCGTAGTGGCACAGCAGAAGATCCGAGATCAGGACTTTGCGAAGGCGGTCGAAGACTTCCTGGCACTCCATACTCCAGACAAACGGTGTGTCTTTTTTCTTCAAGGCGTTGAACGCATCCTTAGCACGAAGGACGAATAAAACTAAAGCATTCCAAGGTAAGATTCGAGCTGCTTTACATCTTTGGGTAGCGGCATATGGGCAATGGCGACAATCTTCTTGAAGTCGGGGCGTCTTCCTTCCGCGTCGACGATGAATCCAAGAAGCATTATGCTAGGCTTGGAAGAGGGAAACTTTACGGCGAACGCGCGCTTGATAACCTTGAAGACGTCTAAACAGTTTGAACACGTTCGTTTCATGCTCTCCATGAGTCCTTCCAGTGGCCACAACGTGTCTAAATACTCAGACAGTCGAAGGGATACTTCCGGAGGGCAAATGCCGGGGGTCCGCCACTTTGTGCTCCGGAGCCCTCCCATTTCATCCATTTTGGAAAGGGGGGGGGGGGGGAGGGCTCGCAAATCTCTGCTCCGGGGGCGCGCCAGATTTGGAGGAGCCCCCGGAGCACCAAAATAAGTGAAATGGGAGGGCTGCGGAGCAATGAAGTGGCAGACCCCCAGCATTTGCCCTTCTGAGGTATCCCTTCAACTGTCTGAATAGGCAACGGCTCCACTAATGTCGATGGTAACGTTGCTCATCAAATACTGGAAAATCTCAGGGGCACTCTTCACCCCAAACGGTAGAGGGCTGTAGGAACAGTCCACGGGAAGTGTTGATGATCAGCAATTCCTTGCTCTCGTCGTCCATTTTTACTTGCAAGTACGCATCACGCAAGCCAGTGTTTGTGAAATCGGTCCCTCCATATAGCTTGGTAAAAACATGTTTAGCAGTGGGCAGTAAGTGTCTGTGCAGCTCCAAAGCGTTGTTCAGTTTGGTGAAGAAGTCGGCACAAAGCGCACTACTCCATTCGTCTTCTTGACGGTAACGATGAAAGGCCCACTGCGAGTAATCGACGGGTGATACTACTCTTTTGATAACATAGAATAACCCTTGGCCATTGAAATTATTACATGTGAAAAGCATTCATAAACTCTAAATACTTCGATCAACGATCCGCATGCAGCTCTCAAATCAGCAGGCGGGGTCTTCAGGTTTGACAATCCTAATTCCATCCAAGTCCTGCGGCTGATTGTCGATACGTCGGCACCGGTGTCGAGTTGCATCTTCACATCCAAGTCTTTCAGCTTGACATTAACGTATCCTTTGGGAGTTCAGCACGTTCAGCTTTACAACTTGCTCTATGGAACGGCGGACAGGTCGGTTTTTGACGGGCAGTTTTTGGCCCAATGTCCTTTTTTCCACAAGTGTAGCTACGTCGTCACGTCGGGACAATCCAGACAAATCCTTGCTATCAGATGAGCGCTTGGTACGTTGCTTCTTCTTTGATAGGAGCAACAACTTTAGCCTGGACTGCCGTAGGCGCTATAGATCCGATAAGGGTAGCATCCTTCTACACGGACTGGTACGCGTTGTATTCCGCAATAAGGTCCTGCAGCCTGTAGCTGTCAGCCTCAAGGTCCGGCTTGCTCAGTATTAGGATCGAATTGGCAGATCGCCCGGCGACCCGTGACGAAACGCAGGAATACTCAAGGCTCCCACTTTATTTCGTCTGCTTTCGCTTTCGCATCGACTAGCATCTTGTTGAGCCAAGTCGCGTACAGTTCCACTTCTTCCACAGTGACTTCGGTGCCAAGTGCCCTCTCAGCTTGGCGTGTACGGCGTTATCCAGCTTCGCGAACAGGAGAATACAGCGTTTCCTTCTCTGGCATCGACTCTGGAACAATCTCTTCAAACCGCTACAGCCACTGTCGAGGGTGCACCCCTGTTCAGATTGCAGCTGAAGCATGACAGTCGCGACGAAAGCGGTGAATAGTCCACCAAGGTAGGAGCTACTGAATGGTCCGTTTCAGGAGTTGTTCTATCCGCTCGGATTGCTCCTGATTCGACTTCAGGGGCAGCAGTTTCCTCCTGGTTCGTCTTCATTTGCTCCTGTGCTGCATCAACTGAGCGAACATTTGCTCAAGTGAAGTGCTTGGCTTGGTCGTTGATGATGAAGTACATATTTGTTCAACTTGTTTGTATCGCTCCTCACGCGTGTCGTCCAGTACTGATGGCCACTTGTTGTAGCCTTGTAATTGCACTTGTGGTGGGTTTCGGACACTTGTAGACTCGATATATCAGTAGACCGGATATGAATAAGAACAAACGATAAGACGAAAAGAATGACTTAGCTAGCAGTGAGCGCCTTATATAGCGCTTAGATCCCGCGCATAGGTCAATACAAAACCAGTAGATCAGATCACTAAACAACGACAATACAAACAATGAATAAATTAATGTTACTCTCAACATTAAGCGGGAGGCTTTGTGGAAGGAAAGTTATCAACGATTCAAAAGTGCATTTGCTTGACGGTGTATTCACTTTTGAGACGTCCTTATATATACACCAGTGCTTCACCTTTGCTTCGCAGAGGCTCGCACTGGCCATCAAGAAACGATGATAAACTCGCGATGCGAAGGCTTTCTTTTAGATTATTGCCAGGTTCACTGCGGTGAGATAGTTCCTAATTAAAATTGAACCATACTCGCTATCAGAACCTTACATGATGCAGTGTATTGTAAATCATTCCTCACTGTATTTTCGTAACAGGCAGACTTACAGACCGACAAATAAGCGGCTTACTATAAGTCATGACCAGTGCGTCACGTCTGCTTCGCAGAGGTTCGCACTGGCTTTACTATCCACGCCTTCTTCGTGATCACATAATAATGACTTTGAAACTCACCGCGCGATGCTGAACTTCACGAATGAACTGTAAACAACCATTTTTTTAAAGCTTTTCCATGTGAGATCGGTAATTTCGAAAGAAAAAATTTTCCCGCAGAAAAACAAATGCGATTTTGAATGGGTTACTGAATTTATTTTGGCTTTATAGTCGCCATAAAGATAAAGACCACCGTGAAATACATATCTATTCAAAAATCCTCTCATTTTTCATAGTAAAAACTTGGCAAATCGACAATTTGCTCAGTTACATCTTTTTCGCGCCAATTCGTGTAAAAATAGACTTTTTGCTTACTTTTTTGAGCTGAAGTCAATGTTTTTTGGATTCACTTGCTAAACAAATCAAGACTTTGCAAAAAGTCCAATTACCGACCCATTTTGGCAGGCCAAAAGTCGCGTGGATCCGTTTGACGCAGAGTTTCCGATGGTTTCACTTACTGGATCGGCTTGTGGTTTTGCACAGTTTACCTACACGCTGACTGGGTGCTATGACCAAAATTCTAGATCAAGACGCTAACTGCAACTCACTCTGTGAATTTCGTGACAGACAGACATACACACAGACAGAAAGACGCTTAGCGTTTTATTATAAGTCATGATATATAACAGTGGCGTACCCAGAATCTTCGTTATGGAAAGGGGGGGGGGAGGACAAAAGATTTTTTTTGATGAAGGCGCGTGACGTCAGCCACGCACTCCGAAGAAATTTTTGGTATGCTTCCTAAAATTTTTGCGGGATCACAACCCCGAAATTTCAAAAAAGGGGGCACCTCTCTCCTATGCCCCCCCCCCTCTCGGCACGCCTCTGATATATAGGTAGATACAACTTGTATAGATAGATACAATAACTTAGGATCGTAATTTTCTTGATACGCTCGTTGTGGAAGTCTTCTAGGATGAATTGAGAGGTGTATTTTGCTCTTTTTGCGAATAGATCACGGTGAATGTTACAACTCACGAACTTTATAAAGAATTATGTGCGATCACAGCATCCAAATTGCGCTGCACTGTGACCGATTCCATGGGCTACTTTTCGCGGCAATTTACTGGCTACTTTACTGATTTATTGTGTTGCCTTACGAAAGACAAAAACTTATCAATGATTATCAACTCTTTCAACTCTGTTTTGAGTCTTTGAAATGATTGATATAACTGAGCTAACGCTTCAAAGTCGTTGTATTCTTCAGTTTGGTTTTGATTCCCTGGTAACTCAGTAGTGCTGCTACTGTAGATGTGTAAACGTCTGACCTTTCCAGGTTTTCAAGAACGACTTCTCCGAAGCTTTAGTCCAAATAAAGTGTTAAGCAATTCTTGACACCAAGGCTCAACAGCCAAATTAAAAGTTGTACACAATGGTAAGGTTTGGAAAACAAATCCACCGGGAAGCGCTGAAGTAAGGATTCGAAGCAGAAGCCGATTAAAAGAAGAAACGGAGATTTTTGCGGGAAAGTAAAACAATAAAGCATGGAACCTAGAACAGTCTTTGTAGGCTTCAGCCAAATATTTTGTATCCTTTGCCAGATCGATTTGAATCAAAAAAAAAACCCAACCAAACCTCCGCGGTGCTGAGAAACTTTATTGGGTCAAAAACAATATAATTTTTTCCTTTGGGATTATGACGCAGTAAAAGTGCAACGAATAATCACATTAGAGTTTAAGGAGTTTAGCATTTACTGCACTATCAGAAACGGTCAGCATATTGCTAACAAGGGAAGCGTGTTTAGTCAAAATGGCCTTTTCATATGAAACCCATACTGCTTTAGAGAGCATCAAGAGATGAGTCCAATTCTACCTTCCAAATCTGCCAAACTCCCCTGGACGCCGAGTTATGATCGTTTTTCAGGCCAAAAATTTGAACGCAAAACTGGAACAAAATCGCTCAAATTTGCTCAAATGGTCCAGTGTCAATTAACAGAGTTGTCTATGCAATGGATACAGTTTGTGTGATAAGCTAATATTTAGAATTGTTTCATCTAAGCGCTGGCAAGATTGTAACAATCGATTTTACCTAAATTCTGCATTCATTTTTCGCTTAAAAACGATCATAACTCGGCGTTCAGAAGCGCTTGGCAGATTTGGAAAACAGATTTGGAATCATGGTGCAATACTTTCAAAGCGGTTTAAGTCCCATCTGAAAAAGCCACTTCGACTAAACACGCTTCCCTTGTAAGCCTGCACATAGTACTAAAAAAGATCAAAAATGTGACTGTACTGCAGATCCCGTACTCTGCGCCAATAAACGAAGGAAGAGATGGACTTTACCAAAATTTTTATCAGGACCGCAACAGAAAAACAAAGTAAGACAGATATTTAATTTTTCGATTATATTACAGGGAATACTACGGAAGGCGACATCACCAATTTCGCAGCACACAAACACTGTCCGCTTTTTGTGGCAAAAACGATGCGAGGAGGGGAGGGAGGAGGAGGAGGGGGGGGGGGTGTTGCAGGCACATGATCACGTGTCATAAGTGACATAGCGACATTGACTAGGATTTGGATAGGAGGAGATACGTTGCTCTCTTTTTGCATGTAATGTGTCTATCAAAACGCCAGCTGGCAGCAGACAGAGCTAAACAAATCATTTTGTAACCACAAGTTGTGCGTGATTGCGATACCCTGATATACTATGGAAGTCATGAAAAGCAAAGAATTACTGGGTTTCAAGGGTTCTTGTTCTTCCTCAAATACAACCGCGTTGACTGTTAAGAGAAACTTTTGCACTCTTTGTGGATTCTAGAATAGTTAAAAATCAAGCAATTTTTGAACGTTACATTCATAGCTTTGTGATTTAGGATAGCAGCTGTAACACAAATGGAGCCGACAAGTGCTCGAAAGATGGTTCCTTGTTTTGATGAGCCAGAGTATAAGGCAATTTGGAAAGTAAAGATAATACATCCTAAAGGAACTACAGCGATCTCAAATGCGAGGACACTAGATGTAAAAACGTGAGTAATAACTGCATTTGGACTGATTTTGATCAAAACATAAGATTTTTTCACTCATCAGGAGAACGAGTATTCAATGATACGGAATTAGATAACATAGTGAGAGACTTCAAAACGTAATTCTGCTTGTAAGGGAAACTGCGGAAATAACGCGTTTCTTGCACTATCATGAACCTAATTTCTAATACATCCAGTCAGGGATTGGTACAATGTGGCAATAAGAAAATTTTTAAAGCGCGCATTAACTTCGCAAATCACTGCATGCCTTATAAGAAAACAGAGATGAGAAAACAGAGCTAGTAGTAAAGGTGGTATACAAAGTTACACTGGCATACTAAGAATAGATGTTCACTAGATGCTCCAAACTCTGATTCCAAATCTGCCTTTTGTTTTAGCGGTTTGAGTACCCAAACGAAATTGTCTTAAAGTGTCAATAAATGGCATGAAATTATCGAAAAGCTTTACATAAACTTCTGAAGGTGGATCAATTTTGTGGCAGTAGACTGAAACAAGGAAGAAACGCAGCCGGTAAAAAATCTTCATAGGCGTTTTTGCACGAATTTTTGCTAACTTTATGCCGCTCAAAGTCTGCGTTCCAGCAAAATGATGGGACCCCCTTTTTCCAGATTTTAGGGATCGGGGAAACGCAAAAATTTTGAGAAGCACCCCAAAAAATTTTTCGGAGTGCGTGGCTAACGCCACGCGCCTTCTTTAGAAAAGAATTTTTGTCCCCCCCCCCCGAGCCGAAATCCTGGGTACGCCACTGGTACTCGGATATTACAATGTTGCAGTGGCAGATATACCCAACTAATCTATCGATGAAGATTGAAGTCTAAAACGAATAAGCGCGTCTGAAAAGCCCAAAATCCGCTCCGGAAGTCTTCTGCACCCCGCTCACTTACACTATATTGGAGCTACCGCGGCACGGAGAGTTTCGATAAAAGCTCATTTTTGTCGTTTTCAAGCGCTGAAAAGTCCGGATGTGGCTTCAGCACGGCGAAGTTTCAGAAAAGTGAAAACTCGGAGAGTGAAATTTTGTCGAGACACTGCCTTCGAAGACCGCCTCTACTCAGAATCCATGCAGCCAAAGTTACTAAAATCCTATGAGTTCCCAGAAGTAGACCAACTGCGGTGGTCTACTCCCTCATAGTTGCTCTCCAAAAGAAGAAATTTGACCTGAAACTTCTTGCGCTCTATTCTTACACGGCAATCAACTTCGAGACGCCTGTACTATGTGAGGTGGCACTATTGCATGCGACGAGGTTTCTTGCATACGACGTGACTTTGCTGAAGCACTCGTCCCTTCTGCCAAACTAGGGCTTCAAAGACAATTTTAAGGCTTTTCAGAATGTGGGATTGTACATCATATTCAAATTCGGTTAAGGAAGTGCCCGATAACAATAGTAACGTGGAAGTCACTGGTCGTTGAAATCATGTGGAAGTGCTTAAAACTACGTTTTTAATGTTTCATAAGGAGCTTTGATGGTTGGCATATAGAGTACGTCCGTCACCTCTGCCTTGCAGAGAATAGCATCAGCTTCACCATCCATATGCCTTCCATGCTCTTCTTAGAAAAATCTGCTTTGCATTAAATGGTCAATGCCGACCACATGAATGAATTATTTTTTTTAAAGAGTTGCCATGTTGAAGCGGTATTAAACGGCAAACTTTCAGCAAAAAATAAAAACAGTCTTAATTATATTTCTTAAGAGCAACACACGTATGGATTTTTCAAGAACTAAACCTTTGTTGGGTAGCAAGTCAGTGGTTTATGCAACTACTCAGATAATCGCCAGGGCAATTGGTCAGCACACTCGCGCTCTGCAAGCGGTCAACAAAATTCAAGCCAAGCCTTCAGCGAGCGGTACTTCCCTGTTTTGCCAGCGAGCAGCAATACAAAATTTTCTGCAAGTGCTCTTCAAGTAATCGTTTTTAACAAGCGCTGGCCGAACTTTCATCAGGCGCTTCGACTCTTTTTACGCAGTTTCAAGCGTACGCCGAGCAAAGGTGGGACTCTATGTGGCAGAGGTGGAATACTACTCTCTAACGGAAGATGCGGGGTAATTTCTTTTAGCGGAAGGTACCTACCAGCTGTGCAAAATTGTTGAGGGCCGCGCGGTCCTCCACAAAGGACCGTGCGGCCCTCGAAAATTTTGCATATTTTCGCGGAAAGTCCGCGAGAATGCGGCCACTGCGCCGCAGCTAATCTGTAAGGGAACCGCGATTGTTCTCCGAGCATTCGCCCAAAAATTGCAGAGATTCTCCCAAATTTGTGCAAGCGGACTGCAAGAAATCAGCGGACTATTTTTTCCGGTGCCCGCTTCCCCAAAAATCGCAAGGCCGCCTCCCCCGGTGATTGCCTGAGTATTTCTTTGAGTCCATTTTCGCAATTTAACATCTTTTCTTCTTGTTAATATGCTCGCACTTTGTCACGGCAAAACATTATGTGCCGTCAGATTAAGTGTACGCCAAAGATTTTTAAGGCGGCAAAGAGTGTTGCGCCAGAGTACCTCGTAGCCCTTTTATAGGAACGTGCTTAGCTCCTGGCGGAGTGGGGGGGGGGATATAGGGCAAGGGAAAAAGGGAGAGAAAACATCTGTGGCGATTTCTGTTGTGAGGACGAATTTTATGCGTGGGGGAGCCAGTTGCCGCGCATACGAAGTTTTGCTTTCCTCATGCATCTAGCTATCAATGATTCAAACCGGACGACGTCAAATATCATTAAACGATAAAACAGCTTATTCCAAATGCTCCAACATAAGAATTTGGTAGCTTAAACAAAAGGAAGTTTCTTGTTGAAAAATAAATGAATTTTCAAGATGACTAAGGACTGCTTGCCGTAGAAACAATGACTAATGCGAAATTTTTGAGCGATAATTTTCATTCGTTGGGTGAAAACTTTGACAATCGAGGATTTACACTCTATTTTGCGCCGTTCCCGTGCGAATATAGACTCTTTGGGATTTTTTGCAGGGGAGCTTTCGATTGACAGAATTGCATGTGACATAAGTCAATATTTTTTGCGAAAGTGAAGAAACATGCCCGTTTCGAGCCAGCGCATTACGCCCATTAAATCCGCTCGTGCTTTTGCACCATGGACTTCCATGCTGACAGCGCCGCTATGCAAAATTTGAGCTGAGGATACTGGCTTGCCGCCCTCCAAACACACACACAACACACAATCTATGTGTTCCCGATTCGGTAACAAGAAGAGACAGTGCCCTTCTTCTGACTTGGAATAATATCCACGAAGTTTTCGCGAAGTGGGCTTTTCGTGCGAATAAAATGGCCTTAGTCCATGCGGTGCGATAAGATATCGCATTCGCGAATCCATTCATTCCATACAAAAATGCTTCAGCAAACCTTCCTCCAGCTTGTCTCAACCTGTCCCACTCTTGCAAACTCAATCCTACCAAATAATCGATGTCTAACTCTGATCTACCTTTACAATCAGTTACGTGGATACTCTCTTCTTTTTCATTTTGTAAAATTGAAGTTTCAAAATCTGTATCAGTTTTACATCACAGGCTATACGTTACCGTAGTAGTCCATATCTCAGGGAGACACATAAACAAAAAGTTGTGATAGACTTCGTTATACAAGACAAATACTCTCGTCACCTCATTTTATTTATATGAATACAGGTCTAAACCTTTTGTCCTAAACTACCTAAGAAGGCAGTGGGAGATTTAGGCATCAAAGAGTGTTTTTGGTGACAAATTGCAGTTCTAAGGAGCTTTTCTATAATATGACTGTGATTTTTTATATTTTCGTACGAGATTAAGGCCTGATTAATGTATAAATTATTGCTAGTAAGATATGCAGAATTCTTCTGGTGTGCTAGTGACACTCCAGCATTTCTTGCGACCAAACTCAAATTCGCGAAACTGAAGAGCCATCTTTGGGGGTCTGTTCTACGATGTTAGTCAAAAGGTAGCCAGAGCAACTTTTTTAAATGCAACTCTTTTTTATTTCAAAATACAAGGTATGTTTAGTTTTGATTGATGGTTCAAAAAGAAAGTTAGCGAACTTTATTTGACTTACATAGAAATTTTTGCATCGGCCTGACATTTGTAAGCATTTAAGTTTGTTAGTAAATATCTTGATGAAATTAACCTTCATGATTTAAGCGTCTGTATGAGTTTGGAAGAAACATTTATTTCAGATTTTATAGAAAATATGAAACACTTTTTCCACCTACTTTTATCACAAAATGGGCTAAGAACATTTTCAGTCGCAATCAAAAATGTGCAAAAAGGTCAAAGATGGGCTTAGTTCCAGCTCACCTTGCTGCTGGGAGTGAGGTGAGCTTTCAAATCAATTTAAAATGGAGGTTAATCCCATTTCGCCCCATTCTAAATGGACTTCTCGCATAATTTTTTTTCGCAAATGAGAGCTCACTCAAGGTTGAAATCACTTTCATTACACCGTTTTGCCAAGTGGTTGCGATAGGCTAGAAAATTATGGATAACGCAGGGCGAAAGCAGATTTCGAGCAAGTTTCACCACGAACGAATAAAATGGGGTTTAAAGTTTATTTTCCTCCAGTATGGACTTCCGTGGATATCATTCCTCGTGTTCATGCTACGTAAGCCAGGCATAATGCATAGATGAATCCGTAGTAACGCGCATTTCGGGGCTTTCCGCTTGTTAACAGTTAGTGCATCGTAACTAATCTGAAATTTAGTCAACAAGGCGGATATTGGACAATATCTACGTTTGAGCCGACTCCTATTATGCCAACGTATCTTCTCGCTCTTTTAGTGTCTGAATTTACATATAACGAAATGCAAACAAACAGAGGAGTAAAAGTGAGATGTTGCATAAGCTTGGAGCTGCTCAATTCAAACATGTTTTTCATTTTGTACTAGTTCCGTTTGTGGTCAGCTCCTGGTACAGAATCGCAGAGAGAGTACGGACTCAAAGTAGCTACGACTGTCATGGAGTCCTTTGAAAAGTACTTCGGAGTGAATGATGTCATGTCAAAGCAAGGTAGGTGATTTTGGTACTTTTGATAAAAGTGATTTTGTAGTACCGAAGTTAAGAAACGTGAGCTTTATAATTTAGTTTCATCTCGGTTCCATATAGTTTGCCATTTGCCAAACAATACATTTTATAGGTGTCTCATGAAATGTCCATGTCTGGCAAAAAATTCAAAAACATTCGCAGTTTTCTGCATCTTATGGCAGCTAATGATATGGATCCATTTTATAAAGTGTTCAAATAAGTAAAGATAGTTTTCAATGAATCACTTCTCTGCTCATGTTTCTCCGATTTTTTATTTTCTATAATAGTTTACCGAATATTCAAAAATCACTCCATTTGGAAGCGCTTGATTTTCGGGCAAAGTCAGTAAGAATGATTTCTCGACCAAGGAAAGTTGCAATCTCAATTTTTTTTTGTAGTATATTATAGACGGACATTACACTTGGGGGCAAGTCATGGACTCATATGCTATCATTCCTTCAGCTCGTCTTTGCATTATGAACTTTGCTTTGCAGATCTAGTCGCGTTGGAAAAGTTTGGAGCAGGTGCAATGGAAAATTGGGGATTGATTACCTTCAAGTTGGTGTTAATTATGTTAATTAAAGTTTCAACCTTCAACAAACTTTAAAAAGTGACTATTCTTCAGAAAAGTCGTCTTGTTGGATTCATCGCAAAATTCCCATCTGGATCCGCTAGAATTCAAAATAGAGCAGCATGAAAGGCGAAGACAAATCGAAACTGTTGTCGCACATGAGCTTGCACACCAGGTTTTGCAAATTTCTACCTACCAAAATTTACAGAAAGTGCTGAAAATGTAGTGTCCATGTAGCGTAAAAATCATTAATATCGTTTCTCATAAAGGCTGTAAACCTTATGTGCTTCTGAATTGTACGATGAATCTATATCATAACTTATAGTAACGGGCTAAAGTTGTTTACGTGTTTTTGTGTGTGTGTCTGTGTCCTGTCTATAACGAAATTAATATATCGAGTTCCAGCCAACGTTCTGAGCCCAAATTTTGCAAAGCGCATGTTACCAGCGTAAAGCTCCATCATGCAAAAAACACGAGTGGATTTGTTGGGTGGTTCCCTCAGAATTTGCGCGCGTCAGACGTATCCACTTTACTTCTGGCTCGCAAAATTGGGTCCGTATCAACGCTTTATGCAATGTCGTGGATGTGTTTGGCATGTTTATGTGCAAGCCATGGGCTTAAGACCAAAAAGTGACCAAAGATCTAGTATTTATGAAAACGAGCGAAAAAGAATATGGTTGCGTAAATGGTCAATTCGCCGTGGTTTTACCTGAGCTTTTGAGAAGATTTTTGCATAGAGATATAGCTCACGGTAATGAAAATCCTTACGGCAATTGCGAAAAGTTCTTCTTCTGCGAAAACTTATATCTCTGCAAAATCACCTATCTCACATGAAAAAGCTTTTAGAATGAGTAGTTATTTACATTTTATTCGTGGTAGTCGGCATTGCGCGGGGAGTTTCAAAGCCATCCTTAGGCGAGAATAAGTAAGGCATATAGAGTAGGGTCAGTGCGAGTCTCCGTATGGCCCCGGGCAGACTTCACGCGATTTGATCGTCGCGACTGAATCGCGACAAGACAACTGTTACAACATCATTCCATGCCGATCAACTTGCATTTCGGTTGTGATACTTTAACAGCCCGAAATTTTTGAATGTGAAATGAGAATGAATGGAAATCTTGGCGATTAGATCGCGACGATTAAGTCGCGTGAAGTCTGACCGGGGCCTATGCCTTATTCATGATTCCACAGTGATGACTTTAAAACTCACCGCGCGAGGTTGTACATCATAAATGAAGTGTAAACAACTGTTCATTCTTGAAGCACTCCATGTAAAATAGGTAATTTGGAGAAAGAAAACTTTTTTGCCTAAGAATAAATGCGAATTTGAAAAAATTATTGAATTTATTTTGGCTTGATAATTGTTATGAAGATAAAAGTCATTTTGGGCTACATTTCCGTGCAAAAATCAACATTGCCAAATCGACTCTCTACGCGATTACTACTTTTTGGCGCTGTTTCTACAGAAAAGCAAACTTTTGAGCACTTTTCGAGTTCGAATTCTTGAAGCGCGGATATGCTTGTCAGGTAAATCAGGATTACAGAATTTTGAATTTATGACCTAGTTTTGCGCGCCAAAAGCTAGGAGGACCCGTTTAAGGCGCAAATTTTAAAGGATCCGCTTATTGAAACGGTTCGTCCTTGTGCATGGTGAGCCTACATGGTGGTATTGTATGCATGCAAAATTACAGAAGTTAAGAGGCTTCAAATCTTTCTCACCACCTTTTATTGAGTACTTTAGACTCGAACCCAGATAAATATATTTCCTGGAAGCACAAAACGGGGCGGTTATGCTACTTTCTCATCTATCGCTGCTTTTCATACGATATCACAGGGTTGCAATATCAAGCTCCATTTGTTAAGTAATTTATGGGGACAAGGTGACTGAGAAAGCTGCTTTTCAAAGAGCATATCGTATATTGACGTGAAATTTCAGATGCGTTTCTAGGATAAAACTGATGTTTTCAGTGGTTTGGTAATTTGGTAACGCTGAGCTGGTGGGAAGAACTTTGGCTCAATGAAGGTTTCGCTGCATACTTTGAAAACTTTCAAGTGCTTAGTTTTGCCAAGAAAGGAATCTCGATTGTGAGTCAATGTTTGCTAACACTTCCGCAACCAACAGTACTTCCTGAACACTTTCTAACGCATCTTATGTTCTTTGATTGCTAAATGACTTCACATTTACATCTTAACCATAGCGAAGCCGTCAAAGCAACTGCGGAAATCTGGACTATGGTTGAATTAGCTCATGTAAGAGTAAATAAGGGCCCGTCGTAAACCTCCCGTCGTCACAGAGAGACAATGCTGTGACAGGTCGATTATCTCGCGAGACTATGGCGAGGTATTCACAGGTTTGCCTCAAAACTAGCTTGTAACGCATGATGCGTCAGACAATTAAAGGTTATGGTGAGGTGGCGATAAATAGCACTTTCAGTGAGCGGACGACGATGCTGCAAAAATGGCAGTGAGCGACCAGCGACGGGCTATCAGCGGGCAACCATAATCTTCCATGATTCGGAAAGTAACTGCAGAGGGCCTTTATTACTACAAAAGCAGCCAAAAGGCGACGACGAGGCAGCGATACCGTCAATCTGGCAGAGACCGAAAAACAATGGAGAGGTTCGCAAGGTTTTTTTCGAGCGGGTCGCTTAATGCTATGATTGATTCGTAACGCTTTTGCTTGATTCGTAACGCTATAATATGGCTGACAGCTTTATCCCCTGTCGTTGTCCGCTAGAGTAGTCATCGTTGCTTTTGCGAAACCCTGTTGATGCGCGTTGGCTAGATGTGCAGGCAAAATACGAACGAAACGGTGGATTGGAATTAAGTATCATTCCTCTCTCTATAACGTATATGCGGTTTTTATATATATTTACGTTTAACGTTGCCTCATCTTTAATAGCAATTCTGCAATCTAATATGTTCCAAGCAACTCTTAACTTGGCATTACTCTCTTTGCCTTGTGCCTGTAAAATACAAAAACGTTACGTTCTTTGGTATACCATCATCTCAAAGCGGGTCTCGAGCGTATTTCGTAAACGCCGTAAGTTCCGATGTCAAATAACTGCCCTATTAACCGAGCACTTGATCGAATTTGATAGCGTTTACAAAATCCCTTGCTCAGGCTCTCAGTCGATTTTTGTCTGAACCTTGTTACAGTAACAAGTTCATGTTTAGTCGAAGTCGCTTTTTTAGATTGGATGTATACCATATTGAAGAGCATAAAACGCTGATTTCAAATCTGCCTTTCTTATTTGTGGAACGTGCGGACGGGAATTATGAGGTGTGTGTGTGTGTGTGTGTGTGTGTGTGTGTGTGTGTGTGTGTGTGTGTGTGTGTGTGTGTGTGTGTGTGTGTGTGTGTGAGTGTGTCTGTTACGAAATTCGTAGAGCACGTCCCAGCCAACCTCCCGGGCTCAAATTTTGCACAGCGCATGGTACCCGCTCGAAAGTCCAACATGCAAAAACACGAGCAGAACACGTTGAGTAGATTCCTCAGAAACTGCGCCTCAAATGTAACCGCTTTGCATTTGAACCGCAAATCTGGGTCCGTAATTCCACTTTTTTGCAGAGTCGTGGATGTGCCAAGTAGATGTGCAAGCCATGAACTTAGGCGCAAGAGAGTGATCAAAAGTCCATTACTTTACAAAAACGGCGCCAAAAGTATTGGTTTCGTAAATGGTCAACTTGCCAAGGTTGTACCAGAGCATTTGACGAGATTTTTGCACAAAGATGTAGCTCACAATGACTGCTGTTCTTATTGCAATGTCAAGACCATGGGAAAATCAAAAACCTATAAAAATTTGCGTTTGTTTTCGTGCAAAAAGTCTCATCCACGCGAAGTCACCGATTTAACATAAAATTGCTTTAGGAATGAGTAATTTTATATTCTGTTCGTGATAATCAGCATTGCTGGGTGAGTTCCAATGCCATCATTATGCGAGAATGAGTATAGGGCCTAGATAAGCCCGAGCCTCTGCGAAGCAGAGGTGACGCATTGGTGCTTCAATAACTCATTCTTTTCATCAGAAACATGCTTACCACCTTTGGATTAGGTGATCAGTACATTTCGAATGTTTTCTTTGACTTTGAAGAAAATAAATAATTTTGAAGGAAGATTTTTATCCGCTGGCGATCATTAAGTGATCATGGTAAGGGAGGAATGCGGCTTGTGCAACTTCTCGCTCCTGTTCAATATGTTAATAGTGAAGCGTAGTGAAAATACTTGCGGATTATTATACGGCATGGAACTCAGAACGCTGGAGCTTTAGAATATAAGATTTTTCTTTCAAAATGCTTTCTGTTTTCCAGAAGGGATATTGATGCATGCAACATTCAGCATAACGAAAAACTATTCAGGTAATAAAGATAAGCAAATGGATTGCTAGAAGGACTCCAGCGCGACGAGAAAGTGGCGCTATAAGGCACGGAGCTTTTGGCGGGGTTTGGCGGTGGCTTTGTTGCCGCCGGCTGAAAACCTCCATCGTTTGAGTTTTGTTTTATGCTAACACTACAACGCTATAATTGTCGTACTTATTCACTATAACGATAACAATTAACAGTGGAATAGAAGTTACGGCACTTGGAGGTATAGATATGGGGCGGACGAAAGAAATGCTATGGCAAATTTTGATCACAAGTGTATACCAAATCTACATTAAGATAGGTATGCGAATGGCAACATATACATATGCATGATTTATCCAAGAGCATCGTATGCTTTAGATCAAAAGGCATTAATGCAGTTATCACTAAGAATAGATGAGCACCAGCAAAGTTTGAATTATATTAGAGGCATTTAATGTGCAATGAGATGATGCTATAACAGAGAATCAGTGAAAGGCACTGGATATGCGTTGAAATAGATAATATTAGGTTGTCCGGAAATTAATGTCCGTTTTCGTTTTCAAAAGCAATAATTCGTACAACTCTCATTTCTAAATAGGCTTCAAGAAATCTTTCGATAGAGCAAAGCAAGCTCTACAAATTGGCGTTTTGCTTTAGTGACAGCTTTGTTCCATCTCCAGTTTCGAGCCGAAAACTAGAAAGATTCAAATGCCCGAAAAATCGAGAAAAATCAAAACTCAGTTCAAAAGGATCCTACAAAAATTCTAACTTGCTCACGTAACCGCTATCCATATAAGACATATATGTACGCCGTTGTTGTATTTTTTCCTCTGTTAGAAATCAAATAATCGAAAATTTCCGTGCTTTTGCCAAAGTGATGCTGTGTCGTCCCCACATAAGTAGATGTATACTACAAACCCGTAGAAGTGCAAACGTAAATTTCCAGCTCTCTACAAGCTTTAGTTCTCGATAAATGTCGAATATAGCTTTCATTATCAGGCAGTCCAAGCTAAAATTCAAAATTCTCGAGAACTAAAGCTTGTAGAGAGCTGGAAATTTACATTTGCACTTCTACAGGTTTGTAGTATACATCTACTTATGTAAGGACGACACAGCATCACTTTGGCAAAAGCACGGAAATTTTCGATTTTTTGATTTCTAACAGAGGAAAAAATACGGCAACGGCATACATATACGTCTCATGTGGATAGTGGTTACGTGAGCAAGTTAGAATTTTTGTAGGATCCTTTTGAACTGAGTTATGATTTTTCTCGATTTTTCGGGCATTTGAATCTTTCTAGTTTTTGGCTCAAAACTGGAGGTGGAACAAAGCTGTCGCTAAAGCAAAACGCCAATTTGTAGAGCTTGCTTTGCTCTATCGAATGGTATCTTGAAGCCTATTCAGGAATGAAGAATGTATGAGTTATTGCGGTTGAAATTCAAAACGGACATTAATTTCCGGACAACCTACAACAAAGAATCAGTGCGGTGATGTATATGGAATCGCGGATCAGATTACATAAATTTAGGAGGTAGCATAGAAATGCATTAGACTGTAGTGTTAGTGTTTAGTAGGAGCTATGTAAGCGTCACTCTTTTGTACTTGCTTCTCTCAAGCTGACTACAACTTGAAAGAGCTTGAAGGGTATTTTTTATGTTTTGTTAGAAATTAGGTTGTCAAGAAAACAATGTTGCGTTTTATTCGCTTGCAATGGCACAGCAACCAAGCGAGCTCCAAAAACGCATGTGGGGCACTGTTTGACAGAGCTAAGGAAGCTACAAACGGGTAGTGATGTTTCGAAGCCGAGTTTGTCCACCTGAAGTTAAAAATTAGCCCAAAGGTTTCCACTCTAAAAATTAGCCCAAGGGGCGCAACTTCCAATCGCACACGTCTGTTCTATTCACACAAGACATTCATATTTACAGTTGCTGTATTTTTTCTCGACCAAAAACTGAGAAATCCTCTTGTTTTCGTTTATCGTACTCTCATTTTGAACAGTGATGGGCCGTTTTATCCAAGTCATTCTATACTACAGGATTTTGTACGTAAGGCGCGTAGTAAATGGTACCCAGGCAGCCGACTGCTACCGCAGACAGCCGCCAGAGTTGCCGGCAAAGCCGCTGCACATAGTACAGTAGTTACGCTCGTCGGCTAAATTTCTTGCCGAGGGGTTTTCTCGCACCTCGTCGCTCTGGAGTGCGATATCAGGCCAAGGAAAGCGTGATATCCTCGATATCTATTAGGTTTATTCATAATTAATGCACGTTTTTTTCACCTCTTCTTTCAAGAGCTGGTATTTGAGATGTAATCATTTTTTTAAAAAACTTTTTATGCTGCCTGAAAGAGCGTTTTTTCTAGTTTCTTATTTGGTCCTTCGCTTTCGTACATCCCCGTTCATTCCAAAGTTCTGAACTAAATGAAAGAGACTAAATCCCAAAATGTTTGCTTTTCACTCTTTTCGACCTAAATCCATGAGGAATAGGCGGATTGATTATAAAAAGTATGCATAAGGATTATGAAAATTTGTGCTATAAAATGCTTCTTGAACAAAATACGATTCTGAGCCGAGAAATTCGATTGCAAACTTCAATGATCGTCGCGGCCCTTGTCAAATGAAACTTTAAAGCAAAAGGCGATTGCAGGTCTTTTGCACTATTCAGCAAGAGTAAATATAGTTCATTTGATGGTAGAAAAGCGCTAAAATTTTTCCACTTTCCAGTGGAGATAAATGAATTAACTCCAAAAATGACCAATATTTGAACCCGACGAAATGCCAGAAAAAAGTGAGTACTTTCGAATTTTTCGCGATATTTTTTTCCAAATTTTTTCAGTAGATTTCAAGCTTGGTTTTACTGCTCAAGAGACCTTTGCCTACACGATGATCGAAATCTGCTTTATCCCACTTCATTTGAACATAAGTTATGCTCTCTCAAAGTAAAGGCTTTTGAAAAAAGTTGTTGGTAAACATCAGGCCAGAAAATCTTTTTTGTGATAGATACAGTCACGCAAAAGTATCTATTTTATAGCCACTGACTTGATGGTTACAGCAGTTTTTATTGCGTTTAGACTATATTAGTTTGAACAGCAGAACATGCAAATAAACAAAGGTAAACAGAGGAAAGATTTTCAGAGGAAGATGATCGCAAATTTAAATCAGTTCAAATCTCAAAGCTAACAGAAGCTACAAGTTCAAAAATTTTTCAGATTTCTAAAGATTTTCACCTCATTTTACAAAACGGACGAGAACAATTACAGGAAAATGTCATGGATATAACGGTAAGAAAAATATAGTGGTGTTAAGCGAGCTAAGTAAAGCAAAGTAGGTCAATCAAATTGAGTAAAATAAAAGTCAATAATAAAATATAAAAATATGCCACATTTGCTGATTTTGAGAAAATAAAAAAAATAAAGAAGAAAAATTGAAATTCACAACTTTTTACAAATAATAAAAGTTCAAAATTAAACAAACCACCTCTCGTAATCCTTCAACAAAATGGAATTTCGGATTCTGAAGTGCTCATTTGAAGGGAATTCGATTTTTAAGAAATTTTCATTGGACAAAGGATCCCTAGAACTACAGTGCAGTGTCAATGAATATTTATTGTACTTTGATCTCATATTTGTAGCAGAAAAAAACTGTTCGATTTCCTATTCGTTATTTTTGTAAATGTCTGTGATTTTTTAGAAATTTTTCGGTGTAGTTTTGTATTCGACTGTATGGTTCTCAATGAAATATGGCTTTTCTCTGCTGTTCATGATATAGATATTGAGGATATTACGCTATCATTCATTAACCCGCTCAGTTTGATTGACCTGCATTGCCTTATCTCGCTTAACACCACTATGTATGAAATAATCATTTGCCACAGTTTTCTTAACGTTATATCCATGACATTTTCTTCTAATTGTTCTCGTCCATTTTTCGACGTAAAAGAGAGGAAAAAATCTTCAGAAATTTGAGAATTTCGAATTTTTTCAGCTTCTGTTTCCTTTGGGTTTTTGAAGTGATTTGATTTTGTGATCATTTTCCTCCAGAAAAACCTTCCTCTTCACCTTTGTTTATCTGCATAATTCTCAAAAAACGTGAAATTTTTCTGTTCATAATGACATAGATATAGAGGATATCACGCTTTCCTGAGGCTGGTTTCGCATCTTAGTGCGACGAGGTGCGGGGAAACCTCTTGGTGAGAGTTTTAGACAACGAGCGTAATTACTGTACCATTTGCGCAGCTTTGCCGGCAGCTCTGGCAGCAGTCGGCTGCCCGGGTACCACTTGCATGCCTCCCTTGTACGTATCATTGTAATTTTCGCCTTTTTAGCTTCGCCAGTTTTTGAGAAATATCAAAACTGGCTCCCTTTTTCTGGGTGCGTTCGCAGGTTTTGCTTGATCGCGGTGACATAGCACAAATTGAAAACACTAACAGGGAATTTTTTGCCAACCCGACCGTTGATGTGTTCACGCTTTTTGCAAGGTAAAGATGCCAAGAAATGCATTCAGTTGCTTTTCAAAAAGTATGGTATACGGTACAAACAAAAGGCCTTTTTATGCGATTTTCGTGTGAAGTCTTTTTGATGAAGCTGTTTCTTAACAGCAATAAATCTCACCAAAAAGCGCTCTTCAAACTGTTTACTGGGAAGATTTGTGTGAAAAGCGATCATGCACAATGTATCAAGATTACTTCTATGCGGAAGGTAGCTATTCGTTCAACGTTGAGCGAGGTAGACAGACTTGACTTATGTTATAAGTGAAATATCAGGTCGTTCCGAAAGTAATGTCGCTTTTTTCAAATAAACGCCACAGTTCATGGAATCAAGATTTTTGTGAGATTTTAAGAGCATTCGATGCAGCATTTTATCCTCTTTTTGATGGTTACAAACTCATTGCATGATATCTAATGAGCTCTCGAAAAATTACCATAATCTGCGACTCATGCTTTTTGCCATGCTCAAGTTCGGCTACTTTCCTAAATTTTTGTGCCTAATCTCCGAAGAAGTACAGATAGGTAGATAGGGCAAATTTTAGGATATAGAATAATTTTTTCTTTTCCTTAGCTTGCTTCTTAGAGTTTCTGGAATCAATTTTTCAATGCCATCGAAATCCATATTTGGTCAACTCAAACCTCATGGAGCAACAACCGGCAGCAACTCGGGTGTCATTCGACGCAGCTTTTTCTCCTCTTTCTAATGGTAGTTTTTTGTTTCCTCATCAAGTTTTTCGGGATAAAACCACCATAATTCAAGTTTTCCAGGGCGCCCCACGCTGTACCCGGAGTTTTCGAAAGTTGCCAATCTGAAGCGTTGAATACTCATTTTGTTTGTAAAATTATTGCCAAACCATAATCCATCTGTGTAAGTTCCAAAATCCGAAGATTTATTGGTGTTTGATGTATTTGTGTCTGAGACGAGTCTGCTGAAATTCGGTGGTTCCATCAAAAAATCTAGACAATTATGACGTGCTCTGGAAAGTAGAAAAAAGTTGCTGTTTTCTGTAGGGTTTGCTCTATCCATCCATTACTTGGATTCTTTCCGAGAGTTTTTATGAAAATTTAGAAAAATTGTGAAACTTGGAGTTCTCAAAAAGCATGAGTCGCAGATTTCGATAATTTTTCGAAAGGTTATTAGATTTTGTGCAGTGATTATGTAAATACCAGTGCTTACCTCTGCTTCGCAGAGGTTCGCACTGGCATCGTGAACCGTGGTAAACTCACTTTCTGAGAGCTTGTCTCTCAAATCATTGTTCGGTTTATTGCAAAGTGAGCCGTAATTAAAAATGAACCATACTCGCTATCTTATCCTCACATGATGTTTAGTATCGTAAATCATTCCTCACTGTAATTTCGTAACGGACAAACTCCACACAACTTCAGATTAAGCCGCTTATTATAAGTCATGTAAATATTAGCAAGGGGTATAAAATGTTGCATCAAATGCTACCAGAACCCCTTACTCGTCTTTGTTCCACGAGATGTGCCGTTGATTTAAAAAAAAGCGACATTACTTTCGGAACGACCTAATATGATTGCGTAATTGCGTATGCATGAAAGTCGCATTGAATTACATAAAAAAATGCTATATGGTGGAAGTTGAGCGCATTGAGAGTGACCGAACATTGCTGTAATATATAGCTTTGATTAGACTATTATAATCTTTTACCCAGATATCTTATATCATGACAAACTAACCTGCTACCCGGACTTCTCCAAAATCCTGCGCCTGTCTTAAGCAAGTGAGCATTTTGCCTCTTTTGCTGACTGCAAATTCGTTCCTCTGGCCTTCTATCGCGCACGTGATCACGAGTAGATCTCATCCAGCCTCGCATAAAACACCTTTAAACTTTATCGTTACTATAATCAACTGAAGCGGTCATGTGCGAACTTACACTTCTAGCTTTCTTTGCACCTGCGTCTTCGTATTTGAACTTCCTCCTAGGCGCCACATGTACCAGACTGTCTGAAAACACGTTATCAACAATTGAAAACGATAAGATATTGCAATTGAATACATGCGAGCACACGAAGAAGATTTTCCGCGGAAAGTACCCTCCCCCTAAGCCCTGTAAACTAGAATAACAAACTGTAAGAAATGTACTACAACGCAACACTACTCGACAAGAGGAAAAAACAGTAGGAAATTTTTAAAGATGGGCGCTTGCTTTAACTAAGAAATGAAGTAATTATAGATAAAGAATTTAGAACTTGCTGGTGGTTGTTGCAAAATCCGCTTGCAATGCTTTGGATTGATGAGATAGACAGTACATAAAACAGTAAATAAAACAGTGCAACTGTAGCCTAGAAGGACAAGCAAAGAGAGTATGCCCGAATGATATTGCTTAAAACTTTTATAACATTATAATACATCAAACGAAGATGAGGCAACAATAAAGCCAAGGAACTACGCAAGTTTTAACTGCCAATCTTGCTCGCCTGCGCATCTAACGTTTCTAGTATGCATCAACAGCGTCTCGAGAGGGAACGATATGGTTTTTAGTTGGCAACCACAATACAGCGTTATAAATTAAGGCAAAAGTCTTATAGCATTTATGCGGCTCGCTCACGAAATCTTGCATTCGCATCCCCATTATTTCCCGTTCGCTGCCAGCTTGACAGAGTCGCTGCGTCGTCGTGCGCGCTCAGCGGTTTTTTTTGACTCGTGCAAGATTATGGATGCCTGCTGATAGCCTGTCGCTGCCCGCTCACTGCCATTTTTGCACCATCGCCGCCCGCTCACTGCAAATTTCGCAGAATCGTCGCCCGTTCACTAAAAAACTGCTATTTATCGCCGCCTCACCAGAGACTTTGATTGTCTGAGCTGCAAGTTACTTGTTAATTGCATTCATGGAATGACTTGAGTCACAAATTTTTTAGTACTGAGAATAAATGGGCGTGGGCAACAAACGACTCTGATCTTTTACACCGAATGTCTGTCTGTTGTACGTATGTGTCCGCAGGTTCCAAATCAAAAACGTTATTTCCGGAACGCGGACTAAACTTCGCACGCATACACTTCGTTTCCAGGCGGGTTTCATAGACTACTTCTTTGTAACTGATTTTCCTGCAAACTATGAGCCATAGCGTTAGGGCTCCGCACAAGGGTGAATGAGCATGTTGATTACGAGTAAACTACTATTACGTTTTGGTAAGTAACTTCCAAGCTTTCTTCGTCAACCTTAGCGTTGTTAGTAGTAGTTAGTATGCGAGTAGGCCACCGCGAATTAGTAAATGTTTGCCGTTAGTGGCACCTGACGTTTCGACTAGTTCTTCTTCTTCGAAAGCCTCCTTCGCCGCTGCCGTAGATGGATGCTAAATGTGGTCGTCTTTGGGTGCCACCAATATGGAGTACCTGATACGAGTCGAAACGTCAGGCCGTCACTAACAATAAACATCTACCAATTTCGTTTGGCATACTCACATACTAACATCGCTTTTTAGAATTATTGGCCTTCGTAGAGCTATGGGAATAATGTTTGACTCAGGGAGATAAATGGGCAAGCTGATGACGAATATGTTAACTGTTTGTGATGAGACTCTTAATTTGACTGATTCTGTCGTTTTCTTACAAACTTAGAGCTATGGGACGGGGAACTGACACAAAGGTTGAATGGACATGTTGATTACTATGGTGTGGTTTTGAGAATACCCATTACTTTATCACTTCATCATTTTTTGCGAAGCTCGAGCTACGGACCTGGGAGTTGGTAGAGAGGTTTACATAGTGATAATGAAAGCAACATTTGTAGTAAAGAATAATCATTGCATTTATCTCTATCAGTTTTGGCAGAGTTTGGCCTAAGGGGCTGGTTGGTACAATGGGATAAATGAGCCGCTGACTGAGAAAACATGGTGGAAGAAAATTAGCATGTAAGAGTGGATTAGGGATGGCATAGAAGATTCATCGCACGCAAAGACTGCGGACGCATCGGCGTCTCTCTGGTCAAGCACTCCTTCGTTTCTCTTACCACAGACTGTCTCTCCAGTGCATGAGCTACGTTGGTCGGACGCAACAGCGCCCAGTCTTTGCATGTTATGAATCGCCGTTACGTTGTTGCAAAGTTAGAGAATGGTAATTATTATTATGGTGTATTGATAAAGCCTGGCGAAGCCGCGTATGCGAGCTATTGCACAATAAATATCAAAGTGTTGTAAAACAAACGTTATTCTACCCTATACAATATGGTCTAGTTCATTAGCCACGACGCAAAGGCCCTTTTTCTCCCAAAAACAAGAATAGAAGCACTGCGAATGAACAGCAAATTGAAAGAAATGTATAGCGAAAACTGCTACGATAGAACTAATTGAAATTTCTAGGCACGCGGAAAGGATCTGGTGTGCAAACAAGATGCAGTGTGTGAATAAAAAAATAGCATAAGCATAAGAAGTATGGCTAAGCATGATTTTAGCACACTTTGTAATTAAAATTCTCTTGCGATTCTTTCGTTTTCGGCATTAAAACTGGGCGATAGTGTAGTTATTTTGGGTGATATTTGCACCCGACGAGCACTCAAAAAGCAGCCAACTGCAGCGCTGATCAGCCAAAGCAGCGCTGCCTTTGCTGCTCGTTTGTTTTGTCGATACATAAGCAGGTAGGTATATAACAATCCTAACGGCAGAGGCTCAATGCACTGCAACCGCAACGACGCGCGTGAGTCATTTTCCTAGCCACAATCTTACCGATGCGCGGTTTTTACTGCTTCTCATGGTCTCTCACCTTTCTGCTGACAATTGAGACCCTCACTTTTGTCGTGGTCATACCAAAGCTAGATCACCCCGTCGAAGTTGTGTGATTGCACTACGCACTGCTGTCGCAGTTACACGGATATTGAAGGTAAGAAAATGATAACACCCACTCACTTCTTATTGAACAAACTTAAGAGAAGAAGACACAAAGCTGTGGAACTTGAGATTGATTAGCAATCATTGTGCTATGGATTATGCTATGTGGCAGTGTTTGATGCTGCAAAATCTTATTGATACACTTTTTAGAACAAGGATGAACTTGTTATGGGAACTGAAAATGCCTTGGTCGTGGACGCAAGAGTTACTGGTCGACCTATGTCATCCATAATACACGAGTTTCGCGAGATCCTCTCTTCTTTTGACATAATCAGCTACAAAAGGGGCGCTGCAATCATCGCAATGCTCCGTACAGTGATAGGAGAGAAGAATTTTAGAAAGGGACTAACGGTGCGTTTTTTTTTCACCTGATTTGTTGCTATGCCCTTTTTTACGCATATTGATCTCTGCTGTTTTTACTGCTTGTAATCTATGTCAATTGAATGCCTTTCATTTATAAAGAGCAACATCAGAACGGACCTAGAGTTACAAAGTTTTAGTGTTGGGCTTCAAATTTCCTAGACTGCAAAATGCTCCAAGGGAGTAGATGAAGGCTCATCTGAAACTAGCCTTGCCTCATATGACATATACATTACCAAAGACGCACGCAGTCACGTAGTATTATTACTTGTTATTTTTGGCAGTGCTCTAACTTATGATCGCTTGCTTTTTTCTGAATCAAAAACAAGGAGCTTTATGTAGCCCGCAGGAGCCTAACGCACGCAATACTATCATTCTGAAAATTTTGCATCTTAGGCACAAATCATTACATGCACTTCGCTAAATGATAACGTTATAGATCATTAATGTCCCGTTTCTCTCTCAAGGTAAATAAAGTTGGGAGAGTGGATGAGTGGTTGACGTGAATGATCATATCGTGTGCCTTGCTCCAATAAATATTTCGGCTTTACTTTTACGTCCGCTTCAACAAGAACTTCTTTTCTTCAGGTTGCTTGCTGCACACTCTCTTGTTTGCTAGTCTATCCATCTGTCACTCGTACTCTTACGTCGAGCAGTCATGCCACGCTGAATACCATGGCATCCAAACTTTGGTGTTATTCTAAGAGCTCGTTGGTGCACTGGTGTTTGATTGTAAGCATACAAGGTGCACCAACCTAGCTATAAGGAAGAACAAACAGAAACCTCGATCGAATGAAAAGAAAATGACCTATCATACTCAACCCCTTATGCCAAGTGCAACCACTGCAAAAAACGAGAATAACCGCAAATGAAGATCCGCTTAAAGGCTGGATCGGCAAAATTCAACAACTCAGAACTTTAACGCATTAGGTTCAATATCGCCCAAGTATGAAAACAGTGCAATCCCGATTGCACAGCATGCCCGCCGAGATAATTGCCAAACCTACACGCGCAGGTCAATCTTACCCGCTTCCTGACGAGTTGGCAATTTCCTCCTCACCATTGGAGGCTGCCCGCCGCAATGTTTTAATCGTTGAGTCTCGCAACGATCCAGCATCAGCCTTGCTCCACTCGTCTAATTCCGAAGGGACGGGCATCGAAAAACGCTCGTTTTCGCCGTTTTCAAGCTCGCAGAAGTGGATTTTCGAAATCAACGTATTGAATAACCTCAGGTAAGCGATCATTTGAATTACAAGGGAAGGAAGGTTGGTCGAAGTGGCCTCTTGAAATGAAATGTATACTGTCTTGTGAAGCTTGGAACGCTGATTCCAAATCTGGCTTCGCTATCTGCTGCGGCCTTCTGGGTGAGGAGTTACAGTACCGATCATAATTCGTCAAAAAAGTCGCCGGAGTGCGGCGCACTCCGCCACACTCCGCCGCACTCCGCCACACTTCGACGCTCTCTAGCGCACTTCGTCGCAGTCCGCGACACTCCGACGCACTCTGGCGCACTGCGCCACACTCCGCCACACTCCGACGCACTCTAGCGCACTTCGCCGCAGGCCGGCGACTTTTTTGACGAATTATGAGCGGTATTGTATGTAGAGCAGTCTGTTATATCCCCCTTGTTCTTCCACACTGGTATTGTTGCGCTCTTGTAACAATCGTTAAGCATCTTCTTGCATTCTGCAATACCACTCACATAACTTGCAAAATTTCCGTGAATGTCGCGAAACTCCCGAAAGTTCGCGAACTTTCGCGAAATTCCAGGAATTTCGCGGAATTTTCGGAATTTTGCGATATTCAGGGAAATTTTGCACATTCTGTGAGCGGTATTGTACTCGACGTGCTAACAACATTTCTTACATTGTTTTGCTGCTGGTGGCACATTGTAGGATAGAATATCTGCCAAGTTACACGACTTTCGAATTTGAAAGAGAATTCATGAGAAGGCGATTTTGTAACATCATAATTTGACGAACAATTCAAATAAAGATCTGTGCTAAGCATGGTCCGATAGAGGTGTTTACAAAGTTATCAACTCACAAAAATTTGCAGACAATTTCCGCAACAGGTAGGGGAAAAGTGCAGGCGAAGTTGCGATCTTGATTGGTTCAGCTACTTCTATCTCACTTTAGCTTTACTGTAAGACTCTCTAGTCCAAAATAAATAGGATTTTCGTAAAGATCGGGACCAAGAACCACTATGAGTGAAGTTTGCGGTCAATCCGAAAACCTCAACATTTTGACCAAATTTTGGCCGAGGCCAAGAGTGAGGAGCGATCGCGCTATATCAATGTGTATTGCTTCTAAGAAGCTGGAAAAAATATTTGATGTATAAGTATGAGACAGGTGTCTAACGTGATTTTTGGGGGAATAACGGAGCAACTTTGGGGGAGCCAATTTTACGGCCTGAGCATGCATGTTGGGGGGCTAATAATTCTGCGAATATTACAGCTACGGGGCTGGGGTTTGTTTCGTTGGTCAGATCTCTGAAAATATGATTTTTAGAGAGAAGGTCGTAGAATAACAAATTTCCATTAAAAGTGCCTAATTGACAGCCGAACTTGGGAAATCTGTCAATAAGGGCGAATTCGTCGTCTTATATCTCTAAGAGTTGCAGGGCTTGGGTAATTTCATGTGACCATTGACGTGTAGTTTTGGTAGCTCTATATTTCTAGGGGTAGCTTGTGCCTAGAAATTCCCTGTAGGAGGCGCTATATAAAGGCGATAGTGCATATTTTGAATTTTATCTCCGCGGAGAGTAGGGATGACGGGCTGGGATAACCATTCTTCAGTTTGTGTTCGAGGGGGACACCACATATAACTCGGAGAAAATGTAGAGGCTCCGCCTGTGGGAGCCTATCTATAAACCTTCCCGGACTTGCAAAAAACTTTGACACGCGATTTTTCCTCTTTCTCTCCCCCTTTCTTTCTCCCCCCTTATTTTTCCACCTCTCTTTTTTACCGCTTCGTGTACAGTTTCCCCGCGGCCATCTGGACCTGGTTAGGGGGCTGAAACCGGCTGAAAGGTTTAAATAAGCTTAGAAAAACGCGATTTGTCCTTATTTTTTCTTATTTTCTTCAATTTCGATGGTGATGTGGGGGTATAAAGTGGGCGGAGCTCGTTTGGACGAGTTTTAGCTGTATAATAGCACTGGAAGTGAGGTTGTTTCGCACTTTTTCAAATTTTTCGCTTAGTTTTTCGCTCATTTTGTAAAGTTGGGAGGAAAAGGGGGCGGGGCTTGCGGTTGAGTGGGCGGAGTCTAGTGAAGTAAATGGAGCCTTGGGGTTTGAAGGTGGGTGTGTGAATTTTCAAAATTGGCAAAATCGAAGTTTTTGAGGTTACGAAATGCTACACGTTCTACAAATCTTCGATTTTATCGATTTTCGGGATTTTGAACCCTCCAAAATGTCGATTCTGATGATTTTTGAGGTTTTGGAGTTTGTGAATTATCGGATTTATCGATTTTGCCAATTTTTGAGATTACTCGCCCCCCCCCCCCCAGATTACCGATTTTTGGCAATTTTCGAGATTTCGCAACCTCCAAAATATTAATTTTATCGATTTTGGGCAATTTTCGGGATTTCGCAACCTCCAAAATATCAATTTTATCGATTTTTGACAATTTTCGGGGTTTTGCAATTTTCAAAATATCGATTTTATCGATTTTTGACAATTTTTAGGAATTTTGCAACCTCCAGAATATCGATTTTTCGATTTTTGACAATTTTTGGGAATTTTGCAACCTCCAGAACACCGACTTTATTTTTGACGATTTTTGAGGTTTTGATAGTTCTCTAACCTCAAAATATCGATTTTATCGCTGTTGAGCTGTGAACTGTAAGCCCCGCCCACTTTTGATGTTATTATACACCTAATATATGTATATTTCCTTCCACTTTCTCCATATACAATACCGATCATAATTCTACAAAAAAGTCGCCGGAGTGCTGCGCACTCCGCCACACTCCGCCGCACTCCGGCGCACTACGCCGCACTCCGCCACACTCCGACGCACTCTAGCGCATTCCGCCGCAGTCCGCCACACTCCGACGCACTCCGGCGCACTGCGCCACACTCCGCCACACTCCGACGCACTCTAGCGCATTCCGCCGCAGTCCGCCACACTCCGACGCACTCCGGCGCACTGCGCCACACCCCGCCATACTCCGACGCACTCTAGCGCACTCCGCCGCAGTTCGGCGACTTTTTTGACGAATTATGAGCGCTATTGTATGAAGGTCTTTGTGGGTCAAAAGTTAATTGCAAAATTAGTGTAAAATCAGTCGTAACATTCTTCCTAGGGCTTAACTAATAGTCGGGTCATTCGGTGCAACAAATATTGATTCAAATATATCAACTCGCTGCTGCTCCATTCGAACGTCAGAAAAAGGTTACAACTGGCTTTTATACTAATCTTGCATTTGAATTTTTACTCACAAAAACCTTCATAACTTCTGGTCCAGAAGCCCGCAGCAGATAGCAAAAATAGATTTGGAATCAGCGTTCCAAGCTCTACAAAACAGTGTACATGTCATTATAAAAGGTCACTTCGACCAACCTTCCTTTCCTTGTTAGTTGAGATTTGCCGAGCCACTGCCTTAAAGCCACAGAAGCAGACTTTACCGGCTTAAAAATTAGACATATCTTCAGCATTGGAGAATGCTACCGCCCTGTGTGTAATGTAAGTTTGAGGGCGTCTGAGGCTGGATTGGCTTACGGTCTCAATGAAAAATTTTGTGACTGAAGGTTGTGGCAAGCTTTTTTCTAAAAATTCCCCACTATCAAGAAAATGGAGAAATGGCTCGTTTGCGACGCAGAAAAAACAAAAATTGCGCGAGATTTGGTGTGTATACGCGCAGTACGATAAAGAAACAATGTATGAAAAATTATGAAAAACTCGTGTGGATGAAAAGCGGCTATTTTCCAAATTAGGTGGGCAATTGCCCACCTAATGCCCCACTTGAGGTAGGCAAAACTACAGTTCACATAATTTTTTCAAAACTCTTACATAAACCTGCTCCACACCTAAAGCTTAGTATACAGTAACATTTTGGTTTTGAACTCCTCCTTTTGTTTCTGTTAGAGCCCAAAATTGCACCAGCAGCCCACCTTTCTAAGGAGGACAGCGCGCTTCAGTCAGTCCATACGCAGAAACGGCATCTCTCAGTAATATAACTGCGTTACTTTGATATTTCTTCATTCCTTCGTCATTTTTCTTGCTTATTCTTCTTCCTGTTTGCTATCTTGATAAAGGTGAGGAATTTAGGCAAAGTGTGGATGGTGCTCTCGTTGCAGAAGCACAAAGCATCGTTTTTGAGCTCAAAGGGGTATTCATAAAAAATTTTGAGATCAAAGAAGAATTCGTTTTGGAAAACCCCATTTGCCCACCTCGTGCCGGGTCCAGTCTAAAGTATCTCTTTAGTTTCTAAAACACTATAAGAATGCAAGCAACTATGCGAATCAGTCGTAGGTAACAGAAATCACATTACGTCATCAGTCTCAGAACCTAGAGGATATATGTTTGACTTTTGCTTTCAACTTCGCAGAAGACTCTAGAGACAAAAGGAAGGGGGTAGTTCGTTAAGCATTGCAGCAGCACACCAGCAAAAATTTGTTGTGCTGAGCTGATGCGCGACACCTCCTGAATCTGGAAAATCTGCTATTGAAGCCAGCTCTTCGCTCAGTGATGACGAAATGTCCACTGTTTACCTGGCCTCAAACTTACCTCCCCCGAAGTATCTTGAAAGCCATTAGTAAGTCTGCCAATGTCCTTTTATAAAAAAAGGCTTCTAAAGCCCTAGTTTGCGTAACTTGGCACTGTAGTTAGGAGGCGCAAGGGATAACATGACTAGGGTTAGGAAAAGCTCTATAGTAGACAATTTTAGTAGATAACTTCTGCACTTTTTCAATCATCTCAATATCTTCTTTTCATCAGGATTCCAAAAATAGCTGCAATATTCCAGCATTGGAATTACATAAGCTTCTAAATCTTTCGAAAAATTCTCGAGTCGCAGGAGTGGATAGTGCGCATCAGCGCATATAACATATGGCTTGCCCGAGAGACAATCTCGCCCATGTGATAAGAGTAGCTCAGGTTTGAATCAGTAAATACTCCCAAGTTTTTTCAAAAGGAGTTTACTTTCCAATTCACAGTGGTTTTGAAAAAGGGTTTTCCAATGAGAGTAGTGCAGCTTATGGAATAGTTTACTTTGATATTCCATTTCTCAGCCGATGCAATCATCATTTGAGGTAGAAACTTATTGAGCGTTCTGTGAGAGTCTGCTCTATCGCTTTGGTCATACGCGATGTGAACTTTCACATCGTCGGCATACGCAGCCACCCTGGAGCGTGTATCAGTTTTTAGAAGGGTAGGCAAATCAATGGTAAATATATGAACAAGATGGGTGATAGACAACTGCCTCGAGGAGCTCCAGATTTGCAGGATCTGCTGGTGGAAAGCCTATTCTGGACGCGAACAGAGAATGCTTTGTCGGAAAGATAGGATTCAGACCAGCGTAGAAGGGGGGGGGGGCTTTGATTGCGAAACTCTCCTGCTTCGCTAAAAGGAAGTTGTGGTCTACATTACCTTGCTTAAATCAAAATAAACCACATTAACATATTCATTTTTCTCAAAGCAGCAGTCCATTCATATTGATTATTCAGCAGCTGCGTTCCCGTAGACTATCTTGGTAGAAAACCATATTTTTTCTGGTAAGCATTTAACACGTTATGAACCGTGAAATCGCGCGCGACGAAAAAGAGTGCATCAGCCATTAGCCAACAAAGGGACCTTATTCGTAGACTGTGTGCTACGTCTGTAATCACCTTGTCAGATAAATTCCATACTCAAAGTTCTGAATTGATTCGAGATGTTCAAATTATGTCGCTTGTTAAGGACTTCTGTACTTTCCTAAAAGATATAAACAAAATCTCAATTTCTAATAGTATCTAAAAGTATCCATATTGTAGACGGTACACACCAGTATTGAGACTACGATTCTCTTTGATATCGAAACAAAGGAAAGTTGCGATGTCGCACGCGTCGCTTGCTTTGCCGCATTTCGTTGCAACTGTTGTCCGATTTGTGCTCATATCTCCTAAACAAATATCAGCTGCACAACTCTACAGAGTCATATGAAAAGTAGAAGCTTAGGCCTTTGACTTAATAACCTCGGACTAAAAGAAAACCTCCTGTAAACGTCAAAAGGATCCATCAAAGGAGGGTGCTGCACTATGTGCAGCACGATCCGAAACGTGTTAATTTTCATAAGCCAATCAAGCAAATTACTTGTTAAAATTTTCTCCGAGGATTTTGCATGGTGTTAAGAGTATGAAAATTAGCCTAACGTCAGAAAGTTTGAGTGAAGTTGGGTGAACAGAAGTTCTGGGTAAAGGCGTTACGATTGCAAATTTCCAAAGGCAAGGCACTTGGGAATAAAAAGGGGAAATTTTGAAAATGTGGGTCAATGGGAAAGCCAGTTCCTCAGTAAACATTTTGTAGAAGATGCCGGGAACGTTGTTAGAAATAAACTACAATGTTGGATCAACTTCCCTTAAAAGTCTTCGTATTACATGGGGTTCAATTGCAGGCATGGGACAGGCATTGATTGACTTACTAGTCAAAAGAGGGCAAACTGTCGACGGAACGCAAAAGACATTTTTGAAACTATTGGCAAGAGCCTCAGCCCTCTTCTTTACAGGAATAATTCCCTAAACGATCTTATAAATCAATGCATGTAACAAACTGAGCATTAGCGGATAACTTACGTGCTTGGCTATTACTAGATTTTCTATAAATAAACAAAGTACAACATTACTAGCATGTTTCTACACGAATCCCAACTTGAGCAATTGACGGTTTTCTTCTCAAATAATTGTTTTAATGACCTCCAATACAGCTCAGATAAATAATCTGTGATGTTTTGTTCACCAAATATCTTAGGTTGTCTTGTAAGTCCTTTTATTTTTGAGTTTTCACGTGATAAGCTGTGCAGTTTCTTATTCTGAATAAACATCAAGATAACATTCGATAAAGTAAAGCAAGCTACATAAGATGCCGTTATGCTTTTGCGTCAGCTTTGATTCATCTTAAGTTTAGAACCATAATCTAAAAAGTTACCCAGAAAATTGAGAATTTTATTGTGTCTTCGTTTAAGAAAGTCCTACAGATCTCTCACTTGCTTACGCATATCACTCCACATCTGAGACACTCGTATGTGCTGTAGCTGTATTTTTTCATTCGCTAGAAATCGAGAGAACGAAAATTTTCATGTTTTTACTAAAGCGGTGCTTGCTGTTCTTACACTAACAGTTGTATATCACAAGCCCTTAGATGTACAACCGTAAATTTTCAGCTCTCCACAAGCTTTGGTTTTCGAGAAGTGCTAAGTTGAGCGTGAAAAACCTGAGTGAGGAATGCTAAATTCGATATTTCGCAGAAACTAGAGCTTATAAAGGGCTAAAAATCGACGGTAGTACTTATAAGGGCTAGTATACACTTATATGTGAGTGTAAGAACAGCACAGCATTGCTTCGGGAAAAACATGTAAATTCTCGGTTTCTTGATCTTTAGCTGACGAAAAAATACAGCATAGCACATACGAATGTCTGATGATAAATTTTTGATGTGGTAAATATTAGGTTGGTCCGAAAGTTCGTTCGCACCATTTTCAAAAAATCATAACTCCTTAAATTCTTAAATTTGTACGCTCAAAATTTTGCTTAAAAGAGGAACTCATGCTCTTTGCAATTCTACTTGAAATGTTCGTTAATGTGTACAAATGAAGAAGATAGAAGCTCAAAACCAAAATCACTCAAAATTTGAATTTTTCATGTAGGGTCATAAAAAATCGGAAACTTGCTATAAAAATCGAAGCGGTCAGTATTGTAGGCTCTTTGACAAGCTCTTTCCAACAATGCAAAGTTTGCGCCGATTGAGCCTCTCTGTGAAAAGTTATGAATTTCCTGAAAAGTGCTAAAATAAATCAAATTCGCCCTTTTGTATTGCTTGCTCGAAAATCATAACTTTTCATAAAGACGCTTAATCGGCACAAACTGCACTTTTGGAAAGAGCTTGTGAAAGAGCCTACAATACTGACTGCTCCGAAATTTATAGCAAGTTTCCGATTTTTCATGACCCTACACAAAAAATTCAAATTTTGAGTGATTTTGGTTTTGAGCTTCTATCTCCTTCATTTGTACACATTAACGAACAGCTCAGGAACAGGTGCAAAAAGTATGCGTTCCTCTCTTAAGCGAAATTTTGAGCGAACAAATTCGTTGAGAATTTAAGGAGTTATGAATTTTTGAATATGGCGCGAACGAACTTTTGCACCAACTTAATATATGCTGATCATGTTTTTTCGAGGAAGTATTGGGGTGTACTATAATTTTTATCGTTTTTACCCTAAACATCAGCATTTCTCGAGAATTGGGGCCTCTTCAAAGTTTACAAATACATGATCGTACTTCTATATGTATGAGCTATATGATCAGGTGCGTGGGAGGAGCTTAAGACGTTTAGGAGCGTAGTTTGCCACTTTACTCCATTCATTTTTTCTCTATTTCTGCCCATAAAAATACGGAAATAGCAATGGGCGATATGTAAAGCATACGCTAGAATAAATGGGAAAATTCAAGATATTTTAGGCGGAGATACGATTTTGAAGCGAATGTTCATTTTCGACTATTATTAGATTTCATCTCAAAACTTCACATGGAATACGATTTGAGCAGACTTTTGACGCCATCTTGTAAAGCTTGCTTTGCCCTGTCGAACGATTACTCAAGCCACATCATTGAAAAGAAAGTTCAAGGAGAAGACTGCGATAATAAAAACAGTAAAAAGTTATGGGACACCGTAACAAGAATTCGGTACAGCTGTTCTGAGAGCAAACAAGGATGAATCAAGCAAAAACACATAGTATTATACATAGCTAATTTTCGGAAAAAGATTTCTTAGAATTAGCTAGCATGGTTTACTGGAGGGAAAAGTATTGCAAAGGTTTTGGCATGTGTAATTTCTGATAAGACTCTGTGATCTGATGTACACGCATTTTTTGAAGAAGTCTGCATGTTACATAAATGAAATTCAAAAATGCTTCCAAATGACAATTTCGTGCATACGCGCATATGCACGGGCCAAATGCGCAAGGAAAGTTGGTGGGACATTCAAAATGACTCAACCATCAATTTGTTAAGCTCTGAGGCGCCACCTGTAATGTGCTTTGCCAAGCATCACATGCACGAACAGCAGATTTTTCGTTTACATAACGAGTAGCAGCGGAGTGACATTGAATACGACGAAAACTAATTATCAAAACAAGAGAAGAAACCTACAAAAACCCTCGAAGGAAATTGGACTCGTTGGAAAGCTTGTGTATTTTTAATTAGGCAATGTTAAATTGAATATTGTTTTTATTATACGTTTTATGTGACCGCGTATGTTCACATCTATTAGTATAAACATAACCGTAGGAAGCCTTTAGTGGTGGTTGTGCATTTGTGTATCGCACTTATACTCTTTCTCTCATCCTTACTCGATGTAGTTTTCTAAGCTCTTTCCCAAACTCTCTTAGCCTTGTCTGGTAGTTTCATAGTTAACAATTTCCACTAGTATTTATTCGGTATCGGCCATAATGATTTATTGCCGCTGGCCGACGGCTCAGGTACGATCTTTTGTAATTTATTCGTTTTAGTTAGAGAGGTCACTTGCATTTTGTCCAATCACATGGTTTGTCTCCTTGCTATTAGGTTGTCCGGAAATTAATGCAGGTTTTGATTTTCAACCGCAATAAGTCATACACTTTTCATTCCTAAATAGGTTGCAAAATACTATTCGATAGAGCAAAGCAAGCTCTACAAGAAGGCTATCTTGCTTTTACAAGTGCTTTCATTCAACTCGAGTTCTGAGCCAAAAACTAAAAGTTCCAAACTGCTTGAAAGATCGAGAAAAAACGTAACTCAGTTCAAAAAAGTCTCATAAAAATTCTAACTGGTTCATGCAGACACTCTCCACATAAGACATCTATATACGCCGTTGCCATATTTTTTTCTCCGTTAGAAATTAAGAAGAAGGAAAATTATGTACATTTGCCAAAGTGACGGTGTGCCGTCTCCACATAAGTAGTTGTATTCTACAAACATGTAGAAGTACAAACGTAAGTTTTCAGCTCTTTACAAGCTTTGGTTCTCGAGAAATATCGAATATAGCTTTCCCTGGTCAGGTGGTCCAAGCTAAAATTCAAATTTCTCGAGAATTAAAGCTTGTAAAAAGCTGAAAATTTATGTTTGTACTTCTGCAGGTCTGTAGAATACAACTTCTTATGTGGGGACGGCACAGCATCACTTTGGCAAATGTACGAAATTTTCCGTTTTTTTTTGAATTCTAAGATAGAAAAAATACGGCAACGGCGTATTTAGATGTCCTATATGGAGAGTGTTTGCATGAACTAGTTGGAATTTTTATAGGACCTTTATGAATTGAGTTACGATCTTTCTCGATTTTTCGGGCAGTTGGGTCTTTTTAGTTTTTGGCTTAAAACTCGTGGTGGATCAGAGCCATTGCAAAGCAAGAGAGCCATCTTGTAGAGCTTGCTTTGCTCTATTGAATGGTACATGGCGACCTGTTTAGAAATGAGAAGTGTATGACTTAATGCGGTTGAAATTCAAAACCTGCATTAATTTCCGGACAACCTAATAATAAATAGTTGTTGGGAACTGACTTCGTTGAGGCCGGCGAATACCAATCACCTTATGTAAGACATTTCCATCAATCTTAGCACTAGCTGCTCTGCGGAACCATGCCGAGCCTTACATGGAGCTTCCGGCTTCGAACTATACAGCGTTAATAATTGAAGTTGAAATTTTAGAAACATGAGCATTGCTGACGACTAAGTACTATTAGAGACGAAATCCAATAATTTCTCAAGACCCATCAGAAGAATGGGAAAAGGAGAAAGGAAAACCCATGGCCATACCACCTGGGAATGCATGCTCTCCGCCCGTTTATTTTTACTTATCGTCTTAGCTACGCTTTTGGGGGAAGAATGTAACTGTTCTTTAAATGCATAAGAACGTAGAGCATTATACGTCACTGCAATCGCCTATTTGTTATATCTTTGGCAGCTTTCAATGGCAGCTGCGGACAATTTATTTCGAACTATTCTTTTTGCAAAATTTGCCCAAAATTCGGAAAAATTTTTTTTTCGTTTTCCGGGTAATTCATGTCCCAGAGGCTCCTCCCATAATTTACAGAAACATCTGTACTGTAGACATGGTTACTCAATGCCCCGATTGTTCCCCTACTTGATGTTTCACCTAAACGCTCTACTTCACTTGTTCTCCATATCGAGCAAATTTGGTTGATTTTTGGCCAATTATCTGAAGCCATTCCCCATCCATTTGACCGTCCACGTGAGGACCCCAAAAGAACAACACAAGGATTCCGATGTTTGGGAACCACGTTCATCCGAAAATCATACTAGTTTTCCTGTGTCGCTCATTTTCGCACAAAGTAGTATTATTTTGAATTTGTAGTAACATTAGTATCATTAACCGTATTTATCACGTATTATTAGAACAAAACAACCTTTAAATGAGGCTGTCTTCAATCAAACTCTTTCAATCCTTCGTCGACACAAGAAAGTAGGATGTCGGTCCTCTCGACCGCATCGCGCACAGCGCGTGCGGGTCACGCAAATGCGGTCATCGTGGAATTCCGCGCACCGCCCACACAGGCGATACACAAATGCACAACCACCACCAAAGGCTTCCTACGGTCTTTCATATGTTTCTACTTATAGATGTGAACACACGCGGTCACATAAAACGTATAATAAAAACAATATGCAATTTAACGTTACCTAATTGAAAATACACAAGCTTTCCAACGAGTCCAATTTCCTTCGAGGGTTTTTGTAGGTTTCTTCTCTTGTCTTGATAATTAGTTTTGTCATATTCAATGTCACTCCGCTGCTACTCGTTATGTAAACGTAAAATCTGCTGTTCGTGCACGTGATGCTTGGCAAAGCACATTACACACCTGCAAATTTTTTTCTAAAAATTTTGAATAATAGGTTTTTCAGGCACCGCAAATGGTCTGAATTTCTTACCAAATGATTCCAAACCTTTGTTTCTCGCACAAAGTTGGAAAGTTTTTTGATTTTCGAATTTATTTAGCTAATATGTTTTGCATGTCCTTTGAAACCAGACTCTCAGTCAAAACATTTGTAATGCTAATTTCTTGCTTAATGCGAAATTGGAGCAGAAAAAAAATTAGTGTTATGTCTCAAAAAGATTCCATCTGATGTGTGAACCACACTTCATCTATAAAATTAGCCTTACAGGAGCGCTTGGATTTCTTATCAATTCTTTTACAAGTTTGATCGTGCGTCAAGATGAGTTAGAGATCGAAAAAACTAGGGTACTCTGTTTGCAACCGCATATAAAGTGCGGTTCATAATTATACGAACACCCAAAATTTTGTATGTTTTTGGTCTTTCTGGGAGAAACTCAAAAAGCCGTTGGTACCATGCGATAGAACACAGCCGAAAACGGTATATGATCCATAAGAATAGAAATGGATGTCAATCTCGGGAGTGTTTGAGCGCCTAGCGTGGATTTTTAGCGGTTAATAATTATACGAACAACTCGAGCAAAGGTCCATTTTTTATTCAAGATCGCAGTCGTTCGAGTCCAAATTTTTTGTAAAGCTACAGTAACAAAGTCTGACGTGTCCGCTACACACTGAACCCAGTGCAGTTTGACAAGAGGACCGTTACTTTTTTCAGAAGGCTCTAAATGCTTTTGGAGTGATTAGGCTTCAAAAACATCCGTTCTTCTACGGTTTACGCGCTCTAATTAGCTTCTACCAAAGCTATGAGATAAAATAAGCTCTTTCTATGGGTATCTTTTTTGACGCTTAGAAAATCTTTGCGTTTTAGTGCCGTTTTTCAACCAAGTTCCAACCTTACCATAGAATTAGCACGATTTCGAGCCTCAAAACTCAGCTTCTCTCTCGCGCAAACATTTGATATGAAGCCGCTGCATTATTTACATGATGATGTTTCTGTGCCAGAGTTTTTGGGTTTTTTGTAGAACTGATCTTGAGGCTGTGGAGCTACAAACCAAATAAAGGTGCGATTGCAATAGTAAAAGCAGTGTTTTGGATGAAATGACGTCTGCGTGGCCAAAACAAACGCTCAAGGCTGCTGATTTTTTCTAGCCAAATATACAGTCTTGTGAACTTCTACACACTATATGCTTACTTCATTGTACGGCTTCAGAAGCTGAGTTTTGAGGCTCGAAATCGTGCTAACTCCAAGCTAAGGTTGGAACTTGGTTGAAAAAAGGCACGAAAACGCAAAGATTTTCTAAGCGTCAGACAGAATACCCAACGAAAGAACTTCTTTTATCTCATAGCTTTGGTAGAAGCTAATTAGAGCGCGTAAACCGCAGAAAAACGGACGTTTTTGGAGCCTAATCACTCCAGAAGCATTTAGAGCTTTCTGAAAAAAGTAACGGTCCTCTTATTGAACAGCACTGGGTTCAGTGTGTAGCGGACACGTCAGACTTTGCTACTGTAGCTTTACAAAAAATTTGGACTCAAACGACTGCGATCTTGAATAAAAAATAGACCTTTGTTTGAGGTGTTCGTATAATTATGAACCGCTAAAAATTCGCAATAGGCGCTAAAACACTTTCGAAATTGACATCCATTTTCATTCTTATGGATCATATACCGTTTTCGGTTGTGCTCCTTTACGTGGTACCAACGGCTTTTTGAGTTTCTGTCAAAAACTCCAGAAATTTCTGAAATTTGGGGTGTTCGTATAATTATGAACCGCACTGTATAGGCTTAACGAACGAAGCAAGATGATGCGATTAGGTACCGTCAAAGTATTCACCAAATAATATTGCTTTCCAAACTCACGGTCCGCCAATTGCTGACATGTCCTCGTATTCCAAAAGCTGCAAAGAAAATTTGGATGAAGTTGTCTTTTTTGTAGGCAGTGTAATGGCAGGGTACAATTATCGCCAAAGTTTTACAAACGTGTGATGTTGTACTATTCAAGCACGATTTTCTTGCAAATCTTCAACAAAAATTTGTGAATAGGTTTTAGTTCTTTTGTCATTCTCTTCCAAATCTTACCAGCACACGTCTTTGGATTTTGCAATAAAAGTAGGATGTGGAGGAGTTGCGGGAGAACAGATGACAAAGACTTTCAAAGTTTTGTTTAGCATTATCTCAACAAATTTTCCTTCAAATGCACCAAAAGTGAAGACCTTTGGCAAGCGTTGTCTGATGTATGTGAAGGAGTCAAAGGACCAAGCGGATCATCTTTTGATTTGGAGAATTTCGGGACCCAGTGGACAAAAATGGTAGGCAGTAACCTGTATTACGAGCCACTGTAGTTTTCGTTTAAGATGGGATATCCTTTGGTTACCGCAAGATTTTCAAGCGACAAGTTGGAGATAACACAGCAGCGATACACGCTCAATACTTCCATTCAAGAACATGAAAAATATCGTTCCCCTCGTCAGAGGTTGGTGTAGGCTGTTCAATTAAATACTATTTGTACTGATCAGTGCTATTTGTAGTTACAAATGGGATGTACCCATATGGCTTAAAACTAAAACAGGCGACACCATATTGGAATGGTTGAAAGCAAGTAAGTGTGTACAAGATGAGTAAGTTTGGTTGAGAGCGGAGACCGAGTGAAGAAACCGTTTTGGGAGCCTGAGCCATTTAGCTGTACATCAAGTAATCCTTGCTGGATACATATAGTGTTCCGGCTGTGGCGAAAATGAATAAACTCTGTGCAAGAATAGCTACGTTTAGAATTTTGGCAATTTGCGCGTGCAGAATACGGGCATCTTAGACGTAGCTCTGTTTCAATCGCAGTCAGGAAATCGGCATGCCGGAATTTCATGTAGCGAGAGTTTTGTTCTACCGTCAGTCGACTATATGTGAATTTGTACACCATACTACTCACAGCATTTACTATTAATTCATCAACAAAATCTATTTCATTAGAACTATTGGTGCAAATGTACTGCCTATCCTATACAACTTGGCAAGCGAAGTTTTGAGCATGGAAATTTGAAATGTAGCGCATGGTGTGCAATATACTTGGGTCCGAATCGAATAGAAATTCGATCATTTAAATAAAACATTCGAATATATTCGTCTTCGAAATGCGATATTCGGAGTTCTTCCATTTTCGAATAATATTTGAAACTCGAATAATTGAGAAAACGGGGTTTCGAATAAAATTCGAAAACTCAAATAATCAAAAAGCGAGGTTTCGAATATTATTCGAAAACTCGAATAATCAAAAAACAGGGTTTCGAATAGGTTTTATTCGAATGTTTTATTCGAATGTTCATTCGAATTCTTATTCGAATGTACTCCGTATTCAGATTATTCGACTTTGTTGCAGAGCCAACTACTGAGTATCAAGCTCACTTCGTCCGCGTTTTTTTCTTTTTTCGCAAAACTCGGTGATGCATCTTTTGCAACCGGTATAAATTTGAACTGTATGGAGAGTCGCATTCTTTCGGCTGCTTGCGACAGTAAAAAAATCATATGTGGAATTTAATTAATGTTTTTTTTTTCGATCAATGAGATTGTTCGCACTGTTATTGGCACCAAATCAGCAAAGAAGATATCAAATTCAAGCTCATGTTCTGAGATCATACTGAATACAAGGGGGTAAGTGAGGGTGCGGATATGAATAAAAATTTACTTTATCGATTTTATCGACTTTTGGAAAATTTTGAGCTACGAGGTTGGAAGTTGGTACAAGGGGGTAAGGGAGGGTGCTGATTGAAAGCGAAATCTATTTTATTGATTCCAGCAATTTTTGGAAAATTTTGAGCTAGGAGTTGGTATAGGGGATAGGGGATACTAGGGGGCTGATTATGATTGGATCGGTTTTAGCCAGATATGTCGGCAAGTTTGAGATGTGATTGCTATAGTTATTCGAGAAAACATTTGAATATTTATTCGAAATTCGACTTCCAATGTTCGAATATATTCGATATTCATTCATTCGACATTTTTGATTTTCCGAATTTATTCGAAATTCATTCCTTCGATATTTTTGATTTTCCGAATTTATTCGATATTCGTTTATTCGGGATTTTTTATTTTCGAATTTGTTCGATATTCGTTTATTCGAAATTTTTCCTTTCGAATTTATTCGATATTCATTCATTCGATGAAAAATTATCGAATTACCCAAGTGATACACAATACACGTGTGTATACACTATATGCAATACACATGCTGAGTCGGAGTTAGCGTCAAAAAGACTTTGTCTTAATTTTAGTTTCAAACATAGTTTCAATCATGTAAGTAGGTTTGCAGGAGCGGCTAAGTTTGAGAGGCTTTGCGCAAATTGAGTTTGATGTACTTCATAAATGAGGGAACAATTTGGCCAGGTAAACTACGAT
Source organism: Cylicocyclus nassatus (assembly GCA_958299035.1). Classification (NCBI taxonomy): domain Eukaryota; kingdom Metazoa; phylum Nematoda; class Chromadorea; order Rhabditida; family Strongylidae; genus Cylicocyclus; species Cylicocyclus nassatus. The sequence goes on along the minus strand of CATQJL010000305.1, from coordinate 70,568,392 downwards.
GCATAACCTTAGAGCATAAACTCTGGTTCTTGAGCCTGTCATTGTGCACAACATTTTGAACGGAAATAATGAAGCATTATCTAAAGCAAAACTGAGGCGCAATCGATATAAAGCTAATCGTTGCAGCTTTCTGGGCTCTGGCAGCGGAATGATGATGACATGGGAAGATATTCACCGCACGAAAAGTCTTCTTGCCGCTGCTCCATCTGAACACTGCATAGATGCCATTAATTTTATCAAACCTTAATTTGTCGCTCTAAAAAAGTCTCTCAAATTCTCAGTAGCTTTCACGTAGCTTTCACAACAGTGAAAGGTGAAATCAAAAAGCAGCAATATTCATGAAAAATGCATAACTTTTGGAACTGCTACTTGAAACTGCTATAGCAGTTTCAATTAGTCAACGTCATCCAAAAGCTTTTTTGTTTGTTGTAGACGAATATGATACGAATCTGGTACTCCAAAGCTACAATGGTAATCGGAAGAGTCAAGTAGTGGCCTTGATCCGTAGAATTCACAGAAATGAGAAAACCTTTGCGCGCAAATAATCTCGCTTTTAGTCTATTGGTAGCAACTAGCGTTCTATCGATTTCATCAACCCAACCTGCAGAATTGGCAGTTAAGGCTGCGTTCATACTGATCCGGAAATTCGGGAGCAGTTCCAGCACAGTGCTTAAACTGAACGCACTGCTATGACTGTTCCCAGACTTTCTGATCAGTATGAAAGCAGCCCCGAAGCCTTCTGTAGGTCGTCAGTTTTAAGCGTTTCTCGCAACGTGCAGAGCAGAGGATTTAGCCCAAGTTTGGGCACGAGAGCGGCGATTGACAATCTGCAATCGTTCAAGGAAAAAAGCAAGGGAGGTCGGCTCGGCAGGAATTGGCTTTCAGGTCTTCAAAACAAACTGTTCTTTGAGCCCTCCGAAGCCTTTCGCTAAGTCTCTCCTTTAGCCTTATAAAAATTCTCATTGATTATATCCTGACATTTTTACGTGCTGTGATGACGCACACAAAGGACTGAAACGCTTGACCCTTCAACAACTTCGAAATTAACAAATAAAAAATGGCGAAGTATATGCGGGGTAAGGAAAATAAAACTCAAAAGAAAACACGTAATCTTAGAACGCACAAGGTCATTGAAAATGAGCATGTGTTCTAACAAGCGATTTCATTTTAAGGCAAGGAAATGACTTAAAAAATGCTCTAAACTGGTGTTTACTAGACGAGATTTTTGAACGAAGGAAGGTTCGTATGCCAAAGTCCAAAAATCTTGTGAATCTTCCAGTACTTATAGAATCCAGTCACGCCCTAAAAGCTTTTCTGGCCAACTGTTGATTGGAGCATAAAAAGACTTCACTTAACATTAGGTTCTTCAACTTTTTACATAGATACTGTTCAGTGCAATATTGTATGTCAATACAACTTTGGTGTTATACGATCAAATGTGCGCTAATCAAGTCATCTGTTTATGGCATGATTCTGAATTTTGCATATGTGTGATAGAACATGTTGGAGTGTTACTCGTATACAGGAAGAAGCCCTTGGGTGGCAAATGTCAAGCTGGAAATTGTTTCAGGGAAAAGCAAAGGGGATTGTAAGGGTCATATGCATATACAGTCTGGCCCAATTCTAACCAGGCCCAAATTGGCATGGCGGTAGTCCGCTAGGGTATTGCATCACATTTACGTTCAGGTAGTCTGCTCTCTCCTCAATCTCTTCGCTCTCTGCGACAGCGCGCGTATCAGCGCAAACCGTTAGCGCTGCTTGCGCGCAAATTCAGCCGACGTTCGGCAAGGGGTTTTCGAAAACGAATTCCCCTTTGACCCAAATTTTTTTACGATTTCCCCTTTGATCCAAATGCGACCTTGTGATTGTGCAAGCAAAACTGTAGCAAGAAAAACTTTTTTTTATTAAAAAGCTCTATCGGATCATAGCAAAAGAAGAAAAAAACCTATCATTTTCATTTTTAGAGATCTAGAAAAGGTGACAACAACAAAGTTTCTATGCAGCAATCACCCCCGCCCCGTCAAGGCTGCGCGATGATAAGCCCTTTCAAAATCTTAAGGCCAATATATGCGAGTAACCCGGCAATGGAATCTAGAACTCCATAACTGTTCCAATCGAGCCAGTTTTTGCTCCTTTTCCTCTCGCAGTCGCAGCAAATCGCTGCAATCAATATACTATGTGATTGAAAGGTAGAAGGAACTGCAGAAAAACCGCAACATTTGATGAACGCAATAATGCAAACATTACAGACGACAACTCATCTGTTTAGGAGTGACCGTTGGTCTTATGGATATTCAGAGAGTGGGAAATGGGAACATTCTACTGACATTTATTCGTGAATCAGATGGTGATAAGCCCACTAAATTGGAAAATTAAGATTTTTAACTAGTAAGCTTCGGATCACCAGGATGATTCACGACAAATGCATATTTTGCGTCTAACGTTAGATAATCACCAACTCTTTCTGGAAAAGATCCCTGCAAAGTGGAAATATTACGACCAGCAAAGCTCTGACGAGGCAAAATAGGCTCCAACGAAAAAAACCCCATTTCTCAACCGTCTACTCTGAGATGTAGTAAGCAGAAATTTACTCAGTTTAGGCAATGCTGTCAATCTCAAATCTATTCTTTTTTTTTCGCAAAAAATTTGAAGGCACCTGCTTTAGCCTCTTGAAAGCGGCATGCTTTTGAATTCCTGAATTGAAGAGAAGAGCAAGAATGCCTCACCTTTTGTTTTCGCTACTTTTCAAACAACTCGAATTTGAGTTACAATCTCTCATTTTCACACTCTGTACAAGATTTTCCATAATACATGATGCACTCTCATAAACATTCGCCTCTTTTCAATGGGTATGCAAGAAGAGCAAGTAGGAGAAAGAACCCATTCACATCATATCGACAACGCAAATCAAAACATCTATCAAGACCTCCATGGAAATCAAACCTCCAATGGATCAGCTGACGCAAGAAAATCATATTCGCGTCTTGTGACAAGCACGATACTTTAGAACGAACAAAGTTCCACAAAAATGAAAGTATATAAGAATCAAGAGGAGAAGTTCAGAGCGTAGAACATTCTCACGAGTGGCTTATCCTAGATGCAAAAGAGTCAGAGAAACGTGCACATATCACGGATCATTCTCATAATCAGGATCAAACAATGCGTAAAGCAACCATAAAATCGTGCGAATTTGACTGCGGCCATCGCGCCCATAAAAGAAAACACTTATACACAAATAAAGTCACATTATTGCTTGGCTCAGTCAGTCACTTCAGTGCCCACATACTCTCATGTGTATACGAAAAACCATGCGAATAGATGTGGAATCTAAGAAAAATGCAACATCCACAAAATGTAAATGCAGTTGAAGTTTGGTGATACTCACCGTTCTCCATCGGAGACGTTGTGATTGTGTAATTCTTCAGTGCATTGGGCAGAACAAAATTGAATCTGAGTTACCGGCTTCCCACCAAACCACAGATCTATTGCGTTGCATAAAGATCACCTTCACCGCCCTTCAACTCTTCCTTTCAAGCGATTCAAGCCGTTGCGATCGTCACGCAGAAGAGGTGGTCTAAACGGTTTTTTCTTATGTTGACATGTAAAAAGAAGCTTGTACATAAAATACAAGTTCCACTCAGTACTTCTTCTCCTGCACCGTAAAGCGATGAAATCAACATACTTAAAACATTTCACTATCGGATCATTATTGAAATCCTATAGCAAAATGCCTCAAACCGGAACAGTTCAAAACGCGCGATTTACGAGCAAAGAATAAGTGAAATTTGTATAGACGTGATCCACTACCTACCTAAAAATAGGATAGCACTGAAAGATTCATACGCATCCTATTTCGCTACAAGGAAAAAACAGTGGAGTAAGCTGCGATTTGGAAACCGTAGTCACGGAAAGAACTCAATCAGGCTCTCTTGCGTACATTAATTTCCTATAGCATTGATACTCTATGTCTATCAGGACAATGAAACGAAAGCCTAAGCACGGAAGCTTGATGAATGGATGGAATCTTGAAAACAGTGAAATGCTGGTATAGAATTGAAGTTTCGGGTGCGAATGATTAGCTAAACAATTATTTTCAAGGTGAATCTGAGAAACTCACTGATCAAAGGGCGTGATTGCCAAATGATCGCCTCAGCAGATCCAGCTCTACTTCATCCAGTTCTTTCTTGTATCTGAAATAAGCAGATACTTTGATGAATTGTACATAGCACGCATGAAGAATTCAGAAAATACTAAAAGGAAGAAGCGGGAAAAATGACGAAGGAAAAACAACAGAGCAAAGACGCCGCTACAGCGGGTGACACGGTCATGCACGCCGATTGGAGCGCGCTTTCCTCCTTAGAAAACGGGGCTGCTGAGGCTATTTTTGCCTCTAGCAATGGGGAGAGGAGGAGGCTTGAAACCAAATTTTAATATATACTAATCTTGGCGTACAGTAGATTTATGTCAAAATTTTGAAAAAATTATGTGGAATGAGAAACTTGCCCACCTCAGGTGGGCATTAGGTGGGCAATTGCCCACCTAATTTGGAAATTAGTTAAGCACGCACTTCAGTCACATAAGTTTTCCATAATATTTCATACTTTATTACTTAGTCCTACTGCGCATATACACACCGAGACTCGCGCGATTTCGTCACCTCTGCGTTGCAAACGAACCATTTTTTCCATTTTTTTTGAAAAAGGGAAAATTTCAAAAAAAAGTTTGCCACAACCTTCAGTCACATGATTTTTCAATGAAATTCCTCAGTTGAGCACTGCAGGCCCGTACGCATGCACTTACCAAGTTTCTTACCATATCGTCGTCTGTGCGTTGCAGACAAGCCATTTGATTTCACATCTTCATTTCAATTTCGCAAAATTTAAAAAAAAATGCCTATAACTCGTTCCGTTCACATAAGTTTTTCATAATTTTTCAAACTCTGTTTCTACTAGCCTCGGTTCGTTCGCGTACGAAATTTCGTGCCATAAGTTGTGCATGCATTGAGAACTACTCATGTATGCTGTCACAAATAGCATCGTTTAAGCGACGTCGCGCGTACGGCAATTAGCGACGGCGCGGCTTGACGCGCGAACTCCAGTGTTCGCCTGTTGAGATACATAACATGCTGGGATAAGCAAAGAGCACTACCAATTTTTTTCGGGGCTTCGCCCGGACGCCGCAAAAACGATATCTCCTTTGCTTTTTCACTAAAAACGATTTCCAGCCTGTCATTTGCCCACCTCGTGCCGGGCCCTGTCTAGGGTAGTCATTTAGCGCGCTGAACACGAATATCATGCTGATTTCGCAGGATAATGCATTTTTCTGGGTTACGTTGGGTGTACATGGGTCGAAGTTCCAGACAGAGCCCGGCACGAGGTGGGAAAATGACAAGCTGGAAATCGTTTTGGGGCCAAAAGGCAAAGGGGATATCGTTTTTGCGGGATCCGGGCGGAGCCCCGGAAGAAGATTCCAAGTGCAAGCAAAAGAAGGTCGAATCATGCTTACCTTATACATCTAATTCATCGGAAAATAGTTTTCATAAACCTCATCGCACAATTTCCCATTATCAAGAAAATGGAAAAATGGCTCGTTTGCAGCGCAGAGAAAACGAAATCGCGCGAGACTTGATGTGTATATGCGCAGTAGGACTAAGGAACAATGTATGAGAAACTGAAAAACTTATGTGAATGAAGAGGTTTTTACATAAATCTGTTGCTCACCTAAAGTTTACTATATGGTGAGATTTTGGTTCCGAAATTTCTTCTCTTGTCTTTGTTAGAGCCCAAAATCGCATCAGCAGCCTGGCTTTCTAAGATGGAAAGCGCGCCCCAGTTAATCGATACGCGCAGCGGCGTCTCTCAGTCCTATGACTGAGTTCCTTTGATATTTTTTCATTCCTTCATTATTTTCCTTGCTTATTCTTCTTCCTGTTTTCCATCTTGATACAGGTGAGGAGTAATTAGAGGATTTTGAGCGCTTTTGAGCGTTTTTAGGCGAAGTGTGGCTGGCGCTCTCTTTGCACAAGCACAAAGCGTCATTTTTGGGCTCAAGGGGTTTTCGTAAAAAAACTATTGGAATCAAAGGGAATTAGTTTAGGAAAAGCCCGTCTGCCCACCTCGTGCCAGGCCCTGACCCTAGACAAAGTTTAAAGCAAATCCATGTTTTCGACCACATACCGTGTGACTACCATAACTCTATGAAAAGGTCCCAATATGCAGAGAGAGTATGAAATTCGTAATCAGCATGTCGAATAAGTTCTCTGGACCAAATTCCAGCCGAATTCATGATTTTGACTTCCTACCGTACACCTACCGTAACCACACGGGAAAACGTTCTGCGGAGAAAGTGTGATATCTCTTTTCAGCATATAAGATAACTCTTATACACAAGCTTGAGCAAGCTCTACATAAAAAAATCTTGGGGCCCGAAACGCCAAACTGATATTGTGTTCGTAATCAGCACGCTCGACTACCCCCTGTGCCAACCCCCAGCCCCGTAACTCAAACATCGCAAAAAATCGATAAAATCGGTAAAAGTAATAGGCGCTTTCAAAAACTAATTTTGTATGTGTAATCAGCATGCTCGATTACCCCCTTGTGCAAACTGCCAGCCCCGCAGGTCAAACTTTGCTAAAGAATCGATAAAATTGATAAAAGTAGTTGATAATTCTGAAAACTAATATTGTTATTCGGAATCCCCATGCTCACTTACCCCCTTGTGCTAGCTCCCAGCCCCGTAGGTGAACTCTGCAAAAAATCGATAAAATCGATATCGATCGATAACCAAAAGTAGCCTATGACTCCCCCGGGGCCAGAAGTGTATGTGTGCCAATTTTGGTCCGGATAGGTTCAGAAATGGAATTTTCTATTTGGAACATACGTACAGACAAACAGACAAACAGACGTTCAGCTTCATATATAAGATGACCTACACTTTCCTAAAAATATCAAAGCAGTCAAATCGGTTAAAAAAATCAGAAGTTATGATTTTTTGAAGATAATGCGAACGAATTTTCGTGCCAACCTAATATATTAGGTTGGTGCAAAAGTTTTGTCAGTTTTTTTTTCAATCCATCAGCAAACACGCTAGAATGCAGATAAACAAACACTTCAAAGTGCATCCGATGCAGAATTTCTTCCTCTTTCCAGATTCTAAACTCCCATTGTGTTTCATTGCAAGAGTGACGAGATATTTGCTGGAAATGCAAACACTCTTTTCATGCCCCAAATTTCGCTAATTCTCAAAATTTTTGTAGAGACTTTCGGAGGAGCACTTACTATAACCAGCAGATAGGGCAAACCCTTTGCCGACTAGTGCAAGTTTTTGTAGCTCTACCGCTTGCCTTTCAGAATTTCTGCGATTTATTTTTTGAAGTGCCCAAATTTTACATTCAGCCTAATTCAACCTCTTAAAACATAAAATGTTAAACACTTCAGTCACCATTCGATGCAACTTCTTTTCCTTCTTCTAACACTTGTCTTTTTTCGCCGAGAAGGCGAAATTTGTGGAAAATAATCGCAGTATTTCTCAATTTTAGGAGTGCGCACTGACGTAACCTATGTTTCAAAATCTTCATAATTTGAAGCAAAAATTGCTCGTTTACTTTGTAATAGTCGCGGTAGTAATAGTCGTGTGCTGAAATCTCAGTATTTTGTAGGTTTTGCAGTAATTGGTGCAATAACAAGTTATGCAATTTTTCCAAGACACAAGACTTTTAGAAAATTATTTAGCAAAAATTTGGAAATGCAGCTCAGCAAGAAAAAATTGCATTGTAAAAAAGTTTGCTATATGGTGTTTATCAAAACTCCTCCGAAAGTCTCTTACAAAAACTTTGAAAGTTAATGAAAATTGGACACGGTAACGAATGGTTGCAATTTCCAGCAAATATCTCGTCATTCTTGCAATGAAACACAATGGTAGTTAAACAGCTGGAAAGAGGAAGAAATTCTGCATCGGATACATTTTGAAGTATTTGTTTAACTTCATTCTAACGTGTTTGCCGATGGATTGAAGAAAAAAACAAACAAAATTCAAACAAAATTCAATAACTTTTCAGAGACTAAACATAAATTCACAATCTTGTATGCTAAAAATATCAGAAGCTTCACGCTTAATGATGAATGTTTAAGCATGAGATTCCGTGAACTGGACATCAAGAACGAAGCTCTCGAACATGGGGCTTCAAATTTTGCGATTTTGAGTTTGGTGCCAGAAAATCGCGGAATGCCGCTAGCTAGCCGAAAAAAATCTGTAGAATCTACTTACACAACAAAAGTCCATATTTTACTTTGGAAGGCTTTGATCTTGCACGGTGAAGCAAAAACAAAAAATTCGTGAAATATGTCATTTTGCGGAAAAAATTTCCTCATGTCTGCAGTTTTCCGTCGAAAACACTTTTTTACGATCGAGAAAACGTCGCAAGGCTCTAAATAGGCACATTTCTAATTTCTGGTTGCAAACTGCGTTTCTGTGGAAAAATTAGAGCGATAAGGGGATTTGTCCTGCGAAATGAGAAATTTCACAAATTTTTTGTTTTCGCGTTTCCATGCGAGATCAAAGCCTGCTGAAATAACGTATGGACTTTTGCTGTGTAAGTAGATTCTACAAATTTTTTTCGGCTAGCTAGCAGCACTCTGCGATTTTCTGCCACCAAACTCAAAATCGCAAAAATTGAAGCTCCATATTTGAGAGCTTCTTTCTCGATGGCTAGCTCATGGAATGTTGTGCTTGAACATCCATCATGGAGCGTGAGACTTCTAATATTTTTAGCATACAAGATTGCGAATTTAGGTTTAGTTTTTGAAAAGTTATTGAATTTCGTTTGAATTACGCAAGGACTTTCGTGCCAACCTAATATAACAGATTGCCTCATAAGTTCCGTCCGTTTAAACTTTGAATCGCAATAAGTCATGAGCTTGTTGGTTATAGACAGTTGTAAGGTACCATTCGATAGAGCAAAGCAAGCTCTAAAAAGTGGTTTTTCTAATTCCGCACTAATTCAAATCCATCTCAAGTTTGAAGCCAAAAACCAAAAAGATCTAACTGCCCAAAAAAAGAAAAAAATCGTAACTTCTTCCAAAAAAATCCTAAAAAAGTCCTAATTTGCTTACAGATACGCTATTTATATCAGCAATCTATGTAGACTGTTCCTGTATTTTTTTCTTGGATAGAAATCAAGAATACGAAAATTTTCATATTCTTGCCAAAGTGATGCTGTGCTGTACCCACGTTGGTATTTGTGTACTACAGACCAATACAAGTACAGACACAAATTTTTAGCGCTCTGCAGGCATTAGTTCTCGAGAAACATTGAATTTAGCTTAGCACAGTCGGGTGTCCCATATTGAAACGATTATCTCTTGAGAGCTAAAGCATGTAGAGCGCAGAAAATTTATGTCTGTACTTGTGCTGGCCTGTAGTATACAACTGTTAGTGTGAGAACAGCGCAGCATCACTTTGGCAAGAACATGAAAATTTTCGTTTTCTCGAATTTTATTCAAGGAAAAAATACAGAAACAGTCTATATAAATGACTGATGTGGATAGCCTATCTGTAAGCAAATTAGGAATTTCCCATAATTTTTTTGGAAGGAGTTACGATTTTTTTTATTTTTCGGGCGGTTAGATCTTTTGATTTTTGACTTCATACTTGAGATGGATTTGAACTGATGCGAAAGTTCTGAGTAGTTGATAAAAATTCGATTTCTAGTACACCAGCTGCTGTAATCGTAAACCAGCTGCTGTAAAGAGCTGAAAATTCACACTCACGCTCTAAGGTCCTATAGTATACAACTGTCAGTGCTAGAACATCTCAGCATTGTTTTGGAAAAAACATAAAGACTTCGTTTTCTTAATTTCTGGCTGAGTGAAGAATACAGCAACTGCATAGAGAAATGTCTTACACGAAATGACAATGCAAGAGTATGTTAGAAACTTTGAAGGATTTTTCTGAACAAACTTCCATTCTTCTTGGTTTTTTGGGCGCTTGGATCTTTTTGGTTTTTGGCTTCAATCTTCGCTTCGATCAAAGCTGCTGCAAAACTTCAAACACTATCCTGTAGAGCTAGGTTTGCTCTATTTAATAATATATCGAATCCTATTTGGGGTATAATGGATTATTCCGGATTATTGCGGTTTGTACCTAATTTGATCAGGAATTATGCATCAACCTAATATACAGGGTGCGGCAAAACTCTGGGAGCCTAGTACGTTTTCATATAAAATGGGAAGGGAAGCACCTAGAAACGAGAAATTTGTCGCACGCATAATTCGATCCATTGCAGATACAGCTCAGTTCTTGAATTTCGAAATTGCCTCTTTTGGCTTCCACGCAGCCCTACAAAATCTTGGCAAGTCCACCTGTCACGGCACGTAGGTAGTCGTAATGAATTTGCCCCACGCCTTCACGATAACTGATTCTTTTACCTTCGCAAATGTGCAGCAGATAGAGCAAGCTTTTATCTACGACATACTTCCAAAAGAATTTTTTGCATTGCCTCGGAATAAAAATATTGGATTTTCATAGAAGCATGTGCACGTCGCATACCGGAATTTTGGCTACAATTGCGCGAATAAAAACTTAAAATTATCGTTTAAAAAGTATAAAAAGTGTTCCCATGGCCAAATTTCAATCGATTCTAATTTAGAAGGCGTAAGCAAAAATTACAGCCTTGGTCCCAGTGCCTGTTGAGCATTCTATAGCTTTTAAATTTGTTCTGAAGACGGATTTACACTCACAAATGTGGATTCTCAAACACTCATAACTTCTTTCTGAAAATTGTTCCAAAGTGAAAAAAGCAGATGTATTATCGTTCGAATGGCGTGATGCTATATGGAAAGACATTTGACAGACAAAGACAAAGACACAGACAAACATCATTCTTTCCACTCTTCCCACTAGGCAACATTCGCAAACTTTTATTTTCCGTTTATGCAAGAACAGCTCCTGGCAAAAGCAAAACTAGGATACAATGGCGCAAAGCCTCTTCTATGTTGTGTGCATCGAAGTTTTGTAAAATATTAACATCTCTAGCTACAGCAAAAATTGTAAATACTAAAAATTCTGCTTTTTCCGCTTTGCAAAAGTACTAGTTTGGTAATTTCCATTCTTACATAAACATGTGGCAGCCATTTCCATCCAAATAAAGTGTTTTTTGTAGGGGATGACCGCAGCATCATGTGGCATAAAATTGAAATCAAAACCACCAGTACCTTTGTAATTGCAATACTGCAAAGTTAGGCTCCCAGACTTTTGTCGCACCCTGTATAGATAAATTCTAATATGAAGTGAGGACTTGGTAACAAAACTTTCCCTCCTTTTTTGCTAGAGAGTCAAATCAGACTAATAAGGCGCACTCCAATTGAACCATTTTGCAAGGCTGATACGATCAAGGAGAAATCGCGTATTTGAAAGTGGCAGAGACCAATTTTTTTAAAGGTGGTTTTCGATTCGACGGCTCGCCGAGCCCCTGGTCATGGCTTATTCCAAAAGTTCTATCCGTTTTCGACGTTCAACTTCATTCACCAAATCTATCTTCAGAGGTGACTATTGCAACTGTGATGAGATGTGCTACATCCACAAATGCATAGTAATCCAATACATACCCAAAAATTATTGCTAAATAGCGAAAATAATTTTCTAGACAGCGAAGGCCGAGCATCTTATTAAAGGCCATAATTTCACTTCCACTGTGACTGCACAAGCACTGCTTGTTATGTAATTGGTAGCCGGCTAAACAAGTATCAAAGTTCAAATACGCTCAATTTTTTAAATGAATTTTTGTAAAGAAAGACACTTGTTTCGCTTTCTTTAAAGTCGAAAATGACACTTTTCCAAATTTTTCGATTTCATTGGCCATGATATGAGTATTTTCTTCGTTTTATAAATCAGTTCAAGCACTGCGCCGTACACAGGTTGCATGCATATAGGCACACACAAGTACAAATTTTCTGCTTTAACTTTGTAGAGACATCACTGCATTTGCTCTGATATACTACTTGCAGATGAACCGCTTCACATAAATTTGGGGTCTTTGCAAATGCCGGTGGTAATAAATCCTCATCGCAATGGCTATTATAGACAGAATTATGACAGTGTTGGATGGGAGCTTATAGCAGCGCAGTTTACACGAAATTCGGTAGGTTTGTTTTGGTATTTTTGACCAATTCTTAAATCACCACAAGCTTTGTTGTTTTTGTGTTGTAAAGGCATTATGACGTTGGTCAGCTAACAGCTTACAGGTGTTTGATCGGTATACGAGATACGTGCTTCTGAGCGATGCATTTTCTGCAGCTGCTATCGGTCAGCTGGAATACGAACTTGTATTTAAGCTCATTCGGTACGCTTACTCATCCAAAAAAGGTGAAAAGGTAAACCATTTTTAAATTGTGACTAAATCTATAGTTTCTGCTTTAATAACAGCACTGGTTAGTAAGACAACTTTCTTTTTACATAATAGTTGAAGGAAGAGTCTACTTAAGCACATCGAAACCAAGGGATTCTACCAATAAATTTACAAAACATAGGAAATTTCAGCTTATGCAACAATCCGCCGTGAATATGCTTCCTATTAGATAGTCTTTTCGCATGGGTAAACAATGAGAAATACAGACTCTTGAAGCAATATAATTCAAAGGATTTGCTGCTGCCCGCACGAGTTACTGTAACGTCCAATCTCTGAAATCTCTTGAAATCTCAAGAATTCATGAATCCCGTCACATTTGTCGAGTGTCTTGATTTGGTACATCCAAGCATTCGAGGTTCGAAACTCGGAATATTCTATTTTCGATTACAATTCGATAACTCGAAATATTGAAAACCGAAATTTTAAATGAATGGATGTTTTATTCGAATGTTTCATTCAAGTTCATATTCAAGTAAAAGTCGTATCCGAATCATTTAAATTTGGTGCAGAGTCAGTCACGTTGACTGAGTTGGATAGGTAGCAAGTTTAAATATGATTATTCTAAATATTTGATTGAATCACTCGAAAACATCAAAAACTCAACCCTTAATGTTTGATTATCGGTTTCGTTCATTCGAACTTTTTACAAAATTTTTAAATATTTCGGAAGTCGTTTGTTCAAATGTTTTGAGTTTCGAGATCGTTCGATATTCGTTTATTTGATACTTTCAATTTTCGAATATCACTAACTATTCATTAGAAATCTCGTATTCGATTTTCTTTCATTCGATGGAAATTTCCCAAAGTATACTGCATAGAATTTTTTTCTTCAGACAGGTGATCTACGAATTCTGAGTTTTTACGACGTTTAGACTACAGCTCTTAAGTGTCTTACGTGATTTTTCGCTAATTTCGCCCTTGCATTCAACTGCAGATCTTAGAACATTACAAAATGTCAAGCGTTTACAGCAAAATTCTCTCAAGGGCGTCAGTTTGAAAGCGACGTCCGCCTACGGTGTGGTGATATTCACTTGGTGCAATAGCAGAGCTCCTGATTGGATGTCGCTCAAGAGCCCATGCAAAAGTCAACCGAACCCCAAAAAATTGCTTTAATAAGTAGAAGCTAGGCTGGCTCCACTTCAACGCGGGTGGGTCAAATATAAAATGTGGATTTGGACATGATGTGTCTAAATACAAAGTTCAATAAATTTGTATTATGCCGAAAATCTGATAACTGTTAATGAGTGGTGTGACATTTATTTTGATTCCAATTTTAACATTTCCTTCAGTTCACCCACTTTGATGGTGGAACCTCCACTGAGGCTTCTATTTTTTTGGATCAACTTTCTCAAATCTGACTTGATCTTCTAAAGCGACGAGCAGTACTTGAGGGTTCCATTAATGTATCGTATAAAAATCTGGCCAAACTTATTCGGTAGATAACCTCTCTAAAAGCTGTTTAAAATGAATTCGAGCGCATCTTAAAAAGCGTTTAACTTCCTTTCATAGACAGATGTTTGATTTTTAAAAGCTTTGGACCCCGGAAAAAATTGATAAGTGGGCGACGAGCAACGAAACAATTTTTGGGGTGATCTATAAGAAACATGAGCGTCCAAACATCAAGAATATAAGTTCAGTATCTTTTAGTCGAAGTGGTCTTTCCATATAGCATCACGCCATTCGAACGATAATACATCTGCTTTTTTCACTTTGGAACAATTTTCAGAAAGAAGTTATGAGTGCTGAGAATCAGGATTTGTCGTGCAATAAGTGACACAAAATTAACGAAAAGCTTGCGGCTGTAAGTAGGTAATCATATTTGTATAAAGTTTATCTATTGCAAGAAGGAGCACAGCCCATGGAAGCATATGTATTTGTACAATTTTTCGCCCATTTTCTGGCACTTAAGGCTTGATAGATTTACAAAATCAAAACTGAGCGCTTTTGTAAAAGAGGTGTTCCGCAGAAAAGGGAGGATTTGGGCTCTCTACAAAGTGATATAGGTGTCATGTGGAAAGGCACTTCAACCAAGGTTTCCCTTGTGTGCAATACAACTTTTTCACCGTACCACTGATCAAATATAGTATCTGCAAATACTGCATAGATGGAAAGATTAGCCTTCAGTACGTTGGCCATGCATAAAAATGCTACTTCCACCAATGTTGTTCTATTCTTATGTTACAGCATTGGCTACCATGGCAAGCAATTGTAGATGGGATGTACAACATATATGCAATGTATGTTAGGACAGACGAAAACGCTTCCTATGTCTTGGTTAGTGTGCGATAATCGTCTTCATTGCAAGTTACAATACGAGAATAGAAATATATGCTATTTTCAAATGCTTTTGTGATAAATAGGTTTGTTAGGTGTTTTTTATGCTGTCCAATCACGACCTTACGCTCCAAAGTCCCTTCGCTTTCCCAACGGTTTCGGCCGCTGAAATTGTACCATAAATGCTTATAAGATGTGATCTACAGTTTGCATGGCTCTGCGATGATCAACAGCTGCTCGTTTTTAATGTTCACTGTTGGACTCTTCGCAGAAATCCAGAATGCTTCGAGTGCGTTCCTAGCCGAGGTTTCCTTTTCATTTGCCAAGATTTGACGTTAAGAATTAAAGATATAGGATTCGGCGTCTTACCCTTTGCGGGTATGCGCCGAATGCACTCAACTTTACAGTCGAAGAGGGCGTGTGGCCTTTTACGTGATTCGCGGGGCCCAGCCGATTACCAAGTCAGTGCTTTTATCTCCCAGATTACTCTGGTACCGAATTACCGGCCCAGGAGGGTAGAGTGCCTGGTTGGCCTGGTTGGCCAGGGAGGAGAAAATCGTTCCAGTATTCTATTCGTTCGTAGGCTTGTTATGTGTTGAAAACAAAGATCTATGCCTTTTATCTGCCAGATGTTCTTTTTATACGATTAGTGAGGAATGTTCTTTTTATACGATTAGTGAGGATTTCTTCATTTTGCCCTATTTAGATAGCATAGTAGCTAAGACATTCTAATTGCAATTTTTGCGACAGGAATGATGAACGAAGGTCGCAAACTAGCAGAAATAGAAATGATGCTTGATGGTTTCGCTTCTCAAGTAACGCTTTGAGCTTCGCCCCTCTGAAAAACACGAAAAGGCATCGAAACGTAAGGCCGTGTTTGGAAAGAATAACTTACACCTAATAAAACTATTCGGTACAGAAGCATCTAAATATTGACTATTATACAGGTTTAGTGGAACTATAGGAATTATAAAACGAAATTTATATTGCATACACATCTTCTTTAGTCATACCTAAACAGAGTGTGGCGACCGATTGCTTATGAAATTCGTGAGAAATTTCTTGCTGAAGAGACAGAATTTGCTAAATATATAAGAAAGCAGAACGAATCTTCGAAGGAGCGCATCACTGGAAGATTGGATTGGAAATCAGTGAGATGGGAATCCAATGCTGCTTTGTAGGTTAAAATTGTACCAATTATAACATCATAATTCTTGTTAGCTAGTCGTTAATGCGAAGATGACCTTGAATGAACAGTTTGAACTGATCAAAAACTGCCGCACGACAGAAACCTATTACATCGCATAATTGAACGAATATTTACGGTAAAATAAAGTCTGGAGTGAAAAAGTTATAAAATGCATTGAAACTGTAGGACAATGTTTTTTCTTTCTACAATCGAAAGATATCGACATCAACTTTTAAGGCAAGCTAAAATTTTAAGTAGGCAGCTTCGCTGCCAAATCATACCTTCTATATACAGAGCTATGTACTCTGGTAATCTTCACTTTGAGCGTCCTGATATAACACAACCTTTACCTGGAGAAAAGTACAGAAGTCTCCGGGGTGAAGCCCCAGATATTAATGACATAACTAACGACATAATCATGTAGGGATAAATGTGAATGAGGGGAATATAGTAGTGACATCCAAAAAAAGCTCAAATCAAAAATTTAATTAGAAACTAGGACAAAACTCCTCAAGTAGCCTTTTCCGAGACTGCGATTAAGCGTTGAAAGTTCATGAAGGCCGCTCGAGTTTGATAAAGACGAGAAACTGCGCTCAAATTTTGCGCAGAGGATCGCCACATAAATGCTGGTCTATGTCTTTATGGAGTGATTTTCAAGACTCGCGACGTTATCAGTGCTCCTGGCCGTATAATGAGGATCACAACGATATAGAATGTTATAGGGTTTGATTATGACCCCGCAGAGATCTATAACCAGAGCCAAATGCCCTGTCGGCTCTGGTCTGTCTCCGCTGCTCGTCTGCGCCTCCGTGTGCGCTGCGCACTACCTCGCCACCTCAAACGCGGGGCGCGGGGCATTTGACTCTGTTACCCTTTTCTTCGTTGTTCCGAGCCCAATTACGACATTCTATATATCATATCAAAGCTCTTGATCTCTATTTTCACGCTAACAATGTCGCAAGACTTTCTTCTATGATTCAAACGAAAAATCTGAAAAAACGGCGTTTTCGAAAACCTCTTGTTTTTTCCTCACTCTAACTCTTTTTAGTCGGTTTTTTTGTGTATTGGATAGGTCTTGTTCCTGTCTATGATGTAGACAATGTCGTCGAGCTTATTTCTTTGCTTATGTCGGTTTTTTGCGAAAATTACTGAAAAGTGCGCTTTTCTTCACCTTGTTCTACTTCTGTGCTTTCCCAACAGACTTTCTCCAGCTTGGACAGTACTTGCTCAGAATGATTAGCGGAAAAATTCAGACAACGTCGCAGGATACGAAACGACTATGCGGGGGTGAAAATTTAAAGGACCATCAAAAATTAGATTGGCATCGATGTGCAAAATATTTTCTGACGTGTTTAACATGTTCAATTCAGTTGTTAACATGTTTTCCTTCTTCCACAGCTAAACAGCGCTTTTTTGACTGGAAAAGATTTTTATTCTTGTTGTAAGTCCTCTTGTCTTTAAAGCTTAGCATGTTCTTGCAGGTGAATAATTTTAGTTGTTATATTATGCCGTACAGGTTGTTATAGATGATACCAGTGCTTCACCTCTGCTTCGCAGAGGTTCGCACTGGCATCGTGAACCGTGGTAAACTCACTTTCTGAGAGCTTATCTCTCAAATCATTGTTCGGTTTATTGCAACGTGAGCTGTAGTTAAAAATGAACCATACTCGCTATCTTAACCTCACATGATGTTTAGTATCGTAAATCATTCCTCACTGTAATTTCGTAACGGACAAACTCCACACAACTTCAGATTAAGCCGCTTATTATAAGTCATGATACTTTATTGCCCGACGTTTAGGCAAGACGCCGTTTTCAAAGGGTGAAAAGGCGTCAATCACATTGATACACCATCTCTGCCGCCAAATATCTCCACTATTAATACTTTGTTCTTGTTGCCACCCAATCTATCCGGCAATCCTGTAGAGGAAACTGTGCCTAAAAAACCACCAAGTTAAGCTTTCAAACTTGATGATGTGCCAACCTCTGCTTTATATGAATTTTTCGCGGTTCCTGGTTCAATTCATATCTTTAAATATCCATTTATAATTTGAAACAATCTTCACTTCTTGTAAGGGGCAGGAACTCCAATAACTATCACTTTCTAAGTTCTGTCTCTTGACTATCGAAGGTACGTGTCAAGCACAGTTAGTTCAGATGTAATGAGCGTTTTTGTTGCTAAACTTGTCTAAGATGGGGTTTTTGCTTGTCGGCGATTGCCCTCGTAAATGAACTTCTCCATCGTAAAGCATTTGGTGATATTATTGGAAAGAAAACATGAAAATCTTGTAGTTTGAGACCTTTTTTGTGATATTTTCAGCTGTTCACACCTTTTTTTAAGCAACCAGAATCTTTCTGATTCTTCTGTCAAGATGAAAGCATAAGAGAAGAAAATACTCCTAATTCCTACGTGCTGATGGGTAAAAATGACAGTGAAAGATGCGCGAGTATCGACACCCATTAGCTATCTTTCCTCATGCTTGTCACTTAGTTGGCAGCTAAGGCTGCGTTCATACTGATCCGGAATCGGGAACAATTCTAGCACAGCGCTAACTTCGAGCGCTATGCTTTAACTGTTCCCGAACTTCCGGATCAGTATGAACGCAGCCTAAGGATCATCGGATGTCCCCTTTTCAGCTGGCCTGGCGGCTGAAAGAGGACTTCCGTGACCTAATTAAGTATGAATGATGATCAGAGAGCACGCTCGCGAAAGAAGCAGGCGCATGCGGCCTTAATTAGGTCAAAAGCCCCGCCTTCCAGCAGCCAAGCCAGTTGAATCAAAGATTAGATTGCGCGAGATTTGAATCTCGAGGGCTTCAGGTACAAAGCCTTTTTTAAAGCTGTACTTCCTTTTCTAGCCTGTATGTTAATTTACGCATTAGTCCCTGGCAAGGGAAGGATACTAACTGAGATTCCCTTTTGAGATGTGAAACATGCATTTGGATTCAGCTTTAAACGCTGTTTCCAGCATGCTGCTCCTAGCTGCTTAACGCTGTTCTGAAGCGAGTTATGGGTTTGCTGTTGTGAGTAAATAACATGCTTCTAAGTATCGTAATACGGATTGTAGATAGAATCTGCTCGAAAAAAATGCTAGAATGTTGAACTATAACTATGTTATTTACGCATGAGTCCCTGAGTTATTTCCCCGAGTTGCTCTCCTACTAATCCTCCCCTTCCCCCGCCACTCGGCACCATTTTTCGTCCCTCTTAGGGCGAAAACTGACTTTTCGCATTATTCTAATCGCGATATCAAGTTGAGCTGGAGAAAATGAATCTTCAAAAAAAGCGTCAAAAATCAAAACAGTGAAAGAAGTATTAGGTTGACACATAAGTAATGCAACTTTTTATATAACTTTTGTCTATTTGAACGTAGCGCATTCATTTTTTGGCAATATAAGGAAGATGATGTAAGCTTCTAATGCACACATTTTTGCCAAGTTTTACCATCTTATGTGAGGATTACGGTAGGTTTACGGTACTATGGGAAAAATTCTAGAATGCATTAAATTTTTCTGAAACTTGTCCTATAGAACTTATTCGACACCAGTATGATCGTCCGGCTACGCCGGACTCTCATACTTTTTATGGGTAACAAAGTATTGATTTCTACAAATTTTCTTTTGCCATTGCATAAACAGCTCTTCTTTCAAACGTTACTCGGAGCACGTGCACAACACTCAACAAATGCACACAAAACCAATAATCGTTTATTTCAAAGTACACTGACATCAGTATTGCGTTGAACTTTGAAAACAACTGGAATATATCAATTGTCTGCAAATGACCTCGCAGAATTTGCATTGCGGTGTATACGTTCAAATTTCACGTTTTTAGATCTGTCTTGGGTTACTAAAAATTGCAAAAGAAAACTTTCTCATGCTTCCTTTCGTATCTTACATTATGTTCATACCGCAATGTAAATTCTCCACATCTAAATAAAAATAGTTTTTACTCCAGCGTTCCACCAAAGCCCTCATATGCAATTCATGCTGGTCTCACCGGCAAAAATTGGCAATTGCCACCTCGAGTATAGAGATTAGCTACAATGCAGATTATCAAAGAAGACCACTTACACCTGAACGGCACATTCTACTAAGGGAAAAGATTTTTAATTCTCTTTTCATTTATGCGACGGCATCCGAGAGGATAGACTAAGCCTTCCCCTCAGTAAGCAGCTGGAGACTGCCGCCTACCGTCTCTACAATAACTGTAGCTTTTCTTAGGACTTTGCAAAAAGAATTTGACTTACAATTAACCAAAATTTTCGTGCGGGAAAAGGCAAAGAGATTTGCGCTTCTCATCTACTGAACGGCATTTGAGAGGATGGCAGTCACAAAGCCTTCCCCTCAGTTTGCAGCTGGAAAGTGCTGCCTACCGTCACTACAATAACTGTAACTTTCCTCAGAACTTTGCAAAAAGAATTTGACTTACAATTTACCATCGAATCTTCATGTAGGAGAAGGCATAAAGGTTTGCGCTTCTCCTCTACTGAACGGCATTTGAGGGGATGGCAGTCATAAAGCATTCCCCCTCAGTTGGCAGCTGGAAACTGCTGCCTACCGTCTCTACAATAACTGTGACCTTCCTCAGGACTTTGAAAAAGAATTTGACTTACAATTAACCATCAAATCTTCATGTAGGAGAAGGCATAAAGGTTTGCGCTTTTCCTCTACTGAACGGCATTTGAGGGGATGGCAGTCATAAAGCATTCCCCTCAGTTGGCAGCTGGAAACTGCTGCCTACCGTCTCTACAATAACTGTGACTTCCCTCAGGACTTTGAAAAAGAATTTGA
Organism: Cylicocyclus nassatus; assembly: GCA_958299035.1. NCBI lineage: Eukaryota > Metazoa > Nematoda > Chromadorea > Rhabditida > Strongylidae > Cylicocyclus > Cylicocyclus nassatus. The sequence goes on along the minus strand of CATQJL010000305.1, from coordinate 70,547,733 downwards.
CTTACAATTTACCATTAAATCTTCATTTGGGAGAAGGCATAGAGGTTCGCGCTTCTCCTCTACTGGACGGCACTTGAGGGGATGGCAGTCATAAAGCCTTCCCCTCAGTTGGCAGCTGGAAACTGCTGCCTACCGTCTCTACAATAACTGTGACTTTCCTCAGGAATTTGAAAAAGAATTTTACTTACAATTTACCACTAAATCTTCATTTGGGAGAAGGCATAGAGGTTTGCGCTTCTCCTCTACTGGACGGCACTTGAGGGGATGGCAGTCATAAAGCCTTCCCCTCAGTTGGCAGCTGGAAAGTGCTGCCTACCGCCTCTACAATAACTGTAACTTTCCTCAGAACTTTGCAAAAAGAATTTGACTTACAATTAACCATCAAATTTTCGTGCGGGAGAAGGCATAGAGATTTGCGCTTCTCCTCTACTGGACGGCACTTGAGGGGGTGGCAGTCACAAAGCCTTCCCTTCAGTTGGCAGCTGGAAATTGCTGCCTACTGCCTCTACAATAACTGTAACTTTCCTCAGGACTTTGCAAAAAGAATTTGACTTACAATTAACCATCAAATCTTCATATAGGAGAAGGCATAGAGGTTTGCGCTTCTCATGTACTGAACGGCATTTGAGGGGATGGCAGTCATAAAGCCTTCCCCCTCAGTTGGCAGCTGGAAACTGCTGCCTACCGCCTCTACAATAACTATAACTTGCCTCAGGACTTTGCAAAAAGAATTCGACTTACAATTTACCATCAAATCTTCATGTAGGAGAAGGCATAGAGATTTGCGCTTCTCCTCTACTGGACCGGCACCTGAGGGGTTGGCAGTAACAAAGCCTTCCCCTCAGTTGGCAGCTGGAAACTGCTGCCTACTGCCTCTACAATAACTATAACTTTCCTCAGGACTTTGCAAAAAGAATTTGACTTACAATTAACCATCAAATCTTCATGTAGGAGAAGGCATAGAGATTTGCGCTTCTCCTCTACTGGACGGCACTTGAGGGGGTGGCAGTCACAAAGCCTTCCCCTCAGTTGGCAGCTGGAAATTGTTGCCTACTGCCTCTACAATAACTGTAACTTTCCTCAGGACTTTGCAAAAAGAATTTGACTTACAATTAACCATCAAATCTTCATGTAGGAGAAGGCATAGAGATTTGCGCTTTTCCTCTACTGGACCGGCACCTGAGGGGTTGGCAGTAACAAAGCCTTCCCCTCAGTTGGCAGCTGGAAACTGCTGCCTACTGCCTCTACAATAACTGTAACTTTCCTCAGAACTTTGCAAAAAGAATTTGACTTACAATTAACCATCAAATTTTCGTGCGGGAGAAGGCATAGAGATTTGCGCTTCTCCTCTACTGGACGGCACTTGAGGTAATGGCAGTCATAAAGCCTTCCCCTCAGTTGGCAGCTGGAAACTGCTGCCTACCGTCTCTACAATAACTGTGACTTTCCTCAGGAATTTGAAAAAGAATTTTACTTACAATTTACCATTAAATCTTTATTTGGGAGAAGGCATAGAGGTTTGCGCTTCTCCTCTACTGGACGGCACTTGAGGGGATGGCAGTAACAAAGCCTTCCCCTCAGTTGGCAGCTGGAAACTGCTGCCTACTGCCTCTACAATAACTATAACTTTCCTCAGGACTTTGCAAAAAGAATTTGACTTACAATTAACCATCAAATCTTCATGTAGGAGAAGGCATAGAGATTTGCGCTTCTCCTCTACTGGACGGCACTTGAGGGGGTGGCAGTCACAAAGCCTTCCCCTCAGTTGGCAGCTGGAAATTGTTGCCTACTGCCTCTACAATAACTGTAACTTTCCTCAGGACTTTGCAAAAAGAATTTGACTTACAATTAACCATCAAATCTTCATGTAGGAGAAGGCATAGAGATTTGCGCTTTTCCTCTACTGGACCGGCACCTGAGGGGTTGGCAGTAACAAAGCCTTCCCCTCAGTTGGCAGCTGGAAACTGCTGCCTACTGCCTCTACAATAACTGTAACTTTCCTCAGAACTTTGCAAAAAGAATTTGACTTACAATTAACCATCAAATTTTCGTGCGGGAGAAGGCATAGAGATTTGCGCTTCTCCTCTACTGGACGGCACTTGAGGTAATGGCAGTCATAAAGCCTTCCCCTCAGTTGGCAGCTGGAAACTGCTGCCTACCGTCTCTACAATAACTGTGACTTTCCTCAGGAATTTGAAAAAGAATTTTACTTACAATTTACCATTAAATCTTTATTTGGGAGAAGGCATAGAGGTTTGCGCTTCTCCTCTACTGGACGGCACTTGAGGGGATGGCAGTCATAAAGCCTTCACCTCAGTTGGCAGCTGGAAACTGCTGCCTACCGCCTCTACAATAACTATAACTTGCCTCAGGACTTTGCAAAAAGAATTCGACTTACAATTTACCATCAAATCTTCATGTAGGAGAAGGCATAGAGATTTGCGCTTCTCCTCTACTGGACCGGCACCTGAGGGGTTGGCAGTAACAAAGCCTTCCCCTCAGTTGGCAGCTGGAAACTGCTGCCTACTGCCTCTACAATAACTGTGACTTTCCTCAGAACTTTGCAAAAAGAATTTGACTTACAATTAACCATCAAATTTTCGTGCGGGAGAAGGCATAGAGATTTGCGCTTCTCCTCTACTGGACGGCACTTGAGGGGATGGCAGTCATAAAGCCTTCCCCTCAGTTGGCAGCTGGAAACTGCTGCCTACCGCCTCTACAATAACTGTAACTTTCCTCAGAACTTTGCAAAAAGAATTTGACTTACAATTAACCATCAAATTTTCGTGCGGGAAAAGGCATAGAGATTTGCGCTTCTCCTCTACTGGACGGCACTTGAGGGGGTGGCAGTCACAAAGCCTTCCCCTCAGTTGGCAGCTGGAAATTGCTGCCTACTGCCTCTACAATAACTGTAACTTTCCTCAGGACTTTGCAAAAAGAATTTGACTTACAATTAACCATCAAATCTTCATATAGGAGAAGGCATAGAGGTTTGCGCTTCTCATGTACTGAACGGCACTTGAGGGGATGGCAGTCATAAAGCCTTCCCCCTCAGTTGGCAGCTGGAAACTGCTGCCTACCGCCTCTACAATAACTATAACTTGCCTCAGGACTTTGCAAAAAGAATTCGACTTACAATTTACCATCAAATCTTCATGTAGGAGAAGGCATAGAGATTTGCGCTTCTCCTCTACTGGACCGGCACCTGAGGGGTTGGCAGTAACAAAGCCTTCCCCTCAGTTGGCAGCTGGAAACTGCTGCCTACTGCCTCTACAATAACTTTAACTTTCCTCAGGACTTTGCAAAAAGAATTTGACTTACAATTAACCATCAAATCCTCATGTAGGAGAAGGCATAGAGATTTGCGCTTCTCCTCTACTGGACCGGCACCTGAGGGGATGGCAGTCACAAAGCCTTCCCCTCAGTTGGCAGCTGGAAACTGCTGCCTACTGCCTCTACAATAACTTTAAGTTTCCTCAGGACTTTGCAAAAAGAATTTGACTTACAATTAACCATCAAATCCTCATGTAGGAGAAGGCATAGAGATTTGCGCTTCTCCTCTACTGGACCGGCACCTGAGGGGATGGCAGTCACAAAGCCTTCCCCTCAGTTGGCAGCTGGAAACTGCTGCCTACCGTCTCTACAATAACTGTGACTTTCCTCAGGAATTTGAAAAAGAATTTTACTTACAATTTACCATTAAATCTTCATTTGGGAGAAGGCATAGAGGTTTGCGCTTCTCCTCTACTGGACGGCACTTGAGGGGATGGCAGTCATAAAGCCTTCCCCTCAGTTGGCAGCTGGAAAGTGCTGCCTACCGCCTCTACAATAACTGTAACTTTCCTCAGAACTTTGCAAAAAGAATTTGACTTACAATTAACCATCAAATTTTCGTGCGGGAGAAGGCATAGAGATTTGCGCTTCTCTTCTACTGGACGGCACTTGAGGGGGTGGCAGTCACAAAGCCTTCCCCTCAGTTGGCAGCTGGAAATTGCTGCCTACTGCCTCTACAATAACTGTAACTTTCCTCAGGACTTTGCAAAAAGAATTTGACTTACAATTAACCATCAAATCTTCATATAGGAGAAGGCATAGAGGTTTGCGCTTCTCATGTAATGAACGGCACTTGAGGGGATGGCAGTCATAAAGCCTTCCCCCTCAGTTGGCAGCTGGAAACTGCTGCCTACCGCCTCTACAATAACTATAACTTGCCTCAGGACTTTGCAAAAAGAATTCGACTTACAATTTACCATCAAATCTTCATGTAGGAGAAGGCATAGAGATTTGCGCTTCTCCTCTACTGGACCGGCACCTGAGAGGTTGGCAGTAACAAAGCCTTCCCCTCAGTTGGCAGCTGGAAACTGCTGCCTACTGCCTCTACAATAACTTTAACTTTCCTCAGGACTTTGCAAAAAGAATTTGACTTACAATTTACCATTAAATCTTCATTTGGGAGAAGGCATAGAGGTTTGCGCTTCTCCTCTACTGGACGGCACTTGAGGGGATGGCAGTCATAAAGCCTTCCCCTCAGTTGGCAGCTGGAAAGTGCTGCCTACCGCCTCTACAATAACTGTAACTTTCCTCAGAACTTTGCAAAAAGAATTTGACTTACAATTAACCATCAAATTTTCGTGCGGGAGAAGGCATAGAGATTTGCGCTTCTCCTCTACTGGACGGCACTTGAGGGGGTGGCAGTCACAAAGCCTTCCCCTCAGTTGGCAGCTGGAAATTGCTGCCTACTGCCTCTACAATAACTGTAACTTTCCTCAGGACTTTGCAAAAAGAATTTGACTTACAATTAACCATCAAATCTTCATATAGGAGAAGGCATAGAGGTTTGCGCTTCTCATGTACTGAACGGCACTTGAGGGGATGGCAGTCATAAAGCCTTCCCCCTCAGTTGGCAGCTGGAAACTGCTGCCTACCGCCTCTACAATAACTATAACTTGCCTCAGGACTTTGCAAAAAGAATTCGACTTACAATTTACCATCAAATCTTCATGTAGGAGAAGGCATAGAGATTTGCGCTTCTCCTCTACTGGACCGGCACCTGAGGGGTTGGCAGTAACAAAGCCTTCCCCTCAGTTGGCAGCTGGAAACTGCTGCCTACTGCCTCTACAATAACTGTGACTTTCCTCAGAACTTTGCAAAAAGAATTTGACTTACAATTAACCATCAAATTTTCGTGCGGGAGAAGGCATAGAGATTTGCGCTTCTCCTCTACTGGACGGCACTTGAGGGGATGGCAGTCATAAAGCCTTCCCCTCAGTTGGCAGCTGGAAACTGCTGCCTACCGCCTCTACAATAACTGTAACTTTCCTCAGAACTTTGCAAAAAGAATTTGACTTACAATTAACCATCAAATTTTTGTGCGGGAGAAGGCATAGAGATTTGCGCTTCTCCTCTACTGGACGGCACTTGAGGGGGTGGCAGTCACAAAGCCTTCCCCTCAGTTGGCAGCTGGAAACTGCTGCCTACTGCCTCTACAATAACTTTAACTTTCCTCAGGACTTTGCAAAAAGAATTTGACTTACAATTAACCATCAAATCCTCATGTAGGAGAAGGCATAGAGATTTGCGCTTCTCCTCTACTGGACCGGCACCTGAGGGGATGGCAGTCACAAAGCCTTCCCCTCAGTTGGCAGCTGGAAACTGCTGCCTACCGCCTCTACAATAACTGTAACTTTCCTCAGAACTTTGCAAAAAGAATTTGACTTACAATTAACCATCAAATTTTCGTGCGGGAGAAGGCATAGAGATTTGCGCTTCTCCTCTACTGGACGGCACTTGAGGGGGTGGCAGTCACAAAGCCTTCCCCTCAGTTGGCAGCTGGAAATTGCTGCCTACTGCCTCTACAATAACTGTAACTTTCCTCAGGACTTTGCAAAAAGAATTTGACTTACAATTAACCATCAAATCTTCATATAGGAGAAGGCATAGAGGTTTGCGCTTCTCATGTACTGAACGGCACTTGAGGGGATGGCAGTCATAAAGCCTTCCCCCTCAGTTGGCAGCTGGAAACTGCTGCCTACCGCCTCTACAATAACTATAACTTGCCTCAGGACTTTGCAAAAAGAATTCGACTTACAATTTACCATCAAATCTTCATGTAGGAGAAGGCATAGAGATTTGCGCTTCTCCTCTACTGGACCGGCACCTGAGGGGTTGGCAGTAACAAAGCCTTCCCCTCAGTTGGCAGCTGGAAACTGCTGCCTACTGCCTCTACAATAACTGTGACTTTCCTCAGAACTTTGCAAAAAGAATTTGACTTACAATTAACCATCAAATTTTCGTGCGGGAGAAGGCATAGAGATTTGCGCTTCTCCTCTACTGGACGGCACTTGAGGGGGTGGCAGTCACAAAGCCTTCCCCTCAGTTGGCAGCTGGAAATTGCTGCCTACTGCCTCTACAATAACTGTAACTTTCCTCAGGACTTTGCAAAAAGAATTTGACTTACAATTAACCATCAAATCTTCATATAGGAGAAGGCATAGAGGTTTGCGCTTCTCATGTACTGAACGGCACTTGAGGGGATGGCAGTCATAAAGCCTTCCCCCTCAGTTGGCAGCTGGAAACTGCTGCCTACCGCCTCTACAATAACTATAACTTGCCTCAGGACTTTGCAAAAAGAATTTGACTTACAATTAACCATCAAATTTTCGTGCGGGAGAAGGCATAGAGATTTGCGCTTCTCCTCTACTGGACGGCACTTGAGGGGGTGGCAGTCACAAAGCCTTCCCCTCAGTTGGCAGCTGGAAATTGCTGCCTACTGCCTCTACAATAACTGTAACTTTCCTCAGGACTTTGCAAAAAGAATTTGACTTACAATTAACCATCAAATCTTCATATAGGAGAAGGCATAGAGGTTTGCGCTTCTCATGTACTGAACGGCACTTGAGGGGATGGCAGTCATAAAGCCTTCCCCCTCAGTTGGCAGCTGGAAACTGCTGCCTACCGCCTCTACAATAACTATAACTTGCCTCAGGACTTTGCAAAAAGAATTCGACTTACAATTTACCATCAAATCTTCATGTAGGAGAAGGCATAGAGATTTGCGCTTCTCCTCTACTGGACCGGCACCTGAGGGGTTGGCAGTAACAAAGCCTTCCCCTCAGTTGGCAGCTGGAAACTGCTGCCTACTGCCTCTACAATAACTTTAACTTTCCTCAGGACTTTGCAAAAAGAATTTGACTTACAATTAACCATCAAATCCTCATGTAGGAGAAGGCATAGAGATTTGCGCTTCTCCTCTACTGGACCGGCACCTGAGGGGATGGCAGTCACAAAGCCTTCCCCTCAGTTGGCAGCTGGAAACTGCTGCCTACTGCCCCTACAATAACTGTAACTTTCCTCAGGACTTTGCAAAAAGAATTTGACTTACAATTAACCATCAAATCTTCATATAGGAGAAGGCATAGAGGTTTGCGCTTCTCATGTACTGAACGGCACTTGAGGGGATGGCAGTCATAAAGCCTTCCCCCTCAGTTGGCAGCTGGAAACTGCTGCCTACCGCCTCTACAATAACTATAACTTGCCTCAGGACTTTGCAAAAAGAATGCGACTTACAATTTACCATCAAATCTTCATGTAGGAGAAGGCATAGAGATTTGCGCTTCTCCTCTACTGGACCGGCACCTGAGGGGTTGGCAGTAACAAAGCCTTCCCCTCAGTTGGCAGCTGGAAACTGCTGCCTACTGCCTCTACAATAACTTTAACTTTCCTCAGGACTTTGCAAAAAGAATTTGACTTACAATTAACCATCAAATCTTCATGTAGGAGAAGGCATAGAGATTTGCGCTTCTCCTCTACTGGACCGGCACCTGAGGGGATGGCAGTCACAAAGCCTTCCCCTCAGTTGGCATCTGGAAACTGCTGCCTACTGCCTCTACAATAACTATAACTTTCCTCAGAACTTTGCAAAAAGAATTTGACTTACAATTAACCATCAAATTTTCGTGCGGGAGAAGGCATAGAGATTTGCGCTTCTCCTCTACTGGACGGCACTTGAGGGGGTGGCAGTCACAAAGCCTTCCCCTCAGTTGGCAGCTGGAAACTGCTGCCTACTGCCTCTACAATAACTTTAACTTTCCTCAGGACTTTGCAAAAAGAATTTGACTTACAATTAACCATCAAATCCTCATGTAGGAGAAGGCATAGAGATTTGCGCTTCTCCTCTACTGGACCGGCACCTGAGGGGATGGCAGTCACAAAGCCTTCCCCTCAGTTGGCAGCTGGAAACTGCTGCCTACCGCCTCTACAATAACTGTAACTTTCCTCAGAACTTTGCAAAAAGAATTTGACTTACAATTAACCATCAAATTTTCGTGCGGGAGAAGGCATAGAGATTTGCGCTTCTCCTCTACTGGACGGCACTTGAGGGGGTGGCAGTCACAAAGCCTTCCCCTCAGTTGGCAGCTAGAAATTGCTGCCTACTGCCTCTACAATAACTGTAACTTTCCTCAGGACTTTGCAAAAAGAATTTGACTTACAATTAACCATCAAATCTTCATATAGGAGAAGGCATAGAGGTTTGCGCTTCTCATGTACTGAACGGCACTTGAGGGGATGGCAGTCATAAAGCCTTCCCCCTCAGTTGGCAGCTGGAAACTGCTGCCTACCGCCTCTACAATAACTATAACTTGCCTCAGGACTTTGCAAAAAGAATTCGACTTACAATTTACCATCAAATCTTCATGTAGGAGAAGGCATAGAGATTTGCGCTTCTCCTCTACTGGACCGGCACCTGAGGGGTTGGCAGTAACAAAGCCTTCCCCTCAGTTGGCAGCTGGAAACTGCTGCCTACTGCCTCTACAATAACTGTGACTTTCCTCAGAACTTTGCAAAAAGAATTTGACTTACAATTAACCATCAAATTTTCGTGCGGGAGAAGGCATAGAGATTTGCGCTTCTCCTCTACTGGACGGCACTTGAGGGGGTGGCAGTCACAAAGCCTTCCCCTCAGTTGGCAGCTGGAAATTGCTGCCTACTGCCTCTACAATAACTGTAACTTTCCTCAGGACTTTGCAAAAAGAATTTGACTTACAATTAACCATCAAATCTTCATATAGGAGAAGGCATAGAGGTTTGCGCTTCTCATGTACTGAACGGCACTTGAGGGGATGGCAGTCATAAAGCCTTCCCCCTCAGTTGGCAGCTGGAAACTGCTGCCTACCGCCTCTACAATAACTATAACTTGCCTCAGGACTTTGCAAAAAGAATTTGACTTACAATTAACCATCAAATTTTCGTGCGGGAGAAGGCATAGAGATTTGCGCTTCTCCTCTACTGGACGGCACTTGAGGGGGTGGCAGTCACAAAGCCTTCCCCTCAGTTGGCAGCTGGAAATTGCTGCCTACTGCCTCTACAATAACTGTAACTTTCCTCAGGACTTTGCAAAAAGAATTTGACTTACAATTAACCATCAAATCTTCATATAGGAGAAGGCATAGAGGTTTGCGCTTCTCATGTACTGAACGGCACTTGAGGGGATGGCAGTCATAAAGCCTTCCCCCTCAGTTGGCAGCTGGAAACTGCTGCCTACCGCCTCTACAATAACTATAACTTGCCTCAGGACTTTGCAAAAAGAATTCGACTTACAATTTACCATCAAATCTTCATGTAGGAGAAGGCATAGAGATTTGCGCTTCTCCTCTACTGGACCGGCACCTGAGGGGTTGGCAGTAACAAAGCCTTCCCCTCAGTTGGCAGCTGGAAACTGCTGCCTACTGCCTCTACAATAACTTTAACTTTCCTCAGGACTTTGCAAAAAGAATTTGACTTACAATTAACCATCAAATCCTCATGTAGGAGAAGGCATAGAGATTTGCGCTTCTCCTCTACTGGACCGGCACCTGAGGGGATGGCAGTCACAAAGCCTTCCCCTCAGTTGGCAGCTGGAAACTGCTGCCTACTGCCCCTACAATAACTGTAACTTTCCTCAGGACTTTGCAAAAAGAATTTGACTTACAATTAACCATCAAATCTTCATATAGGAGAAGGCATAGAGGTTTGCGCTTCTCATGTACTGAACGGCACTTGAGGGGATGGCAGTCATAAAGCCTTCCCCCTCAGTTGGCAGCTGGAAACTGCTGCCTACCGCCTCTACAATAACTATAACTTGCCTCAGGACTTTGCAAAAAGAATGCGACTTACAATTTACCATCAAATCTTCATGTAGGAGAAGGCATAGAGATTTGCGCTTCTCCTCTACTGGACCGGCACCTGAGGGGTTGGCAGTAACAAAGCCTTCCCCTCAGTTGGCAGCTGGAAACTGCTGCCTACTGCCTCTACAATAACTTTAACTTTCCTCAGGACTTTGCAAAAAGAATTTGACTTACAATTAACCATCAAATCTTCATGTAGGAGAAGGCATAGAGATTTGCGCTTCTCCTCTACTGGACCGGCACCTGAGGGGATGGCAGTCACAAAGCCTTCCCCTCAGTTGGCATCTGGAAACTGCTGCCTACTGCCTCTACAATAACTATAACTTTCCTCAGGACTTTGCAAAAAATTTGGCTTACAATTAACCATCAAATCTTCATGTAGGAGAAGGCATAAAGGTTTGCGTTTCTCCTCTACTGAACGGCATTTGAGGGAATGGCAGTCATAAAGCATTCCCCTCAGTTGGCAGTTGAAAACTGCTGCCTACCGTCTCTACAATAACTGTGACCTTCCTCAGGACTTTGAAAAAGAATTTGACTTACAATTAACCATCAAATCTTCATGTAGGGGAAGGCATAAAGGTTTGCGCTTTTCCTCTACTGGACGGCACTTGAGGGGGTGGCAGTCACAAAGCCTTCCCCTCAGTTGGCAGCTGGAAATTGCTGCCTACTGCCCCTACAATAACTGTAACTTTCCTCAGGACTTTGCAAAAAGAATTTGACTTACAATTAACCATCAAATCTTCATATAGGAGAAGGCATAGAGGTTTGCGCTTCTCATGTACTGAACGGCACTTGAGGGGATGGCAGTCATAAAGCCTTCCCCCTCAGTTGGCAGCTGGAAACTGCTGCCTACCGCCTCTACAATAACTATAACTTGCCTCAGGACTTTGCAAAAAGAATTCGACTTACAATTTACCATCAAATCTTCATGTAGGAGAAGGCATAGAGATTTGCGCTTCTCCTCTACTGGACCGGCACCTGAGGGGTTGGCAGTAACAAAGCCTTCCCCTCAGTTGGCAGCTGGAAACTGCTGCCTACTGCCTCTACAATAACTTTAACTTTCCTCAGGACTTTGCAAAAAGAATTTGACTTACAATTAACCATCAAATCTTCATGTAGGAGAAGGCATAGAGATTTGCGCTTCTCCTCTACTGGACCGGCACCTGAGGGGATGGCAGTCACAAAGCCTTCCCCTCAGTTGGCATCTGGAAACTGCTGCCTACTGCCTCTACAATAACTATAACTTTCCTCAGGACTTTGCAAAAAATTTGGCTTACAATTAACCATCAAATCTTCATGTAGGAACAGGCATAAAGGTTTGCGTTTCTCCTCTACTGAACGGCATTTGAGGGAATGGCAGTCATAAAGCATTCCCCTCAGTTGGCAGTTGGAAACTGCTGCCTACTATCTCTACAATAACTGTGACCTTCCTCAGGACTTTGAAAAAGAATTTGACTTACAATTAACCATCAAATCTTCATGTAGGGGAAGGCATAAAGGTTTGCGCTTTTCCTCTACTGGACGGCACTTGAGGGGATGGCAGTCATAACGCCTTCCCCTCAGTTGGCAGCTGGAAATTGCTGCCTACTGCCTCTACAATAACTGTAACTTTCCTCAGGACTTTGCAAAAAGAATTTGACTTACAATTAACCATCAAATCTTCATATAGGAGAAGGCATAGAGGTTTGCGCTTCTCATGTACTGAACGGCACTTGAGGGGATGGCAGTCATAAAGCCTTCCCCCTCAGTTGGCAGCTGGAAACTGCTGCCTACCGCCTCTACAATAACTATAACTTGCCTCAGGACTTTGCAAAAAGAATTTGACTTACAATTAACCATCAAATTTTCGTGCGGGAGAAGGCATAGAGATTTGCGCTTCTCCTCTACTGGACGGCACTTGAGGGGGTGGCAGTCACAAAGCCTTCCCCTCAGTTGGCAGCTGGAAATTGCTGCCTACTGCCTCTACAATAACTGTAACTTTCCTCAGGACTTTGCAAAAAGAATTTGACTTACAATTAACCATCAAATCTTCATATAGGAGAAGGCATAGAGGTTTGCGCTTCTCATGTACTGAACGGCACTTGAGGGGATGGCAGTCATAAAGCCTTCCCCCTCAGTTGGCAGCTGGAAACTGCTGCCTACCGCCTCTACAATAACTATAACTTGCCTCAGGACTTTGCAAAAAGAATTCGACTTACAATTTACCATCAAATCTTCATGTAGGAGAAGGCATAGAGATTTGCGCTTCTCCTCTACTGGACCGGCACCTGAGGGGTTGGCAGTAACAAAGCCTTCCCCTCAGTTGGCAGCTGGAAACTGCTGCCTACTGCCTCTACAATAACTTTAACTTTCCTCAGGACTTTGCAAAAAGAATTTGACTTACAATTAACCATCAAATCCTCATGTAGGAGAAGGCATAGAGATTTGCGCTTCTCCTCTACTGGACCGGCACCTGAGGGGATGGCAGTCACAAAGCCTTCCCCTCAGTTGGCAGCTGGAAACTGCTGCCTACTGCCCCTACAATAACTGTAACTTTCCTCAGGACTTTGCAAAAAGAATTTGACTTACAATTAACCATCAAATCTTCATATAGGAGAAGGCATAGAGGTTTGCGCTTCTCATGTACTGAACGGCACTTGAGGGGATGGCAGTCATAAAGCCTTCCCCCTCAGTTGGCAGCTGGAAACTGCTGCCTACCGCCTCTACAATAACTATAACTTGCCTCAGGACTTTGCAAAAAGAATGCGACTTACAATTTACCATCAAATCTTCATGTAGGAGAAGGCATAGAGATTTGCGCTTCTCCTCTACTGGACCGGCACCTGAGGGGTTGGCAGTAACAAAGCCTTCCCCTCAGTTGGCAGCTGGAAACTGCTGCCTACTGCCTCTACAATAACTTTAACTTTCCTCAGGACTTTGCAAAAAGAATTTGACTTACAATTAACCATCAAATCTTCATGTAGGAGAAGGCATAGAGATTTGCGCTTCTCCTCTACTGGACCGGCACCTGAGGGGATGGCAGTCACAAAGCCTTCCCCTCAGTTGGCATCTGGAAACTGCTGCCTACTGCCTCTACAATAACTATAACTTTCCTCAGGACTTTGCAAAAAATTTGGCTTACAATTAACCATCAAATCTTCATGTAGGAGAAGGCATAAAGGTTTGCGTTTCTCCTCTACTGAACGGCATTTGAGGGAATGGCAGTCATAAAGCATTCCCCTCAGTTGGCAGTTGAAAACTGCTGCCTACCGTCTCTACAATAACTGTGACCTTCCTCAGGACTTTGAAAAAGAATTTGACTTACAATTAACCATCAAATCTTCATGTAGGGGAAGGCATAAAGGTTTGCGCTTTTCCTCTACTGGACGGCACTTGAGGGGGTGGCAGTCACAAAGCCTTCCCCTCAGTTGGCAGCTGGAAATTGCTGCCTACTGCCCCTACAATAACTGTAACTTTCCTCAGGACTTTGCAAAAAGAATTTGACTTACAATTAACCATCAAATCTTCATATAGGAGAAGGCATAGAGGTTTGCGCTTCTCATGTACTGAACGGCACTTGAGGGGATGGCAGTCATAAAGCCTTCCCCCTCAGTTGGCAGCTGGAAACTGCTGCCTACCGCCTCTACAATAACTATAACTTGCCTCAGGACTTTGCAAAAAGAATTCGACTTACAATTTACCATCAAATCTTCATGTAGGAGAAGGCATAGAGATTTGCGCTTCTCCTCTACTGGACCGGCACCTGAGGGGTTGGCAGTAACAAAGCCTTCCCCTCAGTTGGCAGCTGGAAACTGCTGCCTACTGCCTCTACAATAACTTTAACTTTCCTCAGGACTTTGCAAAAAGAATTTGACTTACAATTAACCATCAAATCTTCATGTAGGAGAAGGCATAGAGATTTGCGCTTCTCCTCTACTGGACCGGCACCTGAGGGGATGGCAGTCACAAAGCCTTCCCCTCAGTTGGCATCTGGAAACTGCTGCCTACTGCCTCTACAATAACTATAACTTTCCTCAGGACTTTGCAAAAAATTTGGCTTACAATTAACCATCAAATCTTCATGTAGGAGAAGGCATAAAGGTTTGCGTTTCTCCTCTACTGAACGGCATTTGAGGGAATGGCAGTCATAAAGCATTCCCCTCAGTTGGCAGTTGAAAACTGCTGCCTACCGTCTCTACAATAACTGTGACCTTCCTCAGGACTTTGAAAAAGAATTTGACTTACAATTAACCATCAAATCTTCATGTAGGGGAAGGCATAAAGGTTTGCGCTTTTCCTCTACTGGACGGCACTTGAGGGGGTGGCAGTCACAAAGCCTTCCCCTTAGTTGGCAGCTGGAAATTGCTGCCTACTGCCTCTACAATAACTATAACTTTCCTCAGGACTTTGCAAAAAATTTGGCTTACAATTAACCATCAAATCTTCATATAGGAGAAGGCATAGAGGTTTGCGCTTCTCATGTACTGAACGGCATTTGAGGGAATGGCAGTCATAAAGCATTCCCCTCAGTTGGCAGCTGGAAACTGCTGCCTACTGCCTCTACAATAACTTTAACTTTCCTCAGGACTTTGCAAAAAGAATTTGACTTACAATTAACCATCAAATCCTCATGTAGGAGAAGGCATAGAGATTTGCGCTTCTCCTCTACTGGACCGGCACCTGAGGGGATGGCAGTCACAAAGCCTTCCCCTCAGTTGGCAGCTGGAAACTGCTGCCTACTGCCCCTACAATAACTGTAACTTTCCTCAGGACTTTGCAAAAAGAATTTGACTTACAATTAACCATCAAATCTTCATATAGGAGAAGGCATAGAGGTTTGCGCTTCTCATGTACTGAACGGCACTTGAGGGGATGGCAGTCATAAAGCCTTCCCCCTCAGTTGGCAGCTGGAAACTGCTGCCTACCGCCTCTACAATAACTATAACTTGCCTCAGGACCTTGCAAAAAGAATGCGACTTACAATTTACCATCAAATCTTCATGTAGGAGAAGGCATAGAGATTTGCGCTTCTCCTCTACTGGACCGGCACCTGAGGGGTTGGCAGTAACAAAGCCTTCCCCTCAGTTGGCAGCTGGAAACTGCTGCCTACTGCCTCTACAATAACTTTAACTTTCCTCAGGACTTTGCAAAAAGAATTTGACTTACAATTAACCATCAAATCTTCATGTAGGAGAAGGCATAGAGATTTGCGCTTCTCCTCTACTGGACCGGCACCTGAGGGGATGGCAGTCACAAAGCCTTCCCCTCAGTTGGCATCTGGAAACTGCTGCCTACTGCCTCTACAATAACTATAACTTTCCTCAGGACTTTGCAAAAAATTTGGCTTACAATTAACCATCAAATCTTCATGTAGGAGAAGGCATAAAGGTTTGCGTTTCTCCTCTACTGAACGGCATTTGAGGGAATGGCAGTCATAAAGCATTCCCCTCAGTTGGCAGTTGAAAACTGCTGCCTACCGTCTCTACAATAACTGTGACCTTCCTCAGGACTTTGAAAAAGAATTTGACTTACAATTAACCATCAAATCTTCATGTAGGGGAAGGCATAAAGGTTTGCGCTTTTCCTCTACTGGACGGCACTTGAGGGGGTGGCAGTCACAAAGCCTTCCCCTCAGTTGGCAGCTGGAAATTGCTGCCAACTGCCCCTACAATAACTGTAACTTTCCTCAGGACTTTGCAAAAAGAATTTGACTTACAATTAACCATCAAATCTTCATATAGGAGAAGGCATAGAGGTTTGCGCTTCTCATGTACTGAACGGCACTTGAGGGGATGGCAGTCATAAAGCCTTCCCCCTCAGTTGGCAGCTGGAAACTGCTGCCTACCGCCTCTACAATAACTATAACTTGCCTCAGGACTTTGCAAAAAGAATTCGACTTACAATTTACCATCAAATCTTCATGTAGGAGAAGGCATAGAGATTTGCGCTTCTCCTCTACTGGACCGGCACCTGAGGGGTTGGCAGTAACAAAGCCTTCCCCTCAGTTGGCAGCTGGAAACTGCTGCCTACTGCCTCTACAATAACTTTAACTTTCCTCAGGACTTTGCAAAAAGAATTTGACTTACAATTAACCATCAAATCTTCATGTAGGAGAAGGCATAGAGATTTGCGCTTCTCCTCTACTGGACCGGCACCTGAGGGGATGGCAGTCACAAAGCCTTCCCCTCAGTTGGCATCTGGAAACTGCTGCCTACTGCCTCTACAATAACTATAACTTTCCTCAGGACTTTGCAAAAAATTTGGCTTACAATTAACCATCAAATCTTCATGTAGGAGAAGGCATAAAGGTTTGCGTTTCTCCTCTACTGAACGGCATTTGAGGGAATGGCAGTCATAAAGCATTCTCCTCAGTTGGCAGTTGGAAACTGCTGCCTACTGTCTCTACAATAACTGTGACCTTCCTCAGGACTTTGAAAAAGAATTTGACTTACAATTAACCATCAAATCTTCATGTAGGGGAAGGCATAAAGGTTTGCGCTTTTCCTCTACTGGACGGCACTTGAGGGGATGGCAGTCATAACGCCTTCCCCTCAGTTGGCAGCTGGAAACTGCTGCCTACCGCCTCTACAATAACTATAACTTGCCTCAGGACTTTGCAAAAAGAATTCGACTTACAATTTACCATCAAATCTTCATGTAGGAGAAGGCATAGAGATTTGCGCTTCTCCTCTACTGGACCGGCACCTGAGGGGTTGGCAGTAACAAAGCCTTCCCCTCAGTTGGCAGCTGGAAACTGCTGCCTACTGCCTCTACAATAACTATAACTTTCCTCAGGACTTTGCAAAAAGAATTTGACTTACAATTAACCATCAAATCTTCATGTAGGAGAAGGCATAGAGGTTTGCGCTTCTCCTCTACTGGACCGGCACCTGAGGGGATGGCAGTCACAAAGCCTTCCCCTCAGTTGGCAGCTGGAAACTGCTGCCTACCGTCTCTACAATAACTATAACTTTCCTCAGGACTCTGCAAAAAAAATTTGCTTTACAATTAACCATCAAATCTTCATGTAGGAGAAGGCATAAAGGTTTGCGCTTCTCCTCTACTGAACGGCATTTGAGGGGATGGCAGTCATAAAGCATTCCCCTCAGTTGGCAGCTGGAAACTGCTGCCTACCGTCTCTACAATAACTGTGACTTTCCTCAGGACTTTGAAAAAGAATTTGACTTACAATTAATCATCAAATTTTCGTGCGGGAGAAGGCATAGAGATTTGCGCTTCTCCTCTACTGGACGGCACTTGAGGGGGTGGCAGTCACAAAGCCTTCCCCTCAGTTGGCAGCTGGAAATTGCTGCCTACTGCCTCTACAATAACTGTAACTTTCCTCAGGACTTTGCAAAAAGAATTTGACTTACAATTAACCATCAAATCTTCATGTAGGAGAAGGCATAGAGATTTGCGCTTCTCCTCTACTCGACCGGCACCTGAGGGGTTGGCAGTAACAAAGCCTTCCCCTCAGTTGGCAGCTGGAAACTGCTGCCTACTGCCTCTACAATAACTGTAACTTTCCTGAGAACTTTGCAAAAAGAATTTGACTTACAATTAACCATCAAATTTTCGTGCGGGAGAAGGCATAGAGATTTGCGCTTCTCCTCTACTGGACGGCACTTGAGGGGATGGCAGTCATAAAGCCTTTCCCTCAGTTGGCAGCTGGAAACTGCTGCCTACCGTCTCTACAATAACTGTGACTTTCCTCAGGAATTTGAAAAAGAATTTTACTTACAATTTACCATTAAATCTTCATTTGGGAGAAGGCATAGAGGTTTGCGCTTCTCCTCTACTGGACGGCACTTGAGGGGATGGCAGTCATAAAGCCTTCCCCTCAGTTGGCAGCTGGAAAGTGCTGCCTACCGCCTCTACAATAACCGTAACTTTCCTCAGAACTTTGCAAAAAGAATTTGACTTACATTTAACCATCAAATTTTCGTGCGGGAGAAGGCATAGAGATTTGCGCTTCTCCTCTACTGGACGGCACTTGAGGGGATGGCAGTCATAAAGCCTTCCCCTCAGTTGGCAGCTGGAAAGTGCTGCCTACCGCCTCTACAATAACTGTAACTTTCCTCAGAACTTTGCAAAAAGAATTTGACTTACAATTAACCATCAAATTTTCGTGCGGGAGAAGGCATAGAGATTTGCGCTTCTCCTCTACTGGACGGCACTTGAGGGGGTGGCAGTCACAAAGCCTTCCCCTCAGTTGGCAGCTGGAAATTGCTGCCTACTGCCTCTACAATAACTGTAACTTTCCTCAGGACTTTGCAAAAAGAATTTGACTTACAATTAACCATCAAATCTTCATATAGGAGAAGGCATAGAGGTTTGCGCTTCTCATGTACTGAACGGCATTTGAGGGGATGGCAGTCATAAAGCATTCCCCTCAGTTGGTAGCTGGAAACTGCTGCCTACCGTCTCTACAATAACTGTGACTTTCCTCAGGACTTTGAAAAAGAATTTGACTTACAATTTACCATTAAATCTTCATTTGGGAGAAGGCATAGAGGTTTGCGCTTCTCCTCTACTGGACGGCACTTTAGGGGATGGCAGTCATAAAGCCTTCCCCTCAGTTGGCAGCTGGAAAGTGCTGCCTACCGCCTCTACAATAACTGTAACTTTCCTCAGAACTTTGCAAAAAGAATTTGACTTACAATTAACCATCAAATTTTCGTGCGGGAGAAGGCATAGAGATTTGCGCTTCTCCTCTACTGGACGGCACTTGAGGGGGTGGCAGTCACAAAGCCTTCCCCTCAGTTGGCAGCTGGAAATTGCTGCCTACTGCCTCTACAATAACTGTAACTTTCCTCAGGACTTTGCAAAAAGAATTTGACTTACAATTAACCATCAAATCTTCATGTAGGAGAAGGCATAGAGATTTGCGCTTCTCTTCTACTGGACCGGCACTTGAGGGGATGGCAGTCATAAAGCCTTCCCCTCAGTTGGCAGCTGGAAAGTGCTGCCTACCGCCTCTACAATAACTGTAACTTTCCTCAGAACTTTGCAAAAAGAATTTGACTTACAATTAACCATCAAATTTTCGTGCGGGAGAAGGCATAGAGATTTGCGCTTCTCCTCTACTGGACGGCACTTGAGGGGGTGGCAGTCACAAAGCCTTCCCCTCAGTTGGCAGCTGGAAATTGCTGCCTACTGCCTCTACAATAACTGTAACTTTCCTCAGGACTTTGCAAAAAAAATTTGACTTACAATTAACCATCAAATCTTCATATAGGAGAAGGCATAGAGGTTTGCGCTTCTCATGTACTGAACGGCATTTGAGGGGATGGCAGTCATAAAGCATTCCCCTCAGTTGGTAGCTGGAAACTGCTGCCTACCGTCTCTACAATAACTGTGACTTTCCTCAGGACTTTGAAAAAGAATTTGACTTACAATTTACCATTAAATCTTCATTTGGGAGAAGGCATAGAGGTTTGCGCTTCTCCTCTACTGGACGGCACTTGAGGGGGTGGCAGTCACAAAGCCTTCCCCTCAGTTGGCAGCTGGAAATTGCTGCCTACTGCCTCTACAATAACTGTAACTTTCCTCAGGACTTTGCAAAAAGAATTTGACTTACAATTAACCATCAAATTTTCATGTAGGAGAAGGCATAGAGATTTGCGCTTCTCCTCTACTGGACCGGCACCTGAGGGGTTGGCAGTAACAAAGCCTTCCCCTCAGTTGGCAGCTGGAAACTGCTGCCTACTGCCTCTACAATAACTGTAACTTTCCTCAGAACTTTGCAAAAAGAATTTGACTTACAATTAACCATCAAATTTTCGTGCGGGAGAAGGCATAGAGATTTGCGCTTCTCCTCTACTGGACGGCACTTGAGGGGATGGCAGTCATAAAGCCTTCCCCTCAGTTGGCAGCTGGAAACTGCTGCCTACCGTCTCTACAATAACTGTGACTTTCCTCAGGAATTTGAAAAAGAATTTTACTTACAATTTACCATTAAATCTTCATTTGGGAGAAGGCATAGAGGTTTGCGCTTCTCATGTACTGAACGGCATTTGAGGGGATGGCAGTCATAAAGCCTTCCCCCTCAGTTGGCAGCTGGAAACTGCTGCCTACCGCCTCTACAATAACTGTAACTTTCCTCAGAACTTTGCAAAAAGAATTTGACTTACAATTAACCATCAAATTTTCGTGCGGGAGAAGGCATAGAGATTTGCGCTTCTCCTCTACTGGACGGCACTTGAGGGGGTGGCAGTCACAAACCTTCCCCTCAGTTGGCAGCTGGAAATTGCTGCCTACTGCCTCTACAATAACTGTAACTTTCCTCAGGACTTTGCAACAAGAATTTGACTTACAATTAACCATCAAATCTTCATATAGGAGAAGGCATAGAGGTTTGCGCTTCTCATGTACTGAACGGCATTTGAGGGGATGGCAGTCATAAAGCCTTCCCCCTCAGTTGGCAGCTGGAAACTGCTGCCTACCGCCTCTACAATAACTATAACTTGCCTCAGGACTTTGCAAAAAGAATTCGACTTACAATTTACCATCAAATCTTCATGTAGGAGAAGGCATAGAGATTTGCGCTTCTCCTCTACTGGACCGGCACCTGAGGGGCTGGCAGTAACAAAGCCTTCCCCTCAGTTGGCAGCTGGAAACTGCTGCCTACTGCCTCTACAATAACTATAACTTTCCTCAGGACTTTGCAAAAAGATTGACTTACAATTAACCATCAAATCTTCATGTAGGAGAAGGCATAGAGATTTGCGCTTCTCCTCTACTGGACCGGCACCTGAGGGGATGGCAGTCACAAAGCCTTCCCCTCAGTTGGCAGCTGGAAACTGCTGCCTACTGCCTCTACAATAACTATAACTTTCCTCAGGACTTTGCAAAAAATTTGGCTTACAATTAACCATCAAATCTTCATGTAGGAGAAGGCATAAAGGTTTGCGTTTCTCCTCTACTGGACGGCACTTGAGGGGGTGGCAGTCACAAAGCCTTCCCCTCAGTTGGCAGCTGGAAATTGCTGCCTACTGCCTCTACAATAACTGTAACTTTCCTCAGGACTTTGCAAAAAGAATTTGACTTACAATTAACCATCAAATCTTCATATAGGAGAAGGCATAGAGGTTTGCGCTTCTCATGTACTGAACGGCATTTGAGGGGATGGCAGTCATAAAGCATTCCCCTCAGTTGGTAGCTGGAAACTGCTGCCTACCGTCTCTACAATAACTGTGACTTTCCTCAGGACTTTGAAAAAGAATTTGACTTACAATTAACCATCAAATTTTCGTGCGGGAGAAGGCATAGAGATTTGCGCTTCTCCTCTACTGGACGGCACTTGAGGGGATGGCAGTCATAAAGCCTTCCCCTCAGTTGGCAGCTGGAAACTGCTGCCTACCGTCTCTACAATAACTGTGACTTTCCTCAGGAATTTGAAAAAGAATTTTACTTACAATTTACCATTAAATCTTCATTTGGGAGAAGGCATAGAGGTTTGCGCTTCTCATGTACTGAACGGCATTTGAGGGGATGGCAGTCATAAAGCCTTCCCCCTCAGTTGGCAGCTGGAAACTGCTGCCTACCGCCTCTACAATAACTGTAACTTTCCTCAGAACTTTGCAAAAAGAATTTGACTTACAATTAACCATCAAATTTTCGTGCGGGAGAAGGCATAGAGATTTGCGCTTCTCCTCTACTGGACGGCACTTGAGGGGGTGGCAGTCACAAACCTTCCCCTCAGTTGGCAGCTGGAAATTGCTGCCTACTGCCTCTACAATAACTGTAACTTTCCTCAGGACTTTGCAACAAGAATTTGACTTACAATTAACCATCAAATCTTCATATAGGAGAAGGCATAGAGGTTTGCGCTTCTCATGTACTGAACGGCATTTGAGGGGATGGCAGTCATAAAGCCTTCCCCCTCAGTTGGCAGCTGGAAACTGCTGCCTACCGCCTCTACAATAACTATAACTTGCCTCAGGACTTTGCAAAAAGAATTCGACTTACAATTTACCATCAAATCTTCATGTAGGAGAAGGCATAGAGATTTGCGCTTCTCCTCTACTGGACCGGCACCTGAGGGGCTGGCAGTAACAAAGCCTTCCCCTCAGTTGGCAGCTGGAAACTGCTGCCTACTGCCTCTACAATAACTATAACTTTCCTCAGGACTTTGCAAAAAGATTGACTTACAATTAACCATCAAATCTTCATGTAGGAGAAGGCATAGAGATTTGCGCTTCTCCTCTACTGGACCGGCACCTGAGGGGATGGCAGTCACAAAGCCTTCCCCTCAGTTGGCAGCTGGAAACTGCTGCCTACTGCCTCTACAATAACTATAACTTTCCTCAGGACTTTGCAAAAAATTTGGCTTACAATTAACCATCAAATCTTCATGTAGGAGAAGGCATAAAGGTTTGCGTTTCTCCTCTACTGGACGGCACTTGAGGGGGTGGCAGTCACAAAGCCTTCCCCTCAGTTGGCAGCTGGAAATTGCTGCCTACTGCCTCTACAATAACTGTAACTTTCCTCAGGACTTTGCAAAAAGAATTTGACTTACAATTAACCATCAAATCTTCATATAGGAGAAGGCATAGAGGTTTGCGCTTCTCATGTACTGAACGGCATTTGAGGGGATGGCAGTCATAGAGCATTCCCCTCAGTTGGTAGCTGGAAACTGCTGCCTACCGTCTCTACAATAACTGTGACTTTCCTCAGGACTTTGAAAAAGAATTTGACTTACAATTTACCATTAAATCTTCATTTGGGAGAAGGCATAGAGGTTTGCGCTTCTCCTCTACTGGACGGCACTTGAGGGGATGGCAGTCATAAAGCCTTCCCCTCAGTTGGCAGCTGGAAACTGCTGCCTACCGTCTCTACAATAACTGTGACTTTCCTCAGGACTTTGAAAAAGAATTTGACTTACAATTTACCATTAAATCTTCATTTGGGAGAAGGCATAGAGGTTTGCGCTTCTCCTCTACTGGACGGCACTTGAGGGGATGGCAGTCATAAAGCCTTCCCCTCAGTTGGCAGCTGGAAAGTGCTGCCTACCGCCTCTACAATAACTGTAACTTTCCTCAGAACTTTGCAAAAAGAATTTGACTTACAATTAACCATCAAATTTTCGTGCGGGAGAAGGCATAGAGATTTGCGCTTCTCCTCTACTGGACGGCACTTGAGGGGGTGGCAGTCACAAAGCCTTCCCCTCAGTTGGCAGCTGGAAATTGCTGCCTACTGCCTCTACAATAACTGTAACTTTCCTCAGGACTTTGCAAAAAGAATTTGACTTACAATTAACCATCAAATCTTCATGTAGGAGAAGGCATAGAGATTTGCGCTTCTCCTCTACTGGACCGGCACCTGAGGGGTTGGCAGTAACAAAGCCTTCCCTTCAGTTGGCAGCTGGAAACTGCTGCCTACTGCCTCTACAATAACTGTAACTTTCCTCAGGAATTTGAAAAAGAATTTTACTTACAATTTACCATTAAATCTTCATTTGGGAGAAGGCATAGAGGTTTGCGCTTCTCATGTACTGAACGGCATTTGAGGGGATGGCAGTCATAAAGCCTTCCCCCTCAGTTGGCAGCTGGAAACTGCTGCCTACCGCCTCTACAATAACTGTAACTTTCCTCAGAACTTTGCAAAAAGAATTTGACTTACAATTAACCATCAAATTTTCGTGCGGGAGAAGGCATAGAGATTTGCGCTTCTCCTCTACTGGACGGCACTTGAGGGGGTAGCAGTCACAAAGCCTTCCCCTCAGTTGGCAGCTGGAAATTGCTGCCTACTGCCTCTACAATAACTGTAACTTTCCTCAGGACTTTGCAAAAAGAATTTGACTTACAATTAACCATTAAATCTTCATTTGGGAGAAGGCATAGAGATTTGCGCTTCTCCTCTACTGGACCGGCACCTGAGGGGCTGGCAGTAACAAAGCCTTCCCCTCAGTTGGCAGCTGGAAAGTGCTGCCTACCGCCTCTACAATAACTGTAACTTTCCTCAGAACTTTGCAAAAAGAATTTGACTTACAATTAACCATCAAATTTTCGTGCGGGAGAAGGCATAGAGGTTTGCGCTTCTCCTCTACTGGACGGCACTTGAGGGGATGGCAGTCATAAAGCCTTCCCCTCAGTTGGCAGCTGGAAAGTGCTGCCTACCGCCTCTACAATAACTGTAACTTTCCTCAGAACTTTGCAAAAAGAATTTGACTTACAATTAACCATCAAATTTTCGTGCGGGAGAAGGCATAGAGATTTGCGCTTCTCCTCTACTGGACGGCACTTGAGGGGGTGGCAGTCACAAAGCCTTCCCCTTAGTTGGCAGCTGGAAATTGCTGCCTACTGCCTCTACAATAACTGTAACTTTCCTTAGGACTTTGCAAAAAGAATTTGACTTACAATTAACCATCAAATCTTCATGTAGGAGAAGGCATAGAGATTTGCGCTTCTCCTCTACTGGACCGGCACCTGAGGGGTTGGCAGTAACAAAGCCTTCCCCTCAGTTGGCAGCTGGAAACTGCTGCCTACTGCCTCTACAATAACTGTAACTTTCCTCAGGACTTTGCAAAAAGAATTTGACTTACAATTAACCATCAAATCTTCATGTAGGAGAAGGCATAGAGATTTGCGCTTCTCCTCTACTGGACCGGCACCTGAGGGGTTGGCAGTAACAAAGCCTTCCCTTCAGTTGGCAGCTGGAAACTGCTGCCTACTGCCTCTACAATAACTGTAACTTTCCTCAGGAATTTGAAAAAGAATTTTACTTACAATTTACTATTAAATCTTCATTTGGGAGAAGGCATAGAGGTTTGCGCTTCTCATGTACTGAACGGCATTTGAGGGGATGGCAGTCATAAAGCCTTCCCCCTCAGTTGGCAGCTGGAAACTGCTGCCTACCGCCTCTACAATAACTGTAACTTTCCTCAGAACTTTGCAAAAAGAATTTGACTTACAATTAACCATCAAATTTTCGTGCGGGAGAAGGCATAGAGATTTGCGCTTCTCCTCTACTGGACGGCACTTGAGGGGGTGGCAGTCACAAAGCCTTCCCCTCAGTTGGCAGCTGGAAATTGCTGCCTACTGCCTCTACAATAACTGTAACTTTCCTCAGGACTTTGCAAAAAGAATTTGACTTACAATTAACCATTAAATCTTCATTTGGGAGAAGGCATAGAGATTTGCGCTTCTCCTCTACTGGACCGGCACCTGAGGGGCTGGCAGTAACAAAGCCTTCCCCTCAGTTGGCAGCTGGAAAGTGCTGCCTACCGCCTCTACAATAACTGTAACTTTCCTCAGAACTTTGCAAAAAGAATTTGACTTACAATTAACCATCAAATTTTCGTGCGGGAGAAGGCATAGAGGTTTGCGCTTCTCCTCTACTGGACGGCACTTGAGGGGATGGCAGTCATAAAGCCTTCCCCTCAGTTGGCAGCTGGAAAGTGCTGCCTACCGCCTCTACAATAACTGTAACTTTCCTCAGAACTTTGCAAAAAGAATTTGACTTACAATTAACCATCAAATTTTCGTGCGGGAGAAGGCATAGAGATTTGCGCTTCTCCTCTACTGGACGGCACTTGAGGGGGTGGCAGTCACAAAGCCTTCCCCTTAGTTGGCAGCTGGAAATTGCTGCCTACTGCCTCTACAATAACTGTAACTTTCCTCAGGACTTTGCAAAAAGAATTTGACTTACAATTAACCATCAAATCTTCATGTAGGAGAAGGCATAGAGATTTGCGCTTCTCCTCTACTGGACCGGCACCTGAGGGGCTGGCAGTAACAAAGCCTTCCCCTCAGTTGGCAGCTGGAAAGTGCTGCCTACCGCCTCTACAATAACTGTAACTTTCCTCAGAACTTTGCAAAAAGAATTTGACTTACAATTAACCATCAAATTTTCGTGCGGGAGAAGGCATAGAGGTTTGCGCTTCTCCTCTACTGGACGGCACTTGAGGGGATGGCAGTCATAAAGCCTTCCCCTCAGTTGGCAGCTGGAAAGTGCTGCCTACCGCCTCTACAATAACTGTAACTTTCCTCAGAACTTTGCAAAAAGAATTTGACTTACAATTAACCATCAAATTTTCGTGCGGGAGAAGGCATAGAGATTTGCGCTTCTCCTCTACTGGACGGCACTTGAGGGGGTGGCAGTCACAAAGCCTTCCCCTTAGTTGGCAGCTGGAAATTGCTGCCTACTGCCTCTACAATAACTGTAACTTTCCTCAGGACTTTGCAAAAAGAATTTGACTTACAATTAACCATCAAATCTTCATGTAGGAGAAGGCATAGAGATTTGCGCTTCTCCTCTACTGGACCGGCACCTGAGGGGTTGGCAGTAACAAAGCCTTCCCCTCAGTTGGCAGCTGGAAACTGCTGCCTACTGCCTCTACAATAACTGTAACTTTCCTCAGAACTTTGCAAAAAGAATTTGACTTACAATTAACCATCAAATTTTCGTGCGGGAGAAGGCATAGAGATTTGCGCTTCTCCTCTACTGGACGGCACTTGAGGGGATGGCAGTCATAAAGCCTTCCCCTCAGTTGGCAGCTGGAAACTGCTGCCTACCGTCTCTACAATAACTGTGACTTTCCTCAGGAATTTGAAAAAGAATTTTCCTTACAATTTACCATTAAATCTTCATTTGGGAGAAGGCATAGAGGTTTGCGCTTCTCATGTACTGAACGGCATTTGAGGGGATGGCAGTCATAAAGCCTTCCCCCTCAGTTGGCAGCTGGAAACTGCTGCCTACCGCCTCTACAATAACTATAACTTGCCTCAGGACTTTGCAAAAAGAATTCGACTTACAATTTACCATCAAATCTTCATGTAGGAGAAGGCATAGAGATTTGCGCTTCTCCTCTACTGGACCGGCACCTGAGGGGATGGCAGTCACAAAGCCTTCCCCTCAGTTGGCAGCTGGAAACTGCTGCCTACTGCCTCTACAATAACTATAACTTTCCTCAGGACTTTGCAAAAAGAATTTGACTTACAATTAACCATCAAATCTTCATGTAGGAGAAGGCATAGAGATTTGCGCTTCTCCTCTACTGGACCGGCACCTGAGGGGTTGGCAGTAACAAAGCCTTCCCCTCAGTTGGCAGCTGGAAACTGCTGCCTACTGCCTCTACAATAACTGTAACTTTCCTCAGGAATTTGAAAAAGAATTTTACTTACAATTTACCATTAAATCTTCATTTGGGAGAAGGCATAGAGGTTTGCGCTTCTCATGTACTGAACGGCATTTGAGGGGATGGCAGTCATAAAGCCTTCCCCCTCAGTTGGCAGCTGGAAACTGCTGCCTACCGCCTCTACAATAACTGTAACTTTCCTCAGAACTTTGCAAAAAGAATTTGACTTACAATTAACCATCAAATTTTCGTGCGGGAGAAGGCATAGAGATTTGCGCTTCTCCTCTACTGGACGGCACTTGAGGGGGTGGCAGTCACAAAGCCTTCCCCTCAGTTGGCAGCTGGAAATTGCTGCCTACTGCCTCTACAATAACTGTAACTTTCCTCAGGACTTTGCAAAAAGAATTTGACTTACAATTAACCATCAAATCTTCATATAGGAAAAGGCATAGAGGTTTGCGCTTCTCATGTACTGAACGGCATTTGAGGGGATGGCAGTCATAAAGCCTTCCCCCTCAGTTGGCAGCTGGAAACTGCTGCCTACCGCCTCTACAATAACTATAACTTGCCTCAGGACTTTGCAAAAAGAATTCGACTTACAATTTACCATCAAATCTTCATGTAGGAGAAGGCATAGAGATTTGCGCTTCTCCTCTACTGGACCGGCACCTGAGGGGCTGGCAGTAACAAAGCCTTCCCCTCAGTTGGCAGCTGGAAAGTGCTGCCTACCGCCTCTACAATAACTGTAACTTTCCTCAGAACTTTGCAAAAAGAATTTGACTTACAATTAACCATCAAATTTTCGTGCGGGAGAAGGCATAGAGGTTTGCGCTTCTCCTCTACTGGACGGCACTTGAGGGGATGGCAGTCATAAAGCCTTCCCCTCAGTTGGCAGCTGGAAAGTGCTGCCTACCGCCTCTACAATAACTGTAACTTTCCTCAGAACTTTGCAAAAAGAATTTGACTTACAATTAACCATCAAATTTTCGTGCGGGAGAAGGCATAGAGATTTGCGCTTCTCCTCTACTGGACGGCACTTGAGGGGGTGGCAGTCACAAAGCCTTCCCCTCAGTTGGCAGCTGGAAATTGCTGCCTACTGCCTCTACAATAACTGTAACTTTCCTCAGGACTTTGCAAAAAGAATTTGACTTACAATTAACCATCAAATCTTCATGTAGGAGAAGGCATAGAGATTTGCGCTTCTCCTCTACTGGACCGGCACCTGAGGGGTTGGCAGTAACAAAGCCTTCCCCTCAGTTGGCAGCTGGAAACTGCTGCCTACTGCCTCTACAATAACTGTAACTTTCCTCAGAACTTTGCAAAAAGAATTTGACTTACAATTAACCATCAAATTTTCGTGCGGGAGAAGGCATAGAGATTTGCGCTTCTCCTCTACTGGACGGCACTTGAGGGGATGGCAGTCATAAAGCCTTCCCCTCAGTTGGCAGCTGGAAACTGCTGCCTACCGTCTCTACAATAACTGTGACTTTCCTCAGGAATTTGAAAA
Organism: Cylicocyclus nassatus; assembly: GCA_958299035.1. Taxonomy (NCBI): domain Eukaryota; kingdom Metazoa; phylum Nematoda; class Chromadorea; order Rhabditida; family Strongylidae; genus Cylicocyclus; species Cylicocyclus nassatus. The sequence continues at coordinate 70,519,004 of CATQJL010000305.1, read as the reverse complement.
AGAATTTTACTTACAATTTACCATTAAATCTTCATTTGGGAGAAGGCATAGAGGTTTGCGCTTCTCATGTACTGAACGGCATTTGAGGGGATGGCAGTCATAAAGCCTTCCATCTCAGTTGGCAGCTGGAAACTGCTGCCTACCGCCTCTACAATAACTATAACTTGCCTCAGGACTTTGCAAAAAGAATTCGACTTACAATTTACCATCAAATCTTCATGTAGGAGAAGGCATAGAGATTTGCGCTTCTCCTCTACTGGACCGGCACCTGAGGGGCTGGCAGTAACAAAGCCTTCCCCTCAGTTGGCAGCTGGAAACTGCTGCCTACTGCCTCTACAATAACTATAACTTTCCTCAGGACTTTGCAAAAAGAATTTGACTTACAATTAACCATCAAATCTTCATGTAGGAGAAGGCATAGAGATTTGCGCTTCTCCTCTACTGGACGGCACTTGAGGGGGTGGCAGTCACAAAGCCTTCCCCTCAGTTGGCAGCTGGAAATTGCTGCCTACTGCCTCTACAATAACTGTAACTTTCCTCAGGACTTTGCAAAAAGAATTTGACTTACAATTAACCATCAAATCTTCATGTAGGAGAAGGCATAGAGATTTGCGCTTCTCCTCTACTGGACCGGCACCTGAGGGGTTGGCAGTAACAAAGCCTTCCCCTCAGTTGGCAGCTGGAAACTGCTGCCTACTGCCTCTACAATAACTGTAACTTTCCTCAGAACTTTGCAAAAAGAATTTGACTTACAATTAACCATCAAATTTTCGTGCGGGAGAAGGCATAGAGATTTGCGCTTCTCCTCTACTGGACGGCACTTGAGGGGATGGCAGTCATAAAGCCTTCCCCTCAGTTGGCAGCTGGAAACTGCTGCCTACCGTCTCTACAATAACTGTGACTTTCCTCAGGAATTTGAAAAAGAATTTTACTTACAATTTACCATTAAATCTTCATTTGGGAGAAGGCATAGAGGTTTGCGCTTCTCATGTACTGAACGGCATTTGAGGGGATGGCAGTCATAAAGCCTTCCATCTCAGTTGGCAGCTGGAAACTGCTGCCTACCGCCTCTACAATAACTATAACTTGCCTCAGGACTTTGCAAAAAGAATTCGACTTACAATTTACCATCAAATCTTCATGTAGGAGAAGGCATAGAGATTTGCGCTTCTCCTCTACTGGACCGGCACCTGAGGGGCTGGCAGTAACAAAGCCTTCCCCTCAGTTGGCAGCTGGAAACTGCTGCCTACTGCCTCTACAATAACTGTAACTTTCCTCAGAACTTTGCAAAAAGAATTTGACTTACAATTAACCATCAAATTTTCGTGCGGGAGAAGGCATAGAGATTTGCGCTTCTCCTCTACTGGACGGCACTTGAGGGGATGGCAGTCATAAAGCCTTCCCCTCAGTTGGCAGCTGGAAACTGCTGCCTACCGTCTCTACAATAACTGTGACTTTCCTCAGGAATTTGAAAAAGAATTTTACTTACAATTTACCATTAAATCTTCATTTGGGAGAAGGCATAGAGGTTTGCGCTTCTCATGTACTGAACGGCACCTGAGGGGATGGCAGTCACAAAGCCTTCCCCTCAGTTGGCAGCTGGAAACTGCTGCCTACTGCCTCTACAATAACTATAACTTTCCTCAGGACTTTGCAAAAAATTTGGCTTACAATTAACCATCAAATCTTCATGTAGGAGAAGGCATAAAGGTTTGCGCTTCTCCTCTACTGGACCGGCACCTGAGGGGTTGGCAGTAACAAAGCCTTCCCCTCAGTTGGCAGCTGGAAACTGCTGCCTACTGCCTCTACAATAACTGTAACTTTCCTCAGAACTTTGCAAAAAGAATTTGACTTACAATTAACCATCAAATTTTCGTGCGGGAGAAGGCATAGAGATTTGCGCTTCTCCTCTACTGGACGGCACTTGAGGGGATGGCAGTCATAAAGCCTTCCCCTCAGTTGGCAGCTGGAAACTGCTGCCTACCGTCTCTACAATAACTGTGACTTTCCTCAGGAATTTGAAAAAGAATTTTACTTACAATTTACCATTAAATCTTCATTTGGGAGAAGGCATAGAGGTTTGCGCTTCTCATGTACTGAACGGCATTTGAGGGGATGGCAGTCATAAAGCCTTCCATCTCAGTTGGCAGCTGGAAACTGCTGCCTACCGCCTCTACAATAACTATAACTTGCCTCAGGACTTTGCAAAAAGAATTCGACTTACAATTTACCATCAAATCTTCATGTAGGAGAAGGCATAGAGATTTGCGCTTCTCCTCTACTGGACCGGCACCTGAGGGGCTGGCAGTAACAAAGCCTTCCCCTCAGTTGGCAGCTGGAAACTGCTGCCTACTGCCTCTACAATAACTATAACTTTCCTCAGGACTTTGCAAAAAGAATTTGACTTACAATTAACCACCAAATCTTCATGTAGGAGAAGGCATAGAGATTTGCGCTTCTCCTCTACTGGACCGGCACCTGAGGGGATGGCAGTCACAAAGCCTTCCCCTCAGTTGGCAGCTGGAAAGACTTTGCAAAAAAAATTTGACTTACAATTAACCATCAAATCTTCATGTAGGAGAAGGCATAGAGATTTGCGCTTCTCCTCTACTGGACCGGCACCTGAGGGGTTGGCAGTAACAAAGCCTTCCCCTCAGTTGGCAGCTGGAAACTGCTGCCTACTGCCTCTACAATAACTGTAACTTTCCTCAGAACTTTGCAAAAAGAATTTGACTTACAATTAACCATCAAATTTTCGTGCGGGAGAAGGCATAGAGATTTGCGCTTCTCCTCTACTGGACGGCACTTGAGGGGATGGCAGTCATAAAGCCTTCCCCTCAGTTGGCAGCTGGAAACTGCTGCCTACCGTCTCTACAATAACTGTGACTTTCCTCAGGAATTTGAAAAAGAATTTGACTTACAATTTACCATTAAATCTTCATTTGGGAGAAGGCATAGAGGTTTGCGCTTCTCCTCTACTGGACGGCACTTGAGGGGATGGCAGTCATAAAGCCTTCCCCTCAGTTGGCAGCTGGAAAGTGCTGCCTACCGCCTCTACAATAACTGTAACTTTCCTCAGAACTTTGCAAAAAGAATTTGACTTACAATTAACCATCAAATTTTCGTGCGGGAGAAGGCATAGAGATTTGCGCTTCTCCTCTACTGGACGGCACTTGAGGGGGTGGCAGTCACAAAGCCTTCCCCTCAGTTGGCAGCTGGAAATTGCTGCCTACTGCCTCTACAATAACTGTAACTTTCCTCAGGACTTTGCAAAAAGAATTTGACTTACAATTAACCATCAAATCTTCATGTAGGAGAAGGCATAGAGATTTGCGCTTCTCCTCTACTGGACCGGCACCTGAGGGGTTGGCAGTAACAAAGCCTTCCCCTCAGTTGGCAGCTGGAAACTGCTGCCTACTGCCTCTACAATAACTGTAACTTTCCTCAGAACTTTGCAAAAAGAATTTGACTTACAATTAACCATCAAATTTTCGTGCGGGAGAAGGCATAGAGATTTGCGCTTCTCCTCTACTGGACGGCACTTGAGGGGATGGCAGTCATAAAGCCTTCCCCTCAGTTGGCAGCTGGAAATTGCTGCCTACCGTCTCTACAATAACTGTGACTTTCCTCAGGAATTTGAAAAAGAATTTTACTTACAATTTACCATTAAATCTTCATTTGGGAGAAGGCATAGAGGTTTGCGCTTCTCATGTACTGAACGGCATTTGAGGGGATGGCAGTCATAAAGCCTTCCCCCTCAGTTGGCAGCTGGAAACTGCTGCCTACCGCCTCTACAATAACTGTAACTTTCCTGAGAACTTTGCAAAAAGAATTTGACTTACAATTAACCATCAAATTTTCGTGCGGGAGAAGGCATAGAGATTTGCGCTTCTCCTCTACTGGACGGCACTTGAGGGGGTGGCAGTCACAAAGCCTTCCCCTCAGTTGGCAGCTGGAAATTGCTGCCTACTGCCTCTACAATAACTGTAACTTTCCTCAGGACTTTACAAAAAGAATTTGACTTACAATTAACCATCAAATCTTCATATAGGAGAAGGCATAGAGGTTTGCGCTTCTCATGTACTGAACGGCATTTGAGGGGATGGCAGTCATAAAGCCTTCCCCTCAGTTGGCAGCTGGAAAGTGCTGCCTACCGCCTCTACAATAACTGTAACTTTCCTCAGAACTTTGCAAAAAGAATTTGACTTACAATTAACCATCAAATTTTCGTGCGGGAGAAGGCATAGAGATTTGCGCTTCTCCTCTACTGGACGGCACTTGAGGGGGTGGCAGTCACAAAGCCTTCCCCTCAGTTGGCAGCTGGAAATTGCTGCCTACCGCCTCTACAATAACTATAGCTTGCCTCAGGACTTTGCAAAAAGAATTCGACTTACAATTTACCATCAAATCTTCATGTAGGAGAAGGCATAGAGATTTGCGCTTCTCCTCTACTGGACCGGCACCTGAGGGGCTGGCAGTAACAAAGCCTTCCCCTCAGTTGGCAGCTGGAAACTGCTGCCTACTGCCTCTACAATAACTATAACTTTCCTCAGGACTTTGCAAAAAGAATTTGACTTACAATTAACCATCAAATCTTCATGTAGGAGAAGGCATAGAGATTTGCGCTTCTCCTCTACTGGACCGGCACCTGAGGGGTTGGCAGTCACAAAGCCTTCCCCTCAGTTGGCAGCTGGAAACTGCTGCCTACTGCCTCTACAATAACTGTAACTTTCCTCAGAACTTTGCAAAAAGAATTTGACTTACAATTAACCATCAAATCTTCATGTAGGAGAAGGCATAAAGGTTTGCGCTTTTCCTCTACTGGACGGCACTTGAGGGGATGGCAGTCATAAAGCATTCCCCTCAATTGGCAGCTGGAAACTGCTGCCTACCGTCTCTACAATAACTGTGACTTTCCTCAGGACTTTGAAAAAGAATTTGACTTACAATTTACCATTAAATCTTCATTTGGGAGAAGGCATAGAGGTTTGCGCTTCTCCTCTACTGGACGGCACTTGAGGGGATGGCAGTCATAAAGCCTTCCCCTCAGTTGGCAGCTGGAAAGTGCTGCCTACCGCCTCTACAATAACTGTAACTTTCCTCAGAACTTTGCAAAAAGAATTTGACTTACAATTAACCATCAAATTTTCGTGCGGGAGAAGGCATAGAGATTTGCGCTTCTCCTCTACTTGACGGCACTTGAGGGGGTGGCAGTCACAAAGCCTTCCCCTTAGTTGGCAGCTGGAAATTGCTGCCTACTGCCTCTACAATAACTGTAACTTTCCTCAGGACTTTGCAAAAAGAATTTGGCTTACAATTAACCATTAAATTTTCGTGCGGGAGAAGGCATAGAGATTTGCGCTTCTCCTCTACTGGATCGGCACCTGAGGGGATGGCAGTCACAAAGCCTTCCCCACAGTTGGCAGCTGGAAACTGCTGCCTACCGTCTCTACAATAACTATAACTTTCCTCAGGACTTTGCAAAAAAAATTTGCCTTACAATTAACCATCAAATCTTCATGTAGGAGAAGGCATAAAGGTTTGCGCTTCTCCTCTACTGGACGGCACTTGAGGGGATGGCAGTCATAAAGCATTCCCCTCAATTGGCAGCTGGAAACTGCTGCCTACCGCCTCTACAATAACTGTGACTTTCCTCAGGACTTTGAAAAAGAATTTGACTTACAATTTACCATTAAATCTTCATTTGGGAGAAGGCATAGAGGTTTGCGCTTCTCCTCTACTGGACGGCACTTGAGGGGATGGCAGTCATAAAGCCTTCCCCTCAGTTGGCAGCTGGAAAGTGCTGCCTACCGCCTCTACAATAACTGTAACTTTCCTCAGAACTTTGCAAAAAGAATTTGACTTACAATTAACCATCAAATTTTCGTGCGGGAGAAGGCATAGAGATTTGCGCTTCTCCTCTACTGGACGGCACTTGAGGGGGTGGCAGTCACAAAGCCTTCCCCTCAGTTGGCAGCTGGAAATTGCTGCCTACTGCCTCTACAATAACTGTAACTTTCCTCAGGACTTTGCAAAAAGAATTTGACTTACAATTAACCATCAAATCTTCATATAGGAGAAGGCATAGAGGTTTGCGCTTCTCATGTACTGAACGGCATTTGAGGGGATGGCAGTCATAAAGCCTTCCCCCTCAGTTGGCAGCTGGAAACTGCTGCCTACCGCCTCTACAATAACTGTAACTTTCCTCAGAACTTTGCAAAAAGAATTTGACTTACAATTAACCATCAAATTTTCGTGCGGGAGAAGGCATAGAGATTTGCGCTTCTCCTCTACTGGACGGCACTTGAGGGGGTGGCAGTCACAAAGCCTTCCCCTCAGTTGGCAGCTGGAAATTGCTGCCTACTGCCTCTACAATAACTGTAACTTTCCTCAGGACTTTGCAAAAAGAATTTGACTTACAATTAACCATCAAATCTTCATATAGGAGAAGGCATAGAGGTTTGCGCTTCTCATGTACTGAACGGCATTTGAGGGGATGGCAGTCATAAAGCCTTCCCCCTCAGTTGGCAGCTGGAAACTGCTGCCTACCGCCTCTACAATAACTATAGCTTGCCTCAGGACTTTGCAAAAAGAATTCGACTTACAATTTACCATCAAATCTTCATGTAGGAGAAGGCATAGAGATTTGCGCTTCTCTTCTACTGGACCGGCACCTGAGGGGCTGGCAGTAACAAAGCCTTCCCCTCAGTTGGCAGCTGGAAACTGCTGCCTACTGCCTCTACAATAACTATAACTTTCCTCAGGACTTTGCAAAAAGAATTTGACTTACAATTAACCATCAAATCTTCATGTAGGAGAAGGCATAGAGATTTGCGCTTCTCCTCTACTGGACCGGCACCTGAGGGGATGGCAGTCACAAAGCCTTCCCCTCAGTTGGCAGCTGGAAACTGCTGCCTACTGCCTCTACAATAACTATAACTTTCCTCAGGACTTTGCAAAAAATTTGGCTTACAATTAACCATCAAATCTTCATGTAGGAGAAGGCATAAAGGTTTGCGTTTCTCCTCTACTGAACGGCATTTGAGGGGATGGCAGTCATAAAGCATTCCCCTCAGTTGGCAGTTGGAAACTGCTGCCTACCGTCTCTACAATAACTGTGACCTTCCTCAGGACTTTGAAAAAGAATTTGACTTACAATTAACCATCAAATCTTCATGTAGGGGAAGGCATAAAGGTTTGCGCTTTTCCTCTACTGGACGGCACTTGAGGGGATGGCAGTCATAAAGCCTTCCCCTCAGTTGGCAGCTGGAAACTGCTGCCTACCGCCTCTACAATAACTATAACTTTCCTCAGGACTTTGCAAAAAAAATTTGCCTTACAATTAACCATCAAATTTTCGTGCGGGAGAAGGCATAGAGATTTGCGCTTCTCCTCTACTGGACGGCACTTGAGGGGGTGGCAGTCACAAAGCCTTCCCCTCAGTTGGCAGCTGGAAATTGCTGCCTACTGCCTCTACAATAACTGTAACTTTCCTCAGGACTTTGCAAAAAGAATTTGACTTACAATTAACCATCAAATCTTCATATAGGAGAAGGCATAGAGGTTTGCGCTTCTCATGTACTGAACGGCATTTGAGGGGATGGCAGTCATAAAGCCTTCCCCCTCAGTTGGCAGCTGGAAACTGCTGCCTACCGCCTCTACAATAACTATAGCTTGCCTCAGGACTTTGCAAAAAGAATTCGACTTACAATTTACCATCAAATCTTCATGTAGGAGAAGGCATAGAGATTTGCGCTTCTCCTCTACTGGACCGGCACCTGAGGGGCTGGCAGTAACAAAGCCTTCCCCTCAGTTGGCAGCTGGAAACTGCTGCCTACTGCCTCTACAATAACTATAACTTTCCTCAGGACTTTGCAAAAAGAATTTGACTTACAATTAACCATCAAATCTTCATGTAGGAGAAGGCATAGAGATTTGCGCTTCTCCTCTACTGGACCGGCACCTGAGGGGATGGCAGTCACAAAGCCTTCCCCTCAGTTGGCAGCTGGAAACTGCTGCCTACTGCCTCTACAATAACTATAACTTTCCTCAGGACTTTGCAAAAAATTTGGCTTACAATTAACCATCAAATCTTCATGTAGGAGAAGGCATAAAGGTTTGCGTTTCTCCTCTACTGAACGGCATTTGAGGGGATGGCAGTCATAAAGCATTCCCCTCAGTTGGCAGTTGGAAACTGCTGCCTACCGTCTCTACAATAACTGTGACCTTCCTCAGGACTTTGAAAAAGAATTTGACTTACAATTAACCATCAAATCTTCATGTAGGGGAAGGCATAAAGGTTTGCGCTTTTCCTCTACTGGACGGCACTTGAGGGGATGGCAGTCATAAAGCCTTCCCCTCAGTTGGCAGCTGGAAACTGCTGCCTACCGCCTCTACAATAACTATAACTTTCCTCAGGACTTTGCAAAAAAAATTTGCCTTACAATTAACCATCAAATCTTCATGTAGGAGAAGGCATAAAGGTTTGCGCTTCTCCTCTACTGGACGGCACTTGAGGGGATGGCAGTCATAAAGCATTCCCCTCAATTGGCAGCTGGAAACTGCTGCCTACCGCCTCTACAATAACTGTGACTTTCCTCAGGACTTTGAAAAAGAATTTGACTTACAATTAACCATCAAATCTTCATATAGGGGAAGGCATAAAGGTTTGCGCTTTTCCTCTACTGGACGGCACTTGAGGGGATGGCAGTCATAAAGCCTTCCCCTCAGTTGGCAGCTGGAAACTGCTGCCTACCGCCTCTACAATAACTATAACTTTCCTCAGGACTTTGAAAAAGAATTTGACTTACAATTAACCATCAAATCTTCATGTAGGGGAAGGCATAAAGGTTTGCGCTTTTCCTCTACTGGACGGCACTTGAGGGGATGGCAGTCATAAAGCATTCCCCTCAATTGGCAGCTGGAAACTGCTGCCTACCGTCTCTACAATAACTGTGACTTTCCTCAGGACTTTGAAAAAGAATTTGACTTACAATTTACCATTAAATCTTCATTTGGGAGAAGGCATAGAGGTTTGCGCTTCTCCTCTACTGGACGGCACTTGAGGGGATGGCAGTCATAAAGCCTTCCCCTCAGTTGGCAGCTGGAAAGTGCTGCCTACCGCCTCTACAATAACTGTAACTTTCCTCAGAACTTTGCAAAAAGAATTTGACTTACAATTAACCATCAAATTTTCGTGCGGGAGAAGGCATAGAGATTTGCGCTTCTCCTCTACTTGACGGCACTTGAGGGGGTGGCAGTCACAAAGCCTTCCCCTTAGTTGGCAGCTGGAAATTGCTGCCTACTGCCTCTACAATAACTGTAACTTTCCTCAGGACTTTGCAAAAAGAATTTGGCTTACAATTAACCATTAAATTTTCGTGCGGGAGAAGGCATAGAGATTTGCGCTTCTCCTCTACTGGATCGGCACCTGAGGGGATGGCAGTCACAAAGCCTTCCCCACAGTTGGCAGCTGGAAACTGCTGCCTACCGTCTCTACAATAACTATAACTTTCCTCAGGACTTTGCAAAAAAAATTTGCCTTACAATTAACCATCAAATCTTCATGTAGGAGAAGGCATAAAGGTTTGCGCTTCTCCTCTACTGGACGGCACTTGAGGGGATGGCAGTCATAAAGCATTCCCCTCAATTGGCAGCTGGAAACTGCTGCCTACCGCCTCTACAATAACTGTGACTTTCCTCAGGACTTTGAAAAAGAATTTGACTTACAATTTACCATTAAATCTTCATTTGGGAGAAGGCATAGAGGTTTGCGCTTCTCCTCTACTGGACGGCACTTGAGGGGATGGCAGTCATAAAGCCTTCCCCTCAGTTGGCAGCTGGAAAGTGCTGCCTACCGCCTCTACAATAACTGTAACTTTCCTCAGAACTTTGCAAAAAGAATTTGACTTACAATTAACCATCAAATTTTCGTGCGGGAGAAGGCATAGAGATTTGCGCTTCTCCTCTACTGGACGGCACTTGAGGGGGTGGCAGTCACAAAGCCTTCCCCTCAGTTGGCAGCTGGAAATTGCTGCCTACTGCCTCTACAATAACTGTAACTTTCCTCAGGACTTTGCAAAAAGAATTTGGCTTACAATTAACCATTAAATTTTCGTGCGGGAGAAGGCATAGAGATTTGCGCTTCTCCTCTACTGGATCGGCACCTGAGGGGTTGGCAGTCACAAAGCCTTCCCCACAGTTGGCAGCTGGAAACTGCTGCCTACCGTCTCTACAATAACTATAACTTTCCTCAGGACTTTGCAAAAAAAATTTGCCTTACAATTAACCATCAAATCTTCATGTAGGAAAAGGCATAAAGGTTTGCGCTTCTCCTCTACTGAACGGCATTTGAGGGGATGGCAGTCATAGAGCATTCCCCTCAGTTGGCAGCTGGAAACTGCTGCCTACCGTCTCTACAATAACTGTGACTTTCCTCAGGACTTTGAAAAAGAATTTGACTTACAATTTACCATTAAATCTTCATTTGGGAGAAGGCATAGAGGTTTGCGCTTCTCCTCTACTGGACCGGCACCTGAGGGGATGGCAGTCGCAAAGCCTTCCCCTCAGTTTGCAGCTGGAAACTGCTGCCTACCGTCTCTACAATAACTGTAACTTTCCTCAGGACTTGCAAAAAAATTTGCCTTACAATTAACCATCAAATCTTCATGTAGGAGAAGGCATAAAGGTTTGCGCTTCTCCTCTACTGAACGGCATTTGAGGGGGTGGCAGTCACAAAGCCTTCCCCTCGGTTGGCAGCTGGAAATTGCTGCCTACTGCCTCTACAATAACTGTGACTTTCCTCAGGACTTTGAAAAAGAATTTGACTTACAATTAACCATCAAATTTTCGTGCGGGAGAAGGCATAGAGATTTGCGCTTCTCCTCTACTTGACGGCACTTGAGGGGGTGGCAGTCACAAAGCCTTCCCCTCAGTTGGCAGCTGGAAATTGCTGCCTACTGCCTCTACAATAACTGTAACTTTCATCAGGACTTTGCAAAAAGAATTTGGCTTACAATTAACCATTAAATTTTCGTGCGGGAGAAGGCATAGAGATTTGCGCTTCTCCTCTACTGGATCGGCACCTGAGGGGATGGCAGTCACAAAGCCTTCCCCACAGTTGGCAGCTGGAAACTGCTGCCTACCGTCTCTACAATAACTATAACTTTCCTCAGGACTTTGCAAAAAAAATTTGCCTTACAATTAACCATCAAATCTTCATGTAGGAGAAGGCATAAAGGTTTGCGCTTCTCCTCTACTGGACGGCACTTGAGGGGATGGCAGTCATAAAGCATTCCCCTCAATTGGCAGCTGGAAACTGCTGCCTACCGCCTCTACAATAACTGTGACTTTCCTCAGGACTTTGAAAAAGAATTTGACTTACAATTTACCATTAAATCTTCATTTGGGAGAAGGCATAGAGGTTTGCGCTTCTCCTCTACTGGACGGCACTTGAGGGGATGGCAGTCATAAAGCCTTCCCCTCAGTTGGCAGCTGGAAAGTGCTGCCTACCGCCTCTACAATAACTGTAACTTTCCTCAGAACTTTGCAAAAAGAATTTGACTTACAATTAACCACCAAATTTTCGTGCGGGAGAAGGCATAGAGATTTGCGCTTCTCCTCTACTTGACGGCACTTGAGGGGATGGCAGTCATAGAGCATTCCCCTCAGTTGGCAGCTGGAAACTGCTGCCTACCGTCTCTACAATAACTGTGACTTTCCTCAGGACTTTGAAAAAGAATTTGACTTACAATTTACCATTAAATCTTCATTTGGGAGAAGGCATAGAGGTTTGCGCTTCTCCTCTACTGGACCGGCACCTGAGGGGATGGCAGTCACAAAGCCTTCCCCTCAGTTTGCAGCTGGAAACTGCTGCCTACCGTCTCTACAATAACTGTAACTTTCCTCAGGACTTGCAAAAAAATTTGCCTTACAATTAACCATCAAATCTTCATGTAGGAGAAGGCATAAAGGTTTGCGCTTCTCCTCTACTGAACGGCATTTGAGGGGGTGGCAGTCACAAAGCCTTCCCCTCAGTTGGCAGCTGGAAATTGCTGCCTACTGCCTCTACAATAACTGTAACTTTCCTCAGGACTTGCAAAAAAATTTGCCTTACAATTAACCATCAAATTTTCGTGCGGGAGAAGGCATAGAGATTTGCGCTTCTCCTCTACTGAACGGCATTTGAGGGGGTGGCAGTCACAAAGCCTTCCCCTCAGTTGGCAGCTGGAAATTGCTGCCTACTGCCTCTACAATAACTGTGACTTTCCTCAGGACTTTGAAAAAGAATTTGACTTACAATTTACCATTAAATCTTCATTTGGGAGAAGGCATAGAGGTTTGCGCTTCTCCTCTACTGGACCGGCACCTGAGGGGATGGCAGTCACAAAGCCTTCCCCTCAGTTTGCAGCTGGAAACTGCTGCCTACCGTCTCTACAATAACTGTAACTTTCCTCAGGACTTGCAAAAAAATTTGCCTTACAATTAACCATCAAATCTTCATGTAGGAGAAGGCATAGAGGTTTGCGCTTCTCCTTTACTGGACGGCACTTGAGGGGATGGCAGTCACAAAGCCTTCCCCTCAGTTGGCAGCTGGAAAGTGCTGCCTACGCCTCTACAATAACTGTAACTTTCCTCAGAACTTTGCAAAAAGAATTTGACTTACAATTAACCATCAAATTTTCGTGCGGGAGAAGGCATAGAGATTTGCGCTTCTCCTCTACTGGACGGCACTTGAGGGGATGGCAGTCACAAAGCCTTCCCCTTAGTTGGCAGCTGGAAACTGCTGTCTGCCGTCTCTACAATGACTGTAACTTTCCTCAGGACTTGCAAAAAAATTTGGCTTACAATTAACCATAAAATCTTCATGTAGGAGAAGGCATAGAGGTTTGCGCTTCTCCTCTACTGGACGGCACTTGAGGGGATGGCAGTCACAAAGCCTTCCCCTCAGTTGGCAGCTGGAAAGTGCTGCCTACGCCTCTACAATAACTGTAACTTTCCTCAGAACTTTGCAAAAAGAATTTGACTTACAATTAACCATCAAATTTTCGTGCGGGAGAAGGCATAGAGATTTGCGCTTCTCCTCTACTGGACGGCACTTGAGGGGATGGCAGTCATAAAGCCTTCCCCTCAGTTGGCAGCTGGAAAGTGCTGCCTACCGCCTCTACAATAACTGTAACTTTCCTCAGGACTTGCAAAAAAATTTGCCTTACAATTAACCATCAAATCTTCATGTAGGAGAAGGCATAAAGGTTTGCGCTTCTCCTCTACTGAACGGCATTTGAGGGGGTGGCAGTCACAAAGCCTTCCCCTCAGTTGGCAGCTGGAAATTGCTGCCTACTGCCTCTACAATAACTGTGACTTTCCTCAGGACTTGCAAAAAAATTTGCCTTACAATTAACCATCAAATCTTCATGTAGGAGAAGGCATAAAGGTTTGCGCTTCTCCTCTACTGAACGGCATTTGAGGGGGTGGCAGTCACAAAGCCTTCCCCTCAGTTGGCAGCTGGAAATTGCTGCCTACTGCCTCTACAATAACTGTGACTTTCCTCAGGACTTTGAAAAAGAATTTGACTTACAATTTACCATTAAATCTTCATTTGGGAGAAGGCATAGAGGTTTGCGCTTCTCCTCTACTGGACCGGCACCTGAGGGGATGGCAGTCACAAAGCCTTCCCCTCAGTTTGCAGCTGGAAACTGCTGCCTACCGTCTCTACAATAACTGTAACTTTCCTCAGGACTTGCAAAAAAATTTGCCTTACAATTAACCATCAAATCTTCATGTAGGAGAAGGCATAGAGGTTTGCGCTTCTCCTTTACTGGACGGCACTTGAGGGGATGGCAGTCACAAAGCCTTCCCCTCAGTTGGCAGCTGGAAAGTGCTGCCTACGCCTCTACAATAACTGTAACTTTCCTCAGAACTTTGCAAAAAGAATTTGACTTACAATTAACCATCAAATTTTCGTGCGGGAGAAGGCATAGAGATTTGCGCTTCTCCTCTACTGGACGGCACTTGAGGGGATGGCAGTCACAAAGCCTTCCCCTTAGTTGGCAGCTGGAAACTGCTGTCTGCCGTCTCTACAATGACTGTAACTTTCCTCAGGACTTGCAAAAAAATTTGGCTTACAATTAACCATAAAATCTTCATGTAGGAGAAGGCATAGAGGTTTGCGCTTCTCCTCTACTGGACGGCACTTGAGGGGATGGCAGTCACAAAGCCTTCCCCTCAGTTGGCAGCTGGAAAGTGCTGCCTACGCCTCTACAATAACTGTAACTTTCCTCAGAACTTTGCAAAAAGAATTTGACTTACAATTAACCATCAAATTTTCGTGCGGGAGAAGGCATAGAGATTTGCGCTTCTCCTCTACTGGACGGCACTTGAGGGGATGGCAGTCATAAAGCCTTCCCCTCAGTTGGCAGCTGGAAAGTGCTGCCTACCGCCTCTACAATAACTGTAACTTTCCTCAGAACTTTGCAAAAAGAATTTGACTTACAATTAACCATCAAATCTTCATGTAGGAGAAGGCATAGAGATTTGCGCTTCTCCTCTACTGGACCGGCACCTGAGGGGATGGCAGTCACAAAGCCTTCCCCTCAGTTGGCAGCTGGAAACTGCTGCCTACTGCCTCTACAATAACTATAACTTTCCTCAGGACTTTGCAAAAAATTTGGCTTACAATTAACCATCAAATCTTCATGTAGGAGAAGGCATAAAGGTTTGCGTTTCTCCTCTACTGAACGGCATTTGAGGGGATGGCAGTCATAAAGCATTCCCCTCAGTTGGCAGTTGGAAACTGCTGCCTACCGTCTCTACAATAACTGTGACCTTCCTCAGGACTTTGAAAAAGAATTTGACTTACAATTAACCATCAAATCTTCATGTAGGGGAAGGCATAAAGGTTTGCGCTTTTCCTCTACTGGACGGCACTTGAGGGGATGGCAGTCATAAAGCCTTCCCCTCAGTTGGCAGCTGGAAACTGCTGCCTACCGCCTCTACAATAACTATAACTTTCCTCAGGACTTTGCAAAAAAAATTTGCCTTACAATTAACCATCAAATCTTCATGTAGGAGAAGGCATAAAGGTTTGCGCTTCTCCTCTACTGGACGGCACTTGAGGGGATGGCAGTCATAAAGCATTCCCCTCAATTGGCAGCTGGAAACTGCTGCCTACCGCCTCTACAATAACTGTGACTTTCCTCAGGACTTTGAAAAAGAATTTGACTTACAATTAACCATCAAATCTTCATATAGGGGAAGGCATAAAGGTTTGCGCTTTTCCTCTACTGGACGGCACTTGAGGGGATGGCAGTCATAAAGCCTTCCCCTCAGTTGGCAGCTGGAAACTGCTGCCTACCGCCTCTACAATAACTATAACTTTCCTCAGGACTTTGAAAAAGAATTTGACTTACAATTAACCATCAAATCTTCATGTAGGGGAAGGCATAAAGGTTTGCGCTTTTCCTCTACTGGACGGCACTTGAGGGGATGGCAGTCATAAAGCATTCCCCTCAATTGGCAGCTGGAAACTGCTGCCTACCGTCTCTACAATAACTGTGACTTTCCTCAGGACTTTGAAAAAGAATTTGACTTACAATTTACCATTAAATCTTCATTTGGGAGAAGGCATAGAGGTTTGCGCTTCTCCTCTACTGGACGGCACTTGAGGGGATGGCAGTCATAAAGCCTTCCCCTCAGTTGGCAGCTGGAAAGTGCTGCCTACCGCCTCTACAATAACTGTAACTTTCCTCAGAACTTTGCAAAAAGAATTTGACTTACAATTAACCATCAAATTTTCGTGCGGGAGAAGGCATAGAGATTTGCGCTTCTCCTCTACTTGACGGCACTTGAGGGGGTGGCAGTCACAAAGCCTTCCCCTCAGTTGGCAGCTGGAAATTGCTGCCTACTGCCTCTACAATAACTGTAACTTTCCTCAGGACTTTGCAAAAAGAATTTGGCTTACAATTAACCATTAAATTTTCGTGCGGGAGAAGGCATAGAGATTTGCGCTTCTCCTCTACTGGATCGGCACCTGAGGGGATGGCAGTCACAAAGCCTTCCCCACAGTTGGCAGCTGGAAACTGCTGCCTACCGTCTCTACAATAACTATAACTTTCCTCAGGACTTTGCAAAAAAAATTTGCCTTACAATTAACCATCAAATCTTCATGTAGGAGAAGGCATAAAGGTTTGCGCTTCTCCTCTACTGAACGGCATTTGAGGGGATGGCAGTCATAGAGCATTCCCCTCAGTTGGCAGCTGGAAACTGCTGCCTACCGTCTCTACAATAACTGTGACTTTCCTCAGGACTTTGAAAAAGAATTTGACTTACAATTTACCATTAAATCTTCATTTGAGAGAAGGCATAGAGGTTTGCGCTTCTCCTCTACTGGACCGGCACCTGAGGGGATGGTAGTCACAAAGCCTTCCCCTCAGTTTGCAGCTGGAAACTGCTGCCTACCGTCTCTACAATAACTGTAACTTTCCTCAGGACTTGCAAAAAAATTTGCCTTACAATTAACCATCAAATCTTCATGTAGGAGAAGGCATAAAGGTTTGCGCTTCTCCTCTACTGAACGGCATTTGAGGGGGTGGCAGTCACAAAGCCTTCCCCTCAGTTGGCAGCTGGAAATTGCTGCCTACTGCCTCTACAATAACTGTGACTTTCCTCAGGACTTTGAAAAAGAATTTGACTTACAATTTACCATTAAATCTTCATTTGGGAGAAGGCATAGAGGTTTGCGCTTCTCCTCTACTGGACCGGCACCTGAGGGGATGGCAGTCACAAAGCCTTCCCCTCAGTTGGGAGCTGGAAACTGCTGCCTACTGCCTCTACAATAACTATAACTTTCCTCAGGACTTTGCAAAAAATTTGGCTTACAATTAACCATCAAATCTTCATGTAGGAGAAGGCATAAAGGTTTGCGTTTCTCCTCTACTGAACGGCATTTGAGGGGATAGCAGTCATAAAGCATTCCCCTCAGTTGGCAGTTGGAAACTGCTGCCTACCGTCTCTACAATAACTGTGACCTTCCTCAGGACTTTGAAAAAGAATTTGACTTACAATTAACCATCAAATCTTCATGTAGGGGAAGGCATAAAGGTTTGCGCTTTTCCTCTACTGGACGGCACTTGAGGGGATGGCAGTCATAAAGCCTTCCCCTCAGTTGGCAGCTGGAAACTGCTGCCTACCGCCTCTACAATAACTATAACTTTCCTCAGGACTTTGCAAAAAAAAATTTGCCTTACAATTAACCATCAAATCTTCATGTAGGAGAAGGCATAAAGGTTTGCGCTTCTCCTCTACTGGACGGCACTTGAGGGGATGGCAGTCATAAAGCATTCCCCTCAATTGGCAGCTGGAAACTGCTGCCTACCGCCTCTACAATAACTGTGACTTTCCTCAGGACTTTGAAAAAGAATTTGACTTACAATTAACCATCAAATCTTCATATAGGGGAAGGCATAAAGGTTTGCGCTTTTCCTCTACTGGACGGCACTTGAGGGGATGGCAGTCATAAAGCCTTCCCCTCAGTTGGCAGCTGGAAACTGCTGCCTACCGCCTCTACAATAACTATAACTTTCCTCAGGACTTTGAAAAAGAATTTGACTTACAATTAACCATCAAATCTTCATGTAGGGGAAGGCATAAAGGTTTGCGCTTTTCCTCTACTGGACGGCACTTGAGGGGATGGCAGTCATAAAGCATTCCCCTCAATTGGCAGCTGGAAACTGCTGCCTACCGTCTCTACAATAACTGTGACTTTCCTCAGGACTTTGAAAAAGAATTTGACTTACAATTTACCATTAAATCTTCATTTGGGAGAAGGCATAGAGGTTTGCGCTTCTCCTCTACTGGACGGCACTTGAGGGGATGGCAGTCATAAAGCCTTCCCCTCAGTTGGCAGCTGGAAAGTGCTGCCTACCGCCTCTACAATAACTGTAACTTTCCTCAGAACTTTGCAAAAAGAATTTGACTTACAATTAACCATCAAATTTTCGTGCGGGAGAAGGCATAGAGATTTGCGCTTCTCCTCTACTTGACGGCACTTGAGGGGGTGGCAGTCACAAAGCCTTCCCCTCAGTTGGCAGCTGGAAATTGCTGCCTACTGCCTCTACAATAACTGTAACTTTCCTAAGGACTTTGCAAAAAGAATTTGGCTTACAATTAACCATTAAATTTTCGTGCGGGAGAAGGCATAGAGATTTGCGCTTCTCCTCTACTGGATCGGCACCTGAGGGGATGGCAGTCACAAAGCCTTCCCCACAGTTGGCAGCTGGAAACTGCTGCCTACCGTCTCTACAATAACTATAACTTTCCTCAGGACTTTGCAAAAAAAATTTGCCTTACAATTAACCATCAAATCTTCATGTAGGAGAAGGCATAAAGGTTTGCGCTTCTCCTCTACTGGATCGGCACCTGAGGGGATGGCAGTCACAAAGCCTTCCCCACAGTTGGCAGCTGGAAACTGCTGCCTACCGTCTCTACAATAACTATAACTTTCCTCAGGACTTTGCAAAAAAAATTTGCCTTACAATTAACCATCAAATCTTCATGTAGGAGAAGGCATAAAGGTTTGCGCTTCTCCTCTACTGGACGGCACTTGAGGGGATGGCAGTCATAAAGCATTCCCCTCAATTGGCAGCTGGAAACTGCTGCCTACCGCCTCTACAATAACTGTAACTTTCCTCAGGACTTTGAAAAAGAATTTGACTTACAATTAACCATCAAATTTTCGTGCGGGAGAAGGCATAGAGATTTGCGCTTCTCCTCTACTTGACGGCACTTGAGGGGGTGGCAGTCACAAAGCCTTCCCCTCAGTTGGCAGCTGGAAATTGCTGCCTACTGCCTCTACAATAACTGTAACTTTCATCAGGACTTTGCAAAAAGAATTTGGCTTACAATTAACCATTAAATTTTCGTGCGGGAGAAGGCATAGAGATTTGCGCTTCTCCTCTACTGGATCGGCACCTGAGGGGATGGCAGTCACAAAGCCTTCCCCACAGTTGGCAGCTGGAAACTGCTGCCTACCGTCTCTACAATAACTATAACTTTCCTCAGGACTTTGCAAAAAAAATTTGCCTTACAATTAACCATCAAATCTTCATGTAGGAGAAGGCATAAAGGTTTGCGCTTCTCCTCTACTGGACGGCACTTGAGGGGATGGCAGTCATAAAGCATTCCCCTCAATTGGCAGCTGGAAACTGCTGCCTACCGCCTCTACAATAACTGTGACTTTCCTCAGGACTTTGAAAAAGAATTTGACTTACAATTTACCATTAAATCTTCATTTGGGAGAAGGCATAGAGGTTTGCGCTTCTCCTCTACTGGACGGCACTTGAGGGGATGGCAGTCATAAAGCCTTCCCCTCAGTTGGCAGCTGGAAAGTGCTGCCTACCGCCTCTACAATAACTGTAACTTTCCTCAGAACTTTGCAAAAAGAATTTGACTTACAATTAACCACCAAATTTTCGTGCGGGAGAAGGCATAGAGATTTGCGCTTCTCCTCTACTTGACGGCACTTGAGGGGGTGGCAGTCACAAAGCCTTCCCCTCAGTTGGCAGCTGGAAATTGCTGCCTACTGCCTCTACAATAACTGTAACTTTCCTCAGGACTTTGCAAAAAGAATTTGGCTTACAATTAACCATTAAATTTTCGTGCGGGAGAAGGCATAGAGATTTGCGCTTCTCCTCTACTGGATCGGCACCTGAGGGGATGGCAGTCACAAAGCCTTCCCCACAGTTGGCAGCTGGAAACTGCTGCCTACCGTCTCTACAATAACTATAACTTTCCTCAGGACTTTGCAAAAAAAATTTGCCTTACAATTAACCATCAAATCTTCATGTAGGAAAAGGCATAAAGGTTTGCGCTTCTCCTCTACTGAACGGCATTTGAGGGGATGGCAGTCATAGAGCATTCCCCTCAGTTGGCAGCTGGAAACTGCTGCCTACCGTCTCTACAATAACTGTGACTTTCCTCAGGACTTTGAAAAAGAATTTGACTTACAATTTACCATTAAATCTTCATTTGGGAGAAGGCATAGAGGTTTGCGCTTCTCCTCTACTGGACCGGCACCTGAGGGGATGGCAGTCACAAAGCCTTCCCCTCAGTTTGCAGCTGGAAACTGCTGCCTACCGTCTCTACAATAACTGTAACTTTCCTCAGGACTTGCAAAAAAATTTGCCTTACAATTAACCATCAAATCTTCATGTAGGAGAAGGCATAAAGGTTTGCGCTTCTCCTCTACTGAACGGCATTTGAGGGGGTGGCAGTCACAAAGCCTTCCCCTCAGTTGGCAGCTGGAAATTGCTGCCTACTGCCTCTACAATAACTGTAACTTTCCTCAGGACTTGCAAAAAAATTTGCCTTACAATTAACCATCAAATTTTCGTGCGGGAGAAGGCATAGAGATTTGCGCTTCTCCTCTACTGAACGGCATTTGAGGGGGTGGCAGTCACAAAGCCTTCCCCTCAGTTGGCAGCTGGAAATTGCTGCCTACTGCCTCTACAATAACTGTGACTTTCCTCAGGACTTTGAAAAAGAATTTGACTTACAATTTACCATTAAATCTTCATTTGGGAGAAGGCATAGAGGTTTGCGCTTCTCCTCTACTGGACGGCACTTGAGGGGATGGCAGTCACAAAGCCTTCCCCTCAGTTGGCAGCTGGAAAGTGCTGCCTACGCCTCTACAATAACTGTAACTTTCCTCAGAACTTTGCAAAAAGAATTTGACTTACAATTAACCATCAAATTTTCGTGCGGGAGAAGGCATAGAGATTTGCGCTTCTCCTCTACTGGACGGCACTTGAGGGGATGGCAGTCACAAAGCCTTCCCCTTAGTTGGCAGCTGGAAACTGCTGTCTGCCGTCTCTACAATGACTGTAACTTTCCTCAGGACTTGCAAAAAAATTTGGCTTACAATTAACCATAAAATCTTCATGTAGGAGAAGGCATAGAGGTTTGCGCTTCTCCTCTACTGGACGGCACTTGAGGGGATGGCAGTCACAAAGCCTTCCCCTCAGTTGGCAGCTGGAAAGTGCTGCCTACGCCTCTACAATAACTGTAACTTTCCTCAGAACTTTGCAAAAAGAATTTGACTTACAATTAACCATCAAATTTTCGTGCGGGAGAAGGCATAGAGATTTGCGCTTCTCCTCTACTGGACGGCACTTGAGGGGATGGCAGTCATAAAGCCTTCCCCTCAGTTGGCAGCTGGAAAGTGCTGCCTACCGCCTCTACAATAACTGTAACTTTCCTCAGGACTTGCAAAAAAATTTGCCTTACAATTAACCATCAAATCTTCATGTAGGAGAAGGCATAAAGGTTTGCGCTTCTCCTCTACTGAACGGCATTTGAGGGGGTGGCAGTCACAAAGCCTTCCCCTCAGTTGGCAGCTGGAAATTGCTGCCTACTGCCTCTACAATAACTGTGACTTTCCTCAGGACTTGCAAAAAAATTTGCCTTACAATTAACCATCAAATCTTCATGTAGGAGAAGGCATAAAGGTTTGCGCTTCTCCTCTACTGAACGGCATTTGAGGGGGTGGCAGTCACAAAGCCTTCCCCTCAGTTGGCAGCTGGAAATTGCTGCCTACTGCCTCTACAATAACTGTGACTTTCCTCAGGACTTTGAAAAAGAATTTGACTTACAATTTACCATTAAATCTTCATTTGGGAGAAGGCATAGAGGTTTGCGCTTCTCCTCTACTGGACCGGCACCTGAGGGGATGGCAGTCACAAAGCCTTCCCCTCAGTTTGCAGCTGGAAACTGCTGCCTACCGTCTCTACAATATGTAACTTTCCTCAGGACTTGCAAAAAAATTTGCCTTACAATTAACCATCAAATCTTCATGTAGGAGAAGGCATAGAGGTTTGCGCTTCTCCTTTACTGGACGGCACTTGAGGGGATGGCAGTCACAAAGCCTTCCCCTCAGTTGGCAGCTGGAAAGTGCTGCCTACGCCTCTACAATAACTGTAACTTTCCTCAGAACTTTGCAAAAAGAATTTGACTTACAATTAACCATCAAATTTTCGTGCGGGAGAAGGCATAGAGATTTGCGCTTCTCCTCTACTGGACGGCACTTGAGGGGATGGCAGTCACAAAGCCTTCCCCTTAGTTGGCAGCTGGAAACTGCTGTCTGCCGTCTCTACAATGACTGTAACTTTCCTCAGGACTTGCAAAAAAATTTGGCTTACAATTAACCATAAAATCTTCATGTAGGAGAAGGCATAGAGGTTTGCGCTTCTCCTCTACTGGACGGCACTTGAGGGGATGGCAGTCACAAAGCCTTCCCCTCAGTTGGCAGCTGGAAAGTGCTGCCTACGCCTCTACAATAACTGTAACTTTCCTCAGAACTTTGCAAAAAGAATTTGACTTACAATTAACCATCAAATTTTCGTGCGGGAGAAGGCATAGAGATTTGCGCTTCTCCTCTACTGGACGGCACTTGAGGGGATGGCAGTCATAAAGCCTTCCCCTCAGTTGGCAGCTGGAAAGTGCTGCCTACCGCCTCTACAATAACTGTAACTTTCCTCAGAACTTTGCAAAAAGAATTTGACTTACAATTAACCATCAAATCTTCATGTAGGAGAAGGCATAGAGATTTGCGCTTCTCCTCTACTGGACCGGCACCTGAGGGGATGGCAGTCACAAAGCCTTCCCCTCAGTTGGCAGCTGGAAACTGCTGCCTACTGCCTCTACAATAACTATAACTTTCCTCAGGACTTTGCAAAAAATTTGGCTTACAATTAACCATCAAATCTTCATGTAGGAGAAGGCATAAAGGTTTGCGTTTCTCCTCTACTGAACGGCATTTGAGGGGATGGCAGTCATAAAGCATTCCCCTCAGTTGGCAGTTGGAAACTGCTGCCTACCGTCTCTACAATAACTGTGACCTTCCTCAGGACTTTGAAAAAGAATTTGACTTACAATTAACCATCAAATCTTCATGTAGGGGAAGGCATAAAGGTTTGCGCTTTTCCTCTACTGGACGGCACTTGAGGGGATGGCAGTCATAAAGCCTTCCCCTCAGTTGGCAGCTGGAAACTGCTGCCTACCGCCTCTACAATAACTATAACTTTCCTCAGGACTTTGCAAAAAAAATTTGCCTTACAATTAACCATCAAATCTTCATGTAGGAGAAGGCATAAAGGTTTGCGCTTCTCCTCTACTGGACGGCACTTGAGGGGATGGCAGTCATAAAGCATTCCCCTCAATTGGCAGCTGGAAACTGCTGCCTACCGCCTCTACAATAACTGTGACTTTCCTCAGGACTTTGAAAAAGAATTTGACTTACAATTAACCATCAAATCTTCATATAGGGGAAGGCATAAAGGTTTGCGCTTTTCCTCTACTGGACGGCACTTGAGGGGATGGCAGTCATAAAGCCTTCCCCTCAGTTGGCAGCTGGAAACTGCTGCCTACCGCCTCTACAATAACTATAACTTTCCTCAGGACTTTGAAAAAGAATTTGACTTACAATTAACCATCAAATCTTCATGTAGGGGAAGGCATAAAGGTTTGCGCTTTTCCTCTACTGGACGGCACTTGAGGGGATGGCAGTCATAAAGCATTCCCCTCAATTGGCAGCTGGAAACTGCTGCCTACCGTCTCTACAATAACTGTGACTTTCCTCAGGACTTTGAAAAAGAATTTGACTTACAATTTACCATTAAATCTTCATTTGGGAGAAGGCATAGAGGTTTGCGCTTCTCCTCTACTGGACGGCACTTGAGGGGATGGCAGTCATAAAGCCTTCCCCTCAGTTGGCAGCTGGAAAGTGCTGCCTACCGCCTCTACAATAACTGTAACTTTCCTCAGAACTTTGCAAAAAGAATTTGACTTACAATTAACCATTAAATTTTCGTGCGGGAGAAGGCATAGAGATTTGCGCTTCTCCTCTACTGGATCGGCACCTGAGGGGATGGCAGTCACAAAGCCTTCCCCACAGTTGGCAGCTGGAAACTGCTGCCTACCGTCTCTACAATAACTATAACTTTCCTCAGGACTTTGCAAAAAAAATTTGCCTTACAATTAACCATTAAATTTTCGTGCGGGAGAAGGCATAGAGATTTGCGCTTCTCCTCTACTTGACGGCACTTGAGGGGGTGGCAGTCACAAAGCCTTCCCCTCAGTTGGCAGCTGGAAATTGCTGCCTACTGCCTCTACAATAACTGTAACTTTCCTCAGGACTTTGCAAAAAGAATTTGGCTTACAATTAACCATTAAATTTTCGTGCGGGAGAAGGCATAGAGATTTGCGCTTCTCCTCTACTGGATCGGCACCTGAGGGGATGGCAGTCACAAAGCCTTCCCCACAGTTGGCAGCTGGAAACTGCTGCCTACCGTCTCTACAATAACTATAACTTTCCTCAGGACTTTGCAAAAAAAATTTGCCTTACAATTAACCATCAAATCTTCATGTAGGAGAAGGCATAAAGGTTTGCGCTTCTCCTCTACTGAACGGCATTTGAGGGGATGGCAGTCATAGAGCATTCCCCTCAGTTGGCAGCTGGAAACTGCTGCCTACCGTCTCTACAATAACTGTGACTTTCCTCAGGACTTTGAAAAAGAATTTGACTTACAATTTACCATTAAATCTTCATTTGAGAGAAGGCATAGAGGTTTGCGCTTCTCCTCTACTGGACCGGCACCTGAGGGGATGGTAGTCACAAAGCCTTCCCCTCAGTTTGCAGCTGGAAACTGCTGCCTACCGTCTCTACAATAACTGTAACTTTCCTCAGGACTTGCAAAAAAATTTGCCTTACAATTAACCATCAAATCTTCATGTAGGAGAAGGCATAAAGGTTTGCGCTTCTCCTCTACTGAACGGCATTTGAGGGGGTGGCAGTCACAAAGCCTTCCCCTCAGTTGGCAGCTGGAAATTGCTGCCTACTGCCTCTACAATAACTGTGACTTTCCTCAGGACTTTGAAAAAGAATTTGACTTACAATTTACCATTAAATCTTCATTTGGGAGAAGGCATAGAGGTTTGCGCTTCTCCTCTACTGGACCGGCACCTGAGGGGATGGCAGTCACAAAGCCTTCCCCTCAGTTGGGAGCTGGAAACTGCTGCCTACTGCCTCTACAATAACTATAACTTTCCTCAGGACTTTGCAAAAAATTTGGCTTACAATTAACCATCAAATCTTCATGTAGGAGAAGGCATAAAGGTTTGCGTTTCTCCTCTACTGAACGGCATTTGAGGGGATGGCAGTCATAAAGCATTCCCCTCAGTTGGCAGTTGGAAACTGCTGCCTACCGTCTCTACAATAACTGTGACCTTCCTCAGGACTTTGAAAAAGAATTTGACTTACAATTAACCATCAAATCTTCATGTAGGGGAAGGCATAAAGGTTTGCGCTTTTCCTCTACTGGACGGCACTTGAGGGGATGGCAGTCATAAAGCCTTCCCCTCAGTTGGCAGCTGGAAACTGCTGCCTACCGCCTCTACAATAACTATAACTTTCCTCAGGACTTTGCAAAAAAAATTTGCCTTACAATTAACCATCAAATCTTCATGTAGGAGAAGGCATAAAGGTTTGCGCTTCTCCTCTACTGGACGGCACTTGAGGGGATGGCAGTCATAAAGCATTCCCCTCAATTGGCAGCTGGAAACTGCTGCCTACCGCCTCTACAATAACTGTGACTTTCCTCAGGACTTTGAAAAAGAATTTGACTTACAATTAACCATCAAATCTTCAGATAGGGGAAGGCATAAAGGTTTGCGCTTTTCCTCTACTGGACGGCACTTGAGGGGATGGCAGTCATAAAGCCTTCCCCTCAGTTGGCAGCTGGAAACTGCTGCCTACCGCCTCTACAATAACTATAACTTTCCTCAGGACTTTGAAAAAGAATTTGACTTACAATTAACCATCAAATCTTCATGTAGGGGAAGGCAAAAGGTTTGCGCTTTTCCTCTACTGGACGGCACTTGAGGGGATGGCAATCATAAAGCATTCCCCTCAATTGGCAGCTGGAAACTGCTGCCTACCGTCTCTACAATAACTGTGACTTTCCTCAGGACTTTGAAAAAGAATTTGACTTACAATTTACCATTAAATCTTCATTTGGGAGAAGGCATAGAGGTTTGCGCTTCTCCTCTACTGGACGGCACTTGAGGGGATGGCAGTCATAAAGCCTTCCCCTCAGTTGGCAGCTGGAAAGTGCTGCCTACCGCCTCTACAATAACTGTAACTTTCCTCAGAACTTTGCAAAAAGAATTTGACTTACAATTAACCATCAAATTTTCGTGCGGGAGAAGGCATAGAGATTTGCGCTTCTCCTCTACTTGACGGCACTTGAGGGGGTGGCAGTCACAAAGCCTTCCCCTCAGTTGGCAGCTGGAAATTGCTGCCTACTGCCTCTACAATAACTGTAACTTTCCTCAGGACTTTGCAAAAAGAATTTGGCTTACAATTAACCATTAAATTTTCGTGCGGGAGAAGGCATAGAGATTTGCGCTTCTCCTCTACTGGATCGGCACCTGAGGGGATGGCAGTCACAAAGCCTTCCCCACAGTTGGCAGCTGGAAACTGCTGCCTACCGTCTCTACAATAACTATAACTTTCCTCAGGACTTTGCAAAAAAAATTTGCCTTACAATTAACCATCAAATCTTCATGTAGGAGAAGGCATAAAGGTTTGCGCTTCTCCTCTACTGAACGGCATTTGAGGGGATGGCAGTCATAGAGCATTCCCCTCAGTTGGCAGCTGGAAACTGCTGCCTACCGTCTCTACAATAACTGTGACTTTCCTCAGGACTTTGAAAAAGAATTTGACTTACAATTTACCATTAAATCTTCATTTGAGAGAAGGCATAGAGGTTTGCGCTTCTCCTCTACTGGACCGGCACCTGAGGGGATGGTAGTCACAAAGCCTTCCCCTCAGTTTGCAGCTGGAAACTGCTGCCTACCGTCTCTACAATAACTGTAACTTTCCTCAGGACTTGCAAAAAAATTTGCCTTACAATTAACCATCAAATCTTCATGTAGGAGAAGGCATAAAGGTTTGCGCTTCTCCTCTACTGAACGGCATTTGAGGGGGTGGCAGTCACAAAGCCTTCCCCTCAGTTGGCAGCTGGAAATTGCTGCCTACTGCCTCTACAATAACTGTGACTTTCCTCAGGACTTTGAAAAAGAATTTGACTTACAATTTACCATTAAATCTTCATTTGGGAGAAGGCATAGAGGTTTGCGCTTCTCCTCTACTGGACCGGCACCTGAGGGGATGGCAGTCACAAAGCCTTCCCCTCAGTTTGCAGCTGGAAACTGCTGCCTACCGTCTCTACAATAACTGTAACTTTCCTCAGGACTTGCAAAAAAATTTGCCTTACAATTAACCATCAAATCTTCATGTAGGAGAAGGCATAGAGGTTTGCGCTTCTCCTCTACTGGACGGCACTTGAGGGGATGGCAGTCACAAAGCCTTCCCCTCAGTTGGCAGCTGGAAAGTGCTGCCTACGCCTCTACAATAACTGTAACTTTCCTCAGAACTTTGCAAAAAGAATTTGACTTACAATTAACCATCAAATTTTCGTGCGGGAGAAGGCATAGAGATTTGCGCTTCTCCTCTACTGGACGGCACTTGAGGGGATGGCAGTCATAAAGCCTTCCCCTCAGTTGGCAGCTGGAAATTGCTGCCTACTGCCTCTACAATAACTGTGACTTTCCTCAGGACTTTGAAAAAGAATTTGACTTACAATTTACCATTAAATCTTCATTTGGGAGAAGGCATAGAGGTTTGCGCTTCTCCTCTACTGGACCGGCACCTGAGGGGATGGCAGTCACAAAGCCTTCCCCTCAGTTTGCAGCTGGAAACTGCTGCCTACCGTCTCTACAATGACTGTAACTTTCCTCAGGACTTGCAAAAAAATTTGCCTTACAATTAACCATCAAATCTTCATGTAGGAGAAGGCATAGAGGTTTGCGCTTCTCCTCTACTGGACGGCACTTGAGGGGATGGCAGTCACAAAGCCTTCCCCTCAGTTGGCAGCTGGAAAGTGCTGCCTACGCCTCTACAATAACTGTAACTTTCCTCAGAACTTTGCAAAAAGAATTTGACTTACAATTAACCATCAAATTTTCGTGCGGGAGAAGGCATAGAGATTTGCGCTTCTCCTCTACTGGACGGCACTTGAGGGGATGGCAGTCACAAAGCCTTCCCCTTAGTTGGCAGCTGGAAACTGCTGTCTGCCGTCTCTACAATGACTGTAACTTTCCTCAGGACTTGCAAAAAAATTTGGCTTACAATTAACCATAAAATCTTCATGTAGGAGAAGGCATAGAGGTTTGCGCTTCTCCTCTACTGGACGGCACTTGAGGGGATGGCAGTCACAAAGCCTTCCCCTCAGTTGGCAGCTGGAAAGTGCTGCCTACGCCTCTACAATAACTGTAACTTTCCTCAGAACTTTGCAAAAAGAATTTGACTTACAATTAACCATCAAATTTTCGTGCGGGAGAAGGCATAGAGATTTGCGCTTCTCCTCTACTGGACGGCACTTGAGGGGATGGCAGTCATAAAGCCTTCCCCTCAGTTGGCAGCTGGAAAGTGCTGCCTACCGCCTCTACAATAACTGTAACTTTCCTCAGAACTTTGCAAAAAGAATTTGACTTACCATTAACCATCAAATTTTCGTGCGGGAGAAGGCATAGAGATTTGCGCTTCTCCTCTACTGGACGGCACTTGAGGGGGTGGCAGTCACAAAGCCTTCCCCTCAGTTGGCAGCTGGAAATTGCTGCCTACTGCCTCTACAATAACTGTAACTTTCCTCAGAACTTTGCAAAAAGAACTTGACTTACAATTAACCATTAAATTTTCGTACGGGAGAAGGCATAGAGATTTGCGCTTCTCCTCTATTGGACGGCACTTGAGAAAATGGCAGTCACAAAGCCTTCCCCTCAGTTGGCAGCTGGAAATTGCTGCCTACTGCCTCTACAATAAGTATAACTTTCCTCAGGACTTTGCAAAAAAAATTTGCCTTACAATTAACCATCAAATCTTCATGTAGGAGAAGGCATAAAGGTTTGCGCTTCTCCTCTACTGAACGGCATTTGAGGGGATGGCAGTCACAAAGCCTTCCCCACAGTTGGCACCTGGAAACTGCTGCCTACCGTCTCTACAATAACTATAACTTTCCTCAGGACTTTGCAAAAAAAATTTGCCTTACAATTAACCATCAAATCTTCATGTAGGAGAAGGCATAAAGGTTTGCGCTTCTCCTCTACTGAACGGCATTTGAGGGGATGGCAGTCATAGAGCATTCCCCTCAGTTGGCAGCTGGAAACTGCTGCCTACCGTCTCTACAATAACTGTGACTTTCCTCAGGACTTTGAAAAAGAATTTGACTTACAATTTACCATTAAATCTTCATTTGGGAGAAGGCATAGAGGTTTGCGCTTCTCCTCTACTGGACCGGCACCTGAGGGGATGGCAGTCACAAAGCCTTCCCCTCAGTTTGCAGCTGGAAACTGCTGCCTACCGTCTCTATAATAACTGTAACTTTCCTCAGGAATTGCAAAAAAATTTGCCTTACAATTAACCATCAAATCTTCATGTAGGAGAAGGCATAAAGGTTTGCGCTTCTCCTCTACTGAACGGCATTTGAGGGGGTGGCAGTCACAAAGCCTTCCCCTCAGTTGGCAGCTGGAAATTGCTGCCTACTGCCTCTACAATAACTGTGACTTTCCTCAGGACTTTGAAAAAGAATTTGACTTACAATTTACCATTAAATCTTCATTTGGGAGAAGGCATAGAGGTTTGCGCTTCTCCTCTACTGGACCGGCACCTGAGGGGATGGCAGTCACAAAGCCTTCCCCTCAGTTTGCAGCTGGAAACTGCTGCCTACCGTCTCTATAATAACTGTAACTTTCCTCAGGAATTGCAAAAAAATTTGCCTTACAATTAACCATCAAATCTTCATGTAGGAGAAGGCATAAAGGTTTGCGCTTCTCCTCTACTGAACGGCATTTGAGGGGGTGGCAGTCACAAAGCCTTCCCCTCAGTTGGCAGCTGGAAATTGCTGCCTACTGCCTCTGCAATAACTGTGACTTTCCTCAAGACTTTGAAAAAGAATTTGACTTACAATTTACCATTAAATCTTCATTTGGGAGAAGGCATAGAGGTTTGCGCTTCTCCTCTACTGGACGGCACTTGAGGGGATGGCAGTCACAAAGCCTTCCCCTTAGTTGGCAGCTGGAAACTGCTGTCTGCCGTCTCTACAATAACTGTAACTTTCCTCAGGACTTGCAAAAAAATTTGGCTTACAATTAACCATAAAATCTTCATGTAGGAGAAGGCATAGAGGTTTGCGCTTCTCCTCTACTGGATCGGCACCTGAGGGGATGGCAGTCACAAAGCCTTCCCCACAGTTGGCAGCTGGAAACTGCTGCCTACCGTCTCTACAATAACTATAACTTTCCTCAGGACTTTGCAAAAAAA
Organism: Cylicocyclus nassatus; assembly: GCA_958299035.1. NCBI lineage: Eukaryota > Metazoa > Nematoda > Chromadorea > Rhabditida > Strongylidae > Cylicocyclus > Cylicocyclus nassatus. The sequence goes on along the minus strand of CATQJL010000305.1, from coordinate 70,488,574 downwards.
ATTTGCCTTACAATTAACCATCAAATTTTCGTGCGGGAGAAGGCATAGAGATTTGCGCTTCTCCTCTACTGGACGGCACTTGAGGGGATGGCAGTCACAAAGCCTTCCCCTTAGTTGGCAGCTGGAAACTGCTGTCTGCCGTCTCTACAATGACTGTAACTTTCCTCAGGACTTGCAAAAAAATTTGGCTTACAATTAACCATAAAATCTTCATGTAGGAGAAGGCATAGAGGTTTGCGCTTCTCCTCTACTGGACGGCACTTGAGGGGATGGCAGTCACAAAGCCTTCCCCTCAGTTGGCAGCTGGAAAGTGCTGCCTACGCCTCTACAATAACTGTAACTTTCCTCAGAACTTTGCAAAAAGAATTTGACTTACAATTAACCATCAAATTTTCGTGCGGGAGAAGGCATAGAGATTTGCGCTTCTCCTCTACTGGACGGCACTTGAGGGGATGGCAGTCATAAAGCCTTCCCCTCAGTTGGCAGCTGGAAAGTGCTGCCTACCGCCTCTACAATAACTGTAACTTTCCTCAGAACTTTGCAAAAAGAATTTGACTTACCATTAACCATCAAATTTTCGTGCGGGAGAAGGCATAGAGATTTGCGCTTCTCCTCTACTGGACGGCACTTGAGGGGGTGGCAGTCACAAAGCCTTCCCCTCAGTTGGCAGCTGGAAATTGCTGCCTACTGCCTCTACAATAACTGTAACTTTCCTCAGAACTTTGCAAAAAGAACTTGACTTACAATTAACCATTAAATTTTCGTACGGGAGAAGGCATAGAGATTTGCGCTTCTCCTCTATTGGACGGCACTTGAGAAAATGGCAGTCACAAAGCCTTCCCCTCAGTTGGCAGCTGGAAATTGCTGCCTACTGCCTCTACAATAAGTATAACTTTCCTCAGGACTTTGCAAAAAAAATTTGCCTTACAATTAACCATCAAATCTTCATGTAGGAGAAGGCATAAAGGTTTGCGCTTCTCCTCTACTGAACGGCATTTGAGGGGATGGCAGTCACAAAGCCTTCCCCACAGTTGGCACCTGGAAACTGCTGCCTACCGTCTCTACAATAACTATAACTTTCCTCAGGACTTTGCAAAAAAAATTTGCCTTACAATTAACCATCAAATCTTCATGTAGGAGAAGGCATAAAGGTTTGCGCTTCTCCTCTACTGAACGGCATTTGAGGGGATGGCAGTCATAGAGCATTCCCCTCAGTTGGCAGCTGGAAACTGCTGCCTACCGTCTCTACAATAACTGTGACTTTCCTCAGGACTTTGAAAAAGAATTTGACTTACAATTTACCATTAAATCTTCATTTGGGAGAAGGCATAGAGGTTTGCGCTTCTCCTCTACTGGACCGGCACCTGAGGGGATGGCAGTCACAAAGCCTTCCCCTCAGTTTGCAGCTGGAAACTGCTGCCTACCGTCTCTATAATAACTGTAACTTTCCTCAGGAATTGCAAAAAAATTTGCCTTACAATTAACCATCAAATCTTCATGTAGGAGAAGGCATAAAGGTTTGCGCTTCTCCTCTACTGAACGGCATTTGAGGGGGTGGCAGTCACAAAGCCTTCCCCTCAGTTGGCAGCTGGAAATTGCTGCCTACTGCCTCTACAATAACTGTGACTTTCCTCAGGACTTTGAAAAAGAATTTGACTTACAATTTACCATTAAATCTTCATTTGGGAGAAGGCATAGAGGTTTGCGCTTCTCCTCTACTGGACCGGCACCTGAGGGGATGGCAGTCACAAAGCCTTCCCCTCAGTTTGCAGCTGGAAACTGCTGCCTACCGTCTCTATAATAACTGTAACTTTCCTCAGGAATTGCAAAAAAATTTGCCTTACAATTAACCATCAAATCTTCATGTAGGAGAAGGCATAAAGGTTTGCGCTTCTCCTCTACTGAACGGCATTTGAGGGGGTGGCAGTCACAAAGCCTTCCCCTCAGTTGGCAGCTGGAAATTGCTGCCTACTGCCTCTGCAATAACTGTGACTTTCCTCAAGACTTTGAAAAAGAATTTGACTTACAATTTACCATTAAATCTTCATTTGGGAGAAGGCATAGAGGTTTGCGCTTCTCCTCTACTGGACGGCACTTGAGGGGATGGCAGTCACAAAGCCTTCCCCTTAGTTGGCAGCTGGAAACTGCTGTCTGCCGTCTCTACAATAACTGTAACTTTCCTCAGGACTTGCAAAAAAATTTGGCTTACAATTAACCATAAAATCTTCATGTAGGAGAAGGCATAGAGGTTTGCGCTTCTCCTCTACTGGATCGGCACCTGAGGGGATGGCAGTCACAAAGCCTTCCCCACAGTTGGCAGCTGGAAACTGCTGCCTACCGTCTCTACAATAACTATAACTTTCCTCAGGACTTTGCAAAAAAAATTTGCCTTACAATTAACCATCAAATCTTCATGTAGGAGAAGGCATAAAGGTTTGCGCTTCTCCTCTACTGAACGGCATTTGAGGGGATGGCAGTCATAGAGCATTCCCCTCAGTTGGCAGCTGGAAACTGCTGCCTACTGTCTCTACAATAACTGTGACTTTCCTCAGGGCTTTGAAAAAGAATTTGACTTACAATTTACCATTAAATCTTCATTTGGGAGAAGGCATAGAAGTTTGCGCTTCTCCTCTATTGGGCGGCACTTGAGGGGATGGCAGTCACAAAGCCTTCCCCTCAGTTGGCAGCTGGAAAGTGCTGCCTACGCCTCTACAATAACTGTAACTTTCCTCAGAACTTTGCAAAAATAATTTGACTTACAATTAACCATCAAATTTTCGTGCGGGAGAAGGCATAGAGATTTGCGCTTCTCCTCTACTGGACGGCACTTGAGGGGATGGCAGTCATAAAGCCTTCCCCTCAGTTGGCAGCTGGAAAGTGCTGCCTACCGCCTCTACAATAACTGTAACTTTCCTCAGAACTTTGCAAAAAGAATTTGACTTACAATTAACCATCAAATTTTCGTGCGGGAGAAGGCATAGAGATTTGCGCTTCTCCTCTACTGGACGGCACTTGAGGGGATGGCAGTCATAAAGCCTTCCCCTCAGTTGGCAGCTGGAAAGTGCTGCCTACCGCCTCTACAATAACTGTAACTTTCCTCAGAACTTTGCAAAAAGAATTTGACTTACAATTAACCATCAAATTTTCGTGCGGGAGAAGGCATAGAGATTTGCGCTTCTCCTCTACTGGACGGCACTTGAGGGGGTGGCAGTCACAAAGCCTTCCCCTCAGTTGGCAGCTGGAAATTGCTGCCTACTGCCTCTACAATAACTGTAACTTTCCTCAGAACTTTGCAAAAAGAACTTGACTTACAATTAACCATTAAATTTTCGTACGGGAGAAGGCATAGAGATTTGCGCTTCTCCTCTACTGGACGGCACTTGAGAAAATGGCAGTCACAAAGCCTTCCCCTCAGTTGGCAGCTGGAAATTGCTGCCTACTGCCTCTACAATAAGTATAACTTTCCTCAGGACTTTGCAAAAAAAATTTGCCTTACAATTAACCATCAAATCTTCATGTAGGAGAAGGCATAAAGGTTTGCGCTTCTCCTCTACTGAACGGCATTTGAGGGGATGGCAGTCACAAAGCCTTCCCCACAGTTGGCACCTGGAAACTGCTGCCTACCGTCTCTACAATAACTATAACTTTCCTCAGGACTTTGCAAAAAAAATTTGCCTTACAATTAACCATCAAATCTTCATGTAGGAGAAGGCATAAAGGTTTGCGCTTCTCCTCTACTGAACGGCATTTGAGGGGATGGCAGTCACAAAGCCTTCCCCACAGTTGGCAGCTGGAAACTGCTGCCTACCGTCTCTACAATAACTATAACTTTCCTCAGGACTTTGCAAAAAAAATTTGCCTTACAATTAACCATCAAATCTTCATGTAGGAGAAGGCATAAAGGTTTGCGCTTCTCCTCTACTGAACGGCATTTGAGGGGATGGCAGTCATAGAGCATTCCCCTCAGTTGGCAGCTGGAAACTGCTGCCTACCGTCTCTACAATAACTGTGACTTTCCTCAGGACTTTGAAAAAGAATTTGACTTACAATTTACCATTAAATCTTCATTTGGGAGAAGGCATAGAGGTTTGCGCTTCTCCTCTACTGGACCGGCACCTGAGGGGATGGCAGTCACAAAGCCTTCCCCTCAGTTTGCAGCTGGAAACTGCTGCCTACCGTCTCTACAATAACTGTAACTTTCCTCAGGACTTGCAAAAAAATTTGCCTTACAATTAACCATCAAATCTTCATGTAGGAGAAGGCATAAAGGTTTGCGCTTCTCCTCTACTGAACGGCATTTGAGGGGGTGGCAGTCACAAAGCCTTCCCCTCAGTTGGCAGCTGGAAATTGCTGCCTACTGCCTCTACAATAACTGTGACTTTCCTCAGGACTTTGAAAAAGAATTTGACTTACAATTTACCATTAAATCTTCATTTGGGAGAAGACATAGAGGTTTGCGCTTCTCCTCTACTGGACGGCACTTGAGGGGATGGCAGTCACAAAGCCTTCCCCTTAGTTGGCAGCTGGAAACTGCTGTCTGCCTTCTCTACAATAACTGTAACTTTCCTCAGGACTTGCAAAAAAATTTGGCTTACAATTAACCATAAAATCTTCATGTAGGAGAAGGCATAGAGGTTTGCGCTTCTCCTCTACTGGATCGGCACCTGAGGGGATGGCAGTCACAAAGCCTTTCCCACAGTTGGCAGCTGGAAACTGCTGCCTACCGTCTCTACAATAACTATAACTTTCCTCAGGACTTGCAAAAAAATTTGGCTTACAATTAACCATAAAATCTTCATGTAGGAGAAGGCATAGAGGTTTGCGCTTCTCCTCTACTGGATCGGCACCTGAGGGGATGGCAGTCACAAAGCCTTCCCCTTAGTTGGCAGCTGGAAACTGCTGTCTGCCTTCTCTACAATAACTGTAACTTTCCTCAGGACTTGCAAAAAAATTTGGCTTACAATTAACCATAAAATCTTCATTTGGGAGAAGACATAGAGGTTTGCGCTTCTCCTCTACTGGACGGCACTTGAGAAAATGGCAGTCACAAAGCCTTCCCCTCAGTTTGCAGCTGGAAACTGCTGCCTACCGTCTCTACAATAACTGTAACTTTCCTCAGGACTTTGCAAAAAGAATTTGACTTACAATTAACCATTAAATTTTCGTGCGGGAGAAGGCATAGAGATTTGCGCTTCTCCTCTACTGGACGGCATTTGAGAAAATGGCAGTCACAAAGCCTTCCCCTTAGTTGGCAGCTGGAAACTGCTGCCTGCCGTCTCTACAATAACTGTAACTTTCCTCAGAACTTTGCAAAAAGAATTTGACTTACAATTAACCATCAAATTTTCGTGCGGGAGAAGGCATAGAGATTTGCGCTTCTCCTCTACTGGACGGCACTTGAGGGGGTGGCAGTCACAAAGCCTTCCCCTCAGTTGGCAGCTGGAAATTGCTGCCTACTGCCTCTACAATAACTGTAACTTTCCTCAGAACTTTGCAAAAAGAACTTGACTTACAATTAACCATTAAATTTTCGTACGGGAGAAGGCATAGAGATTTGCGCTTCTCCTCTACTGGACGGCACTTGAGAAAATGGCAGTCACAAAGCCTTCCCCTCAGTTGGCAGCTGGAAATTGCTGCCTACTGCCTCTACAATAAGTATAACTTTCCTCAGGACTTTGCAAAAAAAATTTGCCTTACAATTAACCATCAAATCTTCATGTAGGAGAAGGCATAAAGGTTTGCGCTTCTCCTCTACTGAACGGCATTTGAGGGGATGGCAGTCACAAAGCCTTCCCCACAGTTGGCACCTGGAAACTGCTGCCTACCGTCTCTACAATAACTATAACTTTCCTCAGGACTTTGCAAAAAAAATTTGCCTTACAATTAACCATCAAATCTTCATGTAGGAGAAGGCATAAAGGTTTGCGCTTCTCCTCTACTGAACGGCATTTGAGGGGATGGCAGTCATAGAGCATTCCCCTCAGTTGGCAGCTGGAAACTGCTGCCTACCGTCTCTACAATAACTGTGACTTTCCTCAGGACTTTGAAAAAGAATTTGACTTACAATTTACCATTAAATCTTCATTTGGGAGAAGGCATAGAGGTTTGCGCTTCTCCTCTACTGGACCGGCACCTGAGGGGATGGCAGTCACAAAGCCTTCCCCTCAGTTTGCAGCTGGAAACTGCTGCCTACCGTCTCTATAATAACTGTAACTTTCCTCAGGACTTGCAAAAAAATTTGCCTTACAATTAACCATCAAATCTTCATGTAGGAGAAGGCATAAAGGTTTGCGCTTCTCCTCTACTGAACGGCATTTGAGGGGGTGACAGTCACAAAGCCTTCCCCTCAGTTGGCAGCTGGAAATTGCTGCCTACTGCCTCTACAATAACTGTGACTTTCCTCAGGACTTTGAAAAAGAATTTGACTTACAATTTACCATTAAATCTTCATTTGGGAGAAGGCATAGAGGTTTGCGCTTCTCCTCTACTGGACGGCACTTGAGGGGATGGCAGTCACAAAGCCTTCCCCTTAGTTGGCAGCTGGAAACTGCTGTCTGCCGTCTCTACAATAACTGTAACTTTCCTCAGGACTTGCAAAAAAATTTGGCTTACAATTAACCATAAAATCTTCATGTAGGAGAAGGCATAGAGGTTTGCGCTTCTCCTCTACTGGATCGGCACCTGAGGGGATGGCAGTCACAAAGCCTTCCCCACAGTTGGCAGCTGGAAACTGCTGCCTATCGTCTCTACAATAACTATAACTTTCCTCAGGGCTTTGAAAAAGAATTTGACTTACAATTTACCATTAAATCTTCATTTGGGAGAAGGCATAGAAGTTTGCGCTTCTCCTCTACTGGACGGCACTTGAGGGGATGGCAGTCACAAAGCCTTCCCCTCAGTTGGCAGCTGGAAAGTGCTGCCTACGCCTCTACAATAACTGTAACTTTCCTCAGAACTTTGCAAAAAGAATTTGACTTACAATTAACCATCAAATTTTCGTGCGGGAGAAGGCATAGAGATTTGCGCTTCTCCTCTACTGGACGGCACTTGAGGGGATGGCAGTCATAAAGCCTTCCCCTCAGTTGGCAGCTGGAAAGTGCTGCCTACCGCCTCTACAATAACTGTAACTTTCCTCAGAACTTTGCAAAAAGAATTTGACTTACAATTAACCATCAAATTTTCGTGCGGGAGAAGGCATAGAGATTTGCGCTTCTCCTCTACTGGACGGCACTTGAGGGGATGGCAGTCATAAAGCCTTCCCCTCAGTTGGCAGCTGGAAAGTGCTGCCTACCGCCTCTACAATAACTGTAACTTTCCTCAGAACTTTGCAAAAAGAACTTGACTTACAATTAACCATTAAATTTTCGTACGGGAGAAGGCATAGAGATTTGCGCTTCTCCTCTACTGGACGGCACTTGAGAAAATGGCAGTCACAAAGCCTTCCCCTTAGTTGGCAGCTGGAAATTGCTGCCTACTGCCTCTACAATAAGTATAACTTTCCTCAGGACTTTGCAAAAAAAATTTGCCTTACAATTAACCATCAAATCTTCATGTAGGAGAAGGCATAAAGGTTTGCGCTTCTCCTCTACTGAACGGCATTTGAGGGGATGGCAGTCATAGAGCATTCCCCTCAGTTGGCAGCTGGAAACTGCTGCCTACCGTCTCTACAATAACTGTGACTTTCCTCAGGACTTTGAAAAAGAATTTGACTTACAATTTACCATTAAATCTTCATTTGGGAGAAGGCATAGAGGTTTGCGCTTCTCCTCTACTGGACCGGCACCTGAGGGGATGGCAGTCACAAAGCCTTCCCCTCAGTTTGCAGCTGGAAACTGCTGCCTACCGTCTCTACAATAACTGTAACTTTCCTCAGGACTTGCAAAAAAATTTGCCTTACAATTAACCATCAAATCTTCATGTAGGAGAAGGCATAAAGGTTTGCGCTTCTCCTCTACTGAACGGCATTTAAGGGGGTGGCAGTCACAAAGCCTTCCCCTCAGTTGGCAGCTGGAAATTGCTGCCTACTGCCTCTACAATAACTGTGACTTTCCTCAGGACTTTGAAAAAGAATTTGACTTACAATTTACCATTAAATCTTCATTTGGGAGAAGACATAGAGGTTTGCGCTTCTCCTCTACTGGACGGCACTTGAGGGGATGGCAGTCACAAAGCCTTCCCCTTAGTTGGCAGCTGGAAACTGCTGTCTGCCGTCTCTACAATAACTGTAACTTTCCTCAGGACTTGCAAAAAAATTTGGCTTACAATTAACCATAAAATCTTCATGTAGGAGAAGGCATAGAGGTTTGCGCTTCTCCTCTACTGGACGGCACTTGAGGGGATGGCAGTCACAAAGCCTTCCCCTTAGTTGGCAGCTGGAAACTGCTGTCTGCCGTCTCTACAATAACTGTAACTTTCCTCAGGACTTGCAAAAAAATTTGGCTTACAATTAACCATAAAATCTTCATGTAGGAGAAGGCATAGAGGTTTGCGCTTCTCCTCTACTGGATCGGCACCTGAGGGGATGGCAGTCACAAAGCCTTCCCCACAGTTGGCAGCTGGAAACTGCTGCCTACCGTCTCTACAATAACTATAACTTTCCTCAGGACTTTGCAAAAAAAATTTGCCTTACAATTAACCATCAAATCTTCACGTAGGAGAAGGCATAAAGGTTTGCGCTTCTCCTCTACTGGACGGCACTTGAGGGGATGGCAGTCACAAAGCCTTCCCCTCAGTTGGCAGCTGGAAAGTGCTGCCTACGCCTCTACAATAACTGTAACTTTCCTCAGAACTTTGCAAAAAGAATTTGACTTACAATTAACCATCAAATTTTCGTGCGGGAGAAGGCATAGAGATTTGCGCTTCTCCTCTACTGGACGGCACTTGAGGGGATGGCAGTCATAAAGCCTTCCCCTCAGTTGGCAGCTGGAAAGTGCTGCCTACCGCCTCTACAATAACTGTAACTTTCCTCAGAACTTTGCAAAAAGAATTTGACTTACAATTAACCATCAAATTTTCGTGCGGGAGAAGGCATAGAGATTTGCGCTTCTCCTCTACTGGACGGCACTTGAGGGGATGGCAGTCATAAAGCCTTCCCCTCAGTTGGCAGCTGGAAAGTGCTGCCTACCGCCTCTACAATAACTGTAACTTTCCTCAGAACTTTGCAAAAAGAATTTGACTTACAATTAACCATCAAATTTTCGTGCGGGAGAAGGCATAGAGATTTGCGCTTCTCCTCTACTGGACGGCACTTGAGGGGGTGGCAGTCACAAAGCCTTCCCCTCAGTTGGCAGCTGGAAATTGCTGCCTACTGCCTCTACAATAACTGTAACTTTCCTCAGAACTTTGCAAAAAGAACTTGACTTACAATTAACCATTAAATTTTCGTACGGGAGAAGGCATAGAGATTTGCGCTTCTCCTCTACTGGACGGCACTTGAGAAAATGGCAGTCACAAAGCCTTCCCCTCAGTTGGCAGCTGGAAATTGCTGCCTACGCCTCTAAAATAACTGTAACTTTCCTCAGAACTTTGCAAAAAGAATTTGACTTACAATTAACCATCAAATTTTCGTGCGGGAGAAGGCATAGAGATTTGCGCTTCTCCTCTACTGGACGGCACTTGAGGGGGTGGCAGTCACAAAGCCTTCCCCTCAGTTGGCAGCTGGAAATTGCTGCCTACTGCCTCTACAATAACTGTAACTTTCCTCAGAACTTTGCAAAAAGAACTTGACTTACAATTAACCATTAAATTTTCGTACGGGAGAAGGCATAGAGATTTGCGCTTCTCCTCTACTGGACGGCACTTGAGAAAATGGCAGTCACAAAGCCTTCCCCTCAGTTGGCAGCTGGAAATTGCTGCCTACGCCTCTACAATAACTGTAACTTTCCTCAGAACTTTGCAAAAAGAATTTGACTTACAATTAACCATCAAATTTTCGTGCGGGAGAAGGCATAGAGATTTGCGCTTCTCCTCTACTGGACGGCACTTGAGGGGATGGCAGTCATAAAGCCTTCCCCTCAGTTGGCAGCTGGAAAGTGCTGCCTACCGCCTCTACAATAACTGTAACTTTCCTCAGAACTTTGCAAAAAGAATTTGACTTACAATTAACCATCAAATTTTCGTGCGGGAGAAGGCATAGAGATTTGCGCTTCTCCTCTACTGGACGGCACTTGAGGGGGTGGCAGTCACAAAGCCTTCCCCTCAGTTGGCAGCTGGAAATTGCTGCCTACTGCCTCTACAATAACTGTAACTTTCCTCAGAACTTTGCAAAAAGAACTTGACTTACAATTTACCATTAAATCTTCATTTGGGAGAAGACATAGAGGTTTGCGCTTCTCCTCTACTGGACGGCACTTGAGGGGATGGCAGTCACAAAGCCTTCCCCTTAGTTGGCAGCTGGAAACTGCTGTCTGCCGTCTCTACAATAACTGTAACTTTCCTCAGGACTTGCAAAAAAATTTGGCTTACAATTAACCATAAAATCTTCATGTAGGAGAAGGCATAGAGGTTTGCGCTTCTCCTCTACTGGACGGCACTTGAGGGGATGGCAGTCACAAAGCCTTCCCCTTAGTTGGCAGCTGGAAACTGCTGTCTGCCGTCTCTACAATAACTGTAACTTTCCTCAGGACTTGCAAAAAAATTTGGCTTACAATTAACCATAAAATCTTCATGTAGGAGAAGGCATAGAGGTTTGCGCTTCTCCTCTACTGGATCGGCACCTGAGGGGATGGCAGTCACAAAGCCTTCCCCACAGTTGGCAGCTGGAAACTGCTGCCTACCGTCTCTACAATAACTATAACTTTCCTCAGGACTTTGCAAAAAAAATTTGCCTTACAATTAACCATCAAATCTTCATGTAGGAGAAGGCATAAAGGTTTGCGCTTCTCCTCTACTGAACGGCATTTGAGGGGATGGCAGTCATAGAGCATTCCCCTCAGTTGGCAGCTGGAAACTGCTGCCTACCGTCTCTACAATAACTGTGACTTTCCTCAGGACTTTGAAAAAGAATTTGACTTACAATTTACCATTAAATCTTCATTTGGGAGAAGGCATAGAGGTTTGCGCTTCTCCTCTACTGGACCGGCACCTGAGGGGATGGCAGTCACAAAGCCTTCCCCTCAGTTTGCAGCTGGAAACTGCTGCCTACCGTCTCTACAATAACTGTAACTTTCCTCAGGACTTGCAAAAAAATTTGCCTTACAATTAACCATCAAATCTTCATGTAGGAGAAGGCATAAAGGTTTGCGCTTCTCCTCTACTGAACGGCATTTAAGGGGGTGGCAGTCACAAAGCCTTCCCCTCAGTTGGCAGCTGGAAATTGCTGCCTACTGCCTCTACAATAACTGTGACTTTCCTCAGGACTTTGAAAAAGAATTTGACTTACAATTTACCATTAAATCTTCATTTGGGAGAAGACATAGAGGTTTGCGCTTCTCCTCTACTGGACGGCACTTGAGGGGATGGCAGTCACAAAGCCTTCCCCTTAGTTGGCAGCTGGAAACTGCTGTCTGCCGTCTCTACAATAACTGTAACTTTCCTCAGGACTTGCAAAAAAATTTGGCTTACAATTAACCATAAAATCTTCATGTAGGAGAAGGCATAGAGGTTTGCGCTTCTCCTCTACTGGACGGCACTTGAGGGGATGGCAGTCACAAAGCCTTCCCCTTAGTTGGCAGCTGGAAACTGCTGTCTGCCGTCTCTACAATAACTGTAACTTTCCTCAGGACTTGCAAAAAAATTTGGCTTACAATTAACCATAAAATCTTCATGTAGGAGAAGGCATAGAGGTTTGCGCTTCTCCTCTACTGGATCGGCACCTGAGGGGATGGCAGTCACAAAGCCTTCCCCACAGTTGGCAGCTGGAAACTGCTGCCTACCGTCTCTACAATAACTATAACTTTCCTCAGGACTTTGCAAAAAAAATTTGCCTTACAATTAACCATCAAATCTTCACGTAGGAGAAGGCATAAAGGTTTGCGCTTCTCCTCTACTGGACGGCACTTGAGGGGATGGCAGTCACAAAGCCTTCCCCTCAGTTGGCAGCTGGAAAGTGCTGCCTACGCCTCTACAATAACTGTAACTTTCCTCAGAACTTTGCCAAAAGAATTTGACTTACAATTAACCATCAAATTTTCGTGCGGGAGAAGGCATAGAGATTTGCGCTTCTCCTCTACTGAACGGCATTTAAGGGGGTGGCAGTCACAAAGCCTTCCCCTCAGTTGGCAGCTGGAAATTGCTGCCTACTGCCTCTACAATAACTGTGACTTTCCTCAGGACTTTGAAAAAGAATTTGACTTACAATTTACCATTAAATCTTCATTTGGGAGAAGACATAGAGGTTTGCGCTTCTCCTCTACTGGACGGCACTTGAGGGGATGGCAGTCACAAAGCCTTCCCCTTAGTTGGCAGCTGGAAACTGCTGTCTGCCGTCTTTACAATAACTGTAACTTTCCTCAGGACTTGCAAAAAAATTTGGCTTACAATTAACCATAAAATCTTCATGTAGGAGAAGGCATAGAGGTTTGCGCTTCTCCTCTACTGGACGGCACTTGAGGGGATGGCAGTCACAAAGCCTTCCCCTTAGTTGGCAGCTGGAAACTGCTGTCTGCCGTCTCTACAATAACTGTAACTTTCCTCAGGACTTGCAAAAAAATTTGGCTTACAATTAACCATAAAATCTTCATGTAGGAGAAGGCATAGAGGTTTGCGCTTCTCCTCTACTGGATCGGCACCTGAGGGGATGGCAGTCACAAAGCCTTCCCCACAGTTGGCAGCTGGAAACTGCTGCCTACCGTCTCTACAATAACTATAACTTTCCTCAGGACTTTGCAAAAAAAATTTGCCTTACAATTAACCATCAAATCTTCACGTAGGAGAAGGCATAAAGGTTTGCGCTTCTCCTCTACTGGACGGCACTTGAGGGGATGGCAGTCACAAAGCCTTCCCCTCAGTTGGCAGCTGGAAAGTGCTGCCTACGCCTCTACAATAACTGTAACTTTCCTCAGAACTTTGCAAAAAGAATTTGACTTACAATTAACCATCAAATTTTCGTGCGGGAGAAGGCATAGAGATTTGCGCTTCTCCTCTACTGGACGGCACTTGAGGGGATGGCAGTCATAAAGCCTTCCCCTCAGTTGGCAGCTGGAAAGTGCTGCCTACCGCCTCTACAATAACTGTAACTTTCCTCAGAACTTTGCAAAAAGAATTTGACTTACAATTAACCATCAAATTTTCGTGCGGGAGAAGGCATAGAGATTTGCGCTTCTCCTCTACTGGACGGCACTTGAGGGGATGGCAGTCATAAAGCCTTCCCCTCAGTTGGCAGCTGGAAAGTGCTGCCTACCGCCTCTACAATAACTGTAACTTTCCTCAGAACTTTGCAAAAAGAATTTGACTTACAATTAACCATCAAATTTTCGTGCGGGAGAAGGCATAGAGATTTGCGCTTCTCCTCTACTGGACGGCACTTGAGGGGGTGGCAGTCACAAAGCCTTCCCCCCAGTTGGCAGCTGGAAATTGCTGCCTACTGCCTCTACAATAACTGTAACTTTCCTCAGAACTTTGCAAAAAGAACTTGACTTACAATTAACCATTAAATTTTCGTACGGGAGAAGGCATAGAGATTTGCGCTTCTCCTCTACTGGACGGCACTTGAGAAAATGGCAGTCACAAAGCCTTCCCCTCAGTTGGCAGCTGGAAATTGCTGCCTACGCCTCTACAATAACTGTAACTTTCCTCAGAACTTTGCAAAAAGAATTTGACTTACAATTAACCATCAAATTTTCGTGCGGGAGAAGGCATAGAGATTTGCGCTTCTCCTCTACTGGACGGCACTTGAGGGGGTGGCAGTCACAAAGCCTTCCCCTCAGTTGGCAGCTGGAAATTGCTGCCTACTGCCTCTACAATAACTGTAACTTTCCTCAGAACTTTGCAAAAAGAACTTGACTTACAATTAACCATTAAATTTTCGTACGGGAGAAGGCATAGAGATTTGCGCTTCTCCTCTACTGGACGGCACTTGAGAAAATGGCAGTCACAAAGCCTTCCCCTCAGTTGGCAGCTGGAAATTGCTGCCTACGCCTCTACAATAACTGTAACTTTCCTCAGAACTTTGCAAAAAGAATTTGACTTACAATTAACCATCAAATTTTCGTGCGGGAGAAGGCATAGAGATTTGCGCTTCTCCTCTACTGGACGGCACTTGAGGGGATGGCAGTCATAAAGCCTTCCCCTCAGTTGGCAGCTGGAAAGTGCTGCCTACCGCCTCTACAATAACTGTAACTTTCCTCAGAACTTTGCAAAAAGAATTTGACTTACAATTAACCATCAAATTTTCGTGCGGGAGAAGGCATAGAGATTTGCGCTTCTCCTCTACTGGACGGCACTTGAGGGGGTGGCAGTCACAAAGCCTTCCCCTCAGTTGGCAGCTGGAAATTGCTGCCTACTGCCTCTACAATAACTGTAACTTTCCTCAGAACTTTGCAAAAAGAACTTGACTTACAATTAACCATTAAATTTTCGTACGGGAGAAGGCATAGAGATTTGCGCTTCTCCTCTACTGGACGGCACTTGAGAAAATGGCAGTCACAAAGCCTTCCCCTCAGTTGGCAGCTGGAAATTGCTGCCTACGCCTCTACAATAACTGTAACTTTCCTCAGAACTTTGCAAAAAGAATTTGACTTACAATTAACCATCAAATTTTCGTGCGGGAGAAGGCATAGAGATTTGCGCTTCTCCTCTACTGGACGGCACTTGAGGGGATGGCAGTCATAAAGCCTTCCCCTCAGTTGGCAGCTGGAAAGTGCTGCCTACCGCCTCTACAATAACTGTAACTTTCCTCAGAACTTTGCAAAAAGAATTTGACTTACAATTAACCATCAAATTTTCGTGCGGGAGAAGGCATAGAGATTTGCGCTTCTCCTCTACTGGACGGCACTTGAGGGGGTGGCAGTCACAAAGCCTTCCCCTCAGTTGGCAGCTGGAAATTGCTGCCTACTGCCTCTACAATAACTGTAACTTTCCTCAGAACTTTGCAAAAAGAACTTGACTTACAATTAACCATTAAATTTTCGTACGGGAGAAGGCATAGAGATTTGCGCTTCTCCTCTACTGGACGGCACTTGAGAAAATGGCAGTCACAAAGCCTTCCCCTCAGTTGGCAGCTGGAAATTGCTGCCTACGCCTCTACAATAACTGTAACTTTCCTCAGAACTTTGCAAAAAGAATTTGACTTACAATTAACCATCAAATTTTCGTGCGGGAGAAGGCATAGAGATTTGCGCTTCTCCTCTACTGGACGGCACTTGAGGGGATGGCAGTCATAAAGCCTTCCCCTCAGTTGGCAGCTGGAAAGTGCTGCCTACCGCCTCTACAATAACTGTAACTTTCCTCAGAACTTTGCAAAAAGAATTTGACTTACAATTAACCATCAAATTTTCGTGCGGGAGAAGGCATAGAGATTTGCGCTTCTCCTCTACTGGACGGCACTTGAGGGGATGGCAGTCATAAAGCCTTCCCCTCAGTTGGCAGCTGGAAAGTGCTGCCTACCGCCTCTACAATAACTGTAACTTTCCTCAGAACTTTGCAAAAAGAATTTGACTTACAATTAACCATCAAATTTTCGTGCGGGAGAAGGCATAGAGATTTGCGCTTCTCCTCTACTGGACGGCACTTGAGGGGGTGGCAGTCACAAAGCCTTCCCCTCAGTTGGCAGCTGGAAATTGCTGCCTACTGCCTCTACAATAACTGTAACTTTCCTCAGAACTTTGCAAAAAGAACTTGACTTACAATTAACCATTAAATTTTCTTACGGGAGAAGGCATAGAGATTTGCGCTTCTCCTCTACTGGACGGCACTTGAGAAAATGGCAGTCACAAAGCCTTCCCCTCAGTTGGCAGCTGGAAATTGCTGCCTACTGCCTCTACAATAAGTATAACTTTCCTCAGGACTTTGCAAAAAAAATTTGCCTTACAATTAACCATCAAATCTTCATGTAGGAGAAGGCATAAAGGTTTGCGCTTCTCCTCTACTGAACGGCATTTGAGGGGATGGCAGTCACAAAGCCTTCCCCACAGTTGGCAGCTGGAAACTGCTGCCTACCGTCTCTACAATAACTATAACTTTCCTCAGGACTTTGCAAAAAAAATTTGCCTTACAATTAACCATCAAATCTTCATGTAGGAGAAGGCATAAAGGTTTGCGCTTCTCCTCTACTGAACGGCACTTGAGGGGGTGGCAGTCACAAAGCCTTCCCCTCAGTTGGCAGCTGGAAATTGCTGCCTACTGCCTCTACAATAACTGTAACTTTCCTCAGAACTTTGCAAAAAGAACTTGACTTACAATTAACCATTAAATTTTCGTACGGGAGAAGGCATAGAGATTTGCGCTTCTCCTCTACTGGACGGCACTTGAGAAAATGGCAGTCACAAAGCCTTCCCCTCAGTTGGCAGCTGGAAATTGCTGCCTACGCCTCTACAATAACTGTAACTTTCCTCAGAACTTTGCAAAAAGAATTTGACTTACAATTAACCATCAAATTTTCGTGCGGGAGAAGGCATAGAGATTTGCGCTTCTCCTCTACTGGACGGCACTTGAGGGGATGGCAGTCATAAAGCCTTCCCCTCAGTTGGCAGCTGGAAAGTGCTGCCTACCGCCTCTACAATAACTGTAACTTTCCTCAGAACTTTGCAAAAAGAATTTGACTTACAATTAACCATCAAATTTTCGTGCGGGAGAAGGCATAGAGATTTGCGCTTCTCCTCTACTGGACGGCACTTGAGGGGGTGGCAGTCACAAAGCCTTCCCCTCAGTTGGCAGCTGGAAATTGCTGCCTACTGCCTCTACAATAACTGTAACTTTCCTCAGAACTTTGCAAAAAGAACTTGACTTACAATTAACCATTAAATTTTCGTACGGGAGAAGGCATAGAGATTTGCGCTTCTCCTCTACTGGACGGCACTTGAGAAAATGGCAGTCACAAAGCCTTCCCCTCAGTTGGCAGCTGGAAATTGCTGCCTACGCCTCTACAATAACTGTAACTTTCCTCAGAACTTTGCAAAAAGAATTTGACTTACAATTAACCATCAAATTTTCGTGCGGGAGAAGGCATAGAGATTTGCGCTTCTCCTCTACTGGACGGCACTTGAGGGGATGGCAGTCATAAAGCCTTCCCCTCAGTTGGCAGCTGGAAAGTGCTGCCTACCGCCTCTACAATAACTGTAACTTTCCTCAGAACTTTGCAAAAAGAATTTGACTTACAATTAACCATCAAATTTTCGTGCGGGAGAAGGCATAGAGATTTGCGCTTCTCCTCTACTGGACGGCACTTGAGGGGATGGCAGTCATAAAGCCTTCCCCTCAGTTGGCAGCTGGAAAGTGCTGCCTACCGCCTCTACAATAACTGTAACTTTCCTCAGAACTTTGCAAAAAGAATTTGACTTACAATTAACCATCAAATTTTCGTGCGGGAGAAGGCATAGAGATTTGCGCTTCTCCTCTACTGGACGGCACTTGAGGGGGTGGCAGTCACAAAGCCTTCCCCTCAGTTGGCAGCTGGAAATTGCTGCCTACTGCCTCTACAATAACTGTAACTTTCCTCAGAACTTTGCAAAAAGAACTTGACTTACAATTAACCATTAAATTTTCTTACGGGAGAAGGCATAGAGATTTGCGCTTCTC
This sequence comes from Cylicocyclus nassatus, assembly GCA_958299035.1. Taxonomy (NCBI): domain Eukaryota; kingdom Metazoa; phylum Nematoda; class Chromadorea; order Rhabditida; family Strongylidae; genus Cylicocyclus; species Cylicocyclus nassatus. The sequence continues at coordinate 70,470,901 of CATQJL010000305.1, read as the reverse complement.
CTCTACTGGACGGCACTTGAGAAAATGGCAGTCACAAAGCCTTCCCCTCAGTTGGCAGCTGGAAACTGCTGTCTGCCTTCTCTACAATAACTGTAACTTTCCTCAGGACTTGCAAAAAAATTTGGCTTACAATTAACCATAAAATCTTCATGTAGGAGAAGGCATAGAGGTTTGCGCTTCTCCTCTACTGGATCGGCACCTGAGGGGATGGCAGTCACAAAGCCTTCCCCACAGTTGGCAGCTGGAAACTGCTGCCTACCGTCTCTACAATAACTATAACTTTCCTCAGGACTTGCAAAAAAATTTGGCTTACAATTAACCATAAAATCTTCATGTAGGAGAAGGCATAGAGGTTTGCGCTTCTCCTCTACTGGATCGGCACCTGAGGGGATGGCAGTCACAAAGCCTTCCCCTCAGTTGGCAGCTGGAAAGTGCTGCCTACGCCTCTACAATAACTGTAACTTTCCTCAGGACTTTGAAAAAGAATTTGACTTACAATTTACCATTAAATCTTCATTTGGGAGAAGACATAGAGGTTTGCGCTTCTCCTCTACTGGACGGCACTTGAGGGGATGGCAGTCACAAAGCCTTCCCCTTAGTTGGCAGCTGGAAACTGCTGTCTGCCTTCTCTACAATAACTGTAACTTTCCTCAGGACTTGCAAAAAAATTTGGCTTACAATTAACCATAAAATCTTCATGTAGGAGAAGGCATAGAGGTTTGCGCTTCTCCTCTACTGGATCGGCACCTGAGGGGATGGCAGTCACAAAGCCTTCCCCACAGTTGGAAGCTGGAAACTGCTGTCTGCCTTCTCTACAATAACTATAACTTTCCTCAGGACTTTGCAAAAAAAATTTGCCTTACAATTAACCATCAAATCTTCATGTAGGAGAAGGCATAAAGGTTTGCGCTTCTCCTCTACTGGACGGCACTTGAGAAAATGGCAGTCACAAAGCCTTCCCCTCAGTTTGCAGCTGGAAACTGCTGCCTACCGTCTCTACAATAACTGTAACTTTCCTCAGGACTTTGCAAAAAGAATTTGACTTACAATTAACCATTAAATTTTCGTGCGGGAGAAGGCATAGAGATTTGCGCTTCTCCTCTACTGGACGGCATTTGAGAAAATGGCAGTCACAAAGCCTTCCCCTTAGTTGGCAGCTGGAAACTGCTGCCTGCCGTCTCTACAATAACTGTAACTTTCCTCAGAACTTTGCAAAAAGAATTTGACTTACAATTAACCATCAAATTTTCGTGCGGGAGAAGGCATAGAGATTTGCGCTTCTCCTCTACTGGACGGCACTTGAGGGGGTGGCAGTCACAAAGCCTTCCCCTCAGTTGGCAGCTGGAAATTGCTGCCTACTGCCTCTACAATAACTGTAACTTTCCTCAGAACTTTGCAAAAAGAACTTGACTTACAATTAACCATTAAATTTTCGTACGGGAGAAGGCATAGAGATTTGCGCTTCTCCTCTACTGGACGGCACTTGAGAAAATGGCAGTCACAAAGCCTTCCCTTTAGTTGGCAGCTGGAAACTGCTGCCTGCCGTCTCTACAATAACTGTAACTTTCCTCAGGACTTGCAAAAAAATTTGGCTTACAATTAACCATAAAATCTTTATGTAGGAGAAGGCATAGAGGTTTGCGCTTCTCCTCTACTGGATCGGCACCTGAGGGGATGGCAGTCACAAAGCCTTCCCCACAGTTGGCAGCTGGAAACTGCTGCCTACCGTCTCTACAACAACTGTAACTTTCCTCAGGACTTTGCAAAAAGAATTTGACTTACAATTAACCATTAAATTTTCGTGCGGGAGAAGGCATAGAGATTTGCGCTTCTCCTCTACTGGACGGCATTTGAGAAAATGGCAGTCACAAAGCCTTCCCCTTAGTTGGCAGCTGGAAACTGCTGCCTGCCGTCTCTACAATAACTGTAACTTTCCTCAGAACTTTGCAAAAAGAATTTGACTTACAATTAACCATCAAATTTTCGTGCGGGAGAAGGCATAGAGATTTGCGCTTCTCCTCTACTGGACGGCACTTGAGGGGATGGCAGTCATAAAGCCTTCCCCTCAGTTGGCAGCTGGAAAGTGCTGCCTACCGCCTCTACAATAACTGTAACTTTCCTCAGAACTTTGGAAAAAGAATTTGACTTACAATTAACCATCAAATTTTCGTGCGGGAGAAGGCATAGAGATTTGCGCTTCTCCTCTACTGGACGGCACTTGAGGGGGTGGCAGTCACAAAGCCTTCCCCTCAGTTGGCAGCTGGAAATTGCTGCCTACTGCCTCTACAATAACTGTAACTTTCCTCAGAACTTTGCAAAAAGAACTTGACTTACAATTAACCATTAAATTTTCGTACGGGAGAAGGCATAGAGATTTGCGCTTTTCCTCTACTGGACGGCACTTGAGAAAATGGCAGTCACAAAGCCTTCCCCTTAGTTGGCAGCTGGAAACTGCTGCCTGCCGTCTCTACAATAACTGTAACTTTCCTCAGGACTTCCAAAAAAATTTGGCTTACAATTAACCATAAAATCTTTATGTAGGAGAAGGCATAAAGGTTTGCGCTTCTCCTCTACTGAACGGCATTTGAGGGGATGGCAGTCATAGAGCATTCCCCTCAGTTGGCAGCTGGAAACTGCTGCCTACCGTCTCTACAATAACTGTGACTTTCCTCAGGACTTTGAAAAAGAATTTGACTTACAATTTACCATCAAATCTTCATGTAGGAGAAGGCATAAAGGTTTGCGCTTCTCCTCTACTGAACGGCATTTGAGGGATGGCAGTCATAGAGCATTCCCCTCAGTTGGCAGCTGGAAACTGCTGCCTACCGTCTCTACAATAACTGTGACTTTCCTCAGGACTTTGAAAAAGAATTTGACTTACAATTTACCATTAAATCTTCATTTGGGAGAAGGCATAGAGGTTTGCCCTTCTCCTCTACTGGACCGGCACCTGAGGGGATGGCAGTCACAAAGCCTTCCCCTTAGTTGGCAGCTGGGAACTGCTGCCTGCCGTCTCTACAATAACTGTAACTTTCCTCAGGACTTTGCAAAAAGAATTTGACTTACAATTAACCATTAAATTTTCGTGCGGGAGAAGGCATAGAGATTTGCGTTTCTCCTCTACTGGACGGCATTTGAGAAAATGGCAGTCACAAAGCCTTCCCCTTAGTTGGCAGCTGGGAACTGCTGCCTGCCGTCTCTACAATAACTGTAACTTTCCTCAGAACTTTGCAAAAAGAATTTGACTTACAATTAACCATCAAATTTTCGTGCGGGAGAAGGCATAGAGATTTGCGCTTCTCCTCTACTGGACGGCACTTGAGGGGGTGGCAGTCACAAAGCCTTCCCCTCAGTTGGCAGCTGGAAATTGCTGCCTACTGCCTCTACAATAACTGTAACTTTCCTCAGAACTTTGCAAAAAGAACTTGACTTACAATTAACCATTAAATTTTCGTACGGGAGAAGGCATAGAGATTTGCGCTTCTCCTCTACTGGACGGCACTTGAGAAAATGGCAGTCACAAAGCCTTCCCCTTAGTTGGCAGCTGGAAACTGCTGCCTGCCGTCTCTACAATAACTGTAACTTTCCTCAGGACTTGCAAAAAAATTTGGCTTACAATTAACCATAAAATCTTTATGTAGGAGAAGGCATAGAGGTTTGCGCTTCTCCTCTTCTGGATCGGCACCTGAGGGGATGGCAGTCACAAAGCCTTCCCCACAGTTGGCAGCTGGAAACTGCTGCCTACCGTCTCTACAACAACTGTAACTTTCCTCAGGACTTTGCAAAAAGAATTTGACTTACAATTAACCATTAAATTTTCGTGCGGGAGAAGGCATAGAGATTTGCGCTTCTCCTCTACTGGACGGCATTTGAGAAAATGGCAGTCACAAAGCCTTCCCCTTAGTTGGCAGCTGGAAACTGCTGCCTGCCGTCTCTACAATAACTGTAACTTTCCTCAGAACTTTGCAAAAAGAATTTGACTTACAATTAACCATCAAATTTTCGTGCGGGAGAAGGCATAGAGATTTGCGCTTCTCCTCTACTGGACGGCACTTGAGGGGATGGCAGTCATAAAGCCTTCCCCTCAGTTGGCAGCTGGAAAGTGCTGCCTGCCGCCTCTACAATAACTGTAACTTTCCTCAGAACTTTGGAAAAAGAATTTGACTTACAATTAACCATCAAATTTTCGTGCGGGAGAAGGCATAGAGATTTGCGCTTCTCCTCTACTGGACGGCACTTGAGGGGGTGGCAGTCACAAAGCCTTCCCCTCAGTTGGCAGCTGGAAATTGCTGCCTACTGCCTCTACAATAACTGTAACTTTCCTCAGAACTTTGCAAAAAGAACTTGACTTACAATTAACCATTAAATTTTCGTACGGGAGAAGGCATAGAGATTTGCGCTTCTCCTCTACTGGACGGCACTTGAGAAAATGGCAGTCACAAAGCCTTCCCCTTAGTTGGCAGCTGGAAACTGCTGCCTGCCGTCTCTACAATAACTGTAACTTTCCTCAGGACTTGCAAAAAAATTTGGCTTACAATTAACCATAAAATCTTTATGTAGGAGAAGGCATAGAGGTTTGCGCTTCTCCTCTACTGGATCGGCACCTGAGGGGATGGCAGTCACAAAGCCTTCCCCACAGTTGGCAGCTGGAAACTGCTGCCTACCGTCTCTACAACAACTGTAACTTTCCTCAGGACTTTGCAAAAAGAATTTGACTTACAATTAACCATTAAATTTTCGTGCGGGAGAAGGCATAGAGATTTGCGCTTCTCCTCTACTGGACGGCATTTGAGAAAATGGCAGTCACAAAGCCTTCCCCTTAGTTGGCAGCTGGAAACTGCTGCCTGCCGTCTCTACAATAACTGTAACTTTCCTCAGAACTTTGCAAAAAGAATTTGACTTACAATTAACCATCAAATTTTCGTGCGGGAGAAGGCATAGAGATTTGCGCTTCTCCTCTACTGGACGGCACTTGAGGGGATGGCAGTCACAAAGCCTTCCCCACAGTTGGCAGCTGGAAACTGCTGCCTACCGTCTCTACAACAACTGTAACTTTCCTCAGGACTTTGCAAAAAGAATTTGACTTACAATTAACCATTAAATTTTCGTGCGGGAGAAGGCATAGAGATTTGCGCTTCTCCTCTACTGGACGGCATTTGAGAAAATGGCAGTCACAAAGCCTTCCCCTTAGTTGGCAGCTGGAAACTGCTGCCTGCCGTCTCTACAATAACTGTAACTTTCCTCAGAACTTTGCAAAAAGAATTTGACTTACAATTAACCATCAAATTTTCGTGCGGGAGAAGGCATAGAGATTTGCGCTTCTCCTCTACTGGACGGCACTTGAGGGGATGGCAGTCATAAAGCCTTCCCCTCAGTTGGCAGCTGGAAATTGCTGCCTACTGCCTCTACAATAACTGTAACTTTCCTCAGAACTTTGCAAAAAGAACTTGACTTACAATTAACCATTAAATTTTCGTACGGGAGAAGGCATAGAGATTTGCGCTTCTCCTCTACTGGACGGCACTTGAGAAAATGGCAGTCACAAAGCCTTCCCCTTAGTTGGCAGCTGGAAACTGCTGCCTGCCGTCTCTACAATAACTGTAACTTTCCTCAGAACTTTGCAAAAAGAATTTGACTTACAATTAACCATCAAATTTTCGTGCGGGAGAAGGCATAGAGATTTGCGCTTCTCCTCTACTGGACGGCACTTGAGGGGATGGCAGTCACAAAGCCTTCCCCTCAGTTGGCAGCTGGAAATTGCTGCCTACTGCCTCTACAATAACTGTAACTTTCCTCAGAACTTTGCAAAAAGAACTTGACTTACAATTAACCATTAAATTTTCGTACGGGAGAAGGCATAGAGATTTGCGCTTCTCCTCTACTGGACGGCACTTGAGAAAATGGCAGTCACAAAGCCTTCCCCTTAGTTGGCAGCTGGAAACTGCTGCCTGCCGTCTCTACAATAACTGTAACTTTCCTCAGGACTTGCAAAAAAATTTGGCTTACAATTAACCATAAAATCTTTATGTAGGAGAAGGCATAGAGGTTTGCGCTTCTCCTCTACTGGATCGGCACCTGAGGGGATGGCAGTCACAAAGCCTTCCCCACAGTTGGCAGCTGGAAACTGCTGCCTACCGTCTCTACAACAACTGTAACTTTCCTCAGGACTTTGCAAAAAGAATTTGACTTACAATTAACCATTAAATTTTCGTGCGGGAGAAGGCATAGAGATTTGCGCTTCTCCTCTACTGGACGGCATTTGAGAAAATGGCAGTCACAAAGCCTTCCCCTTAGTTGGCAGCTGGAAACTGCTGCCTGCCGTCTCTACAATAACTGTAACTTTCCTCAGAACTTTGCAAAAAGAATTTGACTTACAATTAACCATCAAATTTTCGTGCGGGAGAAGGCATAGAGATTTGCGCTTCTCCTCTACTGGACGGCACTTGAGGGGATGGCAGTCACAAAGCCTTCCCCACAGTTGGCAGCTGGAAACTGCTGCCTACCGTCTCTACAACAACTGTAACTTTCCTCAGGACTTTGCAAAAAGAATTTGACTTACAATTAACCATTAAATTTTCGTGCGGGAGAAGGCATAGAGATTTGCGCTTCTCCTCTACTGGACGGCATTTGAGAAAATGGCAGTCACAAAGCCTTCCCCTTAGTTGGCAGCTGGAAACTGCTGCCTGCCGTCTCTACAATAACTGTAACTTTCCTCAGAACTTTGCAAAAAGAATTTGACTTACAATTAACCATCAAATTTTCGTGCGGGAGAAGGCATAGAGATTTGCGCTTCTCCTCTACTGGACGGCACTTGAGGGGATGGCAGTCATAAAGCCTTCCCCTCAGTTGGCAGCTGGAAAGTGCTGCCTGCCGCCTCTACAATAACTGTAACTTTCCTCAGAACTTTGGAAAAAGAATTTGACTTACAATTAACCATCAAATTTTCGTGCGGGAGAAGGCATAGAGATTTGCGCTTCTCCTCTACTGGACGGCACTTGAGGGGGTGGCAGTCACAAAGCCTTCCCCTCAGTTGGCAGCTGGAAATTGCTGCCTACTGCCTCTACAATAACTGTAACTTTCCTCAGAACTTTGCAAAAAGAACTTGACTTACAATTAACCATTAAATTTTCGTACGGGAGAAGGCATAGAGATTTGCGCTTCTCCTCTACTGGACGGCACTTGAGAAAATGGCAGTCACAAAGCCTTCCCCTTAGTTGGCAGCTGGAAACTGCTGCCTGCCGTCTCTACAATAACTGTAACTTTCCTCAGGACTTGCAAAAAAATTTGGCTTACAATTAACCATAAAATCTTTATGTAGGAGAAGGCATAGAGGTTTGCGCTTCTCCTCTACTGGATCGGCACCTGAGGGGATGGCAGTCACAAAGCCTTCCCCACAGTTGGCAGCTGGAAACTGCTGCCTACCGTCTCTACAACAACTGTAACTTTCCTCAGGACTTTGCAAAAAGAATTTGACTTACAATTAACCATTAAATTTTCGTGCGGGAGAAGGCATAGAGATTTGCGCTTCTCCTCTACTGGACGGCATTTGAGAAAATGGCAGTCACAAAGCCTTCCCCTTAGTTGGCAGCTGGAAACTGCTGCCTGCCGTCTCTACAATAACTGTAACTTTCCTCAGAACTTTGCAAAAAGAATTTGACTTACAATTAACCATCAAATTTTCGTGCGGGAGAAGGCATAGAGATTTGCGCTTCTCCTCTACTGGACGGCACTTGAGGGGATGGCAGTCACAAAGCCTTCCCCACAGTTGGCAGCTGGAAACTGCTGCCTACCGTCTCTACAACAACTGTAACTTTCCTCAGGACTTTGCAAAAAGAATTTGACTTACAATTAACCATTAAATTTTCGTGCGGGAGAAGGCATAGAGATTTGCGCTTCTCCTCTACTGGACGGCATTTGAGAAAATGGCAGTCACAAAGCCTTCCCCTTAGTTGGCAGCTGGAAACTGCTGCCTGCCGTCTCTACAATAACTGTAACTTTCCTCAGAACTTTGCAAAAAGAATTTGACTTACAATTAACCATCAAATTTTCGTGCGGGAGAAGGCATAGAGATTTGCGCTTCTCCTCTACTGGACGGCACTTGAGGGGGTGGCAGTCACAAAGCCTTCCCCTCAGTTTGCAGCTGGAAATTGCTGCCTACTGCCTCTACAATAACTGTAACTTTCCTCAGAACTTTGCAAAAAGAACTTGACTTAATATTAACCATTAAATTTTCGTACGGGAGAAGGCATAGAGATTTGCGCTTCTCCTCTACTGGACGGCACTTGAGAAAATGGCAGTCACAAAGCCTTCCCCTTAGTTGGCAGCTGGAAACTGCTGCCTGCCGTCTCTACAATAACTGTAACTTTCCTCAGGACTTCCAAAAAAATTTGGCTTACAATTAACCATAAAATCTTTATGTAGGAGAAGGCATAAAGGTTTGCGCTTCTCCTCTACTGAACGGCATTTGAGGGGATGGCAGTCATAGAGCATTCCCCTCAGTTGGCAGCTGGAAACTGCTGCCTACCGTCTCTACAATAACTGTGACTTTCCTCAGGACTTTGAAAAAGAATTTGACTTACAATTTACCATTAAATCTTCATTTGGGAGAAGGCATAGAGGTTTGCGCTTCTCCTCTACTGAACGGCATTTGAGGGGGTGGCAGTCACAAAGCCTTCCCCTCAGTTGGCAGCTGGAAATTGCTGCCTACTGCCTCTACAATAACTGTGACTTTCCTCAGGACTTTGAAAAAGAATTTGACTTACAATTAACCATCAAATCTTCATGTAGGAGAAGGCATAAAGGTTTGCGCTTCTCCTCTACTGAACGGCATTTGAGGGGATGGCAGTCATAGAGCATTCCCCTCAGTTGGCATCTGGAAACTGCTGCCTACCGTCTCTACAATAACTGTAACTTTCCTCAGAACTTTGCAAAAAAAATTTGACTTACAATTAACCATCAAATCTTCATGTAGGAGAAGGCATAAAGGTTTGCGCTTCTCCTCTACTGAACGGCATTTGAGGGGGTGGCAGTCACAAAGCCTTCCCCTCAGTTGGCAGCTGGAAATTGCTGCCTACTGCCTCTACAATAACTGTAACTTTCCTCAGAACTTTGCAAAAAGAACTTGACTTACAATTAACCATTAAATTTTCGTACGGGAGAAGGCATAGAGATTTGCGCTTCTCCTCTACTGGACGGCACTTGAGAAAATGGCAGTCACAAAGCCTTCCCCTTAGTTGGCAGCTGGAAACTGCTGCCTGCCGTCTCTACAATAACTGTAACTTTCCTCAGGACTTCCAAAAAAATTTGGCTTACAATTAACCATAAAATCTTTATGTAGGAGAAGGCATAAAGGTTTGCGCTTCTCCTCTACTGAACGGCATTTGAGGGGATGGCAGTCATAGAGCATTCCCCTCAGTTGGCAGCTGGAAACTGCTGCCTACCGTCTCTACAATAACTGTGACTTTCCTCAGGACTTTGAAAAAGAATTTGACTTACAATTTACCATTAAATCTTCATTTGGGAGAAGGCATAGAGGTTTGCGCTTCTCCTCTACTGAACGGCATTTGAGGGGATGGCAGTCATAGAGCATTCCCCTCAGTTGGCATCTGGAAACTGCTGCCTACCGTCTCTACAATAACTGTGACTTTCCTCAGGACTTTGAAAAAGAATTTGACTTACAATTTACCATTAAATCTTCATTTGGGAGAAGGCATAGAGGTTTGCGCTTCTCCTCTACTGGACCGGCACCTGAGGGGATGGCAGTCACAAAGCCTTCCCCTCAGTTTGCAGCTGGAAACTGCTGCCTACCGTCTCTACAATAACTGTAACTTTCCTCAGGACTTTGCAAAAAGAATTTGACTTACAATTAACCATTAAATTTTCGTGCGGGAGAAGGCATAGAGATTTGCGCTTCTCCTCTACTGGACGGCATTTGAGAAAATGGCAGTCACAAAGCCTTCCCCTTAGTTGGCAGCTGAAAACTGCTGCCTGCCGTCTCTACAATAACTGTAACTTTCCTCAGAACTTTGCAAAAAGAATTTGACTTACAATTAACCATCAAATTTTCGTGCGGGAGAAGGCATAGAGATTTGCGCTTCTCCTCTACTGGACGGCACTTGAGGGGATGGCAGTCATAAAGCCTTCCCCTCAGTTGGCAGCTGGAAATTGCTGCCTACTGCCTCTACAATAACTGTAACTTTCCTCAGAACTTTGCAAAAAGAACTTGACTTACAATTAACCATTAAATTTTCGTACGGGAGAAGGCATAGAGATTTGCGCTTCTCCTCTACTGGACGGCACTTGAGAAAATGGCAGTCACAAAGCCTTCCCCTTAGTTGGCAGCTGGAAACTGCTGCCTGCCGTCTCTACAATAACTGTAACTTTCCTCAGGACTTCCAAAAAAATTTGGCTTACAATTAACCATAAAATCTTTATGTAGGAGAAGGCATAAAGGTTTGCGCTTCTCCTCTACTGAACGGCATTTGAGGGGATGGCAGTCATAGAGCATTCCCCTCAGTTGGCAGCTGGAAACTGCTGCCTACCGTCTCTACAATAACTGTGACTTTCCTCAGGACTTTGAAAAAGAATTTGACTTACAATTTACCATTAAATCTTCATTTGGGAGAAGGCATAGAGGTTTGCGCTTCTCCTCTACTGAACGGCATTTGAGGGGGTGGCAGTCACAAAGCCTTCCCCTCAGTTGGCAGTTGGAAATTGCTGCCTACTGCCTCTACAATAACTGTGACTTTCCTCAGGACTTTGAAAAAGAATTTGACTTACAATTTACCATTGAATCTTCATTTGGGAGAAGGCATAGAGGTTTGCGCTTCTCCTCTACTGGACCGGCACCTGAGGGGATGGCAGTCACAAAGCCTTCCCCTCAGTTTGCAGCTGGAAACTGCTGCCTACCGTCTCTACAATAACCGTAACTTTCCTCAGGACTTTGCAAAAAGAATTTGACTTACAATTAACCATTAAATTTTCGTGCGGGAGAAGGCATAGAGATTTGCGCTTCTCCTCTACTGGACGGCACTTGAGGGGATGGCAGTCATAAAGCCTTCCCCTCAGTTGGCAGCTGGAAAGTGCTGCCTACCGCCTCTACAATAACTGTAACTTTCCTCAGAACTTTGCAAAAAGAATTTGACTTACAATTAACCATCAAATCTTCATGTAGGAGAAGGCATAAAGGTTTGCGCTTCTCCTCTACTGAACGGCATTTGAGGGGATGGCAGTCATAGAGCATTCCCCTCAGTTGGCAGCTGGAAACTGCTGCCTACCGTCTCTACAATAACTGTGACTTTCCTCAGGACTTTGAAAAAGAATTTGACTTACAATTTACCATTGAATCTTCATTTGGGAGAAGGCATAGAGGTTTGCGCTTCTCCTCTACTGGACGGCACTTGAGGGGATGGCAGTCACAAAGCCTTCCCCACAGTTGGCAGCTGGAAACTGCTGCCTACCGTCTCTACAATAACTATAACTTTCCTCAGGACTTTGCAAAAAAAAATTTGCCTTACAATTAACCATCAAATCTTCATGTAGGAGAAGGCATAAAGGTTTGCGCTTCTCCTCTACTGAACGGCATTTGAGGGGATGGCAGTCATAGAGCATTCCCCTCAGTTGGCAGCTGGAAACTGCTGCCTACCGTCTCTACAATAACTGTGACTTTCCTCAGGACTTTGAAAAAGAATTTGACTTACAATTTACCATTAAATCTTCATTTGGGAGAAGGCATAGAGGTTTGCGCTTCTCCTCTACTGGACCGGCACCTGAGGGGATGGCAGTCGCAAAGCCTTCCCCTCAGTTTGCAGCTGGAAACTGCTGCCTACCGTCTCTACAATAACTGTAACTTTTCTCAGGACTTTGCAAAAAGAATTTGACTTACAATTAACCATCAAATCTTCATGTAGGAGAAGGCATAAAGGTTTGCGCTTCTCCTCTACTGAACGGCACTTGAGGGGGTGGCAGTCACAAAGCCTTTCCCTCAGTTGGCAGCTGGAAACTGCTGCCTACCGTCTCTACAATAACTGTAACTTTCCTGAGGACTTGCAAAAAAATTTGCCTTACAATTAACCATCAAATCTTTATGTAGGAGAAGGCATAAAGGTTTGCGCTTCTCCTCTACTGAACGGCATTTGAGGGGATGGCAGTCATAGAGCATTCCCCTCAGTTGGCAGCTGGAAACTGCTGCCTACCGTCTCTACAATAACTGTGACTTTCCTCAGGACTTTGAAAAAGAATTTGACTTACAATTTACCATTAAATCTTCATTTGGGAGAAGGCATAGAGGTTTGCGCTTCTCCTCTACTGGACCGGCACCTGAGGGGATGGCAGTCACAAAGCCTTCCCCTCAGTTTGCAGCTGGAAACTGCTGCCTACCGTCTCTACAATAACTGTAACTTTTCTCAGGACTTTGCAAAAAGAATTTGACTTACAATTAACCATCAAATCTTCATGTAGGAGAAGGCATAAAGGTTTGCGCTTCTCCTCTACTGGACGGCACTTGAGAAAATGGCAGTCACAAAGCCTTCCCCTTAGTTGGCAGCTGGAAACTGCTGCCTGCCGTCTCTACAATAACTGTAACTTTCCTCAGAACTTTGCAAAAAGAATTTGACTTACAATTAACCATCAAATTTTCGTGCGGGAGAAGGCATAGAGATTTGCGCCTCTCCTCTACTGGACGGCACTTGAGGGGATGGCAGTCATAAAGCCTTCCCCTCAGTTGGCAGCTGGAAAGTGCTGCCTACCGCCTCTACAATAACTGTAACTTTCCTCAGAACTTTGCAAAAAGAATTTGACTTACAATTAACCATCAAATCTTCATGTAGGAGAAGGCATAAAGGTTTGCGCTTCTCCTCTACTGAACGGCATTTGAGGGGATGGCAGTCATAGAGCATTCCCCTCAGTTGGCAGCTGGAAACTGCTGCCTACCGTCTCTACACTAACTGTGACTTTCCTCAGGACTTTGAAAAAGAATTTGACTTACAATTTACCATTAAATCTTCATTTGGGAGAAGGCATAGAGGTTTGCGCTTCTCCTCTACTGGACCGGCACCTGAGGGGATGGCAGTCGCAAAGCCTTCTCCTCAGTTTGCAGCTGGAAACTGCTGCCTACCGTCTCTACAATAACTGTAACTTTTCTCAGGACTTTGCAGAAAGAATTTGACTTACAATTAACCATCAAATCTTCATGTAGGAGAAGGCATAAAGGTTTGCGCTTCTCCTCTACTGAACGGCATTTGAGGGGATGGCAGTCATAGAGCATTCCCCTCAGTTGGCAGCTGGAAACTGCTGCCTACCGTCTCTACAATAACTGTGACTTTCCTCAGGACTTTGAAAAAGAATTTGACTTACAATTTACCATTAAATCTTCATTTGGGAGAAGGCATAGAGGTTTGCGCTTCTCCTCTACTGGACCGGCACCTGAGGGGATGGCAGTCACAAAGCCTTCCCCTCAGTTTGCAGCTGGAAACTGCTGCCTACCGTCTCTACAATAACTGTAACTTTTCTCAGGACTTTGCAAAAAGAATTTGACTTACAATTAACCATCAAATCTTCATGTAGGAGAAGGCATAAAGGTTTGCGCTTCTCCTCTACTGGACGGCACTTGAGAAAATGGCAGTCACAAAGCCTTCCCCTTAGTTGGCAGCTGGAAACTGCTGCCTGCCGTCTCTACAATAACTGTAACTTTCCTCAGGACTTGCAAAAAAATTTGGCTTACGATTTACCATAAAATCTTTATGTAGGAGAAGGCATAGAGGTTTGCGCTTCTCCTCTACTGGATCGGCACCTGAGGGGGTGGCAGTCACAAAGCCTTCCCCTCAGTTGGCAGCTGGAAACTGCTGCCTACCGTCTCTACAATAACTGTAACTTTCCTCAGGACTTGCAAAAAAATTTGCCTTACAATTAACCATCAAATCTTCATGTAGGAGAAGGCATAAAGGTTTGCGCTTCTCCTCTACTGAACGGCATTTGAGGGGGTGGCAGTCACAAAGCCTTCCCCTCAGTTGGCAGCTGGAAATTGCTGCCTACTGCCTCTACAATAACTGTGACTTTCCTCAGGACTTTGAAAAAGAATTTGACTTACAATTTACCATTAAATCTTCATTTGGGAGAAGGCATAGAGGTTTGCGCTTCTCCTCTACTGAACGGCATTTGAGGGGATGGCAGTCATAGAGCATTCCCCTCAGTTGGCAGCTGGAAACTGCTGCCTACCGTCTCTACAATAACTGTGACTTTCCTCAGGACTTTGAAAAAGAATTTGACTTACAATTTACCATTAAATCTTCATTTGGGAGAAGGCATAGAGGTTTGCGCTTCTCCTCTACTGGACCGGCACCTGAGGGGATGGCAGTCACAAAGCCTTCCCCTCAGTTTGCAGCTGGAAACTGCTGCCTACCGTCTCTACAATAACTGTAACTTTTCTCAGGACTTTGCAAAAAGAATTTGACTTACAATTAACCATCAAATCTTCATGTAGGAGAAGGCATAAAGGTTTGCGCTTCTCCTCTACTGGACGGCACTTGAGAAAATGGCAGTCACAAAGCCTTCCCCTTAGTTGGCAGCTGGAAACTGCTGCCTGCCGTCTCTACAATAACTGTAACTTTCCTCAGAACTTTGCAAAAAGAATTTGACTTACAATTAACCATCAAATTTTCGTGCGGGAGAAGGCATAGAGATTTGCGCCTCTCCTCTACTGGACGGCACTTGAGGGGATGGCAGTCATAAAGCCTTCCCCTCAGTTGGCAGCTGGAAAGTGCTGCCTACCGCCTCTACAATAACTGTAACTTTCCTCAGAACTTTGCAAAAAGAATTTGACTTACAATTAACCATCAAATCTTCATGTAGGAGAAGGCATAAAGGTTTGCGCTTCTCCTCTACTGAACGGCATTTGAGGGGATGGCAGTCATAGAGCATTCCCCTCAGTTGGCAGCTGGAAACTGCTGCCTACCGTCTCTACACTAACTGTGACTTTCCTCAGGACTTTGAAAAAGAATTTGACTTACAATTTACCATTAAATCTTCATTTGGGAGAAGGCATAGAGGTTTGCGCTTCTCCTCTACTGGACCGGCACCTGAGGGGATGGCAGTCGCAAAGCCTTCTCCTCAGTTTGCAGCTGGAAACTGCTGCCTACCGTCTCTACAATAACTGTAACTTTTCTCAGGACTTTGCAGAAAGAATTTGACTTACAATTAACCATCAAATCTTCATGTAGGAGAAGGCATAAAGGTTTGCGCTTCTCCTCTACTGGACGGCACTTGAGAAAATGGCAGTCACAAAGCCTTCCCCTTAGTTGGCAGCTGGAAACTGCTGCCTGCCGTCTCTACAATAACTGTGACTTTCCTCAGGACTTTGAAAAAGAATTTGACTTACAATTTACCATTAAATCTTCATTTGGGAGAAGGCATAGAGGTTTGCGCTTCTCCTCTACTGGACCGGCACCTGAGGGGATGGCAGTCACAAAGCCTTCCCCTCAGTTTGCAGCTGGAAACTGCTGCCTACCGTCTCTACAATAACTGTAACTTTCCTGAGGACTTGCAAAAAAATTTGCCTTACAATTAACCATCAAATCTTTATGTAGGAGAAGGCATAAAGGTTTGCGCTTCTCCTCTACTGAACGGCATTTGAGGGGATGGCAGTCATAGAGCATTCCCCTCAGTTGGCAGCTGGAAACTGCTGCCTACCGTCTCTACAATAACTGTGACTTTCCTCAGGACTTTGAAAAAGAATTTGACTTACAATTTACCATTAAATCTTCATTTGGGAGAAGGCATAGAGGTTTGCGCTTCTCCTCTACTGGACCGGCACCTGAGGGGATGGCAGTCACAAAGCCTTCCCCTCAGTTTGCAGCTGGAAACTGCTGCCTACCGTCTCTACAATAACTGTAACTTTTCTCAGGACTTTGCAAAAAGAATTTGACTTACAATTAACCATCAAATCTTCATGTAGGAGAAGGCATAAAGGTTTGCGCTTCTCCTCTACTGGACGGCACTTGAGAAAATGGCAGTCACAAAGCCTTCCCCTTAGTTGGCAGCTGGAAACTGCTGCCTGCCGTCTCTACAATAACTGTAACTTTCCTCAGGACTTGCAAAAAAATTTGGCTTACGATTTACCATAAAATCTTTATGTAGGAGAAGGCATAGAGGTTTGCGCTTCTCCTCTACTGGATCGGCACCTGAGGGGGTGGCAGTCACAAAGCCTTCCCCTCAGTTGGCAGCTGGAAACTGCTGCCTACCGTCTCTACAATAACTGTAACTTTCCTCAGGACTTGCAAAAAAATTTGCCTTACAATTAACCATCAAATCTTCATGTAGGAGAAGGCATAAAGGTTTGCGCTTCTCCTCTACTGAACGGCATTTGAGGGGGTGGCAGTCACAAAGCCTTCCCCTCAGTTGGCAGCTGGAAATTGCTGCCTACTGCCTCTACAATAACTGTGACTTTCCTCAGGACTTTGAAAAAGAATTTGACTTACAATTTACCATTAAATCTTCATTTGGGAGAAGGCATAGAGGTTTGCGCTTCTCCTCTACTGGATGGCACTTGAGGGGATGGCAGTCACAAAGCCTTCCCCTTAGTTGGCAGCTGGAAACTGCTGCCTACCGTCTCTACAATAACTATAACTTTCCTCAGGACTTTGCAAAAAAAATTTGCCTTACAATTAACCATCAAATCTTCATGTAGGAGAAGGCATAAAGGTTTGCGCTTCTCCTCTACTGAACGGCATTTGAGGGGATGGCAGTCATAGAGCATTCCCCTCAGTTGGCAGCTGGAAACTGCTGCCTACCGTCTCTACAATAACTGTAACTTTCCTCAGGACTTTGCAAAAAGAATTTGACTTACAATTAACCATTAAATTTTCGTGCGGGAGAAGGCATAGAGATTTGCGCTTCTCCTCTACTGGACGGCACTTGAGGGGATGGCAGTCATAAAGCCTTCCCCTCAGTTGGCAGCTGGAAAGTGCTGCCTACCGCCTCTACAATAACTGTAACTTTCCTCAGAACTTTGCAAAAAGAATTTGACTTACAATTAACCATCAAATTTTCGTGCGGGAGAAGGCATAGAGATTTGCGCTTCTCCTCTACTGGACGGCACTTGAGGGGGTGGCAGTCACAAAGCCTTCCCCTCAGTTGGCAGCTGGAAACTGCTGCCTACCGTCTCTACAATAACTGTAACTTTCCTCAGAACTTTGCAAAAAGAATTTGACTTACAATTAACCATCAGATCTTCATGTAGGAGAAGGCATAAAGGTTTGCGCTTCTCCTCTACTGAACGGCATTTGAGGGGATGGCAGTCATAGAGCATTCCCCTCAGTTGGCAGCTGGAAACTGCTGCCTACTGCCTCTACAATAACTGTGACTTTCCTCAGGACTTTGAAAAAGAATTTGACTTACAATTTACCATTAAATCTTCATTTGGGAGAAGGCATAGAGGTTTGCGCTTCTCCTCTACTGGACCGGCACCTGAGGGGATGGCAGTCACAAAGCCTTCCCCTCAGTTTGCAGCTGGAAACTGCTGCCTACCGTCTCTACAATAACTGTAACTTTTCTCAGGACTTTGCAAAAAGAATTTGACTTACAATTAACCATCAAATCTTCATGTAGGAAAAGGCATAAAGGTTTGCGCTTCTCCTCTACTGGACGGCACTTGAGAAAATGGCAGTCACAAAGCCTTCCCCTTAGTTGGCAGCTGGAAACTGCTGCCTGCCGTCTCTACAATAACTGTAACTTTCCTCAGAACTTTGCAAAAAGAATTTGACTTACAATTAACCATCAAATTTTCGTGCGGGAGAAGGCATAGAGATTTGCGCCTCTCCTCTACTGGACGGCACTTGAGGGGATGGCAGTCATAAAGCCTTCCCCTCAGTTGGCAGCTGGAAAGTGCTGCCTACCGCCTCTACAATAACTGTAACTTTCCTCAGAACTTTGCAAAAAGAATTTGACTTACAATTAACCATCAAATCTTCATGTAGGAGAAGGCATAAAGGTTTGCGCTTCTCCTCTACTGAACGGCATTTGAGGGGATGGCAGTCATAGAGCATTCCCCTCAGTTGGCAGCTGGAAACTGCTGCCTACCGTCTCTACAATAACTGTGACTTTCCTCAGGACTTTGAAAAAGAATTTGACTTACAATTTACCATTAAATCTTCATTTGGGAGAAGGCATAGAGGTTTGCGCTTCTCCTCTACTGGACCGGCACCTGAGGGGATGGCAGTCGCAAAGCCTTCTCCTCAGTTTGCAGCTGGAAACTGCTGCCTACCGTCTCTACAATAACTGTAACTTTTCTCAGGACTTTGCAGAAAGAATTTGACTTACAATTAACCATCAAATCTTCATGTAGGAGAAGGCATAAAGGTTTGCGCTTCTCCTCTACTGGACGGCACTTGAGAAAATGGCAGTCACAAAGCCTTCCCCTTAGTTGGCAGCTGGAAACTGCTGCCTGCCGTCTCTACAATAACTGTGACTTTCCTCAGGACTTTGAAAAAGAATTTGACTTACAATTTACCATTAAATCTTCATTTGGGAGAAGGCATAGAGGTTTGCGCTTCTCCTCTACTGGACCGGCACCTGAGGGGATGGCAGTCACAAAGCCTTCCCCTCAGTTTGCAGCTGGAAACTGCTGCCTACCGTCTCTACAATAACTGTAACTTTCCTGAGGACTTGCAAAAAAATTTGCCTTACAATTAACCATCAAATCTTTATGTAGGAGAAGGCATAAAGGTTTGCGCTTCTCCTCTACTGAACGGCATTTGAGGGGATGGCAGTCATAGAGCATTCCCCTCAGTTGGCAGCTGGAAACTGCTGCCTACCGTCTCTACAATAACTGTGACTTTCCTCAGGACTTTGAAAAAGAATTTGACTTACAATTTACCATTAAATCTTCATTTGGGAGAAGGCATAGAGGTTTGCGCTTCTCCTCTACTGGACCGGCACCTGAGGGGATGGCAGTCACAAAGCCTTCCCCTCAGTTTGCAGCTGGAAACTGCTGCCTACCGTCTCTACAATAACTGTAACTTTTCTCAGGACTTTGCAAAAAGAATTTGACTTACAATTAACCATCAAATCTTCATGTAGGAGAAGGCATAAAGGTTTGCGCTTCTCCTCTACTGGACGGCACTTGAGAAAATGGCAGTCACAAAGCCTTCCCCTTAGTTGGCAGCTGGAAACTGCTGCCTGCCGTCTCTACAATAACTGTAACTTTCCTCAGGACTTGCAAAAAAATTTGGCTTACGATTTACCATAAAATCTTTATGTAGGAGAAGGCATAGAGGTTTGCGCTTCTCCTCTACTGGATCGGCACCTGAGGGGGTGGCAGTCACAAAGCCTTCCCCTCAGTTGGCAGCTGGAAACTGCTGCCTACCGTCTCTACAATAACTGTAACTTTCCTCAGGACTTGCAAAAAAATTTGCCTTACAATTAACCATCAAATCTTCATGTAGGAGAAGGCATAAAGGTTTGCGCTTCTCCTCTACTGAACGGCATTTGAGGGGGTGGCAGTCACAAAGCCTTCCCCTCAGTTGGCAGCTGGAAATTGCTGCCTACTGCCTCTACAATAACTGTGACTTTCCTCAGGACTTTGAAAAAGAATTTGACTTATAATTTACCATTAAATCTTCATTTGGGAGAAGGCATAGAGGTTTGCGCTTCTCCTCTACTGGATGGCACTTGAGGGGATGGCAGTCACAAAGCCTTCCCCTTAGTTGGCAGCTGGAAACTGCTGCCTACCGTCTCTACAATAACTGTAACTTTCCTCAGGACTTTGCAAAAAGAATTTGACTTACAATTAACCATTAAATTTTCGTGCGGGAGAAGGCATAGAGATTTGCGCTTCTCCTCTACTGGACGGCACTTGAGGGGATGGCAGTCATAAAGCCTTCCCCTCAGTTGGCAGCTGGAAAGTGCTGCCTACCGCCTCTACAATAACTGTAACTTTCCTCAGAACTTTGCAAAAAGAATTTGACTTACAATTAACCATCAAATTTTCGTGCGGGAGAAGGCATAGAGATTTGCGCTTCTCCTCTACTGGACGGCACTTGAGGGGGTGGCAGTCACAAAGCCTTCCCCTCAGTTGGCAGCTGGAAACTGCTGCCTACCGTCTCTACAATAACTGTAACTTTCCTCAGAACTTTGCAAAAAGAATTTGACTTACAATTAACCATCAAATCTTCATGTAGGAGAAGGCATAAAGGTTTGCGCTTCTCCTCTACTGAACGGCATTTGAGGGGATGGCAGTCATAGAGCATTCCCCTCAGTTGGCAGCTGGAAACTGCTGCCTACCGTCTCTACAATAACTGTGACTTTCCTCAGGACTTTGAAAAAGAATTTGACTTACAATTTACCATTAAATCTTCATTTGGGAGAAGGCATAGAGGTTTGCGCTTCTCCTCTACTGGACCGGCACCTGAGGGGATGGCAGTCGCAAAGCCTTCCCCTCAGTTTGCAGCTGGAAACTGCTGCCTACCGTCTCTACAATAACTGTAACTTTTCTCAGGACTTTGCAAAAAGAATTTGACTTACAATTAACCATCAAATCTTCATGTAGGAGAAGGCATAAAGGTTTGCGCTTCTCCTCTACTGAACGGCACTTGAGGGGGTGGCAGTCACAAAGCCTTCCCCTCAGTTGGCAGCTGGAAACTGCTGCCTACCGTCTCTACAATAACTGTAACTTTCCTGAGGACTTGCAAAAAAATTTGCCTTACAATTAACCATCAAATCTTTATGTAGGAGAAGGCATAAAGGTTTGCGCTTCTCCTCTACTGAACGGCATTTGAGGGGATGGCAGTCATAGAGCATTCCCCTCAGTTGGCAGCTGGAAACTGCTGCCTACCGTCTCTACAATAACTGTGACTTTCCTCAGGACTTTGAAAAAGAATTTGACTTACAATTAACCATCAAATTTTCGTGCGGGAGAAGGCATAGAGATTTGCGCCTCTCCTCTACTGGACGGCACTTGAGGGGATGGCAGTCATAAAGCCTTCCCCTCAGTTGGCAGCTGGAAAGTGCTGCCTACCGCCTCTACAATAACTGTAACTTTCCTCAGAACTTTGCAAAAAGAATTTGACTTACAATTAACCATCAAATCTTCATGTAGGAGAAGGCATAAAGGTTTGCGCTTCTCCTCTACTGAACGGCATTTGAGGGGATGGCAGTCATAGAGCATTCCCCTCAGTTGGCAGCTGGAAACTGCTGCCTACCGTCTCTACAATAACTGTGACTTTCCTCAGGACTTTGAAAAAGAATTTGGCTTACAATTTACCATTAAATCTTCATTTGGGAGAAGGCATAGAGGTTTGCGCTTCTCCTCTACTGGACCGGCACCTGAGGGGATGGCAGTCGCAAAGCCTTCTCCTCAGTTTGCAGCTGGAAACTGCTGCCTACCGTCTCTACAATAACTGTAACTTTTCTCAGGACTTTGCAGAAAGAATTTGACTTACAATTAACCATCAAATCTTCATGTAGGAGAAGGCATAAAGGTTTGCGCTTCTCCTCTACTGGACGGCACTTGAGAAAATGGCAGTCACAAAGCCTTCCCCTTAGTTGGCAGCTGGAAACTGCTGCCTGCCGTCTCTACAATAACTGTGACTTTCCTCAGGACTTTGAAAAAGAATTTGACTTACAATTTACCATTAAATCTTCATTTGGGAGAAGGCATAGAGGTTTGCGCTTCTCCTCTACTGGACCGGCACCTGAGGGGATGGCAGTCACAAAGCCTTCCCCTCAGTTTGCAGCTGGAAACTGCTGCCTACCGTCTCTACAATAACTGTAACTTTCCTGAGGACTTGCAAAAAAATTTGCCTTACAATTAACCATCAAATCTTTATGTAGGAGAAGGCATAAAGGTTTGCGCTTCTCCTCTACTGAACGGCATTTGAGGGGATGGCAGTCATAGAGCATTCCCCTCAGTTGGCAGCTGGAAACTGCTGCCTACCGTCTCTACAATAACTGTGACTTTCCTCAGGACTTTGAAAAAGAATTTGACTTACAATTAACCATCAAATCTTCATGTAGGAGAAGGCATAAAGGTTTGCGCTTCTCCTCTACTGGACGGCACTTGAGAAAATGGCAGTCACAAAGCCTTCCCCTTAGTTGGCAGCTGGAAACTGCTGCCTGCCGTCTTTACAATAACTGTAACTTTCCTCAGGACTTGCAAAAAAATTTGGCTTACGATTTACCATAAAATCTTTATGTAGGAGAAGGCATAGAGGTTTGCGCTTCTCCTCTACTGGATCGGCACCTGAGGGGGTGGCAGTCACAAAGCCTTCCCCTCAGTTGGCAGCTGGAAACTGCTGCCTACCGTCTCTACAATAACTGTAACTTTCCTCAGGACTTGCAAAAAAATTTGCCTTACAATTAACCATCAAATCTTCATGTAGGAGAAGGCATAAAGGTTTGCGCTTCTCCTCTACTGAACGGCATTTGAGGGGGTGGCAGTCACAAAGCCTTCCCCTCAGTTGGCAGCTGGAAATTGCTGCCTACTGCCTCTACAATAACTGTGACTTTCCTCAGGACTTTGAAAAAGAATTTGACTTACAATTTACCATTAAATCTTCATTTGGGAGAAGGCATAGAGGTTTGCGCTTCTCCTCTACTGGATGGCACTTGAGGGGATGGCAGTCACAAAGCCTTCCCCTTAGTTGGCAGCTGGAAACTGCTGCCTACCGTCTCTACAATAACTATAACTTTCCTCAGGACTTTGCAAAAAAAATTTGCCTTACAATTAACCATCAAATCTTCATGTAGGAGAAGGCATAAAGGTTTGCGCTTCTCCTCTACTGAACGGCATTTGAGGGGATGGCAGTCATAGAGCATTCCCCTCAGTTGGCAGCTGGAAACTGCTGCCTACCGTCTCTACAATAACTGTAACTTTCCTCAGGACTTTGCAAAAAGAATTTGACTTACAATTAACCATTAAATTTTCGTGCGGGAGAAGGCATAGAGATTTGCGCTTCTCCTCTACTGGACGGCACTTGAGGGGATGGCAGTCATAAAGCCTTCCCCTCAATTGGCAGCTGGAAAGTGCTGCCTACCGCCTCTACAATAACTGTAACTTTCCTCAGAACTTTGCAAAAAGAATTTGACTTACAATTAACCATCAAATTTTCGTGCGGGAGAAGGCATAGAGATTTGCGCTTCTCCTCTACTGGACGGCACTTGAGGGGGTGGCAGTCACAAAGCCTTCCCCTCAGTTGGCAGCTGGAAACTGCTGCCTACCGTCTCTACAATAACTGTAACTTTCCTCAGAACTTTGCAAAAAGAATTTGACTTACAATTAACCATCAAATCTTCATGTAGGAGAAGGCATAAAGGTTTGCGCTTCTCCTCTACTGAACGGCATTTGAGGGGATGGCAGTCATAGAGCATTCCCCTCAGTTGGCAGCTGGAAACTGCTGCCTACCGTCTCTACAATAACTGTGACTTTCCTCAGGACTTTGAAAAAGAATTTGACTTACAATTTACCATTAAATCTTCATTTGGGAGAAGGCATAGAGGTTTGCGCTTCTCCTCTACTGGACCGGCACCTGAGGGGATGGCAGTCGCAAAGCCTTCCCCTCAGTTTGCAGCTGGAAACTGCTGCCTACCGTCTCTACAATAACTGTAACTTTTCTCAGGACTTTGCAAAAAGAATTTGACTTACAATTAACCATCAAATCTTCATGTAGGAGAAGGCATAAAGGTTTGCGCTTCTCCTCTACTGAACGGCACTTGAGGGGGTGGCAGTCACAAAGCCTTCCCCTCAGTTGGCAGCTGGAAACTGCTGCCTACCGTCTCTACAATAACTGTAACTTTCCTGAGGACTTGCAAAAAAATTTGCCTTACAATTAACCATCAAATCTTTATGTAGGAGAAGGCATAAAGGTTTGCGCTTCTCCTCTACTGAACGGCATTTGAGGGGATGGCAGTCATAGAGCATTCCCCTCAGTTGGCAGCTGGAAACTGCTGCCTACCGTCTCTACAATAACTGTGACTTTCCTCAGGACTTTGAAAAAGAATTTGACTTACAATTTACCATTAAATCTTCATTTGGGAGAAGGCATAGAGGTTTGCGCTTCTCCTCTACTGGACCGGCACCTGAGGGGATGGCAGTCACAAAGCCTTCCCCTCAGTTTGCAGCTGGAAACTGCTGCCTACCGTCTCTACAATAACTGTAACTTTTCTCAGGACTTTGCAAAAAGAATTTGACTTACAATTAACCATCAAATCTTCATGTAGGAGAAGGCATAAAGGTTTGCGCTTCTCCTCTACTGGACGGCACTTGAGAAAATGGCAGTCACAAAGCCTTCCCCTTAGTTGGCAGCTGGAAACTGCTGCCTGCCGTCTCTACAATAACTGTAACTTTCCTCAGAACTTTGCAAAAAGAATTTGACTTACAATTAACCATCAAATTTTCGTGCGGGAGAAGGCATAGAGATTTGCGCTTCTCCTCTACTGGACGGCACTTAAGGGGATGGCAGTCATAAAGCCTTCCCCTCAGTTGGCAGCTGGAAAGTGCTGCCTACCGCCTCTACAATAACTGTAACTTTCCTCAGAACTTTGCAAAAAGAATTTGACTTACAATTAACCATCAAATCTTCATGTAGGAGAAGGCATAAAGGTTTGCGCTTCTCCTCTACTGAACGGCATTTGAGGGGATGGCAGTCATAGAGCATTCCCCTCAGTTGGCAGCTGGAAACTGCTGCCTACCGTCTCTACAATAACTGTGACTTTCCTCAGGACTTTGAAAAAGAATTTGACTTACAATTTACCATTAAATCTTCATTTGGGAGAAGGCATAGAGGTTTGCGCTTCTCCTCTACTGGACCGGCACCTGAGGGGATGGCAGTCGCAAAGCCTTCTCCTCAGTTTGCAGCTGGAAACTGCTGCCTACCGTCTCTACAATAACTGTAACTTTTCTCAGGACTTTGCAGAAAGAATTTGACTTACAATTAACCATCAAATCTTCATGTAGGAGAAGGCATAAAGGTTTGCGCTTCTCCTCTACTGGACGGCACTTGAGAAAATGGCAGTCACAAAGCCTTCCCCTTAGTTGGCAGCTGGAAACTGCTGCCTGCCGTCTCTACAATAACTGTGACTTTCCTCAGGACTTTGAAAAAGAATTTGACTTACAATTTACCATTAAATCTTCATTTGGGAGAAGGCATAGAGGTTTGCGCTTCTCCTCTACTGGACCGGCACCTGAGGGGATGGCAGTCACAAAGCCTTCCCCTCAGTTTGCAGCTGGAAACTGCTGCCTACCGTCTCTACAATAACTGTAACTTTCCTGAGGACTTGCAAAAAAATTTGCCTTACAATTAACCATCAAATCTTTATGTAGGAGAAGGCATAAAGGTTTGCGCTTCTCCTCTACTGAACGGCATTTGAGGGGATGGCAGTCATAGAGCATTCCCCTCAGTTGGCAGCTGGAAACTGCTGCCTACCGTCTCTACAATAACTGTGACTTTCCTCAGGACTTTGAAAAAGAATTTGACTTACAATTTACCATTAAATCTTCATTTGGGAGAAGGCATAGAGGTTTGCGCTTCTCCTCTACTGGACCGGCACCTGAGGGGATGGCAGTCACAAAGCCTTCCCCTCAGTTTGCAGCTGGAAACTGCTGCCTACCGTCTCTACAATAACTGTAACTTTTCTCAGGACTTTGCAAAAAGAATTTGACTTACAATTAACCATCAAATCTTCATGTAGGAGAAGGCATAAAGGTTTGCGCTTCTCCTCTACTGGACGGCACTTGAGAAAATGGCAGTCACAAAGCCTTCCCCTTAGTTGGCAGCTGGAAACTGCTGCCTGCCGTCTCTACAATAACTGTAACTTTCCTCAGGACTTGCAAAAAAATTTGGCTTACGATTTACCATAAAATCTTTATGTAGGAGAAGGCATAGAGGTTTGCGCTTCTCCTCTACTGGATCGGCACCTGAGGGGGTGGCAGTCACAAAGCCTTCCCCTCAGTTGGCAGCTGGAAACTGCTGCCTACCGTCTCTACAATAACTGTAACTTTCCTCAGGACTTGCAAAAAAATTTGCCTTACAATTAACCATCAAATCTTCATGTAGGAGAAGGCATAAAGGTTTGCGCTTCTCCTCTACTGAACGGCATTTGAGGGGGTGGCAGTCACAAAGCCTTCCCCTCAGTTGGCAGCTGGAAATTGCTGCCTACTGCCTCTACAATAACTGTGACTTTCCTCAGGACTTTGAAAAAGAATTTGACTTACAATTTACCATTAAATCTTCATTTGGGAGAAGGCATAGAGGTTTGCGCTTCTCCTCTACTGGATGGCACTTGAGGGGATGGCAGTCACAAAGCCTTCCCCTTAGTTGGCAGCTGGAAACTGCTGCCTACCGTCTCTACAATAACTATAACTTTCCTCAGGACTTTGCAAAAAAATTTGCCTTACAATTAACCATCAAATCTTCATGTAGGAGAAGGCATAAAGGTTTGCGCTTCTCCTCTACTGAACGGCATTTGAGGGGATGGCAGTCATAGAGCATTCCCCTCAGTTGGCAGCTGGAAACTGCTGCCTACCGTCTCTACAATAACTGTAACTTTCCTCAGGACTTTGCAAAAAGAATTTGACTTACAATTAACCATTAAATTTTCGTGCGGGAGAAGGCATAGAGATTTGCGCTTCTCCTCTACTGGACGGCATTTGAGAAAATGGCAGTCACAAAGCCTTCCCCTTAGTTGGCAGCTGGAAACTGCTGCCTGCCGTCTCTACAATAACTGTAACTTTCCTCAGAACTTTGCAAAAAGAATTTGACTTACAATTAACCATCAAATTTTCGTGCGGGAGAAGGCATAGAGATTTGCGCTTCTCCTCTACTGGACGGCACTTGAGGGGATGGCAGTCATAAAGCCTTCCCCTCAGTTGGCAGCTGGAAAGTGCTGCCTACCGCCTCTACAATAACTGTAACTTTCCTCAGAACTTTGCAAAAAGAATTTGACTTACAATTAACCATCAAATTTTCGTGCGGGAGAAGGCATAGAGATTTGCGCTTCTCCTCTACTGGACGGCACTTGAGGGGGTGGCAGTCACAAAGCCTTCCCCTCAGTTGGCAGCTGGAAACTGCTGCCTACCGTCTCTACAATAACTGTAACTTTCCTCAGGACTTGCAAAAAAATTTGCCTTACAATTAACCATCAAATCTTCATGTAGGAGAAGGCATAAAGGTTTGCGCTTCTCCTCTACTGAACGGCATTTGAGGGGGTGGCAGTCACAAAGCCTTCCCCTCAGTTGGCAGCTGGAAACTGCTGCCTACCGTCTCTACAATAACTGTGACTTTCCTCAGGACTTTGAAAAAGAATTTGACTTACAATTTACCATTAAATCTTCATTTGGGAGAAGGCATAGAGGTTTGCGCTTCTCCTCTACTGGACCGGCACCTGAGGGGATGGCAGTCGCAAAGCCTTCCCCTCAGTTTGCAGCTGGAAACTGCTGCCTACCGTCTCTACAATAACTGTAACTTTTCTCAGGACTTTGCAGAAAGAATTTGACTTACAATTAACCATCAAATCTTCATGTAGGAGAAGGCATAAAGGTTTGCGCTTCTCCTCTACTGGACGGCACTTGAGAAAATGGCAGTCACAAAGCCTTCCCCTTAGTTGGCAGCTGGAAACTGCTGCCTACCGTCTCTACAATAACTGTAACTTTCCTCAGGACTTGCAAAAAAATTTGCCTTACAATTAACCATCAAATCTTCATGTAGGAGAAGGCATAAAGGTTTGCGCTTCTCCTCTACTGAACGGCATTTGAGGGGGTGGCAGTCACAAAGCCTTCCCCTCAGTTGGCAGCTGGAAATTGCTGCCTACTGCCTCTACAATAACTGTGACTTTCCTCAGGACTTTGAAAAAGAATTTGACTTACAATTTACCATTAAATCTTCATTTGGGAGAAGGCATAGAGGTTTGCGCTTCTCCTCTACTGGATGGCACTTGAGGGGATGGCAGTCACAAAGCCTTCCCCTTAGTTGGCAGCTGGAAACTGCTGCCTACCGTCTCTACAATAACTATAACTTTCCTCAGGACTTTGCAAAAAAAATTTGCCTTACAATTAACCATCAAATCTTCATGTAGGAGAAGGCATAAAGGTTTGCGCTTCTCCTCTACTGAACGGCATTTGAGGGGATGGCAGTCATAGAGCATTCCCCTCAGTTGGCAGCTGGAAACTGCTGCCTACCGTCTCTACAATAACTGTAACTTTCCTCAGGACTTTGCAAAAAGAATTTGACTTACAATTAACCATTAAATTTTCGTGCGGGAGAAGGCATAGAGATTTGCGCTTCTCCTCTACTGGACGGCATTTGAGAAAATGGCAGTCACAAAGCCTTCCCCTTAGTTGGCAGCTGGAAACTGCTGCCTGCCGTCTCTACAATAACTGTAACTTTCCTCAGAACTTTGCAAAAAGAATTTGACTTACAATTAACCATCAAATTTTCGTGCGGGAGAAGGCATAGAGATTTGCGCTTCTCCTCTACTGGACGGCACTTGAGGGGATGGCAGTCATAAAGCCTTCCCCTCAGTTGGCAGCTGGAAAGTGCTGCCTACCGCCTCTACAATAACTGTAACTTTCCTCAGAACTTTGCAAAAAGAATTTGACTTACAATTAACCATCAAATTTTCGTGCGGGAGAAGGCATAGAGATTTGCGCTTCTCCTCTACTGAACGGCATTTGAGGGGGTGGCAGTCACAAAGCCTTCCCCTCAGTTGGCAGCTGGAAACTGCTGCCTACCGTCTCTACAATAACTGTGACTTTCCTCAGGACTTTGAAAAAGAATTTGACTTACAATTTACCATTAAATCTTCATTTGGGAGAAGGCATAGAGGTTTGCGCTTCTCCTCTACTGGACCGGCACCTGAGGGGATGGCAGTCGCAAAGCCTTCCCCTCAGTTTGCAGCTGGAAACTGCTGCCTACCGTCTCTACAATAACTGTAACTTTTCTCAGGACTTTGCAGAAAGAATTTGACTTACAATTAACCATCAAATCTTCATGTAGGAGAAGGCATAAAGGTTTGCGCTTCTCCTCTACTGGACGGCACTTGAAAAAATGGCAGTCACAAAGCCTTCCCCTTAGTTGGCAGCTGGAAACTGCTGCCTGCCGTCTCTACAATAACTGTGACTTTCCTCAGGACTTTGAAAAAGAATTTGACTTACAATTTACCATTAAATCTTCATTTGGGAGAAGGCATAGAGGTTTGCGCTTCTCCTCTACTGGACCGGCACCTGAGGGGATGGCAGTCACAAAGCCTTCCCCTCAGTTTGCAGCTGGAAACTGCTGCCTACCGTCTCTACAATAACTGTAACTTTCCTGAGGACTTGCAAAAAAATTTGCCTTACAATTAACCATCAAATCTTTATGTAGGAGAAGGCATAAAGGTTTGCGCTTCTCCTCTACTGAACGGCATTTGAGGGGATGGCAGTCATAGAGCATTCCCCTCAGTTGGCAGCTGGAAACTGCTGCCTACCGTCTCTACAATAACTGTGACTTTCCTCAGGACTTTGAAAAAGAATTTGACTTACAATTTACCATTAAATCTTCATTTGGGAGAAGGCATAGAGGTTTGCGCTTCTCCTCTACTGGACCGGCACCTGAGGGGATGGCAGTCACAAAGCCTTCCCCTCAGTTTGCAGCTGGAAACTGCTGCCTACCGTCTCTACAATAACTGTAACTTTTCTCAGGACTTTGCAAAAAGAATTTGACTTACAATTAACCATCAAATCTTCATGTAGGAGAAGGCATAAAGGTTTGCGCTTCTCCTCTACTGGACGGCACTTGAGAAAATGGCAGTCACAAAGCCTTCCCCTTAGTTGGCAGCTGGAAACTGCTGCCTGCCGTCTCTACAATAACTGTAACTTTCCTCAGGACTTGCAAAAAAATTTGGCTTACGATTTACCATAAAATCTTTATGTAGGAGAAGGCATAGAGGTTTGCGCTTCTCCTCTACTGAACGGCATTTGAGGGGATGGCAGTCATAGAGCATTCCCCTCAGTTGGCAGCTGGAAACTGCTGCCTACCGTCTCTACAATAACTGTAACTTTCCTCAGGACTTTGCAAAAAGAATTTGACTTACAATTAACCATTAAATTTTCGTGCGGGAGAAGGCATAGAGATTTGCGCTTCTCCTCTACTGGACGGCATTTGAGGGGGTGGCAGTCACAAAGCCTTCCCCTCAGTTGGCAGCTGGAAACTGCTGCCTACCGTCTCTACAATAACTGTAACTTTCCTCAGAACTTTGCAAAAAGAATTTGACTTACAATTAACCATCAAATTTTCGTGCGGGAGAAGGCATAGAGATTTGCGCTTCTCCTCTACTGGACGGCATTTGAGAAAATGGCAGTCACAAAGCCTTCCCCTTAGTTGGCAGCTGGAAACTGCTGCCTGCCGTCTCTACAATAACTGTAACTTTCCTCAGAACTTTGCAAAAAGAATTTGACTTACAATTAACCATCAAATTTTCGTGCGGGAGAAGGCATAGAGATTTGCGCTTCTCCTCTACTGGACGGCACTTGAGGGGATGGCAGTCATAAAGCCTTCCCCTCAGTTGGCAGCTGGAAAGTGCTGCCTACCGCCTCTACAATAACTGTAACTTTCCTCAGAACTTTGCAAAAAGAATTTGACTTACAATTAACCATCAAATTTTCGTGCGGGAGAAGGCATAGAGATTTGCGCTTCTCCTCTACTGAACGGCATTTGAGGGGGTGGCAGTCACAAAGCCTTCCCCTCAGTTGGCAGCTGGAAACTGCTGCCTACCGTCTCTACAATAACTGTGACTTTCCTCAGGACTTTGAAAAAGAATTTGACTTACAATTTACCATTAAATCTTCATTTGGGAGAAGGCATAGAGGTTTGCGCTTCTCCTCTACTGGACCGGCACCTGAGGGGATGGCAGTCGCAAAGCCTTCCCCTCAGTTTGCAGCTGGAAACTGCTGCCTACCGTCTCTACAATAACTGTAACTTTTCTCAGGACTTTGCAGAAAGAATTTGACTTACAATTAACCATCAAATCTTCATGTAGGAGAAGGCATAAAGGTTTGCGCTTCTCCTCTACTGGACGGCACTTGAAAAAATGGCAGTCACAAAGCCTTCCCCTTAGTTGGCAGCTGGAAACTGCTGCCTGCCGTCTCTACAATAACTGTGACTTTCCTCAGGACTTTGAAAAAGAATTTGACTTACAATTTACCATTAAATCTTCATTTGGGAGAAGGCATAGAGGTTTGCGCTTCTCCTCTACTGGACCGGCACCTGAGGGGATGGCAGTCACAAAGCCTTCCCCTCAGTTTGCAGCTGGAAACTGCTGCCTACCGTCTCTACAATAACTGTAACTTTCCTGAGGACTTGCAAAAAAATTTGCCTTACAATTAACCATCAAATCTTTATGTAGGAGAAGGCATAAAGGTTTGCGCTTCTCCTCTACTGAACGGCATTTGAGGGGATGGCAGTCATAGAGCATTCCCCTCAGTTGGCAGCTGGAAACTGCTGCCTACCGTCTCTACAATAACTGTGACTTTCCTCAGGACTTTGAAAAAGAATTTGACTTACAATTTACCATTAAATCTTCATTTGGGAGAAGGCATAGAGGTTTGCGCTTCTCCTCTACTGGACCGGCACCTGAGGGGATGGCAGTCACAAAGCCTTCCCCTCAGTTTGCAGCTGGAAACTGCTGCCTACCGTCTCTACAATAACTGTAACTTTTCTCAGGACTTTGCAAAAAGAATTTGACTTACAATTAACCATCAAATCTTCATGTAGGAGAAGGCATAAAGGTTTGCGCTTCTCCTCTACTGGACGGCACTTGAGAAAATGGCAGTCACAAAGCCTTCCCCTTAGTTGGCAGCTGGAAACTGCTGCCTGCCGTCTCTACAATAACTGTAACTTTCCTCAGGACTTGCAAAAAAATTTGGCTTACGATTTACCATAAAATCTTTATGTAGGAGAAGGCATAGAGGTTTGCGCTTCTCCTCTACTGGATCGGCACCTGAGGGGGTGGCAGTCACAAAGCCTTCTCCTCAGTTGGCAGCTGGAAACTGCTGCCTACCGTCTCTACAATAACTGTAACTTTCCTCAGGACTTGCAAAAAAATTTGCCTTACAATTAACCATCAAATCTTCATGTAGGAGAAGGCATAAAGGTTTGCGCTTCTCCTCTACTGAACGGCATTTGAGGGGGTGGCAGTCACAAAGCCTTCCCCTCAGTTGGCAGCTGGAAATTGCTGCCTACTGCCTCTACAATAATTGTGACTTTCCTCAGGACTTTGAAAAAGAATTTGACTTACAATTTACCATTAAATCTTCATTTGGGAGAAGGCATAGAGGTTTGCGCTTCTCCTCTACTGGATGGCACTTGAGGGGATGGCAGTCACAAAGCCTTCCCCTTAGTTGGCAGCTGGAAACTGCTGCCTACCGTCTCTACAATAACTATAACTTTCCTCAGGACTTTGCAAAAAAAAATTTGCCTTACAATTAACCATCAAATCTTCATGTAGGAGAAGGCATAAAGGTTTGCGCTTCTCCTCTACTGAACGGCATTTGAGGGGATGGCAGTCATAGAGCATTCCCCTCAGTTGGCAGCTGGAAACTGCTGCCTACCGTCTCTACAATAACTGTGACTTTCCTCAGGACTTTGAAAAAGAATTTGACTTACAATTTACCATTAAATCTTCATTTGGGAGAAGGCATAGAGGTTTGCGCTTCTCCTCTACTGGACCGGCACCTGAGGGGATGGCAGTCACAAAGCCTTCCCCTCAGTTTGCAGCTGGAAACTGCTGCCTACCGTCTCTACAATAACTGTAACTTTCCTCAGGACTTTGCAAAAAGAATTTGACTTACAATTAACCATTAAATTTTCGTGCGGGAGAAGGCATAGAGATTTGCGCTTCTCCTCTACTGGACGGCATTTGAGAAAATGGCAGTCACAAAGCCTTCCCCTTAGTTGGCAGCTGGAAACTGCTGCCTGCCGTCTCTACAATAACTGTAACTTTCCTCAGGACTTTGCAAAAAGAATTTGACTTACAATTAACCATTAAATTTTCGTGCGGGAGAAGGCATAGAGATTTGCGCTTCTCCTCTACTAGACGGCATTTGAGAAAATGGCAGTCACAAAGCCTTCCCCTTAGTTGGCAGCTGGAAACTGCTGCCTGCCGTCTCTACAATAACTGTAACTTTCCTCAGAACTTTGCAAAAAGAATTTGACTTACAATTAACCATCAAATTTTCGTGCGGGAGAAGGCATAGAGATTTGCGCTTCTCCTCTACTGGACGGCACTTGAGGGGATGGCAGTCATAAAGCCTTCCCCTCAGTTGGCAGCTGGAAAGTGCTGCCTACCGCCTCTACAATAACTGTAACTTTCCTCAGAACTTTGCAAAAAGAATTTGACTTACAATTAACCATCAAATTTTCGTGCGGGAGAAGGCATAGAGATTTGCGCTTCTCCTCTACTGGACGGCACTTGAGGGGGTGGCAGTCACAAAGCCTTCCCCTCAGTTGGCAGCTGGAAACTGCTGCCTACCGTCTCTACAATAACTGTAACTTTCCTCAGGACTTGCAAAAAAATTTGCCTTACAATTAACCATCAAATCTTCATGTAGGAGAAGGCATAAAGGTTTGCGCTTCTCCTCTACTGAACGGCATTTGAGGGGGTGGCAGTCACAAAGCCTTCCCCTCAGTTGGCAGCTGGAAATTGCTGCCTACTGCCTCTACAATAACTGTGACTTTCCTCAGGACTTTGAAAAAGAATTTGACTTACAATTTACCATTAAATCTTCATTTGGGAGAAGGCATAGAGGTTTGCGCTTCTCCTCTACTGGACGGCACTTGAGGGGATGGCAGTCACAAAGCCTTCCCCACAGTTGGCAGCTGGAAACTGCTGCCTACCGTCTCGACAATAACTATAACTTTTCTCAGGACTTTGCAAAAAAAATTTGCCTTACAATTAACCATCAAATCTTCATGTAGGAGAAGGCATAAAGGTTTGCGCTTCTCCTCTACTGAACGGCATTTGAGGGGATGGCAGTCATAGAGCATTCCCCTCAGTTGGCAGCTGGAAACTGCTGCCTACCGTCTCTACAATAACTGTGACTTTCCTCAGGACTTTGAAAAAGAATTTGACTTACAATTTACCATTAAATCTTCATTTGGGAGAAGGCATAGAGGTTTGCGCTTCTCCTCTACTGGACCGGCACCTGAGGGGATGGCAGTCACAAAGCCTTCCCCTCAGTTTGCAGCTGGAAACTGCTGCCTACCGTCTCTACAATAACTGTAACTTTTCTCAGGACTTTGCAAAAAGAATTTGACTTACAATTAACCATCAAATCTTCATGTAGGAGAAGGCATAAAGGTTTGCGCTTCTCCTCTACTGGACGGCACTTGAGGGGGTGGCAGTCACAAAGCCTTCCCCTCAGTTGGCAGCTGGAAACTGCTGCCTACCGTCTCTACAATAACTGTAACTTTCCAGGGACTTGCAAAAAAATTTGCCTTACAATTAACCATCAAATCTTCATGTAGGAGAAGGCATAAAGGTTTGCGCTTCTCCTCTACTGAACGGCATTTGAGGGGGTGGCAGTCACAAAGCCTTCCCCTCAGTTGGCAGCTGGAAATTGCTGCCTACTGCCTCTACAATAACTGTGACTTTCCTCAGGACTTTGAAAAAGAATTTGACTTACAATTTACCATTAAATCTTCATTTGGGAGAAGGCATAGAGGTTTGCGCTTCTCCTCTACTGGACGGCACTTGAGGGGATGGCAGTCACAAAGCCTTCCCCACAGTTGGCAGCTGGAAACTGCTGCCTACCGTCTCTACAATAACTATAACTTTCCTCAGGACTTTGCAAAAAAAATTTGCCTTACAATTAACCATCAAATCTTCATGTAGGAGAAGGCATAAAGGTTTGCGCTTCTCCTCTACTGAACGGCATTTGAGGGGATGGCAGTCATAGAGCATTCCCCTCAGTTGGCAGCTGGAAACTGCTGCCTACCGTCTCTACAATAACTGTGACTTTCCTCAGGACTTTGAAAAAGAATTTGACTTACAATTTACCATTAAATCTTCATTTGGGAGAAGGCATAGAGGTTTGCGCTTCTCCTCTACTGGACCGGCACCTGAGGGGATGGCAGTCACAAAGCCTTCCCCTCAGTTTGCAGCTGGAAACTGCTGCCTACCGTCTCTACAATAACTGTAACTTTTCTCAGGACTTTGCAAAAAGAATTTGACTTACAATTAACCATCAAATCTTCATGTAGGAGAAGGCATAAAGGTTTGCGCTTCTCCTCTACTGGACGGCACTTGAGAAAATGGCAGTCACAAAGACTTCCCCTTAGTTGGCAGCTGGAAACTGCTGCCTGCCGTCTCTACAATAACTGTAACTTTCCTCAGGACTTGCAAAAAAATTTGGCTTACGATTTACCATAAAATCTTTATGTAGGAGAAGGCATAGAGGTTTGCGCTTCTCCTCTACTGGATCGGCACCTGAGGGGATGGCAGTCACAAAGCCTTCCCCACAGTTGGCAGCTGGAAACTGCTGCCTACCGTCTCTACAATAACTATAACTTTCCTCAGGACTTTGCAAAAAAAATTTGCCTTACAATTAACCATCAAATCTTCATGTAGGAGAAGGCATAAAGGTTTGCGCTTCTCCTCTACTGAACGGCATTTGAGGGGATGGCAGTCATAGAGCATTCCCCTCAGTTGGCAGCTGGAAACTGCTGCCTACCGTCTCTACAATAACTGTGACTTTCCTCAGGACTTTGAAAAAGAATTTGACTTACAATTTACCATTAAATCTTCATTTGGGAGAAGGCATAGAGGTTTGCGCTTCTCCTCTACTGGACCGGCACCTGAGGGGATGGCAGTCACAAAGCCTTCCCCTCAGTTTGCAGCTGGAAACTGCTGCCTACCGTCTCTACAATAACTATAACTTTCCTCAGGACTTTGCAAAAAAAATTTGCCTTACAATTAACCATCAAATCTTCATGTAGGAGAAGGCATAAAGGTTTGCGCTTCTCCTCCACTGAACGGCATTTGAGGGGATGGCAGTCATAGAGCATTCCCCTCAGTTGGCAGCTGGAAACTGCTGCCTACCGTCTCTACAATAACTGTGACTTTCCTCAGGACTTTGAAAAAGAATTTAACTTACAATTTACCATTAAATCTTCATTTGGGAGAAGGCATAGAGGTTTGCGCTTCTCCTCTACTGGACCGGCACCTGAGGGGATGGTAGTCACAAAGCCTTCCCCTCAGTTTGCAGCTGGAAACTGCTGCCTACCGTCTCTACAATAACTATAACTTTCCTCAGGACTTTGCAAAAAGAATTCGACTTACAATTAACCATCAAATCTTCAAGTAGGAGAAGGCATAAAGGTTTGCGCTTCTCCTCTACTGGACGGCACTTGAGAAAATGGCAGTCACAAAGCCTTCCCCTTAGTTGGCAGCTGGAAACTGCTGCCTGCCGTCTCTACAATAACTGTAACTTTCCTCAGGACTTGCAAAAAAATTTGGCTTACGATTTACCATAAAATCTTTATGTAGGAGAAGGCATAGAGGTTTGCGCTTCTCCTCTACTGGATCGGCACCTGAGGGGATGGCAGTCACAAAGCCTTCCCCACAGTTGGCAGCTGGAAACTGCTGCCTACCGTCTCTACAATAACTATAACTTTCCTCAGGACTTTGCAAAAAAAATTTGCCTTACAATTAACCATCAAATCTTCATGTAGGAGAAGGCATAAAGGTTTGCGCTTCTCCTCTACTGAACGGCATTTGAGGGGATGGCAGTCATAGAGCATTCCCCTCAGTTGGCAGCTGGAAACTGCTGCCTACCGTCTCTACAATAACTGTGACTTTCCTCAGGACTTTGAAAAAGAATTTGACTTACAATTTACCATTAAATCTTCATTTGGGAGAAGGCATAGAGGTTTGCGCTTCTCCTCTACTGGACCGGCACCTGAGGGGATGGCAGTCACAAAGCCTTCCCCTCAGTTTGCAGCTGGAAACTGCTGCCTACCGTCTCTACAATAACTATAACTTTCCTCAGGACTTTGCAAAAAAAATTTGCCTTACAATTAACCATCAAATCTTCATGTAGGAGAAGGCATAAAGGTTTGCGCTTCTCCTCCACTGAACGGCATTTGAGGGGATGGCAGTCATAGAGCATTCCCCTCAGTTGGCAGCTGGAAACTGCTGCCTACCGTCTCTACAATAACTGTGACTTTCCTCAGGACTTTGAAAAAGAATTTAACTTACAATTTACCATTAAATCTTCATTTGGGAGAAGGCATAGAGGTTTGCGCTTCTCCTCTACTGGACCGGCACCTGAGGGGATGGTAGTCACAAAGCCTTCCCCTCAGTTTGCAGCTGGAAACTGCTGCCTACCGTCTCTACAATAACTGTAACTTTCCTCAGAACTTTGCAAAAAGAATTTGACTTACAATTAACCATCAAATTTTCGTGCGGGAGAAGGCATAGAGATTTGCGCTTCTCCTCTACTGGACGGCACTTGAGGGGATGGCAGTCATAAAGCCTTCCCCTCAGTTGGCAGCTGGAAAGTGCTGCCTACCGCCTCTACAATAACTGTAACTTTCCTCAGAACTTTGCAAAAAGAATTTGACTTACAATTAACCATCAAATTTTCGTGCGGGAGAAGGCATAGAGATTTGCGCTTCTCCTCTACTGGACGGCACTTGAGGGGGTGGCAGTCACAAAGCCTTCCCCTCAGTTGGCAGCTGGAAATTGCTGCCTACTGCCTCTACAATAACTGTAACTTTCCTCAGAACTTTGCAAAAAGAACTTGACTTACAATTAACCATTAAATTTTCGTACGGGAGAAGGCATAGAGATTTGCGCTTCTCCTCTACTGGACGGCACTTGAGAAAATGGCAGTCACAAAGCCTTCCCCTTAGTTGGCAGCTGGAAACTGCTGCCTGCCGTCTCTACAATAACTGTAACTTTCCTCAGGACTTGCAAAAAAATTTGGCTTACAATTAACCATAAAATCTTTATGTAGGAGAAGGCATAGAGGTTTGCGCTTCTCCTCTACTGGATCGGCACCTGAGGGGATGGCAGTCACAAAGCCTTCCCCACAGTTGGCAGCTGGAAACTGCTGCCTACCGTCTCTACAATAACTATAACTTTCCTCAGGACTTTGCAAAAAAAATTTGCCTTACAATTAACCATCAAATCTTCATGTAGGAGAAGGCATAAAGGTTTGCGCTTCTCCTCTACTGAACGGCATTTGAGGGGATGGCAGTCATAGAGCATTCCCCTCAGTTGGCAGCTGGAAACTGCTGCCTACCGTCTCTACAATAACTGTGACTTTCCTCAGGACTTTGAAAAAGAATTTGACTTACAATTTACCATTAAATCTTCATTTGGGAGAAGGCATAGAGGTTTGCGCTTCTCCTCTAC
Organism: Cylicocyclus nassatus; assembly: GCA_958299035.1. Taxonomy (NCBI): domain Eukaryota; kingdom Metazoa; phylum Nematoda; class Chromadorea; order Rhabditida; family Strongylidae; genus Cylicocyclus; species Cylicocyclus nassatus. Next base: position 70,432,525 of record CATQJL010000305.1, on the reverse strand, counting down.
TGGACCGGCACCTGAGGGGATGGCAGTCACAAAGCCTTCCCCTCAGTTTGCAGCTGGAAACTGCTGCCTACCGTCTCTACAATAACTGTGACTTTCCTCAGGACTTTGCAAAAAAAATTTGCCTTACAATTAACCATCAAATCTTCATGTAGGAGAAGGCATAAAGGTTTGCGCTTCTCCTCCACTGAACGGCATTTGAGGGGATGGCAGTCATAGAGCATTCCCCTCAGTTGGCAGCTGGAAACTGCTGCCTACCGTCTCTACAATAACTGTGACTTTCCTCAGGACTTTGAAAAAGAATTTAACTTACAATTTACCATTAAATCTTCATTTGGGAGAAGGCATAGAGGTTTGCGCTTCTCCTCTACTGGACCGGCACCTGAGGGGATGGTAGTCACAAAGCCTTCCCCTCAGTTTGCAGCTGGAAACTGCTGCCTACCGTCTCTACAATAACTGTAACTTTCCTCAGAACTTTGCAAAAAGAATTTGACTTACAATTAACCATCAAATTTTCGTGCGGGAGAAGGCATAGAGATTTGCGCTTCTCCTCTACTGGACGGCACTTGAGGGGATGGCAGTCATAAAGCCTTCCCCTCAGTTGGCAGCTGGAAAGTGCTGCCTACCGCCTCTACAATAACTGTAACTTTCCTCAGAACTTTGCAAAAAGAATTTGACTTACAATTAACCATCAAATTTTCGTGCGGGAGAAGGCATAGAGATTTGCGCTTCTCCTCTACTGGACGGCACTTGAGGGGGTGGCAGTCACAAAGCCTTCCCCTCAGTTGGCAGCTGGAAATTGCTGCCTACTGCCTCTACAATAACTGTAACTTTCCTCAGAACTTTGCAAAAAGAACTTGACTTACAATTAACCATTAAATTTTCGTACGGGAGAAGGCATAGAGATTTGCGCTTCTCCTCTACTGGACGGCACTTGAGAAAATGGCAGTCACAAAGCCTTCCCCTTAGTTGGCAGCTGGAAACTGCTGCCTGCCGTCTCTACAATAACTGTAACTTTCCTCAGGACTTGCAAAAAAATTTGGCTTACAATTAACCATAAAATCTTTATGTAGGAGAAGGCATAGAGGTTTGCGCTTCTCCTCTACTGGATCGGCACCTGAGGGGATGGCAGTCACAAAGCCTTCCCCACAGTTGGCAGCTGGAAACTGCTGCCTACCGTCTCTACAATAACTATAACTTTCCTCAGGACTTTGCAAAAAAAATTTGCCTTACAATTAACCATCAAATCTTCATGTAGGAGAAGGCATAAAGGTTTGCGCTTCTCCTCTACTGAACGGCATTTGAGGGGATGGCAGTCATAGAGCATTCCCCTCAGTTGGCAGCTGGAAACTGCTGCCTACCGTCTCTACAATAACTGTGACTTTCCTCAGGACTTTGAAAAAGAATTTGACTTACAATTTACCATTAAATCTTCATTTGGGAGAAGGCATAGAGGTTTGCGCTTCTCCTCTACTGGACCGGCACCTGAGGGGATGGCAGTCACAAAGCCTTCCCCTCAGTTTGCAGCTGGAAACTGCTGCCTACCGTCTCTACAATAACTGTGACTTTCCTCAGGACTTTGAAAAAGAATTTGACTTACAATTTACCATTAAATCTTCATTTGGGAGAAGGCATAGAGGTTTGCGCTTCTCCTCTACTGGACCGGCACCTGAGGGGATGGCAGTCACAAAGCCTTCCCCTCAGTTTGCAGCTGGAAACTGCTGCCTGCCGTCTCTACAATAACTGTAACTTTCCTCAGGACTTGCAAAAAAATTTGGCTTACAATTAACCATAAAATCTTTATGTAGGAGAAGGCATAGAGGTTTGCGCTTCTCCTCTACTGGATCGGCACCTGAGGGGATGGCAGTCACAAAGCCTTCCCCTCAGTTGGCAGCTGGAAATTGCTGCCTACTGCCTCTACAATAACTGTGACTTTCCTCAGGACTTTGAAAAAGAAATTGACTTACAATTTACCATTAAATCTTCATTTGGGAGAAGGCATAGAGGTTTGCGCTTCTCCTCTACTGGACGGCATTTGAGAAAATGGCAGTCACAAAGCCTTCCCCTTAGTTGGCAGCTGGAAACTGCTGCCTGCCGTCTCTACAATAACCGTAACTTTCCTCAACTTTGCAAAAAGAATTTGACTTACAATTAACCATTAAATTTTCGTGCGGGAGAAGGCACAGAGATTTGCGCTTCTCCTCTACTGGACGGCATTTGAGAAAATGGCAGTCACAAAGCCTTCCCCTTAGTTGGCAGCTGGAAATTGCTGCCTACTGCCTCTACAATAACTGTGACTTTCCTCAGGACTTTGAAAAAGAAATTGACTTACAATTTACCATTAAATCTTCATTTGGGAGAAGGCATAGAGGTTTGCGCTTCTCCTCTACTGGACGGCATTTGAGAAAATGGCAGTCACAAAGCCTTCCCCTTAGTTGGCAGCTGGAAACTGCTGCCTGCCGTCTCTACAATAACCGTAACTTTCCTCAACTTTGCAAAAAGAATTTGACTTACAATTAACCATTAAATTTTCGTGCGGGAGAAGGCACAGAGATTTGCGCTTCTCCTCTACTGGACGGCATTTGAGAAAATGGCAGTCACAAAGCCTTCCCCTTAGTTGGCAGCTGGAAACTGCTGCCTGCCGTCTCTACAATAACTGTAACTTTCCTCAGAACTTTGCAAAAAGAATTTGACTTACAATTAACCATCAAATTTTCGTGCGGGAGAAGGCATAGAGATTTGCGCTTCTCCTCTACTGGACGGCACTTGAGGGGATGGCAGTCATAAAGCCTCCCCTCAGTTGGCAGCTGGAAAGTGCTGCCTACCGCCTCTACAATAACTTTAACTTTCCTCAGAACTTTGCAAAAAAAATTTGCCTTACAACTAACCATCAAATCTTCATGTAGGAGAAGGCATAAAGGTTTGCGCTTCTCCTCTACTGAACGGCATTTGAGGGGATGGCAGTCATAGAGCATTCCCCTCAGTTGGCAGCTGGAAACTGCTGCCTACCGTCTCTACAATAACTGTAACTTTCCTCAGAACTTTGCAAAAAGAATTTGACTTACAATTAATCATCAAATTTTCGTGCGGGAGAAGGCATAGAGATTTGCGCTTCTCCTCTACTGGACCGGCACCTGAGGGGATGGCAGTCACAAAGCCTTCCCCTCAGTTTGCAGCTGGAAACTGCTGCCTACCGTCTCTACAATAACTGTGAATTTCCTCAGGACTTTGAAAGAGAATTTGACTTACAATTTACCATCAAATCTTCATTTGGGAGAAGGCATAGAGTTTGCGCTTCTCCTATACTGGACGGCATTTAAGAGGATGGCAGTCATAAAGCCTTCCCCTCAGTTGGCAGCTGGAAAGTGCTGCCTACCGCCTCTACAATAACTGTAACTTTCCTCAGAACTTTGCAAAAAGAACTTGACTTACAATTAACCATTAAATCTTCATTTGGGAGAAGGCATAGAGGTTTGCGCTTCTCCTCTACTGGACCGGCACCTGAGGGGATGGCAGTCACAAAGCCTTCCCCTCAGTTTGCAGCTGGAAACTGCTGCCTACCGTCTCTACAATAACTGTAACTTTCCTGAGGACTTGCAAAAAAATTTGCCTTACAATTAACCATCAAATCTTCATGTAGGAGAAGGCATAAAGGTTTGCGCTTCTCCTCTACTGAACGGCATTTGAGGGGGTGGCAGTCACAAAGCCTTCCCCTCAGTTGGCAGCTGGAAATTGCTGCCTACTGCCTCTACAATAACTGTAACTTTCCTCAGGACTTTGCAAAAAGAATTTGACTTACAATTAACGATTAAATTTTCGTGCGGGAGAAGGCATAGAGATTTGCGCTTCTCCTCTACTGGACGGCATTTGAGAAAATGGCAGTCACAAAGCCTTCCCCTCAGTTTGCAGCTGGAAACTGCTGGCTGCCGCCTCTACAATAACTGTAACTTTCCTCAGAACTTTGCAAAAAGAACTTGACTTACAATTAACCATTAAATTTTCGTACGGGAGAAGGCATAGAGATTTGCGCTTCTCCTCTACTGGACGGCACTTGAGAAAATGGCAGTCACAAAGCCTTCCCCTTAGTTGGCAGCTGCAAACTGTTGCCTACCGTCTCTACAATAACTATAACTTTCCTCAGGACTTTGCAAAAAAAATTTGCCTTACAATTAACCATCAAATCTTCATGTAGGAGAAGGCATAGAGGTTTGCGCTTCTCCTCTACTGAACGGCATTTGAGGGGATGGCAGTCATAGAGCATTCCCCTCAGTTGGCAGCTGGAAACTGCTGCCTACCGTCTCTACAATAACTGTGACTTTCCTCAGGACTTTGAAAAAGAATTTGACTTACAATTTACCATTAAATCTTCATTTGGGAGAAGGCATAGAGGTTTGCGCTTCTCCTCTACTGGACCGGCACCTGAGGGGATGGCAGTCACAAAGCCTTCCCCTCAGTTTGCAGCTGGAAACTGCTGCCTACCGTCTCTACAATAACTGTAACTTTCCTGAGGACTTGCAAAAAAATTTGCCTTACAATTAACCATCAAATCTTCATGTAGGAAAAGGCATAAAGGTTTGCGCTTCTCCTCTACTGAACGGCATTTGAGGGGGTGGCAGTCACAAAGCCTTCCCCTCAGTTGGCAGCTGGAAATTGCTGCCTACTGCCTTTACAATAACTGTAACTTTCCTCAGAACTTTGCAAAAAGAACTTGACTTACAATTAACCATTAAATCTTCATTTGGGAGAAGGCATAGAGGTTTGCGCTTCTCCTCTACTGGACCGGCACCTGAGGGGATGGCAGTCACAAAGCCTTCCCCTCAGTTTGCAGCTGGAAACTGCTGCCTACCGTCTCTACAATAACTGTAACTTTCCTGAGGACTTGCAAAAAAATTTGCCTTACAATTAACCATCAAATCTTCATGTAGGAGAAGGCATAAAGGTTTGCGCTTCTCCTCTACTGAACGGCATTTGAGGGGGTGGCAGTCACAAAGCCTTCCCCTCAGTTGGCAGCTGGAAATTGCTGCCTACTGCCTCTACAATAACTGTAACTTTCCTCAGGACTTTGCAAAAAGAATTTGACTTACAATTAACGATTAAATTTTCGTGCGGGAGAAGGCATAGAGATTTGCGCTTCTCCTCTACTGGACGGCATTTGAGAAAATGGCAGTCACAAAGCCTTCCCCTCAGTTTGCAGCTGGAAACTGCTGGCTGCCGCCTCTACAATAACTGTAACTTTCCTCAGAACTTTGCAAAAAGAACTTGACTTACAATTAACCATTAAATTTTCGTACGGGAGAAGGCATAGAGATTTGCGCTTCTCCTCTACTGGACGGCACTTGAGAAAATGGCAGTCACAAAGCCTTCCCCTTAGTTGGCAGCTGCAAACTGTTGCCTACCGTCTCTACAATAACTATAACTTTCCTCAGGACTTTGCAAAAAAAATTTGCCTTACAATTAACCATCAAATCTTCATGTAGGAGAAGGCATAAAGGTTTGCGCTTCTCCTCTACTGAACGGCATTTGAGGGGATGGCAGTCATAGAGCATTCCCCTCAGTTGGCAGCTGGAAACTGCTGCCTACCGTCTCTACAATAACTGTGACTTTCCTCAGGACTTTGAAAAAGAATTTGACTTACAATTTACCATTAAATCTTCATTTGGGAGAAGGCATAGAGGTTTGCGCTTCTCCTCTACTGGACCGGCACCTGAGGGGATGGCAGTCACAAAGCCTTCCCCTCAGTTTGCAGCTGGAAACTGCTGCCTACCGTCTCTACAATAACTGTAACTTTCCTGAGGACTTGCAAAAAAATTTGCCTTACAATTAACCATCAAATCTTCATGTAGGAAAAGGCATAAAGGTTTGCGCTTCTCCTCTACTGAACGGCATTTGAGGGGGTGGCAGTCACAAAGCCTTCCCCTCAGTTGGCAGCTGGAAATTGCTGCCTACTGCCTTTACAATAACTGTAACTTTCCTCAGGACTTTGCAAAAAGAATTTGACTTACAATTAACGATTAAATTTTCGTGCGGGAGAAGGCATAGAGATTTGCGCTTCTCCTCTACTGGACGGCATTTGAGAAAATGGCAGTCACAAAGCCTTCCCCTCAGTTTGCAGCTGGAAACTGCTGCCTGCCGTCTCTACAATAACTGTAACTTTCCTCAGGACATGCAAAAAAAATTTGGCTTACAATTAGCCATAAAATCTTCATGTAGGAGAAGGCATAGAGGTTTGCGCTTCTCCTCTACTGGATCGGCACCTGAGGGGATGGCAGTCATAAAGCCTTCCCCTCAGTTGGCAGCTGGAAAGTGCTGCCTACCGCCTCTACAATAACTGTAACTTTCCTCAGAACTTTGCAAAAAGAATTTGACTTACAATTAATCATCAAATTTTCGTGCGGGAGAAGGCATAGAGATATGCGCTTCTCCTATACTGGACGGCATTTAAGAGGATGGCAGTCATAAAGCCTTCCCCTCAGTTGGCAGCTGGAAAGTGCTGCCTACCGCCTCTACAATAACTGTAACTTTCCTCAGAACTTTGCAAAAAGAACTTGACTTACAATTAACCATTAAATTTTCGTACGGGAGAAGGCATAGAGATTTGCGCTTCTCCTCTATTGGACGGCACTTGAGAAAATGGCAGTCACAAAGCCTTCCCCTTAGTTGGCAGCTGGAAACTGTTGCCTGCCGTCTCTACAATAACTGTAACTTTCCTCAGGACTTGCAAAAAAATTTGGCTTACAATTAACCATAAAATCTTCATGTAGGAGAAGGCATAGAGGTTTGCGCTTCTCCTCTACTGGATCGGCACCTAAGGGGATGGCAGTCACAAAGCCTTCCCCACAGTTGGCAGCTGGAAACTGCTGCCTACCGTCTCTACAATAACTATAACTTTCCTCAGGACTTTGCAAAAAAAAATTTGCCTTACAATTAACCATCAAATCTTCATGTAGGAGAAGGCATAAAGGTTGCGCTTCTCCTCTACTGAACGGCATTTGAGGGGATGGCAGTCATAGAGCATTCCCCTCAGTTGGCAGCTGGAAACTGCTGCCTACCGTCTCTACAATAACTGTGACTTTCCTCAGGACTTTGAAAAAGAATTTGACTTGCAATTTACCATTAAATCTTCATTTGGGAGAAGGCATAGAGGTTTGCGCTTCTCCTCTACTGGACCGGCACCTGAGGGGATGGCAGTCACAAAGCCTTCCCCTCAGTTTGCAGCTGGAAACTGCTGCCTACCGTCTCTACAATAACTGTAACTTTCCTGAGGACTTGCAAAAAAATTTGCCTTACAATTAACCATCAAATCTTCATGTAGGAGAAGTCATAAAGGTTTGCGCTTCTCCTCTACTGAACGGCATTTGAGGGGATGGCAGTCATAGAGCATTCCCCTCAGTTGGCAGCTGGAAATTGCTGCCTACTGCCTCTACAATAACTGTAACTTTCCTCAGGACTTTGCAAAAAGAATTTGACTTACAATTAACCATTGAATTTTCGTGCGGGAGAAGGCATAGAGATTTGCGCTTCTCCTCTACTGGACGGCATTTGAGAAAATGGCAGTCACAAAGCCTTCCCCTCAGTTTGCAGCTGGAAACTGCTGCCTGCCGTCTCTACAATAACTGTAACTTTCCTCAGGACTTGCAAAAAAAATTTGGCTTACAATTAGCCATAAAATCTTCATGTAGGAGAAGGCATAGAGGTTTGCGCTTCTCCTCTACTGGATCGGCACCTGAGGGGATGGCAGTCATAAAGCCTTCCCCTCAGTTGGCAGCTGGAAAGTGCTGCCTACCGCCTCTACAATAACTGTAACTTTCCTCAGAACTTTGCAAAAAGAATTTGACTTACAATTAATCATCAAATTTTCGTGCGGGAGAAGGCATAGAGATTTGCGCTTCTCCTCTACTGGACCGGCACCTGAGGGGATGGCAGTCACAAAGCCTTCCCCTCAGTTTGCAGCTAAAAAATGCTGCCTACCGTCTCTACAATAACTGTGAATTTCCTCAGGACTTTGAAAGAGAATTTGACTTACAATTTACCATCAAATCTTCATTTGGGAGAAGGCATAGAGTTTGCGCTTCTCCTATACTGGACGGCATTTAAGAGGATGGCAGTCATAAAGCCTTCCCCTCAGTTGGCAGCTGGAAAGTGCTGCCTACCGCCTCTACAATAACTGTAACTTTCCTCAGAACTTTGCAAAAAGAACTTGACTTACAATTAACCATTAAATTTTCGTACGGGAGAAGGCATAGAGATTTGCGCTTCTCCTCTACTGGACGGCACTTGAGAAAGTGGCAGTCACAAAGCCTTCCCCTTAGTTGGCAGCTGGAAACTGTTGCCTGCCGTCTCTACAATAACTGTAACTTTCCTCAGGACTTGCAAAAAAAATTTGGCTTACAATTAACCATAAAATCTTCATGTAGGAGAAGGCATAGAGGTTTGCGCTTCTCCTCTACTGGATCGGCACCTAAGGGGATGGCAGTCACAAAGCCTTCCCCACAGTTGGCAGCTGGAAACTGCTGCCTACCGTCTCTACAATAACTATAACTTTCCTCAGGACTTTGCAAAAAAAATTTGCCTTACAATTAACCATCAAATCTTCATGTAGGAGAAGGCATAAAGGTTTGCGCTTCTCCTCTACTGAACGGCATTTGAGGGGATGGCAGTCATAGAGCATTCCCCTCAGTTGGCAGCTGGAAACTGCTGCCTACCGTCTCTACAATAACTGTAACTTTCCTCAGGACTTGCAAAAAAAATTTGGCTTACAATTAGCCATAAAATCTTCATGTAGGAGAAGGCATAGAGGTTTGCGCTTCTCCTCTACTGGATCGGCACCTGAGGGGATGGCAGTCATAAAGCCTTCCCCTCAGTTGGCAGCTGGAAACTGCTGCCTACTGCCTCTACAATAACTATAACTTTTCTCAGGACTTTGCAAAAAAAATTTGGCTTACAATTAACCATCAAATCTTCATGTAGAAGAAGCCATAAAGATTTGCGCTTCTCCTCTACTGGACGGCACTTGAGGGGGTGGCAGTCACAAAGCCTTCCCCTCAGTTGGCAGCTGGAAACTGCTGCCTACTGCCTCTACAATAACTATAACTTTCCTCAAGACTTTGCAAAAAAAATTTGACTTACAATTAACCGTCAAATCTTCATGTAGAAGAAGCCATAAAGATTTGCGCTTCTCCTCTACTGGACCGGCACCTGAGGAGATGGCAGTCACAAAGCCTTCCCCTCAGTTGGCAGCTGGAAACTGCTGCCTACTGCCTCTACAATAACTATAACTATTCTCAGGACTTTGCAAAAAAAATTTGGCTTACAATTAACCATCAAATCTTCATGTAGGAGAAGGCATAAAGGTTTGCGCTTCTCCTCTACTGGACGGCATTTAAGAGGATGGCAGTCACAAAGCCTTCCCCTCAGTTGGCAGCTGGAAACTGCTGCCTACTGCCTCTACAATAACTATAACTTTCCTCAGGACTTTGCAAAAAAAATTTGACTTACAATTAACCATCAAATCTTCATGTAGAAGAAGGCATAGAGATTTGCGCTTCTCCTCTACTGGACGGCACTTGAGGGGGTGGCAGTCACAAAGCCTTCCCCTCAGTTGGCAGCTGGAAACTGCTGCCTACTGCCTCTACAATAACTATAACTTTCCTCAAGACTTTGCAAAAAAAATTTGACTTACAATTAACCATCAAATCTTCATGTAGAAGAAGCCATAAAGATTTGCGCTTCTCCTCTACTGGACGGCACTTGAGGGGGTGGCAGTCACAAAGCCTTCCCCTCAGTTGGCAGCTGGAAATTGCTGCCTACTGCCTCTACAATAACTGTAACTTTCCTCAGGACTTTGCAAAAAGAATTTGACTTACAATTTACCATCAAATCTTCATGTAGGAGAAGGCATAGAGATTTGCGCTTCTCCTCTACTGAACGGCATTCGAGGGGATGGCAGTCATAAAGCATTTCCCTCAGTTGGCAGCTGGAAACTGCTGCCTACCGTCTCTACAATAACTGTGACTTTCCTCAGGACTTTGCAAAAAGAATTTGACTTACAATTAACCATCAAATTTTCGTGCGGGAGAAGGCATAGAGATTTGCGCTTCTCCTCTACTGGACCGGCACCTGAGGGGATGGCAGTCACAAAGCCTTCCCCTCAGTTGGCAGCTGGAAACTGCTGCCTACTGCCTCTACAATAACTATAACTTTCCTCAGGACTTTGCAAAAAAAATTTGGCTTACAATTAACCATTAAATTTTCGTGCGGAAGAAGGCATAGAGATTTGCGCTTCTCCTCTACTGGACGGCATTTGAGAAGATGGCAGTCACAAAGCCTTCCCCTTAGTTGGCAGCTGGAAACTGCTGCCTACCGTCTCTACAATAACTGTGACTTTCCTCAGAACTTTGCAAAAAAGAATTTGACTTACAATTAACCATCAAATCTTCATGTAGGAGAAAGCATAAAGGTTTGCGCTTCTCCTCTACTGAACGGTATTCGAGGGGATGGCAGTCATAAAGCATACCCCTCAGTTGGCAGCTGGAAACTGCTGCCTACCGCCTCTACAATAACTGTGACTTTCCTCAGAACTTTGCAAAAAGAATTTGACTTACAATTAACCATCAAATTTTCGTGCGGGAGAAGGCATAGAGATTTGCGCTTCTCCTCTACTGGACGGCATTTAAGAGGATGGCAGCCATAAAGCCTTCCCCTCAGTTGGCAGCTGGAAACTGCTGCCTACCGCCTCTACAATAACTATAACTTGCCTCAGGACTTTGCAAAAAGAATTCGACTTACAATTAACCATCAAATTTTCGTGCGGGAGAAGGCATAGAGATTTGCGCTTCTCCTCTACTGGACGGCACTTGAGGGGGTGGCAGTCACAAAGCCTTCCCCTCAGTTGGCAGCTGGAAACTGCTGCCTACTGCCTCTACAATAACTATAACTTTCCTCAAGACTTTGCAAAAAAAATTTGACTTACAATTAACCGTCAAATCTTCATGTAGAAGAAGCCATAAAGATTTGCGCTTCTCCTCTACTGGACCGGCACCTGAGGAGATGGCAGTCACAAAGCCTTCCCCTCAGTTGGCAGCTGGAAACTGCTGCCTACTGCCTCTACAATAACTATAACTTTTCTCAGGACTTTGCAAAAAAAATTTGGCTTACAATTAACCATCAAATCTTCATGTAGGAGAAGGCATAAAGGTTTGCGCTTCTCCTCTACTGGACGGCATTTAAGAGGATGGCAGTCACAAAGCCTTCCCCTCAGTTGGCAGCTGGAAACTGCTGCCTACTGCCTCTACAATAACTATAACTTTCCTCAGGACTTTGCAAAAAAAATTTGACTTACAATTAACCATCAAATCTTCATGTAGAAGAAGGCATAGAGATTTGCGCTTCTCCTCTACTGGACGGCACTTGAGGGGGTGGCAGTCACAAAGCCTTCCCCTCAGTTGGCAGCTGGAAACTGCTGCCTACTGCCTCTACAATAACTATAACTTTCCTCAAGACTTTGCAAAAAAAATTTGACTTACAATTAACCATCAAATCTTCATGTAGAAGAAGCCATAAAGATTTGCGCTTCTCCTCTACTGGACGGCACTTGAGGGGGTGGCAGTCACAAAGCCTTCCCCTCAGTTGGCAGCTGGAAACTGCTGCCTACTGCCTCTACAATAACTATAACTTTCCTCAAGACTTTGCAAAAAAAATTTGACTTACAATTAACCGTCAAATCTTCATGTAGAAGAAGCCATAAAGATTTGCGCTTCTCCTCTACTGGACCGGCACCTGAGGAGATGGCAGTCACAAAGCCTTCCCCTCAGTTGGCAGCTGGAAACTGCTGCCTACTGCCTCTACAATAACTATAACTTTTCTCAGGACTTTGCAAAAAAAATTTGGCTTACAATTAACCATCAAATCTTCATGTAGGAGAAGGCATAAAGGTTTGCGCTTCTCCTCTACTGGACGGCATTTAAGAGGATGGCAGTCACAAAGCCTTCCCCTCAGTTGGCAGCTGGAAACTGCTGCCTACTGCCTCTACAATAACTATAACTTTCCTCAGGACTTTGCAAAAAAAATTTGACTTACAATTAACCATCAAATCTTCATGTAGAAGAAGGCATAGAGATTTGCGCTTCTCCTCTACTGGACGGCACTTGAGGGGGTGGCAGTCACAAAGCCTTCCCCTCAGTTGGCAGCTGGAAACTGCTGCCTACTGCCTCTACAATAACTATAACTTTCCTCAAGACTTTGCAAAAAAAATTTGACTTACAATTAACCATCAAATCTTCATGTAGAAGAAGCCATAAAGATTTGCGCTTCTCCTCTACTGGACCGGCACCTGAGGAGATGGCAGTCACAAAGCCTTCCCCTCAGTTGGCAGCTGGAAACTGCTGCCTACTGCCTCTACAATAACTATAACTTTCCTCAGGACTTTGCAAAAAAAATTTGGCTTACAATTAACCATCAAATCTTCATGTAGAAGAAGGCATAAAGGTTTGCGCTTCTCCTCTACTAAACGGCATTTGAGGGGATGGCAGTCATAAAGCATTCTCCTCAGTTGGCAGCTGGAAACTGCTGCCTACCGTCTCTACAATAATTGTAACTTTCCTCAGGACTTTGCAAAAAGAATTTGACTTACAATTAACCATTAGATTTTCGTGCGGGAGAAGGCATAGAAAAATAAAGTTGCTGTTATTTCGAGTTATTTCCCCGAGTTGCTCTCCTACTAATCCTCCCCTTCCCCCGCCACTCGGCACCATTTTCCGTCCCTCTTAGGGCGAAAACTGACTTTTCGCATTATTCTAATCGCGATATCAAGTTGAGCTGGAGAAACTGAATCTTCAAAAAAAGCGTCAAAAATCAAAACAGTGAAAGAAGTATTAGGTTGACACATAAGTAATGCAACTTTTTATATAACTTTTGTCTATTTGAACGTAGCGCATTCATTTTTTGGCAATATAAGGAAGATGATGTAAGCTTCTAATGCACACATTTTTGCCGAATTTTACCATCTTATGTGAGGATTACGGTAGGTTTACGGTACTATGGGAAAAATTCTAGAATGCATTAAATTTTTCTGAAACTTGTCCTATAGAACTTATTCGACATGCTGATCACAAAAATAAGATCCGTTTCGCATGAAAAGGCCTCGTTCGTGAGATCAAAAGATGAATTTCATTTTAGCGACAAATGAATATGATATTCGTGTTTACCGCATAGGATTACTCTATAGTGCAAAGTTATAGTGAATTCTAACTTTTCTCAGCTTAGTTATTGACAAATCGCCTTCAAAACTTGACGCATTTGACTTGTTCAGCTTCTCAAAGGCGCCCCACCTTAATTTGTGTTTAAATTTCATTTCTTTCTCACTGATTCCAAAGTGCCAACTTCCAGCTACATGCTGCCTATAATTGCCTTTTCATATGTTTGAATCAGGTTTCGTAGGGCTTCATGTTTGCCAAAAAATCGTGAAACCTCGATTTTCAGCAGTTTTCAAAAAATGCTTAGATTTTTTGAACTACGTTATCAAAAATACACGGTTTGCGCAGACTTGCAGCTTACATCACGATCTACATGATGCCACAAAATGAGATTGCTACATAAAATAGGAAAAATTACGGGAAAAGTTGCAAAACTTATTTGCCAACCTAATACCTTCCTGTACCAGTAAAAAATAGTCTGTGATTTTGCTCGGTGTCCAATAACTATGTGGGCAAAGTTTTCCGGCTTGCCGATAAACTTCTCCGTCGTAAAGCAAGTGCCGCTCAAACGGTCATTGCCGCGTTCACATACTATACGTTCACAAACACATCACATACTGCATACGGTCTCTAGCAAGTTCCACAGAATAAATTTCGAACATTTGCGCCAAGATTCATATCGAAGTTTGAAACTAGAATTTGGAAAATAGACAACCTCAATATTGAAAAGAAACCCATGCGCACGCATATACTGTCTATATGAAATTCGCTGCAGGATTGCGCGACTTTCCTGGCTGCCGAGAAAAACAAGTTTGGTTTGCTTTTAACGAAGCAATTCTGGGCTGCTCCCACATACGCAGTTTCAAACTTCAAATTTCATATATCGTCAAACCTTCTAAAGATGGGTTTAGGAGGATGCTTAGAATTAGTAGCATGCAAAATCATCACGTATTTTTTTTAGAAATTTTTACTTGTTTTTTCTTTCTTTTAGCTTCGTTGGATGAATATGGGATAGCATACAATTTGTTTGTTCATCTGAAAAACTTACGTCGGTTGCCGCGCAATGTGCAGGCTCACATCTTGAATTACGAATGTCTCAACGATATGTAGAAATTTTTTCCCGTGTTCCTCCAGCCTCTTCCCATTCTCCTGCGCTTTCGTGATTTATTCTTTGTAACTTCAGCGCTTACTGCTTTGCAGAAAAAGCCAAAGTTTACATATGAAATGCGTCACTTTGAAACAAATGTTGTATTCTATGCCATCTTCCTGCCCTCAATGTGCCTGGCAAAGTTTGGTTCGCATTAGCTTAGGAATGAAACGTTCTCTATGGAACATGCGAACAAGTGGACACATACTGACAGAGCTTTACCTACAAAATATGCTGAATAATCGAAACTGTCTTCATTTGCTCACGACGGAGGTCTCCTGCTCCCCGCCCACTTGCACGTAATCTCCACTAAATGCGGGAATAGAAAGCTTTGGAAGAAGCTCATTTTTGCCATTTTTATGCGCTTAAAAGCACAGATATGGGTTCATCATGGCGAGAAGGCTCCGAAAAGGTGAAAAGAATTTTGCCAAGACACTGTCTCTACGTTGGGGTCGTTCTCTCGTTAGAGGAAAAAGGCTAGCTCTCCAAGTAACCCTCAGGGGTATCTATACAACTAAGGCAGTGTCCGGAACAAGGTCGGGGATCTTGGGATATCATTCATGCGAAGCGGTTTCCTTGCGGACATGGCATCGCGCAAGTGCAAGGCCATGAAGTTTAAGCAGGAGCGTACAATCAGAAAGAGAGAATTAACGCACTGCGCATGTCCACCTGCGGATTTGCTGCTCTGTGGCAGAATACGCATGCCGTCACAGTTGAGTTCTAGGTTCTGAGGTGACACTGCGTCTTGCGGGCACTGTTCCACTCGTCCAAATTCAATTTGTAAGACTTTCAAAAGATCATATTTTCGTCGTCTTTGCGCTTTCTAACTTTTTTTGGATTCATCGTCGCGGATAACCCCATTTGAGTGAATTTGCTAAAAATCGAGTTCTACTCGGGACACTTCTTTTAGGTGCCGCCAAATCTTCACTACTAACATGGAAGAATCGGAAAAACTTTGAAATAAAGGGAAAATGCCCAAGGAATCCGTAGTTCAACTATGAAATCAAGGGCCGCATTCAACATTCGCGCTAAGGAGAGGAATAGAGTTTGAAATAAAGCTTTACATCAGGGCCCGGCAGCAGGTGGCATTTCAGAATTTTGAAAACGATATCCCCTTTAAAGCCAAAATTTCTTGCGACTTCCCCTTTGACCCTATTTTTGACCAGCTATACACAAATGATAAGATGGGCGGCCTCAACGCTTATTATAGTAGTACTACCTGGCTTTCCTGGTCCAGCCCGGGTCATCGTTTGAGGGGATGGCCAAAAACCACACTTTTTGTCCTTCTACCTTCCCGTCCTTTTGGGCCATATTCTCCATCCCTTTTCTGCAGTATCAATACTGCACTGCAGGCCTCCCCCTTATCCTCAGCTCAATGGGTTCAGACGCAAAGGAATCTATGAAAAAACATAGGGTCAAGATTTGCACAAACTTTGACGTTTATATATCTAAGATACTACTCATTTATTAGTCAGCTGCGAAACTTTACAGTTTACAATGACCGATTGCGATTGGAGCGCGCTTTCCGAGACCGATCATAACGCTGTGAACCCTATTTGGGGCTGTATCGAAGCGATGTCTTGGTGGTTTTGGAAGCGGATTTGAACATATGGTAATACTCTCGACCTAGTCCCTATTTATGTAAAGAAATCCGGGAAATTATGTGAAGGGAAGCAGGGAGCCACCCCAGGTTGCTCCCAGGTGGCGCGGGAGCCACCTAATTTTGAAAAACACTTGCCATTTTTCAAATCCACGTAAGTTCCTCATTATTCTTCATACTTTTTTTGTGCTCATGGTCCTCCAACTGTACAGCAAATTTGGTGCCATTTCGTTACTTGTGCATTGAAAACGAGCCTATTTTGTTATTTTCCTCTTACAAATTTGCGATTTGAATTCCCGCCTGCGGGCAGGCCAGCGATCGGAGCACAGAATCTTCACATTGCTGGAATCTAAGTTCATAGGACAGTAGCATCAACAAGGAATGATGAATAAAGAATGATATGTGCATTGTTTATCGGTAAAAAAGGGGAAGTCGTATTTTGGAATCCGTGGCGGAGCCCCGGACCCCAAAATACGACTTCCCCTTTGCTTTTTCGGGCCAAAAACGATATCCAGCTTGTGAAAGTGCCACCCCCGCCGGGCCCTGCTTCACATCCTGAAGCTACAATGTCCTGTCTTTACTACTTCACTATGGACGTAGGATAAGAGCGAGTCGCAGGTTGTGCAAGATACATACTTCGCTTTTCATATGATCCTACTATAATAACGCGCTAAGGCCGTCTGTTTTTTTGTGTGTGTGTCTGTCTGTAAATCTGTCTGTCACGAAATTCGGAGGAAGAGTTTCAGCCAACCCCTTGAGCCCAAATTTTGCATATTACATCCTAGCAGCAGGAGAGTCCATTGTGCAAAAGCACAAGCGGATCCGATAAGTGGATCCCCTAGAAATTGCGCCTGAAGCGGGTCCACTTAACTTCTGGCCGGCAAAATTGGGTCCGTATATAAATTTTTGCAAAGTCGTGGATATGTTTGACAAGCTAATGTACAAGCCATGGACTTTAGCCCAAAAAATTCGACTAAAGTTGGTTACTTTACGAAGATGGCGCCAAACAGAATTAGTTGCGTAAATGTTCAATTTCCCAAAATTTTACCTGATCACTTGAAAAGATTTTTGCACAGTGATGTAGCCCACGATGATTATTACCGTTATGGCGACTACCAAGCCATAAAAAGTCCACAAACCTACTCAAATTTGCATTTATTCTTCCGAGAAAAGTTTCGTCCTCGTGAGAATACCGATCACACGCAAAAAAGCTTTAGGAATGAGTAGCTGTCTACAAATCATTCGTGATAACCTGCATAACGCGGTGAGTTTCAATGTCGCTATTATGCGGGAATGAGTAAGGCATACAGAAAGTAGGGCCAGTGCGAGCCTCTGCGAAGCAGAGGTGATGCACTGGTTTCTTGATAATCCCAAGCTGCCAGTTGCCTCTTCTTCGAAATTATTAACATTTCGTTGAAATCAAAAGAAGTATACTGATTATACAACCCAGCATTGCTAAGGACGGTTCATGCATCGAAGTCATGGAATCTGAACCAAGTCAAAAGTTGAGCCTTTTCAATAGTCTCAATATCTCAATAGCCCATTTTTTCTTATCAAAAGCATAATCCGCAGGATTTACTTGCAGCCAGCCTTTACTGCAGTGCTCAACAAGCTTAACAGTTAAGGTCGTACTTAGCAATGGAAATACTTCAAAACTAATCCGATGATTTTATCGAGGTTTTCAGTGATCATATTTTACATCATACCTATCATGCAAAAAGATAACAGTTGCTCTAAAGCTTTTTCTGAGCTTGCGCAAAATTTTATGTGCCCGCATGTTTTTACTGAGTCTATCTAAGGGAGGTTCTCATGTAACGATATGAACAAGTTGTGCTGAATTGACTATTGTGCTTGCTCACAAGACCGACGATCATTTTTTAAAGAGAATGTTTTAGCTAAAATTAGGAAAGAGAAACAAGACTAATATGCAGATCGGACCTTAGCCACATTATGAAGATTTGAGCGGCATACTGTCAACATAGCCAAAACTTCGACTTTTAGAAACGTTGCGGTCTCTGTTCTCGATCTGTACTGCAGACTTGGATCAGCATGCTCTTCGTTGTCCCGCTCACTTTTCGAGCGCGAGGTTCTTCATCGTTGTGATGCCACTGCAAAAGCAAGTGAATGTGTTGGGTAAGTACGTTTTTAAAGGAAGAAGAGAGTATAAAAGCATAGAAGTAAAGATAAAATGTATGCCAAGCTCCATAAACTAATGTTTGAATGTCACTTTACCAAAAAATTTTTTGTAAATATTAGGTTGGCACATAAGTTTTGCAACTTTTCCCGTAATTTTTTGTCTATTTTATGTAGCAATCTCATTTTGTGGCATCATGTAGACCGTGATGTAAGCTGCAAGTGTGCGCAAAACGTTTAATCTTATATATAAAGCTGAATGTCTGTTTGTCTGTATGTCTGTCTGTCTGTCTGTATGTATGTCTGTGTGTACGTATGTTCCGAATAGAAAATTCCATTTCTGAACCGATCCGGACCAAACTTGGCACACATACACTACGGGCCCCGGCGGGTGTCATAGGCTACTTTTCGTCATCGATCGATATCGATTTTATCGATTTTTATCGATTTTTTTGCTGAGTTCACCTACGGGGCTGGAAGTTGGCACAGGGGGGTAATCGAGCATGGGGATTCCGAATACAATATTGGTTTTCAGGATTATCGATTACTTTTATCGATTTTATCGATTGTTTTGCAAAGTTTGAGCTACGGGGCTGGGAGTTGGCACAGGGGGGTAATCGAGCATGGGGATTCCGAATACAATATTGGTTTTCAGGATTATCGATTACTTTTATCGATTTTATCGATTTTTTTGCAAAGTTTGAGCTACGGGGCTGGGAGTTCGAACAGGGGGGTAATCGAGCATGGGGATTCCGAATACAATATTGGTTTTCAGGATTATCAATTACTTTTATCGATTTTATCGATTTTTTTGCAAAGTTTGAGCTAGGGGGCTGGGAGTTGGCACAGGGGGGTAATCGAGCATGCTGATCATCCCCAAGGGGGGTGATCAGCATGCTCGAACACCCCTGTGCCAAATTCCAGCCCCCTAGCTCAAATTTTCAAAAAATCGATAAAATCGATAAAAGTAATGGACGATCTTGAAAACTAATATTGTATTCGTAATCTGCATGCTCGATTACCCTCTGTGCAAACTCCCAGCCCCGCAGGTCAAACTTTGCAAAAAATCGATAAAATCGATAAAAGTAATGGACGATCCTGAAAACTAATATTGTATTCGGAATCCCCATGCTCACTTCCCCCCTGTGCCAACTCCTAGCCCTGTAGGTGAACTCTGCCAAAAAATCGATAAAATCAATAAAAGCAATCGATAATTCTGAAAACTAATATTGTATTCGGAATCCCCATGCTCACTTCCCCCCTGTGCCAACTCCTAGCCCTGTAGGTGAACTCTGCCAAAAAATCGATAAAAATCGGTAAAATCGACATCGATCGATAACGAAAAGTGGACTGTGACACCCGCCGGGGCCCGAAGTGTATGTGTGCCAAGTTTGGTCCGGATACGGCGGAGCCGGGTAAGCCAGCTAGTTTTTGATAAAGTAGTACGAGAAATCTAAGCATTTTTTGAAAACTGCTGAAAATCGAAATTTCACGGTTTTTTGGCAATCATGAGGCCCTACGAAACCTGAATCGAACATATCAAGAAGCAGCTATAGGCAGCATGTAGCTAAAAGTGGACAGATTAAAATCTGTAAAGAAGAAATGAAATTTGAACACAAATCAAGGTGGGGCGCCTTTGAGAAGTTAAACAGGTCAAATGTCGTTTGTCGCTAAAATGAAATTCATCTTTTGATCTCACGAACGAGGCCTTTTCATGCGAAACGAATCTCAATTTTGTGATCAGCATGTCGAATAAGCCCTATAGGCCAAGTTTCAGCAAAATCTGATGCATTCTAAAATTTTTCCCGTAGTACCGTAAACCTACCGTAATCCTCACATAAGATGGTAAAATTTGGCAAAAATGTGTGCATTAGAAGCTTACATCATATTTCTTATATTGCCAAAAAATGAATGCGCTACGTTCAAATAGACAAAAGTTATATAAAAAGTTGCATTACTTATGTGCCAACCTAATAATTCTCCGAACAAAGCAAATGGAGGACTACCATGCTCGAATAACTTCAGGAGAAATCAAAAGTGTGGGGCATACAACGCAGCTCTGCGTGTACAATCGAGTAGATCTGCTTAATATAGTGTCCCTGCAAACGCGACAACGCTTGTGCGTCAGCAATTGCCATTACGAGTTTCCGAGCAATATTTTCTCGTGCTTTTTGCTTATTCTTTGCTTTGTAAATGGCTCAAAGCTGATAAAGAAGAAAAGGATGAGTTTGAGAGTAGTTTCTGTTTTCTGACGCTCAACCTCAGGTATCTATGTGAAAGCCACAGTTTTATGTGTATTTTTCCTCACTTCGCCTCTTTCTTCTTGTGAAGCTTCTCTTTCAACGTTAATGGTCTTTGCAACAACTTTGATTTCCTTCCAAAAAGATGGCATTCAATCTATAGTTTGTGTGATAAGACGATAAGTCATGCAAACAGTAAACATCTACTAGCTTCTAAAAAATGCTTCACAACAAGATAGAGGCGTAAAGTGACAAAAAAATACACATAGACACGAAGAGCTCCCGACGAAAAATAGAAATAAAACTGACGAAACGTAACTTTCGTTTAAAACTGAGAATAAGCGATGTATTGGCTACTCAGAAAACAGAGGCTACTGTCTAACTTTATATTTTTCTCCTTCATCAGCAACGACTTACTTGAAAAGCAAAGAAAACACTATAAAACACTTGCTAAAACTGACAATGGCAATTGTTGATGCACAAGCGTGATCGGATCTGCAGAGACACTATATAGACCCATTGACGACGATGTGGACCGGTGGCACACGCACTTTTTGCTGCCAGGGACGATGTGGCCCACACCCCGTGCAAATTCATACTACTTCCAGGCATAGGTGCGATAGGGGGAGCCGGGCTCTCCCCAGGTGAAGGGGGTCTCGGCTGTTCCCGGCCTTCCAGGGTGAAGGGGTATATGAGTCTAGGGGGGTCTAGGGGGGGGGGGAAGAGAGAAAAGGTAAAAATGCGAGGTGCGAAAAGCTCTAATTTGTACCTTATTTAGGCACAAATTGAAAAAAAAATGAAAAGTTTTGAAAGAAATTTAAAAAATTTGAAAAGAATGACTTTATGAAGATCTGTGCTCCTGTTTCATTGCATCAACAAAAAACGAAAACAATAAGGTTTATCCCGAAAGATGTACAAGTTAGGAACAACTTCAATTCCTGCACATCATCATCAACAATATCACTATCGCTAAACTCAGAGACAACAAGTTCGCTGCCTGAAAAATCTTCTTCCTCCTCCAAAAGGTTATCGGAATAGAAGTAGAATTGCGTGCAAAAGCGTTTTGAATCGAAAATGAATTTGAAACTTTCTTCTTCTTATAAGCGCCTTTGTGACTTTTTTCCTGGCCCTCTGGTAGCACCAGGAAAGTCAGCAGGTAGGTGACCAGTTTCTTCATACCATCTTTTAGGAAATTTCAAAAAGTCATACGGTAACAGCCTGTCTGGACCACTTATAGCAATCCTTTAAATGAAGTTTTTAGATAACAATATGTTTAATAGAAGGTTGACAACCCTTAAGTAATTGCTTAGATGCTCCATCGTTGTACGACTTCTGCGTTGTGTTCTGATAACATAGTAGATAGAAAATTTCTTTCTCCACCTCTGCCGTGCTAGTCGGAATGGAAACTAGCTTTGCTAGGTAGTAAGTCCATCAGATTTTTTCGGTAAGTAATGAGAAAAGAGCCAGATCGCATATGCTTTCGCAACACGGGAAGGAAATATTGCATACTTTTTTGAGCCTTGTCAAACTCTGGCTTCACCTCCTCTGGCATACGTCCTGTTAGCTGATGAAAAAGGTGCTCAACTTTTTCTTTAACAGCATCTGCGGAATAGCCGAAAAAAAAGTAGATAGTATGCTGCGCGCTGGTTTATTTCTTCAATATCATAGGTCATAATGTCACAAGGCGAATAACTTCCAAAAGCATAAAGCACAGAGTTGGGTTCGCACTCCAGTCGGAATCTAAGAGCAATAGCTATGTGCTTTGCACTAACACCTTCCCTTTGTTCATATCCACGTTTGTGAATTTAGCAACCTTGAAATCTTCAGCAACCTGAAGATCAGCAATAGACTTCCTGAATGTTTCCTCATTGAAAGTAGGCAATCTGCTTGGATTTCTTGACTAGGAAATCAGAGAGTTTCGCTCATTTGTCAACTCTGTATCAATGTCGACAACATTTTCGTCGGCGTAAGATTCTCCTTCTGCCTCGCTGTTGAAATGGAGCACATGCGAGTCATCCGCGACTGTAAAGTATTCTGCCTGCCGTTTCCTCTTCAAACTCAACCTTTTTAAAATATTGAGGGATATTTTAATAACATGTTATTTTTCTGAATGTCTTAAAGTTTTTAATTCATTGAAACCAACCATTCTCTACAATTTAGGTAAGATGAGTTTAGAGCGTTTTCACGAAAGTGACCTTCTTCAGCACTAGGTTTACAGAGTATAGATTTCAGAAATGGGCGGGTTTTTGTGTGAAAGGTGTGGAAATTCACCAATCTCCCATAGTTTTTTGAGTGTGTGCTAATAATGATGGCATAACTGTCAAAAGCACATTATTTACCAAAAAAAAACATAAACATATAACAACCCGCTCACGTTCCCGTTAGTGCTGATAACGATGTCAATCCACAGCACATTTTTTACTATTAACTTGCTCACCTCGCTCTTATTAAGTCATTCCGAAAGTTTTTGTGCACGATTTTCAAAAATTCATAACTTCTGATTTTTCCAACCAATTTGACCTCTTTCACTTCTATGTGAAAGGGTAAGTTATGCTCTTTATAATGACATATCAGCTGCTTAGTAATGATCATCTGCATAGATAGAGCGTAGTTGCATAGATAGGAGCGATAGAAGAAAAATGGTCAAAATTTGAATTTTCTGTGTAAGGTCATAAAAATCGGGGACTTGCAACAAAAATCGGAGCAGTCAGTATTGTAGATTCTTTCACCAGCTCTTTCTAACAGTGAAAAGTTTGCGCCGATTGAGCGTTTCTATGGAAAGTTATGATTTCCCTGAAAAATGCCAAAATAAGAAAAAATTCGCTCTTTTGTATTGCTTGCTAGAAAATCATAACTTTTCATAGAAAGCCTCAATCAGCGCAAACTTTGCACTGTTAGAAAGAGCTGGTGAAAGAACCTACAACACTGACTGTTCCGATTTTTGTTGCAAATCTTCGATTTTTCATGACCCTACACAAAATTCAAATTTTGGCCAATTTTCTTCTAGCTCCTATCTATGCAACAGATGATCATTACTAAGCAGCTGAGTCGTCATTATAAAGAGCATAACTTACGCTTTCACAAAAAGTGAAGGCATTCAAATCGGTTGGAAAATCAGAAGTTGTGAATTTTTGAAAATCGTGCGCAAAAACTTACCGGACGACCTATACAATGTGTTGGCTTTTATGGGTCACCGGAGCAAATGATTTTTAGAGCCGGGAAACAAAAAAAACCCTAACTTGCTTTGTACCATTCGAAAGCTGAGATCATGGAGAATCGAAATGGACCGTCGACTTCTTTCTAGGTCTTCTGTGCCGCGAAGGGTGAGGGATTTTATCTACTCCAAAAAACAACTGCTTTTTTGTCCTCACTTTCTGCTCTCCAAATGAATGCTACGAGGATAAACAAATAATATAAGCAAACATAAATACCGTTCCTTCTGTAAATTTATGAGTGTACTTGTTGTTTGAGGTACTTAGCCTGCAAAACCTTTTAATAACGACCTTTATCATATTCTCGGAGTACAACATCCAATCTCAGCCCAGGTGAAGGGGATCATCAGGAGTTTGGCCTCAGAGTGAAGGGATAAGATCCATCACTCCCCCTATCGCAACTATGCTTCCAGGTTTAGTATTTCTTCCATAGCTCAGTTTTTCTTCCAATTGTTTGCACTCTTGGGACCTGTAGACTTCGTCGTCCAAGAAGATGATTGTAGTCGTTTACACTTCCTTACATTTCGTAAATAATCATAATACTTTTTCAAGCGGAAAGTGTTGTGCAAAATCGCGTCGTCCCACAGCGCCGCCATGCAAAATTAGGAGCCGTCGACAATGGGCAAAGCAGGAAATTTACTCGACTACGGAATTTGCTAGCTGAATTTTTGATTTTGTCTTTTAGAGCGAATCCGCACTTTATCATATACCTCTCCTCGTGAGGAGCAAACATGATAAATCATCTCACAGAAGTTCTGTTGAGTTGATACGAAAGTTCTGACAGTTTAGACACTATCCATCTTCCTATACATAACTTTATCATCTTGTACCCTAAAATAGTAAAAAATTTACGATCGAAATGGTTTTTTAGTCGTTGGTCAGTTTTACAGTGTAAGTATACTTAGCTTGACCATCTGTAAGAGTCATATCCCTAAACGCTTCTCAAAACGTTGTTTCAGCTGCTTACGAATTTTTTGCATTTTTACGCGGTCTGAAGACTGTAACGATAGCGTGCAGTTTCATGGGAAAAACGTTTTCGGTTTTTTAGGGCTATCTAAAAGCACGTAAGGTTTTCCTAACAATCAGACCAAACTCAATCAAAATTCGAAAGTGCCAATTTTGACTTTGTTCCCCAAAGCTAACAAAATAAGGGTGTAATTTAGTTATGATCATAAGGCGCGGTTTGGATAGAATAGAAAGCACAATTCTTACACACAATGAGCCTAAATTTGAGGCTTCAGCCTCATTCAACCACTAGCAGTTCAACCTTGATATATTAGGTCGTTCCGAAAGTTCTTTCCGTTTTTTCAAAATATCATAAAAACAAGTGGAACGAAGAAAGGGAAACGCTTCAGTCACTTTCCGACGCAACTTTTCTTCCTCTTTTCAACTATCATATTCTTGTGCCGCTCGCTCTTGTGGTCAGTGAGATAATGGTCGAAATTTCGAATCCATGGTTTTTACCATGTCCAATTTTGGCAATTTTTCACTATCTTCTTTTTTGACTTTTGGAAAAGCTTTGATAGCAGTCGGATATAGTAAACAAAGTGCAATATCATACAATTTTTCGGCATCTGTAGCTAGCCTCAAAACATTTTTAGAATTATTTTTCTGATGCTATCAAATTCCACTTTTGGGGATGCCAGAAGCCATAGAACATAGAACGGCGCACAACTAGGGTGTCATTCGATGCAGCTTTCTCTCGTCTTTCTGATGAGTGCTTTTCCTTCTCAGTTTGTGGGGTCTTTGGCGATAAAATTTCTATAAATCTTGATTTTGAACCCGCCTCATGATGTGCCCGTGAAATGCGAAATCTTATATTTCGAAGCGATAAACGCTCTGTTACTTTGAAAAAATAGTGTACAATCATAAACGACTTTTGAAAGTTTCGAAAACCGAAGATTTGTTAATGTTCAGAGCGTTTGTGTGTTTTGTGACTCTGAAAAAGTGAAGACTTCTGAAAAAGTTATCTCAAAAAATAATGAGAAGCCAGCTGAAATTGTCAAAAAATTGCATTGCATTGCACTTTGTTTACTCTATCCGACTGCTATTAAAGCCTTTCCAAAAGTCAAAAAAGAAGATAGTGAAAAATTGCCAAAGTTGGACATGGTAAAAACCATAGGTCCGAAATTTCGGCCATTATCTCACTGATCACAAGAGCGAGCGGGACAGGAATATGATAGTTGAAAAGAGGAAGAAAAGTTGCATTGGAAAGTGACTGAAGCGTTTCCCTTTCTTCGTTCCACGTGTTTTTATGATATGTCGAAAAAACGGAAAGAACTTTCGGAACGACCTAATATTTATCAACATGTTACAGCCAAGAAGTGACCAAATTGTGTTCACACGATTCCCAACGTGTTGAAACATGATCTTTATGCACAAAAAGATAAATAATAAGTTTGTTTACAACGACCAAGAAATACTGAGCCAACAAATTTGGTACATAGATTCGCGACGATGTTGAAAAGACAACTATAAAAATTACGGAAAAATTATACGGATGAAGGAAGTTGTAACTTTTTATGTTTTAGGTTGCTCCCGCGCAACCTGGGAGCACCCTGAGGTTGCGCGAGACCAAACAAAGTTATAATTTACCCACTTCGTCACATAATTTTTCGATTTTTTAAATGAAGCTGTTCTTCACTTTAAGCTCTATCTGTGGGTACTCATTTTAGCCCAAGTTTCGATCCCACTGCTTTCCTACGGCACTTAACGATGCAAAAAAGCCTTTTTCTTTTTCGCCTTCTGTTGTCAATTTTCTAATTTTTTCTCAGTTTTATCCACTCATCGTTCGCTGCAGTTTATAAGCCGCACTCTCACAAATCCACAAAAGGTTATTCGTAAATTTCCGCAGTGTCAAAGGGAACTTCGTTCTGTTCTTCAAATGTCACCTCGTGCTGGACCCTGCCTTTTGCTATTTTTAGGATACAAAAATTGGTGATTTATTAACATTTCAAAAACTAGTGATTTTGCTTAAATTAGATAGGAACCCCAATACTAGGTTGACTCGAAAATTCTGTCGCACCATTCTCAAAAAATCATAGCTTCTGGTTATTTGACCGATTTGCGCGTTTTCGTTTTTATCTGAAAGAGCAATTTATTTGCTTCATAGAAGTCTTAGAGGCTTTCAATTTAGCATACACTACATAGTTAGAGACGGTAGAAGAAAATCACTCAAATTTTCAATTTCTGTGTAGGTAAAAAATCTGAAAATTGCAGTAAAAATAGTATGATAGATTGTATTGGCTGCTTTTTCTGACTGTGCAAAGTTTGTGCTGATTGCTAATAGAAACTATCATACTGACAGCTCCGATTTCTACTGCAATTTTCGGGTCTTTTATGACCCTACACAGAAAATTCGAAACTTGAGTAATTTTCTTCTACCGCTTCTATCTATGCAATGTATGCTTAAGAGAAAGCCGCTAAGGTACCTCTATAAAGAGATTGAATTGCTCTT
Organism: Cylicocyclus nassatus; assembly: GCA_958299035.1. Taxonomy (NCBI): domain Eukaryota; kingdom Metazoa; phylum Nematoda; class Chromadorea; order Rhabditida; family Strongylidae; genus Cylicocyclus; species Cylicocyclus nassatus. Next base: position 70,405,549 of record CATQJL010000305.1, on the reverse strand, counting down.
TCATATAAGAATGAAAACAAGCAAATCGGTTCACATAACCAGAACTTTTTTTTGAAAGCGGTGCGACAGAACTTTCGGGTCGATCTAACATAAGCTTTTGACTGCTCCTACCGCTCCAGAAAGCTGTTTATTGAGATGGTGAAATAATGAGTGTTTTCCGAATGGTCACTTTGACATGTCATGATGTGTATTTATATTTTCAAATGTACCAAAACCCATAGACATAAATCTTTTTCAACACAGCTCGCATTCGTTCGTACTAAAGTCTTAATTTAGAGAAATGATTGTAACACAAAAAAATTTTCAAACCCCATTTTTTACAAATCAAACTTCATATATAAATCAAGATCTCTTAGTATGGATGGGAAATAGCTTATGTGCTTAGCGCTCTTTCTAAAAAGTAAGAAAAAATACATCTACCTCTATTCGCTTTAGCTTTCTCGTATTACCGTAACTTCATTAATATAGTTCTCTTACTTGCTATAGCTTGGTGTTTAACATGCTAAGTACATCTCTTCTGAGTTTTTCCGTTTTCTTATCATAATTCAAGAATTTTTACTTTTTTCAAAGGCTATTGCCGGCTAGCTTTTGCCAACAGCTCGCTGGCTCTCAAACAAAATCTCATTTTCGAGAAAAAAAGATTTTCAGTCGAAAGTTAAAGTGTTGGATCCTTCTCGTTAGAGTCGTTTGGATGTCTACTTTGTAGCTATAAATAAATTAAATAGGCTAAATTTTGTCCACGCTTTAACATTCATTTCTGGTTCTGACTTCCTACATTTACATCATTTATCCAATTTCAACTTTTTCTATGAAATTTGTGCATGCACAACAGTATCATTTGTCTTTGCACAAGGGTATCATGCGTCTGTCTTCTCAACCATGATTGGGGTTTTTTGCTGTTACATTTTTACGTACGCACCAGTGGCGGACCGAGGGGGGGCCGAGAATGGGTCGCGAAATTTTTTTGAAATCTACTTACATGAGTTACAAAAATGTGCAAGTGACTTGTTTATTCTTGTAAATAATTGAAACATTTTTTTAAAATAAAAACTAAAATTAGCCTTATAAAAAATTTTTTCGGGGGTTTGGCTGAAGCCACGCCCCTTTTCTCACATTTTAGAGGTTGTGCACCCGCAAAAATTTTGAGAAGCACCCCAAAAATTTTTTCAGAGTGCGTGGCTAACGCCACGCATCTTCACTTGAAAAAAATTTTTGTCACCCCCCCCCTCCGGTCCGAAAATCGTGGGACCGCTACTGGTATGCACTAATCATAAAGATCATTCTACTACTGCGATATTGCGAGTAAAGGTTTGACGAGTGTAGTCTCATATCCTTTGATAACTGCAAGATCTTAAGAGCATTTGTGCATGCAGATATTTTCAGCTCCGTAGAGTAACTTAAATGCTAGCTGATCTATTTTACTTTTGTGACATTTTTATTACCCCTCAGAAACGGCTTTTTAGTTCTTCCAAAGCGTTTCAAATAGTCATCTTTCCAGGATTCACAGCAATTTCAGAGGAGTTGCTTACTGCCAAGGAATTAAAGAACTGGGAAATGTCGCTTTTCAGAAAGTAAGTGAAGAAATCAAGTTTGTTTTTTATCCGTCCAACCTCAGAAATCCCAACCTTTTCTAATTGCAAGGGGAAAGATGATTAATCTATCAGTAAATGTCTCAATGCTGCGGGGTTGACTTTGCCCAAACCAAAATTTTGAAACATCTCCTCTTCACTGCAAATGTTACACTTCGCGAATGCATTCTAATCATACCCTCGATAAAAAGAACCAGTACTCTTGCAATCTTTACTTTGAGGGCTATGAGGGGACACAACCTTCGCCTGGAAGAAAACAGAAGTCATTCGGAGCTTTGCCCTGGATGTTATTATCCTGACTATGTCGGAACGTATGTTAATGAAGCAAATATAAGGAGTAACATCTTTAGCTTTCAGCAAAACCGAGAATCTGCGTTTTCATAGCCTTTTTTTACGTTAAAAAGAAGATTGGGAATTTATGTCAGAATTCAGGATAGATTTTTCAACTAACCTCTTATTTGACCTAAATCGAATTTCAAAAGTTTAGAAAAGCTATTGGAGTTAAATAAAAACGAGAGAATGCGCTTAAATTTTGAGAGTCGACGAAAATGCTGGTCTATTTCGTTGAGTGATTTTCAAAGCTTGGGACGTTGTCAGTTCATCGACGTGTCATGACGATCAGAATAATATATAATGTTGCAGGGTTTCGTTGAGACCCCGCAGAGATCTATGACCAGAGCCAAATGCCCTGTCGGCTCTAGTCTGTCTCCGCTGCTCGTCTGCGCCTCCGTGTGCGCTGCGCGCTACCTCGCTACCCCAAACGCGGGGCGCGGGGCTTTTGGCTCTGGTACCCTTCTCTTCGCTATTTCGAATCCAAATTTGGCAAGCTATATATCATTTTGAAGCTTTTGATCTCTACTTTGATGCTGATAACGTCCCAAAACCACGTTTTTTGATTTGAACGAGAAATCCGGCAAAAGCCTTGTTTTCGAAAATCTCTTGTTTTTCACCCAGTTTAACTCTTTTGAACCATTTTTTTCGTGCATTCCATAAATCTTGCTTTTGTTTATAACGCAGACGACGACCCAGTGTTTATCTCTTTCATTATGACGGAATATTTTGTGAAAAATCGTAAAAAAAGTGCATTTTCCTTTATTTTGTTCCGTATCGGGCGTTGGCAGCGATTTTTATTTCAGCTTGGGCGAGATGCTCAGAACAATAAGCGCAACAATCCAGACAACGTCCCAGGAAACAGGAGCGTCAATGCGGGGATAGAAACTTAAAGGACGCATCAAAAATCAAAACTCCGCGTTGCGAATTGCTGGTCCTGGAGCGAAAATTTGCACTTTGAAAAGCCGCTAAATGAAAAATTTCACACTGTATTGCACGTTTTTATCCGGTTTCCAGCAGTTTATTTTGCTTTTTATATCTGCTTCAATCATTTTCTCTTCTCTGCTCTTCTTCAAAGATTCTTCGCTATTTATGATGTCAGATGTTCGAACAACCTTCACTTTTGGCGCCCTGTCTCTAGACTATCGAAGGTATGATTTTAATGTCGCTAACGTCCGTTATAGATTGTCAAAAAGTGTTCGCATATTTTGGTTTAGTTTTTCTCACCATTTTTCAAAGTTGCTGGTAGAATGTACATTTGCTTTCCAATGCTCTCAGTATGCATTACTATCTTATAGTTTAAATCGAAAGTGAAGTTAGTTCATCATATCAACGTCTCATAGAGCCCAGGAAAGCAAGAAATCTTTTGACAATTTTGAGCTAGATTTAGGCGAACATAAGGGGGGGGGTCGCAGCCGTAATGATGAAAGGTGTGCGACGCTACCCGACAAAGCACTCATTCGTTACTGGCATGTGTTCATATCTCATAACTTTTTTCGTCTTTTATCACTTGGAGTCTTGCATATGCCTTATACCAAAGAGGGTCTAGCAAATTTGGACCAACATCGCACATAGAACTGTTTTTCACAATTGATTGTTTAAGCTCTCCATCAATGGTCAGATCCTATGAGCTATCATTGACCATCGCGAAATCTTCGCGCGAACTCAATATCAAGGACGAGGGTGCGGGAAGTTTCTTACCCAAGCCATATTTTCGCACCTAAATGGTGTGCCTGCCGGCACATTCAGACTCGACTATAATTACGAGCTCGTCAGCGTACCGAGACGTTGCAAGCCCTTTTCCTTATTCAGTGTCTCTTCAGATGCTGAAACCGGGATTAAAAACAAAATTGAAGTTCAGTGGCGAAATTGCTCCAATCAAGACCAAATTTCGAATTTAGGGGTTTTCGAGCTTGTTCTTTTCAGTTGTAAAGTCTATTGCAAATTCGAGGTTCAGCCCGATAATGCTTAAACAAATTCAAGTTCAGATTTAGTCGAAAATCCTCTGAAAAAAATCAATTCAATTTTTCAAATTTATAAACAAACTATTGAAAAAAATATGCGTACCTTTTTTTCCAGAATAATGAACTGTTTTATATCATTGTTTGACACCATTCCCAGGCTCTACTGGCATGACTTTCCTGGCACTGAAACAGCCTCAATGACCTCAGTGATCTGCGTTCTATCATAAAATCTTGCCTGGACCATTATCAGTACTGCATCTTAACATATTTTCAAAACTGAATTTAGGAAAAAAACCATTACGGAATCACATATAGGTTGTTTGTAAAATCGTAACGACGGATTTGGCTAGGGTCTTTGCGCCCGCAGGAGCAAACACCCTCATGAACGGCATCACCTCAACTCTCAGTTTAGTCTATTCCATTGTATCAATACCGTCACTAGAGGACCATATGTCGCCAAAAAGGGGAGGTCCCGCGGTCAATCGCAACAAATACGCACCATTGCATATGCAGGGAGATGCGTTCCTGCAAAAAGTCCGCGCGGGACTCTTCCACATTTGTCGACAAATAGTTCTGCATTTGTCATTTGTAAGCAGAAAATCGTTCGGGTATGAATCAGATAAGGATGTCGGGAGGTTCGTGCCTGTCGCGTGGTGACGCCATCGTCGCGATTTTTCGAATTCATTAACATAACTCGGTTTTTGTGAGACAAACGATTTTGTTTCCAAAATTCAGAAAATCAAATCACTTTTGAAACACAAAACATACACCGATTTTGAGTACCTGTGAACCTAAACTTCGGTCTTGTCATGAAAAGCAAATTTTCGACTTTTTTAAAGCAAAGACTCTAAATCCAAATTTTGATCCTAATTGGGCATTATCGGTAATGAAGCTTGACTTTGCAACAAATAAATCCCACCATTGAAAAGAGCAACGTCGAAAACCTTTTAAGCCGAAACTTGGTCTTGATCACAGCAATTTCGCCACTGAACTCAAATTCTGAAACCCTTTTGGATTCTCGGCATCCGAGGCAATACTGGCTACGGAAGCGGAGCTTGCAGTGTCTTGGTATCCTAGGAAGCTTGAATCACAGCGAGTCCGAATGCGCCTGACAGGCACATCACTTAGGTGCGAAAATATGGCAGAGGGTGAGAAAAAACTTCCCTCCTCCTCCTCCTCCTAACCCTTCTTTAAAACTCTGTTCTGTTTATTCAGTAAAACTTTAGCGAAAGTTTGATTAATAACCTGGAGCTTTTCCGTTATCTAGCAACCATTTCTTCTAGAAGAATATGTTTCATTTTTTATATCAAAATTAGTGCCACTTTTACAGAAAGTGTCACCACCTGCCATGCATATAAAATTGGCATGTTATGTTCATCTTTGAGAGATTTTGTCAAGAGTTTTATGTCGCTTATCTTCAAACCATTGTACTCTGAATCATTAACCCATCAATTCACATCCAAGAATACCTCGACATTGTGGCAATTTCATTTTCTCAATGATTTCGTTAAGTTGGCTCAGAGCAAAGAACGTTATGTTTCCATTATGTAGGCTTCAAAACAAGAGGCAGCAAGGTACTCTTACCTAGGGGTACGCGCCGTGCGAGTGGCCACTGATAACTATACAATCGCTCTTTGACGTGTGCAATTGTACAGTCGTCAAGGGCCGATTGTACGGCTAAGGTGGATCGCAAGCGAGGTTACCATTGCCTACCGCTTGCGCGGGAAAATTGGCCACACGGCCATTTACACGATCTCGCCCTCTGGATGTGGTGCGGGATACTATAATCAACATTAACTTATCTTAGTTCTCGTACATGCACGCAATCGGAAATCTGGTGTAATGTTCAACCGTTCTTGCACGTTGGTCCAGCTTCCACTGAAGCGAACCCAACCCTCATTGACAATTTTGATCAACCTCAACTCTACTCATTTGAGTCTTTCAGTCGAGATACCAGAGCTCGATGCTAGTTTTAACTGTCAATGCTAAGGCCATCTTAACCACAGCGTCACTCACCCAGATATCGTTCGCGCTCACAACTTATGAATATTGTGAACAAGATATAGGAGTCACTGTCTACCGCTTGCATGGCATGTGGTACTGCCGGCCAACTCGCGCATTGTGACCACTTGCATGGGCAAATCTATTGCCGGCCGGTCAAACTGTAAGATTGCCTGCTGGTTGAACTTCATTTTCACTATGTCGCGCACGCACAGAAGCTTTAGACTATGTCGTCCGTCGCTGAATTGCCTAAAAGAGGGCCGCCCGCACTGCAAAAATTCAAGAGGCATAAGTTGAATCATTGCTTAAAGCAATCAAGATGTTCTAATGAACGTTTCAAACGGTTTTGCTTCCGTGAGAGCTGAAGTGAATCAATTCAAGTGCTCTCGTACCTCGCCGGAAATTTTGAAAAGCGTCAAAATCAACCAGACCGTGTTGATTTTTACCTTGCTTGTGGCCTGTCAATCCTTTTATTGCTAGAATTAATGACAAAATGTTCAATGACAATCACATGTTGCATGAGGACTTGTAAAAAATGGTCTGATTAGAAGAAGTACCGCGACCTAATTCGATGTGTGTAACAAAACCGACTGAAAAAATAAACGTAATGTTCTGAGAATTGCCTTTTTTATACCCTTAAGCGTTTCAGACCGCGAAAGCGCGCGCGGGAAAAATAGTGTATTTTCAGCCGTTAGCCAACAAAGGGACCTTATTTCGTAGACTTTGGGCCTACTTCTGTAAGCTCCATACCCAAAGTTCTGAGTGAATTCAAAATGTTTGAATTTTGTAGCTCAAGAGGGACTTCTGCACTTTCTTTGAATAGGAAGAAGCACTCAGGTTCTAATAGCATTCAAAAGTATATATGTTGCTCACGGAACATATACATCATCATTGAAACTACGGTTTTTCTTTTTTTTAACGAAGCAAGAAAAAGTTGTGACATTGCACGCGTCGTCCGCGTCGCCGCACTTCGCTACAACTGTTTGGTTTGCCTTCATATCTCTTAAAGGCAGCGTCCAGGCAGATCTGCACCTATTGGGATTTTCCGTGGAAAGTACTTTTGGGCCGCAACTAAGGCACTGCCCAAACGGCAGCGCAGGTAGTGCTCTAACGGCTGAGATATTTCCCTCGAAACTAGACCCCAAATTAGTATTTGCGTGGATATATGGCAGTTTCGCGCCAGGACCCACGCTTTGCGCCACGAATCCATACGAAATACGATCGCGGGGTCCATTTTCGAGGGGAATATCTTAGCCATTAGAGCGCTACTACCTGAGCTGCAGGTTGGGCAGTGGCTTAGTTAGGGCCTCAAAATTACTATCCACGTGAGATCCCCATGCGTCCAGACATGCCTGGACGCTGCTTTTAAACAAATATTGGCGGCAGGGCTCCAAAGATTCACGTAAAAGCATAAGCCTTTGACATAATGACCTTGGACTAAGAGAAAGTCTCCCGTAAACGTCAAAAAGATCCTTCAAAGCAGCGTGTTGCACCAAGTGCAGCGCCGGTCCGAAGCGTGTTAAACGAAAATTACTCTAAAATTCTCGTTTTAGGTGAGCAATTTTCTAATGATTGAAGACGATGCAGACGAAAGAAGACGCCTCTGCACAGGCCTTAGATGTATACAAAACTTACACCTTTTGAAAGGGTATGATCCAGACCATAAGAGTGAATTAATATGATAAAAACGATTTTTTTATGATGAGTCATAAACAACCACGCAGCCGAATCGATCATCACGTTTAGATTTTTACGCTAAATTTAGAACTAATCATAAGTTGTTGCATAGTAGAAGGATGGCATCTGGACTTGCCCTTTTTGGTTGAGGAAATCACGCAACCAAGTCCTGCCACTTTATTCATAACCTTTGCCTCTTTAAACAAAGCGCACTTAGAGCCGAAAGGGTAGACAAAGTGTTAGCGGAGGTTTAATCACCCCTCGTTTAGCAAAAAAAAATAAAAGTGATCACTGTTCTGAACTTCTGAACTTCATGAGTCAAACAAGTTGAGTGGGAAATTGTGTGTGTGTGTGTGTGTGTGTGTGTGTGTGTGTGTGTGTGTGTGTGTGTGTGTGTGTGTGTGTGTGTGTGTGTGTGTGTGTGTGTGTGTGTGTGTGTGTGTGTGTGTTTTACATTATACAGAGTGTCCCAAAAGTAAGTGCACACTTTACAATCGTTAATATCTCTCTTCCCATTGTGTCTTTTTTCGCCATTTAAGCACCATTCTGTAAAGGAGGCTTCAACTTAGATTTATGTTATAAGCGAATCACTGACCGATCTTCATTACTGTAGGATAACTGTAGAAACTTCGGCAAGGATTTTAGGCCATTGAAAGCCATATTCTGCCTTGGAACAAAACCAGATAAGTTAAAAATTCTTATACTAAGGTAATGGAAGTTGCTGATTTCAAATATGAGATTTGGACTTTACTATGATGCTTCTTTCTAAAGTTATCCCAGGTAAACCGTAATATCCAAATTCTCAATATTTGTCAGAATTGTGATTACACTGTCAAAAAGCTGAAAACACTTAGAAAGTTGTGTAGTAGATCCAGCGTGCGCGAAAACCCTAGTACACTATTTTTCAGATTTTTTGAAAAAAATTTTCTCAGATGACTTATTTCACAATAGTTCTACTTGCTGGAAGTTCTTACCGTAATCCTACAGCGATGAAGAGCGGTCGGTGATTCGCTTAATACTGTAAATCTAAGTTGAAGCCTCCTCTACAGAATGGTACTTCAAAAGACCCATTGGGAAGAGAGATGTTAACGACTGAAAAGTGTGTACTTACTTTTGGTACACCTTGTATAAAGGGTGGGGGGGGGGGGAAGTCCTTGAACAATTTTTGATATCATTGTATGTTCGGATTTTCCATAAATGTATGCTAAATACATTTGTTTGCTTCCTGTACCCTTAAAGGCAGTGTCTCACCAAAATTTAGTTGCCGAGATTTTTGCATTTTGCAAGCCTGTCGGGCCCTGCCTAGCGCTGCATAGGCTTAAACTCGCACGAAGCCAAAAACCCCGTTTTCTGGAGGCCCCGCGGAAGCAACGTGGACGAGTTGTACCTTCCATCTTTAGGCTCAGCCACAGTGGCAGCAACAGAATGGAGGTGGATGCCAAATGGAGGGACATGTTCAAACGCGTAAGGGGGGAGACCGAAGGAGTCCGCGCGTATCAAATCGCTCTCCGCGCCACTTTGAGCGATTTTTTCTCAGAGTGGAGGGGGTCAAATTGAGTGAGACTTGTGCAATGGCCTATTTAGAAGTCCCTGTAATAGAATATGTGAAGATCCGCGCAATCTCAACTTTGGTGTGACACTGCCATTAAATACAAGTCCTGCAAAAACCGGACCATTAGCTTTATTCTTGTCGGAATTATGCCTCTTAGAACAGAATGAGCGTTGGTGGCCAAGATGCACGAGAGGAGGATAGCTTATTACCAGATTGCGTGGGTTCCCCAAATTCCACAGATCAGCGTCTTTTCCACCTTGCGTCGTTTCCAGGATATGAACAGCTCCCAGGACTGTTGTAAGAGTGGTAAATTAGCTACTGCGGACATCTGCACAAACCTGAAGATCGCTCTCCAGCGCTGTCATCGCAATCCTCGGCGAAGCTTGATTAAACTGGCTTCAGAGCTGTCCATCTTTGGCAAGACAGTCTCCAACATCGTGGAACAGGACCTTGTGATGGAGCTTTCAGGATACCAAAAATTCATGCCTCTTGAGGAAACTCGAAGCTGATTTGACTGCGCCGATGCCTTCGACTGCTTGAACGTCTCTCCAAGGCATGCCGCCGAACGATACTCTTTTTTGACGTCAAAATTTGTACCGTCTAATCGACTCAAGAAGTCAATAGCAAGGATTGAGTCGCAAATGGAACGCTTTGACTGGCTTCTGTGATAATTGCGCGGCAATAGCTTCTAACGGCAAAATGCCGCTGATTTTTGTTTCTTAGGGCATCAAGGTGGGCACTGCTACGCATGTGGATAATCTTGAAAAAGGAATTGTTGACCTGAACCAATACCCATTTTCCGGTAGAGGATGCTCCCAGCAGACAGCGCACCTGCACACAAAGCGAAGATTGTTCAAACATGACTCCAAAACAACGTTAAGGACTTCATTATTCTTGCGGAATGTCCTCCTAGTGGCCGGATCTAAATACCCTCGACACAGCCTATAGCAGAACTTTAGGCCAAAGCCTGCGCCCACTAACGAAAGACTGTGGAGTCTCTGCGATGTGCTTTTCAAAATAGTGAAAGGAAGTCGACGTAGAGCACCTCCGTGCCACCATAGACAGTGCTATGCGTTCCCGAGCTTCGTTCGCGTCAAAGGAAAAATCTGCGAATTCTGGAGTCAATTTTATGTAACAGACAGATGAGTAAAGATTATTTATTGATTTCATTCATCTTGCCTAGCTTCCTCATTACGATAAGAATATCGTGTTCAAGGGCTTTCCCCATCTTTATGTATGTAATACCGGTTTTCATTTTGGCTACGCTCACGGCATGAATGTGTAGTTTCCGAAATCTACCACATGTTCTTATTATGGGCCCACTGTACTAGCAATAGGTGGCTATACCCTTGTCAAACTCATCTGTATTCATTTTCCCGACAATACTTGCCTGCCACAATTTTGAAATGCATAAAGTCCTCTTACAGCAGAAAAATAACTTTGCCAAACATGCTCGGCATAAAAAGGGCAATGAGCCTATACTGTGCTTGCCAAAACTATAAATCCACTATAAGAAACTGCCGTAGTTCATCTACTTCTCAACTGAATGATCCAAGATTTGGTACAGCTATGTGTTCAGCAGGCTTCCATCAGTGACCGGAGCAGATCCCGCTCGTTAGATTATCCAAAAAAATTGAAAATATGAAAAAAGCAGGCTCAAAGGTTAGCCAAAACTATAGATCCACCTAAAATTTCTGTCTGCTAAAGTAATTTGGCTTCCAAAGTCTTTTGTACATATACATAGTCGAAAGTCGAAGCAGTGGCTTTAGTTCAGCTGTGTCATACCTTTATAAGAGACGTTTATCTTTTTTTTATTTAAAAAATGCTTTTATGTGTATTTTGTTCGAGAATGTGTTTTTATAGAGGATTTCGCACTTTCTTGACTGGTTTGAAAATGATAGGGTTCCATCTATCTTATGGATAGCTTAGCAGTGTGAGCAGTAGAAAAAAATTCGAGTTTTTGTATTCAAAGCGTAGCTGACATAGACCTAACCGCAGGCCTGCGCTCGAATTTTTGCCTACAAAATTGGTGTACGCCATTTTTGTACGCTCAAAATAATGCAGAAGCATTATCTAGCATTATTCCATAAAAAGAAGTTTGTAAACTATAGTCATGATTGTTTGCGAAGTCGCATTTTAATTCTTTTTCAAAGCATAAGTCTTGCGGTGTGTTCGGCAATCTCAAAGTACTTACCAAGTGGTATCTTCCTTGAATTTTGCCACTATTTAGCTGCTAACTAGTGAGTGCACCCTGCATTGTATGGGGTGTAGGGCGTTAGGCGACAAACCCGATTTTTTGGACCCCAAATAACTCCCCGTGCAAAGAGTCTCTTCCGCCAAAAACAGGGGGTGGGGGTCGGGGCCGATACATTACTCGACGCCATCAAAAAATTGCATATAGTTCTAACGTTAACGGCTTTACGTTGATTGCGTTTTGCACGTTTTGTCGCCTAACGCTTGCCCTCCATTGTATGTTGCCTTATGACAAGCATTATGGTCAGAACCAGAAATAACTTTAAGGCTTGTTGCAAATCACTTTTTGCAGGATGAAGTCCTCAATTAGCCTGCATACCAGAATCTGCAGAAATCTGCAACCTCTGCATGTGGACTTTCATACATACTAACAAGGTCATTACTCCAGTTCACGCTCATGACAACATTGCGAAAAGAGCTTGAAGGCATAAATTTGAAGGCAGGCCTGCGGTTAGGTCTATGCAGGATGCGCTTTGGATACGAAAGCCCGAATTTTTTTCTACTGCTCACACTGCTAAGCATCTATAAGAAAGATGGAGCCACATCACTTTCAGACCAGTCAAAAAACTGCGGGATCCTTTATTAAAACACATTCTCGGACAACATGCGCATAAAAGTGTTGTTTATGTGAAAAAAAAAGCAGATAAGCGTTTCTCATAAAGGTATGAACTGCTGAACTAAAGCCATTGCTTTGACTTTCGACTATGTATAAGCACGAAAGACTTTGGAAGCCAAGAATTACTTTAGCAGACAAAAATTTTAGGTGGATCTTTAGTTTTGGCCAACCTTCGAGCCTGCTTTTTTCGAAATTTTTAATTTTTCCCTAAATTGTCTAACGAAGGCGAAATCCGCTCCGGTCATTGATGGAAGCCTGTTGAACACACAGCTTACCAAATCTCAGATTAATTGGCTGAGAGGCAGATGAACTCTACGGCAGTTTTTTATGTTGGATCTATAGTTTTGGCCAGCGCTGTATGTCTGTAAAAACGTCAAATTTTTATTTTTTTGATTCTGAAGTTTAATCGAATACAGAATCCAATTACAGGAAACTTCTAGAAGTACTAGACAAGAAAAATGCATACGATGACAGGGAGGTAGCAGATGTATTTCAAAGTGTTGCAAAAAATCAACTCGCAGATAAATTGTTGCTTCGGTTTTGCATTTCAAATTGGAAAGCAATTCATGATAGGTGGGAATATGTATTTTGGGTTTTGCTCAAAAATTAATCAGTTTCGAACTTATGCAATGTTAAATGTTCGGATGATAGAGCTTTCTAGCAAAGTCCATATAATCGATCCTGGATTGTAATGAATGCAAGCACTTTAAAAACGTAATGCAGACTTCAACATATTTTTGAGTAAATGTTTTAACGAAAATATTCCGAGTCCAAGAATTTCAGCAGAGCCTGATTTTGTTTTCTCAAGAACATCAATTGCTTCTGCCCAAAACATTTCATACTTCTCAAATTTGCAACATTTCAGAATTTTGACGAAAATGTATATTTAGGTTTGCGGAGAAGTACAATGTTTTATCTGAAGTTATCAGAAGTTGCATATCCAAAGCGCGTTCTCGCGAAGAAATTCTGATGGTTAGTTTATACGATTCTAAGACATGTTCATAACTCAAGGCAACGCTGCCCCTTCATCCAAAAAAGGTTTCTGTCCCCCCCCCCCAAAATCCCCTAAGATTGTCACTGCCTCCCAGCGTGGTGTGCCAATAAATACCCCAAACACGAAGACAAGGTAATATACTGTCAAGTGCGAGCAGTGGCCGCATTCATCAACGAACCAGTGAGTTCCGAACCCTCTGGGTGGGCTTGACCCACGAGATCGGTATTTACGAAGCTAATGGGTTCGCAGACCCAGCGGCTGATCGAGTTTATGATATACTCGCAAATGATGGCTTCGAAACCGATCACGCTATGCCGATCACTACGGATAAATTGTAAGCAACTACTCATTCCAAAAGCTTTTTCAAGTAAGATCGGTGGTTCAAAGAGGAATGAAAGATTCTCCAAAAGGATAAATGCGAGTTTGAATTATAACTTCGATAGTCTAGAGAAAGGGCGTCAAAAGTGAAGGTTGTTTGAACATCTGACGTCATAAATAGTGAAGGTTGAAGAAGATCAGAGAAGAGAATGTGACGTAAAACAGATATGAAAAGCAAAAGAAACTGCTGAAAACCGGATAAAAACGCTGCAAAGAGGTCCGAAATTCTTCATTTGGCGGCTTTTCAAAATGCAAGTTTTCGCCCCAGGACCAGCAAATCGCAACACGGGGTTTTGTTTCTTGATGCGTCCTTTGATTTTTACCTCTGCATTGACGTTCCTGTTTCCTGGGACGTTGTCTGGATTGTTGCGCTTATTGTTTCTGAGCTATAATCGCCCAAGCTGATGCGAAAGCACTGAAACAGAACAAGGTAACGGAAAAACGGAAAACGCACTTTTTACGATTTTTTGCAGAAAATTCCACCATAATCGAAGAGTTAAGGGCTGGGTGGTTGTCTGCATTATGATCAGAAGCACGATCTATAGAATGCACGAAAAAACCGCCGCGTGAAATTAGTTAAACTAGGAGAGAAACGAGAGATTGCCGAAAACAAGGTTTTTGCCGGATTTCTCGATCAAATCAAAAATGTGGTTCTGAGACGTTATAGCGTGAAAATAGAGATTAAGAGCTTCAAAATGATATATTAGGTTGGTCCGAAAGTTCTGTCCCTCCATTTTCAAAAAATCGTAACTTCTTTCTAACACGATGTTTATGCATGACTAAAACCAAATTGAGAAGAGCAATTCATGCACTTTCCAAAACTATTTTGGTTGCTATCTATCAAGCTCTGGATGAGAGATAAAATTGGGTAAAGGAAATCACTTCAATTTCGGAATTTTTAAGCAAGCCCGTCAATAAATCCAAAAGTGTGCCATAACCCAAAAAAGCCAGTATTCCAGGTTTTCTGATCTTCTCTTTCTATATAAGCAAATTTTGTGTTGATAGAGCTCTTCCTAGAAAAGTTATGATTTTCAAGAAAAATGTCAAAAAATCAGTTTTTCAAGAAAAATGATTTTTTGACATTTCTTACAAAAAATCATAACTTTTCGAAGAACAGCTCGATCAGCGCGAACTTTGCTCAGCAGAAAGAGGAGGTAAAACAGTCTAGGATACTCGCTGATTCGGATTTTCTAACACAGTTTTGGAATTTTTAGCGGGTTTGCTTAAAAATTCCGAAATTGAAGTGATTTCCTTTACCCAATTTTATCTCTGCATCCAGAGCTTAGTAGATAGCAACCAACAAAGTATTGGAAAGTGCATAATTTGCTCTTTTCAATGTGGTTTTAGACATGCAAAAACATCGAGTTAGAAAGAAGTTATGATTTTTTGAAAATGGTGGGACAGAACTTTCGGACCAACCTAATATATGTAGCTTGCTAAAATTGGGTTCGAAACAGCGAAGAAAAGGGTACCAGAGCCAAAAGCCCCGCGCCCCGCGTTTGGGTAGCGAGGTAGCGCGCAGCGGGCGGAGACGCAGACGAGCAGCGGAGACAGACCAGAGCCGACGGGGCATTTGGCTCTGGTCGTAGATCTCCGCGGAGTCTCAACGAAACCCTGCAACATTATCATCATTGTGATCGCCATGACACGACGAGGAGAACTGACAACGTCCCACGCTTTGAAAATCACTTATTAACGCGTTAGACCAGCGTTTTCGTGCGCGACTCTCTGCGAAAGAGTTAAGCGCAGTTTCTCGTTTTTGTTCAACTCCAATAGCTTTCTTAAACTTCTGAAACTCGATTTTGTTCAAATGAGAGGATAACTGAGAAATTTTGCCTCGAATTCTGGCGAAAACCCCACAGAAACCTTCTTTTTAAGATGAAAAAGGCTATAAAATTCTCGGTTTCGCTGAGATAAGCTAAAGTTGTTCCCTATGTTTGCTTCATTAACATTCATCCCGTTATAGTCAGGATAATAACATTCGGGGCGAAGTCCCGGATGACTTCCGTTTTTTCCAGGTGAATGTTGTGTCCCCCCATAGCCCTCAAAGTAAAGGTTACCAGAGTATGTGGCTCTATGTATCGAGGGTATGGTTTGAATCAGTTACTGGAGTTATAATGGCTTGATAGTTTCCATATAGATGATGACAGCCCGTAAGTTACGTCCCTAAGACCCCCGCAAGAGTGCCGAAGCCAGGCCAGCGCTGCGCCGGCGCCGAGCCAGCGCCGAGCTGTCCCATATGCTCAAGGCGAGGCTAGCTGACCATGTGCGGGCAAGGGCTACCGGAGCTTTTGGCAGATTCGATCTATAGTCGACGCATCTACCTGGCTGAGAACTAGGTCGGCTAGCCCCGCCCCAACGAATTGCAGGTATCGATCAAAACAGCGCCGGGGCAGCTCGGCGCCGACGCAGCGCTGGCGTGGCTTCCGCACTCTGGCGGGGGTCTTAGAGAAGTACTCACGGGCTGTCATCATCTATATGGGAACTATCAAGCCATTATAACTCCAGTAACTAATTCAAACTCGCATTTATCCTTTTGGAGAAACTTTCATTCCTCCCAAAACCACCGATCTTACTTGAAAAAGCTTTTGGAATGAGTAGTTGCTTACAATTTATCCGTAATGATGAAGCCTAAGCAAAAATTTTCTCAAATTCTTAGTTAAAACCTGGCATCGATTATCTTCGCAGTTGTTCCCTTTTGGCGCCGATCTTGCGTGATAGTAGTTTTCGCTCGCATTTCGAGCTAGATTCTGTGGTTTGCGAATTTGCTTGTCAAACAGATCCACGACTGAGGATAAGGTTCAATTATAGAACCACTTTGACGCACCGAAAGTCGCGTGGATCCGTAGTTTTCACAGGTACTTATCAAATCGGCTTGCCCTTTCGCACATTTTATTTACATGCTGATAGGGTGCTACTACCAAAATTCCAGCTCAAGAACTTCGCTGGAACTCGCTCTACGAATTTTGTGACAGACAGAGATTTACGCATACAGACAAACGTAAACAACCTTCAGCCCGCTATTATTATAATAAGTATTCCTTCCGTACTCGACATAAGTGACATTAGGGAAGTACCTGCATGGATAGGAGTGGACAGTTACGCAACTTAACTTTTGCCGAAACATGCCCTTGTGTATCTGTAAGTTTGTTTGCCAAGTTGTAAAAAATCATTATTCAAGAGTAATGGAGCTCATTCGTCATGTAAAAAAGAAGTATCGGCTAGTTTGGCTTCTGTGTAAATAATAACAGCTTCTCAGGGATTTTTGCACATAAAAAGCAATTTCAATTTCAGAGCATAACAATGTTCCTGTTGCAAAAACACATTTTTGTAGTTATTTTATAATCTCTTCGTAGCATTTGTCATGAAGCATATTACAGATAGAATCGGCTCATAAGAGCAATGGTAGATATGATGATGCCGATCAAGCCGGACTAGAGCTTGCTGAGTTCAGGATCAAGTGGATAGAAAAATATTCGAAGATAGTTTCCAACTTGGCGCGAGCTGAGCTGGAAAGGCTAGAAAGAAACGATACTGTGATAAAACACGATTATCTAGAGGTAGAGACGCTCTAAAGAGTTCTTGTAAAAATATTGAATTTGAAGTTTACATACCAATCTGAATCCATTCTTGCGCTGAACACTGCACTATTAACTCTTGTTTGAGGAATTAAATGTTCAATGGGAACAGAAGTGTAATTTTCATCATATTTTCGAGAAAAGAAATAGAGTAACAGGAAGTCCCATGACATTATTTATGAAAAATTACAAAACTCTAATGTTCTCGACAACGTTCTCGACTTTGGTCTGTGGTTTGTTACAGGCAGCTCAAAGAAGAAGGTTAAGTTATTCGTTTAAGGGAAAAGTGCAGGAAGTATCGCGAATACACTTGCATATGTATTGGGTTGTCAAGAAAATAATGTCGTTTTTCAATTGTTTGCTTTAACGAAGCAACCAGGCTTAATCCAACAAAGGGTAAGGAATACTGTTCGATAGAGCAGAGCAAGCTCTACAAGATGGCATTCATAATATTGCGCAGAGTTCGATCCATGGAAACTTCGAACTCAAAACCTAAAGATTTCCAAATGCCCAAAAAATCGATAAAAAATTAGATCTCCGTTCAACTAATTTCTACGTACCACCCACTTACACACGTCAATGCCATCGATATCAGACACCCACAAGTGCAGTTGCTGTGTTTTTTTCCTTGATTAGAAACAGAGAAAACGAAAATTTTCGCGATTTTCTTAAAGCAATTATGAGCCGTTCTTGCATATGTAGTTCTATACTACAAACCTAGGTAAGATAACTATGAATTTTCAGCCCATTCCGAGCGGTAATTTTCGAGAAATATTGGATTCAGCTCCCTTTTTTTCAGTTTCAGTGCTAAAATCGACATTTCTCGAAAACTACCATTCGGAATAGGCTGAAAATCTACAGTTACGTTAATTTAGGTTTGTAGTATAGAACTACATATGCAAGAACGGCTCATCGTTGCTTTGAGAAATCATGAAAATTTTCGTTTTTTCTATTTCTAGTCAAGGAAAAAACACAGCAGCTGCACATATGGGTGTCTGATATCGAAGGCATTGACGTGTGTAAACGGGAAACCGTAGAAATTATTTGGACGGAAATCTGATTTTTTTTTCGATTTTTTGGGCATTTGAAAATCTTTAGATTCTGAGTTCGTTTCCGTGGATCGAACATCGCAATATTATGAGTGCCATCTTGTAGAGCTTTCTCTTTTCTATCGAACAATATTTTTACCCTTTGTTGGGTTGAGCCTGGTTGCTTTGTTAAAGCAAGCGAATAAAAAACGACATTATTTTCTTGACAACCTTACAGATACCTACTCTATCAGCAAACTGCTACAAAACCCAAATTTTCCATTAAGACAAACCGCCTTTCTCACAACGCAAATGTAACGAAAGAATTCGAATTTAGCACATAAATAAATAGGGGATAGCAGAGGAATAATGCAGGAAAGTGGAAACATATGCGCTCGCTCTTAAAAGCTTGTGAAAACTTTACATCAGTGAAAAGCGGTATAATGACTTGCGCAGGCATCGATATGGCTCCAAACTGGGGAACGGAACTTAGAAATCCAAGCCCTACTTAGCCCGACTCGGGAAGTGCCTGCACGATGTCATGCTCGCTACCTCCGACTGCTCCTTGGGACGTGGCTACAATCTAAGCCTCCCTCCCCCCTATCGGAAACTGTTTTGGAACCTGGCCAAGGAATGCTGAATATCTCAACTAAAGTCCAGGCCACTGAAACTGGCTCTTAGCCAAATACTTTCAAAGTGATCTTACAAAGGCGAAATTAGGTTCAATCGAAAGAGAGCAACCGTGCCGTCATACATATCTACTAATTGGAATTGATGAAACACACTTTTTTGTAGAAAAATTTACTTAAGTTAGTAGTTATTATATGATATTATGCCTGCCAGGTTTGTATGGTGGGATTCTTTGTTGACCTTATGTTTCGACAAAATCGTCTTCGTCGGAGGTCTGAAAGTAGATTGCAGTGTTATTCGTGGGACCAAACCGTCAAACGCCTCCCCGCACTGCCGAGTCTAGACCACGTACCGCACTTAACGTATGGAACATGTTGACGAAAAGACGAACCTTTATCCCCGTGGTGTTAGTGAGAGTTAATGGAGTCGTACTCAGCCGTACCGGAGACACTACACCGCCTCCTTTTAAATGATCGACACATATATGTGCAGATCGTTGAGAGAGGTAAGATCGGCTGTTATTGATACGCATTTATTTTTGTTATTCATGCTAGGATCTCAAAGGGGAATCCACGCTGCCTCAATGGTTTTCCTCATTGCATCTCTGCCTCGTATGACAAAATAGTGAACTTAACGTCAAATTCACCACCGTTGTGCGTTTTTTATTCTGTGTCTTCCCAACGGTGACATTGCATTTGCTCATCTTTTTGCCGCTAGATGCTCCTTAAGTCTAACATTCAGCAATCTACCTGTCTCTCCGATATATGTCGCCTTGCAGTTTAAGCACTCTGATTCGTACACTACTCCTGCCTTCGCGCAATCACCTACATCTCCTATGGGCAGACAATACATTGCTCTGATAGACATTCAACGTCATAGAGTTCATAGGTGCGATAGTGCAAGAAATTGCTCACCCTCCTTTCGCCCGTGAGCCGGGACCAAGGTAACCCCCTTCACCAAAAGCCTAGAAAAAAATAAATAGTGAGGTAAGGTTAAGCAAAGGAGAACTTGTACGGGAATTGTCTGTGTTTGGAAAGGGGGAAGAAGATTTATAGGCATTCATAAACTTCCAGGAGGAAAAAAATATCAGGTTGTTCCATAAGTTTCCGTTTTAGCTTTCAATCGCAATAAGTCATGAGCTTCTTGATTCTAGATAGGCTTCAAAATACCGTTCGATAAAGCAAAGAAAGCTCTACGCGACGTTCTTTTCGCACAGTTCAAATCCATCTCGAGTTTCAAGCCAAAAACCAAAAAGATTCAACCGCTCGAAAAATTGAGAAAGAAACGTAACTCCTTCCAAAAAAATCCTGGAAAATTCCCAACTTGTTCACAGATGAGAAACCACATCAGCTATTTATATACACTTCTGTATTTTTTCCTTCGATAGAAATCGAGAAAACGAAAATTTTTGTGTTGTTGTCAAAGTGGTGCTATGCTATTTCCACACTAGTATTTGTATACTACAGACCAGTGCAAGACACAAATATTTAGCGCTCTACAGGCTTTAGTTCTCGAGAAAATTTTTAATTCAATAAGGGACACTCGACTGTGCAAAGCCAAATTCAATGTCTTTGAAGAACTAAGCCTGTAGAGCGCTAAAAATTGTGTCTGTACTTGCACTGATCTGTAGTATACAACTACTAGTGTGGGAATAGCACAGCATCACTTTGGCAAAAACATGAAAATTTTCGTTTTCTCGATTTTTATAGAAGGAAAAAGCACAGAAACAGTGTATATATAGCTGATGTGGATATCCCATTTGTGAATAAGTCAGGAATTTTTTAGATTTTTTTGGAAGGAGTTACGCTTTTTTCTCAATTTTTCGGGCGGTTGGATCTTTTTGGTTTTTGGCTTGAAACTCGAGATGGATTTGAACTGGTGCGAAAGTAAGAACGTCATCGTGTAGAGCTTGCTTTGCTCTATCGAACGATGAAGCCCATCTATAATGAAAAAGTTCATGACTTATTGTGATTGAATCTAAAACGGAACTTATGGGACAGCTTGATAGCAGCTTCTGTAGCTTCACAGCAATTCAGCGAGGAAAGTTCCGTGGAACAACGTTCCCATCTGGTTTCAGTGAATAAATTGCTTGCTTTAGAGTCCGTTCATAAAACTACCTAATGAAAGGTGTGCTCAATGATTTCTGGACACTTGCGAGTTTTCAACATAAAAAATCATATGTTTTGTAGAATATTGGTACAAGGAAATAGTGACCGTCAAAACCGCCTCATTTTCCGTTTTCAGAAAGTCAATAGCACGTCTGAGATCCATTCAAGAAAGTGCGGTGAAGGGTACTCGTAGTGATTTAGAAGTTTCAAGTTTTGACGTAAAAAATTCATAACTTCTGAAGACGAATATCTTTTATGCCGATATGGTAACCATTGGAGCCGCCTGTTCTTCGCTTTTAGAAAATATATAATTTGCCTGGGGTTTGTTGAAAAAAGTGCCGGGTGAAGGGTGGGTGAGACTCTTGTAATGGGAGTACTCAAATAGACGTCTTTTTACAATGGTAAAAAAAAGCACCTTTCACCCGCCACTTTTTGTAATGGATCCAGGCAAAGCATACAATGTTTGAAAGCGGAACACAAAACGGTTCCAATGGTAACCATGACGGTGTAAAAGATGTTTATCTACAAAAGTTATGAATGTTAAAACTCGAAAATTTCTAAAAAACACTAAGCACACCTTCTACCTTGGCACTTTTTTCAACCGACCCCATGCAATGTATATATTTTCCGAAAGCGATGGACGAGATGGTTTCAATGGTGACCATTTCCATGTACTCTCTGTTACCTTCAGAAGTTACGGATTTTTTTATCCTAAAAACTCATAAATATTCAAAATTCACTACCCACTATACTTGGGTAATTCGAAAATTTTTCATTGGATGAATAAATACCGAATATATTCGAAAAGGTAAAATTTCGAATAAACGAATATCGAATAAATTGAGGTTCAAAAATCTTCGAATGAATGAATTCCGAATTAATTCGGAAAATCAAAAATATCGAATGAATGAATATTGAATATATTCGAACATTGGAAGTCGAATTTCGAATAAATATTTGAATGATTTATCGATTAACTAGAGCAACCAGATCTCAAACTTGCCGACATATCTGGCTGAACCCCGATGGTAACCTCGTATCCCCTATACCAACTTCTAGCTCAGAATAGATTTCGGTTTTAATCAGCATCCTCTACCTCCTGTGCCAACTCCCAGTCTCGTAACTCAAGATTTTCCAAAAATAGAAAAAATCGATAGAGTTAATTTTAATTCATAATCGGTACCCACACTTACCCCCTTGTGACAACTCCCAGACCCGCAGCTAGAATTTCTCCAGAAATCAATAGAGTAAGTTTTTTTTATCAGGGCAATTAACTTTTTAGTAAGTTGTGCACGCTAAACATTTGTGGTAAGCTGGCGTTACATTTGAAGACATCTCGTAGCTGGCAATTCGCTTACGACGATAATAAAACATCTAGTCCTCCACTACAACTGCGATGTCCTTTACCATGATACATTAATTCGCAAAAAATCTCTAAGTTTTATAGTGAATAGAGGCAGCTGTGCGATTTAACTTATGCGAGCAAGAGTGCTCACTGGTGTGGGCTTTGCGTACCACAAGCATGAGCAATGCAAAGAGAGAAAAACAGGCATTTCAAAACTCTTTCAATGTATGAACTCAGAAGAGCTTGAATTTGATAGCTTCTTTGCTGATTTGGTGCCAATAGCAGTGCGAACAATTTCATTGATAGAAAAAGCATCAATTAAAATCCACATATGATTTTTCTACTGTCAAGCAGTCGGAAGAATGCGACTCTCCACACAGTTCAAAGGTCATAATGGTTGCAAAAGATGCATTACCGAGTTTTGCGGAAAAAAACGCGAACGAAGTGAGCTTGATACTCAGCAGTTGGCTCTGCAACAAAGTCGAATAGTCTGAATATGGAGTTTATTCAGATACGAATTCGAATAAACATTCGAATAAAATCTATTCGAAACCTCGTTTTTTGATTATTCAAGTTTTCGAATTTTATTCGAAAATGGAAGGATTCCAAATATCAAAATTTCGAATATACGAATAAATTCGAATGTTTTATTCGCATGATCGAATTTCTATTCGATTCGGACCTAAGTATACAACCCACACCCTTCACCAGGCATTTTTTTTTCAATAGACTCCAGGCAAGCTATAAATGCTCTAAAAGCGGAGGACAAGATGGTTTTAAAAACACTTCATTTGTTGACGTTGCTTCTCATCTACAAAAATTACGAATTTTTTTTTAAATTCGTACATGCTTGAAAAATGTCTAACGCTTTCTAAAACAAATGTCTTAGCGTTCTCGCATGCACATCGTCTACGGTAATTTTAAGACGGCAGGGTGATGTAAAAAAGGGGAAAAGAAATGAAAAAATACAAGTTGCTGGTCAGACTTATTGAATACTATCTAGAAATGAAAAGTGTATGACTTATTGCGGTTTAAGTTCAAAACGGGCATTGATTTCCGGACAACCTATTATAATTGTGTGCTAATCCAGCAGCACATCGGTTCATATCAGAAAAAAGACCCAATGATGGCAAGGAATTGAAAATTATAAGCTTTGACTAGAAAAAAGATGAGAGAACACCATGGCTCCCCCCTCCCTCTCCTCCCTTGTCGACATTTTATAATTTCTCTACCAAGTAAAACACCCTTTACCCTGGAGGGGCTGCGACCACTGTGACCCCCTTCACCCTGGAGGAATCATTCTCTCCTTATCGCACCTATGATAGAGCCTGTTCCTTACCAACTGTTTCTTGATGTTCCCTTTCGGAATGTTCACAAGCATAACATCATTTTGCAGTTTTGCTCTCCTTATACATCAATTAATTGCTGCACTGAATTAACGAAAATGAAAGGCATGCACAAGGGCGCTTTGTTATCATCCTGAGGGTGGCTACTTTTTACAAGCTTGA
Source organism: Cylicocyclus nassatus (assembly GCA_958299035.1). Taxonomy (NCBI): domain Eukaryota; kingdom Metazoa; phylum Nematoda; class Chromadorea; order Rhabditida; family Strongylidae; genus Cylicocyclus; species Cylicocyclus nassatus. The sequence goes on along the minus strand of CATQJL010000305.1, from coordinate 70,381,998 downwards.
AAGCGCAGCTTAAACGTTGTGGCAATTGACCATTGCTACGCGCAATTTGTGTGCTAGTCTTACGGACTCAAGTCGTTCTTGCTCACCCGTACATACACTTATAGCAGTTCGACACATATTACGCACAACGGCTCGTTTCACTAGATTGCGTGCGCTTAGATGGCATGCAGCAGGATATTCTGAACTTTCTTTTCGGTGCTATTTTATGCGAATGGTATCACCGGACAGATTTATCTGGGTAAATAGAAAGCGAAGCCATCCGTTTTTCGGGGCTCCTCTCGTAAGTTATGGACCGCGAATGCTGTTTAAAACTCGGAAGCGTTCGTCCATTTCGGAGTGCGTCGACGTTATAACGCAGCAGTCATCGATGCAACGGCCGTACATCAACCAGGGCGAGGCACGCTGGGCACAAGGGGTTTTTCAAAACGATTTCCCCTTTAACCCCAATATTTTTTTACGAATACGTCTTTGAGTCCAAAAATGAGTTTTGTGCTTGTACAACGCAGACACCGGCCAAACGTTGCTCAAAAGCGCTTAAAAGCGCTTTATTCTAATCTCTCTTCCTTCCTCACTTCACACTCTACGCTGGGCTAAAGGGCAGCACGTTAACAAGCAAGCGGGAAGTGTGTTAAGAGAGATGAGAAATATGAAGAGAGATCAAACAAGTATAATCGCTTTTGAACGCTTTTGAGCGAAGCCTGCGGTACTGTACACTTTATCAAAAAATAATAAAATCTTCAATAACTAAACTATCAACTGACATTAAAAAAGAAAACAAAATACCAAAACGACGTTAAAATAGCAGTTTTACTAGATAATACAAAAAAACATGAGAAACGGGTGATATGCCTGAGTGACGCCGTTCCTGCGCATATCAATCGATTCGGGCGCGCTTTCCTCAGTAAGAAAGGGTACCGCTGATCCTATTTTGACTACAGTAAAGAGGAAAGGGAGAGTTTTGAAATCAAAATTCTACCGTAAAGTAAAGTTCAGGTGTAGAAGAGATTTATGTAAAGATTTTGGAAAAATTATATGTATTGGAAGTTTTGCCCACTTCAGGTGGGCATTAGGTGGTCAATTGCCCACCTAATTTGGAAAAAAGTTGCTCTTCATTCACATAAGTTTTTCATAATTTTTCATACTTTGTTCCTTAGTCCTACTGCGCTTATACACAGCAAATCTCGCGCGATTTTGTCATTTCCGCGTTGCTAACGAAGCATTATTCCATTTTTTTGAGACAAGGAAAATTTCAAAATAAAGATTGCCACAACTTCCAATCACATAATTTTTTAATAGAACTCCTAAGTTAACTCCCACAGGATTGTACCGACGTATGTACAAAGTTTCGTGCGATATCGTTACCTGCGCTTTGCGAATGAGCCATTTGATTTCACAACTTCACCCACCATTTATGGGAAATTTTTGGAAAAAATGCCCAATACACCTTCCAATTACAAAAGTTTTTCATAATTTTTCCTACTCTGTTTCCACCAGACCAAATCAGTGTCATATAATCAATTACGGATTGAGAGCTAGTCGTGTATGTTCTTCCAAAAGGCATCGTTTACGCGACATCGCGCGTGCGGCAATTAGCGACGGCGCCGTTTGACGCGCGAGAACTTCAGTGTTCCCTTGTTGAGGCACATAACATGTTAAAGGCAGTGCCCAGGCTAAACCTAACTCCTTCCGATTACTGTCGATCCTGAAGAAGCTGCTCACTGCTGCAACTGCACCCAACTGCAGTTGCGGCTCCTCCCGCTGACGAGGACAAGGGATTCGAAACTCGTCCGGGCCCTCAAGACAAGGTTCCCAAAAATCGGATTTTTTGTGAATTTTGGGGACTTTAAAGTTCGGAACTGTAATCAGGGCCACGGAAAGGTAATAGAATGACGAAAACACGGGGGGCCAAGTTCTGGGTGGACGCTGCCTTTAACACGTTAACGACGGTGTCGCGCAATGGTGCGCGACAGGCAGTCTGTCCCTGTGAACGATGTCGCGCATAGAAAAGCTCGTAGATGACTGTGGAACCTATAATCTAAATTTTGCCCCCGCCCCCATTATGCAAGCCCCACCCCCTGAATGGCAAGCTCCGCCCACTTTAAAAAAACCGAACTTTCCACGAATTTACTGATTTTGAGCAATTTCCAGCATATTTGAAAAGTGGGCGGGGTTTGCCAAAAGTGGGCGGAAAAACCCCGCCCACTTGCATTTTTGTGCTCATAGATGCATACATACATACATGCAGCCGGCTGTAAAATGCCCGGAAACGGTTCGTCCACAGGGACAGACGTCAAAAAAACAGCCTGTCGTCATTAAGATACGCGGAAAGCATAAATACCAAATTTTTCGGGGCTCCGCCCTGGACTCCGCAAAAGCAATTTCCCCTTTGCTTTTTATGCCGAAAACAATTTCCAGCTTGTCATTTGCCCACCTCATGCCCGGACCCTGACATAAACGGCATGCGTGAAAGAACTGGTTCCTCGATCTTGCTCATAAAACAAATCGCAAGGATTGGATTTAGAAGTTGTTCCATGGCCAATCCTCTTATCTGTGAGTAAAAACTCCCAGACCACTTGAATATATTACATTTCAAGCATTCTTCGATAGGAACCAGTACGCATGCATGGCAAACCAAAAGTGATCACGGATAGTGAGTGTCCAGCAACTCAGAGAACCTGCAGTGCGTTACCGTTTTGAACGTTAGTGTTTGGAGACGTAACGTCGTCTGCACTTTTCGGATCAATATTCATAGCGCGCAACTGATTTATGAATTGCTAGGTGTTGAATAAATGCAATGGTACTTTTGGTAACAATTGGCTTACGATCTTATTCAAAAACCACAGAATCTTCTTTGTAGGGCCACCAATACGGCTTATTATCGGGTCACCTTATAAGCAGTTGCCGACATAAAGTCAATTTTTCCCGCTGATATCTTGTGCGTTTTTAAGAGTTGATAAAATAACGGAAATATTGAGTTGCTAATTTTAGCCTATTGATTAATCTCTTCTCCAGTCCTGCAGACTTCGCTACGTTAACCCACATCGTCCAGCTTTCTGCACTGTGTCCAGTAACTTCTCTTTGAAGAACGCTGGTTGAACGTAGTATCGGAAAGATGCATTTCTGCGATCTTTTCATCTAAAGTTTGCTGCATAATTACAAGTTCACCTCCTTTGTCGCTTACGGAGATACAAATGGACTGCTCTTTTAAAGATTAGCGCATTTCTCTGTAACTTTGTCTTTGCTGCCGTGCTAAATTACACTGACGCACGTTCTTGAATCTTTGCAAAACTTTCGAAATTTCAATCGAGAGTACGCGGAATTTGCTATCGACAATAGACATCGGATCAGGTTCTTTATAGAAAAAACGAAAAAATGGCAGCGATGGTACAGTCTGCTCCAATCGGGATCAGGCCGAACCGTCGGCCTCCATGAATTTACGGCATATGAAAGCGTTGATATTTTGTGACAGTGAAAAAGACGGGCCGAGATTCAGAAGCTGTTTTGCCTTTTTAGATGGATGAATATTACCGATAACAGTGACTCTTGCATCGTTTTCATTCGGATTGGTTGGTGAATTTCGGGTAGGTATTTCTGATCACGATGCTTATGTAGTGAATCCGAGAGGCGGTCGTATTTCAAGCGCAGTTTGGTTTTGACTTTAGAGAACGGAAACACAAATTGACTTTGATCCGCTCTCAGTCTTCCTCCATGCATTTTCAGGTAGGAAAGGCTGACAATACACCTTTTTGGCTTTACATTTTGGTAAAGTACTGTACAAAACAGTCTGGTCCCACAAATAACACTGCTGCAATCTAGTTTCAAGCCTCCGACGAAGACGATTTTGTCGAAACCTAAGGCCAATAGAGAATTCCACCGTACAAATCTGGCATTGGCATAATATCATATGACAACTACTAACTTGACTAAATTTTTGAACAAAAATATTGCGTTTTATCGATTTCAATCAGTAAACATGTTATGATGACGGCACGGTTGTTCTCTTACGTTTGAACCTAATTTCGCTTTTGTACGATCATTTTGAAGGTTTTGACTAAGAGCCAATTTCAGTGACCTAGACTTCAATTAAGATATTCAGCATTTTTTGGCCAGGTTCCAAAATAGTTTCCGATAGGGGGGTAGGAGGCCTAGATTGTAGCCACGTCCAGGGAGCAGTCGGAGGTAGCGAGCATGACTGTATCGTGCAGGCACTCCCCGAGTCGGGCTAAGTAGGGCTTGGATTTCTAAGTTCCGTCCCCCAGTTTGGAGCCATATCGATGCCTGCGCATGTCGTTATACCGCTCTTCACTGATGTTCTGTAAAGTTCTCACAAGCTTTTAAAAGCGAGCGCATAATTTTCCACTTTCCTGCATTTCCTCTGCTATCCCCTATTTATTTATGTGCTAAATTCGAATTCTTTCGTTACATTTGCGTTGTGAGAAAGGCGGTTTGTCTTAATGAAAAATTTGGGTTTTGTAGCAGTTTGCTGATAGAGTAGGTATCTGTAAGGTTGTCAGGAAAATAATGTCGTTTTTTATTCGCTTGCTTTAACAAAGCAACCAGGCTTAACCCAACAAAGGGTAAGGAATACTGTTCGATAGAGAAGAGCAAGCTCTACAAGATGGCACTCATAATATTGCGATGTTCAATCCACGGAAACGAACTCAGAATCTAAAGATTTCCAAATGCCCAAAAAATCGAAAAAAAAATCAGATTTCCGTCCAAATAATTTCTACGGTCTCCCGTTTACACACGTCAATGCCTTCGATATCAGACACCCATATGTGCAGCTGCTGTGTTTTTTCCTTGATTAGAAATAGAGAAAACGAAAATTTTTATGATTTCTTAAAGCAACGATAAGCCGTTCTTGCATATGTAGTTCTATACTACAAACCTAAATTAGCGTAACTGTAGATTTTCAGGGATTTCCCCTCATTCCTCCAAACTTGTGTAAGGAAATTTGGAAACTTGAAACTTTTCGAGCTGTGCTAAGCACATCAATCATCTTGCAATTAAAGAATTAACATTTTCATAGAATTTACAAATTATCAATGATGTAATAGTTGCTACAAAGGCAGTGATAATTGCTAGCTAACATTTCTCAAAAACTTATCAGTAAATTGGATATGAGCTTAAAAAATTGGGATTGCACATCTCCTCTTTGTGGCGCCGTTTCCAACGAAAACGGATTCTGTTACTTTTCTTTTACCCGGACCCATTAATAAATATCATTTCTCTCTTTGGACCATACTTCGCTCTTGACGGAGAGGCGTAGTTACTAACTGACAGTCGTACAAAGAGCGGTGTGATGGTGGCCGTCGCATCTCGAGCATGACCCTGTGTTATTGCAGTCACTGAGTATGTGATTGCTTGCTACATAGGCATCTGTCGTCGTTTAGCTGGAGTTTTGAATGTTGGACAGTGCAAGGCATATGCGACCAGCTTTCGCATAGACATATGCGTAAATGCTCATGAAATGATCTTTCCTTTGATCGTGAGGTCATCTCTTCATCGTAGTAGAAATTCCTTTTCTCATCGTGTTCAGAACTGGAACGCCCAGCTATTGTGCAGCCATTAAATCTAGCTGTAGTTTTGACTGTTTTGTTAAGGAAAACTGTGTTTTCCAAAGTCTCCAGGATTTCACCTGTCCTCAGAGACATTCCATCCTTCTGCTCTTTTCTAAGTACCTTTTACTCATAGAATCTGGAAACTTCGACAGGATCAATCTCCACATTCGCCCGTTATCCAGTGAATCTTCAGCGCACTCAATGTGGATGAGTTTTTCGTTCACGTCCGTAAATGTTCTTCGGGAACTGGTAGCCTCTTCTCTTGCTCGCGGTAGTTTCTCAAGCTCAGTAATCAACAAGTCCGCTATGCATCCAGATTTGTTGAATCGTTTGCCAAGAAGCGTTACGGCTTATTCGTAGTTTTCTCATACACTGACATGATTCCGAGCATTGATGCCGCCGATCCTTTCAGTGCTTGCCTAAGAAAGAGGAATTTGTCAATGTCATTGAGCTGTGGATTGCTGAACCAGTGAATTGTAAAGTGTCCAAAATGTTGAGCAGTCTTTATAATTCTCATTGAATGATGGAACTTCAAATGTCCACAGACAAATGACCGGAACTTCCGCAGAGCGCTTACGGAAGTTCCGCCGGGTTACCTGCGGAAGTTACGTAAGCGTGCTGCGGAAGTTCTGAAGAATGCCAACCATAACAGCAAAAGAGAACACCGAAGCAAATTTGAACCTTACTCTATTGACTGTGAGACCCACCTACTATCCTCTGCACTACGACACGTTCGATATGCACTCTAGTTGTTGGCAGGACAACATCACGAGACAACACATTCAAAGTCCTGCGAAAGTTCTGGCAGGTCAAAGTGCTGCGGAATCTCTGGCACTTTTCGGAACTTTCGCAGGATTTTAAAGAAAATTCTGCGAAAGTTTCGGTTTTCAACCAGTTTGGCATGAAAATCCGCGAAAGTTTTGATTTTCAACGTTTTCGTTTTTGCAATAATGAACAAAATCTTGCGAATCGGCAAATTTAGCTTGTCCTGCGAAAATTCCAATGATTTGTCTGAGTCGGTAAAAGCACTTTGTTCTCATTGTATTGTATGGCGGACAGATTACTGGCTGTGTCCGTATCTTAAGGTGGAGTCTGGGCCGTTGAAAAAGCGAAATTGTCTATCAGAGTTGGCTGGTTCTCCTGTTTTCTCAACCGGTACTTGAACTTGCTTGCCCAGTGTATTGCTTCTGTATTGCTTCCAGTTGTACACGGTGGGCTTCGGTTGTTAATGTCGATTTCTTTGTCGATTTTCACCATTTTGTCGGCTATGAAGACATTGCATTTCGTTGTTGTGTTGAGAAATTCAAATGCTCTGTTTATAGTCAGGATTCTGCTCCCTCGCCTATCGACTGCAAAAATGCCATTGAAATGGGCGTCTCAAATCCAGCCAACTCGGACATAGTTTGTCTCTTTGGCATGGAATGAAAGCAGGTAGCTGGAAGGAGCTTCTTTCGCTGAGCTATGGATTGACCTGATAGCTAGCAGCAAGTTTTTGATTTGACTGTTGGTTCTCAACCGTCAAGGAGCTTATGAGGCTCGTCTGCTTATTGTAAATTGACCAAACAGCTAGTCTGACCTCTTTACTAAGCTGTGAATTGGACCTGACAGCTTAAGCAAGTTGATTCGTATAAGTGAAAGTGTGAACCAGTAATCACAGTCTTTTTTGGCTGTTAGAAACAAATAGGGTTCGAGGAGTTCTTTTGCTAACTGTGGTGGACCAGTCAGTTAGTTAGAAAACCTCTGCAGTTATGGATACGACCTGATAGCTTAGCAAGACCCGAGTTAGTAAAAGTGGTGAACCAACAATCGCGAGAATCGGATATCGGCTGCTAGTAGCCTGCCACGCAAGACTTTTATCGAATTTCGGTGAGCAGCACCAAGAGGCGATCCGTTGGCCGATGCACCAATTTGGTAGAGACCATTGGACAACGAATTTTGTAGAAAAGACGAACGGCAACGGGGCACAACCGGCGATAGTGCACAACCGGTCCAGAACTTGGTATCCAGGCTCTTTTATACAGCCCAGTTGGGCGTGTGTAGCCTAAAGATCAACTTCTGGCAAATAATATTATCATTACAACGTGAAGATCGCTTACATGAACGAAGGAGCCCCGAATGCAGTATCAGGGGCCAAGAGGGTGACCCGGCGGCTAAACAGGTGCAACCGACAATGGACAATCTGCATCGATCGTTGGTACTATTAGTAAATCGTTAGTACCATTAGTTATTGATACTAATACTATTATTATCAAGGAGTTGAGTTAGCAGTAAGTTAAATATCCGTCGCTCAAGACTACCAATTTCATTTGGCAAAGGTTTTGAAAGGGATAGTTAGCATTCTATTGAGAACCAGTGCGTCACCTCCGCTCCGTTAAGGTTCGCACTGGCTCTGCTATCCGCACGCCTTTCTCGTGCTCCCATAATGATGACTTTGAAACTCACCGCGCGAGGCTGAACATCACGAATAAATTGTAAGCAACTGTTCAATTTAAATAGCATCTCCACGTAAAATCGATAATTTTGAGAAAGAATACTTTTTTGCCGAGGAACAAATGCGAATATGGATAAATTATTGAAGTTATTTTGGCTCAGTAATCGTTATAAAGATAGTAGCCATTTTGGATAACATTTTCGTGCAAAAGTCTTTTCAGTTTTATAGGTGGATCCTTGCAAATCGAGTTCCTCCGCGATCACTACTTTTTTGCGCTTTTCGCAGAAAAGCAAACTTTTTGAGGACTTTTTGAGCTGAGCGCCGATTTACTTTTCATGCAAATCATGACTTTGCAAAAAGTTAAATCTGTGACCTAGATTTGCGCGCCAAAAGCTGCGTGGATTCGTTTAACGCGCAAATTATGAAGAATCCGCTATCGAACCGGCTCGCCCTTGTGCATGATGGGCCTACATGGTTGTACGGTATGTTATGCAAAATTGTAGCTCGATAACGTCATTCATGATAGCGGCGAAGAACAAAATCCTAGATCGCCTTCGAAAATATCTGCGGTAACTTTTTCGTAATGACTGACTGCTATAACAGTATTATAGCAGATTTAAGACAGTGGGTTTTCTATAAAAGGAAACCCAAACATACCTAGTTGTCGACGATCGCATAGAACGCAACATTCTGATAGCAACTACGTACGCACCGCGTTCGTCTTCGCCTGACCCATTTTAGCTACCGCCTGCGTCCAACACAGCATATACTTTACCTTTTTTCCAACTAAAGCAATAAATGCTGAGTTGTTTTCACTCCTTTTGCCAAAGCTCGGAAGGAGCTTCATTGCTTTGTGTACAGATGTTTGACAACATTTTTTACGGGGCATAAGAGCCGCACATACTACACGCAAATTCAGACACGACGCGATTTGGCAATTTGCCAAAAGCCTTCATCTCCAACACTGGCAAACTGCACATGCATAGTATGTATGACTTACGTGGATTGATAAAATGCCCTATTTTCTAAACACTCAGAATATGTTTACAATGAGTTATAAACAACTGGAATTTGCCAAATCGCGCCGCGACTAAAAGCGCGTGAAGTATGCCTGAACAGGGCCTGGCACCAGCTGGCACGGGGCATGTTGGATATCGTTTTTGGGACGAAAAGCAAAAGGAATATCGTTTTTGTCGACAAATGCGACGTTTTCGACATAGATCGCTATCCCCTTGCGGTGGTTCCTGCAAGTACTCGATCGACACATTGACCCGACTGCAATCGTCACAGCCAAATTCCAGCGGATATGTAAACAGATAGACTGCTTTATAATTTTCACCGTCTTTTACCGCTTATAGCAGGAAGCAGCAGCTGTTTCAATAGTTTTCTCACACAGTTGGCCGCGTTCCGTGCATTTTTTAGTAGTTTTGTTCATAAAAACCTTATTTTATGAGCAAAACTATACGTTTTTGTTCTTTTAATCGACTTTGGTTTTTTGGAGGATTTTTAGGGATTTTGGTCCGAGGTCAAAGGGAAAAAAAATTAGCAAAACTCAAGGGGGACTCCGTTCTGAAAATTTCCTGGTGCCAGCTCGTGCCCAGCCCTGCGCTTGACCCTTTTTCTTTGAACATAGGCATAGGAGAATGCAAGGAGGAGATTATTCGATTTCTGGCACCTAAGGCCTGGGTTCATACTGAACTATAAGTTCTGGAACAGTTTCATCACACCGCACAGTCTCAACGCTGCGCTGCAATTGTTTCCGGAACTTACGGATCAGCATGAGCAGCCTAAACAGGCTTATTAAAACAAAAGCAAAGGAAAATAGTTATAAGCATAGATTTTACAGCCATTCCTTCCCAATCAAAAAAGCTTGTGCAACCGAGTTTCCGGGAAGACTTGCGGTTTTTGTAGCAAGTTTAATTTTTCCACTTCTCCCATGTGTTGCATTTTCATGAGTCTTATGTTTATCTTTAGCTACATGTTTCAAATCCACTCGAGATGGTCAGACACAGCCCACCCACATTTGGCAATAAAAGCGTTTTGACATAACCCGTATTTTTCTCAACAGCAACTAAAGATTCTTTAGGTTGATAATGCTTGCAGAAAACGTCGCAGACGCGGGCAGTAACTAGCCTTCGACACTGGCATTGAGACAGATGGCACTTGTATAATAATTTGCTTATGTCTTAATAGCCCACTCTTTCCCATTTACCACCTTCTCAGTTCTCGTGCAGTATCTAACTTGGATCGTAAATTCCTCTAAAATATCCGATCATGAATCTGGAACAAATTAGTGAGGGTACAATTCTGCAGTCTCGTAATTTCGTGAATACTACTAAAATTATGCTTTGTGCATTGCTTGATAGCACTGTTCTCACAGACGCAGCCCTACGATAGGCCGGTGAATTTTTCAACAAAGAAAGGTCGCAGTCAGGTTGACGAAAAGTGCATGACCATGTGGTTTAGCCACTACTCCCATACTATAAACTCTATTTGTGAGGAGACCAGACATGACATTTTTATAGAAAAAAGGCCTGTAAATTTGCTTGTTGTTGTGTCTGCTGTCAATCCAAAATTACCAATATTTCAACAAAAACCCGCGGTGAGCTTGAGATTTTATAATGAGAAGATATCGAAGAGTTTCAATCAGGGCTCGGCACAAGCTGACTTTCCAAATATGCAAAAAATGAAGCCCCACTGACTTTTGCGAATTTTTACGAAGTTTCATTTGACCAAAGATCGAGAACGTCGACTAAGAAAACGCCTAACCTCACTTTTTTTGAGACCGCAAAAACCATATTCTCTTTGCTTTTTGACCCAAAACGATATTTCGGATCTTACTTCACTGGTCTTTCTCTCTCTTTCAACTGCTTCTAACTGGCTTTTTACTGAAGTTCTCTTTGGGATACAACATGCGCTGTTGCTACTGCGAAAATATGTGTGCATAAGTAAATCAAATTTAGCGTACACCAATGAATTATGATATTTCGCTTCTTGCAGTACGAAAGTCGATAAACATTAAGTAAGTGATTTCTACGAACCTCCCACTCGCACCTTTAGTACTTTCGATATTTAACATCCATATTTGCATTGCTATAATTTTTCCTTAACTAAAAACCGAAAAAACGAAAATTTTCGTGATATTTCAAAGCAATATCATTATTACAACATCATTCCATGCCAATCAACTTGCATTTCGGTTGAGATACTTTTCCATCCCGAAGTTTTTGAATGTGAAATGAAAATGAATGGAAATGTCGGCGATTGAGTCGCGACGAACAAATTGCGTGAAGCCTGTCCGAGACCTAACTGAAAACTGATTTAAGATCATTTGCAACATAGGGACAGAAAAGAACAAGTTCAACCTTCTTCAGACAAAGCGTGCAATGCGCGAGTTTCCTAGCGAGAATAAAGGATACCTTTTTTCAACCTACTGCTCGGATTTGAAGGCGATTTTTCCAGACTAGGTTAAACATGGATTATTTTAAAGTGCCTATCTCATTTGGGTGCAGTATCTGGGCGTGTTCTTGAGCAGAAGTTGAGGCAACCCTGAAGGAAAATTCAAGAGAGGTTACTGCAGCACACGGCAAAAAGAGTCTTATCTGATTTGACATTTCAAACATAGACACTTGTGACTTCGGTCTTTAGGAAACTCAAAAAGTACCGAAAAAGTGTTCAAAACAATGCCAAGATTCAAGGAAAACCGAATCGCCATGCTAAGATAAGCTAGATCGAAATTCTGAAGAATGAAAGGAACCATCAAAATATTGAAGACAAGCTGAAACCGAAAATGAAAAATTGAAGGAAGGGGATGCAAAAAAGTCGACGCTGGGGCGCAATATCCAACAAGGCAAATTTTGAAAAAAAATGGAGCGAAAAACATGAAAAGGGACGATTTAAAAATGTCTCCCTATGCTCAGGGATAGATTCTTGATCTAGGCGTCCATCATAACTTATAATAATGGGCTAATGTTGTTTACGTGTTTTTGTGTGTGTATGTGTGTATGTCTGTGTGTCTTTCTGTAACGAAATTCGTAGAGCGGGTTCCATCCAACGTCCTAAGCCCAATTCTTGCACATCGCATGCGACCAACATAAGAGCCTACCGTGCAAAAGCACGAGTGGTTTTGTTGGTTGGATCTTTCAGAAACTGCGCGTCAAACAGAACCACTTGGGTTCCGGCCAACAAAATTGGTTCCGTATCACCATTTTTTGCAATGTCGGTGATGTGTTTGGCATGCTGATGTTCAAGCCATGGACATAAGTCCAAAAAAAGTGGACAAAAGTTTACTACTTTAGGAGAACGACGCCAAAAAGAAATGGTTGCGTAAATGATTAGCTTGCCATGGTTTTACCTGAGCATTCGAGAATAATTTTGCACAGAGATGTAGCTCACGTTGCCTACTGTCCTTATGGTAGCTACCAAGCCAGAAAGAGTCCAAAAACCTATTCAAATTTGTATTTATTCTTCTGCGAAAAGTTTCATTTACGCGAAATCACCGATCTCACATGAAAAAGCATTTTACGTTGTTTACATTTTACTCGCGATTGCCCGGTGAGTTTCATTGCCACTTTTAGTCAAAAATGAGTAAGGCATATGAAGTAAGACCAGTGCGAGCCTCTGCGAAGCAGAGGTGACGCACTGGTTTACAATAAAAAACAAAAAAAGATCTGAAACTCATGTGAAGTGACAGAAGTATATGCTCCAGACGATGTCAGATTTCTGGTGGCCGTTCGGAAGCGAAGTAAACTTGGGAAGGGTATTACTTCACATAAGCTTCTAAAACTTTTAATATAATAACTCCGCAAATTCTATAAACACTCCAATTTTGGGTCATATGATTATGTGTACGCTGTGAACAAGCAATTTGTTCATTCCGGTCTTGCTTTAAAATCAAGCGGAATTTTCGCAAACACGATAGAGCATGTAATAAACTGTCCGAAAAGCTTGCCTTCGACTGACTGGTCGCTTATTCTCAATATAGATGAACTGAAGAATTATCATGTTAGCGAGTGACTTTGGCGGCTAACATTTAAGTGGCATTTAACACTTTCCAGAATTTAGCACTCAAAGGCAGTGGATAGGCAAAATGGACCTCTGTCAGATTCGGATAGTTTCAGGTAGTAGACCTCCCCTCCCCCCCATCACAACATCGCCACAACCCCGCCATCTAATTCATGCGCTAAGTCCTGAAAAAAGTGCCTCAAATTTCTACCAAAAAAGCCCACTCATTGGAAGTGGGGGAGGGGAAGGGGGACTGGCGGAGTTCTGAATCTCCTTTACAGGGCTTAGCGCATGAATTGGAGGGTGAGGTTGAGGCTGCGGTGTAGTTGGGGGGGGGGGGTACTACCTAATACTACCAAAATCTGATGCGGGTCCATTTTGCCTATCCACTGCCTTCAACATCTGTTACTTAACAACTTTTGGAGAGCTGCTACTTATTTTCAGAGTGGTAACTAGCGACTTTGGCTCAACGCGGTATGCGCGTGCGTGGTTGGCTCGCTAATGAAACATGTACAAAAAACTTTTTGAGGCTTAGCCCCGAACGTCGCAAAATATCACCTTTATTTTTGGCTCAAAAACCAAGTCCTGCTTCCAAAGGACCCTTCCTCACCACTTCTATCCCTCTCTGAAAGCTGTAGGTTTGATCTTTTCGTTTTTTTTCGCTTCCGAGCTTTTGGCCTTTGTTCTGGGTCGCGCCTCACCCAGAATGAAAGGCAGAAGTCGGATTGGTGAGAGGAAGGGGCCAAAAGCGTTCGAATACTCTGTGCAGATTTTTCGAAATTGAAGGGCTTGGTTCCAAAATCTCTTTGGGTTCAGCTGGTGCCAAGCTCTAATCCAGACCCATTCGTTTAGAATAGGACATGCTTCGTTTTTTGTACAATGTTGGCCTAACTAGGGTCTGGCCCAGGTCGTTTGGAAGCATGACTTGGTTTTCTGAGCCAGAACGAAGGTGATATTTTGCGGAGTCCGCGGCTAAGCCCCGGAAATTTTTTTGTACATGTTTTATTAGCGAGCCAACCACGCACGCGCATACCGGGTCGAGCCAAAGTCGCTAGTTATCACTCTGAAAATAAGTATCAGCTTTCCAAAAGTTGTTAAGTAACAGATGTTGAAGGCAGTGGATAGGCAAAATGAACCCGTATCAGATTTTGGTAGTATTAGGTAGTACACCCCCTAACTACACCGCAGCCTCAACCTCACTCTCCAATTCATGCGCTAAACCCTGTAAAAACGCTTCAAAACTCCGCCAGTCCCCCACCCCTCCCTCCTCCCTCCGCTCCCCCACTTTCATTGAATGGGCTTCATTGGTAGAAATTAATTAGATGGCGAAGTTGGGCTATGTTGTAATGAGGGGGGGGGGTGAAGGTCTACTACCTGAAACTATCCGAATCTGACAGAAGTCCATTTTGCCTATCCATTGCCTTCAAGTGCTAAATTCTCGAAAGTGTTAAGTGCCACTTAAATGTTACCCGTCAACGTCACTCGCTAACATGATAATTCTTCAGTTGATCTATATTGAGAATAAGCGACCAGTCAGTCGAAGGCAAGCTTTTCGGACAGTTTATCACATGCTCTATCGTGTTTGCGAAGCTCGATTTTAAAGCAAGGCCGGAATGAACAAATTGCTTGTTCACAGCGTACACATAATCATATGACCCAAAATTGGAGTGTTTACATAGAATTTGCGGAGTTATTATATTAAAAGTTTTGGAAGCTTATGTTAAGTAATTCCCTTCCCAAGATTACTCCGCTTCCGAACGGACACCGGAATTCTGACAGGAGCATCTAATTCTGTCACTTCACATGAGTTTCAGATCTTTTTTTGTTTTTTGTTGTAAACCAGTGCGTCACCTCTGCTTCGCAGAGGCTTGCACTGGTCTTACTTCATATGCCTTACTCATTCTTGACTAAAAGTGGCAATGAAACTCACCGGGCAGTGTCGATTATCGCGAGCAAAATGTAAACAACTACCCATTTAAAATGCTTTTTCATGTGAGATCGGTGATTTCGCGTGGATGAAACTTTTCGCAGAAGAATAGATACAAATTTGAATAGGTTTTTGGACTTATGGTGGCTTGGTAGCTACCATAAGGACAGTAGGCAACGTGAGCTACATCTCTGTGCAAAATTTTTCTCGAATGCTCAGGTAAAACCATGGCAAGCTAATCATTTACGCAACCATTTCTTTTTGGCGTCGTTCTCCTAAAGTAGTAAACTTTTGTTCACTTTTTTTGGACTTAAGTCCATGGCTTGAACATCAGCATGCCAAACACATCACCGACTTTGCAAAAAATGGTGATACGGAACCAATTTTGTTGGCCGGAACCCAAGTGGTTCCGTTTGACGCGCAGTTTCTGAAAGATCCAACCAACAAAACCACTCGTGCTTTTGCACGGTAGGCTCTTATGTTGGTCGCATGCGATGTGCAAGAATTGGGCTTAGGACGTTGGATGGAACTCGCTCTACGAATTTCGTTACAGAAAGACACACAGACATACACACATACACACACACAAAAACACGTAAACAACCTTAGCCCATTATTATAAGTTATGATGGACGCCTAGATCAAGAATCTATCCCTGAGCATAGGGAGACATTTTTAAATCGTCCCTTTTCATGTTTTTCGCTCCATTTTTTTTCAAAATTTGCCTTGTTGGATATTGCGCCCCAGCGTCGACTTTTTTGCATCCCCTTCCTTCAATTTTTCATTTTCGGTTTCAGCTTGTCTTCAATATTTTGATGGTTCCTTTCATTCTTCAGAATTTCGATCTAGCTTATCTTAATATGGCGATTCGGTTTTCCTTGAATCTTGGCATTGTTTTGAACACTTTTTCGGTACTTTTTGAGTTTCCTAAAGACCAAAGTCACAAGTGTCTATGTTTGAAATGTCAAATCAGATAAGATTTTTTTTGCCGTGTGCTACAGTAACCTCTCTTGAATTTTCCTTCAGGGTTGCCTCAACTTCTGCTCAAGAACACGCCCAGATACTGCACCCAAATGAGATAGGCACTCTAAAAGAACTCCATATTTAACCTAGTCTGGAAAAATCGCCTTCGAATCCGAGTAGTAGGTTGAAAAAAGGTATCCTTTATTCTCGCTAGGAAACTCGCGCATTGCACGCTTTGTCTGAAGAAGGTTGAACTTGTTCTTTTCTGTCCCTATGTTGCAAATGATCTTATATCAGTTTTCAGTTAGGTCTCGGACAGGCTTCACGCAATTTGTTCGTCGCGACTCAATCGCCGACATTTCCATTCATTTTCATTTCACATTCAAAAACTTCGGGATGGAAAAGTATCTCAACCGAAATGCAAGTTGATTGGCATGGAATGATGTTGTAATAATGATATTGCTTTGAAATATCACGAAAATTTTCGTTTTTTCGGTTTTTAGTTAAGGAAAAATTATAGCAATGCAAATATGGATGTTAAATATCGAAAGTACTAAAGGTGCGAGTGGGAGGTTCGTAGAAATCACTTACTTAATGTTTATCGACTTTCGTACTGCAAGAAGCGAAATATCATAATTCATTGGTGTACGCTAAATTTGATTTACTTATGCACACATATTTTCGCAGTAGCAACAGCGCATGTTGTATCCCAAAGAGAACTTCAGTAAAAAGCCAGTTAGAAGCAGTTGAAAGAGAGAGAAAGACCAGTGAAGTAAGATCCGAAATATCGTTTTGGGTCAAAAAGCAAAGAGAATATGGTTTTTGCGGTCTCAAAAAAAGTGAGGTTAGGCGTTTTCTTAGTCGACGTTCTCGATCTTTGGTCAAATGAAACTTCGTAAAAATTCGCAAAAGTCAGTGGGGCTTCATTTTTTGCATATTTGGAAAGTCAGCTTGTGCCGAGCCCTGATTGAAACTCTTCGATATCTTCTCATTATAAAATCTCAAGCTGACCGCGGGTTTTTGTTGAAATATTGGTAATTTTGGATTGACAGCAGACACAACAACAAGCAAATTTACAGGCCTTTTTTCTATAAAAATGTCATGTCTGGTCTCCTCACAAATAGAGTTTATAGTATGGGAGTAGTGGCTAAACCACATGGTCATGCACTTTTCGTTAACCTGACTGCGACCTTTCTTTGTTGAAAAATTCACCGGCTTATCGTAGGGCTGCGTCTATGAGGACAGTGCTATCAAGCAATGCACAAAGCATAATTTTAGTAGTATTCACGAGATTACGAGACTGCATGATTGCACCCTCACTAATTTGTTCCAGATTCCATTCACGTTTGTGCTTCCACTCACGTTTGTGCTTCCATTCACGTTTGTGCTTCCACGCTGAGCGGCCGCTCTTGTATTTTCTCTCACAGCTCACTGTTTGTTGCTGTTCTGTCTTCAGTTGCGTCCCTCCTTTTCAGGTGAGACGTTTATTTTCATATTTTTGCTTTGTCCTTCAGTGGCTATCATTTTCATCTTCTTCTGAGTAATCTTTGGAGTTTTCTTTTGAAACTTCTGGCGATTTTTTTTGTGCAAAACCAGTGCAACCACTAAGTCAAAAAAAAAATCAACATGGCACCAAAAACAGTCAAAAAGATTGCATCTGGGACCGAATCAGCCAAGAAATCTGTTGATGCAGGTAGTCAGACGTATGATGCTGAGTTTTCAAATCTATCCGTTGCAGATTTGATTACCAGCATTAGAGATAGAAACAGTGACCCCGTGATCGACAGATTACTCTGTGCATTGTGTGAGAAAATACCTATGGCAGCTCATTGTGATCTGGAAGCCGAGAAACGCAGTCGTAGCATTGTAATAAGCGGCATCCCTGAAGCAAACGAGCAAGTTCCTTTCCACCAGCGGTGCCTCCAGCTGGAACGCACCGTTGGGGAAATATTGGATGTGTTGAAAGTTGAATGCAGGCCTGTCGAATTGTACCGATTGGGAAAGCCTAATCCGTCTCGCCCCAGGCTGATTAAAGTTGTATTTCCCTCTCGATACTATTGGCGGCTTGCTTTATCAAATTCGCGGTTACTCAAAAATAATGGCTATTCTAACATTTATGTTAGAAAGAGTATGACGGCAGAGGAAAGGGCCCGCAATTATGAACTCCGGCAACAAGCTCGCGAGCGTAACAAGGGCATGGCCACCAAAGAGTGGGTAGTATATCGCGATGAATTAGTTCACATCTCTAAGCTTCCTCGCAGAAGCTCGGGACACGTCTGAACGGGCATGGTGAAACTGATTCATTACAAATAATTTTTTTTAACGCACGAAGTCTAAGAACTAAATTGAACTATCTGCACGCTTTTGTCTATGAATACAAACCCGACTTACTTTTTATTACTGAAACTTGGCTTAATGTAAAAATACTTGATTCTGAGGTTGTGGGTGGTATGCCTTATGTGCTATACAGAAGTGACAGAAATAATCGAAAAGGTGGTGGTGTTTGTTGCCTGGTAAAAGGTAACATAGCATCTAGATGCACAAATATTGAAATGTCTTTGCTAGCAGATGTGTTGATTGTCACTATTATCCATCCACAATCTTTACGCCTACGATTCATCGCGATATACCGCCCACCCAGCTCTAGCAAAGATAATGATGATCAACTGATGAATGTGATTAGTTCTTATACATATTCTTCTGATCATGATAACACGATTATTCTAGGTGACTTCAATCTGCAAATCGACTGGGTCACTATGAAGGCCACTAATAGTGCATCCCTATCATTTTTTGAGTATTTTCAACATAATGATTTCAAACAATTTGTCTCGCATCCTACGCATGGTGACCATATCCTTGATCTAGTCCTCTCCTCTGACGCACGAATTTCTAATCTTGATATTCTCCCACCGCTTGGCTCCTCTGATCGTGGAATGGTTCAGTTTGAGTGTGAGGGCCCTGCGACCATGGGTTTGCCATCCATACCCCTTCCTGACTTTCATAGTGTTAACTACTCTGCACTGAATGATTTTCTTTCTAGAGTTGACTGGCTTGCAGAATTTGACCAATATGAGTCGTGCTCAGAAGTTTACCTTAGATTTTGTAAGATAGTTTATTCTGGCCTTAGCATGTTTGTTACTATGAAATATCCCAGCGACACACTTATAAAACTCCCTCCTCACATCGACGCACTCAACATGCAAAAATGCCGGCTTTTCGACAAATTGCATGATCCACTACATAGTCCCATGTATAAAAGAGTGTGCCATGACATTGATTTCCATATGCAAAAGTTTTTAGCTAATCGAGAGCGTCGCCTTGCTTCTAAAGCATGCGCTCGAAATTTGTATAGATATATAAATTCCAGAACGAAAGCTAGTGCCAGTCTCCCTACTCTTGAAGATCATTCTGGGTCTAGTTATTATGATGATGGGGATAAAGCGAGAGTCCTAGGTGCTTATTTTGCCAGTGTTTACAATAACGATGATGATTATGAATCTTCTCCACGCAGTAACTCTGTAACACCAGACAATCATTCTATAAGAGTGTACTTTGAACCGTCCGAAGTTTTCAAGTTTCTCAAAAAATTAAAACCATCTGCCACAGAAACTTATGATGGCATTCCTCAAATTGTCTACAAAAGGTGCGCATCCGCTTTATCTGCCCCCTTAGCCCACATTTTCAATATTTCTATGATGTTGGGTGAGGTGCCAAATTTATGGAAGCATGCCCTTGTCACTGCCATCCCAAAGATACAAGGAGCCAAGTTAATCAGTGATTTTCGACCCATCAGTCTTTTACCAGCACCAGCTAAGGTTATGGAAAGAATCATACGAGGTAGGTTGCTGGCAAGGCTGAATAAATTACATCTAATCCCAGCTGAGCAGCATGGCTTCATCAATGGTGCTTCTACCACAACAAATCTTGCTGATAGTACCTATGACTGGATTTTAGCTCTAAACCATAAGAAATCCGTGGATGTACTATATGTCGATTTATCCAAACCGTTTGACAAGGTCTGTCACTCTAAGCTTCTTGAAAAGCTGAAGGAAATCGGTATTGATGGTCCTCTTTTTAACTGGTTTAGCTCCTATCTACAAAACCGTTTTATGACTGTCAAAGTACGTAATAAATTTTCGGATGCATATCCTTGTGTAAGCGGCGTTCCCCAAGGAGCAGTTCTCTCCCCTCTGCTTTTTCTCATATATACGCTTGATATACCAACAATACTCCGAACGTCCCCAAACATACGGATACAATTATATGCAGATGACATAAAGATATATGGTGCTTACAGTTATGATAATCGATTGGAGGTACAATCAGCATTGCAAGAATCGCTCACTAAACTGGTCACTTGGGCCAATAACTGGCGTCTAGCAGTTAATCTGAATAAAAGTTTTGTCTTACATATGGGTGACCAGTATGCAGGCACTTATATGGTAGATGATACAGCTTTGAGGATGTGTTGCTCAGCTAGGGATTTGGGAGTCATTATTGATTCGAAGCTCAAATTCTCTGAGCAGATTGATGCTGTTATTAGGAGGGCTTATACTTTCTTGTTTGTTCTTTTTCGGAGTGTAAAAACTAATTCACCTGTTCTTTTGACGCGTCTCTACAAATCTCTAGTTCGTCCCCACCTAGAATATTGTTCCCAGGTGTGGAACCCCAATAGAAAGAAGGACATCGAGAAACTTGAAAAAGTACAAAAAACTTTTACACGTCTTTTGTACAGAAGAGTCACTCCTAGTAATGCCCCTCCTGCTTATGAAGTACGACTAAAAAAGCTAAATCTACAAGGTCTCTCCTTTCGTCGTAATTTCTCTGACCTTATTTTTTGTTTTCAAGTGCTTAGAGGAGAAACCAAGCTAAAAGCAAGTAAATACTGGATTTTTATGCCAACTAGTCAGAGATTGGGAGGCTTCAACCTTCATCATGTCAAGATTATGAGATACAATAAGGATAAAATGCATAACAATCTGTTTTGTAGGATCACACGTTGGTTTCAGCTCTTGCCCAAGGATTTAATTGCTTCACGCGATGCACGATCCTTTAAGGCTAAGTTGATGAAATTGACCGAAGGTGATAAATTACATTTACGTTTTTGAAAACGTATTATTTCAGCTTAAACTTCATCTTATTTGGTCAACTCTCTCATCAGTCTTCACTATATTGCGTTTGGAGTTCTGTTGTTTTAGCTACTCTGATGCCGCTTTATTATGAAGGACCGCACAAGACACACTATACGAATTTACTTACTTCTGATCTCTTACATCTCAGGTTGATTCTACCAAACGTTTTTTTTTACTCTTATCGCTAATTATGGCAGAAATTTGACTACTGTTGATCACTCAGATAATTTCAAATCATTCTGCTTACGACTGCTTAAGGAGTACTTAGGGTGAGCTCAGTGAATTAGCCTAGGCACGCATGGTTTAGCCCATTCGCCTTGCTCTCAACTTCCTACATCAACTTTGCTCAGAGCAATAGGATTTAATGCAGTATACCGAAAGCAACATCTCAGAGGAGCTAGGGTGAGCTCAACGAATTAACCGAGGTACGCATGGTTTAGCCCATTCGCCTTGGTCCCACCCTTTTACATCAAATCTGGTCACTTAAATAGAGAATGTGAAAGTAACTACCTTTGATACCGTTAGTCCAACCTCACGTTCTATTCACTATCCATGTTAATGTTTTGAACAGGCAATATAGTGGTCAAATTTGGATGCTATAATTCCTATTCATTTAGTTTGGTAGTATCAAAATTGAGAACATTTTTTTAATGATGATTTTATCTGAGTTTTTTTTCTTCCTGATGACTATTGCCTAGACTTTTTGACTAGTCGATGGCGCACTTTTGGTGCAATAAATAAATAAATAAATAAATAAATTTCATGATCGAGTATTTAAGAGGAATTTACTATCCAAGTTGGATACTGCATGAGGACTGCGAAGGTGGTAGATGGGGAAGAGTGGGCTATCAAGGCATAAGGCAAAGTACAAGTGCCAGCTGTCTCAATGCCAGTGTCGAAGGCTAGTTACTGCAGCTTCTGCGCGGTTACGTCGCCTGCGCCGCGTCTTCGACGTTTTCTCCAAGCCTTATCAACCTAAAGAATCTTCAGTAGCTGTTGAGACGCGAAATACGGGTTATGTCAAAACGCGATTTTTATTGCCAAATGGAAGAATTAAGAAGACCGCATCGCGTGGGCTGTGTCTGACCATCTCGAAGTGGATTTAAAATGTAAACTAAACATAAATGTAAGAGCCATGAAAATGCAACACATGGCAAATTTGTAGTTAAATCGATCAGTTTTTAGCGAAAGCCGTCAAACTCAGTGAGAGGTAACTTCATATAGCCAGCAGGTGGAAAAAAAAACTCTGTTGTATTGAAATAGCTCTAAATTGAGCTGTCGAATGGGTGGTCTTTGGTGATGCCTCTTAGCCATCTTCCGGAAAATACTTAAAGGATAGGTATGATTCATTCTCTAACTAATAAACAGGAGCTCGACGTGATCTATTTGTGCTCGTGAAATGGTTCCGCCTGAACACGTTTTCATAAAATTTGGAGTTCATGACAGCATGATTTTGTAAGCTCGTATGGCGAACAACTAAGGGCCTGAAGTGGGCATAGTCCAATTTCTCATTATCTATTTCAAAGAAACGCGTGAATAATTTCTTCGGGGTATAGATGTCTTTCTACTAAAAATTTGGAAACCCACCACTATTGCTTGGAACAACTATCTACTGTGCATCTAGCGCGCTCTGGCAAACTAGGGCAGCTCTATAAAGTAGTAAATGCGCTTCGTTGAGCAAAGGTGGTAGTAGCTTCTACGGGAATCGTCCACTTTGAATGCGTCATGGTGAAGCGACGCAAATGAAGCAGGTTTTGGTGAAATTTGAATCTTTTCACAAACTGGGGAAGTGATGTGTTAGTTGAGAGGAACTTATACAAATAAGTGTTTACTCTCTAATCTAATATGGGAAAGACGCTCTCGCCCCTTGAAAGGATATATATATCTATATATATATAAAACTCAAAAATTGTCAGTTTGGAGGGTATGTGCGTTATAGAAACGCGCACCGCTCAACTGATTCAGCTGAAACTTTGCACACATATGTTTTCGACCCCTGCGCAGATGATAGGCTACTTTTCGCAGCGATTCGTTGGGTCCTTCTATCGATTTATTGATTTGTTTACGTTTTTCTAAGGAATTGAGGGTTTATCATGTTCAATCAAGCATTTTACCATAGTCTGTAAAGAAGGGCGGTGAAGCTCATTTTCATCTCAAGATCACGAGGATGCGGTTTCGAAGCGGGTTCCAGGGTAAGTCATCCACAACATATACAGTCTGCCCCAATCCTAACCAGGCCAAAATTGGCTTGGCGGGAGTGCGCGTGGCGAGGGTTTCGCGCCACTTCTGCGTCTAGCTATTCTGCTCTCTCCTCAATCTCTTCGCTCTCTGCGACAGCGCGCGTATGCAGCGCAAACCTCTAGCGCTGCGAGCGCGCAATTCAGCAGACGTTTCGGCCTGATCCCGATTGAGGCAGACTGTAAGAAGGGGGGGGGGGGGGAATTGCAGTGCAGGTGACTAATGGCCCGGGCTGGACCGGGAAAGCCAACTAGTTTGGAATAAAACTCAAAAATTGTCAGTTTGGAGGGTATGTGCGTTATAGAAACGCGCGCCGCTCAACCGATTCATTTGAAACTTTGCACACCTATTTTTTCGACCCCTGCGCAGATGATAGGCTACTTTTCGCGGCGTTTCAAGGGGTCCTTCTATCGATTTATTGATTTGTTTACGTTTTTCTAAGGAATTGAAAGCTTATCATGTTTAATCGAGCATTTTCCCATTTCATATAAAGGAGAGCATTTATACCTCGAGATCGCGAGAATGCGGTATCGAAGCGGATGTTCCGGGGTAAGTCATCCATAACATATAAGAGGGGGGGGGAGGGGGAACTCGCAGTGCAGATGAAAATGGCCCGGGCTGAACCGGGAAAGCCAACTAGTACATATATATATATACATCAGTTCAGAACGTTTTTTGAACATGCTGTCATTAGCTGCGAGTCATTATCTTGAAGTGAGTTATGAGCTTTTTCTTTATGATAAGTTAACAAAACAGCGCAGTATGGAAGACTGCCTTAGAAAGAAAGCCTTGCCCGAAAAAGATGCTGGGTCATCAAAATAAATCGTGTCGGGCTTTCATTTCAACTAGTTAGAGAATTTCAGACATGTAGAAAATTATTTGATAAAATAAGCCAATCAAAAACTTCTTTATTAGAACTTTTAGAGTTTCGGATTTTGGTGAATAGCAGCTGATTCGCAGTGAAGACAGTGATATTGTCATGTTCGAAGTTCCTACCGTAATCCTACACTATCGAAAAAAGATGCGTTACTTGTTTTCCATTCTGAATCCAAGTTGAAGCCACTCCTATAAAGCGCAACCTCAAAACTCGCGCAAGTTGTTCAGACAAGAGAGCTGTTTAAATTAAACGTTTGGTACATTCTTTGGGATACTTTTATACCTCACAGAAGAAGTTGTTTCCTTGATTTTTGAATAATTCAGTTTATATTCTTCCAACCAATTAGCTTGGTTCCTCATAATTATTACGGTCCAAAAGTTCTTTCCGTTTTTTCAATCTGCCATAAAAAGATGTGGAATTAAGGCAGGCGAATGTTCTATGTAAGCACTATCAAATGCAGTTTTTCTTACTCTTTCCATTGAACATTTTTTACGGATCATTTGCTTCAATGGGTTTTAAGACAATTGCCGAAATTTACCATGGGCAGTTAGATAGCGTAAAGTGCAATGCAAAGCAATTTTTTGCATCTCCAATTAGCTTCGTAATACTTCCTTAGGACTTTTCCAAAAGCTTCATTTTTGCGAAGTCGCACAATACACAAAAGCTCCAAACATCAATAAATTGTCTGTATTTGAAATTTGCAAAAATTGCTTATGATAATACACAAACTTTGCAGAGCATCAGAGTGTTTGCCGCTTCGAAATAGTAAATTTCGCATAATACGGGTACAGCATGAGGCGGGTTCAATATCAGGAGTTATGATAATTTTATCGCCCAATCAGGGCTCGGCACGAGGTGGCTAGTTGAAAATGCAAAAAAACGAAGTCCCCCTTGACTTTGCGATTTTTTACGAAGTCCCCTTTGACCCTAGACCAGGGCTCGGCACGAGGTGGCGTCCCGAAATTGCAAAAAATGAAGTCCCTTTTGACTTCAATGAAATTACGACATCCGCCATGAGATATTCGGAGAGAAAATACATGAAAAGGAACGGCACAAAGCAACAGCAGGAAAAAAACGAACAAGAATCATCGAACACATGCAATTATATTCATATTCTCCGAAATGGCGGCATGATGTATCCATCGTGCAGCAATACGCGCCTAGAGCAGCCTTTCCGCGGCCATTAAAAATTTTCAAGGGGCTATAATTAAGCGGGGAGAAGGGGGTTTAAGGCGGTTTAGGAACCAGTTTGTAGGGTTCGGGATGTAGATGAAAAGTATGTAAAGAAAGTGGAAAAATTATGCGAGGGAGGAAAAATTTATGACTTTTTCTTTCCTAAGCCACCTCAGGTGGCTATCCAGGTGGCTTGAAAGCCACCTAACTCCAAAAAAAGTTGAGCACGCCTTTAGTTCACATAATTTTTTCATAATTTTTCATACATAGTTCTAACTCCCCATTGCCCATCTACACACCTATTTTGGTGTCATTTCATCTTCACTTCGCTGTAAACAAACCTTTTGTTTATTTGCTAGCGGCATGCCGGCAGCGTGCCGGCCGCAGATCGAAAGACAACGTTATTCTCTTCCGCAAAAACTATATCCCCTTTGCTTATTCCCCAAAAACGATATCCAGCTTGCTTGCTAAGCCACCTGTGCCGTGCCCTGCGCCCAATATTTCACGAGTTGGAATAGAAAGGAGCTTATCAGAAAGGGAGGAAAAAACTGCATCGAATGACATCTTAATTGTGCTCCGTTCGATGTTCTGTGAGTTTTGGGATGACCAAAAGTGGAATTTGATAACATCAGAAATATAATTGGCACTATGGCACATCTATGGCACTTATGACTGGCTTTCCAAAGTTTTCGAAATTTCTGATGTTATCAAATTTCACTTTTGGTCATCTCAAAACTCACAGAACACCGAACGGAGCACAATCAAGATGTCATTCGATGCAGTTTTTTCTTCCCTTTCTAAAAGCTCCTTTTTCTTCCAATTCGTGAAGCATTGGGCAATAAAATTATCATAACTCCTGAAATTGAACCCGCCTCATGCTGTACCCGTATTATGCGAAATTCACTATTTCGAAGTGGCAAACACTCTGATGTTCTGCAAAGATAGTGTATTATCATAACCAATTTTTGCAAATTTCAAATACCGACAATTTATTGATGTTTGGAGCTTTTGTGTTTGTGCGACTTCGCAAAAAATGAAGCTTTTGGAAAAGTCTATCTTAAGGAAAAATTAGAGAAGAAAGGATAGAGAGAATTAGAGGAGAAGCTAATTGGAGATGCAAAAAATTGCTTTGCATTGCACTTTACGCTATCTAACTGCCCATGGTAAAAACCATGAGCTTGAAATTTCGGCAATTGTCTCAAAAACCATTGAAGCAAATGATCCGTAACAAATGACTAGCGGAAGGAGTAAGAAAAACTGCATTTTTTAGTGCTTACATAGAGCATTCGCCTGTCTTAATTCCACATCTTTTTATGGCAGATTGAAAAAACGGAAAGAACTTTTGGACCGTAATAATTATGAGAAACCAAGCTAATTGGTTGGAAGAATATAAGCTGAATTATTCAAAAATCAAGGAAACAACTTCTTCTGTGAAGTATAAGAGTATCCCAAAGAATGTACCAAACGTTTAATCTAAACAGCTCTCTTGTCTGAACAGCTTGCGCGAGTCTTGAGGTAGCGCTTTATAGGAGTGGCTTCAACTTGGATTCAGAATGGAAAACAAGTGCGAGGACAACCACTCGCTTGCCTCTGGCGAGGACAACCACTCGTAAATAGAGAGCAAATACAGTTGTAAGAAATAGGAAGAAAATCTGAGTCAAATGGCACTTAGACCATTCATGGACTGGTGTTCTGTGAGTTTAGTGAGCGATGAAATAAACCGACAAAACTTTCGGGACAACTTAATATTCCTTCTTATAAGTGAAGAGTGACACCCTTTGATTGAGATAATCTTGCTGCTATAACAGTCATGCAAATACAAGTTTAAAGGAGATTAAATAATCGTCCATGTTTCTGTCCGTATTTTTGTTCTTTTTACTTGTTCTAGCTATTGCAATCAAATATGCAAGCATGTTGTTCTCGCAAAGAATTAAAGATAATCCATGTTATTGCTCAAATAGCAGCAGGGAATTGGTTGAATAAAAAAACTCACATAAAACTTTTGAAAATGGCGAAGTCGATCATACCAAACATTTTTCAGTTTTGATGGCCGCTAAAATAAAATAAAAAACCTACCATATATAAAGGTGTTCTACCTACTAACAAGGGAGCGATACTTAGTGTGGCCTTTTGAGAGATGAGATGTATACCATGTTACTAGAAACGCTGATTCCGGATCTGACTTCCGTTTCTGCTGATTGTTTCTCTGAAAAGAGTTATGGAGGATTTTCGAGCCATGGCAGCCCGAGAGAAATACGATCGGAGTGCCACATAACTCTGGTAGGATGTGGTGTAGTGTTTAGAGCGACAGCCTCATAAGTTGGTGCAGGTTTATGTTTGAGCCCTTTTGTGTTTTTTTAGTTTTGCATTGCCTCAATTAACCTTCTTTTTGAAAGTTAAGCATCCTCGAGGTAAATGCATGTCCTTCCTCTTCAGAAAAATATGGGAAATTTGGAGAAATAATTACTGTTTGCCTAAAGTTATCTATTAGTCATAATTTAAGTAAATGTACTCGAACAAAACCCGTGATATGCCGCAGGCTACCTTGATGAGCATCCTGGTCAATTCCAAACCCTATTACAATACTGCTTTTCGCGTGAATTGTTGGGTGATTGCGAAGAAGCCAACTGAAGCGACTTATTCTCTATCCGGTGCGCTCACTCTGAGCATCTCCTACGTTTTAATCACTTTGTCACAGATTTCCATCACTGTGTTCAACATGATTTTCCATTTATTTTCATTTTTGTACGCACTTTTTAGAATAAATATAGGAGGCAAGGTTTTTTTTGAGGAAGCGCACCATTTTCAAAAAGATCATGCTTCTTTCCACGTTGATTTTGCGCAGTCCAAATTTTGTCAGAAAGCGTAAAGCATGTTGTTTCCAAAAGTTTCTTGGAAGCTTTCCAATATGCTCAGGTTGCAGAGATAAAAATGAAAGAACGAGATCATCCGAAATTCGGAATTTTTAAGCAAAAGTTTTAACCATTCAGGAACTGTGCGATAAAACCCAGAACAGCCATTATCCTAAGTTTTCTTATATTTTATCACTAACTGAGTCAAGTTTGTGCTGAACGAGCTCTTCTTTTGAAAACTATGGTTTTTTGAAAAAAAATGCCGAAAAATCAATTTCTTAAAATTTCTTAAAAATGGATTTATTGGCATTTTTTTAAAAAAAATCATAACTTTTGAAAGAAGAGCTCGATCAGCACAAACTTGACTCAGTTAGTGATAAAATATAAGAAAACTTAGGATAATGGCTGTTCTGGGTTTTATCGCACAGTTCCTGAATGATTAGAATTTTTGCTTGAAATTCCGAATTTCGGATGATCTCGTTCTTTCATTTTTATCTCTGCATGTTGAGAAGTTTTAGGGAACCTTCAGAAATCGCACGCTTTGCGCTTTCCGATAAAATTTGAATAGCGCAAAATCACCGTGAGTTGAAGAAGTTATGATTTTTTGAAAATTGTGCGACAGAACTTTCGGTTCAACCTAATAAAACTAAAAAACACAAAAAAATTCGAACCTACACCTCCATCAACTCATGAGGCTATCGCTCCAACTACTACACCACAGCTTACCAGAGAGATCTGGCACTCCGATCGTATTTCCCTTGGGCGCCCAAACTTGGCTCGAAAATCCTCTATAACTCCTTTCAGAGAAACGATCAGCAGAAGCGGAAGTCGGATTCGGAATCAGCGTTTCGAGGCTAGCTAATGGTATAAATCTCATCTCAAAAGGCCACGAACACTAAGTATCATTCCTTTGTAAGATATGTGTAGTAGCTGCTAATCGGTGAAGCGAGATAGAATTGGAAGGAAGAAGATTTTGATTCATTCAGTTGCACTACTCGCAATGAAACTGAAAAAGTTTTAGCAAAAACGACAAATCTCGAAGCAAGAGAGTGCGTGATGATAAAAGACCACTCCATCCTACTTTATTCTTTATTCGCGTCTTACTACAAATATGTGAGTGATGTAAGCTCAGAAAATGAAAATGAAAAAAATTGATTCCGCTAATAGCAGTACTCACAATGAAATTCGAAAAGTTTTAGCAAGAACGGCAAAGTTGAAAAGGTCCTCATAGAAATGTTATTACCACAATTATGTGCCAAGTATATTTTCAATGATCTGGATTCCCTTTTTGAGTTTTATTAACAGATTACTACGATGCAACAAATACTGCTTTTTTTTCTGAGTTTTATCAATAGATTTTTTAGAAGTATTTTTTGCATCACAAAAAATTCTGCTATATATCTTCAAAGATAATCAGCATAGCACTCTAAAGAGGTTTGAAATCTTACAACTGATAAGCTAAAAGATAAGTCTAAAAGAGAAAAAAAATAGTGGTTACACTATAGTGTTTGCTGGCAGTCTCTTCGAAAATAAAATTCGTGCAAAACATCATGGTGTTCAGCCCACGTGCAGCACTCTGCGGAACACCGTTGTTATATTTTAGCAGGTAATGACGTTACAGCGGTATAGTCTCATAAAAACATGTCAGTAAATACATCGGTTGTACCTGAAACTTCTCAAACAACGGGAATCGGATTTCTGTCCAGTCGTACAAACTTCAAACTTACTCAACAAAGTTACTTATCCTATCAGCTAACCATACAAACACTTACTATATTTACGGTTAGAATTTAATTGTCATGCTCCAGCAAAAGCAATGCTGACGTTCCAGTATAAGTAATTCTATACTACACACCTTTGTAAGCACAATGATTTTCAGCTTTCTATAAGAGTTAGTTTCAAGAAAACTCCAATTTGACATGAAAAACCCGAAAAAGCAACATTTTCTTATTTCTAGATTGTTTTTTTTCAATTTCCTGGCAGAAAAAATAGAAAAAAGCAAATGTATATGTGAATGTTTCAAGTGGAAAACATATGCGTGACGAAGTTGGAGGTAAGATTTTTCTTGGTTCTTGGGTATTTGATATACTTAGATCCTTTTCCAAATTTCAATACTTTTCGCGATTGTTTGGTTACTGTCATAAAAAAGCTTGATTTGCTTTATCATAGATATGTTTTGCACATTTCTATGTCTCGTCTGCCCGGCGGGATAAGCAGCATGCATTGATTATGCATCAACCTACCCTAATTTCACGACGAGTACAAGGCGCACCCGCTTTTTTGTAAACTCGACAAGCCTGATCACACCAAAAAATTTCGTGACCAAAGGGCCCTAAACCGTGCTGCCTCCATTCCTGAAGCTACATGCGCATAAGTTGTTTTTCCAAACCCAACGACGCAACTAGCGGCTTGCTTGAAAAATCGAAAAAGATGCGTCTTATACTAGTTAAATTAGGGTGATAGTATACTCACTACTCAACCCCCTCTTAAAATTTTCAGTTTGATGCAAAAAATACTTGAGAAAATTGCGTACATAAACTTGGTAGAATGGCATAATCGATGATCAGTAAAATGAAATAGCAGTCTATGGCCACTATGGGACACACAAGTCGGTAAATTTTCGTTATCTCGTCTGATTTACGCAGTGGATGTTGGCCTCTAGACCAGCTTCCTTCATAGGAATTCGACGAGCAACTTCCAAAAACCTTCGTATAACATTTTTTGCATAATTACGCTTTCATAAACACTGAAAAATTGAGCTAAGTTCTGTCTTCGATCTTTGATAGCACATATCTTCTATCGCATATCTTTGATAGCATAAATGCACTTCAGTCCAGGGAGCACATCCCATTTGTTGACGGCGCCGCAAGTCTGCTTGTGAAAAGTATGGTTGAACGAATTGATCTATAACTTGTCAAATTTTTCGCCCACAAAAAATGTGTCTGATTAATGCTTGAGCATTGCTTCGCCACAGTTTCCCGATCAGCATCCGCAGGGATTTTAGGAAATTTTACTCAAAATGGCTTGAAACGGCCTCTTATTCTTTCGAAGTAAATTTACATCAAGCCTTGACTCGGTGTCCATCCACTACCCCTAAAACTTAGAATGATGAAGATCGCGCCTCGGTAAACCGCAAGTATACTACCTTTTTTTTTATCAAATTCACTTTTTGTGAAGAAACGAAAACGAATTGAAATTACTCTTAACATAAAAACTCTTTGTGTTTTTAGAGCGACTGACACTGCAAGATTTTAGGCTACCCACAATAGTGTGCTCAAGTGCAGTTTTCTAAAGTTCATTCGTTCAATCTTGTAGATATCAACTCGATATAGTATGCTTGCGCTGCCGAGTACGCTCGGCAAATTTGCGTGTAAACAGGTAGAACCCATGTTGCAGGCGAAATTTCGCGCTTGCATGTGGCGGGTACAGGTATAGCTATTTGATCACGCCCAAATTGTCGCGCAATCCCGGTACCGCAAGCGCATTAGATTGAGCACAAAATCTTTGACTGCGCGCGACATCTTATCACTTGTTTGTATATATGAAGACCAGTGCGTCACCTCTGCTTCGCAGAGGCTCGCACTGGTTCTACTCTATATGTCTTACTTATTCTTGCCTAATAATGGCTTTGAAGCTCACCGCGAAATGCTGACTCTCGCGAATAAAATGTAAACAACTATTCATTCTAGAAGCTTTTTTATGTAAGATCGGTGATTTCGCGTGGATGTAACTTTTCGCAGAAGAACAAATGCAAGTTTGAATAGGTTTTGAAACTTTTTTTGGCTTGGTAGTCGCCATGAGGACAATAGTTAAAGTGAGCTACATCTCTATGCAAAAATCTTCTCAAATGCTCAGGTAAATCCATGGCGGATTGACCATTTACGCGAACACTTCTTTTTGGCGTCGTTTCCGTAAATTAGCAAACCTTTGGTCACTTTTTGGTCCAAAGTCCATGACTTACACATCAACCTGCTAAACACATCCACGGCTTTGCAAAAAGCGTTGTTACGGACCCAATTTTGCGGGCCAGAAGCTAAGTGGATCCGTTTGACGCGCAAATTCTGAGGGACCCACCCAGCGAATCCGTTCGTGCTTTTGCATGGTGGAGTTCTACGTTGGTAGCATGCGCTATGCAAAATTTGAGCTCTGGATGTTGGCTGGAACCCGCTGTATGAATTTCGTTACAGACAGACAGACAGACACGCACACAAAGTCACGTAAACACCCTTAGCCCGTTATTATAAGTTATGATGATTGTTCCGTTTTTGTGACTGCGGATTGCATTGCTGAGGCAAAACGTCAATGATCTGTCCACACGATGACGAATTGGACAAGGACGGCCACCAAGATTTGAAATCAACCTCGAAGAAAACGTTTTTGGTGAAGATTACAAGCGAATTAGCCAGACATTTTGATAGATGGGCCAACTGAAAAGACTAGCCTATAATCCTGCCCCTTGATGCAAACGCCGCCACCGCAGAGTAAGATAGAGATGGCGCAAGCTACGGGGAGTATAAATGAAAGCGCTTGCTCTGCGGTCTGCACACAAACGAAACAGGCATCAGATAAAACGGATCAAACGGAGGGGGTTGATAGCGAGAGAGTCCAAAAGGCAATATTTCATTATGGCAATTTGGTTTTATTAACATTTTCACATATATGCAATGCCCGTGTTCTTTATGGTCTGGAAATCGATAAGCAATGGGTGAAGTAGGCCAGACATGTTATCGAACGGAACAACAAGTCATTGAAGCATTCTTCAGTTGGTACTTTTAGAGAAGTTTATTATATTACATCACTCATGGATAGCGGCGGAGATCAAGTTTCCCAATCGCATTCGTGGACATCTCCGGTATATCTGTTTCATCTAATTGTAAAAGGACGGGCATTCTTCACGCGATTGCAGTCGCTACGCGATTTGAAAAATCGTCAAAAGTCTCCAGATCCAACAATAGCAAACTGCGCATGCAGAGTGTATATATTTTACGTAGACTGATAATATGCCCTATCTTCTGTACATTTGGAATGTGCATACATTGAGTTAAGGAACCGGAATATTGCCAAATCGCTTCGCGGCTAAAATCGCTTAAAGTATGCTCAACCTTTAGGCCCCGAACAGACTTCACGCGATTTGACCGTCGCGACTGAATCGCGACGAGACAACTGTTACAACATCATTCCATGCCGATCAACTTGCATTTCGGTTGTGATACTTTTACAGCCCGAAATTTTTGAATGTGAAATGAAAATAAATGAAAATGTCGGCGATTGAGTCGCGACGGTCAAATCGCGTGAAGTCTGTCCGGGGCCTAAAGGTTGAGCATACTTTAAGCGATTTTAGCCGCGAAGCGATTTGGCAATATTCCGGTTCCTTAACTCAATGTATGCACATTCCAAATGTACAGAAGATAGGGCATATTATCAGACTACGCGTGAAGTCTGTCCGAGGCCTTACGTAGACTAAGTACCCAGATATTGAGAGCGGACGAGCTGCGACTCAGTTCCGGCCGGGCGCTCGCAGCTCCCGCGTGCCGGCCGTGAATGGACGTTTGGACGGTCGTAAACGAGCAGCCGGGCTCGCGCGTAAAAAGCCGCGCTTCGGCCGGAAGAGGGCCTCGACGCGGCCATATTGCTTCGTACTGGATCGTCTGAGCACCGCCAAAAGAGAAAATCTTACAATGGAATGGTCAGAAGTCGAAGTTGCTACTCCATACATGCTGTATACCATTCAATGAAGCAAAGAATGCTGATTTCAAATCCGTCTTTCATATCTGCAAAGCGCCTTTTTAGGCGAAGTTATGAGCAGCTTTACTGCGAAAAAATCATATATAAAAATTGCGAAATTAGGCACATTATTGCTTTTTCAGCTCACCTCTATGGACGGTTCATATGAAGTGACGTACTTGCATGTTTTGGTCCAACACTGAGCCGAGAATGGCTTTACGCCATGCTTGCACTTTACCCGCACAATTTCTTAGCAAAATAATTGCCTTCAACGGCTTATAATTTTGCCCACAAAAGGGCTCTGCAATAAGGAAGATAGATTTAGAGTCAGCGTTTTATGTTGCATCTAATGGTATGCAGCTTTTATGGATTGGTCACTTCAGCTTCAGACTATTCTCTTGTCAGCTGCTTCCATGAAGACAACACAACAAACACCATTCATTTATGATAACTCCTTTATCTTCTGTCCAAGATATCATCCTGCTATAATAACGCGCTAAGAGTGTTTACGTGTTTTTGTGTGTCCGTCTGTCTGAATGTCTGTCTGTCACGAAATTCGTAAAGCGTGTTCCAGCCGACGTTCTGAGCTCAAATTTTGCATAGCACTTGTTACTAGCATGAAAGTTCACCGCACAGAAGCACAGATTTGTTGGGTGGGTTTCTTGGAAAATGCGTGTCAAACGGGTCCACTTGGCTTCTGGACCGTAAAACTGGGTCCGTTTCCACTTTTTGCAGAGTGGTGGATGTTTATGGCAAGCAAATGTGCAAACCATGAACTTAGGCCCAAAAAAAAGTGATCAAAAGTCCATTACTTCACGAATACGACGCCAAAAAAGTATTGGTTGCGTAGATGGTCAATTTCCCAAGGTTTTGGCAGAGCATTTGGCGAGATTTTTGCACAAAAATGTAGTTCACGGTGACTACTGTTCTTATGGCAACTGTTAAAACCATGGAAAAATCAAAAACCTATAAAAATTTGAGTTTGCTCTCCTGCAAAAAGTTTCATCCACGCGAATTGTCCGATTTCACATGAAAAAGCTTTCGGAATGAATAGTTGTTTACATTTTGTTCATGATACTCGACATTGCTTCGTGAGCATGCCATCATTATGCAAAAATGAGTTGAGCCTAGATAGTAGGGCCAGTGCGAGCCTCCGAGAAGCAGAGGTGAAGCAAGTTTGTATTGCAATCTATCGTTTCAGTGTTGTTCTCAGGCACCTCTCCCAAAGTTTGGAACTCAGTTTTTTTGGAACTCACATTACTTGTTGTTTCCATGTTGTTCTCGGAACAGCCATGCCTCTGAAACATTCGGACATCGCTGAAGTGACCACGTTTTATAAGCATGAAATTACATTACTCAGAGTCTACGAATTATCATTTTTATACTTCAATGCTCGCACATCTCTTTTAGAAGAGAAAACTAATGATGAAAACAACTCTGTTGCTCTCTAGAGGGCCTGGTACAGATGTGGTGCTGCGTTGCTGCCGGTACTGCTGCCGGTAGCGCGCTTCCATCCATGAATACCGTCCCAGTGAAAAATCCAACCGTACCTACGCTTCTGTTGAATGAAAATTAGTTTTGGCTGATCGTAGCGAAATAAAAAAAAATGGGGTGTGTGACGTTTCGCACGACCGTAATGCTTTCCCTACAGGACCGCCCGCGCGCGACACACCCTGCGGCGGCTTTTGCGTAAGCAAAACAGGGGGAGGAAAGATTTGCGGCGTGCATTACATGTTGAGATAAGTCAAAATCAGGGAGACGCTGGAGACCGCCCGTGCGAAAAGACCGTCTCCCAAATAATGGCAATTGTGTTAACTTGCATACCGCTAATCAGAGAGGCATTGCAAGGCCGTTTGGCCAGGGATTGGCCATTTGCAATGCCTCTCTGACCCAGGACAAAGTCCGCGGATCAACCATTGCAAGGGTCGCGGGGCGGCCGCTGTTGCGATTCAAGGGCCGCTGTTCGGCCTTACACAAACTACGCCTCCGAATTGGAGCCGCGGTCCGGCCCAACCTGGCCAATCTCTTAAATTGAGGTCGCAAGCCAGTCGAAAGACCTTTTAAAGCCGCGGTTCGTCCGCTCCCAGTGTCTGAGTAAGTAACATTGATTTGAATACAGTAAGTAAATCCTGAAGTAATGGACTAATTACGTATGATCAATCTCTTAAAATAAGAATGATTGTGAAAGAGGATAGAAGCCCAACTTGGTGGTTATTTTCTGTAAGGATTTGAAATAAAAAAAAGACTTTTTTAGCATGTCGTCATAAGCGTGTTCCATACTCGAACGAAAATGATGCTTACTCAGCTGCTTGCGTTGCAAACAATCGAGGACGAGTTTTGCTTTTGCGCTTTGTAGAAATACTTTGTCTAATTTGATAAAATTTATGTAGAGTTGAACTGAAATTGCCGCAAAAGCGTGACATCTACCTCCTCTTACTTGTAAGAGTTTAGTACAACATTGTATAGGGAGATTGTGTCACCGAGCTGAGCACAATGATTTTGTGAGTAAGCTACGTAATGACAACTTGCAAACAAACTTTAAGATTCAAATGAAAGTGTGTTATTTGAATACTTGCTTATCTCAAACGCTCTGTAGGTTTGGCCAAAGCGAAAAAAGGACTGTTCAACCCTGTAATCGGATACGGCTATGTGTCTTTATGGGATAGGCATTCTGTAGATATGCTGTATTTTACGTATGCAGATTTCCTCATTCTCTTAATACAGTCCTTGGAAATTGAAAGTTACTCAACTATCTCTTTTGGGCACTGTTTCCTCAGTAACTATTTTCTGGCTTTTCTAAATGGTGTGTGAAGACAATACAGGGCTTACTCAGACAAATCACCGGAACTTCCGAGGGGCAAGCGAAATTTGCAGAAATTTCGCAGGGCTTTGTTCACTATTGCAAAAATGAAAACGTTAGATTCGAACTTTCGCGAGATTTTCGGCCAAACTGGTTGAATACTGGAACTTCCGCAGGACATTCTTCAAAATCCTGCGGAATTTCCGAAAGCCAGAGGTTTCGCAACACTTTGGCTTGCCAGAACTTCTGCAGGACTTTGATGTGTTGTCCAATATGATGTTGCTTTGCCAACAACTAGAGTGCATTATCAAACATGTCAGTCGTGGTGCAGAAGATAGTAGATGAGTCTCACAGTCAATAGAGTAAGGTTCAAATCTCGCTTAGGTGTTCTCTTTCACTGTTGTAGTTCGATTTCGGAACTTCCGCAAGACCTCATTTCGGATTTTCCGCAGTGACCCGGCGGAACTTCCGCAAGCGCTCTGCGAAAGTCCCAGTGATTTGTCTGAGTATCAAATACAGTTGCTTTCATGATTGAGCCAACACCAAGATTATTGGCATTCATACGCAAATCCGGATTGCAAGGCTCACTCAGAGTCGTGGAGATTACTCCTAATCTCAAGCAACGTGTGCGCAACAAGGCATATGACCAGGCATGTAGCGTTCCTGATTGCGTAATTTGCGAAATAGTGACGGGGACTACTTGCCTCTAGTACTGGCTCTGGTTTTATCGTATTAGTTGTAAGCTATGTGGGGAGGAATATGTGGGAGAGACGGGAAGGCCTTTATGAGTTAGGATTAGGGAACCGGAGACGGGTTGCGAAGACCAAAGCTATCAGCCCCCTTGGACACGCATCGCGAGCTATGCCATCAGGACAAAGAAAATACCATGTTTCGGTTGTTTCGGTCAACGTTCTGTCACCGGAAACCGAGGTGTCAGCACGAAAGACGCTCGAGGCGTGCTGGATTCTATCTTGGAATCCCAAAATGAACAAAAAACGAATGCACCGCCGTAACGACTGAACTCACGGCTTTAATGGAGACATGCAAGTTTTAATCTGTGCGTAGTCTTCAGAGACTTGCCTCACTCATTGTTAGCGCATCCCAGTCAGCGGTGGTTCTTAGCCGAAAATCTATATATATATATATATATATATATAGGGTGTCCCAAAAAATGTATCGAACGTTTGATCGTTAATATCTCTCTACCCCAGAAGTCTTTTGCCTTGCTTCAGGTACCATTTTGTAGAGCTGGCTTCAACTTAGATTTGCATTGTAAAACGAATCACCCATCTCCCTTCATTACTGTAGGATTACGGTAGAAACTTCAAGAGGGTTTTAAGCAATGAAAGACAATATTTTGCCCCAGAAAGGAAACAAAACAGCCTGAAGACTTTTACACTAGGCTAATTAGAGTTGCTGATTATAACTGTGAAGTTCCCAACTTATTATGATGCTTCATTTAAGAGTTATGCCAGGTATGAGGTAGCTACATTTTTTCAATGTTCCTAAAAAGTGCGGTTACACCACTTAGAAAGCTTCGTAATCTTGTGAATAGTTGAGTATTGAACTCAGCGTCCATAAAACCCCAATACACAAGTTTTCACATTTTTCTGAAAAATTTTGAAACTGCAGCTTTTTCCACATTGACACCATATGTTTCAAGTTTTTACCGTGATCATACAGTAATGAAGAGAGGTGGGTGAATCATTCTATAATGCAAATCTAAGTTGAAGCCAGCTCTACAAAACGGTACCTGACGCAAGGCAAAAGACTTCTTGGGAAGAGAGATATCAACGATCAAACGTTCGATACATTTTTTTGGGACACCCTGTATATATATATATATATATACAGGGTGTCCCAAAAAAATGTGAACACTGTTCAATCGTTAATAACTCCGTTGCTTTCATGCCTTTCATCGAGGTTGAGACACCATTCTGTAGAGCGAGGTTCAACTTAGATTTGTAGTATGGAGCGAATTACCGATCGTTGTTCGTTACCGTAGGATTACGGTACCAACTTTTAGCATGTGGATCTATTGTGAAATATGCCATTTGACAAAATTTATTTCAAAAATTCTGAAAAATCGTGTACTAGGGTTTTCGCACGCGCTGATTCCATTACACAACTTTTTACGATTGTTTTTAGCTTTTTTGACGATGTAGTCACATTTCTGATAAATGCTGGAAATTCAGACATCGCGGTTTACCCGAGATAACCTTGGAAAGAAGCATCATAGTAAAGTGAAAATTCCATATTCGAACTCAGCGGCTTCCATTACCATAGTGTACGAGTTTGAGGCTTGTTTGGTTTTGTTCCGAGGAGAATATGGCCTCCAATGGCCTAAAATCCTTGTCGAAGTTCCTACCGTAATCCTACAGTGATGAAGAGAGATCGACGCTTCGCTCCATACTACAAATCTAAGTTAGACCTCGCTCTATAGAATAATGATTCAAGCTCGGCGAAAGACATGAAAGCAGGAGAGTTATTAACAATCAAACAGTGTTCACATTTTTTGGGACACCCTGTATATATATAAAACTCAAAAATTGTCAGTTTGGAGGGTATGTGAGTTGTAGAAAGAGCGATTCAACCAATTGCGCTGAAACTTTGCACACACATGAATTCTACCCCTGCGCAGTTTACAGGCTACTTTTTGTGGCGAATCGTCAGGTCCCTCCATTGATTTATTGGTTTGTTTACGTTTTCTAAGGAATTGAAGGCTTATCATGTTCAACTAAGCATTTTCTCATAATCATGTGAAAAACGGCAGTGAAGCCCTTTTCACTCAGATTCACGAGGATGCGGTGAAATGAAGCGGATGCGCAAGGTAAGTCATCCATAACATGGAAAAGGGGGAAGGGGTTGCGCAGTGCAGTAATTTTGCAGGGAGCGGTAGCATCTATCTCCTCCCCTATGAACAATAGCCCGGGCTGGACCGGGGAAGCCAACTAGTGCTAAATAATTTTGGTGTTGGCTCAATCACAAAAGCAACTAATTCGATATGCCAGGATTCATTGAAAGTCGAACATGGAACATCGAATACAGTATCGGGTGCACTAGCATCTCCACTCCCGCGCAACCGCCTCGCTTGCATTCTGCAACTTTTTCGCGAGCATGCTTTCTAATCACTTTCCCACCACGAGAATATGGAAGGCGGAGTCCCAGCCGACTAAAAATAACTAGAGAGCATGTTCGCAAAAGAGGTGCGGAGTCCAAGCAAGGCGGCCGCGTGGGAGAGGAAATGCTGGTGCACCCGACATAAATATTGTATGCATGACATGCCGTCACGCATGTGCGCTGCTGCTTCCGCTGTTGTTTGAAATCGGTCCACGTTATGCTTTCCTAAAATGTTTTTCTTGACGACTTAGTAATTTAAAGGAATGCATCAAAGAAAACTCTAAGGATGCATCAAAGAATATTGTTTGTTTTGAGACTATGAGTGAACGAATAGAAGTAAGATCCAAAAGCATCTGAAATAACCCCAGTACAGTGCGCAAAAAGTCTTTTTTCGCTGCTAAATTAGCTTGAAACTAAACGAGAAATGCAGCATAGCGCATAAAAAACAAAAAAAATACTTCTCTATACACATAAAACTCAAAAATTGTCCGTTTGGAGGGTATGCGATTTATAGAAACGCGCGCCGCTCAACCGTTTGGGCTGAAAGTTTGCACACAGATGTTTTCGACCCCGGAGACGGTTTTAGGCTACTTTTTGCGGCGATTCATTGGGTCCTTCTATCGATTTATTGATTTGTTTACGTTTTTCTAAGGAATTGAAGGCTTATTATGTTTGATCAGGCATTTTGCCATAGTCACGTAAAGGAGGGCGGTCAGGCCCATTTTTATCTCAGAATCACGAGGATGCGGTTTCGAAGCGGATGTCCCAGGGTAAGTTATCCATAACATACAGAGTGTCCCAAAAAATGTGCACATGTTTAATCGTTAATAACTCTCTTGCTTTCAGGTTTTTTGCCGAGTTCAAGGTACCATTCTGTAGAGCGAGGTTCAACTTAGATTTGCAGTGTGGAGCAAATCACCAATCACTTTTCATTACTGTAGGATTACGGTATGAACTTCCAACATACAGCGTCACTGTGGAAAACTGACTCACTTGTGATAAAATAATTTCAAAGAAATCTGAAAATCTGTGTATCAAGGTTTTCAGGCATGCTGATTTCAGTAGATAACTTTTCATCAATTTTTCGAACTCTCTTGTTCGCGTATTCACATTTTTGAGGGAAATTAAGAAAACAATTTTTACTCTAAATCTGAAATAACTTATGAAAGAAGCACTATACTAAGGTGCAAACTTCATATTTAAAATCAGCACCTTCAACGAGGCCAGTTTACAAGTTTCTGGCTTGTTTGGCTTTCTTTCTGAGGCAAATTGCGCCTTTTAATGGCTCAAAACCCTCTTCGAAGTTCCTGCCGTCATCCTACAGTAATGAAAAGCGATTGAAAAGTGATTCGCTCCATTCTGCAAATCTAAGCTGAACCTCGCTCTATAAAATGGTGCTTTAAGCTCTACAAAAGATATGAAAGCAAGAGAGTTATTAACGATCAAACAGTGTGCACATCTTTTTGGGACACCCTGTATAAAGGGGGGGGTGGGCTCGCAGTGCAGGAGAACACTGGCCCGGTCCGGACCGGGAAAGCCAACTAGTTGCACATAATTTGCCAAAGGGTTCAGTATTTTTGGAAATAAAAATCAGTAGCAAGAAAGCAACTACGAATTAGAATTGACAAAGAAAATTACGATTACTCAAGTCGATATAAGGAACGATGATGCGATCTGTGTTTATGATGAACAAAGCCCTCAGTCTCTCATTTGAAAACTTGGAAAAAATAACGTTTGCTCGTTTTTTTTGACATTTTGAAGAATACGTACACGTAACTTTGAAGCTAAAAATGACGCTTGCAGATGAACACCTTTATCTACTCTTACTAACCGTAAACTCCATCTCCATTCACGTGAAACTTTGGATTAAAGCTAATAAGCGATAAAAAATTTTTTTTCTATGGATCACAAATTGGCGACCAATCGAACAGTTTTATGAAATGCCACATAAAGTAGCTCAAAACATTTGTTTAGGCAAAGATGGATGTGTGAAGTTTCAGCTTAGACGATGCATATGGCCGCAACCGTTGAATTAAAGGGTAATACAGAGTGTCCCAAAAAATGTGCACACTGTTTGATCGTTGATAACTCTGGTGCATTGATATCTTTCGCCGATCTTTAGGATTACTGTAGAAACATTTAGCGTGCGAAACCATCATGATTCATGTCGCCCAGGAGTTTTTTTCTAAAAAATCAAAAATCGCACATGCTGATGCCACCGCAGCACTTTTTGCGAGTATTTTTTTCTGAGGTTTATCGATAGTGTAATCACATTTCTGACAAACATTAGAGAAGCATTTCAATGGTTTTAGTAGAGCAACTTATAGAAAAAAGATTACAGTAAACCGCGAATTTCATATTCGAAATCAGCGCCTTTGATCAGCCTAGAATAAAACTATATTTTATATAGCCTTCTTAAAGGCAAAGGAAAATATGGCTCCTAAAGAGCTGAAATCGTCATCGAAGTTTTACTTCAATCTTACAGTAATGAAGGGTGGTAATTCGCTCTATACTGTACTAAGTGAAGTCAGAACCGCAGGAATACACTTAGAAATCGGTGAAAGACTCAAATGCAAGAAAGTCCTTAATGATCAAACAATGTGCGCATTTTATGAGACACCATGTATCTATTAGGTTGGCGCGAAAGTTCTTGCGTAATTCATAAAATTCAATAACTTTGCAAAACGTGGCACTAAACTGATGGTTTAGTATCTCGAAAATAAATGAAAAGAGATTTGCGCTTCATAACAAATGTTCAAGCTGAACATATTTTGTAAGTTAGCCACTGAGAACGAAGAAAAAATGACGACTTGGAAAATGCGATCTTGAGTTTGGTGCTTCAAAATCGCGGAGGGCCGCTAGCTAGCCCAAAAAAAATCTGCAGAATATCCTTACACACTAAAAGTCCATATGTAATGTAGCAGGTTTCGGTCTTCTATGGTAGGGCAAAAGAAAAGTGAAAAAGTCATTTCTGAGAAAATCTCTTATCACCGTACTTTTTGCAGCAAAAACACTGCTTACCGTTCCGAAAAACAATGTTCTAGTTAAGCACAAGGTAAAAAATCTAGTTTCAAAAGTTTATCTGTAAAAGGACTGCAGCGATAAAGGCGGTTTTCTTGTAACTATGACATTTCCAAAAAACTTTTTGCTTTTGCATTTCCATAGAGATGAAGTCTGCCAAAGTAACATATGAACTTTTGGTGTGTGAGGAATTTTAACAAATTTCGGGGTTAGATAGCGGTCCTTCGCAATCTTCTAGCAGCAAACTCAAAATCGCAAGTCATAAATCGTCATTTTGAAGCTTCCTTCTCGGTGGCTAACTTATAGAATGTTTAGCTCAAGCATCTGTTAAGGAGCGCAAGGCTTCCTCTATTTTTTTTTGATACTAAAACATCATTTGGCGCTACTCTTTGGAAAATCATTGAATTTTGTTTGCATAACGCAAGAACTTTCACGCCAAACCAATATATCAGTGGCGGTCCCAAGATTTCCGTTTTTTTTGGGAAGGGGGGG
Source organism: Cylicocyclus nassatus (assembly GCA_958299035.1). Lineage (NCBI taxonomy): Eukaryota > Metazoa > Nematoda > Chromadorea > Rhabditida > Strongylidae > Cylicocyclus > Cylicocyclus nassatus. The sequence goes on along the minus strand of CATQJL010000305.1, from coordinate 70,338,677 downwards.
GGGGGACAAAAATTGACCACGCACTCCGAAAAAATTTTGCAGATGCTTCTCGAGGTTTTTTCTCGAGATCTCGGGCCCATAACCTCTAAAATTTAGGAAAACGGGCGTGGCGGCAACCACGCTTTTAGAAAATTTTTTTACAAGGATAAAATGAATCTTAAAAATTTCTTGATAGTATTTTAATATTTTACTAGGATAAACAAGTCATTTGCACATTTTTTTCAAACTCATGTACCGCTTGTGTTTGATGCTCAACCATCTGTCACGACATTCTTGACACGGACTATAGCCAAAAACTCGGGGGAATTATTTGTCCAGCACGTAGGTTCAGTACGTGGAGACATGAACCGATGCGTGGTTCCCTCGCGCATCGCATGTCATGCGATTCCACCACTTTTAATTCTGCAAAATTGGGGTCTGGGAATGGAACTTATCTACCCAAAACTTGCGGCAGCGTAGTTATAGAGACCAAGAGGTCAGCAACGCTAATTAGCACCTGAGCGGCATCGTATGTGGAGCTGATCTGTGACCACAGAATCCTTGCACCTCATCCAGGTGCACAAACGCAGATCAACTCGGCAAAAGGTTTAGGTGTTGATTAGCGTTGCTAACAACTCATGGCCTTTATGACTTTGCGGCAAGCTTCTAGGTGGATAGATTCCTTCAAGCACTGGTTCCTATAATCGAGTTTCAGGTTTTTCCAACGTGTGTTCAAGATCATATTAAAAAACAGGATTGCGGAAAGAAGAAGATGTTTGGCATTGAATACTATTTAGCTTGTTTGTCTGCTTTCATTCTGAGGAACTTGCGGGTAGGTTCAAAAATCAAAGAAGATTTACACCGTAATAACAAACGCAATGAAGGGAAAGTCTCTGTTTTCGAGTTTTTTTTTTTGACAGAAATTGATACTTCTTAAAAGTAGAGCCGACAACGAAACGTAAAACCGAACTTCGATGGTTAAAATTAAATATTTGCAATACATAACTGCATATTTGGAGAAAATTATGATTGCAAAGGCCGGGATTCGCGGTCTTACTTTTCGTTTTTTTAATTTCGAGACTAATAAAATATAGTATTAGGTTGTCCCGACAGTTTTGTCGGTTTTTTCAAACCGCTATAAAACCATGCACAATAAAGACCTGAATGAGTTTCAGAATGCCTTCAATGCAGCTTTTTCTTCTTTTTCAGATGGATACATTTTCGAACCACAATCTTGTATGCTTTCTTTGATAATTGCCAAAATTCTCCACCTGCCAATTTTTTCTGCTTAAACTTAGGCGAATTTTTAAGAATTTCATTCCATGGTTTCGGAAAGGGTTAAGTATGGGTCAAATAGAGCAATTCTCGGACTATATGGCAATGTTTTAAGATTCTCCCAATCTTCTGTCTTTAGCTTCAAAAAATTATTTTTCCCGAGGTCTCGATTTTTGCAAAGTCATAAAACACGCAACCGCAGCAAAAATCTGAAAGCTTCTAAAATTTCTGCGAATTGAAACTCGATTGGTAATAAACGATAATTATGCAACGTAACCAAGTTTGATTTGTTTCGAAAAAGCAGCTTTTTGGAATTTTCGGTACGTTTACGTGGTAAACGCAATCAAAAAGCAGCGGTTTTTCTTCAATAAATAATTATAACGGACTTGAGAAACGTGTTCCATTTAATTTAAAGTAAATACAATGTAGCCAAAGATTTGCTCTACATAACAGCTACTAGCGCTCTTTGAAAACAACAGGATAAAAATTTTCAAAATTCAGGAAAGATTTGGCGTTAGTGCTGAACTGCTCAAAAAGCCATGGAGATAGCATTGCAAAGACAAGGTAGATCAGAGAGCACATTTAGCTGTAAGAAAGAGGATAAAAATCTGAATCAAGTGATACCTAGATCGTCCCTGAATTGGTATTCTTTGGGTTTTAGTGGGCGATGAAAAAACCGACAAATTTTCGGGACAACCTAATACATATGGAGTACATGTATATACAAAAACGGCAAAAAAATTTTTTCAGGTTTTTTCGGGCTATAGTTCGATTAATCCGATTGCGCCATGATCACTTCCTCCGGCTTCGAGCTTCCGGTTAATCATGACTTTCGAGTCATTTTTACACAATATGCGAATCTGCACACTATGCGCTGCAACCGACCACATTCTTACTGTTAGGCTGATGCATAATTCCTGCACCAAAATAGGTACAGACCGCAATAATCCAGAATAATCCTATACCCAAATAGGATTCCAAAAAATCATTAGATAGAACAAGCCTAGCTCTACAAGATAGTGCTTAAATATCTGCACCATCTTTGATCCACGCGAAGTTTTGTGCCGAAAACTGAAAAAAAAACCCATGCGTTCGGAAACCTTAAGACCAATCAAAACAAAATTGTAACTTTGTTCAAAAAGCTCCTACAAAATTTCTTCCTTGCTCACGCGTAGACCCGCGTAAGAGAATTACCTATGCGGTTGCTGTATTTTTTTCTCAGCTAGACGATGAGAAAACGAAGTTTTCTAAGTTTTTGCCAAATTAGTGCTGAGATATTCTAGCACTAATAATTGTATAGTAAATGCCGTTAGCAGTGAAACTTTACATTTTCAGCCTTCTAGAACACTTAGTCCACGAGAAATGATGAATCTAGCTCTCCTTCCGAATTTTTCTTGCCTAATTGCTAAAAATTCCATATTTCTCGTAAACAGCTGCTGTAAAGAGCTGAAAATTCACACTCACGCTTCTAAGGTCCTATAGTATACAACTGTCATGCTAGAACACCTCAGCATTGTTTTGGGAAAAACATGAAAAACCTCGTTTTCTCAGTTTCTAGCTAAGAGAAAAATACAGCAACTGCATAGAGAAATGTCTAATACGAAATGACAATGCATGAGCAAGTTAGGGAATTCAAAGGATTTTTCTGAACTAACTTCCAATTTTTTCTTGGTTTTTCGAGGGCGCTTGAATCTTTTTCATTTTTGGCTTCAATCTTCGCTTGAACCAAAGCTGTGCAAATTTTTAAGAGCTATCTTGTAAAGCTAGGTTTGCTCTATCTGATAATATATCGAATCCTATTTGGTATATAAGATTATTGCAGATTATTGCGGTCTGTACCTATTTTGGTGCAGGAATTATGCATCAACCTAATAGTAATCTTCGGTAAAGCCTTTCCAGTGTAACAAATGTAGAAATATGTAGTATCATGTTATTCGGAAAACGATGCGGGTTTCGTCGCAGAGTTTCAATATGAAGTCTTCGGGAAAGCATACATCACATCCTTTCAACATGCTCTTTTTTAGCAAATTGTAATCCTGAAAGGAATTAGTATTTGGCAGGGAATTTTTATAGCGCGCAGCCACAACCAGAACTGCAGAATAGCCACTCAAAATTTTTCAGGAACTTCTGAAAAACAGAAGAAATCGCAAAAAAATCGACCATTTCCATTCGTATTTTTGTGGACTGTAAGCTTCTTAAGTTCTCATTTTCCCTTTTTTTACTACCAATGCAGCTTAGGAGTTTCTACGTCAAGCAGTTCCTAATATCTCTGGTCTTTTTGGTAAAGCACAAAAAGACATTAAAACTGTTTTTTGTCTTAAGGAAGCGTAGAGGGCCACGACTGTTGATCATGTTTAGATCTCAGCATCCCTGCTCCAATGATTGATAGGAGGCATTACTATGGGTTTTGTAGGACAAGTCAGCATTTTTAACTATATTATCCTAAAATCATCTTTTTTGAAGAATGAGTTCAAGTCAAAACAATGTGTAACAAAAAATCTCTATTTCGAGGCAAGCAAAACGTTCCAGGAAAAGCAGAGAAAGCGCTTTTAGCTATTTTGCATTGCGCAAGCTGATCGTAAGAAGCGCAAACAAGTAAACGGTTGCTTTGAAAAAATGCACTTACAGAAACCTGCATCGAACAACTCAATATTAACAACTATTAATATTAACAACTCAATATTTTGCGAACAACTCAATATTAACGCATAAATCCGAATGGAAAAAGAGAAGGAAACAAGGAATAATCACTAAAACATTCATGGCTCAAAGGCTTGTAGTACACTAACACTAGTGGAAAGGCAGCACTTCTTTGGCATACGCACAAAAAATTTTCTCGTTTTCTAGTCAAAGAAAAAAACAGGAAATTTACAAATAAATCTGAAGTGAGATGTAGAGGCGGGAACGAGTAGGAGATTTTTAGGTTTTTATTGAACAGACTTTTTTTTTCTCTTTTCAGATGTTTTGATCTTTTTTTATTGCAACCAAACTTCAAAGTTGGTTTGATACTCAGATAATCTTGAGAGTTTATATTGTTTTATTGTAAAGCAGTAGAATTCCAGATTGTAGAAGAGATATAACTTAAACTTGCGCATAAAGTTGCTATAGTGCAAGACTTATGTAACATCCCACACTCTCAAGTTCTCAACCGTTTCACGTAATCAGACTATATTTCTAGGAGCAGACAGCAAGGAGGTCGAAAAAAGGGTTGTATGTATCAGCTTGCATTACAGTTGGTATTCTTGTTATCGTTAACATCGTAGTGATATGCTTACTATGCTTCCCAAGTACTCCGCGGACGTAAGTTTTTAGCCCATTAGCAACTCATCAATCCAAGTTCAAAATGGCTTTCGGGCCGTGTAGGAATACCACTGCAGTTTTTGGTTCCAAAAGAACTTAAAAGTTCTTCAATGATCTACAAATTTTGCACAAGCATGTGTAACGAAAAATTGCAAAAGAGACACTTTGATAAATCAGAGAAAGTACTTCAAATATGCTCAATTCAAAAATGTTGACCAAAGAGAGCGATCGCAGCAGAAGTGCTTGAATAGAAACAGTGAATTGTCGTAGTGTGAGATATTATATTTATCAATTCAGTGTGAGATTGTCAAGAACGCTGTACACGCGTGATCAACGAGCTTGATCCTTTTCTTACCTTTCTTGAGTAGTGAACCATTCGTGGATAGGTAACCACTCTAACTTCTTGAACACACATATGCAAAGCGAACTCTAAAATGAGTTTGAGCGGTTTTGACTTCCAGATACTGTTCTACATGCGTTTGTTATCATTTTCGCTTTTTGAAGAACAATTATGTACAGAGAAAATGATTGATTACATTTGATTCTTACCTAGAATGCGAACGCTTCATGGTTCGGAACTTCCTGGAAACTGCTCCAGCTTAGATGATGTCGTGTTTACCTTGACATGCTGAGTTAATGTGCGAACGAGAGTCAAATGTGTTGATGCGATCTGGATTCTCTTCTACGATCCTCCCCCTTTGAAGGCTCCATCCGTACACCCCCCCCCCCATTCTCCCACTTCCCATTTCACACTTTCTGCGGTAAACTGATTAAACTGATTGAGTAAAATTGCAGTGAACAAGCTTCCATAGCTCCAAAGAAATCTGGATGAGGCCCAAAGACAAAACCTTTTTTCATTTCTTGTTGCCATACATGGAATTAGAAGAAATGGGAAAGGTTATGAAATAGGACCAAATCCTGCACAAATTATTAGAGTAACTCCAACGTACAGCTAAATTGTGTGGGCCCATGAAAAACGTTACAAAAAGATTTAGAATTATTGATTGTTATAGAAGTCAAAGATATGCGCTCTTTCGTTGTGTGACACTTCAAAGTGGCTTCAGACTTATCGTTAAACACAACATTTTTTATCTGATACTAGCTGGCTTACCCGGCTCCGCCGTATCCGGACCAAACTTGGCACACATACACTTCGGGCCCCGGCGGGTGTCACAGTCCACTTTTCGTTATCGATCGATGTCGATTTTACCGATTTTTATCGATTTTTTTGCAGAGTTCACCTACAGGGCTAGGAGTTGGCACAGGGGGGAAGTGAGCATGGGGATTCCGAATACAATATTAGTTTTCAGAATTATCGATTACTTTTATTGATTCTATCGATTTTTTTTGTAAAGTTTGACCTGCGGGGCTGGGAGTTTGCACAGGGGGGTAATCGAGCATGCAGATTACGAATACAATATTAGTTTTCAAGATCGTCCATTACTTTCATCGATTTTATCGATTTTTTGAAAATTTGAGCTAGGGGGCTGTAATTTGGCAAGGGGTGTAATCGAGCATGCTGATCACCCCCCTTGGGGGTGATCAGCATGCTCGATTACCCCCCTGTGCCAACTCCCAGCCCCCTAGCTCAAACTTTGCAAAAAAATCGATAAAATCGATAAAAGTAATCGATAATCCTGAAAACCAATATTGTATTCGGAATCTGCATGCTCGATTACCCCCCCGTGCAAACTCCCAGCCCCCTAGCTCAAACTTTGCAAAAAAATCGATAAAATCGATAAAAGTAATCGATAATCCTGAAAACCAATATTGTATTCGGAATCCCCATGCTCGATTACCCCCCTGTGCCAACTCCCAGCCCCGTAGGTGAACTCAGCAAAAAAATCGATAAAAATCGATAAAATCGATATCGATCGATGACGAAAAGTAGCCTGTGACACCCGCCGGGGCCCGTAGTGTATATGTGCCAAGTTTGGTCCGGATCGGTTCAGAAATGGAATTTTCTATTCGGAACATACGTACAGACATACATACAGACATACATACAGACATACATACATACATACAAACAGACATTCAGCTTTATATATAAGATGATTAAAAAGATGGCAATTTTTCAAAAGTGAAGGGATCAAAATAGAAATATTGAGTGATATGAGCAAGTTTTTTTTAGCTAATGCATGTTCTTTTATATTTTCCCCTGTCTCAATAAGGCGCTTGATTTTTTGCTTTGCGTAGAATGCGGTTAGAACTACAAATCAATTCAAGCTGTTCAAATTTTGGTGACAAAATTGTCATGTTTGCCATTCGAATTGGTTTTAAGCGTTTGAAGGCAAGCACCATGGGAATTGACTCAAATAAAGCAGAACAAAATTTGATGACATTACTGAAGTTGCCCAACCCATTATATTGGTGTTTTGACAAATCTGCAAATCTTTTTTGTTAGTGACACAAGTGTAGGAGAAATTAAGTGTTCCGATAATTACTTAGATATTTTGTGGGATACACCATAATGTCACGATTTTGGCTCAAGCACGCTCGGCTTTCAGTAGCTAACCTGTGTGTTTCAAGTTTTCTTTTACGTGTTTCTTTGATTTAAGCTACTATACTTCCCCTAAGACATCAAACACAACAGTCAGAAGAAGGCTACTTTGGGAGAAGAAGGAGGATATAGACGGCATCAATCATACAAAGCAAAAAACTAGCCAAAGACCAGCATACTTGACATGCAGTCAGGCTTGCTAAGCGTGCACCTAAAAGAAACTGCTGCGCATCTATACACTTCATGAAATATGGTTTAACTCTGAGTACTGTGAAACATTACTGTTAGATGTATAAGTAGTTACTCTCTCGTCTGTTTTCAACACACATTCGAAAACTTCTTGGTAGAGGCCTTAGCAACCTGAAGGGATCTGGCCATTAAACATACAAAGAAGAGCTTGTTTGCCTTTTTTAATGACCTTTTATCTTACAGATCAGAAAAAGGTGAAATAGGGGATACGACAACAACACAAAAAGGCGAAGGAACGAAAGCGATAGAGAAGAAAAATGTTTATGTCCTTCCACAAGAATACCGTCTTCCAAAAACTCTTGTGCCTTGTAAGCATGATTGCTATACTCGCTTCATGACTAGGTGTCGTGTAAAATATAGGAGTTTTATTTCATTTTTTTGAAGTGCAACGCAATCTGGCTATAGGTCTCCCAAATTATCCTTTCAACACTTCAGCTCCAGAGAACACAACGTCAACAAGACTTTGCTGCACAAACGTAGCTAGCTTTGCATGTTTGTAACTAATCCAAATCTGCTTTTGTTCTTTTGTAGAAAGTCTCTTACACCCAAAGTTACCGACTGTACATGGAAGGAATTAGAAATAAGCAGATGTTTACAAATCGTTTGCGATGTTCAGCACTGCGCAATGAATTTCAAAGTCATCATCGGGCAAACGCGAGGGTGCATTAGAATTGGTGCGAACCTCTCTTTCGCAGAGGTGACGCATTGTCATCATTTGAACTTGGTCCAAAAGTCGTTTTCTAGGCTAGTAAACGAAACAAAGCAAGCTCTACATAAAGGCGTTGAAACATTTCTACAAAGCAAGTTTCACATCATGTTCAGGAAAAAACGCAAAAATCCGTGAAAATTTTTCAAGAGAACACTCTTCATCTAACATCTATATGCATAGCTTGTTTTTTTTAGCTTCTGGAAAATAAGAAATTTTTCGCACTTTTCAAAAGCAATGCTGGAATCTTTCCCCATGATTCTGTAGCGTGATAATACTAACCACAACTTTTTACCCATTATCTCACGTTGACGACTGTTTGACACATCTGGTGTGTCAAGGTTTGGATATTCTAAAAAGGATACTATTTTAGGAAGAACTCACTTAGGAGTTACCCTTTGCGTCGGATCCAAAATCAACCTCCTTGTTTTTTGTCTTCCTTCCAGAGTCACCCTAGATATACTGCGAGTGGTAATATGCATGGTTTTTCAAAAAATTTGACTGCTTTGCGAAAAGACATGGCAAAAGGCAAACAAGTAGAACTTTGTGTGATCGTCAGTGTGTTATAAGAGCGATAGCTTCCAAAAAATGTGAAACTTAACGTTAAAAAGTCCTAAAAACATTTTCTTATCTTTGGACTACTTCTATCTCCATTTATAATACAGAAGGTGTGCATATGAATTATATAGCTGAACGGAACAGATCGTGAACAAGCTAGAGGTTTGCTTAGGAATTATTCAACTAAAGTCTGAATTTTTCTGAGCTTTTAAATGTTTTGAGATTTCAAGTTTCAATTTAATGTAAAATAAACTTTGTGCGAATGTAGAGACCACTCTGTGGAGCTTGCTTTGTTCTATAGAAACCTGTTCTGAAGTTTCCTTAGAAGTCAGAAGAGAAGGCACTAAGGTAAAAAGTTGAAATGGAAACCGTGTCGAGTCAAAGTGGCCTTTCCAGATGAGACCCATACTGCTTTGAAGAGTATTAAGCGGTGATGCCAAATCTGCCTTCCAAATCTGCCAAGCGCCTCTAGACGCCGAGTTATGACCGTTCTTCGGAACGAAATATGAATGCAGAATTTAGGTAGAATTGATTGTTACAATCTTTCCAGCGCTCAGATAAAGCAATGTTAAGTATTAGCATAATAAATAAAATGTATCCATTGCATAAACAGCTCTGGTACTTGACATTGGACCATTTGAGCAAATTTGGGCGATTTTGCGTCAGTTTTGCGTTCAATTTACTGACCTGAAAAACGAGCATAACTCGGCGTCCAGAGGTGCTTGGCAGATTTGGAGAGCAGAATTGGAATCAACGATTAATGCTCTTCAAAGCAGTATGGGTCCCATATGGAAAGGCCACTTCGACTCGACACGGTTCCCTGTTTAGTTTCCGTGTGTTGAGCAAATCCTTGGCAACCAGACACATATTGAACCTGCAAAAATCTTTGTTAAGGAAGAAGCAAGAACTCAAAAGCTTCACAGCGTTTTTCTTCAAACTTGTCTTTTTTTGACATGGCAATGCTCCCTTATGAGAATTGATAGGCATCTTGTCTAAAAAGGGATTGATAGAGAACTTTTCGTAGATTATTTTGCACCCTAAAAAATCCCATAGGCTCTGCGCTACCGAGAGATTTTCTTGAGCGAGCGAAAGAGCAGTCACTTTTTGACCTCGCTTCAGCGGATGTGTGCATGCCTATTTACGAATTATGTAAATTACAATTGACGTGAGCGCCGAAAAGAAATTGGTGGATGAACTCTGCTAGTCCTTGCTTTACCCTAGCGCCTCCAACTTTGAAGTTGTCGATTACTTCTATTCGCAGAAAGTTATTACTTGTAAAAATCTATACAGAAAATTATTGTTTGACAATAAATTTTACTAGCAAAACGTTTTCTCCATGAATCTGAACTTATGCGTATGCTAGCCTGTTACACCCGTATTCCGCGACCAATTAAAAGACTTGACCTGAAGGGCTCAACATGGAGATTACCTCGCGAGAACGTATTTATAGGGTGAGAACGTACCTCGGTCGCTTGGATTTTTGGCCTAAAATCTCCTTACACTAAAAATTTACAGGAGTTTGATATGCTTTAGAAAGCGCAAGAAAAGCACTTTCTTATGATGTTAACAGTACCGCGTCAAAGATGAAATTCTCTTAGAACAGTTGCTTCAAACATAAAGCAAAAAAATAGGACAGAACTTATGCAGCAACCTAATATATCAAATCAATTCAAAAGTTTGTACCGTTTTCCACCCATCTTCAAATCACTCAGATTAACACATTTCTGACCGCGCTGCACATGATACACTATCGACAGAAAATTATTGCAGATGCAGGTTTGCGACATCGAGTGCGGCAGAACAACCTCGCGCTTTTTTTAAGCTGAGAAAATCGCATTTTTGAGGGGATTCTGCTGATGCAAGACAAAGGAGAGTACAAGATCCGACCAGGAAACAAACTTACCCATTTTGAAAAACGAAAATCTTTCTTGTATAGTTATGAAAGGAAGGCTTAGGATACGGGCAAAATCACCGATTCAACCACTTTTAGACGCTAGTCACAAATATCCTGTTGATTTTGCAAAAACGCGCGATTTTCTAAAGCAATAGTGGGTATACTGTTGATAGATTTACTTATTTGAGTGTGATATTTGTGACCATCCTGCCAGATAACCCAAGGGTCTAAGTTTGAAAGATTCACAAACTTTAAAATTCGCCAATTCTAGAATGGTCACAGAGCCATGGCATTATGTAGAATTATGAGTCAAGTTTCGAACGGTTTGAAATACGTAAAAGTGAAGTGCAAGACACATCACCCTAGCGTAAGTTTTCCACGCATTTAATCTAGAATTATGCAACGAAAAAAGTCCCCCAATGTGTGCTACACATGCTGCAGCGCGCTAATCTGCTACGCGCGCGATTTCGCGATTAGGAACGTGAGAAAGGTAGGCAAATGCTCTAACAACATGCTCTGATGTTTGATGATTTATCCTATTTTATTTTACTATCCAGCGTCACCCCTGTTTCGCAGAGGCTCGCACTGGCTCTGCTATTTGTGTACCTTACTCATTCTCGTAAAATCGCACTGGAACTCACCGCGCTATGCCGACTACCACGAATAAAATGCAAACAACTACTCATTTAAAAAATTTTTCACGTGAGATCGGTGATTTCGCGTGGATGAAACTTTTCGCAGGGAGACAAACGTAAATTTGAGTAGGTTTTTGAAGTTGTCATGGCTTGGTAGTCGCCATAAGGGCAATAGTAATCGTGAGCTACATTTTTGTGCGAAAATCTTCTCAAATGCTTGGCTAAAACCCTGGCAAATTGACCATTTACGCAATCAATTCTTCTTGGCGCCGTTTTCGTTCTGTAGTAACCTTTTGACCACTTTTCGGGCTAAAGTCCATCACTTGCACTTTTCCTTATCAACCACATCCTCGACTTTGCAAAAAGTAGTGATAAGGACCCATTTTTGCGGCACAGAAGCCAGGTGGGCCCGTTTGGCGCGCAATTTTTGAGGGATCCACCCAACGAATCTACTCGTGCTTTTGCATGTTGGACTTTCGTGAAGGTAGCATGCGCTGTGCAAAATTTGGGCTTAGAACGCTGGCTAGAACACGCTCTACCAATTTCGTAACAGACGGACACACACACAAAAACACGTAAACAACCCTTAGCCCGTTATTATAAGGTCTTGATACATTAGGCTTCACCAACAAGAAAAAGACAAAACTCAGACATGTAGAACAAAATGATACCAGCTTGCCAAGGCATTAGGAGATGAATGGTGAACGTATAGGCAAACCAAAGCCTAAGGCCTACTGGATATAGCGTTTGCCATTTGACAAATATTGATGAGAGTACGCGATATTGCTTTGAGGAAAAAAACAGCTTTAGAATCTTGCATTTCTCTAAATTATTTTCAAAACCCTTTTCTGAGTGCCAGCGAGCTTACGAAACTAGCTGACTAGATCTGGGTGAAGATAGAATTTAGAGGATAGCAAGACTCTAAATTGTCAAGTACGGAAGCATAGCATCTGCGCAGAAGCGATTTGGGCGCTTTAGGCTTAGAGTGGAATGAAAATAAGAAGTGGAATCAACCCGAGACGAGCCCATACTTTACGCGTGTTACCCGTGTTACCGATGTTACCAAGGTTACTCGTGTTGCTAGTGTTACCAGTGTTACCGCTTTTATGCTGTTGAATAAGGAAATGATCACAATACAATCTCAGCAATCTCACTGGGTGTGAGTACGACTAACACTAGTCACACGAGTAACAGGGATAACACTGGAACCGGGTAACACAAGTAACACGAGTAATACGAGTAACACTAATAACACCGGTAACACGGGTAACACGAGTGAAGTATGGGCAAAGCCTATGAGGCGGAGGTGAAACACCGGTCTAGAAATAAAAAGTGTATGAGACGGTAACCAAACCGAAACGTCTGCTGTGCAAAAATATGTTATTGGGGGTAACAGCATGCTTACAGATGAAGCAAACTCCCCTTACGCACATCCTCATCCTCAAACAAAGCAATCACGCATGGCATCTATACAGGTGTCCCAAAAGTCTTCAAGCCTAATATTTTTTCAGCTGCAACTGTACGAAACAACATTGTCACATGAAATTCTGCAGGAATATTATGAAGAACCTATCTCTATATATATAAAGCAGAAAATCTGTGAATTTATTTGTGCGCATTCGGGTACAGGTTGTGCAGGGTGTGCAGGATGTGCAGGATGTGCAGGATGTGCAGGGTGTGCAGGATGCGCAGGTTGTGCAAGCTGTGCAGGGTGTGCAGGATGGGGAGTTTAGACTGATAGATTGGCTCCAAACCGGACTGAAACCCGGGATGCCTGCTCGTAAAATAATACGGTACACTCAGTTTTCGAAAAAAACCCTTCACACAAGCCCTCACACTTTTGCGGAACGCATGCACCGTAACAAAAGACGACAGACGGATAATTGTCTTCGAGAATGTTTCGAATCTTCTAGAGCAAGCGTTCTAGACTGCCCAGAATTTGGTGCGGAACTGAGCAAACCTTGCTTTCCATGGCTGATCACAAAGAAAAGTCAAAGGCTCTCGAGCCGGCAATTAAAAGCACGTTGTTCTGTGAAGCACGTCTGTGAGATTCAACAAAAGTGTCAAAATGTAGCAATCAATTTCTTGAGAACATCAGGGAAACAGCAATTTTTTTTGTATCTTAATCCTGCATTAACGAATAGAGACTGTTCAATAGTTTTGCACTGTAGACATAGAGTGAAGCCTAGCTTTACAATGTGCAGTTTAGATTTCCTCAAAAACTTCAAGAGCAAAATAGTTATAAAGGTTTGAGTAAAGGGTACTTTAACATTGGGTCATCCTCAAAATCGTAGTATTGTTTGCTCCAAAAGCAATATTTTGAGAATGTACAGCGCGAAATATGTTTTTTAAGGAAAACTAGAAACTAAACGAAGTACTCATACGCAAAAATTTGACTGAAAAGCGAGGAATACTAACAAAGTTTTTACTTTAAGAAGTTAGGCACAAAGACTTTTGGGACACCTTGTACAATCTGCGACGTAGCTCAGACATTCTGCCGTGATTGAGCAACTTGTTATACATAGGCTTCCAAGTTCTGAGTACTCACAACATTAGTGCTTAAGCCTTCGCTGCCGCTTTTAACGTGGGTCCTACACAAGATGGTCATTAATTCTCGGTAGCACATGTGCTGTCGAAGCGTGAGAAAACACTTAGTGGATACCGCAAACGCGGCCCAAGCGAAACGGCCGCAAGGGTCCGAACCAATTTTGCTTTGACATTCTGAGACAGCCTATACTATTTGCACATTGAATAATTACATAGTTTACATAGATGCAGAGAAAGTTTCAATATATATCCTAATTTCACGAGCACAAGATGCTGTCGTTTTCAGATCGGAGGCCTGCGCTGCGTACTCGACCTATGCAGGGTGCGCGCACGTGCACAATAATATGGAACGTAAACTGCGTACGCTCGTGCGTTGTGAATGCCGCGCTCTGGCTCAACCCCTGAGACCATCAGGACATGCTAAGGAATTTCGCGAAAAACCCTACGTACTGCTGCTTACCTAAAAGAAGTGTGCGGAAGAGCGAGCATTCGGCTACATAGTCACAGCGAGCGGTGGAGCTGCTCGCATTTCACAAGGGAATATGCTTCCTTCCGCGGATTTAGGATACCCTATGTCCGATCCATAGATGCGATAGGTGGAGAAATTTCTCTGACCCCCTTCACTTTAGGGCCGGCATCTGGCTGACCCCTTTCACCTGAGGTTGAGACTAATCAAGGCAAACAGCTATTACAAAGGAACTTTCGTTTGGACAGAAACGCCACCTGCTCTTCTCCTCAGACATCAAGACTGCAAGAGAGTATCGAATCAACAACATTTTGTTAAAAAAACATTCTTGAGACCTTCTCCGCGCTCAAAGGGCGTTGATAACGAAGCGCAATCAAAAAGTAAAAGGTGATTTTTTGAACAATTAACATTGTGTCAATGAATACATGCTTTGCAAAAAAGAGTTGAGCAAGAGTAAAAAAATCTGAACCGACTAGCGATGGATGCATGTTTGCTGACAAAAAATCATACCATATCTCTTTTCACTAAAGAGAATAATAACAAACAAAACAACAGTCAGATTACTCGTTTTTCATGCTTTCGATTCATATATAAAAGTTCGAAAAAGACCTTCTTGGTTGGAAAATATAATTACCCAAAATTGGCTGATATTGTAGCTAGATAAAACTGCTCGTATCTCGCTTCACAGAGAAGCTACGAAAAAAGAGACGGTCTACGTCGATTCCTCGCGTTCTTATCTATCGAATGGTATATAAGGTGCTGGTGCACAAAGCTTTCCCAGTCCAAAAAAGTCTTGCTCCGGCAACCCATAGAAAGCCGGAGCGGGGTGGAGCAAGTTACTATTGAATATCTCCACCTCATTTTTAAGAAACCACAAGTTTTTTCACCCGACAACCTGTACACCATTAGAAAGCCCACAAAAAAAGGATTCGACGTAGACCGTCTCTTTTTCTCTAGCTCCCCTCTACTTAGAGTTACACGGGATTTTAGCCAAAAAGATGTGTGTTTTTGTCGAGAAATTTCTGCGTGAAGAATGGATAAAGGTGCCTGATTTTCTAACTGTATCACAGAGCAAGACCTTGCCAGTAAACGTAGACCGTCTCTTTTTTTTAATCCTTGTTCTTTCTTTCAAAACTAAATTACAAAATAATTACACAAAATTAGCTGGTGAGTAGGCGTATAAAATCGCTCGTATCTCGCTCTACAGAGAAGCTATGAAAAAAGAGACGGTCTATGTCGATTCTCCATAATCTCAGCTTTCGAACGGTGTGAAACATGTTAGGGCTTTTCTGCTTCACGGCTCTAAAAAGCGCTTGCTCTGGTGACCGATAAAAGCCAATACATTGGGGGAGCTGGGTGGAGCAAGCCAATAGTAAATACCTCCACACCATTTTTAAAAACTGGCAAGTTTTTTCGCTCAGCAATCTATATACCATTCGAAAGCCCAGGAAAGGGGGATTCGACGTAGACCGTCGAATTTTTTCTAGCCGCCCTCTATCGAGAGATACACTGCATTTTACCTGAAATCATGTTCATTTTCAACAGCAAATTCTGCCAAACGAAGACCTAATCTGCTGGTTATCTATCTGCGTTACAGAGCAAGTCTTCATTAGCAGATGTAGACCGTCGACTTTCTCGTAGCATTCTTTTGGAGAGCAGAAAGTGAGGACACAAAATTAGTTGACACATGAAGTACATAAAATCCCTCAAATCTCGCGGAACAAAAGACCTAGGAAAAAGCCGACGGTCTACGTCGATTCTATATGACCTCAGTTTTCGAATGGTATGTAACTTGTTGGGGCATTTTGCTCTCAGGGCTCACTTACCCCCTTCACCTTACAAGGATGGGAGTAGCAGAGACCCCCTTCACCTGGAGAGGGCCCGGCTCCCCCTATCGCACCTATGGTCCGATCTGAGGTATCTTATCTCAATATAACCTATCTTCGTAAGTGTCGCGCTGTAAAAGCAAATTTCTGATGCAAAATTTGTTTTTTAGTAAAATAAGTACCACATTGTTTGATACTTGAAGTCTTACGGCTTTGAAATTTTTCCCTGCATGTTAATTCGCTTTCAAAAAATCAGAATTACAGCATGTCAATAGTGCAGCTCAGTACAAACCTGCAACATAAAACTTACTTTTTTGTCGGTTCCCTTCTGAATGACTCTGCTTCAGCGTCATATGAGCTCGTTCTCACAGTATATTTGCCGTTCTACGTGGATATTCCGAAAAGGAAAAATCTGACAATTGATGCAGAAGTGACAATCAATATGACCGTACGCAAACCAACCAATACCATAGTCCTCAACCAAGCAGGAATTTCCATAATAAAAGAAAAATGCAGTGCAACTTCAGTAAGTTGTTTGATATTATATTTCGATAGGCACTTGGGAGCTGCGATCCGTATTGATTTACTGCGCGAATTCATCTTTCATTGTGAAACAGCAATCAATGACATTGACAGTTACAGCTTGAAAAACCAAAAGCGTAAAAATTGTAATGAAAGGCGCTCATGTAAAGATCACAGTAAAGGGCGAAAATATTGATTTGCAATACATTGACGTGTTAAATTGACTTGTAATTTATCCCGTACTTTCAAGTTTATTTTTGTAATTTTTTGAACAGATCATGCGATGTGCATGTATACGACCGGTTTTTGAAGTTTGTAGTACCACGTTGAAAAACTTAAGATTGCTAAGACCCCCCCCCCCTTTTGCTTCTAACCACGAAAACTATGCGTGTTTGTATTTACTTATGTATGAGCACAGTTATTAAGGCTCTGTGCATAAGGTTTTGTTAGAAATTCACATCAAAAACATTTGTAGTGAAAATTCGAAAATTTACCGAATGTAAAAAGGCACTGCAATTATTAGCGCTGCTCTGACCTCTTTTCACAAATTGCTTTATTTGTGGCAATGTTTGAATGCGCTCCGGTAACATCAAGACCAACGTTTTACATCAGATTAACATGCAATCGCAAATTGGATAGATGCTGTTTGCTACTGATGTAATAATGGCGCCCCACAGTGTATAATTAGACGTGACATCAGTTTTGAACATGAATATAGCTTAGAACAGCGCAAGCATACTTGTAAAAATTGGTCATATATTTCGGATACTTGGTCGATGTGGCCTTCTTACTTCAAGTATTATTTACGTATAAAGCCTACAGCTGGCTCTAATCTGTGTTCCCTGTTAAGCGTATGCGAGAAATTTGTGGAAGTTTCTAAAGCAGAAAATTCGACGCGCGGCAACAATAAAATTATTCAAAACTGTATCGTGTAAGCGTTTAAGACAATAATGATCGACAGAGCACGTGAAACGGACACCTTGCTTGGCAAAACCATCCTTATCATAACTCCCTTAGGGCACTGAAAAGACTTCAACAGTTGTTTTTACCTAAGCCATACTATTGAACTTTTATCACAAAAATTCTAGCAACTCCTCTCACAGGGGCCTAAATCGAAGTCAATTTTGAAACCATTCCCCTCTTTCTAAGACAGTATGCATTTCCTTTAATGAGGCCGCTTCGACCAAGTATCATTCCTTTGTCAGCTGATGTGGCCATACGTGTGGAGTAATAATTCCATACGTTCATTACATATAGCCATGTTCTGGCACATTTGAGTACGATGAGAGAACACAGTTCACCAGAAAAAAGACTGGAGGTCATTCGGGGCTTTGCCGCGGATGTTATAATTATGTGACTGAATAAATGTGAATGAAGTGAGTATAGTGATCGCATCTCAAAAATATTTCAGCAAAATGAACTGCGTTTTCATAGCTATTTATACACTAAAGAAGAGGTCGTTGCGAAAACTTTCCCAGAATTCAAGACTTCTCCCGCTTAAACTTTTTTTTAGACTACGATTGAGTTCCAGAAGTTCACAAAAGCTGTTGGAATTTAACAAAAAAGAAAATGCGCTTACATCTTACGCAAAAAGTCGCGAACGAAAATGCTGGCTTATTTCGTTAATGAGACGCTATCGACGCTTGCGATAGTGTCGCTGCTTCTACTTAAGCCATGACGATCTGATATATGATGTTGCAGGGTCCCGTTGGGACCCCGCGGAAATCTCCGGCCAGAGCCAAATGCCCGTCGGCTATGGTCTTCCTCCTTTGCTCGTCTGCGCCGCGCAATGCGCGCTACCATGCTACCCCAAACGCGGGCATAGGGCATGGCTCTGCTATGTACTCTTTTCCTTGTTGTTCAAACCCAATTCTAGCAAACTATATATCAAAATGCTCTTCATCTCTACTTTGACGCTGACATTGTCGCAAAACCCATTTTTCGAATCTAACAAGAAATCTGGCAAAAACCGTGTTGTGGCAAATCTCTTGTTTTTTCCTAGTTCAAATCATTAAACGTAATTTTCTTGCATTCGATTGATCTTGCTTCCTTTTATAATGCAGACAACGTCGCAAAGATTACTTTTTTCGATTATGGCCAATTTATTGCGAAAAATCCAAAAAATGCGTTTTTCTTTACCTCCTTTGTTTTGTTTTCGCAGCGGTTTTTTTCCAATTGCTGACTGTGACACTGCTCGGAATAATGAGCACAACAATCTAGATAACGTCGCAGCAAACAGCGACAATGCTGAAAAATTCAGTACGCATTGAAACTGAATTGGCTTTGACGTGCACTTCAACTTGGTAAAGACCAAATTTGGGGATTTCACAACTAACTCTTTTATTGTTTATCTTCTCCTCTAGAACACTTCCAAAACATAGTTTTTTTGAAACAATCACAAAAAAAGAAGTTAGTTTTTTCTCTTCTCTCCACTCCTACCTCCTCCCCAACCCGCGTTGTGGATTGCCTGGTCCTGGAGCAGAAACCTTCAATTCGAAATGCCGCCAAATAAATGATTTGAACACTCTTGCAGCGTTTTTATACGTTTCCCAGAAGTTTCTTTCGCAATGCCTTTCTGTTTTGCATTTCAACCGATTATTTTCTTAAGCAACTTTTACTTTATGTGAAAGGCGAATATTCAAACAGCCCTCACTTTTAAGGTCCTAGCTTTGGACTATCGAAGTATGAGCAGTTCTTAAAATACTGATTTCAAATTTTGTGTGAGCGGTCGCTTTTTTTCCACAAAATCATCTCCCCAGGGGAGAGAGGTACTGCGATAGAGTTAATGTAATGGTGAGTGACTTTGCCCACATGCAACAGATACGTTTCTGTTGCATGCTGTACTTTTGCAGTTTTCTCGAACATACGTCATTCTTTCTGGAAAAGCTATATAATGAAAACTACGATGGTCTCAGCTTGACTGATCATTTCGCACTCTTTTCTCAAAGAATATCAAAACAGTACGCACATGTTCTACCTTATAAAATACTAAACTTTGAAAAAGGATTTGAGCTATCAAGAACCACACATTGCCTTAGAAAGAAAACCAAACATGCTGACAGCTTGACGCTAGGCTACTCAGCACCGCTGAGCTACAACAAATTTGCACTTTACTGCAATGCGTCGTTTATATGACACGAAGAGCATACCGTTATAACCGTTTTTAATCTCTCAAAAAAAATGACTGCACCATTATGAAACCTCAAGTACTCGAAAAAGTATGCAATGAAGCCAGCAAGCGTGAAAACCTTAAACCACAATTGTTCACATTTTTCGAAATCTTTTAACGGCCTCCTGCACAACGGAGTTGTATGCTAAAAATTCTCACCGTAATCCTACAGCAAGGAGTGATCGGTGTTTTGTCGCATGTGGTATCTCTGAGGCCCGTATTTAATAACATCCCTGTGGTGAGGGGAGCGGCGTCCCCAATGATGAAGAGGCCGGCGTGGCATTTGCGCGCGGTCATTTCATAATGGGAAACGCCGCTCCACTCGTCGCAGGGATATTGGTGCATACGGGCTAAGTTGAAGTAAATTCTACAAATTGGTGGCTGAGTGTAGGCACAAATTTTTTAGGAAAAAAGATATTAACTATTAAACAGCGTACATGATCTTGGGACACCCTTTTATCTGTCATTATATGGCTCGTTGAAAGAAAACGTATGTTTGAAACAAATGCAAAGTAGTTATCGGTAACAGGTATTGAACTTTAGTGTTTTTCCAGCGAGATCAAGTCACTCGCAATGCAGACCCACATCCAAAGTACCTCCGCGCTTTGATAGAGCGGTGACGATTTTTGTGGAAAAAAAGCTTACCACTCTTTTCACAGGAAAGCAAATATTGTTTGTAAATTATTGTTATACACAAAGGTGCGCCAAAAAAATCAAACGAAAACATCCAAACATTCAGAAGATATGCAAAGATCATCCAAGACATTATACAAAGAAATCGTAGCATGTCGAAAAAGATCATAATTTTTTTGCTGGAAGGACCAGGTTGTTCTCCTTTTCAAGAAATGGGGATGAAATAATAAAAATTAACTGAGATTGACGTAAGAGCAACTAATTCATTTACATTTTTTCCAGTGTGGCCAATTCGACCAAATATCCTTTCATGTACAGATTCAAAAGAATTTAAATTTACCTTGCTTAAGGGGCAACTATCTTGTTTAAAAGCAGTGTCCAGGCTAAATTTAACCCCCTCCAATCAGTGCCGATTCTGAATGACGGCCCCGCGAGAGGGGCATTTGCGCTGGCCCGGTCCTCTAGTGTTGTCTTTGAATGGAAATAAAGGGCCTGAAACGGCCGAAGTGCTTCCAAGCCCCGCTCAAATCCTATCAGGCTCCGCCCCCATGTACTGAAAGCTGTCCGCGTCCTCAAGGCAGGCCGATGCGAGACTTCTGACAATATTTAGAAAGAGAAGTTCTAATTGAAGCTTTTATTAGAGCTTTTTCAGTCCTATCAAAAATACAGGTTCCCGAAATATTGCTTTCAAAAAACAGGCAAAAGACAGTTTTTGCTGAAAAAAGCCAGTGTTCTTGTTGGCGTTTTGATCAACACTCAAGGTTTATCATATTCACCCTCATTCAAGAGAGCTGAACAAACTAAAATTTGTCTGAGCATGCTAGTGTGCAATGACGTACGTAGCGCCGAATTTTGTCCAACCTCTTGTTGCTACTTAAGCTGCAGTGAACTGGTTGATCTTTGCAATCCAAAAAGCATCTCAATTCTACAAATACTTACCTATGGTATTTAGAATGGCAAAGCTGTCGATATACAAGAGGTTGATTTTGATCACACTCACGGAAAGGTTAGCTTTCATCTGCGAGATAGTCTACCGATGGGACGGGAAGTCATGTTAAAGGTTTGCCTTGATATAATATTCTAGCAGTATAATATCTGCTTCTGCAGCAAATACTTAACAATTAACATTCATAGCCAAATTGTAGACTCAAAACAGACCACAGTATTTTGGTGATGTTCCAAACCGCGTAAAAATTACTACACCTGTTTGAGATTTGAAGAATCGAGTGTCTAGTTCGTGTACGCTCAGCGCCATTATCACGAATAGCTTTTTCAGCATGATCCCAACTCTGACACAAGCAATTTTAAGAGATGTACGAGCTCAGCCGGCGTCTTGCAAGAATAAAATTTGAGAGGGCCGCTGGGCAAGAAATACGGAAAGAAGCATCCCCCTTTGTTCATACAAAAGACTGGACCTCAGCTTGGAAGTGCTCAAAAAGTGTAAAAATTAGTCACGAATAAGCAATTCAGACGTACTTATTCACTCCCCAATGCTGTTGGTTGTTATAGCAGTTTCATCGATATAAAAAAGTGCTACAAAGTAGAGTTGAAAAAACTTTTATTTGGATTCGAAAAATTTAAAAGCCCTCTTTACGGGAAGACACACGAAGATAAGGCTTTATAAGCTTTCTATGTCTTCCTATGTTTTCCGCCATCGCTCCTATCTTTCAAGCACGGTGCATCAAAAGGCCAGATAGAAGTCACTGCAAGTCAAGCTACTTTTTTACTTATTTGGATACCCAGATGGTCTGTCATCACATAGCGCGCGGACCCAAGCATGAAAGCTTCCATATGTCTCTGTCCCTCGCTTCAGATATCATGATCTTTTTATTTGTCAACGGTAGCTGCAATTGCGGACGCCAGGTGGAAAGATTGTGTCTGTTAATGTCTCGGTTTTTCTATTCATTCTTAGAACACTCCTACCCACCTCGTTTTAAGCCTTCCTCAAATAGGTTTTGCTAGGAATTTGCTCTAGTGCTCTTAGCGCCTATCTGGCTTCTATCCTGCCATCAATGCTTCGTTTGCTTCGCTTTCGTCCATTGAGTCATGAAGACGGAACATTTTTTTCATGTCCCTGGAAAGTCCAACGAAATGTCGCTTGTGTCAAACCATCTCCCAAGACTGCTCTCGAGCGCTCTATAAATGGGCCATAGAGTTTTCGACATTGCTGCAGTGTTGGCTCAAGTCTCAACTGCGTAACGAAGGGCCGAAAGAGCGGTTAAACCGAACACGCCGTTGGAGGCCTTTTTTGAAGACCGGCGGCCTAGGCCGTTCTTCTTCTCCTGTTAAGTCAAGCTCGTTCTTCAAGCTCACCAATCGTCAAAACTTCACGCGAGAAGCCTCCTTAACGTGGGTGCCTTTCGAGTTCATTTCCGCATTGCGAAGGGTCATAAATTGTTTTTCCTTCTATTTGTTCGCGATCGGAATGCTTTTCACGTCTCTTCTAGTTACTTCATTGTCCACTGCAAGGCCGCAGTAAACAGCTTCGGCAAAATTGTGTCGCCTTTCGAACCTAATTCACAGTTGAGATGGAGTAAGGAGATGGAACAGCTTCCCGTTATTGTACGGTCCTGGCGGATGAACATAATGTCGACGCGGTTAAAGACTTTCTCATAGTCGTAGGACGAGCAAGCGGTACTGAGAAACTTTTATGACTCTCGAATGTGTGGATGCGCGTCGTTTCTTCACTGGCTGCGTAAGCTCTGTGAAGTTAAAATCTCAAAGTTTCTACATTGTCTGATTAAGCTCATGATTTGGCGAGTGTGTACTCTTGCTGCTTTCTTCGCAAATTTGCAAGTAATTACACCAAAGTAATTGCTTCTCCAGCCTTCACCAAAACAGTGATTACATTATTCGAAAGTTTCACAGATTCCTGGAAATTTGAGTGAAAGCAGCGCGTAAAAACCCGTCACACAAGTTTGCAGGTTTTTAATAAGCTTTTTTTTCAAATGGCAGCTAATTCACCGCGGGCAGCCCGTGCGAGAAACTCCTATTGTAGTCATGAAGTGAAAACGTTCGCGATTTGCTCCAAAACCTAAACTGAACAAACTCTGTATGGTACTTGGATGTTGACAGTAGACTTTGTGGAAAGATATACGTTCACGTTAAACAGTGCATACATACCTTTCGGACTCTCTGAAAAGTTATATATCGGCGTTCTCAGACATGTTAACTCATTAAACAGTTTTTACGAGGTTTTAAGCGCCCGAAACGGTTCCATCGCACTTTGGAAAATACTAGAAAAAGTTGCTGTGTTTTCACCTGAAGTAAATGATGAAATGATAAAGTTTTCAGCATGCTGAGTATCTTGAACCTTCCTTAAAGTTCCGCCGTAGTCATACAGTAGAGAAGAGCGATGGACGATCTACTCCATATCCTAAACCTATACTGATTTTGCTCTACTGAACAATTCTCGAAGCTAGGCAAGAGGCTTTTTGGGGAGCAGTTTATCAACGATTAAAAAACACACCTACTTGACTATGTACTTACTTTTGAAACGCCCTTTATCAGCTGTCTACAATTCCGTCGCGCAGATTTGAATCCATAGGCACATAGCTTCCGTTACCTGGTGCAAACATGCTAGGTTTTCTTGCACAAACTGCGTTTACAAAAAATATGCGCGAATACAGCATCCAAGTTGCGCTGCGACTGTGACCGATGACATGAGCTACTTTTCGCGGCCGTTTGCTGGGGCCACTTACCGATTTGTTGTGTAGTTTTGAGAAAAATGAAAGCTTATCGATCATCACCAATCTCTCAACTCTGTTTTTGGGCCCTATGAAAAATCGATAAAACTAAAGTGAAGGTTCGGAATCGCTGTTTCCTTAAGTTTGCTTTTGATCCTCTGGTGACGTAGTACGGTAGACATGATGTCGAATGATGCTGCTAGATATCTGAACGGATAACCCTTTGAAGTTCTTGACATTTTCAGGTTTATAAAAGCGAACCGAAGCTTTAGCTCGAATGAAATGTTGAGCGATCTTGGCGGCGGGGTTTGATAAAGACAAATCCTGCAGAAAGGCTGAGGTAAAGATTCGGGGCAGGAGCCGAAGAAAAAAGAAACGGCGATCTGCGGGAGTAAAGTAGAACAGAAAAAAGGAAGCAAGAATAAGTCTTCGCAGGCTTCAGTCCATATTGTGTACTGTCGACTCCCTAACTGTGGCGAGGAGGATCCGTGATGGCCAACAGAGATCAATGGATCAGGTATGCCTCAGCACAGGGCAACGCAACGCTAGAGCCGCTAGCGCATCTCCGCCTCGCCAAAGTTGAGGATCCGCTCATACCCTTTACCAGATCGATTTTAACCAAAACCAGCGGTGCTGGAAAATTCGGCTAGTAGATTAAAAGCTATACAATATTGCTAATGCGATACGACGCAGTAAAAACACAACGGATAATCACATAGGAGTAGCATCGACGGCAGAACCAGATTTGATTTGGGCAGCATATTCTTAAGCCTTCAATATTA
Source organism: Cylicocyclus nassatus (assembly GCA_958299035.1). Taxonomy (NCBI): domain Eukaryota; kingdom Metazoa; phylum Nematoda; class Chromadorea; order Rhabditida; family Strongylidae; genus Cylicocyclus; species Cylicocyclus nassatus. The sequence goes on along the minus strand of CATQJL010000305.1, from coordinate 70,313,947 downwards.
AAACAAAAAAATGTGACTGTACTGCAGATCCCGTACTCTGCGCCAATAAACAAAGGAACCAATGGACTTTACCAAAATCTCTACCAGGACCGCAACAAAAAAACAAAGTAAGAAAGATATTTAATTTTTCAATCATATTACAGGGAATAGTACGGAAGGCGACATCACCAATTTCGTACCCCACAAACACTCTTCCGCTGTGGCAAAAACGATGCGAAGGGGGGGAGGGGTTGCAGGCTATGTGACCACGTGCCATAAGTGACATAGTGACATTGAGCAGGATTTGGAGAAGAGGAGATACGTTGCACACTTTTTGCTCCTAATTTCATGTTTCTACCAAAACGCCAGCTGGCAGCAAACAGAGTCAAACAAAACATTTTGACTACAAGTTGTTGTGACTGCGTACCCTGATATACAATGGAAATCATAAAAAGCAAAGAATTACTGAGTTCCAAAGGGTTTTTGTTTTCCCTCAAGTACAACCGCGTTGACTGTTAAGAGAAGGTTTTGCACTCTCCGCGGATTTTAGGACAATCAGAACCAAGCAATAAACGTTATACCATAGCTTTGTAATTTAGGATAGCAGCTGTAACACAAATGGAGCCGACAAGTGCTCGAAAGATGGTTCCTTGTTTTGATGAGCCAGAGTATAAGGCAATTTGGAAAGTAAAGATAATACATCCTAAAGGGACCACAGCGATCTCAAATGCGAGGAAATTAGATGTAAAAAGGTGAGTGATAACTGCATTCGGACTCATTTTGATCAAAACATATTTGTCACTCATCAGGAGAACGAGTAACCAATGATACGGATTTAGGTAACATAGTGAGCGACTTCAAATGTAATTTCGCTTATAAGGGAAGCTGCGGCAATAACGCATTCCTTGCACGATTATGGATCTAATTTCTAATATATCCAGTCTTAAATTGGCACAACGTGGCAATAAGAAATTTTTATAGCGCGCATTAATTTCGCAAATCACTGCATGGCCTATAAGGTGGTATACAAAGTTGCACTGGCATATTGAGAATAGATGTATTAGGTTGATGCATAATTCCTGCACCAAAATAGGTACAGAACGCAACCGGAATTACTATATCCCGAATAGGATATATCATTAGATAGCGCAGACCTAGCCCTACAAGACAGTGCTCAAATATCTACACCAGATTTGATCCTCGCGAAGTTTTGAGCCGAACTAAAAAAATCATGCGTCCAAAAACCTTAAGACCAATCAAAACAAAATTGTATCTTCGTTCAAAAAATCCTACAAAATTTCTTTCTTGCTCACACGTAGACACTTCATGTAAGACATTTATCTATGCGGTTGCTGGATTTTTCTCTCAGCTAGACATGGCCAGTAGTAAACCCCATCACTGCAACTCGACTGATATCGGCCTACGTTAAACGTAGGACGGCTCAGTCCAGCATCCAGTGAGCTATTGATCTGGATGCGGATCTCTTTCTAAATATGATAATCATGTTCGCTTCTTGAAAAAAGGAACCACTTGAGCTGGTTTGGTTTGAGCAGGTAAGCTATTGGAATTGAACGCGCGCGGCCATGGCTCGACACCGGCAGGCATCACATTTTTGTTGTATCGTAGGTCGTCTTTGATAGCGATCACTATCGGAAAATTGTGATGACTGCTATCAAGGATTTTGCTTAGAAAATTCATGGATGAAACAAAAACGCATTTTTTGACGAAAATCTCATGGAAAATTAAAAGAACTGCAACATGAATTCAATGAAATAAATCTACAAATTCTTGCCTTAAGCAGCTTATCAGAGAAAAAAATCAGCAAATTACGAAAAAAAAGTTTCCTTGCTTTCCTCGCCAAAATCAGCTGCTCATCGATCTTCTCCTTTCCGGGCCACGGTATTGTGTAATTTGCGCCGATTTTGTCTGCCTTTTTTGGCAGACTGATGCGCATCGTAACTTACTCAGGAGCAACCTACAGAAGGCTTGTCTGTGTCTCCTCTTTTACACACTATTTGCATTACTCTAGCATCAGTCCACGTTCAATTCAACTGTGAACTGATATGCAAGAGTTGACTGCAACAGGTGGATGGATGGTCAACTATCAGTTCACTCGCCATGCTTATAGCATGGGAAGGTGGGCGGTCATCAGTTCATCTCACCTAAGCTCAAATGATGGGTTGAGTTCAGTTCACCTGAACTGATCGAGCTTTACAGCTTGTACTACGGGCCGATGAGAAATCGAAGTTTTTCATGGTTTTGCCAAATTAGTGCTGAGATATTCTAGCGCTAACAGTTGTATAGTACATGCCGCTAGCAGTGAAACTTTATATTTTTAGCCTTTTTGAACATCTAGTTTACGAGAAATGCCGAACCGAGCTCTCTTCATCCGAATTCTTCTTGCCTAGTTGCCAAAAACTCGATATCTCGTAAGCCAGCTGCTGTAAAAGGCTGAAAATTCACACTCACGCTTCTAAGGTCCTATAGTATACAAGTGCCAGTGCTAGAACATCTCAGCATTATTTTAAAAAACCTGAAAAACTTCATTTTCCCAGTTTTTCGCTGAGAGAAAAATACAGCAACTGCATAGAGAAATGTTTTATACGAAATGACAATGCATGAGCGAGCTAGGAATTTGGAAGAATTTTTCTAAACGAAATTCTAATTTTTTTGATTTTTTGGGAGTTTGGATCTTTTTCGTTTTTGGCTTCAATCTTCGCTTGAATCGAAGCTGCCGCAAAACCTTGAGCACTATCTTATAGAACTAGATTTGGTCTATTAGACAATATATCGAATCCCATTTGGGATTGGGATATAGGATCATTCCGGATTATGTGGTCTGTACCTATCTTGGTGCAGGAACTATGCATCAACCTAATATACTACTAGATGCGGCTTTTGAACGCTGATTCCAAATCTGCCCTTCTTTTGCTTTTTAGCGGATCGAGTCTTCAAAAGAAATGGTCTGAGAGTGTCAATAAATGGCATGAAATTATCGAAAAGCTGTACAAAAACTTCTGAGCATGGATCAGTTTTGTGGTAGTAGACTGAAACAAGGAAGAAATACAGCCGGTAGAAATCCGTATAGGTGTTTTTGAATGAATTTTTGCTGATTCTATGCCACTGAAAGTCAGCGTCCCGGCCAAATGGTGGGTACCCGGATATTACAGTATTGCAATGGCAGATCCCCAACTAATCTATCGGTGACGATTGAAGTCTAAAGCGAATAAGCGCGTCTGAAAAGCCCAAAATCCGCTCCGGAAGTCTTCTGGACCCCGCTCACTTACACGTATATTATAGCTACCGCGGACACGGAGGATTTCGAAAAAAGCTCATTTGTGTCGTTTTCAAGCGCTGAAATGTCCAAAACGGCTTCAGCATGACGAAAGTCTCAGAAAAGTGAGAACCGGAGTGTAGAATTTTGCCGAGACAATGTCTTCAAAGGCTGCATCCACCCAGAGTCCATGCAGCCAAGTTTACTAATGTCCTATGAATAGGCCCTAGAAATAGACCAACTGCGTGGTCTACTCCCTTTTTGTTGCTTCCCAAGAAAAGAAATTTGACCTGAAACTTCTTGCGCTCCATTCATCATCCAGACGGCCCCGTCACACGTTCTTACATGGCAATCAACTTCGAAACGCCTGCTACTATGTGAGGTGGCACTATTGCATGCGACGAGGTTTCCTGTTGCATACGACGTGAGTTGCGTGGAGCACTTGTCCATTTCTGCCAAACTAGGGCTTCAGAAAAGACAATTTTAGGGCTTTCCAGAATTTGGGATTGTACATCATATCCAAATTCGGTTGCGGAAGTGCCCGATAACAATAGTAAAGTGGAAGTCACTGGTCGTAGAAGGTCATGTGGAGGTGCTTATCTGTTTGAGCCCATTTTTGCAATTCAACTACTTTTCTTCTTGTTGATATGCTCGCATTTTGTCACGGCAAAGCATTAGTGTCGTCAAATTCATTGTAAGCCAAAGATTTTTAAGAGTGCTGCGCCAGCGTACCTCGCAGCTCGTGAGTTCTAGGCCCGTGTTTAGCTCCCTGCAGGGGGATGGAAGACAGAGAGAAAAGAGTGAAAGAACATTTGTGGCGATTTCTGTTGTAGGGACGTCGCTTCCAATCTCATGCGTAAGAGACCCAGTTGTTGCGCATACGAAGTTTTGCTTTCCTCATTTACCTAGTTATCAATGTTCAAACCGGACGATGTCAAATATCATCAAACAAAACAGCTTATTTCAAGTGCTCCAGCATAGGAATTCGGTGGCTTGAACGAAAGAAAGTTTTTTGTTGAGAGGTGAATGAATTTTCTAGGATGACTAAGGACTGCTTGCCGTAAAAACAATGACTAATGCAAAATTTTTGAGCGATAATTTTTGTTCGTTATGTAGAAACTTTGGTAATCGAGGGTTTACACTCTACTTTTTGGCGCCGTTCCCGCGCGCACATATACTCTAGAATTTTTTTGCAGGGAAGCCCTTGGCTGGCAGATGTGCATGTAACAAAAATCAGTAATTTTGCGAAAGTAAAGAAACATGCCCATTTCCACGGGCCAGTGGATTGCGCCTATTAAACCCGCTCGTGCTTTCGCACAATGGACTTCCATGCTGACAGCGCCGCTACACAAAATTTGAGCTGAGGATATTGGCTTGCCGCTTTGCGAACACAAACACACACACACACACACACACACACACACACACACACACACACACACACACACACACAGCGCCCTCCTGAAATCATATCATGTTCTCCCGATTCGGTAACATAAAAAGAGACAGTGCCCTTCTGCTGACCTAAATGATATCCATGAAAGTCCCCTCGAAATGGGCTTTTTGTGCGAATAAAATGGACTTAGTCCATGCAGTTCGATAGGATATCGCATTCGCGAATCCATTCATTCCATACATAAATGCTTCAGCAAACCTTCCTCTAACTTGTCTCAACCTGTCTCACTCTTGCAAAATCATTCCTACCAAGTGGTTGATATCTAACTCTGACTACAATCAGCTGATCTATCTTTACAATCAGTCACGTGGATATTCTCTTTTTTTCCATTTCGTAAAATTAAAGTTATAAAATCTGTAACAGTTCTTACATCTCAGGCTATACATCACTGTAGTAGTCAATATCTCAGGGAAGCACATAATTTAAAAAGTTGTGAAAAACTTCGTTATACAGGACAGATTCTTGTCACCGCATTTTCTTCATATAAACACAGGCCTAAACTTATGCAACCCAGACCAACCCGGACCTAGACTGCATAAAACAAGTGGGAGACTTGGAGTATCAAAGAGTGTTTTTGGTGACAAAATACCGCGTTGAGGAGGTTTTTTCTACGAAATGGTTGTAAATCAATACTTATATAATATTTGAATAAGCACTTTTTTTATGACCGGCCTGAAATGGTAGAAAGAATCAAGGAATTTGGACGAAACTTTGCACACATGAAATTCTGGGTGGGGCGGGTGTCACTAAGCTTTTTCACCGAAAATCGCTGAGTGGCGTTATCGATTTATCGATTTTTTGCGTTTTTTGCCTAGCAATTTCGTTATGACCGGCCTAAAATGTCAGAAAACTTCATTAAATTCAAACGAAACTTTGCACACATGAACTTCGGGGTGGGGCGGTTGTCACTAAGCTTTTTCAGCGAAAATCGCCAAGTGGCGCTATCGATTTATCGATTTTTTGCGTTTTTTGCCTAGCAATTTCGTTATGACCGGCCTAAAATGTCAGAAAACTCCATTAAATTCAAACGAAACTTTGCACACATGAACTTCGGGGTGGGGCGGTTGTCACTAAGCTTTTTAGCGAAAATCGCCAAGTGGCGCTATCGATTTATCGATTTTTTGCGTTTTTTGCCTAGCAATTTCGTTATGACCGGCCTAAAATGTCAGAAAACTCCATTAAATTCAAACGAAACTTTGCACACATGAACTTCGGGGTGGGGCGGTTGTCACTAAGCTTTTTCAGCGAAAATCGCCAAGTGGCGCTATCGATTTATCGGTTTTTTTTTTGCGTTTTTTGCCTAGCAATTTCGTTATGACCGGCCTAAAATGTTAGAAAACTTCATTAAATTCAAACGAAACTTTGTACACATGAACTTCGAGGTGGGGCCGGTGTCACTAAGCTTTTTCACCATAGGAGTTATCGATTTATCGAATTTTGGGTTTCAATCTTTGTTGAGCAAAAACTGGCAGGAAGGGATAGCTAAGCATGGTCAATTCGAATAAATTATCTACAACTTTAACCACTAAACTTTTTAAACCTTTTTTCTTAATTTTTTGTATGCCACATTCTGGAGGCTAGCTGATATTTAACTATGCATTCACCTTTCGCAACGGGTTTCGTCGACTGCATGGCTCATCAACAAAATCAGAATGGTTCATCCGCGAGATCAAATATGGCCACCAAATCAAAATACCCTATCCCGGCCTTACGGTTCATTCATACCATGCCTTCGTCGTGGTCGTACCTCCTTCGACTACTGTCACTCCCGAGACCATGGCGCCGACATTGACCCCCTCCAGCAATGGACCGTCCCCCTCCACACCTCAGTCGCAGATGCATATTGCCCAGAGATCCCGAGCCCGTGCCGCAGCAAGGCGCACTTCTGAAGCCATGCGTAGCCCCTTCGTCGTAGCCGAGAAACACCAGAGGAACGAGAACGGCGTCTTGCCTTAAGGCGTGAACGTCATCTTCGTCGACGGCATCAGGAACCACAGCGCAACGGACACCTTCAGGAGACACTGGATCAATCCAGGCATGGTGCGAGCCCAGAACGGGTTGGCCAACGAGGATACGAGCCAATCGACGAGAACACAGCATAAACGATCTTTACGCTTGACTCGCGGCAACAAGTGATGTTTGAACCGGCACCTACCTCCACCCCCATTCCGCAGATGCACAATGCGCAAAGAACTCGAGCACGTGGCACAATGCGGAGCTCCGTAACTGCACATAACCGTCTTCATCATGGCCAGGAAGCACCAGAGGCCCAAGAAGAGCTTGCCCCGGTGCACGTAATATATCTTCGTTGTCGCCAGCACTACCACTTTTCAAAAAGATATAGATTAGATATATAGATTAGATTTATAGATTTGATTTACCCCTTTTTTATGTTCGTTCACGATGAATAGAAAAAGAATCATAGGATTTAAGGCAGGTTTGGCAGACGTAATGCATGGTGTGCGCCGTTGTTAATAAGCCATTTGTTCGATACACACGGTTTGTTGCTATCGAGTTATGGATTTTTGCACTTTTTGCCTAGAAATTATCTTTGCTTGAAAACGATAGAAGGAGTTATGGAATATAGACCAAATTTGACAGGCATAACGCATGGGTGGATGTGTTTTAATGAGCCGTTTGTTCAACTATAATGATCGACCCTTTCAATTTATTGATTTTTCGCAGTTCGCGTAATATCCATTGCTTAGTGTTAATTCGAAATAAACTGACAAAGCCGAAATTGTCCACGGTTGTTCTTTCTGCGCCGGTTATAAACGAAGTAGTTCGTGCAAAATGGCAAATTTTCTGCATTTCACTTTCAATAAAGAACAAAACGAACGATTTACCGGAAGCGAAGCTGCCGTGTACCAGCCGAACCTGCCGCGTAGCGGCAGAGAGCGGCTGGCTTTTTATATTTCCGTACGAGATTAAGGCCTGATTAATGTATTAAGCTGTCGGATAACTTCTATTACACTTATTATTTTATTTCTCAAAAATCTCAGGAGCTTTGGAAAGATCTCATGTTCACGGCGTACTGGCAAGGTCAAAAGGCCTATACAGGGTACCGTCGTATCCGCGATACTGCGCAAAACACACACTTTGCGGCTGAAAATCCGTTTCTTCCCATTTTTGTAAATGAACTGGCGTTCTCTCAGGTAATAAGCAATAGACCGGACATTGTGGTAATTAAGTAGGGCATAGTCTGTAGCGTTTAGACAATATGGAGGGATAACGCAGACATGTCTGCACACGTTTTTCTGAGCGGTTCAAGTACGGCCCGGCACAGATGGTTCGGGGTTAAACTGGACTTCGTTTTTGAGGTCAGAGGCAACGAGGATATCGTTTTCATAAGGTCCTAAGCGAAGCACCGAAAAAAAACTACAAACATGTCAGGTTTTAAGAGTTGAACGTGTTCTTTGGGAAGCGCGTGAATTTTAAACGTCAGACAAACAAACGGATGGCTTGTATGCAGCGCACAACAATGACATGACGCCGAATTTAGGCTATATAAACAATATTACTCCAACAACATTATGTAAAAGGCTCCAAAAACTTATGTGTCCTAATACCCGTTTCCGAATTTGTTGGTTTCTAAACCAACACCAAACCAACTGGGTTGGTTCGGAGCATAAATATCGGAAAGTTCACATAAGTTTTGGGCGAAGAAAACTCACCAAAATCTATTGTGTAGCGAAGAGAGAGAATCAAATCACTGTTTCTCCTCTTTTTTGAGCCAAAAATAGTTTAAACTAAAGCATCATGACTAATGATAACGGGCTAAGGATGTTTACGTGTTTTTGTGTGTCTGTCTGTCTGTCTGTCCACGAAATTCGGGGAGCGTGGCCAAAAAGGATTAGTTGCGTAAATGTTCACTTTGTCAAGATTTTACCTGATCATTTGAAAAGATGTTTGCACAGAGATGTAGCCCACGGTATCAATTGTTCTTATGGCTGCTAACGAGCCATGAAAAGACCAAAAACTAAATGAAATTTGCATTCATTCTTTTGGGAAAAGTTCCACCCACACGAAAATACCGATCTCACACGAAAAATCTCTAGGAATGAGCAGTTGTTTACGAATCATTCGTGATAGCCTGCATAGCGCGGTGAGTTTCAATGCCGTTTTTGCGAAAATGAGTAAGGCTTGGTGGTGAGGTATGATGGTGGGTCCAATGCGAACCTCTGCGAAGCAGAAGTGACGCACTGGTTGATAGATATCGCGCTCCAACCACATGCGATGTCCTCTAAACTATGTGGCGAAAAATGCATTGCCAGATTGTTGAGGTCATAGATTTGGTTGGCACATGAGGTTTTCAACTTTCTGAACATTAAAATGGTACCATACTCAAGAATTGAATCGACTAGTATGTTTTGCTTTTTTGTTCTTTATGTACCCCAAACTCTTTTTGTCGCTTTTTTATTGTTATGTTTTGTTGTGTTGATTAAACAAGGGTTTCCCTACTGACTTTTACGTCAAAAGAGACTTCGTAAATTTCGCGAATTTAAAGGGGACTTCGTTTTCAAAAATGCTCCAAACCAAGGGGTGCGGGACCCTGGGTTCAAGTCTCAATGTGCGCGATCTTTGCAGTCATTGGAAATTTCAGAAGAAAACTCCAAAAAAATTTTTCTTCAAAAAATTTCAAAAAATCATTTTTATGTTTTCTGTATTCATTTCTATATGATGCACGTAAAAAGGAGAATTTAGGAAAGTATTTGAATTTTTTTGATATTTTTTCACCCCTCGTTTTTGAAACGCTAGAGGCACCAGAATGCCTCTATGTGAGAGACTATGCCAAAGTACGTTCTAAAAAATTTTGGAAGAGGAAAAGCGCAAGTAGGTGCAGAGAAAAGGACCAGACAAGAACTGAAAAATTTGATTGCTTTTACAAAACTGTCGTATACTTGTTGGCCATTAGTGCACTTACGGCATCAATCATCAATCCATCTGGTGGGTAGATCCTGCTATGTCCTAAACGTGTTGCAAATTTGGGGTTTTCAGAACGCTTCTGGAATTTTCTAGAAATTCCAGAAGAGAGTGTAACAGAAATTATCCGACAACCTAACATAAATTATTGCTAGTAAGATATTTTTCAGAGTTTTTTTTGGTTTGCTAGCGACACTCCAGCTTTTTTTGCGAGCAAGCTGAAAATAATCTCGAAGGTCGAAATGCATCTTTGGGGGTCTGTTCGACGATGTTAGTAAGAAGGTAGCCAGAGTAAATTTCTTAAACGCAAATTTTTTTTACTTTAAAATACAAAGTATGTTTAGTTTTTATTGATGGTTTAAAGAGTTAACAAACTTTATTTGACCTACATAGGAATTTTTGCATTGGCCTGATACTTGAAAGCATTTGAGTTTGTTAGCAAGTATCTTGGTAAATTTAACCTTCTTTCATGATTTTTATAGCGTTCGTAGGAGTTCGGAAAAAACACTTATTTCAGACTTCATAAAAAACATGAAACTTTTTCCACCCACTTTTACCATAAAATAGGCTAAGAAAGACATTTTAAAAAAATTGCAATCAAAAATGTGCAAAAAGGTCAAAGATGGGCTTAGTCCCAGCTCACCTTGCTGCTGGGGGTCACATGAGTTTTCAAGTCCATTTGAAATGGAGGTTAATCCCATTTCGCTTCATTCCAAATGGACTTTTCGCGTGATTCTTTTGCAAATGAGAGCCCACTTAAGGTTGAATCACTTTCATTATACCGCTTTGCCTCGGGGTTGCGATAGGATAGAACATTATGGATAACGCGAGGGAAAGCAGATTCAAACTAATTTCCACCACAAACGAATAAAATGTGGTTTAAAAGTCCATTTTCTTCTATTATGGACTTTCGTGGATATCATTCCTGATGTTCATTTTACGTAACAGACATATTTAGATGAATATTTGGCGGACGCGCATTTCGAGGCTTTCTGTTTGTTAACACTTATTGCAACTCGTAACTAATTTAAATTTTAGTAAACAAGGCGGAAAATGGACAATATCTACGTTTGAGCCGACTCCTATTATGTCGTCGTATCTTCTCGCTCTTTTAGTGTCTGAATTTACATATAACGAGATGCAAACAAACAGAGGAGTAAAAGTGAGCTGTTGCATAAGCTTGAAGACTGCTCAATTCAACCATAATTGTCATTTTTTACTAGTTCCGTTTGTGGTCAGCTCCTGGTAGAGAATCGCGAAGAGAGTACGGACTCAAAGTAGCTACTACTGTCATGGAGTTCTTAGAAAAGTACTTTGGAGTGAATGATGTCATGTCAAAGCAAGGTAGGGCAAGCCTTATAAGACGACATTAACTACAGCACTGGCAGTGCCGCTTTTCAAAGCTGCGTTTTAAACGCAATAAAACGCCGGAAGTGCCGCATTGCTATATCTTTCTTCAGGTTACTCCTATAGAGCTCTGGTTAGAATATTTGAACCCAGCGCTGTCTGATGCATCCGATAGTATGTTTGAAAATTGAAAAATTCACAATTTTTTTGTGCCTCACGGCGCAATAAACGCCATATTGCGTCGAAAGAGCCGCATTCGAATAACTTTCCACAAAACTACTCTTTTTGATTCTCCTTGCTATATTTGGACTCAGCACTGATTGGTCTATCCGACAATATATTCAAAATCTGAAAAAGCCAATTTTTTCAAGTGCCGCAGGGCACAATAAACGCGTTTTTGCGTCGGAAGTGCCGCATTGTTATAACTGCTTTCATACTTATCCCACAAAGATCTTGTTTACACAGTTGTCACCAGTGTCTCTTGCGCTGTCCGCCAATGTGTTTAAAAGTTTGAAAATCTCAATTTTTATTAAATTACACGTTACAGATCTTTTTGGTCCCTTTGTTTTGCACTGATAAGCTGATAACGATCTTTAAAGTAATCGTGCAAAATTCTGAACAACATATTTGAAATCAGCTCTTCGCAAGCTATCCAATGATGTGTTTAAAAATTTAAAAATCTCAAATTTTTTATTTCCGATTTTATTGGTCCCTTATATCGCTATTATTAGCTAGGCTGGCCCCGGCTCCTGGCTGCACCTATCATTATCGATTTTTGTTGTCATAATAGATATGGTAACAAAATACAATACTAAACTGTATAAACTATACGTTGAATTTCACACCCAAAGAGTAGCACATAGTGGAATTTGAATTTTGAAATCATGAACTTCAGTTTTTGAAATTCGAAACTTAAAAACCACCCAAAAAAATTTTTTTAGAAATTCGAGACTGCAAAAATCAGAAAGAATCTTCTCATCCCGAGTCACTACAAAAAATTGTAGGTTTCGTTCAAACAGCACTATGCAATTTAAGTTCAAAATTATCAAAATGATTCAGTTTGACTTCAGCATCTGAAAACCTATATTTTAGAAACTTTTAAGGCATGTAAATGTGAGCAGCTGTTAATGATTGACTTGCGTTTTTCTTTTGATTCCGAATGAAATTTTGGCAGCCCAGCTAATTGATTGGTGACTGATCTTTTGAGTAGCTCATGAGGATCAAGCATTTATTCATGAGAAATTTTATCCCGCTAAATTATAGCGAAAACTTGGTCAATCATTTCCTGCTTTTGCCAGAAAAGTGTATGCTTTCGATTTTGGAATCATTTGTAGACCAGCTTTCTCACTCTCGACTGAATTGAAATGTAGTTTTGTTTCAAGTTGCCGCAGATTTGCACCAAAAAGCCAAGTAGGCGCAATTCAAACGTTTTTTGCATATTAATGCCACTTCCATTCCCTTGTAGGTAACTAATTCTTCAAGGTCATAATGCGTGCAGATCAACTGGCAGCAACTCAAGGATGCCATGTGTCTAGAAACAGCATTTTCTTCAATACAAATGTTTGAAACTTTTTGTCGCAACACGCTTCTTGATTTTGACTGTGGTGACATTTATGATGATTGGCCTTCTACAAAACTATCCGTGAATTTCAAGACTCTAGACTCTCAAACGTGAATCTGCTGGCGCTTACTAGCAGTGGCTAACGGTTGGTTCGAGGTCAAGGATCGATCATGCAATTTCCCTGTTCTGGGCAGGGATTATGAACTTAAAGTACTGAAGTAGTGAAGATTTTACATATTTGCCTCCCATATATTACTATTTCTTTCGATTGAGTTGAGAATTCGAATCTGAAATATTCAATCAAAAGAAGTTTTGTTTTTTCTCATTTATTGTTAAAGAGCTGTTTAGATCCACCTTGTCTTGGAATATGTAGTGCTGCTTCCAGTTTGTCAAAAAATCATGAGAGAAATGCATAAGATTGAAGTTCCAAATATCAGAATGCGTGCACTACCAGACCATTCATAGGTACTTCTAATCATTCTACGGTGTCCGTAGAATGATTGATCCTCGGGTCATGATTTTAGTCTAATGCTGCCAAGACCCTAAACACGGCTGTATTTCATTTTGATAAAGAAACTACCAGAATACTGGTAAAAAGGCGGCATCATATTTTCTGACTTTTGAGAGTCCAAACTTAAATTCTTGCCGATTTTTTATTTTTTAGCTGATGTGGGCTTCCAACAGCGAAAATAACAGTTCCTGATTTTGAAGCCTAGCTTCAATTTTTGCGGAATTTTATCATGCCTAGCTATGCGAAATTCCAGCAAAAAAAATATTTTCTGATTTTTGAGAAGCCTAGCTCATTTCAAGAAGTCTTGAAACTATTAAAAATCACATTTTTTCCAAGTTAATCGATATCTGGATGGCATCCGTTAGATAACTTCGCACCTTAGGACCCCGCTGTGTCAGCTTGGTGCAGATGCACCTGAACCAATTCCGTACAAAATAAATGCAGGCACAATACTTGTTTTTGTAAATTTAGACTATCGAAGCTGTATTATTTCAGGAAACATGTTTTCAGAATTATTTTGAAATTTTGGAAATCATATATTAGGTCGTTCCGAAAGTTCTTTCCGTTTTTTCAACCTATCATAAAAACACGTGGAATTAAGATAGGGAAACGCTTCAGGCAACATCCGACGCAGCTTTTCTTCCTCTTTCTAGCAGTCATATTCAGTTGTCGCTTACTCCTGTGATCACTGAGATAATGGTCGAAATTTCGAACCCATGGTTTTTGCCGTGTCCAAATTTGGCAATTTTTCACAATCTTCTTTTTTGACTTTTGAAGAAGCTTTGATAGCAGTCAGATAGAGCAAAAAAAGTGCAATTCAATGCAATTTTTCGGCATTTATAGCTAGCCTTAAAAATGTTTAGGATTATTTTTCTGATGCTATCAAATTCCACTTTTGGGGACGCCAAGAGCCATAGAGCATAAGACGGCGCACAATAAGGTGTCATTCGATGCAGATTTTCCTTCTCTTTCTAATGAATGTATTTTCTTTCCAATTTGTGGGGTCTTTGGAGATGAAGCTTCCATAATTCTTGATTTTGAACCCGTCCCAGCCTGTACACGTAAAACGCGAAACTTTGAATTTATAAGCGGTAAACGCTCAGTTGCTTTTTAAAAATTATGTATGATCGTAACTGACTTTTGAAAGCTTCAAAATCCGTAGATTTACCAGTGTTCGGGGCGTTTCTGCATTTTGGGACTTTGCAAAAGTGAAGACTTTTGGGAAAATTGTTTCAAAAATTACTGAAAAGCCAGCTGGATTTGCCAATAAATTGCAATGCATTGCACTTTGTTTACTCTACTTGAGTGTTATCAAAGCTTCTCCGAAAGTTAAAAATGAAGATTGTGAAAAATTGCCAAATTTGGACATGGTAAAAACCATGGGTTCAAAATTTCGGCGATTATCTCATGATCACAAGAGTAAGCGACATCTGAATATGACTGCTAGAAAGAGGAAGAAACGCTGCGTCGGATATTGCCTGAAGCGTTTCCCTACCTTTATTCCACCTGCTTTTATGATAGGTTAGAGAAACGGAAAGAACTTTCGGAACGACCTAATATGTGGGTTCAATCTGGCAAAAGTTTCAAGGCTCAATCATGGGACTAAATCATTGGATTCACTGTAACAGTGGAAATCAAAGGTAAACAAAGTACCTATGAATGTTGACTTTTCATTCACACCTGTGTGCTTCACACGACTACTCGTAAAAACTCCCAAATTTTACATTGATATATTAAAAATTACATTTATTTATGTTTTCGGGGAAAAACCATACACGTTTATGCCATTTTCAAGATATTTTCAAGATATAGATATATATAGATATCAAGATAGATATATAGATAAGATTCTCAATATTTTGACGTCATTTGCTTATTTCTTTTCGGTAATTCCAAAATTTTCAGAAAATTCCAAAAATAGAGTTCATGTTGAATATTGAAATCCCTATACACTGTACATTCAGTGTACGGGTAAGAATGTAAGTCTAGTTCCCATTTTAACAAACTAAAGTGATCTGGTTACGAAAATATGTTTAGCCGTGTTTATTTTATCCAATCGATTTGGTGCACCTGCACCCAGCTGACACAGGCATGTCCAAAGGTGCGAAGTTATCTAAGGCTATCGAAATACTGATTGACTTGGAAAGAAACGGTGATTACTAATAGTTGCAATTTAACGAAATGTGCTAGGCATTTCAAAAACCAGGAAATATGATCTTTGCCATTGAAATCTCACAGTGCTTAAATGAATGATACGGCAAGAATTGGAGCAAGGCTCTTCGAAATTAAAAATCATTATTTTTGCTATTCAAATCTTACTTTCGCTAAAAATACTATCAAATATGTCAAGATTTCGAGTTTGGGTTTCCAAAATTCAGAAGTTATGATTTTTGTTATTTCTCAGATAGGCCAGGAGAAGTGACCAGTCAAAAATTTCAAATTGCGATCAGAAAACTTTGTGCCTTATCGTGATCTGGAATTTCTGAATTAATTAGAGGTGATTTCTAAATTTCGATGATTTTCAAAAATTGAAGTTCATGATTTCAAATTCCAAATTCAGTAAGTACTACACTTTCGGAATGTTGAAGTCAAACATGTAAAAACCCCTTTTATGTTCTGATAATAAACCGACCCTGATTACAATAATCGATACTGATAGGTCACGGCAGCCAGGGCCGGGGCCAGCCTAGCTAATAATATCGATATGAGGGACCAATAAAATCGGAAATAAAAAATTTGAGATTTTTAGATTTTTAAACACATCATTGGATAGCTTGCGAAGAGCTGATTTCAAATATGTTGTTCAGAATTTTGTACGATTACTTTAAAGATCGTTATCAGCTTATCAGTGCAAAAAAAGGGACCAAAAAGATCTGTAACGTGTAATTCAATAAAAATTGAGATTTTCAAACTTTTAAACACATTGGCGGGCAGTGCAAGAGACACTGGTGACAACTGTGTAAACAAGATCTTTGTGGGATAAGTATGAAAGCAGTTATAACAATGTGGCACTTCCGACGCAAAAACGCGTTTATTGTGCCCTGCGGCACTTGAAAAAATTGACTTTTTCAGATTTTGAATATATTGTCGGATAGACCAATTAGTGCTGAGTCCAAATATAGCAAGGAGAATCAAAAAGAGTAGTCTTGTGAAAAGTTATTCGAATGCGGCTCTTTCGACGCAATATGGCGTTTATTGCGCCGTGAGGCACAAAAAAATTGTGAATTTTTCAATTTTCAAACATACTATTGGATGCATCAGACAGCGCTGGGTTCAAATATTTTAACCAGAGCTCTATAGGAGTAACCTGAAAAAAGATATAGCAATACGGCACTTCCGGCGTTTTATTTTTTTTATTTTTTTTATTTATTTATTTATTCAATACGCTCTTGGCGTTCCTTACAAAAAGAACAAAAAAGAACATGAGTTATTCTTACAACCGCAATCAAAGTCTACCATGAAGATTAGGTCCAAACTTCAAATTGGTTAAGAATTATATGTTGACCTGAGCTTGTATGTGACTGCTCTAAATTACACTTGTCAGAGTCTAAAGATGTGATCATGGAGATGGTACCCATGCCCCCATTATTGCCAGCAAAACTCTGAGATATTTTATAGCCTAGGTTTGTATGGTGGATATACTCTCACCATATGAGGCAAGTAGGACGAGCTCAATAACTCAAGATCAATCTTGAGTAATATGGAGGGTTGTAATGAATCGTATGTGATCGAGAAGATCAGCAAGTTGTTGAAAGCTGTGGAGGTGGTGTTCACGCCTACTCGCTTGCTAGCAAAATGAATGCTCTTGAAGTAGTAAAGTTAGCAAAGCAAGGCTTGGTCGGTAGAGTAGCAAATAACCTTGCCCAAATGATTCCGGGGAGAGACCAATGCTCCGAGAGAATATCAATAGAATTCCACTTATTAACTCAACTAGAGCAAGTCATCAAGCTTTGCTGATTGAAAGGAAGCAATCGTTGTTCAGACCTGCACTAACATGATGACATGATATGGGTTAGTAGGAAATGTAGAAAGCAAATAATATTGGTAGAAAGACAAGTATCAATGGCCGTATTTGGTCTAATTTGAAGTCCATTCAAAAATTCAATCGCACATCAATCGCACGTAGCCACCTCATCATGGAAAAACAGATGTCGGACTAGCACTATCTGTAAAGATTTCATTTAATTTCAGTGTTTTTAGTTTATTTTTGAAAGAGTTGCTATTAGTGCAAGAAAGAACTTCATTAGTTAGTTTTTGTATCAGGTTTATCACACGTTGGGAAAAGTCGTAGTTTGATAACGTTGATTTCTTTCGCCCACCGATTCGCTGATGATAAATAGAAAAACAACTGATCCTTCCGTATGTGGGTCTGAATACCCAGTATTTGGAAGGCCTTAATATGGTCTCCCCTCTGAAAATCCTGAAAGCAAGTACAAGGTCGTGTTCAACTCTACGGTAAGAGAGGCTTTTCAGACCAAGTTTTTTTAAGCGTTCTTCATAATTAGGAAGTGATTGGGGATGTTTTGGATTGGGAAAGCAACGGTAAAACAGAAGTCGTGTGAAAACTTTCTGAACGTTCTCCAGAGACTGTTTGTGCTTCACCAGAGAGGGGTTCCACACCTGATTTGCGTACTCTAAAATGGGGATAACAAAAGCTCTGTAAAGTTTTAAAAGTATCTTAGGGTTATCGATTTTGGTGCTACGATATATGAGATAGGTAACAGAAATTGCACGGGAAATAACGGCTTTGATCTGTAAGTCAGGTTTCAGAGATGGGGTAAAAATTACTCCCAAGTCCTTGACATAAGGTTTTTTTTCTAGAATTATACCGGCGTGTTCGTATTGAAAATCGTCATTAGTGCCAAAACCGATGTGGAAAACAGAACTTTTATTCACATTGACAGAGATATCCCAAACTTTGCACCAGTCCACCATTAAATTAATGGCACGTTGTAATGCATTCTTGACTGATGTGTGGTTTTCATTGTTATAAATTCCATAAATTTTTATATCGTCTGCATACATGAGTACGTGAACATCTGGGTGAGTCTTCAGTATTTTAGGTAAATCGGCCGTATAAATGTTGAACAAAAGAGGTGATAATGCCCCTCCCTGTGGAAGCCCACTCGTGCATGGAAAACGTCCAGAATGTTCTATGCCAACACGAACGGTCATATATCTATTTTGAAGATAAGATTTGAACAATTCTAATAAATCTCCTCTGACGCCATAGTGGTTGAGTTTGTACAACAGTTTTTCATGGCTTATGTGATCAAAAGCCTTGGATAAGTCAAAATATATTACATCGACTTTCTTCTTATCAAGAACAGCATTGATCCAATCATAAGTACAGTCCAACAGTTGGGTTACCGTAGATGCACCTTTACTGAACCCATGCTGTTCAGGTGGTATGAGTTTAAACTTATCGAACCAATCAAGGAGTTTGTCTCGTAATATCTTTTCAAGTATTTTGCATGGAATGGAGTTCATGCTTATGGGTCTAAATTCGGTTATAAATTGTGGCTTGGTTACCTTTGGAACAGGAGTTACAATGGCTTCTTTCCAGATTTCTGGCACTTGTCTACAAATGAGACAAATGTTAAAAATATAGGAAAGTGGGATTGAAAGTTCTCTTGCACATTTCTTGAAGAGAATCTGTGGGAGTCCATCGAAGGGTTCAAACGTTGAGGGTTTAAGTTTTCTGAGAAAACGTTCGATCGCAGAAGCCATGATTATAGGAGTTGTACATGTGTGGCGTAGAGGAGGCCCAAAAGGTTTCGGTGTAGAGTTATCAGTAGAAAATGTGTTTGCAAAATGTTTGGCTAAGGCTTCTGCCTTGTCTAGATCCGTTAGGCAGATAGTACCTAAAGAATCTTTCAAGGCTCCATAGTTGCGTTTAAAACGCAGCTTTGAAAAGCGGCACTGCCAGTGCTGTATAGAAAGGTGTTTTTGTAGTGCTGAAGTTAAGAAATAATTATAGAAGAGTGATCTTGTAGTACTGAAATCAAGAAACTTGAGTCAAATTGCTATAATTTAGTTTTATCTCGGTTGGGCATTTGTCCAGATTGTTTGCCACTTGCCAAACAATACATTTTATATTTGTTCCATGAAATGTGCATGTTTGGCAAGAAATTTGAAAACATTCGCTCAGAGTTTTCTGCATCCTATGGCAGCTAATGATATGGGTCCATTTTATAAAGTGCACAAATAAGTAAAACAAGTTTGCAACGAGTCATTTCTCTGCTCAAGTTTTTTTTCTGTAATAGTTTACCGAATTTTCAAAAATCACTCTTTTTGGAAGCGCTTAATTTTCGGGCAACGTCAGGTAAGAATGATCTCTCCACAAGGGAAAAAGTTGCAATCTCAACTTTTTTGTAGTAGATTATAAACGGACATCACTGGACAAGTTATATGCTCATATGCTATCATTCCTTCAGCTCGTCTTCGCATTATGAACTTTGCTTTGCAGATCTAGTCGCATTAGAAAACTTTGACGCAGGCGCAATGGAAAATTGGGGATTGATTACTTTCAGGTTGGCGCAAATTGAGGTCAAACTCCAATAAACTTCTTCTTTTTTCTTGACTATCCTTCAGAAAATCCCACTTGCTAGAACCATGGCAAAGGTCCCATCAGGATTTACCGCCAGAATACAATGTATCGCAACGGGACTTCAAAATAATGCTGAATCGAAGGCGAAGAAAAATCGAGACTACTGTCGCACATGAACTTGCACATCAGGTTTTGCGAACTTCTACTTAAGCGTCTACAGAACTGCCGAACTGTCCATGTAGCGTGAAATCATCAATATCGTTTCTTATAAAGGCTGTAAACCTTCTTGACAGCGGCGATACACGTTTATGTGATGAGTTCAAAGAAAGACGCAACTCTTCGGAGTGATAGTGGTGAAAAAGACAGCAGGTCTGGGAGACCTGCTATTTTTTTCTGTACAGCATACTCCAATCACATCGGATAAAGCAGTAAATTTTTTCTTACTTAATTGAAAAAAAGCCAACGCAAACTTGGAAACCTGCTGGCATAAGCTGAAAAAATAAAAGTACGTAAACATGGTGTCCTGAAAAATGTGTCTACTGTTTGTATTGATTCTCTTGCCATAAAATCTTTCGAGAAGCTTTAGGTTTTGATTTTTCAACTTAAGTTCACAATATGAAGCAAAATACCGTTCTCTTTCATTACTGTTGGACCACGGTAAGAAGCATATCGGGCCAGTGCGAGATAGGCCATTCGAAAAAATTTCAAAATTTCTGGAGAATTCGCTAAAAAATTTTATGCATGCTGATTTCACTACATGAATTTTGGGGGTTAGAGCTTTTGAAATGTCTCAATCATATTTTCGACGAATGTCAGAAATCAGTGTTACGTATATCTAGCATGATAAAAGGGTTACGGATAAAGTTTCATGTTTGAAACAGCGGCTCTGATTACGTAGTATAAGAACTTTCAGCTTCTTCAATCGTTTAGGTAATATATAACCCTCATTGACGTAAAACCCTTTTCAAAATTCTTACCGTATTCCTGCGATATCGAGGAGAGAATGGTGATTAGGTCCGTATTGTGAATTTAAGCTGACAACTCTAAAAATGGTATCTAAAGTTTCTCGAAAGATTTCAGGACACAAGAGTGATAAACGAACAATTAGTAAGTACACGGGGCACTTTGTATATTAAAAAGAGGCAATACCTTTTCGTAATCGAGCAGGATTTAACTTTAACATAACCCAAATTCACCATTTTTGTGAGAAAATATCGCGCTTTGCGAAAGATATTATGTTCAACCATAGACTTTTATAAGATACCGAGGTTCTTGCAAAAATGTGCTTTTGATTTGTACGATGAATCTATATCGTAACTTATTGGACCAGGCTAAGATTGTTTACGTGTTTTTGTGCGTGTGTCTGTGTCCTGTTCGTAACGAAATTGATAGAGCAAATTCCAGCCAACGTCCTGAGCCCAGATTTTGCAAAGCGCACGTTACCAGCGTAGAGCTCCACCCTGCAAAAACACGAGCGGATCTGTTGAGTGGTTCCCTCAGCATTTGCGCGTCAACGGATCCACTTGATTTGGGTCAAAATTGAGTCCGTATCAACGCTTTTGAAATGTCGTGGATGTGTTCGGCATGGTGATATGCAAGCCATCTTAAGACCAAAAAGTGACCAAAGATCTACTATTTTACGAAAACGGCGCCAAAAAGAAATGGTTACGTAAATGATCAATTCGCCGTGGTTTCACCTGAGCTTTTGAGAAGATTTGTGCAAAGAGATGTAGCTCACGGTAATGAATATCCTCTCAGATAATCGCGGGGGGCAGGCGGCCATGCAAATCTTGAGCAAGCGGGCACCGGAAAAACAGTTCGTTGATTTCCTGCGGCCGCTTGCAGAAATTTGGAAATTTTGGCCAATTTTTAGACGAACACTCGGAGAACTATCGCGGTCTTTCCGTGGATAAGTGCGGCCCAGTGACCGCATTCTCGCGGGCCTTCCGCGGGAAAATGCAAACTTGTTGGAGGCCGCACCTTCCTTTGTGAAGGACCGCACTGCCCAGGGGTACCTTCCGTAAAAAGAAGGTACTCCAAACTTGAGTAATTCAGATCATCAATGACACCTCTGCCACATAGAGTCTCACCTTTTCTCGGCGTACACCCAAACTGCGTAAAAAGAGTCCGAGCGCTTGCTGAAAGTTTGGCCAGCGCCCGCTGGAAGAATCTATTTGCCAAGCGCTTGCAAAAAATGCAGTACTGCTGTCCGCTGGCAAAATATGCGACCGTAAAGGAAGTGCCGCCCGCTGAAGGTATGGCGACGCCCCAAAATTTTGCTGACCTCCGCAGAAAAGCGCGAATTTGCGGACCGCTTGTCCTCGGCGATTATCTGAGCTTACGGCGACTACCAAGCCAAAATAAGTTTAGAAACCTATTCAAATTTGCATTTGTTCTCCTGAGAAAGTTGTATCACCGCGAAATCACCATTCTCACATAAAAAATTAGAATGACTAGTCGTTTACATTTTGTTCGTGATAGTCAGCATTGCGCGGGGAGTTTCGCAGCCATCGTTAGGCGAGAATGAGTAATGCATATGGAGTAGGATTACGAGCCTTTGCGAAGAAGAGTTGACACAGTGGTATCTTATATGTAAACCTCATTGTCTGTTTGTCTGCATGTCTGTATGTTCGTCTGTCTGATTGTCTGTACGTATGTTTCAAATAGAAAATTCCATTTTTGAATCTGAAAATTCGGACCGAACTTTGCACACATTCACTTCGAAGCCGGGCAGGTGTCATAGGCTACTTTTCTTCATCGATCGATATCAATTTTATCGATTGTTTGCAGAGTTCACCTACGGGGCTGGGATTTGGCCCAGGGGGGGGGGGGTAATCGAGCATGATTACGGAAACGATATTAGTTTTTGAAATTTTACTTTCGATTTTATCGATTTTTTGCAAAGTTTGGGCTCGGAACTGGGAGTTGGCACAGGGAGTAATGGAGCATGCTGATTATTAAAACAGCGGGAATAGTGATTTAGCATGTAGACGTGGGCACAGAGAAAGGTTGTATGGGAATAAGGATGAGAGCTTTATCACAGTGTTTTGACAGGGCCGAGCGGAGCCGGGTAAGCCAGCTAGTATACAGGGTGTCTCAAAAGTATATATGCACTGTTTGATCGTTAATATCTCTCTTCCCAAGAAGTTTTTTGTCTATCTTCGGGCACCATTTTGTAGAGCTGGCTTCAACTTAGATTTTCAGTATGGAGCGATCTTCGGTCATCTTTCATTACTGTAGGATTATGGTAGAAACTTCAAAGAGGTTTTAAGCCATGAAAGGCCATATTTTGCCTCGGAAAAGAAAAAAACAGCCTAAAAACTTTTACACTAGGCTAATTAGACTTGCTGATTTTGATTGTAAAGTGCCCAACTTATTATGATGCTTCATTGAAGAGTTATGCCAGGTAAGCAGTAGCGGCCATTTTTTCAATGTTCCTAAAAAGTGCGGTTACACCCAATAATTAAGTATTGAACTCAGGGTCCATAAAAACCCTATTATACAAGTTTTCACAATTTTTTGGAAAAATTTTGAAATGGAGCTTTTTCCACATTCCAATGTTTCAAGTTCCTACCGTAATCCTGCAGTAAGGAAGAGCGGTCGGTAATTCGTTCTATACTGAAAATCTAAGTTGAAGCCAGCTCTACAAAATGGTGCCCGAAGATAGACAAAAAACTTCTTGGGAAGAGAGATATTAACGATCAAACAGTGAATACATACTTTTGGGACACCCTGTATGTATATCAAATTGTCCCAAAAGTTCTTGCATCAAGAAAGCTCGAAAAACTCATGAAAACTCATGTAGTGAAATCAGCACGCTTGAAAACCTTGCCAAACAAATTTTCAGGTTTTTAAAAATTATTTCTTCAAAAAGCCTATTCCACAGTGACGCTGTATGCTGAAAGTTCAGAACAATTCTACAGCAATGAAGAACGAATGGTAATTCGCGCCCTACTGTAAATCTAAATTAGACCTCGCTCTACAGAATGGTACTTCAAGCTTGGAAAGACATGAAAGAAAGAGAGTTATTGACGATCAAACAGTGTGCACATCTTTTTGGGACACTCTGTATTAGGTTGAACCAAAAGCTCTGTCGCACCATTTTCAAAAAATCATAACTTCTTTCCCTCACAATGTTTTTGCGCAATTCAAATCTTATCAGAAAGCGAAAAGCAAGTAGTTTCCAAAAATTCCCAGGATTTCGGGCCAGGGGGGGGGGGGAAGGCAAAATTTTTTTCAAATAAAGGAAAAATTTTTTGGGGTACTTCTCAAAATTTTTGCGGGTCCCCAACCCCTAAAATCTGAAAAAAGAAGGCGTGGCGTCAGCCACGCTCCCGAAAAAATTTTTTTGTAAGGCTAATTTGAATTTTTAAAAAATTTTTAAAATTTATTTTAATTATTTACAAAAATAAATAAGTTGTTTCCACATTTTTATAACCCATATAGGTGAATTGCAAAAATTTCGCTACCCATTCTCGGGCGGGGAACCCCACCGCCCGCCCCCTCGGTCCGCCACTGATATACAGGGTTTCTCAAAAGTAAATACACGAATTCTTCAATCGTCATTATCTCTCTTCCCAACGAGTCTTTTTTGGCCAGTCAAGTACCATTCTGTAGAGGAGACTTTAACTTAGATTGTATTGAGAGAATACCAATCGCTTTTCGTTACTGTAGGATTACGTTAAGAACTTCCAACATGTGGAACCATTGCGGAATATGCCATCTGACAAAACTTAAATCTGAAAAATCCTGTACTAAGGTTTTCGCACACGCCGATTCCACAACATGACTTTTTATGAGTGTTTTCAGCTTTACTGACAGTGTAATTACATTTCCGACAAGTGCTGGGAACCCGGTTATTACGATTAACCTGGATAACTCAGAAAAGAAGCATCACAATCAGAGGCTTCCATTATCACGGTATAAGAGTTTTTGGCTTGTTTGATTTTGTTCCGAGGCAAAATGTGGCCTCCAATGGCGTGAACTCCTCGTCAAAGTTCTCACAGTAATCCTACAGTAATGAAGAGCGAACGGTGATAACTCAATACTGTATATCTAAGTGAAACCTTCTCTACAGAATGCTACTTGAACGGCGAGAAAAGACCTAATGGGAAGAGAGATTATAACGATTGAAAAGTGTGTACTTAGTTTTGGAATGTGCCTACATGCATACTGTTTGATTGTAAATAACTCTCTTGTAAGTATTTTGAGATGCTTTATGCACCTTTTTGTAGAGCTGGCTTCAACTTAGATTTGAAGTATAGAACGAATCACCCACCTTTCTTCATTACTGTAGGAGTACGGTAGAAACTTGAAACGTATGGTGTCACTGTGAAAAAACTGCCGTTTCAAAAATTCCCAAAAGAAATGTGGAAAATTATGTAATAAGGTTTTCATGGGCGCTGAGTTCAATACTCAACTTTTACAACACTGCGAAGCTTTCTTAATGGTGTAACCGCACTTTTTTGGAAACATTGAAAAAATGGCCGGTATTGCTTACCTCGCACAACTTTTTATTGAAAGCATTGTGATAAGCTGCGAACTTCAAAATTAGAATCAGCAAATCTGATTAGCGCCGTCTGAGAGTTTTCAGGCTGTTTTGCTTCCTCTCTGAGGCAAAATATGGCCTTTTATTGCTCAAAACCTTCTTCAGTTTGGTATGATATTTGAGCAGTGACCAAGATTGGTATCGATCTTTATTTCTCGGCTAACGTTTCGGAGTACAACTCCTTCTTCGGAGCCTGAAAGATCAAAAACTATGCGAAACTGTTCCTCTAAGCACTCAGTCACCTAACAGATACCGTTCAACACAAGGTAGTTACAAGATGAAGATAGAGACCGTAACTAAGCTAATGCTTACCTCAATAGCCAGCAATGGAGACTAAGAGCAAGCCACCTAATGGATACGTTACTGTGTACTGCTATACCACTATTTATACAGCCCAGATGACCTGACCTGACCCAGACCCGTAGGTCAAAAGCCACAAAGAGCTTGATACGGTGCTAATTCGGTAGTCACGGCAATGCACTCTTCTTTGCGGTTTATTTTTGGAGTTTTTGATGCTATCCAAAATGCCTCCAACGTCTTTCGCGCTACTGTGTCAGGCTCCTGCGATAAGATGGTGACAGCTACGTCATAGTGTTGATCGTCATGGCGTTGCCTGCGGTGGGCACCTAGAGGGGTAGACAACTTCGTTTCTTCTTCAGTTTTCCTGCCGTAATCTACAGTAATGGAGGAACCGGTAATTTGCTTCATACTGTAAATCTAAGCTGAAGCCAGCTTTACAAAATGGTACCCAAAGCTTCTCGAAACACAAGAAAGTTATTAGCAATCAAACAGTAGGCACATATTTTGGGCCACCCTGTATATCAAGACCTTATAATAACGGGCTAAGGGTTGTCTACGTGTTTTTGTGTGTGTCTGTATCCGTCTGTTACGAAATTCGTAGAGCGTGTTCCAGCTACCGTTCTAAGCCCAAATTTTGCGTAGCGCATGTCACCTTCATGAAAGTCCAACATGCAAAAGCACTAGTAGATTCGCTGAGTGGATCCCTCAAAAATTGTGCGCCGAACGGGTCCACCTGGCTTCTGCCCTTCAAAATTGGGTTCGTATCACCACTTTTTGCAAAGTTGTGGATGTGTTTGATAAGCAAATGTGCAAGCGATGGACTTTAGCCCGAAATGGGTCAGTCAAAAGTCAAAAGCTTACTATATAGCGAAAACGGCGCCAAAAAGAATTGGTTGCGTAAATGGTCAATTTGCCAAGGTTCTAGCCAAGCATTTGAGAAGATTTTCGCACAGAGATGTAGCTCGTGGTCACTAATGCCTTTATGGCGACTACCAAGCCATGATAAATTTAAAAGACTATCCAAATTTGCGTTTGTCTTCCTGCGAAAAGTTTCATCTACGCGAAATCACCGATCTCACGTGAAAAAAGTTTTTAAATGAGTAGTTGTTTACACCTTATTCGTGGTACTCGGCATAGCGCGGTGAGTTTCAATGTCATCACTATGCGGGAGAGTAAGACATACAAAAAGTAGGGCTAGTGCGAGTCTCTGCGAAGCAGAGGTGACGCACTGGTATAGGTTGATGCAAAAATAATGAGCGTTTTCACAAAACTTTTTTCAGGATAACTTTTCTCCATCAAAATTCTTCCTTTGTAATGTTTTCAGCACATTGTTAGAAAGCTCTTTTCATGCTCTATCTGACGATGTTCGAAAGGAACTTCTAGCCCACTTTGTCAAGAATTTATAGAGCTTCACATAATCGCACTCAAAATTAGATTTTCGTTGCATTCATTTTTCTGGCCAGAATTTGAGCGCGAATAAAGGTGGTTTATCCAAAATTTAGCCGCTATATGTAATGGGAATTGTCGACATTATGCATAAACCATATTTTTGAAGTTATTCAAAGTGAGATATTGGCGGCTTAACACGGGTAATTGTTGTGGTCATTTTAGAGCCCATAACTTTCTTTTGTAGAATACAGTCGCTCAAACTCTCATCTCTGTAAGCGTAAGGGCAGGAATCCTATTATCAGTTTTTGCAAAAACATCCAGCTGTTCAGTACGCAGAAAATTAGAAAACTCTATACTTCGCGATTTTGAGGCCTACTGAAAAAATGCTGAAAAAGTGCGAAAATCTTTTGAAACGCTTAGCTAGAACCTTAGCAAATTAACCATTTACGCAACCAACTCTTTCTGGCGCCGTTTTCGTTATGTAGCAAACTTTTGACCACTTTTTGGGCTAAAGTCCATCGCTTGCACATTTGCTTACCAAACACATCCAGGACTTTGCAAAAAGTGGTGATATGGACCCAATTTTGCGGGACAGAAGCCAGGTGGATCCGTTTGGCGCGCAGTTTCTGAGGGACCCATTCAACGAATCTATTCGTGCTTTTGCACGTTGAACTTTCATGAAGGTAGCATGCGCTATGCAAAATTTGGGCTTAAAACGCTGGCTAGAACACGCTCTACGAATTTTGTAACAGACGGACACACACACACACACACAAAAACACGTAAACAACCCTTAGCCCGTTATTATAAGGTCTTGATAATAACAAAGTGTGAAAGGAGTTATGTTTTGTCAAAAACAAGACTTCAGAAAGAAACTTTTTTGTTTTTCAATCCATATTTTTCTGCCCATATGAGATATGAGTGTAGCTCAATGTGCGCTGTACTGCGAAAGGTTCGCCCATCTAATGGTCTTTACCTCATTTCAAAATGTAGATTTTATAGAGAGTTATAGCAGGTTAAAATGAAAAATGGGAAAACGCTCATTATTTTTGCATCAACCTAATATTACGTCATTCCGAAAGTATTCGCTTTTTTCAAACGGACGCCACATGTGATGGAACAAAGATTTCTAAGAGATCTTGAAAGCATTCGATGCATCGTTTCATCTTCTTTCTAACATTTGTGAAATCTAGCTCAATCATTGAGCTTTCGGAAAATAACCAAAATCTGCGACCCATGCTTTTTGAGATGGTCAAGTTTCACAATTTTTCAAAACTTTCATATCAACCCTCAGAAGAAATTCAAGTAGCAATTAGATAGAGCGAACCTTATAAGATACAGTACAGCTTTTTTCTCTTTTTTATAGCTCACCGTAATTTTTTTAAAGATTTTTTACCAAAACCATCGGATTTTGGCAGGCCTACGTCAGCCAAAATCTCATCAAACATCAGTAATTACTCGGAATTTGAAGCTTCTAAGATGTTATATGACTTAGTATTGATTTTATAAAGCAAATGAGAGTTAACGGTTCGAAATACTGATTTTCGAGTTTTCGGGTACAGTCTTGGGCGCGTTCAAAAAAATGAGTTATGACGATTTTATCTCCGAAGACTGGACGAATCGGAAACAAAAACCACTTATTAGAAAGAGGAGAAAAAGCTGCATCAAACAGCACCCGAGCTGCTCTTTCTTTGATGTTCTACGAGAATTTAGCTGTTCAAGTATGGAAATCGGTAGCATCATTGAAATTATTAAATTTTGAGGAGGTAGAGGTATGTGGAGGATAAAAAATTGTTTTGTATCCTGTAGGGTTTGCTCTATCTAACTTTTACTTGGATTCCTTTTGAGAGTTGATATGAAAGTGTTGTATTAGTGTTCGTAAATGATCAGCTGTTTTCCTCGTAGTGATCTGCCCTCGCGCATTTGATCTTAGCCTCAGAATGCGCGGGAAATGAGCGCTATAAAAGGCGCTCACTCATAGCTTTAGGCAGTTCTATCGTTCAGTTCAGTTCTCATCATTCGCCTCATATTTATTATTCTCTATTATTTCTCTAATAAATTTCTTGGTTTCCTTCTGTGCCCTACAGGACGAAGAGTCGAAGTGTCCGGAGTCAAGGACACAACAGTGGCGATTAGGAGGCAGCGGCTACTAGCGAAGAAGTAGCCGTAACGAGGCACGCCAGGAACCACGCCGAAGAAGCTGCAGGGAGACGAAATCTATAGAGCTGGAGTGGTCACAAATGGCGAAAATAGGCACAGAAGACTTGGTGATCATGTTCAAGGAACTGATCAGAGAAGACCAAAAGAGCCTCAGGGAGATGAGAGAAGAGAGGCAAGAAATGATGGAGACCTTTCTGAAGCACATCGCAGGTACTGGAGAGCCGTACGTCGTCGGAAATTCCGAACATGATGTCCGCGCTGAGTAACCGAAACGAAAAATTCTTCTTCGATCCAGAAGCGGACAAATGCTTCAGTAAGTGGTACGCTCGCTACAAGGAAGTCTTCGTCGAAGATGCGAAGCAGCTGCCAGAGAGTGCCAGGATGAGGCTTTTTTGCGAAAAGCTCGACAAGGAATGTTTCGGAAAATATCAGAGGCATGTGCTACCGAAAGAGGTCACTGCGATTGAGTTCGAAGAAACCGTCGAAACATTAAAGCAACTATTCGACGTGAAGACTTCCGAATTTACGATGAGGTACCAGTGCTTGAAGCTACAAAAGAACGACGCCGAAGATAACCTCATGTACACTGGAAGAGTGAACAAATTGTGCGAAGAGGCGAAGATACATGAGCTGGACAGCGATGGGATCAAGTGCCTGTTATGGATATTTGGCCTGAAGAGCCAAAAGGGAGCCGAAATCAGACAGCGACTCATTGCCGTACTGGACAAGGAGTACAAGACTGGACGAAAGATGTCGCTACAGGAAATGTAACTGGAGTGCGAAAACTTCATTAGTCTCAAGAAGGATAGCGAGACTGTTGCCGGTTGCCCGAAGATTGTCGAAACAACAAGTAAGAAGGAACCCACGAAGCTGGAATGCTGAACTGTGGTAAAGCTCACTTTGCCAGGGAATGCAAAGTGAAGCAGTGGTTTTGCAAGAAGTGCAAGAAGACAGGTCACAGGGAGAAGTACTGCGAACAAGTGGCGGAGAGGAAAGCACTTGTTCAGCAAGATTCGAAACGAAGAATCCACAGAAGCAGCGACACCAGTAAGAACAGAAGTTGGACGAAACCAAAACGTCACGTGCACAGCGTAGCGAAGATTGCGATTGCGATGGTAAATGTCAACTCGACACGTATGTATATCGAAGCAAAAGTGAATAGTTATCCAGTCAGCTTCCTGTTAGATACTGGATCGGACATCACATTGTTGAACGAATCAATTTGGAGAAGCATGGATTCTCCTCGGCTGGAGAACACAAACGTGGTCGTCAAGAATGCTAGTGAAGGTTCCATGGAAGTCCATGGAAAGCTATGTTGTGAGTATGAGATCAAAGGATCCAGAAGCGAAGGCTATGCATACGTGACACCCCACAACTCATTGCTAGGTCTTGAGTGGATCCAGAAGAACGAAGGTATGTCCTATCACTCAAGCAAAATGGCTACCGAAGTGAAGACAGAGCAAACCAAGGACATCGCTCTAAAGCTGAAGGAAGCCCATCCAGGAGTCTGCGAAGAAGGTTTGGGATTATGCACGAAGGAAAAAGCGCACTTGAAAGTTGACGAAAGCGTTCGTCCTGTTTTCAAAGCTAGTAGATCTGTCCCCCATGCCGCACTCGAAGCCGTCAAAAAGGAGCTTGACGGGCTGTTGGACCTGAAGGTTATAAGTCCGGCGAGACATAGCGAATGGGCAGCTCCCATCGTATGTGTAAGGAAAGCGAATGGGAAGTTGAGAGTTTGTGCTGATTTCTCGACTGGACTCAACAAAGCGCTGGAGTCGTATGATCACCCGTTACCATTGCCGGAAGATATATTCGCATCCCTCAATGGACGTACGGTGTTTTCGTAGATAGATCTGTCGGACGCCTATCTGCAGATTGAGTTGTCAGACGAAGCGAAGAAAATGGTCGTGATAAACACGCATAGAGGATTGTACCAGTACTAGATTGCCGTTTGGAATAAAGACAACACCAGGGATCTTTCAGCAAATTATGAATAAAATGGTAAGCAGACTGCGAGGTGTAGCAACTTATGTGGACGATATACTGGTATGTGGAAGAACAGAAGAAGGACATACGGCGAATTTGTTAGCTGTTTTTGCAAGGATAGCCGACTATGGATTCAAGATTCGATTAGAAAAGTGTTCTTTTGGCAAGCCAGAGATACGATATCTTGGCTTCATAGTAGTTCGAAATGGCAGAAGGTCCAACTCAGAGAAGATCGAAGCAATCGAGAAGATGGATGAGCCGAAGAACGTTAGTCAACTGAGAGCTTGTCTTGGCATGATAACGTACTATGCGGCGTTCATGCCAAAGATCAAGGATCTTCGTGGGCCATTGGACGCGATGCTCAAGAAGGATGCGAAGTAAGAATGGACACGAACACATCAAGAAGCGTTCGAAAAGCTCAAGGAGACTTTGTCGAGTGAGCTAAACCTTGCTCACTATGATCCAAGGCAGAAGATAGTCGTGGCAGTGGACGCTAGTGACTATGGTATCGTGTGTGATATCTCATAGGTATGCCGATGGATCCGAAAAGCCAATCGCACATGCATCAAGATCTCTCAAGAAAGCAGAGAAGAATTATTCGCAAATCGAAAAGGAAGCGTTGGAAATCGTCTTTGCAGTCAAGAAATTCTACAAGTACATATTTGGGCGAAAGTTTTTACTTCTGACGGACCGTCAACCATTGCTAGCCATCTTCGGTGATATGAAAGGAGTTCCAGTCTACTCCGCTAACCGACTTATGAGATGGGCTACAATACTGCTTGGATATGACCTTGACATAGAGTATGTCAAGACTACAAAGTTTGGACAAGCAGATGGCTTGTCACGATTGATGAAGAAGAGTCAGAATAACGAAGAAGACATCGTGATAGCTGCCGTTGAAAACGACGTGAACTTTATGTTGAATAACTGCATAAGGAAATTGCCAGTGAATGTATCAGATGTGCAGGCCTATACGAAGAAGGATGCAGTGCTGAAAAGAGTACTGACATATGTGAAGAAAGGAGAATGGCCAGACGTGAATGGGGAGTTGGCACATTTTCGAAATTGAAGAGACACATTGTCAGTTGTGGAGCAATGTCTGATGTCGGCCGAAAGGGTTGTGATACCCAAGGAGCTTCGAGGAAATGTTCTAAGGGAACTGCATAGTGGTCATCCTGGGATTGTAAGGATGAAGAAGCTGGCTTGAAGTTACACCTACTGGCCGAACATCGATAAAGATTGCGAAGACTTGGTACGAAGATGCACGAAATGTCAGGAATTAGCCAAAAATCCGACGAAGGTACCATTAGAAGCATGGCCGTCCGCGACTCGAGTGTGGCAGAGGATACACATTGACTTCGCTGGACCTATGCAAGGAGTTTTCTACTTGGTCGTGGTAGATGCCTACAGCAAATGGCTTGAAATGATCGAGATGAGCAATATTTCGGCTTCGAAAAGGTGAAGGCTTTGAAGAATTTGTTTGCGAGGTATGGATTACCGCAAACTATAGTGAGCGACAACGGTACTCAGTTCACGTCGGACTTGTTCAAGAAGATGTATGACGAAGGTGGAATCATACTCATAAGGACTGCTCCATACCACCCCCAGTCGAATGGACAGGCAGAGCGTTTCGTTGATACGCTGAAACGCGGGATCAAGAAACTAGAGGGGAGGAGAGGCCAACAGAAGAGACTACAAATGTGGTGTTAGAAGCGTATAGGACAACACTAAACACGAACGTGAACGACAAGACACCAGCAGAATTGTTTCTGAGCAGAAACTTGCGTACAAGGCTAAGCCTGTTACAACCAATGTCAGAAGATGCCGAAGACCCACTCGCACGAAGAAGAAGAGAACGCATGGAAGAACATTTTGAGAAAAAGCATGGAGTCGTTCAGAAAGAGTTTGAAGTCGGTGACTTAGTGTACTTTGAGCAGTGAAAGCCACCCTACTTCCACTGGATGAAACGTATAGGACCTGTCAACTACGAAGTAATTGGCAATGAATTTTGCAAAAAGCATGCAAATCAACTACGGCATCGAAGCGACAGCGAACAGCTTGCCGTTCAATAGCAACTCAAACAGCAATCCGAAGCTTTCTTGATCCCGCGTTTCAGCGTATCAACGAAAAGCTAAAGATTTTATTAGATGTGCTGACAGAAAATGAAACTTTACAGAGGAATGGCAGTGCAGCTGACGAGAATTCAGAGCAAGCAATCGCAAGCGATGTGCCAGCACCCGTGGACTCAACGACATCGACGTCGACATCAAGCCACGAGCCCTCCCCGCCACCGACAACTCTTCGGAGATCGAGCAGAACGAGAAGACCGGTACAACGGTTCCAACCTAGTCCATAGTATGTTATAGTATGTTTGTTTCATTAGTTTTGTAGTTGTTCAAATGATAGTGATATCTATTTATAATCGATTTCTTAGCTGTTCATATTTGTAGTTCATGTTTTTGTCGTTGACTAGTTTTGTTGTAATTACCCTACTGGATAGGTGTTGTATTAGTGTTCGTAAATGATCAGCTGTTTTCCTCGTAGTGATCTGCCCTCGCGCATTTGATCTTAGCCTCAGAATGCGCGGGAAATGAGCGCTATAAAAGGCGCTCACTCATAGCTTTAGGCAGTTCTATCGTTCAGTTCAGTTCTCATCATTCGCCTCATATTTATTATTCTCTATTATTTCTCTAATAAATTTCTCGGTTTCCTTCTGTGCCCTACAGGACGAAGAGTCGAAGTGTCCGGACTCAAGGACACAACAGAAAGTTTTGAAAAATTGTGAAACTTGACCATCTCAAAAAGCATGCGTCACAGGTTTTGATTATTTCCGAATGCTCAATGACTGGGCTGCGAGAAATTCACTACTGTTAGAAAGAAAATGAAATGCTGCATCGAATGCTGCCAAGATCTCTTACAATTAGAAATCTTCGCTCCATCACATGTGGTGTCCGTTTGAAAAAGCGAAATTACTTTCGAAATGACCTAATATATGACTCAAAGCTTGTGTTCGTTGGTTGTTCGTTCGTTATAGAAAGCTTGTTGAACCGATTTAACTGAAACTCTGCTGACATATGTATTTAATCACGGCGGTTGTCTAGGGTTATTTTTCGCGGCGATTTGCTGAGCCATTCTATTTATTAATTGATTTTTGGCATAAGAACGATTTCTCAACATCCGTTAACAAGTCATTTCCATGATTTCTTGTAAACAGTAGCGGTAAAGTTCTTTCGATTTTCGCGTTAGGAAGGATGGGTAAGTCAGGACGAGCCCAAGCGAGTGAATCACTTTGATAAGAAACCCCTTGCAGCGCAGCATAATGGTTAGGTGGAAAGGATCGGCGGGGAATGGGGCTGGAGCAAGGCAAGGATCAGCTGAAGCCGTGGCCCGGGCTAGACCGGGAAAACCAGCTAATTTGATGTTAAGAAACTGCTGTTATTTAGCCTGGAAAAGCTGCGAACTTTTTTCCACAATCTAGTAGGCATGTTAGTGTGACATGCTCTAATCACGCTTAAGGATGCGAAAGTAAAGTATTTGTGGAAAAGCCATTCTATTCAAATCTTTTTATGACTCTAATTTTTTTCAGAACGCAGTTCAAAAAAGAAACGTACAATGCTTGTACGCATTAGATGGCGGTTCTTGTCAAGTGTTTCTCCGGAGAAAGGATGGTCATGAATAAACTTTCCTTGCAAAATGTCATTTTTCGCGGAGTTTGCCTGCACATTTCATACGCTATTGAAAGATGGACTGCTGCTATGTAAAAAAAACTTACTTTCTAGATATTTTGGACTAGGAACCAACCTCTGCCGATCTAAGGCGCCAAACTCACCCTGGAACACCATGAAAACTTCCGAACACCATGAAAACTTCGTTCTCGGTGATAGCTTATGCAAAGCTACGTTTGAACATCTCCCCATAAAGCGCTATAGCATGCTCTTTATGGAAGATGATCCTGATATATGGCTATGTAGAATTTACTCCGGTACTGAAGATAGCGTAATCTTAGGTCGCTCCATAAGTTCGTAGAGTTAATATAGACTGACGAAATGGCAAATTTATTTCAAAATTTGCCATTTCGTCAAAAATCAAAAAGTACACGACTGCCCCGACTCCTGCAATTACACCAACTTGGGGGTGCATTTTTGGAGCCTTTCCAGTCTGATAGTACGCTGCGGCGCGCGGGGAAAGTGTAGCTCGCAGCAACACTGTCTTTTAAACTCTTTAGTTGCTTTCAATATTTCACATTGTTATTTTTTCTTGGCTTTTGATTTTAAGCAGTCATTCATACTCTTTTTCTCGTAGTTTTCTCGATGCTCAAATATCCTACGTTCTACTTTGATGAATACTGAAAGTTGAGGGAAAAATTAATTTGGGTATATTTCTCGATTCCTCTCCCTTTTTACCTATCAACCATACATTTCCAAAGTCGTGAACCATCGCCTGGGCAAAGTTAAATCAAAGTTGAGCTTTGTTCATAAGCATTGATGGCTATCATGCATTTTCCTTAGATAAGATCACGAATGTTTATTTCAGCACTTTGACATGGTGTCTCTCTGTAGGAGTAGAAGTAAACATTTTAGTGGTTTGTCCTAAAAATATAACTCATCAAAGAAAACAAGCAACCAATCATAACCATGATATCTACCATTAGCAACTACGAAAGCTTATTCTTTTGATGTTGCGTGCGAACGATGGTCTCACAAAGACATTGAAACGAGACTGACTGAAATGAAAAATAAGAAGAAAAGATATTGAATGCTTAGCAAACGAAAGTGGTTAAAGGGCAGGGACGCTGCAAGTCCCCGTGCGCTGAAGAGTACTGTTCAATCAAAAATGCTCCAAAAAAGCACGCCCACAGTAGCGCAATTGCACGAGTCGGATCAGTCGTCGACGGATATCTTTTATTGAGTACAACCTTTTGCCACCTTCCAGTCATAATTTCACTCAAGTTTTGTAAAAGCTCAGAAAGTCTGAATCCAGTGAAGTTTTCTAAGCAGCGCTTGAGATCGTCTTGAGAATCTAAGCAAACGCCGTTTGTATGATTTGCGATAGAATGAAACAGTAGATATTAGCGAGAATCAAAGAGTACATTGGATACCTTCGGTCAAATGTTGCAGGACTTTTGGCAGCGTTTGCCGTACGACGCCAAACTTTGTTTTGCAGACAAACCCGCTGGACCTCTCCATCGGGTCTTTCCTGGTGTTGGGATTCGTTCAAACGGTGCAGTAGGATTGCGTACAATATGAGCCACCGCTTTGTTCTTGTCTAGCAATTTTTTGTGCAGCACCTCTGCACGTTTCACCAAAAATGTTGGTCAAGAAACGCCTCGCTTACCTCTTGGCTTTTGAAGCAAATCAAATCATGTATTCATGTGACGCCTTGATGCGAGTGCCAATGTCGGTATAAATTCTATGCCAAAACGCCTCTTGTAGTAAAAATTGCACGCGTGCCGAAACGTTTGTTGAATTTTTATTTGTTCTCAAAACTTCTATTTTTGAAAGCTAAGAAATTGGAGTAGATAAGCATTTTATCGAATGCAATAAGTTCACTTGTAAAAGCATGCTCAGCTCTTCTCAATGATGTGCACATCTTGCTGCAAACCAATCGCTCATCTAACAATAAGAACTAAGGGAGCATGAAAATTTCACGAACAAACTTTGCACTCGCAAAACAGATAGTCTCTACCTGATATTCTTACATGCTTCACTGTTGCTGTGAAAAACACTCAAACTATCATAGAATTGTTCTTCTCCTTTTTTGAAAATTACATGTGATAAGTTTTTATTATACTCCACAAATCACGCTGAAAAATTCAAAACCCTTTCTTAAATCAAATAATCAAACCAATGTAAATAAATTTCAACACTATCTGAAAAATCCTTTTTTCCTCCTTCGTTCGGCTGTAATTTTCCATTCATACAATGTGAATAGGACTTTATTTGAAAGAATGGCCAATTGTATGATTACCGTCTTTGGACACTTCTTCTCCAATTCTTACATAATCTGTCAAAGGGAAGAACACGACGCGGCATCAGTGCTACTTTTGTCGATGTTCTTGTTGCAGAAGTTACGAGGCTTCAAATCCTTTTCACCACCTTTTATTGAGTACTTCATACTCGAACCCAGATAGATACAGTGCGTTTTATAACTATACGACATCGCCCGAAATCTTGGATTTCCGGATTTACGGAAGAAATCGAGTACTCCAATCAGTGCCTATGTGATCTACACATGACATTGAATGAAATCACATTTCACTCAATACGTCTACTCGCTTGATTTTCTACAAGTAAAGGCATGTTTATTGTTTCACTGTTTTACAATTATACGGCACCAGTTTACCGGGCCTTTCTACAACTTTATCAAGTCGAAAATGCTTCTGACAAATTTATGCATGTCTTCGGTTTAGAGTTGTCACATGCGTCCATAACGAACTGCTCCAGCTTTTGTAATGCCTCGTACTGTTTGTATCTGCTCAACAACGCTCAGTAATCTCCAGAGGTAATCTAATTTAAGACAAGACAGTAGGGTCACCCTTACAGAGGCTGCTCGCAATGCTGGCTGAAAACGGGGTAAGTGACCAGCGTGCACGTTCACATGCGTAGTGCTGCTGCGAAATGTGGTGCTGTCACCGGCGCTTGTGGAAGGAAAACAGTCGTTGGCTTTCCAGTACTTTTCAGCAATGTGCGCTCAAATTTTCTCATCAAATTTAGGCTTTTTAACCACAAAAATGCTTTCAGATTGTAGAAGATCCACCGCTATAGTTTTTCTCGCTAAAATGATGTGGATTTCGCTTACATCCGGCCAATCAATCCTCTAGCCATCACAGTGGTCTAAACAAAATTTGTTTGATTGGATTACACCACCAAATCATTAGCTGATCCTTCGATCCTGTCATTTTCCTTACAAGGCTCCTGTAACAACATTGAGTTTCGCAGCAGGGCAACGCATGTGAACACGCACGCGGGTTACTTACAGCCGTCTTCACCAGCATCATAAGCAGCTTCTGTAAATGTGACCATAGTGTCCTGTCTTGAATCCTTTCAGAAAATCTCTGGAGATAACTGGCACAGTGTTTCTGATAAGATACAAACAGTACGAGCATTGAAGAAGTTGGCAGTTGTTTTGGACGCAAATTTGTCAGAAGCATTTCTAATAGACTTGATGAAGTGGTAAAAAAGCCCGGTGGGCCCGATTAATCAAAAAAATTCCGTTCTGGTTTTTGTTTTCCTTGGAAAAAGTACCTTGCTCGAAGGTGTCGTATTGTTATGAAATAATGGAAGAATAGACATGTCTTTACATGTAGAAAAGCAAGTGAGTAGACGTTTTGATTGAGACGTGATTTCATTCAATATCATATTTAGATCACACAGACACTGACTGGAGAACTCGATCCTTCTGTAAATCCGGAAATCCAAAATTTCGGGGGGAAGGGTCGTATAGTTATGAAACGCACCTTATATTTCCTGGAAGACAAAACAGGGCGGTTCTGTTACTTTCTTATCTATCGCTGCTTTTCATATCATATCATAGGGTAACAATTTTGAACTTCATTTGTTGAGTGACTCATGGGGACAAAGTAACTGAGAAAGCTGCTTTTCAAAGAGCATATCGTATATTGACGTGAAATTTCAGATGTGTTTTTAGGGTAAAACTGGTTTTTTCAGTGGTTTGGCAATTTGGTGACGTTGAGCTGGTGGGAAGAACTTTGGCTTAATGAAGGCTTCGCTGCATACTTTCAAAACCTTCAAGTGCTTAGTCCTATAGATAAAGGAATGTCGATTGTGAGTCAATGTTTGCTAACAATTCCGCAACCAGCAGTACTTCCTGAACAGTTATTAAAGCATCGTTATGCTCTTTGTTTGCTAAATGACTTCACCTCCAATCTGAACCATAGCGATCTGGACTATGATTGAATTAGCCCATGTAGGAGTGAATAAGGGCCCGTCGTAAATTTTCACGTCGTCACAAAGAGACCATGTCGTGACAGGTCGAATTATCTCGCGAGACTATGGCGAGGTATTCATAGGTTTGCCTCAAAACTAACTCGTAACGCATGATGCGTCAGAAAATCAAAGGTTATGGTGAGGCGGCGATACTTAACAGTTTCAATGAGCGTGCGACGATGCTGCAAAAAAGGCGGTGAGCGGACAGCGACGGGCTATCAGCGGGCAACCGCAATTTTCCATGAGACGGAAAATAACTGCAGAGGGCGTTTATTACTAGGCAGCCAGAAGGCGACGACGAGGCAGCGATTCCGTCAATCTGGCAGAGATCGAAAAACAATGGAGAGGTTCGCAAGGTTTTTTTTTCGAGCGGGTGGCTTAATGCTATGAGCTGGCAGCTTGATTCGTAAGGCTATAATATGGCTGAAAGCTTTATCTCCTGTCGTTGTCCGCTAGAGTAGTCATCGTTGCTCCTGTGAAACCCTGTTGATGCCCGCTAGCTAGTTGTGCAGGCAAAATACGAGCTAAAAGGTGGAATGGAATTAGATATGTATGCGGTTTTTACATATTCTTTTACGTTTAACGTTGCCTCATCTTCGATAGCAACTCTGCAATCTAGTGCGTTCCTAGCATCTCTTAGCTCTTAGCTTGGCGTTACTCTCTTTGCTTGTGCCTCTAAAATACAAAAACACCGCGTTCTTTCGCATGACATCATCCAAAGCGGTCTCGAACGTATCTCGTAAACGCCATAAGTTCCGATCTCAGATAATTACCCTATTGGCTAAGCGCTTGATCGAATTTGATAACGTTTACAAAATGCCTTGCTCAGGCTCCCAGTCGATTTTTGCCTAAACCTCGTCACACTAACGAGGTCATGTTCAGTCGAAGTGACCTTTCAGATTGGATGTATGCCATATTGGAGAGCATAAAACGCTGATTTCAAATCTGCCCTTCTTACCTGTGGAACATTTGCGGACGAGGAATTATGAGGTTTATCAGACAAAATAATAAATGTACATTTCCAAGTATCTTTACTTATTCAATTGTTTACTGTTACCGTTATGCAGTGTAAAGCGCATAATGCTCGCTTTTTTCGTCACTGCGCAATTTTTGCGGATTGACTACTGTCACACATCAATTGCACACCCGTCGTCCGCAATGGCTGTTGCTGTAGTTATCCAGCGTAACGGAACGCTGACAGTTTTTTGCTAGGGCATAATTTTCCAGCGATAATCGCCGCAGCTATGGCAAATGGCTTTATTGCGTCGCCTGTGCTACGAGGCGCTTGAGTAATATCGCTGACTGAAAGTTGC
Organism: Cylicocyclus nassatus; assembly: GCA_958299035.1. Taxonomy (NCBI): domain Eukaryota; kingdom Metazoa; phylum Nematoda; class Chromadorea; order Rhabditida; family Strongylidae; genus Cylicocyclus; species Cylicocyclus nassatus. The sequence goes on along the minus strand of CATQJL010000305.1, from coordinate 70,273,704 downwards.
TTGCGAGGGTTTTTTTAATACATTTACAATTAATACAATCAATTATTATTATTATTGATAAAATATAAAATGCTTTAGGTCGTTTTTTTTTCGAGCAAGTGTATTGCCTGCTGTTAACCTTACAAAAGCCACATACTACAACTAAATACTGGAGCTGGTTGCATTTACAGTAAGACAAATGAACATTGCTTGAAAGATAGAAATTCGTTTTTTCCCACTTTGAGAGCACGTTTCGCCGTAGCTGCCATGTGTGCAAACACATGAGATCGCGTATACTACGCTCATGTACTCACGATGAGCGAATTCGTCGTCGCATTCTCATGCCCCTAACCATCGAAATCTCCGACGATCAATTGCAACCACGAATTCGAGTCAACTATACCCGAAGTATAAGTGTGCGTTGTTTAACTGTTAGAGGCACCGTCCACCCAGTACGACTTCCATGTTTTGGTTTTCCGAGGCCTTCTTATGTCCCTGATTTGAGATACGAAGTCGAGAATCTGCGAAGCCGTTCCGAAGAACCTGCAGGCCGGTTCTCCGTAACAGTGATTGGATAAGCGCGCACGCATGTGCGAGCATTACTGGAGAGGGGCGGTGCCGACTTGCAATGGCGGTCCGAGGGGGGGGGGCGGCCCCCCCCCCCCGAGAATGAGTCGCGAAATTTTTGAAACTTACCTATATGGGTTATAAAAATGTGCAAACGACTTGTTTATTTTTGTAATTAATTAAAATAATTTTTTAAATTTATTAAAAATTCAAACTAGCCTTATAACCTTTTTCCAGTCTGAGGTTGGGGATCCGCAAAATTTTGGGAAGCACCCCAAAAAATTTTTCGGAGTGCGTGGCTAAAGCCACGCACTTCCTTTTGAAAATTTTGCCGCCCCCTCCTCCCGGGCCAAAATCCTGGGACCGCCACTGCCGACTTGGCGTCTCAACGCATCTTCGCTATTCTGAAGTGATTTCATTGCCTCCAAAGCGGCTTTTGAGCCGCGATTTGAGCATTGGTTTGTAGGGTGGTCTACTAACGTAAAATTTGAAAAGCTCAAGACCCACAACTCAAGGTGGACGGTGCCTCTAAAGGCAGCGTCCCGGCAAAATGAGGTGCATTGAGATTTTGAAGCGTTGCAGTGGCAGCCCCCCCCCCCCCACCCCAACTGATCTCTGAGTAAAGGGAGCGAAAAGAAGGCTGAAATCTATTTTGGAAATCATAGGGACCCCTCTTTTTCGATCCGGATTCCTCTCACTTACACAGTTTGCAGCGAGTGCGGACATGGAGCGCTTTGAAAAAAGCTCATTTTAGCCATTTTCGTGCGCTGCAAAGCCCAGATATGGGTTCGGCATCGGCGAGAAGTCTCCAAATTTTCATTTATTTATTTATTTTGTACGCCAGAAGGCGTGCTTTGATACAAAAAAGTTAGATCAAGGCAAGGTATATAACACGACAGTAAATAGAAAAAAAGAAAAAAACAACAAAGTTGAATCACACTGTGATGGAAAAACAGTCATCCACATCTACCAATCTACTTTGCACACAGTGGAGGAAAAGAGGAACATAAACAACGTTGGCAACATTGTCCCCCTTCGCCCGTCAGATATATCAGCTATCAGACAGATAGACAGACCGGAAGCCCGAGGGTCGGTTACTCTGGCAGCCCCCGTCAGACAAGCCAAAAGGTACTGGGCATAGGGCTGCCAGTACCACCGCTTGGCGCAGCCCCGCTCCTCTCCACGAACCGGCCATGGCTGGCCGGACTGGCGGAAGAAGACAAAACAACGCCAAAAGTGTACTCATATTACCGTCAGTATAATGCAAAGGAAACAAAAGATCTAAACAAAAAGCCTTCAAAGACTAGATGGAGATATTTGAAAAGATGATGAAAAGTGATAAGAATTAGCCGACAAAACTGCACACGTACATAAGAAGCATATGAAAGGCACACTATCCAACTTACTGCAAGGCAGGATCTAAACGAGTCAACAAGGACCGAGCCAATCAAGGATGGAGAATGAAAAGAAAAAACGACAAAAAAATTGTTTGACGTTCCAAATGCTTAACACTCGTAGAATGTCTATTTTGATTTTTTGAAGTGCGCTGGATTTTTAAGGCATAAAAGACTAATAGGCAAACATTCCAGCCAACGAACATTTTGAAAAGTCTAATCGAAAGAAAAAGATTCGAATTTGTGACGTTTCGAAATAGACAGTGCAGAACTCTCAAGCCCTTGTCCTCGTCAATATGACTCTCAAATTTTAAATCACTGCAAATTATACGCCAAAATCAAGCAGTTCCCTACTTACTAACATTTTTACTAGCACATGTCATAATTGTATAGTGAAAGCGATCTGATGGGGAGATGCTGGCTTTTGTAAATGTTGACTTTGAGATGCCAAAAATCCGCCTACTGCAGCATACGTTCGACAGATTCCGTAAAAGCCCGCTGAATTGCTTCTTTTTCGGTTTCACTATAGGCTGCAGTGATTTTGATGTCCGCGTATGCATGCACAATTATCTACGTGTATATGAGAAAAAGTACGGGCGACAAAATCTTTCCCTGTGGGACGCCCAACAGACTCTCTTAGGAAAAGAAAAGTTTTGAGAGAAGCGCACTATCGACTTTCTATCACCAAGGTAAGATCGGAACAAATCAAGTAAAGTGCCTTCTATTCTTATATTCCGCAATCTGCCCAAAAGCACTTACGACAAACAGTGTCGAAGGCTTGAAAAGATCAAAGTAAACTACATCCCTTCGCCTAATGCTTTAATCCAATGGTATGAACAGTCTATCAACTGTGAGCAGGTGGGATATTCCGCTAGATCAGGTGATCCAACCATTCAAACAAATGTTTCTTGATGCTCTCAAGCATCAAGAAACATTTGCTTTCTCTCAAGCACCTTCAATGATGTGGGAAGGACACTGATCGAGCAGTAGTTGCTAGCAGTTGTAGATCCCTTCCCTTTTGGAATCTTTGTCACGACTGCAGCTTTCCTTGGATTAGGGATCTGCTCTAGTATAAGAGGATGTTGAAAATGTGGCTTAGGGGAAAAGAAAGATGGGTGGGAAACATTCTGTAAAACGACTGCGGTATGCCGTTAGAAGTAACCGGCTGCGATGTTTTCAAAGCTTTAAATTTTTTGCAACCTCGGGAGTGATGATCTCGGGAGTGATAATTGGTAAACAGAAGCTTTCATCTCTTACTTTTATTAGGTTACTACGGCATTCTTTGTGAAAAGAGAAAGTACTATGAAGAAGCTAGCAAAGGCCTCGGTTTTTTTCAAAATCGGCACTGCAGAAGAATTTATTCTCTCCCAAAAGCATTGGTTGAGAGGATGACCGTTTTGTTCAGTCCTTGACGTATAAAACGATCTCCTTTAGTCAGTGTTAAAGAACACTCTGGTTCCATAGGACATAAACTTCCTTAAATGGTGTTTAAGGTTCTGGCTAACAGGTATTGAAAGTTACGCAGTGGTCACGGGACTGCTCAAATGTTCTCTGTCTCTGATCGAAAAGATTTTGAATGTGGCCGGAAAATTTCGAATCAGTCTAGAGGACATAAGAAAAATCTAATTTGATCTATTTTGGCATGCTTGAAGCCCAAGTAAGTGGTTTCAGGCAGCTCTCTATTTGGAACCGTCTTAGAACCGACATAGAAAATCCAACAATGTTATGATCAGAATTTCTTAACGGTGGATTTAAAGAAAAGTCTGTGAAGGATTCCGTTTTCGTCAGCATAACATCTAATACACGCTCTCTTCGAGTATGAAATCGAACATGTTTTATGGTGTAAACAAGGTGATATACCGGAGAGCGAGATTTTGGAGGGACACTGCCTTTGAAGGCAGTGTCTCGGCAGAATTTCGTCTTCAAGTTTTTTACTTTTTTGGAGCCTTTTACCATAAAGAATCTATATCTGTTCTTTTTATGGCACAAAATTAGCCAAAATGAGCTTTTCGCGAAGCTTTCCAGATCTGCAATCAATGGAGATGTGTAAGTGGCGAGGCCCGGAACGAGTGAGGCGCGGTACGGAAGATTTCCGACGTCTTTCCACTAAATGCAGATCTGAAAAACTTCGGAAAAAGCTTTACGCCACTTTTCTGCGCTGAAAAGCTCATATACGATCCTTACGGCAAGGAAACTTCGAAAAGGTGAAAAAGTGAAAAGTGAAATTCTGCCGAAACACTGTGATTATCATTTTCAGCCTAACTGTGCTAAGCATTTTTCCGTAAAAACAAATGATTCATCGAAGTTATGAAAGCTGCGGCAAGGTACAAGTTAAATCGGAGTTTATCAAAAATTATACTGCAATAACTCATTCGTTCTTGTCAGAAACATGATTAGCACCTTTGGATCAGGTGATCAGTACATTTTGAATGTTTTCTTCGACTTTGAAGAAGAAAAATGATTTTGAAGGGAGACGTCTATCCGACGGCGATTATTAAGAAATCATGATAAGGGAGGAATGCGGCTTGTGCGTCTTCTCGCTCCTGTTCAATGTGTTAACAGTGAAGGGTAGTACAAATACTTGCGGATCAATACGGCATGAAACTCAGAACGCTGGAGCTTTGAAATATAAGGTTTTTTTCTATAAAATGCATGCGTTTGCTCCTCCAGGGATATTGCCTGCATGCAGAACTTAGCATAACAAGAAACTAATCAGGTAATAGGGGTTACACGAACTTCCCGTTCGTATCGTACTTTGCGCTCAAGGAATTTGATGTGATTCATGGCGATCAAGGCTGTGAGTTTTCTCACAGACAAAGTACTTTGATGGCTTATCGATGATTTTCTCATGCTTGCTTTTAGTACGTTTATAATCGTTCATATATATTAGGTCGTCCCGAAAGTATTTTCGCTTTTTTCAAAGAATCTCCACCGTCCGCAGAACAAACATCCTTAGAAGATCTTGGAACCATTCGATGCAGTTTTTTATGCTCTTTCAAATGGTTATCTTTAGGTTGCAGTTTAACAAACGCTCTCTGAGAAAATAACCAAAAACTGCGACCCACGCTTTTTACCAAAGTCAAGTTTCGCTATTTTTCTAAATTCTCGTACTGAATCTCCGAAGAAGCCCAAGTACCCTGCGGATAGAGTAAACCAAGTAGGATACAAAACAATTTCCGCCCCTTCCAAATCTTACTTTACAAAATTTTTAGAAATATTTTTTTGATGCTATCAAATTCTATATTTCGTCAACTTGAACCTTTCAGAGACATGTTTTTTGTTTCTGATTCGTAGACTTTTAGAGGACAAAATCGATAAAATTCATGTTTTTGATGGCGCCCCCAGATGTACCCGAAAAATTCAAAATCAGATATTTCGAAACTGGAAACGCTCATATGTCTCGTAAAATTAGTAATGAATCTTCATCTGTCTCTAAGAGTATTAAAAACTGAGAAATTCTTAGAGTTTGACGAGTCTTCGTTTGGTATGGGTCTGCTAAAATTCGATAGTGTTGTTTGAAATTTTGTCAAAATATTATGGAGAGCTCTGGGAAGGAGACAGAAATTGTTTTGTATCCTACTTGATTTGCTCTATCCGCAGGTTACTTGGGCTTCTTCGGAGAATCAGCACAAGAATTTAGAAAAATAGCGAAACTTGACCTTGGTAAAAACTGAGAGCTCGTCTTTTAAACTGCAATATAAAGATAACTATTTGAAAGAGCATAAAAAACTGCATCGAATGCTTCCAAGATCTTCTAAAGATGTCTGTTCTGCGGACCGTGGCGATTGTTTGAAAAAAGCGAAAATACTTTCGGGACGACCTAATATAAGTGGCTAACACAGCTTAACAAGCATTGCTAGATTTTATATTTTAATTCTCATTGTTTGATTGCATTTGGTTATTCTATCGTATACTTGATTATACCCTTCTCACAGTTGTCTTTGTCACTATCCCATAGTTCACGGACTTTCACAGATCCCTCACAGCAATTCACAGGCTCTTTGGATCACTTATATCTAACATATGGTAGCTGCTATTCATTATTGCACCCTTTTTGTAAATGCTAGTTGCATTTTTGTAAAAAAGTTTAATTACCCAAGTTTGAGGTGTACTCGCTGTGCGTAAGCCCCGCGTGGCAGCCAATCAATCACAGTCCACACACCGCACACACACTGACTCACCGACCGTACAGGGGTTTTCAGCCGGCAGCCACAAAGCCACCGCCAAACCTCACCAAATTCTTTTCCCTATCGCCTCACTGTCGCCTCGCACTAAGAACCTTGGAAGCGAGCGGTTACAAATGTGGCACCGAGCGGGGCGCTAGAAATGGCAGCGGGCGGACTGCTATAAACTTTCCAGCGCAAAGCGAAAGTGGCGCCAAAGGGCACGGAGCTTTTGGTGGGCTTTGGCGGCGGTTTCGTGGCCGCTGGCTGAAAACCTTCATTGTTTGAGTTTATTCTCATGCTAACACTACCTCCGCTATAATTATCGTATTTATTCACTATGACTATAAAATTAACAATGGAATAAAACGCTACGGCACTCGGAGATGTAGATATGGGGCAAACGGAAGAAATGCTATGGCAAATTTCGATCACAGATACCAAATCTGCAGTAAGATAGGTACGCGAATGGCAACATGTACACATTCATGAGCTATTCATAAGCTTCGTAAGACTTCAGATCAAACTCATTAATGCAGTGATCACTGGGGATAGATGAGCACTAGCAAAGTTTAAATTATATCAGAGGCATTCGTTGTGCAATTAGATAATGCTATAACAAAGAATCAATGAAGAACACTGAATATGCGATGAAACAGATAATACAACAAAGAATCAGTATATGCATCAGATATGCGGTGATGTACATGTAATGGCGGATGAGATACATAAAATTAGGAGGTCGCATTGAGATGCATTAGACTGTAGTGGTTAGTGATTAGTAGAAGCTATTCAAGCGTCACTCTTTCGTATTTGCCCCTCACAAGCTAACTACAACTTGAAAGAGCTTGAAGAGTATTTTTGATATTTTCTTAGAACTTACTAGGTTATAAAGAAAGTAATGTTGTTTTTTATTCGCTTGCAATGGGACAACAACCAAGCGAGCTTTAAAAAGCATATGGGGCACTGTTCGATGGAGCTAAGCAAGCTCTACAAACGGGTAATGATGTTTCGAAGCCGAGTTTGTGCCACCTGAAGTTAAATCTTACCCTAAAAGTTTCCAAATGTCCAACAAAAATCGAAAAAAACTTGCATTTTCGTCGCAAAACGTCCTACGCAACTCCCACTAGCATACATCTATTCTATTCACATAAGGCATTCATACAATTGCTGTATTTTTCCTTGAATAAAAACTGAGAAATCGGAAACTCTTGTTTTACAGCAGTGGTGGGCCGCTCTGATTCAAGTAATTTTATACTACAGGCTTTTTAGGTATAATTGTAAATTTTCGCTTTTTAGCTGCGCCAGCTTTCAAGAGATATCAAGATTATCTCCTTTTTTCTGGGTGCGTTCGTAGGTTTTGCTTGATCACGGTGCCATAGCAAGCAAATAAAAAATACTAACGGAGAATTTTTTTGCCAACCCAACCGCTGATGTGTTTTCGCTGTTTTGGCAAGGTAAAAATGCCAAGAAATGCATTCGGTTGCTTTTCAAAAAGTATGGTATACGGTACGAAACAGAAGGTTTTTGTATGCCATTTTCGTGTGAAGCCTTTTAGGTGAAAGTGTTTCTTAAGAGCAATAAATCTCATTAAAAAAGCGCTCTTCAAACTGTTTACTCGAAAGATTTGTGAGAAAAACGATCCTGCACGATGTTTTAAGATTACTTCTATGCGCAAGGTAGCTATCCGTTCAACGTTGAGCGAGGTGAACCGACTTATGTTATGAGCGAAATATAATTGCATAATCGCGTATGCATGTAAATCCAATTACGTTAAAAATTTGCTATGTGGTGGAAGTTGAGCGCATTGAGCGTGACCGAACAATGCTGTAATGTATGGCTTAAATTAGACTATTATAATCTTTTACACAGAAATTTTATATTATGACAAACTAGTTGACCGAACAATGCTGTAATGTATGGCTTAAATTAGACTATTATAGTCTTTTACACAAAAATTTTATATCATGACAAACTAGCCTGCTACCCGGGCTTCTCCAAAATGCTGCGCTTGTCTTGAGCATGTAAGCATTTCGCCCTTTCGCTGACTACAGATTCGTTCCTCTGGCCTTCTATCGCGCACGTAATCACGCGTAGATCTCATCCAGCCTCGCATGGAACACCTTTAAAATTTATCATTACAATAACCAACTAAAGCGCTCATGTAGGAACTTATAATTACAGCCTTCTTGCAATTATGCTTCGTATTTGAATTTCCTCTTAGGCGCCACATGTACCAGACCGCCTGAAAACACGTTATCATAAACTATTGCAAACGATAAGATATTGCAAATGAATACTGCGAGCACACGAAAAAGATTTTCCGCAGAAAGTCCCTCCCCTAAACCCTGTGAATGAGCTAAAATAATAAACTGTAAGAAATGATACCACATTGCAATACTACTCGACTAGAAGAAAAAATGACCGCAAGTTTCTGAATATGAGCGCTTGCTTTAACCAAGAAAATAAAGGTAATCTCTATATCTCTATACAGCGCTGGACATAATTATAAAGCCACTCTAAAAATCATCGTGATTTTCGTTCTTGTCAATGGATCTTTCTGAAACTTTGTTGTATTATGCACATGTCAACTACCATGAACCCTCAAAACGGCTTCCAGTCTTGTTGGGGAACGAAGAAAAACGAAAAAGTTCGAAAAAGCCCTCTTTGAAAGCAGGACAAGATTATATAGCCACCTGGTTTTTCTAATCACTATCGCACTCGTTGACTCTCAATTTTTTTTGTACAATTACAAAATGTGAGACATTTGCAACAGCTACGGCCTGTCCTGCTCAAATAGAAGCGATCACTGCATTTTTGCTTTCAAAAGCATCAAAAGTCAATCTGCTTCAACAAACATCTGGTTTCAAGAGTTTTCAAGCTCTTGTTCATTTCAAATAATAATCATGGAATCTACTGACCTTTCTGGATAGATGAGGTGAAGAGCGCTTTCTTAAACTTTGCGTAATCGCTGATTTTGGCAGACAGACTCCAACCTCAACATAGGCTTAAAACGCTTTTAAATCACAAAACTCAGTTTGCAATGTCCACAAAATGCTGAGCTTGATGTTTGTTACATTGCCTACGTGGAGATGCAGCTTTCGCAACAACTTTCAGAATTTTCCTAATGATGCGGTAGCGATTTAAACCTGAACTTTCCACGAAAATTCCCTGCGAGCAGAAGATTCGATTTAACCCTAGATCTCCTTATTTTCCTCTGCGTTTCATGTAATTCACCCGATGAACGAGATTAGCTAAAATTTTGAAGTTTTGAGAGTTTCCGGTTTTATATCGGGATCTGAGCTGGCTTTTATTGTGCAGGATGCTCCACTCAACATTCAGTGGATGTCAACTGCGGCTGAACAAAGTGCTCAATCCCGAAATTTTTTCCCAGTCATGCACACGAGTTCATTGTTGCATGGCTGTCGTAATGGCTACATTACAGCATTTCTTGTAGCTTGAAAATCGAGTTTTCTGGTGCAAAAGTTCGTCAACCCCACGGTGAGGTAGGAGTCTGTCTGTCAAAATCAGCAATTACGCAGAGTTTACGAAAGCGCTTTTCACCTCATCTATCCAGAAGGGTCAGTAAATTCCATGATTATCATTTGGGATGAACAAGAGCTTGAAAACTCTTCAAACTAGTTGTTTGTTGAAGCAGATTGACTTTTGGTGCTTTTGAAAGCAAAAAATGCAGTGGTCGCTCCTATTTGAGTGGGATGACAGGCCGTAAGTGTTGCAAATGTTTCATGTTTTGGAATGCAACTGTACAAAAAAATTTGAGAGTCAACGCATGCGATAGTGATTAGTAAAACCAGTTGGCTTTATAATTTTGTCCAGCTTTCAAAGAGAACTTTTTCGAATTTTTTCGTATTTCTCCGTTCAAACTCAACAAAACTGGAAGCCGTTTTGATGATTCGTGGTAGGATCACGTGCGCACAATACAGCAAAGTTTCAGACAGATTCATTGACAAGAACGAAAATTACGACGATTTTTAGATTGGCTTCATAATTATGTCCAACACTGTATATATAAAGCAGAAAATCTGTGAGTTTGTGTGTTTGTGCACATTCCCAGTAGTGCAGGATATGCAGGATGTGCAGTGGGTGCAGGACGTGCAGGGTGTGCAGGGTGTGCAGGGTGTTCACGGTGCGTAGGGTATGCAGGATGTGCAGGTGGGCAGGGTGTGCAGAGTGTGCAGGATGGGAGTTTAGACTGATAGACTAGCTCCAAACCGGAGTGAAACCCGAAATGCCTGCTCGTATATATATAAAGCAGAACATCTGTGTTTATGTGTTTGTGCACATTTCCCGTAGTCATGAAAGATGAGCGGTGAAGCTCATTTCGATCTGTTGGTCATCAAGTTATGGTGAGGACGGTAGGAAGCGAACCCAAGACGAGTCGGAATCAAAAGAAGAGTAAATTTCGCTACATGAGAGATCAGATGAACACTGGCTTCAGAACGAGTGGAACCCAAGATGCCAGCTCGTGTACTTATCATGACTTATAATAAGCGGCTTAATCTGAAGTGGTGTGGAGTTTGTCCGTTACGAAATTACAGTGAGGAATGATTTACAATTGAGTTTGCTTTTGGATATCATCAAAACATTAGTAAGAATGATTCAAGAGGGGCAATAATGGAGGGAGGTGGTTCTCAAAAGGAATCGGGATTATAGTTAGGAGCCAATGGCATCATTTCAAATATGATGACGACAGCCTGGGCCAACGGCGGCGTAAGTTTTCGAAAGCTGTTCACATTTCCACATAAACAGCTTCACAAGTTGTCGGTGCGAACACAGGCACATTTTTAGCTTTGCAGCTACAGATGCCTATTATTAAAATAGTATTAGAAAAATTATTAGAAAAGTAAAAGATGTAGTAGTATCATTCAAAGTATGGTACTCCGGACCAAACTTCCATCACTGTCAGTGAGTGTCTAAGTGATACTGGCTCGATTGCACTAGAAAGCGCTCAATCCATCTTGCGCTGTTCGAAGGTTTAACAGTACTGGCACTGCAGATTGGATTCACTATAATCAAACTACCTACCCTTAATTCGGGAAGAGATAATTTATGTGAGCGACCCCACAATGTAGATTAACTTTAGGAAATGATTACTAAGTAAGCGCTGTTTAACACGTACCATTCATTCGAGTCATCAAATCATTGACGGTAAGTTTCTCAACATGGTAATGACATGTCTAAACTAACTGCGGTCTAGATATCAACAAGATGCAGCAGTCCAGCGCCCAGAGAAGACGAGGACGCCCCCGCGTTTACGCTGACAATGCTGAACGACAGATGATGTACCGTACGCGGGAGCAGGGTCGAGAGGTGCGCCTTTACGCTGATGCTCAGCGACACCAGCTTATGCGTGAAAGCGAGGATGATGCGCAAAGAAGCGAGCGTTTGTCTGCACAGGCTCAACGTCAGCGTCGTCGGCGTCAAGAGGCAGACAGCGAACGCCGCAACGCGCAACGTGAGCAGAATCTTTTATATGCAAGAAGGCAACGAGAGAATGAGACTGAAGAGGAGCATACAGCCCGCCTTCAAGGGAACGCTGAGCGTCAGAATAGGCGTATTCAGAGAGAGAACGCTGCAGAGAGAACTCTAAGGTTAGAAACGAGAGCGGAGAATCAAGCGAGACAGCATAGCGAAGAGTCCAACGTTCAACACGCTTCAAGATTGCGCTCCGACGCAGAACGGCATCGCCGACATCATCTTTCACCTGACATGATCGGTATTGCCCTGAGAGAACGAATGGCGCAAGTGAACTATTTGGGTAGGCTTAACTTTAGGTGCTCACATGGTGGAGCTCTTCATTTTGCGTGTGAGGTGAAGCCACAACATCCAAATACCTTCGCTGACTGTTGTGACTATGGAAGGATTGACCTAGATATATTTGAAGATTTCCCAGAGGAACTGAAGTTATTGTTTACAGGCGGGACATCGGGAGTACTGACGAGAGGTTGGTCCGAAAACTTCATAGCCAACATAAGGAATTTCAATTCGGCCTTGGCGATGGCCTCTATGGGTGCTCAAGTTGATGTACCCAGAGGAAGGGGTCCATTCTGTTACCGCATTCACGGACAGGTCTACCACTGTGTTGGTCCCCCGCACCCGAATGAAGGAGAAGGAAGGCAATTCGGCCAAATATATATCCTGGATGCTGCAATAGCAGCACAGGAACGTATGGGAAAGGTGCAGAATTCGAATTGCAATGCGGAGCTCATGTTCTATTTGAGCCAGTGGTTTGCGCGTCACAATGTTTTTGCGCGATCCTTTAGAATGATGTATGAGGTAGAGAGGGCTGAGTCAGAGATGGCTCGGCTTGAGAATCGAGAGCCCACCAAGATCAGGATGATCTTCGACGACAACAGGGAAAGAGGAGTTGCCACAGGACAATATGCAATGCCTACTGCAAATGAGGTTGCTGTTGTTTATGTTGGTGAGGATAATGATGTCCCCATAAGCAGAAGTTTAGCAGTGCACTTGCGGAGACCAGAAGGCACTTCTTTGACTCGAATAAGTGATATCGATAGAAAGTGCGACCCACTAACATACCCTCTTCTATTTCCAACCGGAAGAGGTGGGTGGGATCCCACACTTTCAGATAGGCGAGGAGCCCGCATAACGCAAATGAAGTATTACTCCTCCCTTTTTTCTATTCGAGACAACTTCAATCCAATTCTGCACGCTAGAAAACTCTTCCAGCAATTCGCTGTCGATGCGTATGTCAAAATCGAACAAAATCGGCTCCATTACCAGCGGACTCATCAGCAACATCTCCGCTCCGAGTCTTACAGAGGTCTCAGGGATTATGTTTCAGGCGAAGATAACCAAGGTCCTCCCGGCAGTCGCATTATACTTGCGTCTTCTCATGTGGGGAGTCCGAGGGCCATGCAACACAACAGTCATACCAGGATGCCATGGCCATTGTCGCGCGATTCGGCAAGCCCACCTACTTTCTGACGATCACATGCAATCCTCGATGGCGCGAGTTCAGGAGAATCTATACGAAGGCCAAAGCGCCTCGGATAGACCCGATCTGACTGCTCGGGTTTTTCACGGGAAACTCAAGGAGTTGTGCGATGATCTCTTTAAGAGAAATGTACTAGGTGAAGTTGACGCTTACGTGTATGTGGTTGAATTTCAAAAAAGAGGATTACTTCACTGTCATATGCTCCTGATTATGAAATCTGCGTACAAATTACAGACAGCTAGCGACGTTGACAATGCCGTATGCGCAGAAATACCAGACCCAGAGCAGGAGCCGGCAGCTTATGCAGCTGTCACCACATACATGCTACACAAGAAGTGCGGTGCAAATGATCCAAGTTCCCCTTGCATGCGCGACGGAAAGTGTTCTAAGCGCTTTCCCAAACAACTATGCGATACCACATCAATGGAATCTGATGGCTACCCGATGTAGAGGAGACGAAACAGAGCGACCTGTACCGTCAGCGGTACAGTCTACAGTGATGCATGGGTAGTCCCAACAAATTTGTATCTAATCACTAAATACGACTGTCACATAAATCTTGAGGTGTGCGGCACTATCTCAGCGGTCAAGTATCTGTACAAGTACATATACAAAGGTCCGGACCAAGCACGACTGACCATAGAAAGTGATGGAGCAGGCACAGACGAAATTAAACAGCACTTGAATACGCGATATGTGTGCCCACCCCAGGCATTGCATAGAGTATTTGGCTTCTGCTTACAGGACAAATCACACAGTATGTGTCGACTAGCTGTGCACTTACCAGAATTTCAAACGGTACATTTTGTCGCGGGTGAGGAGCAACAGTACTTCGAACAGGCTCAAAATCGTTTTACTACCCTAACCGCATACTTTGAACTCAATCGGCTGCACGAAACAACGAGTGAACATTCCCGTTTAATGAATGTTGATCCCAGGGAGCTCTACTATTATGAACTTCCCGAACACTTCACATTTACTCCTCAATCAGGCTGGCGACGGAGACGACGTAGTAGTGGAGAAATTGGAAGAATGTATACAGTATCGCCTAGGGATCTGGAAAGATACTGCCTTCGTCTTCTGCTGCTAAATACTAAAGGAAAGACGTCTTTCGAAGACTTGCGAACAGTGGAGGGAATAATTTACCCTAAGTTTTCAGATGCGGCCAAAGCACTTGGCCTACTTGAAGATGACAGCTATCTTAGGGAAAGTCTTGAAGAAGCAGTGCACTTTCAAACACCAGCTGCATTGCGAAGTTTCTTTGCCTGCCTATTGTGCTACTGTGATGTTTCAGACGCCCAAGTGTTGTGGAATGAGTTTGCGGTAGCAATGTCAGAAGATTATGTGCACGAAGGATTTGACGAAAGACAAGCTGTTGCGATTGCCTACTTTGACGTGGCAGACAGAATGCTGCTCATGGGAAAAATTCTGCAACAATTTGTCGTACCACCTGTTAACGAGCGACCATCTGTGCAGCTGATGCCTATGAACTACGAGTTATATCAGTCTGAAGGGTTACGCCTGTATGAAACGTTGAATGCAGAGCAGAAAAGAGCCGCTGATGATATAATTGAAGCCTTCAGCGGTGGAAACCAACGCTGCTTCTTTATCGACGGACCAGGAGGAACAGGAAAAACATACCTGTACAATACACTTTACAACTTGGCGATGGGGCAGCGACGTCAGATTGTCTGTGTAGCATGGACGGGTATCGCTGCAAACTTGCTACCTGGAGGCAGGACCGTAAATTCTGCATTCAAGTTGAATATGGCGGATGGAAATCGCTCATCAACCATGAAGCGACAGCAGAAGGAGGCACGCCACCTTATGGATACAGATTTAATAATCTGGGATGAAATATCGATGGCTCCAAAATGTGCTTTAGAAGCTGTAGATGCACTACTACGAGATATAATGCAGAACGACAGACCGTTTGGGGGGAAGCTGCTCATTGTGGGTGGTGATTTCCGGCAGATCCTGCCTGTAGTTGAGCACGGACAAAGAGCAGAAATTATTGAAAGCTGCGTTACTCGATCGGTGCTATGGCCACTCTTCAAAGCGTACCATTTGCAGGCTAACATGAGATCTAGAGATGCTGGCCACGACTGGCACAGGTTTCTCCTTGATGTAGGGAATGGACAGGCCAATAATGAAGAGGATAGAATTGTTTTCCGGAACGAGTTTTTGTGCACAGAGAATTTAGTCACAGAAATTTTTGGTGAAGTGATAGATCCTCATGATGCAGAAGGGCTATACAAGAAAGCAATTCTTGCTCCCAAAAATACACATGTAAAAAGACTCAATGAAGAAGCGATGGAAAGACTTTGCATTAAAAATGCACAGGACGAGCGTACATATAGGAGTGCGGACGAGGCGATGCTACCAGAAGGTGCTTCCGGAGAGTTATATCCAATGGAATACCTGAACACGCTTGAGCCTTCCGGAATGCCCTTGCATGAGTTGCGATTGAAGAAGGGAGCCATAGTGATGCTACTTCGTAATTTGGACGTTGCCAACGGACTGTGTAATGGAACCCGTATGAAAGTCGAGGCTTTGGGACGTCGTATCCTTGGTTGCCGATTCATATGCGGTGATCATAAGGATAAATTTGTAATGATTCCTAAGATAGATAATTACTGGGATGGAAACGTCCCATTTCGACTGAAGCGACGACAATTTCCAGTACGCGTTGCCTTCGCGATGACCATAAACAAATCGCAAGGACAGTCTTTTGACAAAGTAGGGGTGCATCTCCCGGAGGACGTATTCACTCATGGCCAACTTTATGTAGCCTTCTCACGCGTTCGCTCTCCAGAAGGTCTAAAGGTAAACTGTCCAGGCAACTCGGTAAAAAACGTTGTATACGAAGAGGTGCTGCTGTAAGATTATGCGCTACAAGGTATTTAGCAGTTTCAGTCATTCATAAAACAGAAAAAAATTTTTGCAGTAACAGTTTGAAGATCAACCAATATTGAAATAGAAAAAACTATGAAGCTATATCCGTACTTGATATTCCTGAGAACTCTTGGTTTTAATTTTCGATAGTTAAAACTTGACTTTGACAAGGACTCTAGCTAAGTGTGCTTCTTTTTTCAATCAATTGTCCGATACAAGCTGATGTGCTCACAAAGATAATACTCAAAGCCTAAACATTGTTTATCGTTCCGTGGACTCTATCTAACTTCCTACTTATTTACTGTTCACTTGCACAAAATCTGATTATCTGTAGAGAGGATAAACGAATTCGATACAAAAAAAGAGAGTCCGGCGCAAGCCGGACGATCAGACTGGTATTGTAAATAATATGGTTTTTAGCCAATCCAGGGAAATGCTCAAGATTTTGCGGGATCAGATCTGAAGGGACTCGTACGCAAAAATCAATAAAAAACGCGTCCTTTCAAAAAAGAAAAAGGTGAATTTGGTTTGCTGCTTCCTCAGCGCAGAATTTGACTAAATTTTGTAGCTTATCGTTATTTTGCCGCAACTTGTTATAGATGAAGAACTCAAAAGTTGTTGGCGGCTGTTGCAAATTCCGCTTAGAATCTTTGGATTGATGACATAGTGCAAAATAAAACAGAGCAACTGCAGCCTAGGAGGATTAACAAAGAAAGTATGCCCGAGTAACATTGCTTAAAACTTTTATAACATTATAATATATCAAAAACGAAGATGAGGCAACAAGGAGGCCAAGAAATGACGCAAGTTTGAACTGCCAATTTTGCCTGCACATCTAGCGTTTCTAATGAGCATCAACAGCGTCTCGAGAGGGCAACGATATGGTTTTTAGTTGGCGTATTTTGGCCGCCTTTGTAGCAATGAGCGCACTTTGCAGTTATTGAGTTTCATGCAAGATTATGGACGCCGCTGGTAGCCTGTCGCTGCCGCTCACCGCCATTTTTGAGCATAACCGCCCGCTCACTGCAAAATTTCGCAGTATCGTCGCCCGCTCATTGAAACTGCTATTTATCGCCGCCTCACCCAGCCTTTGATTGTCTGAGCTGCAAGTTACTTGTTAATTGCATTCATGAAATGACTTGAGTCACAACATTTTTTTAGTACTGAGAATAAATGGGCGTGTGGAACAAACGACTCTGATCTTTTACACTGAATGTCTGTTGTCGTACATATCGTCGAGTCATTCGCAACTTAATATGCGTAGTGCACACTTTACACGTTAACTGACGAACGGCGAAACTAGAACCTGCTTATTTCCAGTGATTTCTCCTTGTTTTCTTGTTTTTTTTGTTTTAGTTGGTTATATGTTAGTCAGTAGAACACATTTCTACATTTTATTAGGCTAAAAGATGTTTTATTGGAAAGCTGCTAGTAATGGTGCCGTCGCTGATAGGGCTTAGTGTGCAGCCACACATACAGTGCTAGCAATGTTAACAATGGAATAAAACGTCACGGCATTTGGAGATATAGATATGAGCGGACGAAAGAAATGGCAAATTTTGATAGACGCCTGCACGAAATCGCCTGGATTGTTGTAGGCTGAACGCACGCGAGCGTGGTTGCAACGCGGCTGCCGAGAACGAGCGTTTTGATGACTCATGCACGCGAATGCCAACGTTAGCCCGCAAGAGTCACGCGCGCGGGTGCTCATTCCGGGCGATTCCGTGCAGTTCACTAAATCAAATCTGCAGTAAGATAGGTACGCGAATGACAACATGTACATATGCATGAGTTATCCATAAGCACCGTAAGACTTCAAAGCAAGAGGCATTAATGCAGTGATCACTCGGGATATATGAGCGCCAGCAAAGTTTGAATTATATTAAAGGCACTCGCTGTGCAATGAGATAATGCTATAGGGCTCTGCAGGATCGCGAGAGTCGGTAAGTTTGCGGCCATTGCGCACGCAGGATGCTTCAAGGCCTCAAACCACTCAAACAATCCTGTACTTTTCGGAATCGCCTCAAATAATTGTAAGCTTACATCTGATAGCAGAAAAACGTCCATAAGGAAAAGGAAAACCGATAATGCTCAATGCGCGAGCAATGGCCGCAACCTCACCGACTCTCGCGATCCTGCAGGCCCCTATATAACAAAGAATCAGTGAAAGGCACTGGGTGTGCGATGAGATAGATAATACAACAAAGAATCAGTGCGATGATGTATATGGAATCGGATGAGATCACATAAAATTAGAAGGTAGCATTGAGATGCATTAGACTGTAGTGGTTAGTGATTAGTAGAAGCTATTTGAACGTTACTCTTTCGTATTTGCCCCTCTCAAGCTGACTACAACTTGAACTTGAAGAGTATTTTCGATGTTTTGTCAGAAATTATTAGGTTGTCAAGACAATAATGTTGTATTTTATTCGCTTGCAATGGCACAACAACCAAGCGAGCTCCAAAAACGCATGTGGGGCACTGTTTGATTGAGCTAAGCAAGCTCTACAAACGGGTAGTGATGTTTCGAAGCCGAGTTTGTTCCACCTGAAGTTAAAAATTAGCCCAAAGGTCTCCAAATTTCAACAAAAAATCGAAAAAAAACTTGTATCTTCGCCATAAAGCGTCTTACGCAACTCCCAATCGCACAAATCTGTTCTATTCACATAAGACATTCATATATACAGTTGCTGTATTTTTCCTCGACTAGAAACTGAGAAATCGTTCTGTTCTCGTTCATCGTACTCTCGTTTCGAACAGTACTTACACTTCTAGCATTCTTTGCACCTACGTCTTCATATTTGAATTTCCTCTTAGGCGCCACATGTACCGACTGCCTGAAATCACGTTATCAACTATTGCAAACGATAAGGTATTGCAAATGAATACATGCGAACACACGAAAAAGATTTCCTCCCCCTTAACCTTGTGAACTGGAATAACAGACTGTAAGAAAAATACCACACTGCAACACTACTTGAGAAGAGGAAAAAACGACAGGAAGTTTCTAGAGATGGGCGCTTGCTTCAACTGAAAAAATGAAGGTAATCATAGATAAAGAACTCAGAACTTGCTAACGGCTGTTGCAAAATCCGCTTGGAATGCTTTGGAATGATGAGATAGTACAAAATAAAAGAGCAATTGCAGCCTAAGAGGATAAGCAAAAAGAGTATGCCCGAATAACATTGCTTAATACTTTCATAACATTGTATTAATCAAAAAGAACATAAGGCAACAATGAACCCAAGAAATTACGCAAGTTTGAACCGCCAATCTTGCTCGCCTGCACATCTAACGTTTCTATTGTGACAGAGTCGCTGCCTCGTCGTAGACTTTCGGCTGTCTTTGTAGCAATGAGCGCGCTGTGCAGTCATTTTCTGACTCATGCAAGAGTATGGATGCCCGCTGATAGCCTGTGGCTGCCCGCTCACCGCCATCTTTGCAGTATCGTCGCCCGCTCATTGAAACTGCTATTTATCGCCGCCTCACCCAGCTTTTGATTGTCTGAGCTGCAAGTTACTTGTTAATTGCATTCATGGAATGACTTGAGTCACAACATTTTTAGTACTGAGAATAAATGGGCGTGGGCAACAAACGACTGATCTTTTATACTGAATGTCTGTCTGTCGTACTCATGTGTTCGCAGGTTCCAAATCAAAAACGTTATTTCCGAAACGATTCGGACTAAACCGTTTCCGGGCGGGTTTCATAGGCTACTTCTTTGTCATTGATTTTCCTGCAGACTACAACCATAGCGTTAGGACTCGGCACAAAGGTGAATGAGCTTGTTGATTACGAGGGAACTGTTACGTTTTGTAAGTAACTTCCAAGTTTCCTTCTTCGTCAACCTCGGCTTGTTAATAGTAGTTAGTATGTGAGTAGGCCGACCGCAACTGGTAGATGTTTACCGATAGTTGCAGCCTGATCTCAGACAATCGCCGGGGGCAGGCGGGCACCGGAACAATAGATTGCTGATCTCTCGCAGCCCGCTCGCGGATTTTTTGCAAAGCAATCAGGACTTTTCGGAAGACCGCTTGCTGAGTTCTCGATTCCTCAGAGATTCAGCAATATATCTGCAAAAGATAAGAGCGAAAAAAATTCAGCAGGCGGTTTCTCAAAAATCCGCTGACTCAGCAAGCGGTCTTCCGAAAAGTCCTGATTGCTTTCCAAAAAATCCGCGAGCGGGGTGCGAGAGATCAGCAATCTATTTTTCCGGTGCTCGCCTGCCCCCGGCGATTGTCTGAGATGCTTCGACTTCTTATTATTATTATTCTTCGAAAGCCTCCTTCTCCGCTGCCGTAGATGGATGCTAAATGCGGCCGTCCATGGGTGCCACCAATGTGGATTACCTGATACGAGTCGAAACGTCAGGCCGTCACTAACAATAAACACCTACTAATTTCGCTCGGCTTACTCACATACTAACATCGCTTTTTTATCATTACTAGCTGCGGTGCCCGGTCCCGCCCGGGCCAAGGGTTCAAAATGGATGTTTCAAGATGTTCGCTTACCATTCCTCCACTTCCTTCAGATCATATTTTCTCTTCCTCTCATGCTTTAGCTCCAAGTCAGTTATTTAGATTTAGATTAGGCTTCATCGAGTTGTGGGAATGGCATTTGACTTAGGGAGGGCTGATGACGAATATTTTAGCCGTTTGTGATGAGACTCACTACTTTGACTGATTCCGTCGCTTACTTAGAAACTTGGAGCCTGAGAGTTGTTACAAAGGTTGAATGGACATGTTGATTACGAATAGTTGTGTTGGTGAGATTACCCATTACTTTATTATTTCATCATTTTTTGCGAAGTTTGAGCTACGGACCTGGGATTTGGCACGGGGGGGGGTATATAGAAATAACGAAAGCAACATTTATAACAAAAAAAGAATCGCTGCATTTACCTCTATCACTTTTTTGCAAAGTTTGGCCTAAGGGGCTGGTTGGTATACTGGGATAAGTGAGCAGCTGATTGAGAAAACATGGTGGAAGGAAACTAGCATATAAGAGTAGATTAGGGATGGCATAGACGATTCGTCGCACGCAAAGACTGCGGACGCATCGGCGTTTCTCTGATTAAGCACTCTTTTGTTTCTCTTACCATCTGCTGTCTCTCCGACGCACGAACTATTTTGGTCGGACGCGCGCTCAGTCTTTACATGTATGGAATCGTCGTTACTTTGTTGCAAACTTAGAAAATGTTGATAATGATCATAGTGTATTAATAAAGGCTGGCAAAGCCGCGTAAGCGAGCTATTGCACATTAAAAATCAAAGTGTTGTAAAACAAATATTATTCTGTCCTATGCAAATATAGTCTAGTCCGTTAGCCACCACGCAAAGGCCCTTTCTCTCCCAAAAACAAGATTAGAAGCACTGCGAGTAAACAGCAAATTAAAAAAAATTTATGACGAAAACGATGGAACAAATTGAAATTTTAGGCACGTAAAAAAGATCTGGTGTGCAAACAAGATGCAGTGTATGTGTAAAAAGATAGCATAAGCACGAGAAGTACGACTAAGCATGATTCTAGCGTAATTGAAACGAACTCACTTTCCAAATAACGAAGTTTGCTGCAGTGGACAATTGCGAGGAACAAAGAGGATTGCTCATTTTGGACACTGGGCGCTTGAGCCAATGATATTTATTGCATTTGGCGTGCGCCACAGAAGAATGTGTGTAAGTGGGTCTCTTAGGCTCTCTTATGTTCAAGGCATACCTCACGAGATTTCAGTCGCTACGCGATCTGGCAGTTTGCTAGATGTCTTCAAATTCAATACTGGTAGACCTCACAGGCACAGCACACATAATCGTAGGTTGATAAGCCCTATCTTATTTACATTCCAAAACTTCTTACGATGAGTGAGTCATGGCTCATTGGAGGTGAAAAATTGCGTCGGGACTGAAATCGTGAGATATGTTTTCGGCGGGGGAGGTTCGCGAGATTATCGAGATTAGTCTTTGCCATGCCTTTATGTCTCAAGTCAGACACAGTGCCTTGCCTTCGCCCCCTGTCATGATCCTGTCGCTACGTGTCGCGGCAGGTAGCAACCCTGTGCTGCCTCCACTGACTCCCCCCCTCCCATGGTTGCAAATGATTAGCCGCCATGCCTCCTGTGCTCAAAAAACACTTGGGCGTGGCTTGATGCACTTTCCGAACTTTACGTCACAGCAGGCGGACAAGCATCTATCATCTATTCTATGACTAGGATACGCGAGACCGCTTGCGTGTTTGTTCAAATTTGAATTTATTCTTCTCTGTTTTCGAAGAGCGAATAAACCTCGAAGAGATAAATAACGAGTATAAACCTGCTAGTATACGAATAGGTTTGTTTAGACAATGTGTGCAATGCGGTTTCACGTCTCCTAGTCACAGAATGAATGATACTTCGGGCGGTCAGCTTACTGCGTCGATTGAATATGTGGATTATCCAAATTTGCAAGCAAGCACCGACCAAGACCAAAATCAAGTTGACTTGGAAAGTTGTTGTAATCTTCCTTCGATTGAGTGATGGATCAGGACACGTAGTGATTATAGCGGTTTATTATTGGACCGAATAAAACAATAGTAATTGGAGACGAGTGACATAGCTAGAAAGAGTTTTTGAATAGTGCTTATTTTCCTATAGAAACAACGCAACATTACAAATCAACATAACATCAACAACCATATCCAAATCTTATATACAATGTAATTTTTCAACGCAAATGTAGGAAGTTGCTTACTCAATACAGGCCATCTAAAATCTAATACATACCTGGCGTCGGGTGTTTATACGAAGTGGTGACAGCAACGCATTTAATGCGTATCGATTGCAGCAGAGTGGCGCTGCTCCTGCCTCACGCTGCAGTAGCTAACACAAAAGGTCATGTCCATACTCAGACATTCGCGGTTAAGTCCCGCCGGTAAAAACTTTATATCCCGGCGGAATGACTGCGGGAGCGCAGGTAAAATGATTCGCGAAAAAACCGGGACTCCTGCATTTCTTTCGGGATAATGCAGCGCGATACGCGCGGTTGTCCCGAAATGTTTTCTATTAAGAAAACAGCGAGCTTTTGCGGGAGACCCGATACTGTCGCAATCCAATCACCGGCGGAAGTGGCACAGCAAAAGTGTAGCTCTAGCCGGTGACGAACCGTGGCAGCGCGTTCAATTTTAATCGCTTACCTGTTCCAGGCAGGCAGTTCCCTTTTCAATAGTGAACATGTTTATAGGTAAACTGAGAACAAATCGCGTCTCCCAATAATCTCCCGCTTCATTTTACCGTCGGCATAAGCCCGAAACTCGGGACAAAGCCGGGTGTCGCGAAAGATTACCGATTTCTCCGCGATTTCTTATTTTGTGGGCGCATCTCCTGCGGGACTTACCGCGAATGTTTGAGATACCTAGCGACTCATCTTTGAGCAGCGCTGCTTAGATAAGCACTAATCAGCGCTGCATTAGATTTTGCAGCTGAGTTACGCTCACTTTTTCCGAGCGTTTCTCAGCTGCTTTCAGCCGCAGACAGCTGTTTCTGTTTGAATTTACCTATTTTCACCAGTTTTCAAGCTGCAATTAGCGCTTTGGAGATGAACTGGAGGGATATACTCCATGAAGTTGAGGGGATATGAAGTAATCTAATCAACTTGACGATGGGTCAGATAAACTGCCTTCACTGGACTCCGACTATGTCATTGCCTGAGGAAGACTATCACATTACGGCTGTTGATAAGGGTCGAATGGAATCGGCACCCTCACCTTTTCATTATAAATTTAATAATAATGGAACATGAACTCCACATGAAAGTAGAATATGACTCCAGATCCAATTCGAAACATGATAACTCTCTCGTTCTCGACAATAACTGGGCGATAGTGTAGTTATTTTCGGCGGTATTTGCACCCAACGAGCACCTAAGAAGCACCCAACTGCAGCGCTGATCAGCAGAAACAGCGCCGCTTTTGCTGCTCGTTTGTTTTGTCGATACCTAAGCACCGAGGTATGTATCAAGCCCAACGGCAAAAGCTCTATGTATTGAACCGCAACAACGCGCGTAAGTCATTTTCTGAGCCAAAATCTTGCCGATGTACGGTTTTAACTGCTTCTCATGGTCTCTCACTATTTTGCTGACAATTGAGATTCTCACTTTTTTCGCGGTCATACCAAAGCTAGATCACACCCGTCGAAGTTGTGTGATTGCACTATGCGCTGCTGTCGCATTTAGACGGATATTAAAGGTAAGAATATGATAACACACACTCACTTCTCATTAAAGAGACATAAGAGAAGACCCAGAGCTGTGGAACTTGAGATTGATTAGCAATCATTGTGCTATGGATTATGCTATGTGGCAGCGTTTGATGCTGCAAAATCTTATTGATACACTTTTCAGAACAAGGATGAACTTGTTATGGGAACTGAAAATGCCTTGGTCGTGGACGCAAGAGTTACTGGTCGACCTATGTCATCCATAATACACAAGTTCCGCGAGATCCTCTCTTCTTTTGACGTAATCAGCTACAAAAGGGGCGCTGCAATTATCGAAATGCTCCGTACAGTTATAGGAGAGAAGAATTTTAGAAAGGGACTAACGGTGCGTTTTTTTTCACCTGATTTGTTGTTAAGCCCTCTTTCAGGCATCTTGATCTTTATCGTTTTCAGCTTGTAATCTATGTCAGTTTTGAACGCCCTTTACAGAGCAACATCAGAACGAGACTAGAGTTACAAAGCTTTAATGTTGGACTTCAAATTGCCTAGACTGCAAATTGCTTTAATCCTTTCGGGCCTGAGTTTTTCCGAGTAAGCAGAGGAGCCTCACTCCAATTGTTTTATACTTACTACCACATGATTAACCTCACCCTCAAAAGAATTCACTTCAACCACATAAACTCTTTCTTTTTGATTTTTTTTGATTTTTTGGTTTTGCTTTTATTTTGTTTTCAATTCTCCTTGATACATGTGGGCCCGCGAACAATCAGCAGTTACACTTTCTCAACATTGTACTCGAACATTCTGATAAAATTATGATTATTTTTTGGCTAATAGACGAGGTCCTAAAACGGTGCTGAAGCTGGCGCGAAGTATTGATTGGTTGTAATCCACTGGTGTACAGAAATGTATATATTGCAGAAAGGAAAACAAATGAACACGCGGTTTCAAAGCTACATTCGAGAGACAAAGGTTATATGAAGCGTTCTATAGCTATAAGTAATAAAAGGTTTTCTTGCGGCAGTACAGCTTGTCACTCAATTGATGTGGCAATGGCCACCACCAGGTCCGAAAGGGTTAAAGGGGTAGATGAAGGCGCATCTGAGATTAGCCTTGCCCTATCTGAAATATACATTACCATAGACGCAAGCGGTCATGTAGTTTTTTTAACTGTTAATTTTAATTTGTGACAGTGCTTTAAGTTGTAGTCTTTTTTTTGAATCAAAAACGAGATCCATCAGGTTTTGCTTGTATTCTTGATTGATGAGGTACTTGAAATACACATTCTACTGCTTCTCTAAGCTTTATATAGCCCGCGCGAGCCTGACGCACGCACTACTATCATTCTGAGAATTTTGCATCTTAGGCACAAATCATTACATGCACTTTGCTTAATGATAACGTTATAGATTAATTAATGGCCCGTTTCTCTTTCAAAGTGAATAAAGTTGGGAGAGTGGATAGTGTTAGACCTAAATGATCATATCGTGTATCTTGGTTCAATCAAATATTTTGGCTTTACTGTTACATCCGCTTCAACAAGAACTTCTTGCCTACAAGTTGTTTGCCGCGCATTCTGCTGTTTGCTAGTCTATCCATCTGTCACTTGTACTCTTACGAAGCAGTCATGACCACGCTGAATACCAGACATTCAAACTTTGGTGCTATTCTAAGAGCTAGTGCACTAGTGTTTAATTGTTTATTTGTTTGTTTGCACATAAGGTGGCCAATTTAACTATAAGGAAGAACAAACAGAAACACTCGATCGATAGAAAAGAAAATGATCTATTACACTCAACTCCCCATGTCAAGTGCAACAGTTGCAAAAAACGAGGAAAACCGTAAATGAAGTTCCGCTTGAGCCACAGAAGCAGACTTTACCGGCTTAGAATATAGATAGATGATTAGCATTGGGGAATGCCACCGCACTAAATGTAGTGTAAGTTTGAGGGCGTCCGAGACTAGATTGGTTCACGTTAAGTATCCACCAACCTAACATTCTAGCCTCAAATACATCTCTAGTACCATCAAGCAAAACAGATATCGAGTAGCACTTCTAAGATAGAAGCAAACATAAGAAGGAGTAAAAGTAAAGATCAATGAAGAATGTTAAACTTCAACAGGCAAAATCAAATAAAAACAACTAAAGCTAAAGTATCTCTTTAGTTTCTAAAACACTCAATAACGCAAGCAACTATGCGATGCAGTCGTAAGTAAAAAAAACACATTACGTCATCAATGCCCAAACTTGAAGTATATATTTTAACTTTTGCTTTCAAGTTCGCTGAAGACTTAGAGACAAAAAGGATGGAAGTAGTTTGCGATTAGGGTTAGGGCTCCATTATAGACAACTTTAGTAAAAAAAAAACTTCTGCACTTTTTCAGTCATCAATATCTTCATTTTTATCAGGATTCCAAATATAGCTGCAAACATAAGCTTTATAAATCTTTAAAAGAATTCTCGAGTCGCGAGAGTGGACAGTGTTCATCAGCGCATATACCATACCATCTATCGAAAATGCTTATAGATTTTATGACTATTAATTGAAATAAACAAGGGCCTAAAAACCTACTCCTTAAAGCAGCTTCTTGTTAGAGCAGAATGACTTTTGATGCCTTGAAAGCAAAAAAATGCAGTGTTCGCTTCTATTCGAGTAGGATGACAGATCGTAGGCGTCGCAAATGTTTTATATTTTAGGACGTTCGTACGAAAAAATTTGAGAGACAGGGAATGCAATAGTGATTAGAAAAACCAGGTGGCTTTACAATTTTCTCCAGCTGTCATTAAGGGCTTTTTCAAATTTCTTCGTTTTTCTCCGTTCATACTCAACAAGACCCGTTTTGAGAGGTCATGGCAGGTTGACATGCGCACAACACATCAACGTTTCAGGCAGACTCATGGAGAAGAACGCAACTTACGACGATTTCTAGAGTGGCTTTATAATTATGTCCATCATTGTAGCTCTTGTCTCGCGTCTTGTATATGTATACATGACAATTCAAAAAAGGCTAGAAAGCATATCGCTCTCAAAATTGCAATTCTGCGGGATGAAGCGCTCGTCTATATAGGAACAATTTCCTGAACGATCTGGTAAATCATGCATGTAACAGAATGAGCATAAGCGGATAACTTATGTGCTTGGCTATTACGAGATTTTGTAAAAATAAACAAAGTACAACATTACTAACATGTTTCTACACCAATTCCACTTTGAATAGTTGACGGTTTTCTTCTCATATAATTGTTTGACTCCAACACAGCTCAGATAAATAATCTGTGATGTTTTGCTCACCAAATGTATTAGGTTGTCCCGTAAGTCTTTTCATTCTTGAGTTTTGCCGTGATAAGTCGTGCACACTTTTTGTTCTGAATAGACATTATGATACCATTCGATAGAGCCAAACAAGCTATAGTTGTCCTCCTCCCAGCAGACACCTAGTGGACGAATTTGAATTCGAACTCGAGCACGCTGGTTCCGGCATAGCGCGGCACCTGCAGCGCTTACTTTGATCTCGAACAAATTTATTGGTGTTTTCTCGACATTTCATTTTACTTTTAACATGTCGACGCTTTTTTCAATAGCGATCGAGGATTTTGTAGCTTTTGAGCGATGTGCTATGCTTGCTTCTGCAGCGCTAACTTCAGGTTAAACTTGAAGAAGCAACTAAGTTCGCAAACTGTGATAGTGGAATCTTTCTCAATGTGTAACATGTTCTGAAGCGTTCCTTCATCGAACTTCATGTCAGAAGCTTTTGTATCGTTTTTCCAACCCTCTGAAAATATAGCTAAAGATAGGTTTCTAGTGGGGGGAGGACGACTATATATAAAATGCCGTTATGCTTTTGCAGCTTGTCAGCTTCGATTCATCTCAACTTTAAAACCAAAATCAAAAAAATTTCGAATACCAAAAAAAATTGAAAATTTTTTGTATCTTCGTTTAAAAAAGTCCTACAGATCTCTCACTTGCTCATGTTTATCACTCCGCATCAGGCACTCGTATGTGCTGTTGCTGTATTTTTTCATTCGCTGGAAATCGAGAATTGTTTCCAACAAATGTCTGAGCCAAGTCTTGCTATATCCTTGCCAAAATCTTATCTACAGCGCTCGCGCTCCTAATTACCTTCTACGGATACAGGCGGCAGGCCTTTGGTTTCTCCTGCACCGCATCCTCTTGACATTTAGCCGATTCAAAAAAATACAGCAATAGCACATATGAATGTCTGGTGATAAATTTTTGATGTGGCAAATATATGCTTCCATTTTTGATGTGGTAAACATATGCTGATTATGTTTTTCCGAGAAAGCATTGGGGTGTCCTATAATCCTTACCGTTTTTAACCTAAACGTCAGCATTTATCGAGAACTGAAGCCTCTTCAAAGTTTACAAACACATGATCGTACTTCTATGTGTATGAGCTATATGATCACGTGCATGGGAAGAGTAAGGACGCCTAGGAGCGTAGTTTGCCATTTTACCCCAATCATTTTTCTTTATTTCTACTCATGGAAAAAAGTACGGAATTAGCAATGCGCGATGTGTAAAGCATACGTTAGGATAAATGGATAAATTTTGAATATTCCGGGAGGGGTGGGGAGATACGATTTTGAAGGAAAAGTTCATTTTCGACTACTATCAGATTTCATCTCAAAACTTCACATGGAATACGATTTGGGTAGACTTTCGAAGCCATCTTTTAGAGCTTGCTTTGCCCTGTCGAATGTTTACTCAAGCCACATCAATTGAAGGAAAAATACAAGGAAAAGATTGACATAGTAAAAACAGTAAAAAATTATGGGACACCCTAACAAGAATTCTGTACAAATTCTGAGAGCAAATAAGGATGAATCACGTAAAAACACATAGTGTTATAGCTAATTCTCAGAGGGAGATTTCCCAGAACTAGCTATTGCATGGTTTACTGGAGGAGAAAGCAATGCAAAAATTCTGACATGTGTAATTCCTGGTGAGACTCTATGATGTACACGTATATCTTGAAAAAGTCCGCATGTTACACAGATGAGCGTCAAAAATATTTTCAAATGACAATTTCGTGCATACGCGCGTATGCACGGGCCAAATGCACAAGGAACGTTAGTGTTGGTGGGACGTTCAGAATGGCTCGGTCGTCAACTTGTTGAGCTCTGAGGCGCAAAAAGTCCTGCAAAAAGTCTCTTTCAAAAGTTTCCGAAAAATTGGTTCTTTTTGCACCACAAATGGCCTGATTTTATCAAATGATTCGAAGCCTTTCTTTCTAGAATAAAGTTGGAAAGATTTTTGATTTTCGAATTTGTTTAGCTAATATGTTCTGCACATTCTTCAAAACCAGACCTTCAGTCAAAATATTTGTAATGCGATCGGATTTCTTGCTTATTGCGAAATCGGAGCAGGAAGAAAATTAGTATCATGTCTCAAATGATTCCATATGATGTGTAAACTACACTTGCATTATGAAAATTAGCCTAACAGAAACGCTTGGGTTTCTTATCAATTTTTCCACAAGTTTTTGATCGTGCGTCAAAATGAGTAAGAGATTGAAAAAGAACTAGGGACTCTGTTGCAACAGTAAAACAAAATGATGCGATTAGGTGCCTTGTCAAACTATTCACAAAATGATATTGCTTTCCAAACTCACGGGCCGCCAATCGCTAACATGTCTTTGTATTCCATAAGCTGCAAAGAAAATTCGGACAAAGTAGTTTTTTTTTGTAGGCAGTGTAGTGGCAGGTTATAACTACCGCCAAAGGTTTCCAAACGTATGATGTTGTACTATTCAAGCACGATTTTCTTGCAAGTCTTCAGCAAAGAATCTGTGAATAGGTTTTGATCCTTTTGTCATTTCCCTCCAAATCTTACCAGCACGTCTTCGGCTATTTCAATAAACGTAGGATGTGGAAGCAGAGGTGCGATAGTCGGAGCCTATTCTCCGCCCCTACCTTCACTTTTAAGCTGGTACAGAAACCACCTTCACTTTTGGGTTTTGATTTTTTTGCTGAAACGGAAAAAAGGAAGTTAAGCAAAACGAGCGCAAAAGAAAGTATTGAGAGCATATTCTATGTAGTTTACTTTTAGCAAGTCGCCGTCGCCCACTGCGAGCACCTGGAGACCATCACCGACATGGACGCATACACGCCTCAGCATTTTCTACGATAGAGCAAACCCTTATGATGACTTTGGGTAATTGAAGAGCTCTAACCCAACGGTCCCCTTATGGCCACAAATACGATAAGTACAACTGCATAAATATTTTAAATAAACATGTTAATGAAATACTGTATTAGTGAGAGATACTCAGCTAGTCTTTGTGTGTTTTATCAAGTACATTTTGTTTTGACGTACTGCGAAGAAAGTAGGTCGATCCAGGCAGAAACCGCCTAGAACCAGAATTTCGAATAATAAAATATTGAAAAATTATGCGATGATTCCATTGTTATAAATCTGCTAGTTGAAGAAGTCAGCAATTGCGACTTTATAGGTTCTGAATGGTAAGTGTTGTTCCACCAGACAGTGAAAGAATTAGTTTGATTTGAGAAGTGCCCGCCGAGAACGAGAATTTTGAAATGAAATGAAAAATCACGCAATTTTAGGTTGCTTAATGACAACTGACATTTAAACTCTTATAAATTTGGACTTTAAAAGTGTATGATGTTACGACTTCATGTGCCCGGGGGTGGAGTACTTCTCTTCACCAATTCTCCACTGGCGGCCTCCAGCCAATACACTGAAATGGGCGGGGTAAAGAATTAGTGAAGAGATGTATGTACTCCACCCCGGGTTAGCGCCGCAAGAAACATTGAATCCCCCACATATTATATATCATCTGAAAGCTCATGAAGCAGAGAATGAACCTATGAAGCAACATGACTCATGCAGTTCTGAAGAAGTTATGAGCTGGAAAACGGTTTTTTACCTGCCTTTTTGAGAGCCTGGATCTCGGCGACGTTTTAATGGATCGGTACAGCTGAGACATATTTTGATAGGGCAAACCTCACTCCAGAAAACCTATGAAATCGCAACATCACACACCTTCAAAGTCCGGATTTATAAGAGTTTAAATGTCAGTTGTCATTAAGCAACCTAGCATCGCGTGACTTTTCATTTAATTTCAAAATTCTCGTCCGCGGCAGCCACTCCTCAAAACAAACTGATTTTTTCACTATCCGGTAGAACAACACTTACATTCAAAACCTATAAGTCGCAATTGCTAACTTCTTCAACTAGCAGATTTATAACGATGGAATCATCGCATAATTTTTCATTATTTTATCATTCGAAATTGTTGTTCTCGGCGGTTTCTGCCTGGATCGACCTATTTTCTCCGCAACATGTCATAACAGAATTACTTGATAAAACACATAAAGTCTAGCTGAGTATCACTCACAAATACACTATTTCATTAACACGTTTATTCAAAATATTTATGCAGTTGTACTCATCGTGTTTATGGCCCTAAAGAGGGCCGTTGGGTCACAGTTATTGGCCCTAAAGAGGACCGTTGGGTTAGAGCTCTTCAGTTGTCCGAAGTCATCATGAAGCTTTGCTCTATCGTAGAAAGTGTTAAGGCGTGTATGCGTCCATGTCGGTGATGCCCTCCAGGTGCTCGCAGTAGGCGACGGCGACTTCCTAAAAATAAACCACATAGACTATGCTCTCAATACTTTCTTTTGCTTTCGTTTTGCTTAATTTCCTTTTTTTCAGTTTCAGCAAAAAATTAATACCCAAAAATCCGAAGAAAAAGCCCAAACCAAAAAAAAACCAAAAAACCCAAACCAACCCAAATAAACCCAAACTCAAAGTCCGTTCTGTGCTCCCCCCTCTCTACCCCCACCCCCGGTCAACGTTTTTGAGAGGTGAGTGTCCGGCACGACCACCTTCAGTTTTGCTGGCCAGTGGTAGCTGCTATCCCCCCCCCCCCACCGGTCGACATTTTTGGGAGGTGAGTGTCCGGCACTACCACCTTCACTTTTGGGGGGCCCGGCTCTACCTATCGCACCTCTGTGTGGAAGAGCTGCGGAAGAACAGATCACAAAGGTTTTTAAAGTTTTGTTCAGCATTATCTCAACAAATTTTCCTTCAAATGCACAAAAAGTGAAGACCTTTGGCAAGCGTTGTCTGATGTATGTGAAGGAGTCAAAGGACCAAGCGGATTATCTCTGGATATAAAGAATTTTGGGACTCAATGGACGAAAATGGTAGGCAGTATCCTGTATTACGAACCACTGTAGTTTTCGTTAAGATGGGATATCCTTTGGTTACTGCAAGATTTTCAAGCGATACGTTGGAGGTAACACAGCAGCGATACACGCTCAATACTTCTATTCAAGAACATGAAAAATATCGTTCTCCTCGTCCGAGGTTGGTGCAGGCTGTTCAGTCAAAAATTTGTACTGCTTAATGCTATTTATAGTTACAAATGGGATGTACCTATATGGCTCAAAACTAAAAAAGGCGACACTATATTAGAATGGCTGAAAGCAAGTAAGTGTGTACAAGACGAGAAAGTTTAGGTGAGAGCGGCCGAGTGAAGAAACCGTTTTGGGAGCCTAAGTCATCTAATTGTACAATAGAGTAGTCCTTTGCTGAATACATATAGTACCCCTGCTGTATTTATACAATATAATATTTATGCAAGAACAGCTACCTTTAGAATTTTGGCGATTGACGTGTGCAAAATACCGGCATCTCAGACGTAGCTCTGTTCCACCCAGTCAGGTCAAAATTGGCAAGGCGGAAGTTCGTGTAGCGAGAGTTTTGCGTTACGTCTGCATCTAGGCTGTTTGCTCGCTGTTTCACGCTCGCTTTGTCTATCTGCTCTGTCTATCCCGGCAGCGCAAGGATACTATATCTACCGTCAATCGACTGTGTGTGAATTTGTACACCATATTATTCACAGCATTTACTTAATTCTTCATTTAATATCTCATAAGAACATATAGCGGTCTTCATTTGATATTTCATAAGCGGAAATGAACTGCTAACTCCTATTCAACTAGGCAAGCCAAAAAAAAAAACAGCGAGATATCTCATCGGGAACTATTAACACATTCACGACAGGGCCGATTTTTCGATGACTGCCATTTCGGACCAGAGCATATTTCGAAAAATTGAGTTTGTGTAATATTTTCAGGTCAATGATGGACCCTGTAGTCTGAAGTGTTATTTTTTTAGAAAGTACTCGAAGAGTTGTATGCAGAAGTTTACTCGGTTCACCTAAAAAGTTTCACCGTGAGCTAACAAAACCAAAAACTTTGGAAAGCATACGACCCACCGGTGGGTCGTATTGTCCAAAATGGCAGAACGCGTACGATCCACCGGTGGGTCGTATTGTCGTGAATGTGTTAAGCGTGGATATCTTGAAATAAAGTACATGGTGTGCGATACGCATGTTGAGTTACAAATGACTCGACTAGACGTTGCACGCACTACCTCCAGCAAACAGGGGGAAACATTGCAATCTTTTACTAGAAAAGTTGGGCACTGTGAGGTGAACATTAAGCACCTTTAACCTCAAGCGCATTCGCGAATGAAGTATGTTGTGCAAAAAGGTCGGAGTTAGCGCCACAAATTGTCCTAATTTTGGTTTTAAACATAGTTTCTATCATTTGAGTAGGTTTGCAGCAGCGGCTTAGTTGAGAGGCATTGCGCAAATTGAGTTTGATGTGCCTCACAAATGAGGGAAGAAGGTGGCCAGGTAAATTACGATGCATAACCTTAGAGCATAAACTCTGATTTTCGAGCCTGTCTTTGTGCACAACTTTTTGCGTGAAAATTGTGAAGCATTATTTGAAGCAAAATTGAGGCGCAATCGATATAAAGCTAATCATTGCATCTTTCTGGGCACTAGCAGCTGAAGGATGATGACATGGGAAAATACTTACTGCATGAAACATCTCCCTGACGCTGCTCCATCTGAACGCTACACAGATGCAATTGGTTTTATCGACACTTAGTTTTAAGAAAGTCTCGCAAATTCTCAGTAGCTTCTACAACAGGGAAGGTGAAATCAATAACTGCAATATTCATGACAAATACATGTAATCTGATAAAGAGCCACTTCGACCGCGTGACCTTTTTTGTCAGATAACGCCTACTTGCGTGATCGACGATGGTTGCCTATGCGGTACTCTTACCTAAGATGTTTGTCTGCACAAATTAAAACGGTCATTTGGCATGCTGTAAACAATCATTCTACGAGCACAACCTTATCAGCGAATAGTGAAAATCTAAGTTTGACGTCCAACTCATCTTTTGCGGTTTAGAGTTTTAAAGCAAGTTTCGAAGGTTATAACCTGCTGCAGCAGGTTATACCCTTTGAAACTGCTTTTGACTCCTATGGCAGTTCCAAATAGTCAACCTCATCCAACAGCTTTTTTGTTTGTTGTAGACGAATGTGATACGAATCTGGTTACTTCAGGCTGCAATGGTAATCGAAAGAGTCAAGTAGTAGTCTTGATCCGTAGAATTCACAGAAAGCTGAGAAAACTTTTGTGCGCAAGTAATCTCACTTCTACTCTGTTGATAGCAACTAGCGTTCTATCGATTTCATCAACTCAACCTGCAGGACTGGCAGTTCAGGTTGCGTTCATACTGATCCGGAAATTCGGGAACAGTTCCAACACAGCGCTCAAACAGAGCGCACTGCTATGACTGTTCCCAAACTTGGATCAGTACGAAAGTAGCCTCGAAGCCTTTTGAAGATTCTCAGTTTTAAGCGTTTCTCGCAAGGTGCAGAGCAGAGAATTTAGCTCAGGTTTGGGCACGAGAGCGGCAACTGACAATCTGAAAATTTTTTAAGGAGGAAGAAGCAAGGAGCGTCGGTTCGGCAAGAGCCGAGTTGGTCTTGAAGTCATAAAATTTTCGATGATCCACATTTCGAAATTTGAGGTTTACCGAAAAATTCGACTTTTCAAAAACTCACTTGTTCTTATCAGCAACATGCTTAGCACTGTTGTGTTAGATGTTCAGTACAACTTTGGAAGGTTTTCGTTAACTTCGGTGAAAGAAAAAGACTTGAAAAGAAAATCGCCGGGGATCATCAGGGATCATACAAAAGCTGGAAAATGCGGTTCGTACAGCTTCTCGCTCCTTTTCAACATGTTCATAGTGAAGGATAGTAGGAACACACTTACGGACAGGTAAACAACGTGAAATCCAGATATCTGGAGGTTCAGAATATGAAGCTTTCTTTCAAGCTGCAATCCCCTCTCCAGCGGGGAGGTTAGTGCATGCGGCCCTAAGTCTTCCCTTTGATTTCATCAGAATTCCTACTGATTTTATCCTGACATTTTTACGTGCTGTGATGACAAATTTCAAACAACAAACAAAAAATGACGAAGTATACGTGGAGTAGGATAAATAGTAGACATTATAAAAATTTAAAAGAAAACCTAATTTTAGAACGCGTCGAAAGTGAGCGCGTGTTTTAACAAGCGATTGCATTCTAAGGTAAAGAACTGACTTACAGAATGCCTTGAACTGGTGTCTTACTGAACGAAATTTTCGAACGAAGAAAGGTCCGTGTGCCATGAAAATTATGTGAACCTTTCAGTATTTATAAAAGCCAGTCACTTGGCTAAAAAGCCTTTCTGGCCAGCGATTGATTGGAGCATAGAAAGGTTTTATTTAACATAAGGTTCTTCGAGTTTTTACATAGAAAATTTTCACAACAATATTGTAGTCAATACCACTTTGATGTTTTACGATCAAATGTGCGCTAAACAAGTCATTTGTTTATGACATGATTTTTGAATCTCGCGCATGTGTGAAAGAACATGTTGGACTGTCAGTCGTATACAGGGCGAAGCACTTGGGTGGCAAATGTTGAAGGCAGTGCCCATACTAAATCTAACTCCCCTCCGATCAGGATTGATCTTTGATGTAGGTCCCTCGAGATGGGCATCTGCGTTAATCCGGTCCTCTAATGTTGTTCCTGAATGGGTATAAGGGGCCTGGAACAGCCAAAGTGCTATCAGACCTTGCCCAGATTTTTTTAGACTCCGCCCACCCATGTACTGAAAGCCGTCCGCGCCGTCAAGGTGGGTTCCCAGAAATCGTGTTTTTTGGAGGCTTTGAAGAATTTGAATTTCATAATTGTAACCAGGGTCACAGAAAGACCCCGAAATGGCAAAAACATGGGAGGCCAAATTTTGGGTGGACGCCTGCCTTTAAGCTGAAAATTGTTCCAGGAGAAAGCAAAGGGGGTTTTAAGGGTCATACGCACATACAGTCTGACCCAATTCTAACCACCAAATTGCCACGGCGGGAGTACATGAGACTAGGATATTGCGTCACATTTACGTTCATTTGGTCTGCTCTCTTCTCAATCTTTTCGTTCTCTTCGACAGCGCGCGTATGCAGCGCAAACCTCTAGCGCTGCGGGCGCGCAAATCGGCTGACAGTTCGGCTTGATAATGATTGGGGCAGACTGTACGCATTCCCTTGACAAGCTATTACACGATGGGCCTATGCTATGTGGCTAGGTGCCAAGCTTTTGCCTGCATTCCTCCTTCAATGGAAGTATAAAAACATATCACGTTCGCATCATACATTCAAAGAGATGACACCAAATTCGGTGTGTGCACGCGCGTTGAAGCAAAGAGAGATTATTAAATAACATGGAACTCACGTGAATAAGGAGTGAGCCCAATTTTTATCAGATTAGCAACTGCCATCCTAAGTTCGCCCTGCCATTGCAAGGCTTTCAGTTCACACAACTTCCTCATAGTTTTTACATAAATGATCTACTAATGCTTACTATGCGGGTGTAGCAAAATTTTTACCGTTTCTGATTTCTCGCTCAATCTTTATTTGGTAATGCAGACATTCTCTTTATCTGACATTTATTTGTAAATTTGCTTATTCTTTCCATGGCGGAGGGCGGTAGCTAACATCTCCCACTCTTTGTTCGGGCCATGGTTAACGAGAGCCCGGACAGGAGAGAGCGCCAAAAACCCGTGATTCATCGAACTTGAGAATGTGGTCCGATCTGGCAAGTTTTGTCATGTCGGGCACGGCAGTCGGGCGGCAGAGCCCAATCTCGACAGGTCGGGCTCCGCTGCCCTACTGCCGTGCCCGACATGACCAAACTTGCCAGATCGGACCATATTCTTTGATAGACAGGAGCCCGATCATCAGCTTGGCTTCGTGCATCGCGGGCGCCAGTGCCCGCGCCTGTATGGGCTGTTACTTGTACCTAGAAACTCCTCCCTATATAGGAGATTGATAAATAATCTCCTATATAGGGAGATATTGGCCTCAAAACAGGCCAAAGTGCGAAAAACTTATCTGCTGCGAGGTTTCCTGCTCTAGATTTGATATTTCTGAATAACTATATTACGCAAATGGCCAAAGATCGTTTATAACTCCAAATGTTCAAACTACGTAATTTCTTATGTGGGAGCAGCCGCGTTGAAGGAATCCGCTAATTAATTCTTTCTCCATTTCTAACCATAGAAAAAAAGGCAAGTGTGTACATAACAGATGTGGGTCGCACATGTCTGAGCAAGTAGAAAGCCCGGAAATTGTTAAACGGAGATATGTTTTTTCTCCGTTAATGGTCAATTTTTCGACCATTAAAGGCAGCCTCGGCAAGAAGATGGGTGCTGGGTTTTTGAAACCATTTTGAAGGAGACCCTCTATCTAAGCGATAACTGAAGTTCGGAGCGACAAAGGGGGCTACTATGCGTGAAATTTACTGCGAAGTGGCCCGGATCTTACGGTAGGCCCCAATGCCAGCCGTTCAACGATTTCGAACTGCAAGACCAGGGCATGCATAGCGCACACGGTCATAAGCGCAGGGTCCCTCAACGACTTGCGTCTCTATCTTGCATGCATCTCGTACTCGCCCGAGCCTACCTAAGATCAGGGCCACTTAAGAGGGGGGGGGCAGATTTGTGGAGTTTCTAGACCCTCTTCCGTGCTGCAAGCTTCTGTCGTCGCTTAGTTAAAGGGTCTACTATTGAATTACTACCATAGCTAGTTGCATGGGACGCTGCCTTTAGGCCTGTTTAGACTGCAGCTTCGAATTCATGTGAAACAAAATTTGAGCAAATAACACCAATGTGCAATATTTCAAAGATTGCTTTGCACAAGAAGATTATAAGGTATTGTGGGAGAAAGTAAAAACGGTATGGGACTTTCATTTGATACCAGCTGGAGTCCCCGATCCCGCTCGGACGTGGGGTCGAATAGCTAGGCAGATAGTACTTTTGCTTTAGAAGATTCTATGGATTCACCCTTCTACATTTCTTTTCTTTTGTTTTTTTATTGATTTGCACTGTTTCCCCTCTTTCTTCCTGTTCTGGCTCCAGACTGCGCTTGAGCGCTTCCTGTTGCTCCATGATGACTTGCTCGTCCTCCATTGCTAATTCGCTTTCGCAAAACCAAATCTTCTTTCGCGAGTTGTAAATGAATTTTACCGCCCCTTTTTTACTTGATCATGGCGAAATAATTCGGTAATGAATTGTATGCTTTCATTTTCTTGAGTGTAAGTAAACAAATCAATAAATCGATAGAAGGACGCAGTGAATCGCCACGAAAAGTAGCCTATCACCAGTTCTGGGTTTATTTATAGCTGAAAGAATTTCAGCCTTATAATTCCATTTAGAAAAATTTGTATTTCGAACAAAGATTCACAAACATACATACTTTGACTTATACATTAGGTTGATTCATAATTAATGCACGTTTTTCTCACCTCTTCTTCCAAGAGCTGGTATTTGATATGTAATCAATTCCCCCAAAAACTTTTTTAAGCTTTCTGAAAGAGCGTTTTTTCTAATTTCTTATGCGGCCCTTCGCTTTCGTAAATCTCCATTCATTCTGTTCTGAGCCTTCAAATAAAAGAGACTAAATCATGAAATTTTTGCTTTTCACTCTTTTTGCCCTAAATACATGAGAAATAGACGGATTAATTATAAAAATTATGCATAAGGATTACGAAACCTTATGCTGCAAGATGCTATTTGAACAAAAATCTCCATGAATTATGAGCCGAGAAATTCAATTGCGAACTTTAGTGATATTCGCAGCCCTTCCGTGCCATATTAAACTTTGAAGCAAAAGGCCTTTGCAGGTCTTTTGCACTATCCAGCAAGGATAGATCTAGTTCATTTAATGGTGGGAAAGCGCTAGGGTTTTCTCACGTTCCAGCGGAGATAAATGAAATTATTTCAAAAATGACCGATTTTTAAACCCGCCGAGATTTCAGAAAAAAATGCGTACTTTCAACTTTTTCGCAATATTTTCTTTCAAATTTTTCCGTAAAATCCAAGCTTGGCATTACTACTCAAAAGACCCTTAACTATACGATGAGCGAAGTCTGCGTTATCGTCCTTCATTTAAACATAAGTTATGCTCTCTCAAAGTAGAGGCTTCTGAAAAAAGTTGTTGGCAATCTTCATGCCAGGATCTTTTTGTAATAGATACTGTCACGCAAAAGTATCTGTTCTATAGCCACTGATTTAATGGTTACAGTAGTTTTCACTACGACCAGAAATGTCTTTTCAAAAAAGAGTTATCTTGGTTGAAAGTTGAAGTATAGAAAACATGCATTAATTATGAATCAACCTAATATTAGGTTGTCCCAAAAGTTCTGTCCATTTTTTCAACCTATCATAAAAATGCGTGGAACAAAGATAGGGAAACGCTCTAAGCACTACTTGACGCATCTTCATCTTTTCCTCCTCTTACTAATTGTAATAATCTTGTGCAAATTACTCTTTTGCTCACTGAGATAAACGCCGAAATTTCGAACCCATGGTTTTTACTATGTCCAAGTTTGACAATTTTTCACATTACTCATTTTCAATTTTTGGAAGATCTTTGATAGCCTCAGATAGAGTAAGCAAAGGGCAATGCAATGCAATTATTTGGCATATCTAGCTGGCTTTTCATTATTTTCAAAGGTAATTTTTCAAAAGTCTTCTTTTGCGAAGTTCTAAAATACAGAAACGCCTCGAACACTAACAAATCATCGGTTTTGAAACTTTCAAAAACCGATTACGATTATTCACTATTTTTACGAAGCAAATGAGCGTTTGCCGCTTTGAAATATAAGATTTTGCGGTTTATGGGTACACGCTGAGGTGGGGTCAAATTCAAGAATTATGAAAATTTTATTGCCAAGGACCCCGCAAATTGGAGAGAAAATACACTCACTGGAAAGAGGAAGAAAAGCTGCATCGAATAACATTTTAGTTGTGCGCCGTTTCATGATCTCTGGCTTTTAGCATCACCAAAGTGGAATTTGATAGCATCAGAAAAATAATTCTAAAAAATTTTCAAGGTTGGCTTTAAATGCCGCAAAATTGCATTATATTGCCCTTTGTTTGCTCTATCTAACTGTTGCCAAAGCTTCTCCGAAAGTCAAAAATAAAGATTGTGAAAAATTGCCAAACTTGGACAAAGTAAAAACCATGGATTCGAAATTTCGGCGTTTATCTCAGTGAACAAAAGATTAGTCGGCATGGTTAGAAAGTTAGAAAGAGAAGGAAGAGATGCGTCAAGTAGTGCTTAGAGCGTTTCCCTATCTTCGTTCCTCGCGTTTTTCATGATAGGTTGAAAAAACGGACAAAACTTTCGGGACAACCTAATATAAACAAACGTACATGGTGTCCCAAAAATGTATCCATTGTTTGATTGTTAATAACTTTCTTACTATGAGGTCTTTCGAGAAGCGGTAAGCGCCATTTTGTAGAGCTAGCTTCAATTTAGATTTACCATATAGAGCGAATCAGCGACTGCTCTTCAATACTGTAGGATTACGGTAGGAACTTTGAAGAGGGTTTTAAGCCATGAAAGGCCATATTTTGCCTCAAAAAAAAATAAAGCAGCCTGAAAAACTTTTACCTTAGGCTGAATAGAGTTGCTGATTCTAACTGTAAAATTCCCAACCTATTATGATGCTTCATTGAAGAGTTATGCCAGGTAAGAGGTAGCGGTCATTTTTTCAATGTTCCTAAAAATGCGGTTACCGTTCACAAAGCTTCGTAATTCTGTGAATAGTTGAGTATTGAACCAGCGTCCATAAAAATCCTATTGAACAAGTTTTTACATTTCTCCACATTGACACCATATGTTTCAAGTTTCTACCTTAATCCTACAATAATGAAGAGAGATGGGTGATTCGTTCTATATGCAAATCTAAGTTGAACCTCGCTCTACAAAATGGTAATTAAAGCTTTCCGAAACACTTCATCACAAGAGAGTTATTTACAATCAAACAGTGGATACATTTTTTGGGACACCCTGTACATATTTATTTATCTATATATATGTTCGTTCGCCCGATATTCAAAAAATCGTAACTTCCTTCCTTCCCTGTAAAATTTCTTAATTTAATTTTTGTTTGAAAGAGGAAGCCTTTTTCTTTACAACAGTTCTTTGACATGAAGTGGTGTAAGAGAGTCTAAGAGTTGGGAGTAAACAATTGAATAAAATTACTCAAGATCGGCATTTTTTTAGCTGGACCACGAAGAATTCTTTTTTGATAGAGAAAATTATGCTCTTTACTACAGTGCCTTTTCCACGAATCAAAACGAAAAAGATCGAAAGTTATAAGCAAATAAAGAGTATTATTTGAGTTCTAATTTTTGAGCATGCCTAAGAAGGCCCGAAAACGTCACAAAAAAAGGCGGGAAAGCCAAAAACGCGGCTTTTCTGACCCTCTCTTTTTAGGTGAGCCAAATTTGGACCAATCGAGAGCAGTTTTAATTTTCGTAATATTTCCGGATTTTTAGATCTGCGTTTCTCACGAAAATCAAAATTACTCTCGATCAATCCGATTTTGGCTCGTCTAGAAAGAAAAGGTCACAAAATACGTGTTTTTGGCTTTATCGCGCATGCTCAAAAATTGCAAAACTGAAGTAATTTTCTTTATTTGCTTATAACTTTCGATTATTTTCTTTTCATTTCGTGAAAGAAGCACTACAGTAAAGAGCATATTTTCCTCTATCAAATAATAATACTTCCGAAATTTTTCGTGATCCAGCTTGAAAATGCCAATCTTGAGTAAATTTATTCAATTGCTTATAACTCTCGGACCTTCTCACGCCATTTCATGGCATAGATACCTTTGCAAAGAGAAAGGTTTCTTCCTCTTTTGAAGAGAGATTAAATCAAGAAATTCCATCAAGAAGGAAGGAAGTTATGATTTTTTGAAATCCGGCGAACGAACTTTTGAACCCACCTAATATACAGGGAGTCCCAAAAGTAAGTACACACTTTTCAATCGTCAACATCTTTCTTCCCAAGGGTCTTTTTTTGGCCATTCAAGTGTCATTGTGTAGAAGAGGCTTCAACTTAGATCTATAGCATCGAGCGAATCACCGATTGCTTTTCGTTATTGTAGGATTACGGTAAAAACTTCCAGCATGTGGAATCAAACCATTGTGAAATATGCCATCTGACAAAAATTTTTCAAAATTTTTACGAGTGTTTTTAGCTTTTTTGACGGTGTAATCTCACATTTCTGACAAATGCTGGAAATCAGTTATTACGGTTTACCTGAGATAACCTTGAAGAAGCATTACAGTAAAGGAAAATTTCATATTTGAAATCAGCGGCTTCCATTACCATAGTGTCAGAGTTTTTGGCTTCTTCGGTTTTGTTCCAAGGCAGAATATGGCTTCCAATGGCTTAAAATCCTTGTCGAAGTTCCTACAGTAATCTTACAGTAATGAAGAGAGATCGGTGATTTGCTCGATGCCAAAGATCTAAGTTGTAGCCTTCCTACAGAATGGTACTTGAATGGCGGAAAAAGAGATAATGGGAAGAGAGATATTAACGATTGAAGGTGTGTATATATACGGGGTGTCCCAAAAGTATGTATGCACTGTTTGATCGTTGATATCTTTTTTCCCAAGAAGCCTTTTGCTTAGTATGCAACATTTTGTAAAGCTGGCTTCAACTTAGATTAACAGTATGGAGCGTATGGATCGTTCTTCATTATTGTAAGATTACGATAGGGCTTTCAGCTTATAGCGTCATTACGGATTTACCGTGTTTCAAAAAAAGTTTTAAAAAATCTGAAAAGTGGTGTACTAGGGTTTTCCAGCTCGCTGATTTTATTACTCGAATTTTTAAGAATAAACAAAGCTTTTAAAATCTTGTAATCACCATTTTATGGAGTCTTGTAGAAACAGCCGTTGCGGTCTACATGACATAACTTATGAAGGAAGCGTTGCGGTAAAGCGCAAACATCATAATTGGTTTGAGCGGCTCCATGACCTAGTATAAAAATTTTCTGGTTGTTTGGCTTGCTTTCTGAGGCGAAATAGGGTCCTTGATGGCTCACAGCCCTTCTTGAATTTTTTATCGTAATCCTACAGTAATGAAAGATGACCGAAGATCGCTCCATACTGAAAACCTAAGTTAATGCGCTCTACAAATTGGTGCATAGGGTAAGCAAAAGACTTCTTGGGAAAAGAGATATCAACGATCAAACAGTGTATACATACTTTTGGGACACCCTGTATATTAGGTTGTCCCGAAAGTTCTGTCATTTCATTTTTGAAATTTTGTAACTTTGCGGATTTGAATCCTTACAAATAAGTTTGAAAGAGTAGGTCTTTCGCTCTCGAATACTTTCCTTCCTAGCTTCTGATACCTTGCAGAGATAAAAAAGGCAAAAGAAGACCATATAAACTTTGGTCATTTTAAGTTAGGCCGCCAAAAATCTGAAACGCTGCAGAAAAATCTGAAAGCGTAAATGCACAGGTTTTTTGACCTACTCTTTGCAACAGTGAAAAGTTTGTGCTGTTTGGACGTCTCTGTGAAAAGTTACGAATCTCTACTTTATTACAGAAAATGCCAAAATCAATTGATTTGTCCCTTTTTTCGAAAATCATAACTTTTCACAGACACGTCCAAACAGTAAACTCGTAAAGAGTAGGTATTAAAGTTCGAATACACCGCAATTTTTCATGAATTCTTGCAAAGAAACGACATTTGTTTCGCTTTCTCTGAAGTTGAAAATGAGCGCTTCTCTGAATTTTTAATTTCATTGGCCACGATAAGTATTTTCTTCGTTTTAAATTAGTTCAAGCACTGCGCCGTCCACAGTTTACATGCATACAAACACACACAAGTACAAATCCTCTGCTTTAATTTTATGAGATCATCGCACTTGCTCTGATATACTACTTGTGCAGATGAACCACTTCACATAAATTTGGAGTCTTTGCAAATGCCAGTGATAATAAATGCTCATCGTAATGGCTACTATAGACAGAATTATGACAGTGTTGGATGGGAGAATATAGCTGCGCAGTTTACACGAAATCCGGTAGGTTTGTGTTGGTACTCTTGAAAACACCAAATCTTTATATCACCACAAGCTTTGTTGCTTTTGTATTGAAAAAGCCATTATGACGTTGATTAGTTAGGGGATTACAGGTGTTTGATCCTTATACGAGATACGTGCTTTTGAGCGATGCATTTTCTGCAGCTGTTATCGGTCAGCTGGATTACAAATTTGTGTTCAAGCTCATTCGATATGCTTACTCATCCAAAAGCGGTGAAAAGGTAAACCATCTTTGAAATGTGGCTAACTCTATAGCTTCAGCTCTATCAATAGTGGTGGCTTAGTAAGACAACATTCTTTTTACATAATTGTTAGAAAAACTCAAGCACATCAAAATCAAGGGAATCTTCCAATAAACCGTGCAAAACATAGGAAATCTCAGTCAATGCAAAAACCGCTGTTAACCATTATGCTTTCTATTAGGTAGCCTCTTCGTATAGGTAAGCAATGGGAAATAGTGACCTTCAAAGCAAGAAAATGCAAAGGGTTCCGCGGTGCCCGCGCCA
Source organism: Cylicocyclus nassatus (assembly GCA_958299035.1). Classification (NCBI taxonomy): domain Eukaryota; kingdom Metazoa; phylum Nematoda; class Chromadorea; order Rhabditida; family Strongylidae; genus Cylicocyclus; species Cylicocyclus nassatus. Next base: position 70,228,735 of record CATQJL010000305.1, on the reverse strand, counting down.
ATTACTGTAAAGCCGCGTCGCGAAATCTTCAAAATCTGTGAATTCCGTAACTTCCCCGAGCGTCTTGAAATGGTACATTCAATAAAACATTCGAATATATTTGCATTCGAAATCTAAAACTCGAAGTTTTCCATTTTCGGTTATAATTCGAGAAAATAATTTAAAAACGGAATTTCGAAGAATTTGAAAACTCGTAATGGAAACCTTGAACATTGTTTTGTTCAAATGTTCCATTCGAATTGCAAGTAAAAATCGTATCCGAATCATTTGAGTTCGGTGCAAAGTCACATCGACCGAGTTGGGAAGGTCAGCAAGTTTTAGATATGGTCGTTCTAAATATATTTGATTATTTTTTTTTATCCGTGCATTGTTCCCTAATACAACACGCATACGGGGTCTGCTACTCTCTAGTATCATTTGATATGCTAGGTGTTCCACAAGAAAGAGCAGAGAAAAAAAAAACTGTTGATCATACGTTACAAACAAACTGTAACGGTGCATCATCATGTCTACTCTACTACTTTTATTAGTCTTCTCCATTTTTTACGATCTTCAGCTTGACGTTCATCAATTTCGAGCTTTTTTAAGTCTGCCTCAACTTTATCCATCCGTCTTAACTTTGGTCTTCCTCTTGGCCTCTTTCCGGGGACATCTACAGACATTGCTAATTTAGTGACGTGATCTTCTCCCTTTCTTCTAACATGTCCGTACCATCGGAGTCGCCTTCTTGTACCTTCTTTATGATTGGGGCGACGTTCATTATTGCTCTTATGGTATCGTTGGTGACATGGTCCATCATCGTGATGCCTGCCGTCCATCTTAGCATACGCGTCTCCATTACACTAATCCTTCGTTCATCATTTCGCGTACACGGCCAACTTTCGCTGCCATATAGAGCACTTGGGCGAATTACAGTGCGGTAGCACAGCTGGGATTTCAGCTTGATCGCATCCGCTTATTGCACATGATTCCTGTGAGTCCTCTCCATTTTGACCATGCTGCGGTTATCCTGAAGCTGATCTCGTCTTGGAGCATACCATCTGCAGAAAGGCGACTTTCCAGATATCCAAATGTTGTAGTCTTCTCGACTGCGATGTCTCCGACTCGGATGGTCCCAGGCGTTTGAGTTCCTATCTCCATGTACTCGGTCTTCGCAGCATTGATCTTCAAGCCGTGCAACTCAAGTTCAGTGTTCCATTTCTGCACTCCCGCCTCCAGTTCTCCCCTTTCCTTTGCCATCAACAATATGTCATTTGCGTATATCAGAGCCCACGCAGGCTGACGTATAAAACCTTCAACTATAGAGTTCACAACCGTAATGAAGAAAAAAGGCGACATGACGGCACCTTGATGGACGCCGGCGCGTATTGGAAAGTTTCCAGATTGACCCGCTGCTGACTGTACGTGGCTCGTGGCATCTTTATATATCATCTTGATCCACTGCACGTATTCCTCTGGCATTATATGCTTTCGTAGCGACCATCATATGATTTCATGCGGCATCTTATCATAAGCCTTCTCCAGATCGAGAAACGCTACATGCAGCTTGCACTGTTTTTCCCTGCTTGTTTTCATCATTATCCTGGCAGCATGGATGGCGTTTATCGTGCTGCAACCTCTTACAAATTCACATTGATTGGGAGCTAGTTCCACAAATGCTTCGCAGTCGCGTTTCTAAAATTCTTTCAAAAATCTTCATTGTGTGACACATAATCGGATGGGCCGGTACGTCGAGCAGTAAGCTATGTCGCCTTTGTTTTTCCACATCGGTACCGTCGTACTTCTGTACCAATCGTTGGCATGTTCTTGGTATCAATCTGATTCAGCAGTTGTGTTAACCATGTCACTCCAGCTTGTCCGCAATTTTTCCAGAAATCGTTAGGTACGTCATCTGGACCTGTCGCTTTACCATTCTTTGTTTTCTTAATTGCGACAGAAACTTCTTCCTCTGTAATGCTGGGTACTGGTCGGAACACAGGATCGGCAATACACTGAATGTGTACTCGTGGTTCTTAGGTGCCATTCTTGCAAAATGTGATCTCCATCTATCATTTATCTCCGTGGCCTTGTGAGTACTTTTCCGTGTTCATCTTTGATACTGTAGAAGTGCTCTATATCGTGCATGGCGTTTGCTCTTCTTTTTGCGATTCGGTGAATGTCTCGTTCGGTTTTTACGGTTCGTATTTGTTGATGTTGAACGTGTTTCGTTTTCGGAAAGCTTCCTAGCTTTGACTTGAGTATTTTGTCGAAACATGAAAGAGCATTTTGATGCGACGATTTTTCTTCTTCAGCCGGCTTGTCGCTCGCTTCCCTTTGGACTAGCAGCCTGACGCTGGGGACGACCACTTACGATGACCGCAAGTGACAATATTTAATATTGTCACTTGCGGTCAGTTCTAAATATTTGATTATATCACTCGAAAAATCAAAAATCAACCCTTAACGTTTGATTATCGGTCGTTCATTCGGACTTTTCACAAAATTTTCGAATTCTTGGCAGTCGTTTGTCCGAATGCTTTATGTTTCGAAATCGTTCGATATTCGTTTATTCGACACTTTCAATTTTCGAATATCTTGATATTCATCAAATGTTTCAAGCTCTATTCGATTTTCATTCATTCGATGAAAATTCCCCGAAGTATACTGCATAAAAAATTTTTTTAGACAGATGATTTACGGATTCTAAATTTTTACGATGTTTAGACTACATTTCTCAAGAAATCTTACAATTTTTCACTAATTCTGCAGCCTTGCAGTTTCAACTGCAGCTCTTAGAACATTACAAAATTTCAAGCGTTCACAACAAAATTCTTCTCAAGGGCGTTAATTTAACGGCGACGTCCACCTACGCTGTGGTGATATCCACTTGGTGCAATAGCAGAGCTCTGATTAGATGTCGCTCAAGTGCCCCTGAAATCTACTGAACCCCAAAAAATTGCTTTAATAGGTGGAACTAGGCTGGCTCCACTTCAACGCGGGTGGTTCCAAGATAAGATAAGGATGTAGACAAGATATGTCTAAATACAGAGTTCGATGATTTCTATTGTGATCTGATAGCTGTTAATGAGTGGCGGACACTTATTTTGACTTCCAATTTTGAACATATTCTCCTCAGTTCACCCACCTTGATGCTGGAATCACCATTGAGGCTTCTATTTTTTGGAGCAACTTTCTCAAATCTGACTTAACCTTCTACAGCGATGAGCAGTACCCAATAGTCCCGTTAATGTATCGTATAAAAATCTGGCCAAACTTATCCGGTAGGCAGTCTTTCTAAAAGCTGTTCAGAATGAATTCGAGCGCATCTTGAAAAGCGTTTAATTTCCTTTCATAAACAGATGTTTAATTTTTAAAAGCTTTGGACCCTGAGAAAATTGATAAGTGGGTGACGAGCAACGAAACAACTTTTGGGGTGATCTACAGAAACCGTGAGCATCCAAACATCAAGAATATAAGTTGGGTATTTTCTAGTCGGAGTGACCTTTCCATATAGCATCACGCCATCTTTTAACGCTAATTTTACGTCTGCTTTTTTCACTTTGGAACTACTTTTAGAAAGAAGTTAAGGTGTACGAAAGTTCAAATTTGTCAATAAGTGACACAAAATTATCGAAAAGCTTACGGCTGTAAGAAGGTACTCATATCTGTATCAAGTTTATTTATTACAATGAAGGAGCACAGCCCGTGGAGCATAGGTATTTTTACAACTTTTCGCCCATTTTCTGCCACTAAGACTTGATAGATATACAAGATCAAAACTGAGCACTTTTTTCCGAGAGTTGTTCCGCAAAAAAGGAAGGATTTAAGCGCTCTGGCAAGTTATATAGGCGTCAGTAGAAAAGCACTTCAACCAAGGCTTCCCTTGCATGCAATCCAACTTTTTCACCGTACCACTGATCAAATATAGATATCTGCAAATACTGCGTAGATTAGCTTTCAGTACGTTGGCTATGCATAAAAAGTGCTACTTCCACCAATGTTGTTCTATTCTTATGTTGCAGCAATGGCTACCATGGAAAGCAATTGTAGATGAGATGACCAAGATATATGCAATGTATCATAGAAGAGACGAAAACGCTTCCTATGTCTTGGTTAGTGTGCGATAATCGTCTTCATTGCAAGTTACAATACAAGAATAGAAATATATACTATTCTTGAATGTTTCTGCAAAAAATAGGTATGTTGGGTGCTCTTTATGCTGTCCAATCACGGCCTTACGCTTCAACGTCTTTTCGCCTTCCCGATGGTTTCGGCCGCTGGAATTGTACCATAGATGCTATAAGATGTGACCTAATGTTTGCATGTGACACGAATGGGTGAAAATCTGCGATGATCGATAGCCGCTCGTTTCTAATGTTTACTGTTGGACTCTTCGCAGAAATCCAGAATGCTTCGATTGCGTTCCTAGCCAAAGTTTCTTTTTCGTGTGCCAAGATTTGACGTTAAGGATAAAAGATATAGGATTCGGCGTCTTACCCTTTGCGGGTATGCGCCGAATGCACTCTACTTCACAAAAAGGGCGTGCAGCCTTTTACAGTGATTTGCGGGGCCCAGCCGATTACCAAGTCAGTGCTTTTATCTCCCAGATTACTCTGGTACCGATTTACCGGCCCAGGAGGGTAGAGGGCTTGGTTGGCCCAGGGGCGGAGAAAATCGTTCCAGTATTCTATTCGTTCCTAGGCTTGTCAAGTGTTGAAAACAAAGATCTATGCCTTTTATCTGCCAGATGTTCTTTTTATACGATTAGTGAGGATTTCTTCATTTTGCCCTATTTAGATAGCATAGTAGCTAAGACATTCTAGTTAATCTGCAACTGCGGCAGGAATGATGAACGAAGGTCGCAAACTAGCAGGAATAAGTGATGCTTGACGGTTTCGCTTCATTAAGGCTTTGAGTTTCGCCCCTCTGAGGAACAGGAAAAGGCGTCGAAAGGTAAGGCCGTGTTTGGAAAGAATAAACGAACACCTGACAAAGCTATTCGGTACAGAAGCATTCAAATACTGACTGTTATACAGGTTTTAAAAAAGTGGAACTTTTAAATTATAAGAAGAAATATATATTGCATACACATCTTTTTTAGTCATACATAGACAGAGTGTTGCAACCAATTTCTCTTGAAATTCGTAAAAAATTCTTCGCTGAAGAGACAGAATTTGCTAAACATATAAGAAAGCAGAACGAATCTTCGAAGGAACGCATCACTGGAATATTGGATTGGAAATCAGTGAGATGGGAATCCAATACTGCTTTGTAGGTTTGAATTGTGCCATTTTTGACATCATAATTAACTTGTTAGCTAGTCGTTAATGCGAAGATGACTTTGAATGAACAGTTTGGACTAGTCAAAAATTGCCACGGCAGATACTTATCAAATCGCATAACTGAAGAAGTATCTTGATATGGTAAGATAAAGTCTGAAGCGAGAAGTTATAAAATGCATTGAAACTTTAAAACAATTCTCTTTCTACAATCAAAAGATATCGACAGCGACTTTTGAGGCAAACTAAAATTTCAAGTAGACAGCTTTGCTACCAAATATAGTTAGTGCAGAAGTAAGGAGCGTTTTTTTTGCTTAAACTTTCTAGGATGGGGTTTTTTGCTTGTCGGCGATTGCCCTCGCAAATGAACTTCTCCGTCGTAAAGCAAGCGCCGCTCAGAAAAATTTTTTAGAGCTTTGGTGTTCCAAATTTTACGCCTTTTATCCATTCATGAGTAATCACCGCCCCTTTATACATATTGATTATAAGTATCTGCCGTATCAAGCATTTCTAAGTTCTTGTGTATTTCTTCAACAATTCGCAAGCATCGACTTGTTTTTTTTTCTGAATTATCTTTTGCATGAAAACATTCCATTGTAAATTATCCAGTGCAGCCGCGCTAAACATTTTTCGATAAGAATGATTAGGCTTGAAGATTGAAAAGTTTGAAAAACTCGAGAGCCGTGGTTTACGAAACTTTGAAATTTTGCTGACTCAGGTTTTTTCAATCAAAAAAGCTTAGCACTGTTCGGCTGAAATTAATTCAATTTGAGATTCAGTTTCAAAAGAAAAGAAAACTATGAAGAAAAGAAGGTTGGCAGGGGTGTGGTGCAAGAGGAACAATAGTAATTGTCAGTTACTGCTTCCAATGCACTATTTGTCTCACAATGCGTGAATTCTGGACTTCTGAAAATTAGCGGAGTTGTATGAAATGCCCTAAATAATGATAATTGCAATTTGGTAATGTTGTTGCAAGAAAAAACTTGAAACACTTGAAGTTTGACCTTTGAGACCTTTTTTTGATATTTTCAGCTGATTTTCACACCTCTTTTCAAGCAAACAGAATCTTCCTAATTCTTCTGTCAAGATGAAAGCATAAAAGAAGAAAATACATTTTTTGCTGAATGGGCAGAAATGACTGTGAAAGATGCGCGAGTTATTGACACCCACCAGCTATCGTTCCTCCTGCTCTCCACTCGGTTGGCAGCTAAGGATCATCGGATGTACCCTTTGATTCAACTGGCCTGGCGGCTGAAAGGCGGGCTTTTGTGACCTAATTAAGGGTAGACGATGATCAGAGAGCACGCTCGCGACAAAAACGCAGACTGCATCGCGGGCGCAAGCAGCGTCAGTTAGGTCACAAACCCCGGCGCAAAGGTTAGACTGCGCGAGATGAATCACGGGGGTTTGAGATACAAAGCCTTCTTTGAAGCTGCATTGCCTTTTCTAGCCTGTATCTTCATTCACGCATGAGTCCCTGAGTTGCCACTCTGACTTGCTCCCCTACTCCTCTCCTCCTTCCCCTCTTCCCCCCCCCCGCCACCGGGCACCATTTTACCTTCCTTTCAAGGCAAAAACTGACCTACGCATTATTCTAACCGCGAAATCTAGTTGAGCTGGAAAAAAATGAATTTTCCCTAAAAAGTGCCAAAAATTAAAACTAGTGAAAGAAGTACTTTCCTGTAGTAAAAAATAGTCTGTGATTTTGCTCGGTCTCCATGTGGGCAAAGTTTGCCGGGCCAATAAACTTCTCCGTCGTAAAGCAAGTGCCGCTCAAACGGCCACCGCCGCGTTCACATACTTTACGTTCACAGGCACATACGTTCACATACTTCATACGGTCTCTAGCAATGCTGTCTATATCAAACATTTGGTGCAGGATTGCGCGACTTTCCTGACTGCCGAGAAAAACAAGTTTGGTTTGCTTTTGCCGAAGCAATCCTGAGCTGCTCCCACATTCGCAGTTTCAAACTTCAGGATTTTTTATATATTGTCAAACCTTCTGAAGGGGGGGGGGGGGGGAATGGGCGGATGCTTAGAAGTGGTAGCATGCAAAATGATCTTTCGTATTCGAAATTTCTTCTTGTTTTTTTCTCTCTTTTAACTTCGTTTGATGGATATGGGATAGCACAGAATTTGTTTGTTCCGCTGAGAAGCTTATGTCGGTTGCAGCGAAATGTGCAGGCCAAAGCTCACATCTTGAATTACGAGTGTCTCGACGACATATAGAATTTTTTCCCGTGTTCCTCTAGCCTCTTCCCATTCTCCTGTGCTTTCGTGATTTATTCCCTATGATGTAATGGGTCACTTTGAAACAGATGTTGTGGTCTATCCACCTTTCTGCCCATCAATGTATCTGGCATAGTTTGGTTTGCATTAGTTTAGAAATAAAACGTTCTCTATGAAACAGGCGAACTGTCGCCAAGCGACAACAAGAAAAAACAAGTAAATATCCGAGGTTTGCAAGATACAGTACTCCCATGCTTGCAAACTTTACTTCAGGCCATTAAAAACAGCGTGGCCTAGTGACTCAAAGTGGCAGCTGCGCCAGATGGTAGCGACGATCCCGACCAAGAGAGGCGTCAGCACATTCGTCATTTATGCTTTAGCTCAAGTATTGCGGCGTAGTCGTGTTTAACAGTTTAGTTCGCTTTAAGCGTAGAAACTTTTGAATGCTGCGGAAAAGGCTTTAATCGCGTTTAACGTTTTCAACCTTCATTGCCTAAAATCCTAGAATTTAGCATGCGCATTTTGTCTGTGTTTTTGTTGATCTAACCTCCACATCATAGTTCTCATTTAACGATCATTTCACTTATGTATTTTTATATTGCTCACTTATGCGTGCTTTATTCGTGTATTTGTTGATGCGTATTTAGTCAGTAAAGGTTTAATTACCCAAGTTTGAGGTGTTGTGTGTGTGGTAAAGTCCCGCGTGGCGTATTTGGCTTGTTGGTATTCACACAAGTGGTATTCGAGGTTTATCGTGTCCTAATATCACTTATCGTCACTAATTTATCTCACGAACAAATGAATGCAAACTGACAAGCCTTACTTACAAAATATGCTGAATAATCGAAACTGTCTTTATTTGCTTACGAAGCCTCCCGCTCCCTGCCCACTTGCATGTATTCCAAATGAATGCGAGCCTGAAAAGCTTCGGAAAAAGCTTATCTTCGCCACTTCTCTGCATTTGAAAGCCTAGATATGGGTTCATCATAGCGAGAAGGCTCCGAAAAGGTGAGAATCTGAGAAAAGAAATTCTGCCGAGACACTGTCTTTAAAGGCAGTGGCTCGGCAAATCTCAACCTAGTCAAATTTGCGCTTAGCTGGGGTTTTTCAATACGCTGATCCCGAAAATCCACTTTTGAAAGTTTGAAAACGGCGAAAATAAGCGTTTCTAAAGCCCATCCCTTTGATATTGGACGAGTGGAGCAAGGCCGATGACGCTAAATCGTGGCAGGACCCAATGGTTATAGCGTTGCGGCGGGCAGCCTCCAATGGTGAGAAGGAAATTGCCAACTCGTCCAGATGCGTGTAAGATTGGCCTGCGCGTGTAAGTTCGAGAGCAATTTTCTCGGCAGGGAAAGCATGCTGTGCAACCGGGATTGCACTGTTTTCATAATTGGGCGATAAGGAACCTGCCGCGTTAAAATATCGAGTTGTTGGATTTTGCCGATCCACTGCCTTTAAGTTGGGGTGTTCACTCGTTAGAGGAAATAAGGCTCCCTCGTTAGAGGAAATAAAGCTATCTCCCCAAGAAATCCTCAAAGATCTTATACACAGGATGTCACAAAAAAATGTATCGAACGTTTGATCGTTGATATCTTTCTTCCCAAGAAGTCTTTTGCCTTGCTTCAAGTACCATTTTGTAGAGCTGCTTCAACTTAGATATGCGTTATAGAACGAATCACCCATCTCTCTTCATTACTGTAGGATTACGGTAGAAACTTGAAACATGTGGTGTCATTGTGGAAAAAGCTGCCGTTTCAAAATTTTTCAAAAAAATGTGAAAACTTGTGTAATATGGACGCTTATAGAGGCTGAGTTTAATACTCAACTACTCACGAAATTACGAAGCCTTCTAAAGGGTGTAACCGCATTTTTTAGGAACATTGAAAAAATGGCCGCTCCTCTTACCTGGCATAACTCTTCAATGAAGCATCATAATAAATTGGGAACTTTACATTCATAATCACAACTCTAATTAGCCTAGTGTAAAAGTTTTGAAGCTGTTTTGTTTCCTTTCTGAGGTAAAATATGGCATTTCATTGCTTAAAACCCTCTTTGAAGTTTCTACCGTAATCCTACAGTATTGAAGAGAGATGAGTGATTCGTTCTATGATGCAAATCTAAGTTGAAGCCAGCTCTACAGACTGGTACCTGAAGCAAGGAAAAGACTTTTTCAAAAAAGAGATATTAACGATTAAACGTTCGATACATTTTTTGGGGCACCCTGTATAAAGCTCAATGTCTGTTTGTCTGTATGTCTTCTGTCTGTACGTATGTATGTACGTATGTTCCCAATAGAAAATTCCATTTCTAAACCAATCCGAACCAAACTTGGCACGCATACACTTCGAGCCCCGGCGGGTGTCATAGGCTACTTTTCGTCATCGATCGATATCGATTTTGTCAATTTTTATCGATTTTTTTGCAGAGTTTGAGCTACGGGGCTGGGATTTGGCACAGGGGGGTAATCGAGCATGCTGATTACGAATACAATATTAGTTTTTGAAATCGTTTATTACTTTTATCGAATTTATCGATTTTTTGCAAAGTTTGAGCTACGGGGCTCGGAGTTGGCACAGTTTGGTAACTGAGCATGCTGATTACGAATGTAGTAACTGTTTGTGAGAATATTCAGTACTTTGTTTTTTAGAACCTGTTAGAAAGGTGTAAGTTGGTATTTAGTTAAGCTAATTCAAACGAGGTAATCTTTATTTCTCATCCTCAATCCTGCATCAAAATATCTACCCTGTCATCTGAGACTGGATTTCGGTAAGGGAAAAGCGAGTGCGCTAATTAAAAAACAGCCTTCCCGAAATAATTCGAGCGCTAATGATCACGATCAAACGTACTGAAAGAGCGTGATCCCTATAAAATCACAACAATTTTAATTTTTGCGAGGTTCAAACTATTCTGAAAAATGTTTTATTTATGAGACACTCTTTTAGATCGGGTTCTAATAGAGCTAAGATTGCTGAAATTTTTGCATGCACACATTCTATATGTGGGAAAGATGCCATAAATATTTTCAGAAAAAAATCGTTCTTTCAGGGGTTTTTAAATTTATTGGGAGGAAATCATGATGGCGTCTTGGAATGAGAAGGAGAAAAAATATTTAAGTAGCACCGCTGGATTGGCCATCAAAAGGTGTTTTTGACGCAAGATCCCAGGATGTCTCTGAGACGAGACAAGCATTTTTGATTTTTCTGTAAAAATTCCGGTTTCACCGAGTGTTGATATATCCGTACGCTTTGAGCGAGGGAACCGCGGGTTCTGCGTCGACTGAGGTGGCCGAATGGCTCACCTCGACGGAGGTGTTGAGCCAGTGGTTCAATTTTTGTTACAACCTCGGTTGTCCTCGCAACCGATTGTTGTCCTCCGAGTGGAGGCAACCGAGTGGTTGTTCCTCCGAGTGGAGACAACTGAGTGGTTGTTTCTCCGAGTGGAGACAACCGAGTGGTTGTTCCTCCGAGTGGAGACAATCGAGTGGTTGTTCCTCCGAGTGGAGACAATCGAGTGGTTGTTTCTCCGAGTGGAGACAACCGAGTGGTTGTTCCTCCGAATGGAGACAATCGAGTGGTTGTTCCTCCGAGTGGAGACAATCTAGTGGTTGTTTCTCCGAATGGAGACAATCGAGTGGTTGTCCTTGAAGAAGGCGTTGTACGCGGCGAAGGCGACCCAATGGTTGTTCTCGGCAGCCGTGCATCGATGGCTGTCCTCGACTGAGGCAACCGTGCGCCACGAGGCAACCACCAGAAATAACCAGCGACGCCTCGCCTTATATACCCCTCTAAGGGGGCGGGGCAAGGGGCAGTACAAAGTGGGCGGTCCAATTCGTGTGGTTAAACATGGGCTTTCCATACAAAAACTATCCACCCCTTCCGAGTTAATGTGACCAATCACAGCCGGCCCTGCCCCTTTTCGAGGGGTATATAAGGCGGCCGATCTCGCCATTGTCGGTCAATCACCTCTGCCCTCTGCTAGCCGGCGGGCACTGAACCACCGAGAGCTCTGACAAGGGAAAGTTCCCAAGTCAGCTCGGCCAACCCCGATGATTCATATATCACCGTAAGGCCCCGGGCAGACTTCACGCGATTTGATCGTCGCGACTGAATCGCGAGGAGACAACTGTTACAACATCATTCCATGCAGATCAACTTGCATTCGGTTGTGATACTTTTCCAGACCGAAATTTTTGAATGTGAAATGAAAATGAATGGAAATCTTGGCGATTTGGTCGCGACGATTAAGTCGCGTGAAGTCTGACTGGGGCCTAACGGGCCTGAAACGCTGATTCCAAATCTGCTTTCCTTTTCTGCGGAGCAACTTTCCGAGGGAAGTTATGAGCGTTTAAATGTCTAAACATGTCATGTTCAAAGTGGCTTAAAATTAGTTGAAAGCTGTAAAACGGCACCTAACGGAATTTCATTATCTATGTTTCGTCCTTGTAATCAATAAACTCGATACAAAACTGATAAATCACTTTTATGTGTTATTGTACAGGTTTCGCCAGTTTTAAGCCACTTAAAATATGACAAATTTAGACTTTTAAACGCTCATGACTTCTCTCGAAAAGTCGCTCCGCAAAAAAGGAAAGCAGATTTGGAATCTGCGTTTTAGGCCCGTTACGGCGATATATGACTCATCCGGGTTGGCCGAGCTGACTAGGGAACTCTTCCTCGTGAGTACCAAGCGAGGACCAAAGATCTAAGGACCTGAGGACCTGTTAAAGGACCAAGGATCTGAGGACCAAGCGATAAAACTTGAAAGCTCTTTCTTCCTCAGTACCGAGAAGCCAATAGGCTTTACCTCGAGTACCGAAAAGCCAATAGGCTCTACCTCGAGTAGAAAAGCCCGAAGGCTCCACTTTGAGCATTGAGAAGCCAAGAGGCTTTAGCTCGAGTACCGAGAAGCCTAAAGGCTTCACATATTTCAGGCACCGTGCAGCTTATAGCCCAAAGGCTTTCTTTTATACAGGATGCTGCCGAAGAAGCGTGCATCCATCGGAAGAGTTGATCCCAAGGCCAAAAAAGTCAGGGACCAACAAGAGGCTGAGACCTCTGAGCAGCGCCAAGAACGGCTAGAAGGCAATCGTGCCAGAATAGCCGAGGCGAGGGCAACGCACACGCTGGAACAGCGTGAAGCAAGTCTCTCCTAGCCTCGCCTGCGGCTTGCTGCTCTGAGGGCCTCAGAATCACAAGAAACTACCTTAAGCGGAAAACTCGACTCGAACAGATGCGATCGAGAAACGCTGAAGCCAGATTTCAGGAGACGGCTAAAAAGCGCGAGTCTCGACTCGATGACGACCGAGTCAGACACGCCGAAGCCAGTCTCAGAAGACGGCTGAAGAGCGCAATTCTCGACTTGAAGACATGCGGTCGAAAAACGCTGGAGCCAGATCTTAAGAGACGGCTGAACAGCGCGAGTCTCGACTCGACAGCAGTCGAATGAGGACTGAGGCTTCACGAAAAGCGGAAGCTGGTGCAGCGCATTCAGTACGGCTCGAACGTGATCATGCTGGACGTGTCCACACTCGACAGACATCCAGGCGAGTAGTTTTTCACCTCGCGGCACTCAACTACGATGCCCAGGTAGACTACTCGACCCATCCGAAGGTACTAATCGGAAGGATGGATGTCGTATGTGGTAAGTGCCAAGCAAAAAAAGTTTAGAGCCGAACCTCCTGGCACGTGCTGCTCCAACGGCAAGGTCGATCTTCCGCCTCTACGTGAGCCGCCTGAGCCGCTTCATTCATACATGTCCGGCACCAGTGCTGTGTCCAGGCATCTCTTGCAGAACATCAGGAAGTACAATGCGTGCTTCCAGATGACGTCGTTTGGTACTACAGTTGCCACGCCAGACGTTGAGGAACAGGGCTTCGTGCCAACGTTTAAGGTGCAGGGACAGGTCTCATAGAGATGGATCCCTGCTTCCTAATGGCAATGATAGCCTAAGTTCTTGCAGCTGTACTTCGTCTGTGACGAGCAGCTGCAAGCGGATCAACTTTGCGGCATCATCGGTGGCACAAGGTCGGGCGTCGTGCTAGAGCTGCAAAAGAATGCTGCATCAGCACAACGACCTGGTGAAGCACTTCAAGACCAACCTGGACCAAATGCCTACAGACAAGTATAAAGTCGTTATCCGTGTTGAATTAGGCTTGCTGGTCAGCATGAACGACTTCAACGCTCCGTTTGTAAACGAGATGGCGGTGGTCTTGGTTGGCGAAGACGACAGCGACGGGCCTGACATTATCATCCAAAAACGTTGCGAAACGTTGCAGCGCATCTCTGAAACCCATAGGTCGTACAATGTCCTGCTACCCACTCATGTTTTGGGATGGGGTAGACGGGTATTACTTCGAACTATGGCAGAGGAATCCTAGCACTGGTGCCCCTACCAATAAGAGGGTATCGGCTATGGCTTTTGCGCATCGCATGATGATAAGGTCACGTCCTTCAACCACGTCGCGAAATGTCGCCAACTATTTCAACAGTTCATCGTCGACATGTACACCAAGACTGAGAGTGAACGGCTCCTCTTCATTCGACGCAATCAGCGAAAGCTGCGTGCAGACGACTACATCCACCTCGGGATGCCGTGGCCGGAGATGGAAATGTCACTGACCTCGGGCAAATGGTAATACTACCATCCTGCTTCACGGGCGGCCCACGCCACACTCAAGAGTACTCGGATGCAATGGCCTACGTTAGAGCGTACGGGCGTCCTGATCTGTTCATCACATTTACGTGCAACCCGGCGTGGACGGAATTTGCGGAAGCTCTTCCCTGGTGAAGCGCCTTCTGACCGCCACAACACCACGGCGAGAGTCTTCGAACAGAAGCTCACGAAGCTTATAGACGTGCTAATGAAGAGCCACGTCTACGGAGACACTCGCTGTTGGATGTACACCGTGGAATGGCAGAAACGCGATCTTCCGCATGCCCACATCTCAGTGTGGCTGAAGGAGAAAATACGCCCAGATCACATCGAGAGCATCATCTCGACGGAGCTTCTTAGTCGAGAAGAGGACCCTCTTCTATTCGATGTTGTCCTCAAAAACATGATCCATGAGCCATGCGGACCACTAAATCCGAGGTCGCCTTGCATGAAGGACCGCACATGCACCAAAAGGTACCCTCGGCAGCTGATCTGCGAAACCCAAACGGGAACTGATGGCTATTCTTTATACAGAAGGCGAAAGCCTGATGTTGGAGGACACACCGCCGTCATTCAAATGAACCATCAGACCGTAAACGTCGTGTTGGACAACAGCTGGGTTGTGCCATACAATCCCTTGCTCTCGAAAATGTTTCAAGCACATATTAATGTGGAGTGCTGCGGTGAAGTCGGTTAAGTACATCTGCAAATATGTGAACAAGGGAAGTGACATGGCAACGTTCGGCCTCGAGGATGCCACTGCACCGTTTGATGAGATCGAACGATATCAAACGGGCAGGTACATAAGCAAGGCAGTTTGGCTTATCCTGGGTTTCAGGATACACGAACATTACCCATTTGTCACCCATCTACATGTCCATCTAGAGAATAGACAACGCGTATACTTCACGACTGATAATGCGCTGCAAAGAGCTGCGCAACCACCTCAAACAACTTTGACGGCATTCTTCCTTCTGTGCCAACTACTTGGAACAAGTCAACAAAGAAGTGGGCCAGAGGGAGGCGAGGTGCCGAAGTTTCCGGATATGATGTTAGAGCAGCAGATGTGTTAGCGCGTGTATATACTGTACACCCTAACCAAGCCGAATGCTTCTACCTCACATTGTTGCTTCACACAATCCAAGGACCGACGTCATTCGCGGCATTAAAGACCATCGATGGAGAGGTTTGTGAGACCTACAGAGAAGCATGCCAAAGACTTGGCTTGCTTGAAGATGATCAGTAATGGGAGAGAACTCTCGCAGAAGCAGCTACGACAAGTTTCGATGCTCAACTGCGAAGTCTCTTCGGCATCATCTTGACAGCCTGTCCACCGACAAGTCTTCAAGCACTTTGGGAGAAGTACAAAGAGGCTCTGAGTACTCAGAGAATGTCGCAGAGCAGCACCCTCTGCAAACATCGACTACTCTCCCGAGCTGTCCAACCGAGCGTTGATACTGCTTGAGGATACATGCGTGTCGATGACCTCAAGACCTCGGTTTGCCGTCACCAATACGCGGAGATGGCCGGGCACTCGAGAGCGATGTTCTCCGAGAGAGGTCCTATAATGCCGATCAGCTGACCACATTTGTAGAATCCAACAGACCTCTTCTTACGGAGGATCAAGAGTTGGTTTACCGTGCTGTTTTGGACACGATTTCCTGTGGCAATGGTGGGCTACTCTCTCTCGACGCTCCGGGTGGAACAGGGAAAACGTTTCTCATCAATTTCTTGCTTTCCGAGATTCGCAGACAAGGAGGAATTGCGCTAGCGGTGCCATCCTCGGGGATTGCCTCAACACTGCTAAAAGGAGGCCGAACTGCTCATTCAGCTTTCAAGCTTCCTTTGAATATTGCTCATGTAGAGCACCCAGTGTGTGGGATAAGCAAAGGCACAGGAGAAGCCAAGATGTTACAAGAAACCAAACTCATAGTTTGGGACGAAGGCACCATGGCGCATAAGAAGTACCTAGAAGCCCTTAACAACACACTACAGGACATACGAGGAAGCATCAGGCTAATGGGTAAGGCCGTCGTGCTAATGGCGGGCAACTTTCGTCAAACTCTGCCAATGATTCCGCGATCCACTCCAGCAGATGAGCTGGACGCTTGCCTCAAAGCTTCTCATCTTTGGAGACATGTTCGATCGCTGAATCTCACGACGAACATGCGAGTCCACCTCCTTGGCGATGAGACTGCCCGAAGCTTTGCGCAACAGCTGTTGCTTCTTGGCGAGGGCAGAATTCCGGTTGAACCAAGTTCTGTTTGGATTACCTTTCCTCCAAACTTCTGCAATATGGTTCAATCGGTGGGAGAACTGATCGAAAAGGTCTTCCCAATCATTGCCATCAACTTCAGCAATGGGGAGTCGATTTGCGAGCGAGCAATTCTGGCACCCAAAAATGAGCAAGTGATTTCTATCAATGCTCAAATTCTAAGCAGCCTACCTAGACCGGTGTCACTGTACACATCCGTTGATACCATGGTTCAGTGTGAACAAGCTGTTTACTTCCCCACTGAGTTCTTTCACTCGAGCCCAATGGGATACCACCTCACAGACTTGATCTGAAGGTTGGTTTGCCAATCATGCTCCTTCGTAACATCAATCCACCGAAAAAGTGCAATGGCACAAGGCTCTGCATCATGCCAAACCTCTAGTAGCGACCATATTGGCGGGGAAGTTCAAAGGCGAAGTCGTTCATATACTACGAGTCCACTTACTTCAGGCGAGCGCAGTTTCCGGTCATGCCTGCACTTGCTATGACGACCAACAAAGCGCAAGGACAGTCTCTGCGAACAGTAGGAGTAGACCTGGAAACTCCCTGTTTTTCGCAAGGTCAACTGTACGTGGCGTGTTCGAGGGTCGGGAGTCCGGCGAACCTGTACATATATGCGCCCGAAGGGAGCACAGCTAACGTAGTGTATCCCAGTGCGCTAACATAATTGCATGCTATAGTATAGTACAGTATTTATTTGTTGCTTGTCCTATTGAAATCCAAAAAAATTGAAAAATACAAAATCCAAAAAATGGCAAAACGAAACCAAAAAAATGGCGGCCAGCGGCGGTCAGGGCAGGTGGGTGGGAAAAACGAGGAACTGGATTCCAATCGAGCTTCTTCCTTACTATAAATTCCGGTAAAAGCTTAGGACCTATTCAGCCAAACCGTCTAAGGGTAGGAACGAAACGGTAGGACAACCATCGGCATCGGTTTCCTCAGTCGAGGACAACCATCAGATGCCTCAATCGAGCCATCGTTTGCCTCTGTCGAGGACAACCATTTGATGCCTCAGTCGAGGACAACCATCAGATGCCTCAATCGAGCCATCGATTGCCTCTGTCGAGGACAACCATCGTATGCCTCAGTCGAGGAAAACATTGGATGCCTCGATCGAGCCATCGAATGCCTCAGTCTAGGACAACCATTGGATGCCTCTGTTGAGGACCAACTAATTATCGGCTGCTTCTGTCGAGGACAACCACCGTATGCCTCAATCGAACCAGCGAATGCCTCAGTCGAGGACAACCATTGGATGCCTCAGTAAAGGACAACCATTGAATGCCTCTGTCGAGGACCAACTAACTATCGGTTGCCTCAGTCGAGGACAACCGATAGTTAGTTGATAGAAAGTTTGTCAGGAGTAAGGATGAGAGCTTTATTATTTTGACGAGGCCGGGCGGAGCCAGGTAAGCCAGCTAGTTTATCTATAAAACAAAGGCAGTTTCCGGGCAAGGTCGGAAATCTTGGGATATCATTGCCATGTGAAAGTGGTCTCCTTGCGGACATGGCATCGCGCAAGTGCTAGGCAATATTGTTTAAGCAGGTGAGTACGACCGGAAAAAGGGAATTAACGCCCTGCGCCTGTCCACCTGAGGATTTGTTGCTCTGTGGCAGATTACGCATGCCGCGCAGTTAAGTTCTAGGTCCTGAGGTGACTCTGCGTATTGCGGGCACTGTTCCACTTATCCAAGTTCAATTTGAAAGGCTTTAAAAAAGTATATTTTCGTTGTTTTCGCGCTTTCTAACTTGTATTTACGGATTCATCGTTGCGGATAAACCCGTTTGGTGAATTTCTTAGAAATCGAGTTTTGCTCGGACATTGCACGAAGTACCGCCAAATTTTTACTACTGACAAAAAAGAATCGGAAGAACTTTTAAAAAAAGGGACAATGCCCAAGAAATCCGTGGTTCACCTATGAAATCAAAGGCCGCATTCAACACTCGCGTTAGGGAGAGGAATGGAGCTAAAATAAAGCTTCACATCCTGTAGCTACAGTGTCCTGTCTCTACTACTCCACTATGCGTAGGATAAGAGCGAGTCGCAGGTTGTGCATAATGCATACTTCAGCTTTTCATATGATTTCGTGATGATTTCTGGCAGCCAGTTGCCTCTTCTTCAGAATCATTATTAATTCGTTGAAGTCAAATCGAGCTATACTAATTATACAATCCAACATTGCTAAGCACGTTTCTGATAAAATAAGTGATGCATCGAAGTCATGAAATCTGAACCAAGTTTAAGGTTGAAATTTATCAATAGTCTCAATACTTCAATAACTCATTTCTTCTTATCAAAAGCATACTCTGCAGAATTTACTTGCAGACAGCCTTCGTGGTGGTGCGCCCAACAAGTTTAACAATCAAGGTCGTATATTTAGCAAAGAAATACTTTAAAACTAATCCGATGATTTTATCGAGGTTTCCAGTGATCATATTTTACATCATACCTATCACGCAAAGAAAAAAACGTTGCTTCAACCTTTTTGAGCGCCCGCATCTTTTTACTGAGTTTAGCTAAAGAGGTTCTTGAGTAATAATACGGACTAGTTGTGCTGAATTGAATATTGTACTTGCTCACAGATATACCGACGATCATTTCTTAAATTGAATCTTGTTTCTTAGCCAAAAATTAGGAAAGAGAAACAAGACTAATATGCAGGACCTTACCACATTATGAGATCGGACCTTACCACATTATGAAGATTTGAGCTTTGGACATACTATCAACCTAACCAAAACTTCGACTTTTAGAAACGTTGCGGTCTCTGTTCTTGATCTGTACTGCAGACTTGGATCAGCATGCTCCTCGTTGTTTCGCTCACTTTTCGAACGCGAGGTTCTCCATCGTTGTGATGCCACTGCGAAAGCAAGTGAATGTGTTGGGTAAGTACGTTTTGAAAGGAAGAAGAAAGTATATAAGTATAAGAGTAAAGAAGGAGAGGTGCATTCCGCACCGGCAGCCGCCGCTAGCAGCCCGTAGCAGCCACTGGCAGCCCGTAGCAGCCCGCAGCAGCCGCTGGCCGCTTTTGTCAGAAGCTCAAAATCACCTAATTCTTACTAATTTGAGTGCGCCCACCCACGCTTTCCATCTTCCACGCTTCTTTCATCCTACTGCCGCTAATGTGCCGTTCCACACTCATACATTACAGAGTTATTCAAGATAAGCACCGGCCTAGGATATGAATGAAGCAGAACCACACTTAGAAAATAACCGCGAAGAAACTTTGATCAAATATGGTTCAACTGCGAGAGTGAAACTCAGCACCAATAGGATAACCAATCTACGGCAACAAGATTTTAACAACAATAGACACAAGTATGATATATGAGATCGAATCCGACAACAAGAAGGAAAGAGCGTGGAAGATGGAAAGCGTGGGCAAATGGATTTAAAATGGTAAGAATATAATGATTTTCGCTTCTATGACAAAAGCGGCCAGCGGCGGCTACGGGCTGCTGGCGGTGGCTATGTACGGGTCCACGGGCTGCTAGCGGCGGCTGTTGGCGCGGTATGAAGACACCCTAAGACGTATGCCAAGCTTTATAAACTAAAGTTTGAATGTCTTCTGATTACTTAGATTACTTAAATGGCCCGTCCCCACGTCGTGCGAGCCCCAACTTTTGACCATCCCTTGCGGTTTAGGGCAATCGTTATCGCCTCTTGATACGAGTCTGCGATTGCTGGATGATCCTGAATTAGACTCCAGCTGCTGACGCAATTAGTTAATGCGGTCAACAAAATACGTCGCATCATCTCTTCGGTGGTCTATCACGTGGACACTTAGAAGATTCTTGGAATCCATTTCAATGTTCTTTTGATCCATCTGTTGTCTTCTCTTCTCATATGTCCGGCCCATCTATGTTTGTTCTTAGATACGTACTCTGCTGGATCATGTAGGCGCAAAAGTTGCCTAAGAGCTTCGAATTACAAGTCTATGCTGTTTAAACTTCGTTATCTTCAGAAGCTTTCTCTCGATCGCCCTGTGTGCTGTTTGTGACGTCTTCGTAGTTGCTGAAGTGTCAGCCCAGGTTTGGGCTCGTAACACAAAGCTGGAAGAACCGTAGCATCAAAAAGGTGAGCACGTAAGTCTGGATCAGCAAGAGGTCTGTAGCTTCTCTCAGTGGTCCGAATGCTGCCCATGCCGCTGTCTGTCTTTTGCTAAGTTCGTCCTTCAATCGTTGTTCATGTTGATGGTGCGCCTAGGTAAGCGTAGGATGTGGTCTCCTCTACCGGTGATCCAACTAAGTGTAATTGGCCTTCGCTGCACTAGTTGCTCCTCATGAACTGCGTTTTTGTCTGATTAATTCTGAGCCCTATCCTTCTTCCGCTTTCATTTAACTCATTCAACATCTTTTCAGCTTCGCTAATGGATTTCGAAAATAGAACCATATCATCTGCGAAATATTGCGGAGATTCGAAAGGTATCGCCCATCCACTCGTATTCCCTTCTCATCCCAGTCGAGTGACTGCATGCACCATTGCAGTGCGGCAGTGAACAGCTTTGGCGATAGGGTGGCGCCTTAACGGACTTATTTTCCAATATAGATATGGAGCGGATAGTCGAACAGCTGTATCGTTGTGGTGCATCCTTTATTGCAGTCCGCAATTGTTCTTATGTAGGTGGGGTCTACTCCTAAGTCGATCAAAGCTCTTAAAACGCCGTTGATTTCCACACTATCAAAGGCCTTTTCGTAATTGACAAAGGTGAGGCTAGGGGTAGTTGGTATTTCCGACAGACCTCCACAGCCCTTGTGACGGCTTGGATGATCATTGCAGCTGAATCTTTTACGGAGTCCGGCCTGCTCAGATGGCTGTACTTCATCCAACGCCGTCGAGATACGCGACATGATAATCTTTGTGCGTAGCTTGTATAGCACGCTTAACATGTTGATCGGTCCGTAGTTCTTCAGGTCTTCTCTCTCCCCTTTCTTGTGTAGGAGAATCGTGCGGAATGTCTTCCATTGGTTGGGCATCCTTTCCTTCTTCAGATAGTCCGTCATATGAGTTGCCAGTAGACTGTGCAGCTTGTGACCACCGGCTCTCAATAATCGGTGATCCATCGGGACCAGGAGCTGTGCCTGGTCTCATGCACGCTATGGCTGCGTGCACTTTTGAAGGAAGGAACCTTGGGGTTGTTCTCCAATGGGAATGGCAGAATCTGGTACTGGGGTCGTGGACATGAAGAGTTCGTCGTAGAATTTTTCCGTTACCGCTTCTATTTCGCGCCGAGAGTTTACTAATCTTCCGTCCTTACTTAGTAGAGCTTGTATCGGCAGTTTGTGTTCGCGTAGATCTCTTCGACATTTTTCAGACTTTTCCTGTTTTGTGCTGCTTCGAGTAACTTCATCTGTCAATATCGTTTCAGATCCTCTTGTACTGCTTTCCTACAAATGTTGTTGAACAGCACTTGCTCCAGATGTGGCGTAGTTGACCTACGTGCAGGCTTTTCCTTTACTGCAGAAGTTTCTTGGTGTTGTTGGTCAGTCGTCTACTACCTCTTTCCACGGTGACAACTGCCTGCTCAGCGCAACTGCGTAGGCATTCTAACAGTTTTCCTAAATCTTCTGTTGGATCATCGCGTTCCTTCCAGCTGTATCTGGCAATGGCGTTCTCGAGAATTCGTCGTACACAGCCTCTCTTCTAAGCTTCAACCGATGAAAGGATTTTCTTTCCTTTGATTGATACTGATCTTTGCACGAAGTGAACGTGGTCCAAACCTATACAGAACGACGGAACCACTCCGACATCGATCACGCTCCATTTCTTGTTGACAAGTATATAATCGATTTCCGCATGTGCCGTGCCATTTAATGACTCCCATGTCCAACGGTGACGTTCTTTCTTCTAGAAAAAAAGTTTTCATGAAATAATTGAGCCGCTGCGATGAGTCCGACGAGTCTGTCCTCATTCTCATTCGACTTCCCAAACCAGACCCAATTTTATCATCTTCTTGGACTTGTGTCTGTCCTATCTTTGCGTTGAAGTCGCCGACAATAAACTTATAGAACGACTTCTCCTTGTAGATGGCGCCTTCAAGCTCCTCATTGAACTCAACGTCGAGCTCTCGTTCATCTCTGCCGTGGGTGAGTCACAGTTGATGATGCTTATTTTCTTCTGACGCGGGGCGGCAAATCGAAGGACTGCTAATCGTGGTGACAGAATTTCATGAGAGTCGACGAGGTGGCTAACGGATGATACGACAAAGCCTATATCTGACGTTCCGTGTTGGGACCTCCTCTCCTAGTATGACAAGCGTTCCATCTTTCCTCTTGAGTGTGGCCGAGCCTTCTATTTTGGTTTCTGTAGTGCAATTACATAGTATTTGATGCGAGTTGCGGCGTCTAGGAGAACATAAAGCTCTTGGGTTGAAGATAACGTCCTTGCATTGTAAGTACAAAGTCGAAAACAGCCTCCATGCCTTGTCGTATCCGTTTTTTTGCCAAAAAGATCTATGGACGTTTCGCTTTTACACTTAAGATTTCCTCCTCACCGGTCATACAGCCATCCGACGTCCCAAGCGACAGACGAACATGGTGCATAGGGTCTGGGGCGATTGGTTTAAACAATGCTATTGAAATTTCCCGCCATGCCCTAGTCGTGAGTCTGGACCTTCTTGCTACACTCAGGGGCACTCCCTCGCCACGTTGAGAGGCACAAACCATAAGGGGTTTGAATGTCACTCTACCAAATAATTTCTATGAATAATTTTTCAAGCAAAGCAAATGGAGGACTACCATGCTCGAATTACTTTAAGAGAAATCTATCGAAAGTCTGGGGCTTACAGCACAGCTCTGCGTGTACAGTCGAGTATATCTGCTTAATATAGTGTCTTTGCAGACGCGACAACGCTTGTGCGTCAGCAATTGCCATTACGAGTTTTTAAGCGATATGTGCTCGTGCTTTTTTGCTTACCAGTGCTTTACCTCTGCTCGCACTGGTCCTACTCTATAGTTTTTGAGCAACATCTTCTCTTAAGGAAAACAAAATGTGGCACGCTCACAGCAGGTACTGGCTCTATGCACCCCATGAATATCGTGCCGTGCGGGTCTGCGTGTCCATGCTTGTCCTCAGAGCTGAACAGCGCCCTGCCTTATCTCTCAAGTTGCTTTAAACCTCCCGGAAAATTCTGATCGTGAAGAATATGATGTAAAAACCACTCATTCTGCGAGGTTTTCATGTGAAACAGGTAAAATTAGCGTGGCGATACTTTTTGGTAAACGGTTAGTGTAATCTCGATCTCGTTTTATCATTGCGATGTTGGCTAATTAGAACAACAACGGATGCACACTACATTTCCAGCCTAAAATATTTCCAGCTATAGACTGAGTTCCTTGAAAATCAACAATCAATTGAGTCATCTCTTTTTGACGCCACTTTTGCACGAAATTAACATTTTGCTATGTATCTGCGCTGAATTCCAGGGCTTGGAAGATGTCCAAGTTGAAAGTCTTACAGCTACTGCAGACTCCTTGCATTAGGATCTCGTTTGTCTTAGCAAATGCTTGGTAGACTTTGACTCGCGATTTTCAGCGACTGAAACAGATTCGCTCACTTTTTTACATAACTAACCTGGGTGCTGCTGGTGTATAGCCAATAAATCAACTCGAAATCTTGGCTGCAGTTTGCGCTACGAATTACACTGATTCGCAGAGGCCCGCTGTGGTCCTACTACGCCTTACTCATTCATGCCTTATGATAGCATTGCAACTCACCGGACGATGCCGAATATCTATATATATATAAAACTCAATGTCTGTGAGGATGTTCGTTTAGTTGTTCGTTCGTTATAGAAACGCGCGCCACTGAACCGATCCGGCTGAAACTTCGCAAACGTATGTTTTCGACCCCGGCGGTGGTTTAGAGCTACTTTTCGCGGCAATTCGCCGAGCCATTCTATCGATTTATTGATTTGTTTATTCAGACCTAAGAAAATGAAGGGCCATCATGACAACCGATCATTTTTACATATAAGCATGTAAGCAGGGGCGGTAAAGTTTATTCTAATCTTAAGGCTGACAGGATGCAGCGGGTTCGTCTCAAAGCGCTTTTCGCGCAATGTAGAAGTCAGAAAGTGTAAGCATGTTGGCTTCCAGATTCGTGTGGAGGCGGGCTGCGGACTTCAGTGACTTCAAGGATAAGCTCGACGAGAAAGTACGAAATTTAATGCTTTAACGTAGAGGTTTAACAAATTTATCCTAAAGATCAGGGAAGTTTGCAACCCGCCCTCTATACGAATGGGAGCCGATGACATATTGGTTAAACTAAGAGTCCCGGGTGAGACCGGGACTATCAGCTAGTCACGAATAAAATGTAAACAACTACTAATTCCAAAAGCTTTTCCGTATGAGAACGGTAATTCTAAGAGGATGAAGTTCTTCGCAGAAGAACAAATGCAAATTTGAATAGGTTCTTGAACTTTTTTTGGCTAGGTAGTTGCTATAAGGGCAATAACACCCTGAGCTACATCTCTGTGCAAAAATCTTCTCAAATGCTTAAGTAAAACCTGGGCAAATCGACCATCGAGCAATCAATACTTTTCGGCGTCGTTTTTGTGATGTAGTACACTTTTGATCACTTTTTTTGTACCAAAGCCCATAGCACTTTGAGATGCCAAGCACATCCACGACTTTGCAAAAAATGGTGATACGGATCCGATTATGCGGGCCAAAAGCCAATTGGACTCGGCTGACGCGCAATTTCTGAGGGATCCACTTAACAAATCCGCTCGTGCCTTCGCATGGTGGACTTTTATGCTGGTAGCATGCGCTATGCAAAATTTGGGCTCAGGGCTTTGGCTGGAATTCGCGCTATGAATTTCGTGACAGACAGATATTCAGACACACACACACAAAAACACGCAAACAACCCTTAGGCCGTTATTATAAGTCATGATTTTTTGCTTTGTGAATGACTCGATGCTAATAAAGGAGAGAAGGATAAGAAGGATAAGTTTGAGAGTAGTTTCTGTTTCCTGAGGGCCGGGAATACTTTACGCGATTTCAGTCGCGACGCGATTTTGCAATATTCCAACTGTCCGTAACTCATTGTAAGCACAATTTGAATGTACAGAAGATAGCGTATTTCATTAACCCACTTAAGTTATATACACCATGCATGTGAAGTTTGCTAGTTTTGCATCTGAGGAGTTCTGGCGAATTGCCAAATCGCGTCGCGACTGAAGTCGCGTGAAGTATGCCCGGCCCTTGATGTACAAGCGTCGTCGCATCTGCATGGACACTATTTTAACCCACTAGCTGGCAAACCCGGCTCCGCCCGGCCCTGTCAATAATATATTCGTAATCAGCATCTCACTTACCCCCTATGCCAACTCCCAGCCCCGTAGCTCGAACTTTTTAAAAAATCAATAAAATCGATAAAAGCAATGCACGATTTCAAAAACTAATATTGTAATCGTAATCAGCATGCTCGAATACCCCCTGTGCCAAATCCCAGCCCCGTAGCTCAAACTTTGCAAAAAATCGATAAAATCGACAAAAGTAACCGATATTCCTGAAAACTAATATTGTAATCGTAATCAGCATGCTCGATTACCCCCCTGTGCCAACTCCCAGCTTCGAGGGGAACTCTGCAAAAAAATCAATAAAAATCGATAAAATTGATATCGATCGATGACGAAAAGTAGCCTGTGACACCCGCCGGGACCCGAAGTGTATGTGTGCCAAGTTTGGTCCGGATCGGTTCAGAAGTGTAATTTTCTATCCGGAACATACGTACAGACATACAGACATACAGACAAACAAACAGACATTCAGCTTTATATATAAGATTGGCGACGATGTAGACCACCGGTGGCACACGCACTTTTTGCCGCGAGGGACGATGCGGATTAGCGGTGGCCCACACTCCTCGCAAATTCATACTATTTCCAAGTCTAGTATTTCTTCCATGGTTCAGTATTTCTTCCAAACTTTTGCACTCTTGAACCTGTAGACTTCGTCGTCTAAGAAGATAATTGTATTGTGTACACGACATCTTCATATTTCGTAAATAGCCACAAGACTTTTCTATGCGGAAAGTGTTGTGCAAAATCGCGGTCGTCCCACAGCGCCGCCACGCAAAATTAGGCGGCGTCGTCAAGGTTGAGCGGAAATCTATTCGAATTATTATTTATTCTGTACGGAATTTGTTAGCTGAAATTTTAATTTTGCCTTTTGGAGCAAATCCGCACTTTATCATATATCTCTCCTCGTGAGGAGTAAACATGATAAATCATCTTACAAAATGGTTGTTAACTTGACACGAAAGTTCTGGCAGTTTGAACAATATCTATATTCCTGTACATACTTTATATTTTGTACCCTTAAAATAGCGAAAATTACGATCACGATGGTCAGTCTTGCAATAGAAGGATACTTGGCTTAACCATTTGTAATGAGACTCATATCCCTAAGCGCTTCTCAAAACATTGTTTCAACTGCTCAAGATTTTTTCATCTTCATGCGGTCTAATGACTGTAACGGGTAGCATACACTAGTTTCATGTAAGAAACGTTGCGGTTTTTAGGGCTATCTAAAAGCACTTTCTAACAGCCAGACCAAACTCAATCAAACTTGAAAAGTGCCAATTTTGACTTTGTTCCCCAAAGCTAACAAACGTCAGGGTGTAAATGAGTTATGGTCATAAGGCGTACGACCTTCTATTATTTTTAGGATACAAAAATTGATGATTTCATAACATTTTAAAAGTTAGTGATTTTGCTCGAATTAGGTAAGAACTTGGCTGACCTAATATAAGCTTTTGACTGCTCCTACCACTGCTGACAGCAGTTTATTGAGAGGGTGCAAATGATGAGCGTCTTGCGAATTGGCACTTTGACATGTTATGATGTGTATTTATATTTTGAAAATATACCAAAATCCATAGACATTGAATCTTTCTCAACACAGCTCGCATTCGTTCGTACTAAAGTCCTAGTTCAGAAAAATAATTGTAACACAAAAAAATTTTCAAACCTCATCTTTGACAGATCATATCAATCAAGATCTATTAGTATGGATGGTAAGTAGCTTATGTGCCTAGTGCTCCCTCTAAATTTGTACCATCAGAGTAAGAAAAAAATGCATTTACCTCTGATGTTGGCTTTAGCTCTTTCCTGATAACTTCATTGATATAGTTCTCTTCCTTGCTATAGCTGATTTTTAACGTGCTGAGTACATCCCTTCTGAGATTTTTCCGTTTTCTTATTCTTTGCTTTGCATATTCTGCTGGCGTTTCAAGAATTTTTACTTTTTTCAAAGATTATTGCCAGCTAGCTTTTGCCCATAGGCTCGCTGACTCTTAAACAAGATCTCATTTTCGAAAAAAGAAAGATTTTTAGTCGAAAGTTAAAGTGTTGGATCATACCGTTAGCGTTTGGATATCTACTTTGTAGCTGAATTGTATTTCGTCTACGCTGCTACATTTAAATCATTTAATCAATTTCAACTTTTATAATGATTTGTCTTTGCACAAATCGTGCATCCCTGCCTTCATTGACCATGATTGGGGTTTTTTTGCTGTTAGATTTTTACGTACGCACTAGTCAAAAAGATCACTGCGATAAATGTTACGAATGTAGTCTCATATTTTTGCATTTGATAACTGCAAGATCGGAAGAGCAGTGCATGCCAGAGACATTTTCAGCTCTGTAGAGTATCTAAAATGCTAGCTGATCTATTTTACTTTTGTGACACTTTTATTACCCTTCAAAAAATTGCTTTTTTCTGAATTAGTTCTTCTGAAGCGTTCCAAACATCTCATATTCCAGGATTCAGAGCAGTTTCAGAAAAGTTGCTTACTGTCAAGGAATCAAAGAACTGGGAAATATCGCATTTCAGAAAGTAAGTGAACAAACCAAGTCCGTTGTTTATTTGTTCAACCCAAAAATCCCGAACTTTTCTAACTGCAAGGGCAAAGGTGATCATTCTATGAGTTGAATGTCTCAATGCTGGAGGTTGACTTTTTCTAAACTGAAATTTTGAAGCATCTCTTCACTGCAAATGTTACATTTCGCGAATGCATTCTGATGTCACTAATGTCCGTCATAGATTGTTCAAGAGGTGTTCGCATATTTTGATTAGGTGTTCGCATATTTTGATTTAGTTTTTCTCACCATTTTATAACCACTGCGCCACCTCTGCTTCGCAGAGGCTCGCACTTGTTCCACCTATGCCTTCCTCCTGCTTAACTAATGATGGCTGTGAAACTCACCGCGCAATGTGGCCATCACGAATGAATGGTAAACAATCACTCATTCCTAAACTTTTTCCATATAAGATCGGTGATTCTGAGAGAGGAAAATCTGGAAAATCTCTGTGCCCGAAATAAATGCGAATTTGAATTGATTACCAAATTTATAATGCCTTGATAGTTGCTGTAATGGCAATGACTACCGAGAGCTATATCTCGGAGCAAAAATCTTTTCAAATTTTTTTGTAGAACCTTCACAAAACGACCATCTATGCAATTATCCTTTTTGGCGCCGTTGTCTTTGAAGAATGTGATTTTTGATTATTTTTTTGAAGATAAATTCAATGGCTTAAGGAATACATGCCAAAGGACTCTACAATTTTGCAAAAGGTCTTGGTTTAAACCCACGTTTGTAGGCGAAAAGCCGCATGGATCCATTTGGCCCACAATTTCCACTGGTTCCACCTAACGAACCTACCTGAGCTTTTGCACAGTTGATCCATATGCTGACAGTGTGCTATGGTCAAAATTCTAGCTCAAGATCTTTGCTGGAACTGGCTCTGTAAATTTTATGATAGACAGACATTCAGACATTCAGAACACACACAAAAACACGCAAACAACCCTTACCCGTTATTATAAGTAATGATGTTCCTGGTAGAATGTACATTTGCCTCCCAATGCTCTTAGTCTGCATTACTATCTTATAGTTCAAATCGAAAGTGAAGTTAGCCCATTATATTTAACGTCTCATAGAGCTCAGAAAAGCAAAAAATTACTTTTAACAATTTTGAGCTAGAAAAAGGCGATCGTAAAAGGAGGGTCGCAGCCATGACGATGAAAGGTGTGCGACACTACTCTGACAAAGCACTCATTCGTTACTGACATGCGTTCATAGTTCTTAACTGTTTTCATCTTTTATCACTTGGAGCTTCGCATATGCCGACAACAGGCAGCAAGGGTACAGTCGTCAAGGGCCGATCGTACGGCTAAGGTGGATCGCAGGCAAGGTTACGATTGCCTGCCGCTTGTGCCGAAAAATTGGGCGCTACACGGTCTCGCCCTTTGGATGTGCTGCAGGATACCATAACCAATTTCACTTATGTTCGTTCTCGTACATGCACGTAATCGGGAATGAATGTGGTTTGATGTTCAATCGTTCCTGCACTTTGGTCCAGCTTTCACTGAAGCGAACCCAACCCTCATTGACCATTTTGATCAACCTCAACTCCACTCATTTGAGTCTTTTAGTCGAGACACCAAAGCTCGATGCTAATTTTAATTGTCAATACTAAGGGCATCCTAATCACAGCGTCGTATCTCACCCAGATATCGTTCGCGCTTACAACTTGTTTATATTGTGAGGAAGATATAAGAGTCATTGTCTTCCGCTTGCATGGCATATGGTGTTACCGGCCGTTCTGACGGGCACATTATGGCCTCTCGCGTGGGCAAATCTATTGCCGGCCAATCACACTGTAAGATTGCCTGCTGCTTGGCCGTCATTTTCACTATGTGGTGCACGCACAGAAGCTTTAGATTATGTCGTCCGTTGCTAAAGTGCCTAAAGGAGGGTCGATCGCACCGCAAGAATTTCTGAGAAGCCATACTCACATGCTTTCTTGGCTAAGTTCCCATGCGAAAATAGTTTGAAGAAGCATAAGAATCATTGTTTAAAGAAACCAAGATGTTCTAATGAATGTTTTGAACGTTTGTGAGTCATTCCAAGTACTCTCACTTCGCTGAAGTTAATTTTGAAAAAATTGACAAATACAATCAAACCGTGTGTTGATTTTTACCGTGCCAAATGGAGTGCCAATCCTCTTATTGTTAGTATCTATGACAAAATAATTCTAGAGAAAAGCACATATTACATGAGGATTTGTAAAAAAAAAATGGTTTAGATTAGAAGAGGTACCGCGACCTGATTGATGTGTGTAACAAAACCGACTGAAAAAATAAGCGTCATGTACTCAGAATTGCCTTTTGTACCTTTAAACGTTTCAGACCGCGAAATCGCGCGCGGCGAAAAATAGTGTGCTTTCAGCCGTTAGCCAATACAAAGGGACCTTATTTTGTAGACTGTGGGCTACATCTGCAAAAGATGTTCGTCGACGACTGCCCCGATTCGTGCAATTACACCACCGTGGGCGTGAATTATTGAAGCCTTTCCCGCTTGACAGTACGCTGCAGCGCGCGGAGACGTGTTAGCCCGCAGCATCCTTTTAACTTCTTTCTTGCCAAACATTCCACATTTTTTTCTTCTTATTTTTCATTTCAGGCTGACTCTTTCTAATATCTATGTGAGCATCGCCGCGGGCAAAGTTAAGATGAGGAATGACCTTACTTTAGAGTTGCAGTGGTGTGATCATGGCTACGATTGGGATTGCATGTTTTCGTCAATGTTTTTTGATAATTTGACATGTTTCTTAGGACAGATCACTGAAGTGGTAATTACTTCAGCACTTCTACATCAGGAACACCATATAGGAGTGCTGAAATAAACACGAGTGGTCTCATCTAAGGAAAATGCATGATAATCACCACTGCTTCTGAACAAACCATCCTTTCACCTAATTTTGCAATTCACGATGTTCGTGATCTTGATGAATGGCTGCTGGGTAAAAGGGAGAGGAGCCCAGGAAATGCGCCTACACTAATTGTTTCCTTACCTTTTAGAGTTTTCATTAAAGAAGAAAGCAGGATATATGATCACCAACAGCACCTAAGCACCTAAGAAAGGGAAAACGAATGGCTTTCAACATGTAAAAACAAAAAAGAAAAACGATACGAAGCGCTTAAATCGACAAAAGAGATTAAAGGACAATGTTGCTGCGAGCTACAAAGTCCCCGCGCGCTCCAACGTACTGTCAAGCTGGAAAGGCTCCAATAAGGCGCGCCCACGGTGGTGTAATTTCACGAGTCGGAGCAGTCGTGGACGAATATCCTTTAACCAGCATGTTAGATAAGCTCCATACCCAAAGTTCTGAGTTAATTCGAAGTGTTTGAATTTTGTTGCTTGGGAGGGACTTCTCCGCTTTCTTAAAAGATACGAAGAAAAACTCAGGTTTTAATAATATTCAGAACTATCTATATTGCACACGGTACCCATCATTATTATAACTACCGTTTTTCTCTTTGAAATTGAAGCAAAGAAAAGTTGCGACGTTTGCACGCGTCGTTCGCGTCGCCGCACTTCGTTGCAACTGTTGTTAGGTTTGTCTTCATATCTCTTAAACAAATATCGGCGGCAGAGCTCCAGATTCATTTGGAAAGTAGAATCTTAACCCTTTGACTTGATGACGGTGGGCTAAAAGGAATTCTCCTGTAAACGTCAAAAGAATCGTTCAAGCAGCGTGCTGCACCATGTGCAGCACCGGTCCGAAACGTGTTAAACGAATTTTAGTTTGTAATTGATGTTTTAGGTGAGCAATTTCTTAATAATTGAAGACGATGCAGACGAAAGAAGACGCCTCGGCACAGGCCTTGGCTGTATACAAAACGTACACCTTTTGAAAAGGTATGATCCAGACCATAAAAGTGTTATAATATGATAAAAACGATTTTTTTATGATGAGTCATAAACAACCTACGCAGCCGAATCAATCGCCACGTTTAGATTTTTACGCTAAATTTGGAACTGATTATCAATTGCTACACAGTAGAAGGATGGCATCTGGACTTGCAGAGCTCACAATTTTTGGTTAAGAAAATCAGGCAACCAAGTTCTGCCACTTTATTCATAACCTTTACCTCTCTAAACAAAGCGCACTTAGAGCCGAAAGTTTAAACAAAGTGTTAGCGAAGTTTGATGTGTGTGTGTGTGTGTGTGTGTGTGTGTGTGTGTGTGTGTGTGTGTGTGTGTGTGTGTGTGTGTGTGTGTGTGTGTGTGTGTGTGCTCTTTGATACTCTTTTTTGACGTCAAAATTTTCACCGTAAAGCAGTTTTTGACCGCTAAAACAATAGAATTATCACCTAATCGCCTCAAAAAGCGCAAGGTTGAATCGCAAAAGGAACGCTCCAACTGGTTTCTGTAATAATTGAGCGGTGATAGCTTCCGGCAAGACGCCGCTGATTTGTGTTTTCTCAGTGCATCAAGGTAGGCACTCCTACGCATTTGTAAAGCATCTTGAAAAAGAAATTGTTGGCCTAGACCAATACCCATTTGCCGGGAGCGATTGGTGCTCCCAGCAGACAGCGCATCTGCGCACAAAGCTTGTTCAAATATGGCTCCCCTGCGGAAGGGCCTCCTATTCTCTAATCTGATACGCTCGACTATGGCGTCTGGTTAGAACTTTAGGCCAAAGTCTGCGCTCACCCACGCAAGACCGTGGAGTCTCTGCGACGTGCTTTTTAAAATGTGTGGGAGGAAGTCGACGTGAAGCCCTCCATGCCACCATGGACAGCGCTCTTATGCGTTCCCGAGTGCGTTTGCGTCTAAGGAGAAATCTTCGAAATGTAGAGTCAGTTTTATGAAGCAAACAGTTGAGCAAAGATTATTTATTGATTATGTAATCATTTTGCCTAGCTTCCTCATTACGATAAAAATACCGTGTTCAAGGACTTCCCCCAACTTTGTGTGTATATTTTTTCCATTTTCGGTCAGCGCAGCCGATTTTCATTTTCGGCTACGCTAACGGCATGAATGTGTAATTTTCGAAATCTTACAAATGTTCTTATAGCTATGGGCCCACTGTACTAGCAATAGGCAGCTATAGCCTTGTCAAACTCATTTGTACTCGTTTTTCCGACATTACTTGCTTGCCATAATTTTGAAATGCATAACGTTTTTTCACAGCAGAAAAATTGCTTTGCCAAACATGCTCGGCATAAGAAGGTGCAATGGGCATCTATATGTCTGTAGAAACGTCACATTTTTATTTTGTTAATTTTGAAGTTTAATCGAAGACAGAACCCAATTACAGGAAACTTCTAGAAGTACTAGACAACAAAAGTGCATACGATGACAGGGAGGTAGCACATGTATTTCAAAGTGTTGCAAAAAATCCACTATCAGATGAATTGTTGCTTCGGTTTTGCATTTCAAATTGGAAAGCAATTCATGATAGGTGAGAATATGTATTTAGAGTTCTGCTTTAAACTTAATCAGTTTCGAACTTATGCAATGCGTAAGTGTTCGGGTGATAGAGCTTTTTAGCAAACCCCATATAATCGATCCTGGAATGATATCTACGAAAGCCCCGCGAAATCGGCTTTTCGTGCGAATAAAATGGACTAAGTCCATGCGGTGCGATAAGATATTGCATTCGCGAATCCATTCATTCCATACAAAAACACTTTAACAAACTTTCTCCAACTTGTCTCAACCTGTTTGCTCACTCTTGCAAACTCATTTCCACCAAGTGGTCGATATCTAACTAGGCTGACCTAACATTACAATGTCACTCAAGTGGCTATTCTATTCTTTCCCACTTCGTTACACCTCACAGAATGCCATTCATTATCGATGACTATGCATCTAAATCAGTTCCAAGACTAAAATTCATGTAATCCGGGCCTTCGCTTCAAAACTTCTACGAATCAGCATTAAATCGAAATCGTAGGAGATTTCTGCAAAAAGCAAACTTTGGCTGGAGTTGCACTGCAATCTGTAAACTAAAATGCTCCTTATAGAAAACCTTGTACTACACTACAACTCAAATGGTTTCTCAAGTCATAAAAACTATGAATCCCAAAAGATGACTTTGCAAGATGACAGATGACTGCTCTATATTAGCTTTTCTTTGTCTTTCAGCGCTAATATTTATACCTCAGAGCAGTTGAATGTATGAATTAATGCTAGTAAGAAATTTTTCACAGAATTTCTTTTGCTAGCTAGCGGCACTTCAGTAATTCTTGCGGACCAAACTCAAAATTGCTTTCAAAATGTCGTCTCTGAGGTTTGGTTCCACGAAATTAGCCAAAAGATAGTTTCTTATTGTAAGTAATTACATTGAAATACATTTTTTTCAGATTACGAATCATGAACTTGTTTTGCTTGATGATGGAAAAGCTAGCAAACTCTATCTGGTTTACATAGGAATTTTCTGATTGACCTGATATTAGGATGCATTTGGGTTTGTTAGCGAATATTTGGGTGAATTTAATCTTCTTCCATGTTTTTTATAGCCTTTCTATGAGTTTTGAAAGAAACACTTGTTTTAGATTTCATAAAAAATGAAACTTTTTCTACTTACCTGTTACCTTAAAAGGGTTGAGGAACACATTTCTCCAAAAATCGCAGTCGAAAATATGCAAAAAGGTTGAAAATGGGCTTAGTCCTAGCCGACCTTGCTGTTGGGAGTAAGATGGGCTTTCATTTCTATTTAAAATGGTGGTAAATCCCATTGCCCCATTCTAAATGAACTTTTCGCATGATTCTTCCGCAAACGGGAGCTCAGGTAGGGTTAAATCATTTTCATCACACCGCTTTGCCTCGTGGTTGAGATGAGATAAAGATTTTTAGATAACAGGGCGGTTAGAGATTCCGACCAGTTTTTCCCGCAACGAATAAAATGGGGCTTGAAAGTCCATCTTCCTCCATTATGGACTTTCGTAGATATCATTCCTGAATCGTAATGAACGCAGGCACTTTGAGTACGTAATGCTAACTTCAACATATTTTTGAGTAAATGTTTCAACGAAAATCTTAGTCCGAAAATTTCAACAGAGCCTACTTTTGCTTTCTTAAAAACATTAATTGTTTCTGCTCAAAACATTTTATACTTCTCAAATTTGCAACATCTCAGAATTTTGACGATATTGTATGTTTAGGTTTGCGGAGAATTACAATGATTTATCTGATGTTATCAGAAGTTGCATATCCAAAGCGCGTTCTCGTGAAGAAATTCTGATGGTTAGTTTGTACGATTCTGAGGACATGTTCATGACTCAGGGCAATGCTTCCCCTTTATCTAAATAGGTTTCTGCTCTCCCCCCCCCCCCAAAATCATCCAAGATCGCCACTGCCTCCCAGCGAGGGCCAATGAATACCCCAAACACGAAAACAAAAGTAATATTTTGTCAAATGCGAGCAGTGACCGTATTCATCACCGAATCCAGTGAATTCCGGGAATCCTTTGGGTAGGCTTAACCCACGAAATTGGTATTCATGAAACTAGTGGGTTCGCAAAATCAGCAGTGCTTTTTGTGAACATCGATCTAACCCAGTGGCACCGTTTTCGCTTACCCATTGGTTGCGGAACCCATTTGGTTCGTTGATGAAAACACGCCTTGGCCGCGTGCCTCACAAGACAGTCCCTCTCCCGCCCGTGCAATTCCTTTACAATTAGATGAAACGCAGCACCATTAGTTAAATGATCTTTTTGATAGGGCTGATCGAGTTTATAAAAAGTATTCTTTCCGTACTCGACATTAGTGACATTAGGGAACTATCTGCAAGGATGGAGTGGAGAGTTACCGCAACTTGAGTTTTGCCGAAACATGCCCTTGTGTATCTTGTAAGCTTGTTTGCCAATTTTGTAAATAAATAATCACTAATCAATAAATAATCACTATTTTAAGAGTAATGAAGTTTATTCGTCATGTAAAAAAAGAAGTATTTGCTAGTTTGGTTTAAGTTGTCTAGTGGTTTGAGTCTAGTTTTTTCCAATAATAACAGCGGAATTTTTGCGTATAAAAAGATCAGATTTCACATTTAGAGCATAACAATATGCAAAAACACAGCTTCGCAATTATTTTATAATCTCTTCGTAGCTTTTGTCATGAGGCATATTACAGATAGAATCGGCTCATAAGAGCTGTTGCAGTGGTAGAAATGACGACGCCAATCAAGCCGGACTGGAGCTTGCTGAGTTCAAGATCAAGTGGAGAGAAAAATATTCGAAGATAGTTTCCAACTTGGCGCGAGCTGAGCTGGAAAGGCTAGAAAAAAACGATACTGTGATAAAACACGATTATCTAGAGGTAGAGACGTTTTGAAGAGTTGATCTTGTATAAACATTGAATTTGACGTTTAACCTATGCAATTCCATTCTTGCGCTAAACACGGCACTATTAACTCTTTTTTAAGGAACTAAATGTTCAGTGAGAACCGAAGGTTAATTTTCATCATATTTTCGAGAAAAGAAATAGAGTAACAGGAAATCCCATGACATTACTTGTAAGAAAAATCACAATCCTCTGAAGGTTTTCAACAACGCTCTCGACTTTGGTCGGTGGTTTGTTACAGTCCGGTAAGAGAAAAATGTCAAGTTGGTCTTTTAGGGGAAAAGTGAAGGAAATAAATACACGTTCATATGTACATACCTCAGCAAGTTACTACAAAACCCAAATTTCTTTTCATCAAGACAATTAACCGCCTTTCTCACAACGCAAATGTAACGGAAAATTTCGAATTTAGCACATAAATAAACAAGGGATAGCAGAGGAATAATGCAGGGAAGTGGAAACATATGGCTTGTTCTGAAAAGCTTTTTTTTGAGAATTTTACACAGTGAAAAGCGGTAAAATGGCATGCGCAGGTAACGATATGGCTCCAAACTAGGTAACGGGACTTAGGAACCCGAACTTGATTAGCTCGATTCGGGAAGTGCTAACTGAAAAGCTTCACAGTTTCTTGAATAATTTCTCAGTGTTTTGTTTGAATTTGACATTTAAATGAATAAGTTAAATGTTCTATCTTCTCTGAACCTAGGCATCCGGAATGATGTTAATAGTTGTCATATGATATTATGCCAGTGCCAGGTTTGTACGGTGCGATTTTTTATTAAGTTTACATTTCGACAAAATCGTCTGTCGGAGGACTGAAAGTAGATTGCAGTGTTATTCGTGGAACCAGACCGCAAACGCCTCCCCGCCCTGCCGAGTTTAGACAACATACCGGACTCAGCGTACTGGGGCATTTTGACGAAAAGACGACCCTTCATTCACCGTGGTGTTAGTGAGAGTCAATAGAGTCAGTACTTAGCCGTACCGAAGAGGCAGACTACATTGACTCTTGTTAAATGATTCGACACTTATATACGTGCAGACTATCGCTCACAGATCACTAAGATACGCAAGAGTTCGGCTGTTATTGATGCGTATTCATTTTTGTTGTTTACGCTAAGATTTCAAAGGGGAATCCAGGCTGCCTCAACGGTTTTCTTCACTGTGATCTCTGCCTCGTATGACAATATAGTGCACTTAACGCCATCGCCGCCATTGGGCGTTTCTATTTTGTGTCTTCCCAACGGTGACATTGCATTTGCTCGTCTTTTTGCCGCTAGATGCTCCTTAAGTCTAACATGCAGCAATCTACTCGTCTCTCCGATATATGTCGCCTTGCAGATTAAGCACAGGGCTCGGCATGAGGTGGTTCTTTTCAATTTTTCAAAAACAAAGTTCCTATAGAGTTCGCCACATAAATACGACATCAACTATGATGCAATCATGCATGGAGCAGACATCAATAACAAAAGCTAATGGAACAAAATATAAAAACGACATTGAAGAGACGGAAAAGAACTAAAAAAGTTTGTATTCCCGAATTGGCAGCATGCTGTGTCCGTCGCCATACAAAATATTTAGAGGGCTGTAACTAAGCGGGAAACAGGGGGTTTGGGAAGATTTAAAAAATTAGTTGTAGGGTTCTTGATGCAGAACAAAGTTGTGTCAAACATGTGAAAAAATTTTGTGAAGGAAGGGAATTTTATGACTTTTTCTTTTTACAGCCACCCCAGGCGGCTGTCCAGGTGGCTGGAAAGCCACCTAACTACGGAAAAAGTTTGCCACGCCTTCAGTTCACATAATTTTTTCATAATTTTTCGCGCATAGTCCTAACTCCTTATTGCCCATCTACACACCAATTTAAGTGTCATTTCATTTTCTCTTCGCTGTAAACAAAGTCTTTTGTTTATTTCGGGGCAAGTTTAAATTCGCGCGCTTACCCGTCGAATCTGTTGAAACAGGAGATTTTTGGTTTTTGCAGGAATGGGATCGATAAGGCAGGAATGACAATTTGCGTCTTCTATAGAAGTTGAAAAATGACATAAAGGAAGAAGGCAATTGTGTGTGTAGAGGTGGAGGGGGGAGGGTCTGCTTAAACGATATCCCCTTGCTTTTTATTCCAAAACGATTCTAGCTTGCCTTGTAGGTTACCAGTGCCGAACCCTAATTAAGCACTCCAATTCATACACTACTCCTGCCTTCACGCAATCACCTACTTTTCCGTATGGACAGACAAATACATTGCTCTGATAGACATTCTGCGATATAGAGCCTGCTCCTAACAACTGTTCCTTGATGTTCTCTTTCGGAATGTTTACAAGCATAACAACATTTTGCAGTTGTGCTCGCCTTATATAGTGGTTGATTGCTGTACTGAATTTATTGGAAATGAAAGGCATACAAGACATTTTGTTATCATCCTGAGTGTGGCTACTGTTTACAAACTTGGAAGCGCAGCTTAAACGCTGTGGCAAGTACCATTGCTACGCGCAATTTGTGTAGCCAGTCTTACGAAATCGAGTCGTTCTTGCTCATCTATGCTTACACTTATGGCAGTTCGATACATATTGCGCACAACGGCTTGTTTCACTGTGATTGGGTGCGCTGAATTTGGCATGCAGCAGGATATTCTTTGAACTTTCCTTTCGGTACCATTTTATGCGAAAGGTATCACCGGACAGATATATCTGGGTATTTAGAAAGGAAAGCCATCCGTTTTTCAGGGCTTCTCTTGTAAACATTACGTATTGCGACTGCTGGTCTAGGATTCGGAAGCATTCGCCCACTTCGGACCGCGTCGATGTTATAACGCAGCAGTCAACGATGCAACGGCGGTACATCAACGGCATGCGTGCAAGGACTGGTTCTTCGGTCTTGCTCACGAAACAAATTGCAAGGATTGGGCTAGACGTTGTCCTATGGCCAATCCTCTTATCTGCGAGTAATAATTCCCAGACCACTTCAATATATTACATAAACATTCTTCGGTGAGGACCAGTATGCATGCTTTGCTTAAACCAAAAGTGACCATGTTCGAATAGTGAGTGTCCAGCAACTCAGATAAGGCCTGCAGTCAGGGTCAAGCGTGTTGATGCGATCCGGGACTCTCATTTACGACCCCCCCCCTTGGAGGGTACCCATCCGTAGGACCCGCCTCCCCCCTTCCCCTCTCCCCCCCCCCCACCCTCCCCCACTTATCCCCCTTACCTTCCCTGCCCACATTCCTCGCGGTAACCTGCATAAACGAATGTCAATCTCAAAAAACTCCTGCGTGAAAACTTTAGTGAGGTTTCGGAAGCAGAATTTCTAGGATAATGGGTGCGTTCATCATCTATAGCAAACATACACACCTTTAATAATGTTTGAGATTCTGCAAGTTTTTTTTTGAATTTTCAGGCATACTTCAGGCCAGCAATTCGATTCCCGTAGGCGACACAAATTTTTGCACGGAGAAAAAAAAATGATATTCTTGAACTACAAAAGATGTTTTCGACTAAGAGGCTTACTTCCTACCTCTTCCACAGTTTCTCCCGCGAAAAAAAACCGCTTGAGCGCCGTCCAGAACGACGTCAAAAACGTGCGTGAGCACTGTAGTTTGAAAATTCGTAACTAAGACCAGGAAAAGACTGAAAGGCTGCAAAGCACAGGTTCTGTAGTGTAGTGCCCAGACTATCCAAAGAAAAAGTTTCAGCTCTTGAGCAGCAGTAAGCTCGAAAGAATTTAGATGCGACTCTCGCAAGTTTAGATGCGATCCTAAAAAGCAAAAAAAACTGGGGTTTTTGAGCTTAAAGGCAGTGTCCGGGCAAAAACTCGATCTTGAGATTTTTTGCTTACCCAGGCCTATTCGCTATGCTGAATCCGAAAATGCATATTGGAGAGCGCGAAAACGGCGGAAAACTGCGCTAACACAGGAGGGAAATCAGTAGGTGGGCCGGGTCCACCCCACTTTAGATTCACGTTTTCAACTCTTGGAGCGATCTTCCCGCTTCCGGTTTTAGGTCGATCGTTCGCACATGGCCGGTGGCGATGTCAAGACGGCTAGCGGAATCGAGAAGACCGCTCTAGAATCTGGGAGCATGAATTCACAGTGGGGAAAACCCCGCCCACTTGCTGTTTCCCTCCTGCGCTAAAGCTCGTTTTTGCCGTTTTCGCTCTTTCCAGTGTGGATTTTCGGATTTGGCGTAGCGAATAGGACCGGGTAAGCACAAAATCTCAAAATCGAGTTTTTGCCCGAACACTGCATTTAAAATTTTGCAACTTACCCGAGAGGATATAAAACAGCCTGCAATTCTGGATGGCCTCATATTACATCAGAATTGCAGCCAACAAGCTTCAATAACTCCGAAGAAATTTAGATGCGACCCAGATACGACCCCCCTCTTCTAACTTTTTCTACCATACATAAAATCATAAGACAATCCACATTTCACAAAATAACAACAGATTTCGCTCAATAATAGTAGAGCTTATTCAAAGTACATAAATTGTAGAGGCCGTATAAATTGCATTATAAAAAGATTTACGAATTATTGATTGTCATCGTTGATCTATATGTGCGCTCTTGTCGAGTGTGTAAGGCTTCGGTGAGGTTCTGGAAATAGGAATTCTAGGCCAGTGAGTGCCCCAGTATCTGTAGCACGCATACATACCTTCAATAATGTTTGGGTTCTGCAAGTTTTTTTTTGAATTTTCAAGCAACTTCTGGCCAGCAGATTCGGTCCCCGCACGCGACAACATTTTTTTGAAGGGAGAAAAAACGACATCTTGGAAGCTTAAAATATGCTTTCGACTAAAAGGCCTATTTTCTACCTTCTGCACAGAATTTGCGAAAGAACTGTTTTAGCGCCATCCAGAACGATGTCAAAAACGTGCATGAGCACGGTATTTTGAAAATTCGTAACTAAAGGCAGGGAAAGACTGAGAAGCTAATAAACAGGCTTTGTAACATAGTGCTTATACTAGCCATGGAAAAAGTTTCAGCCACTGAGGAGCAGTGAGCTCAAAAAAATCTACATGCGACTCTCGCAAATTTGGATGCGATCCTAAAAAGCAAAAGTGGGTTTTTTGAGCTTGAAATTTTGTATCTCACCGGAAAAGTTATCAAACAGCCTAATTCTTACGACAAAAAGAAAAGGGATGGCCTCGTATTACAGCAAGTTTACAGCTAACAAGCTTCAACAGCTCCGGAGAAATTTAGATGAGGCGTTGATACGACTCCCCTTTTCCCATTTTTTGCTATCACACATAAAATCATAAGAAAATCCACAGTTGACAAAATAACACCAAATAATTTTGCACTGATATAGCGGAGCATTTCCAAAGGACAGATTAACTTTATGTGCCCGTGAAAAATGTTGCAAAAAGATTTAGAATTTCATGATGATTACAGCTGGCAAAGACATTCGCTTTTGTGGAGTGTGTGAGGCTTGAGGAAGGCTTCAAAAGCAAGACTTCCAGGACATCGATACATTCAGCATTTTTATCAAATAATACATTTTTCAAAAGTGTTTGCTCTTGTAAATGCTTTTTTTGAGAATTTCTGTAGATTTTTTATCTTGTTTATTCTGGTTCCCACTTTTTTAATAGATTTATTGTGAAGAACATAGCTAATTATCTGCTTTTTGATTCTCTTTTGATCTTAGGGTTTTCAGCTTAACTACCTCCTCTTACGACCCCCCCCACCTTAGGTACCCTCTTTACGACCCCCCGTTGCGACAGTCGCATCGCAAGCTTGACCCTGCCTGCAGTGCGTCATCGTTATGAACGTCAGTGTATAAGACGTAACGTCGAAAGACTCGACTACACCATTCGGATTAATAAAATCGCGCAACTGATTTATGAGTTGCTGGGTGTTGGGGTAAATGCGATGGTACTTTTGGTAACAGTAGACTTACGATTTTAATCAAGAAACACGAAATCCTGTCTGCAGGGTACCAATACAGCTTATTATCGGGCGCACCTTATATGCAGTTGCCGACGTAGAATGAATTTCTCCGGCTGAAATCTTGTGCGTTTTCAAGAGATGATAAAATACTGGACAGATTGGGTTGTCTAATTTTAGCTTATTGATAAATCTCTCCTCCAGTCCTGTAGACTTCGCTACGTTAAACCAAACATCAGCTTTCTGCAGTGTTTGGTAATCTTTCTTTAAAAAATGCTAGCAGACCGCAGTAACGGAGAGATACATTACCGCGATCTCTCTATTTAACGTTTGCGGCATTCACAAATTCACACCCCTTGTCGCTTACGGAGATACGGATGGATTGCTTTCCAAAGATTTGCGTATTTCTCTATAACCTTGCCTTTGCTGACGTGTTAAATTACACTAATGCACGTTCTTGAATCTTTGCAAAACTTTATTTCAGTCGAGAGTGCGCGAACTTTGCTATCGACAATAGGCGTCGGATCAGGTTCTTTATAGAAAGAACGAGGAAATGACAGCGATGCCAGTAGTGTTATAACCGATGGTACGACTTGCAAGTCACTCTCCTGTCTGGCTTTCAATCTTAGCATATCGCGCAGTCTACGCAAATTCTCCATGACTTTACAGCAGATAGAAGCGTTGATATTTTGTGACAGCGAAGAGGACGGATGGGATTCAGAAACTCTTTTGCCTCTTTAGTTGATTGAATATTACCGATAACAGTAACACTTGCATCGTTTTCATTCGGAGCTGGACTCTCTTGAAATTGGTCGATTTCGGGTAGGTATTTCTGATCGCGATTCTCACGTAATAAATCCGAGAGGCGGTCGTACACAAGCGCAGTTTGGTTTTGGCCTTAGACCGAATGGAAGCACAAATTGATTTCGATCCGCTCTCAATCCTCCTCCATACATGTTCAGGTAGGAAACGCTGACAATACATTTTTTGGCTTTACATTTCAATAACGTACTTTACAAAACAGGTCTGGTTCCACATACAACACTGCAATCTGCTTTCAGGCCTCCGAGGAAGAAGATTTTGTCGAAACTTAAAGCCAATAGAATCCCAGTACAAACCTGGCATTGGCATGGTTTCATCAGTTTTAATCAGTAAATATGTTATAATGACGGCACGGTTGTTCTCTTTCGTATGAACCTAATTTCGTTTTCGTACGATCATTTTGAAGGTTTTTGGCTAAGAGCCAGTTTTAGTGGCCTAGACTTCAATTCTGATATTCAGCATTCCTTGGCCAGGTTCCAAAACAGTCTCTGAGAGGGGCGGTCGCCATGTCTTAGGGAGCAATCGGAGATAGTGACCATGATTGTATCCTGCAGGCACTCCCCAAGCGGGCTAATTAGGGCTTGGTTTCCTAAGTTCCCTCACTCCTTCAATCTTGATGTGTATATGGGTAGTGGGACATGAGAACAAAGCATGATCGAAAAAGCTTATGCGAATAATTCGAATGGCGATGTTACACCTAAAGCTCTCCTCCCCTTTTTGTTAGGAAATAACAATTATAAAAATCAGAAGTGGTAAAAGCTAATTTGTCATGACACATTTTGCCAGCACGTAGGCCCATCCTGCAAAAGCGCGAGCTGATTAGGAGTGAATCCAGACTTGATCCAAGAGCGGCCACGCGTTACTTCACTTTTGACTTGCAAAAGTGGGTTTGTATCGCTACTTTTTTCATGTTTATAAATTCTATCGCGTAAATCTGCAATCCATGAGCTCTGGCTCGAAAATCATCAAACAGGTACTTCACCGTTTCCGGACCCACTTTCTATAAGAGTGTTCACGAGATACTTGTTTTATTTTGGGGAATTTCATTCATAGATCACATAAGGACTATTGCTCCGCCATGTGTCAAAGAAAAAGTTAACGCGATTTGATTTAGTTTGACATGTTTTCAAAATCATTTCCTGTGAAGTAAGCAAGCATTAGAATCAAATTAAAACCTGTTCGGCTGTTTTTCATAGAAACAAAACAAACCAAAACCTTAAATAGCTCATATTGATCACTCTTAACAGTAATTCAAGGCCATCTTCCTTTTCAAACTTTTCGCCATGCGAATTCAACCAAGAAAAATAGCAAACATGGCTTAAAGCAGCCCGCTGCCGCTTGCTTCACCGCTCTTATAGCGTAGATACTTTTCTATTTTAGGCAAATCTAGTATTAGGTTGGCTCGATAGTTCTTGCGTAATTCAACAAAATTCAACAACTTTTCAATACCTAAACCTAACACAATCTTGTTCTCTAAAAATATTAGAAGGCTTGCGCTCCATGACGTTTAACAGCAAGATTCCATGAGCTAGTCCTCGCGAATGAAGCTCTCAAATATGGGGCTTCAAATTTTGCGAATTTGAGT
Source organism: Cylicocyclus nassatus (assembly GCA_958299035.1). Classification (NCBI taxonomy): domain Eukaryota; kingdom Metazoa; phylum Nematoda; class Chromadorea; order Rhabditida; family Strongylidae; genus Cylicocyclus; species Cylicocyclus nassatus. The sequence goes on along the minus strand of CATQJL010000305.1, from coordinate 70,183,888 downwards.
TTGGTGCCAGAAAATCGCAGAAAGCCGCTAGCTAGCCGAAAAAAATCTGTAGAAATTACTTACACAGCGGAAGTTCATACGTTATTTTAGCAGGTTTTGGTCTCGCGTCTCTTCTCCACATTCGGCCGCTATCCAGTGAAACTCCAGCGCATTCTATGTGGATGAGTTTTTCGCTCACGTCTGTAAGTGTGCTTTGGCAACTGGTAGCGTCCTCTCTTGCTCGGGGTAACTTCTCCACCTCAGTGATCAGCAAGTCCGCTAAGTATCCAGATTTGTTAAATCGTTTGTCAAGAAGCGTTATATTGGCTATTTGCTTATTCGTAGTTTTCTCCTACTACTGGCATGTTTAGAAACATTGATGCCGCCGATCCTTCTAGTTCTTGCCTCAAGAAGAGAATTTGTCAATGTCACTGAGCTTTGAAATTTGTTCTCATTGTATTGTCTGGCGGACAGATTACTGGCTGTGTCCGTATCTTGTGATGGTGAGAAGCGAGATTGTCTATCAGACTTGACTGTTTCTCCGGTCAACTCATCCGGTATTTGAACTTGCTTGTCCAGTGCACTGCTTTTAGCTGTACACGGTGGGCCCTTTTTGGTGCCAATGAAAGTCATGGCATTTTGCATGAGGATCGTCAGGTTTTCTAGCAGGCACGTAAGCGAGATCTGTACTTCGTCGATTTCCGCCATTTTGTCGGCTATGAAGACATTGTATTACTGTGTTGGAGAATCCAAATGCTTTATACACAGGATTTTGCTCTTGAGGTTATTGACTGCAGAACATGCCACTGATATGGGCGTCTTAAATCCAGCTCACTCGGACATAGTTTGTCTCGTTTGCATAAATTGAAAGAAGAGAAAGAGCTGGTGGAAGCTCCTTTTGCTGAGCTATGGAATGACCTAATAGCTACATTTTTTTGTTTCACTGTTGTTTGATCAACCGTCAAGAGCTTGGGAGGGTCGTCCGCTACTATGGATTGACTAGACAACTAGTTTGACCTCTTTACTAACAAGGGAATGGTCAGAAATCGAAGTGGCCATTCCAGACAAGCTGCATACCATTAGATGCAGCATGAAGCGCTGACTCTAAATTTGTCTTCGTTATCTGCTTATCGCTTTTCTCGACGAAGCTATAAGCCATTAAAGACCATTATTCTGCTAAGAAATTATGCGTGAAATTGAAAATTTAGCCGTACAGAGCGACGTTCGCCTCAATGCTGGGCCAAAACATGCCGCTAGCTTACTTAAAATTTTTGAAGCCAGAAGCTGAGCTAAAAACGCAACAATGTGCTCAATTTCGATGTTTTTATGTATGATTTTTTCACAATAAAACCGCTTGTAGCTTCGTCCACAGAAGCGGGAAGCAGATAAGGAAGACAGATTCGAAGTCAGCGTTTTATACTGCATCGAATGATATACAGCTTCTCTGGTTTGGCCACTTCGACTTCTGACCATTCCCTTGTAAGCTGTGGATTGGACCTAACAGCTTTAGCAAGTTGACTTGTGTATGTAAAAGTGGTGAACCAGCAGTCGCAGTCTTTTTGGCGTTAGAAACCAATAGGGTTCGAGGAGTTCTTTTGTTAACTGCGGTGGACCAGCCAGTTAGCTAGAAACTATAGTTAAAACGACTGAAAACACAACGTTGAGAATAAAAAGAGCAAAGCAGAAGTAATGATGTTTGTATAGTCAGCTTTGGTAGCATTTTGTCTTTAACGCGCAGTACGTGCGTTTGGAAAGGATTGCGAGAGTCTGAGATGATTTTAGGAACTAAATTACGGGATCTCGGTTATAATCAAGAGCTACATAGGATAATTCATTTTTTAAAATTCCGTACTTTATAGAAATTCAAAAAAAGTTTGTGCTTGATTTTTCTGTGGGCCAGCTCGGCTCGCATTAGATTCACACAACCATCATACCATGTAATGAAGCGCACGCATCCCCATTTCATCGGTGGCCGATGGATGTTTGGGCCGCATGCACTAACATCGCCGCGGGGAGGGGATCGCAGCTTGAAAGAAAGCTTTATATTTCGAAACTCCAGATACCTGGATTTCATGTTGTGTATTCGTAAGTATTCCTACTTTCCTTCACTGTGAACATGTTGAACAGGAGCGAGAAGCTGTACAAACCGCATTGTTGTGCAGATTATCTAACCCAACAGTGCTAAGCATGTTGCTGATAAAAGCAAATGATGTTGTGAAGTCATGAAATTTTTGATAATGCGCAGATCGAAATTTGGGGTTTACCGAAAAAACCGATTTTTTTAGAAACTCATTTGTTCTCATCAGTAACATGCTTAGCATCGTTGTGTTAGATGTTCAGTACAACTTTGAAAGGTTTTCGTTAGCTTCGGAGAAGAAAAATGGCTTTGAAGAAAAGCGCCGGGGATCATCAGGGATCAAAAGCTGGAATATGCGGTTCGTACAGCTTCTCGCTTCTGTTTAACATGTTCACAGTGAAGGATAGTAGGAATACTTACGGACAGGTAGACAGCGTTAAATCTAGATATCTGGAGCTTCAGAATAAGAAGCTTTCTTTCAAGCTGCAATCCCCTCCTCAGCGGGAATGTTAGTACAAGTGGCCCTTTGTGTGTGCCATTTTTGGGTTTGTTTACCGCCATGCTTTACGTTTCCCTCCCTCCCTCACTCTCCACCTTATCCGGGTACAATTGCACTTACTCATCATCCGCTGCCACGCATCCGGACATTGCTTCACAAATGTGTTTTGCTTTTGATTTTCGAGATATCTCATTCACTGAACTCCAGCGAGCTGCACCTAATAATCTACATTCAGTAAAGAGAATCATAGCGTATTGAACAAGGCGTTGTTGTGACTAAGTGTTTCAAACAAAAAATTGCGGAAGAGTTGCTACATGCTTTACGATGGAGCTGTCTAATTCCAATCCTAACGTATCAGGTTGCTCTTTTGACTCGATCGCGAGCTCAACTCAACCTTAAGTAGACAACAGAACAGATTTGCTTGTGGTATATAAAAGTTGACCACCTCTTGCCGTGGTTGGAGCAATTTGTCGGCGACAAAAAAGATCATGATCGACTAAGTTAAGCAAAATGCCTGGCATCGCGAATAAGGGTTCGGAAGGCATTCAAATTAACTCCTATATGCTAATTGATATTGCAAATCGAAGTCGTAGTAATTGTGATGATTCTTATGTTATACGTTCGTGGATATTTTGAGAGGCTTTACCAAACTTTGGTTTTATAACGCTGCAGATGTGGTGGTTAGCTTTAAAACCGGCTATATTGTGCCCCTTGCGACCCTTAAAAGCACCGTCCGCCCAGATTTTCGACTTCCGCGTTTTTGTCGTTTCAGGGCCCTCTCATCCCTGATTCCGAATATGAAGTCGAGAATGCGCGAAAACCCCGATAATCCCCGTTCCGAAGAACACACAGGCCGGCTTTCCAGAATGGTGATTGGATGGGTGCACACAAATGGGGCAATGGATGAAGGAGGGCGGGCATTTATGGGGGTCCTCCTGCATGTTCGCTATCGCAAGCGATTTTCTCACTTCTAAAGCAACATTTTGCGCCGCGACTTGGGCATTGGATTGACAATGGGCCCTACTATTATATGCTGCCGAAAGCTCAGCACTCTCAACTTAGGGTGGACGGTGCCTTTAAGGGGTCGCAAGGGGCACGCATATATAGCCGGTTCTAAAGCTAGCCACCACATCTGCAGCGTTATAAAACCAAAGTTCGATAAAACCTCTCAAAATATCCACGAACGTATTACATAAGAAAATCTTCACAATTACTACGACTTCAATTTGCAATATAGATGCTTTACTTTCTCATTATGTGCCCTACCGGAGTTTGCAAAAATGTCATGTAATATTGTAATATTAGGTTGTCCCGAAAGTTTTGTCGGTTTTTTCAAACCGCAATAAAACTACGCGCAATAGATACCTGAATGAGTTTTAACATGCAGCATTTGATGCAGCTTTTTCTTCTCTTTCTTATGGTTACATTTCCGAGCCGCAATCTTGTATGATTTTTTTGATAATTGCCACAGTTTTCATCCGTCATTTTTATCTGCTCAAAGTTAGGCTAATTTTTAAAAATTTCATTTCAAAGTTCCGGAAAGGGTTAAGTATGGCACATTTAGAGCAATTCTCGGACTATACGGTGATGTTTTTAGATTCTCCTAACCTGACGTTTTTTAGCTTTGAACAATTATTTTTTTGGAGGTCTCGATTTTCGGCAAAGTCATGAAATACGCAACTACAGCAAAAACATTGCAGCTTCTGAGATTTCTGCAAACTGAAACTTGATTGCTAATGAACATTATTTATGCAACATAACCAAGTTTAGTTTGCTTCGAAATCAGCTGAATTTTCGGTAACTTCACGTGGTAGACGTAATCGAAAAGCCGCGGTTTTTCTTAAATAAATAATTATTAGAAAATGATAAGCGTGGCCCATGTAATCTAAATTAAGTACTAGCCAAAAATTTGCTTCACATAACATTTATGAGCGCTCCTTAAAAATAGCAGGAGAGAATTTTTTGAAGCTCAGGAAATATTTGGCGTTACTGTTGAGTTGTTCAAGCAACGGCGATAACAACGCAAAGACAGGGTAGATCACAGAGCGAATACAGCTGTAAGAAAGAGGATGAAAATCTGAATCAAAGGGTTCCTAGAACTTCTATGGGTTGGTGTTCTGTGGGTTTTAGTGAGCGATGAAAAACCGACAAAACTTTCGGGACAAATATTTATGTGACAGAACTCAATTGATTCTCCCATAGATAAATGAAATGTTGGGTTGTCAGGAGAATAACGTCGTTTTTCATTTGCTTGCCTTAGCAAAGCAAACAGGCTCGACCCGACAAAGGCATGGGGAAGTATTCGATGAAGCAAAGCAATCTCTGCAAGAATGGTTTCATTTTTGCGCCACAATTGATCCATGGAAAATTTAAACTCAAAATTTAAAGATTTTGAATGCCCAAAAATCGAAAGAAAATCGGATCTCCGTCCATATAATTTCTACGGACCTCTCACTCACACTCAATACTTTCGATTCCAGACATCCCTATGTGCAGTTATTGTAATTTTTTTTAACTAGAAACTCAGAAAACGAAAATTTTGTGATATTCTCAAAGCAATGCTTGGCCGTTTAACCGTATGTAATTATATGCTACAAGCGAAGGTGCATAACTGTAGATTTTTAGCCGATTGCGAGCGGTATTTTCCGAGAAATATCAAGTTAACTTTCTTCTTTTCAATTACATTGCTGAAATCGACATTTCTAGAAATTTTTGCTCGGAATAGGCTGAAAATTTACGGTTGTACTTTCTTGGCTTGTGATATAAAATTACACAAGCAAGAACAGCTCAGTATTGCTTTATGATTCAAGAAAAATTTCGTTTCCTCGGTTTGTAGTCAAGGACAGATTACAGCAACTGCATGTGGATGTCTAATATTGAAGGTATACGTGTGCGAGTGGGAGGTCCATGGGAATTAATTACTACCCAATGTTTATCGACTTCGTACTGTAAGAAGCGACCTATTAGGTTGATGTATAATTCTGCACAATACAGTGCTGGCCATAGCTATAAAGCCACCCTAGAATTCACCGTAACTTGCTCTCTCTTGCTCCTAGTTGTCTGAAAAACCACTATTTTGTGCGCAAACTAACGTCATACCATTGACCAAAACGGCTCCCAATTTTATGGATTTTAGCCGGAGAAAACTTTAGAAATTTGAAAAAACGGGTTCCGAAGGCTGGTCACAGCTATAAAGCCACCTCTCATTTTCAATCAATACTACGTTTTTTGAATCTCAAGTTTTTTGTACATATACAACATCAAAATATGAAACATTTTTACACTTGAAAGGAGTCGCCTTTCAAAAAGAAGATTCGTACTGCATTTTTTGCTCTAAATTGCAATAACTCACATTATTTGCAAAAACACTGCTTTTTCACTAAATTTTGAAGCACTTATTTGACTCGGATGAACGTCCTAGGATTTGCTTAGCCTTTGCAATGAACGAGGTGAAAAGTGCTGAACTCAACATTGTGTAGTCGCTAATCTTGGTAAACGAGCCTCATCTTACCGAGGTGTAAGCGCGCTTCTGAGGCGCAAAACTAGATTTCTGACACGCGAAAACTTTTGGTTGGAAGTTGACACCTTGTCTGCATGGCGACGTAGTCATGCAGAAGCTGCCAGGTTTCTTTTTGCAAAGACCTATTTGCCGCAATGAAGTTAGAACGCTTTGTCTGCAGTTCGGTTGTGCGCAGTGATCTCACAAAACTTCAAATTTCACTGCTTTGAACTCCTCATCAAATCAAATCTTACTAAACTGTCAAAAATAGAAGGATTTTGAACTTCTGAGCGGTTTTCCGCTCGATCGAGGTGGTTAGAGTGGATCATGATCAGACGGAGTGCACCATTCATTTTTGGAAAAAAGGCGTCCAAAGCGGAACCAGAGTCCTCAGAGTTGCGATGACGTAGAGGCTATGCACACGAGTCTGTCGTTATACAAGCGACGTGCTGAGCACGCGACAGAGCTTTTTGGGTATTAGAACACAATTTCTGCAGTTCGAAAACTTTTCTACCTGGAGGTGAGGTTGAGGCTCGTTTATCAATATCAGCGACTACGCAATGTTAATGCAAGCGCTTTTTGCCGTATTCATTGCAAAGGCTCGGCAAAGCCTAGGGCCTTCATTCAAGTCAAAAAAGTGCTTCAAAATTCAGTGAAAAAGCAGTTTTTTGCAAATGATGTGACCTATCATGCATTTTAGAGCAAAAAATGCAGTACGAATCTTCTTTTTGAAAGGCGACCCCTTCCAAGTGTAACAAATGTTTTATGTTTTGATGTTCTATATGTACAAAAAATTTGAGGTTCAAAAAAACGCAGTACTGATTGAAAATGAGAGGTGGCTTTATAGTTGTGACCAGCCTTCGAAACCCGTTTTTTCAAATTTTCAATTTTTCTCCGGCCAAAATCCATGAAATCAGGAGCCGTTTTGGTCAATGGTATGACGTTAGTTTGTTCACAGAATAGTGGTTTTTCAAACAAATATGAACAAGAGAGAGCAAATTACGGTGATTTTTAGGGTGGCTTTATAGCTATGGCCAGCACTGTAGGTACAGACCGCAGTAATACGGAATAATTCTATATCCCACATAGAATCTGATATATCTTCAGATAGAGCAAACTTATCTCTACAAGAGAGTGCTCAAATATCTACACCAGATTTGATCCTCGCGAAGTTTTGAGCCGGATTGAAAAAACCATGCGTTCGAAATCCTTAAGATCAATCAAAACAAAATTGTAACTTCGTTCAAAACTCTCCTACAAAATTCCCTTGCTCACGCATAGACATACCACGTACGAAATTTATCTATGCGGTTGCTGTATTTTTTTTCTCAGCTAGACGATGAGAAAACGAGGTTTTTCATGTTTTGCAAAATTAGTGCTGAGATGTTCTAGCACTAACAGGTGTGTCATACATGTAGTTAGCAGTAACACTTTGCATTTTCAGCCTTTTTAAAACAGCTAATTCACGAGAAATGACGAATCTAGCTCTTCCCGAATTTTTCTTGCCTAGTTGCTAGAAATTCGATATTTCTCGTAAACCAGCTACTGTGAAGAGCTGAAAATTTAACTCACGCTTCAAGGTATTATAGCATACAACTGTCAGTGCTAGAACATCTCAGCATTATTTTGGAAAAAAACATGAAAAACTTTGTTTCTCAATTTCTAGTTGAGAGAAAAATACAGCAACTGCATAGAGAAATGTCTTATACGAAATGAGAATGCATGAGCAAGTTAGAAATTTTAAAGGATTTTTCTGGACTGACTTTCAATTTTTTCTTGGTTTATTGGGGCGCTTGAATCTTTTTTATTTTTGGCTTCAATCTTCGCTTGAACCAAAGTTGCTGCAAATCTTCAAGAACTATCTTGTAAAGCTAGGTTTGCTCTGTCTAATGATATATCGAAACCTATTTGGGATATAGAATTATTCCGGATTATTGCGGTTTGTACCTATTTTGGTGCAGGAATTATGCACCAACCCAATAATACAGTGCTGGCCAAAATTATAGGTCCACTCTAAAAAATGCCATAACTCACTCTGTTGTGAATGAAATTTTCCCCAAAATTTGGTAGAGACGTGTGTTTATTAGCCTACTATCAGTCTTCAAAACGGTTCTCGTTTTCGTTTGATTATTCAAGAAAAAATTAGAAATTTTGAAAAAAGCAGGCTCGAAGGCTGGCCAAAGTTATAGGTCCACCTGGAGTTTTTACTGATTAAAGCATTTCTTAGCTCCCGAATTTTTTTAGATAGGCACACATCCAAAAACGTTAAACAGCTGCATTAGTCAAGCTGTGTCATACCTCCAAAAAGAACTGATTATCTGCTTTTTTGCCTTGAAGATGTACTCACATGTATTTCGTTCCACAAACCTGCGTTGAGTAAGAAATTCTGCAGTTTCTCAGCTGGATCGGAAGGGAAGGGGTTTCATCTATCTTCTGGATGCTTTTTGACGTGAGCATTGAGGAAAAAAACCGACTTTTTGCTGCTGAAGCAAATCTGACATTGACAGTACTGCAGTCCTGAGCTCAAATTTCTGCCTTCAAACTTTTTTTTACAATGTTCTCAGAAGCATTGAGTAAAGTAAAGGCATTGTTTCTATGAAGGAAAGTCCGTATACCATAGTTACAACTTTCTAGAGATCCTAGCATTCGAGTATAATTATTGAAATCACTCTGCAGAAACTGATTACGACAAGCGCCAAAGCTACGTGTGGCTCCGACCAAAATTTTCAGAAGAATCATGTGCTAACGTACACTGCAAGCTGTATCCACTATCTAGTAAATAATTACTGTCAAAAATCTAAGTGAGGTAGCACTTGGAAAGCTATTTTGGATCGCGTAACACCATTATTACGTTGCACACACAACTCATGTTTCGAAAAAGAAGCAAAGCAGCTTTGTGGACACTTGCGAGTATGTCGAACAGCTTTATTCTTGTGTAAAAAATGCTTCTACAATATCTTGAGGTTATAATGACAATGCATAAAAGGTTTTAGGGCAGAAACTGAGGCTTACTCTCCCGATTAAGTCGATGTCAGATTTGCTTCAGCAGCAAAAAGTCGGATTTTTTCCTCAATGCTCAAGTCAAAAAGCATCCAGAAGATAGATGAAACCCCTTCCCTTCCGATCCACCTGAGAAACTGCAGAATTTCTTACTCAACGCAGGTTTGTGGAGCGAAATACATGTGAGTGCATCTTCAAGGCAAAAAAGCAGATAATCAGTTCTTTTTGGAGGTATGACACAGCTTGACCAATGCAGCTGTTTAACGTTTTTGGATGTGTGCCTACCTGAAAAAATTCGGGAGCTAAGAAGTGCTTTAATCAGTAAAAACTCTAGGTGGACCTATAATTTTGGCCAGCCTTCAAGCCTGCTGTTTGCGAAATTCCTAATTTTTTCTTGAATAATCAAACGAAAACGAGAACCGTTTTGAAGACTGATAGTAGGCTGATAAACACACGTCTCTACCGAATTTTGGAAAATTTCATTCACAACAGAGTGAGTTATGGCATTTTTTAGAGTGGACCTATAATTTTGGCCAGCACTGTATGGATACATCGTAATATCAAGATTCATTGGTACACGCTAAATTTGAATACACTCTTGCAGACATATTTTTCGCAATCATGTTGTATCCTAAAGAGAGCTTCAGTAAAAAGCCATAAAAGTAGCTGAAGGAGAGAAAAGGACCGGTAAAGTAAGATTCTTATGCGCCTAACCCCCGGGGGAGGCGAGGGAATCTGAGCTAGAGCGTCACATTTGGCTACTTTACATATCTTTCTACTTCTTTTTCTGTCTGGGTTATGAAGATTTTCATACCCGGAACCTGCGCATAATGTTCCAGCGTACTGGAGATGCCCAGAGAATCATTTCTCATTTTCAAAGTCATTTATGCTGAAAGCATAAAAAAAACGCACAAAACTTTCACTGAGAATATACTATACACTGCTAAGCATGCTTTAGACAAAAAGGATGTAGTTTTAAAACTGTGACTTTTTCGATAATTCATAGCTGACGAGCAATGGTTCATCGAAGATTTTGTTTAAACATGTTTAGCAGTGCTGTAGTAAATCCTTCATTATGTTTTCAAAAAGATGAATGAGTTTCAACCAGGGCTCGGCACGAGGTGGCTAGTTGAAAATGCAAAAAACGAAGTCCCCCTTGACTTTTGCGAATTTTTACGAAGTCCCCTTTGACCCTAGACCATGGGTCGGCACGAGCTGGCGTCCCGAAATTGCAAAAAATGAAGTTTCATTGTCTTCAATGAAATTACGACATCCGCCACGAGATATTCGAAGAGTAAATACATGAAAAGGAACGGAACAAAGCCACAACAGAAAGAAAAAACGAAAAAGAATCATCGAACACACGCGATGATATTCATATTCTCTGGATTGGCGGCGTGATGTATCCATCGTGCAGCGCTACGCGCCTAGAGCAGCCTTTCCGCCGCCATTCAAAATTTTCAAGGGGCTATAACTAAGCGGGGAGAGGGGGGTTCGAGCGGTTTAGGAACCAGTTTGTAGGGTTTGGGAGTTAGATGAAAAGTATGTAAAGAAAGTAGAAAAATTATGTGCCTGAGGAAAAATTTATGACTTTTTCTTTCCTAAGCCACCTCAGGTGGCTATCCAGGTGGCTTGAAAGCCACCTAACTCCGAAAAAAGTTGAGCACGCATTTAGTTCACATAATTTTTTCACAATTTTTCCTATTTTGGTGTCATTTCATCTTCAATTCGCTGTAAACAAACCCTTTGTTTATTTGCCGGCGGCATGCCGGCAGCGTACCGGCCGCAAATCGAAAGACAACGTTATGTTCTTCCGCGAAAACGATATCCTCTTTGCTTTTTCCCTAAAAACAAAGATATCCAGCTTGCTTGCTAAGCCACCTGTGCCGTGCCCTGGTTTCAACAGTGACGAGAAGCTGTGCAAAAAGCATTGTTTTGTTAGCAAATAAAAACTCCACGAAGGAGCTTACAAATCAATGAAACCAGGGCTCGGCACAAATGGCTTATAAGCAAGCTGGATATCGTTTTTGGGTCAAAAAGCAAAGGGAGTATGGTTTTTGCGGTCTCAAAAAAAAAACAATCAAAGTTAGGCGTTTTCTTAGTCGACGATTCCGATTTTGGGTCAAAGGGATCTTCGGAAAAATTCGCAAAAGTCAGTGATTTTTCGTTTTTTGCATATTTGGAAGGTCAGCTTATGCCGAGCCCTGACTAAAACCCTTCGGTATCTTCTCGTTATAAATTCTCAAGCTCACTGCGGATTTTTGTTGAAATATTGGTAATTTTGTAACCTTGGATTGGCAGGAGACAACAAACAAATTTACAGGCCTTCTTTTCTACAAAAATGTCATGTCTGGTCTCCTCACAAATAAAGTTTATAGTATGGGAGTAGTGGCTAAACCACACGGTCATGCACTTCTCCTCATTCTGACTGCGACGTTCCCTTGTTAAAGAATTTACCTGCCTATTTTAGGGCTGCGTCTATGAGGAAATATCGAGCAATGCACAAAGCATGCTTCTAATAATGCTCAGCAGATTACGAGCCTGCATGATTGCGCCCTCACTAGTTTGTTCCAAATTTCATGATTGAATATTTTAGAGGAACTTGCGATTCTACGATCCAAGTTGGATACTACTTTGAACGAGGAGCCCTACCGCGAAGGTGGTAGATAGGGAAGATGGGTTATCAAGTTATAATGCAAGTCTGTCTCAATGCCAGTGTTAAAGGCTAATACTGCAGCTTCCGCGCGGCTACGTCGCTTGAACCCTCGCCGCATCTGCAACGTTTTCTCCAAGCCTTTTTAACCTAAACATTCTTTAGTCGCTGTTGAGACGCGAAATACGGGTATGAGTCAAAACGCGATTTTTATTGCCAAATGGAAAATTAAGAAGACCGCGTCGCGTGGGCTGCGTCTGACCATCTCGAAGTGGATTTAAAACGTAAACTAAACATAAACGTAAGAACCATGAAAATGCAACATATGGCAAATTCGTGGTTAAATCGATCAGTCAGCGAAAGCCGTTAAACTCAGTGAGAGGTAACTTCATATAGCCAACAGGTTTGAAAAAAAAACTCTGTCTGGTGCATTGAAATAGCTCTAAATCGAGCTGTTGAATGGGTGATCTTTGGTGATGCCTCTTGGCCATCTTCCGGAAAATAATTGGAGGATACATATGATTCATTCATAGAATAGATGATAACAGAACCGGCGCTGGGTCAAGCGAGGGGCCGCCTGAGCTTCGAGCCGCACGAGCCGAAGTCACTGAGACAGAGGTTAACCGTAATTGTAACAACGTGATCTATATATGCTTGTGAAGTGGTTCCAGCTGAACACGTTTTAATAAAATTTGGAGTTGACAGCATGATTTTGTAAATTCGTAAATGACGAACAACTACAGATAAGGGCGTGAAATGAGCTTTCCAATTTTCTCATTATACAGGGTGTCCCAAAAAATGTATCGAACGTTTGATCATTAATATCTCTCTTCCCAAGAAGTCTTTTGCCTTGCTCCAGGTACCGTTTTGTAGAGCTGGCTTCAACTTAGATTTGCATTATAGAACGAATCACCCATCTCTCTTCATTACTGTAGGATTACGGTAGAAACTTGAAACATATGGTGTCAATGTGGAAAAATCTGCCGTTTCAAAATTTTTCAAAAAATATATAGAAACTTGTGTGTTGGGGTTTTTATGGACGCTGAGTTCAATACTCAACTATTCACATGATTACTTTCTAACCGGTGTAACCGCACTTTTTAGGAACATTAAAAAAATGTCCGCTACCTCTTACCTGGCATAACTCTTCAATGAAGCATCATGATAAATTGGGAACTTTACAGTTATAATCAGCAATTCTATTTAGCCTAGTGTAAAAGTTTTCAGGTTGTTTTGTTTCCTTTCTGGGGCAAAATACGGCCTTTCATTGCTCAAAACCCTCTTTGAAGTTTCTACCGTAATCCTACAATAATGAAGAGAGATGAGTGATTCGTTCTATAATGCAAATCTAAGTTATAGCCAGCTCTACAAAACGATACCTAAGGCAAGGCTAAAGACATCTTTGGAAGGGAGACATTAATGATCAAACATTCGATACATTTTTTTTGGGACACCTTGCATATTCCAAAGAAATGCGTCAATATTTTCTCCAGTGTGTAGATCTCTCTTTACAAAAAATTTAAAAACCTCCCACTACTATTGCTTGGAAGAGCTATCTACCGTGCATCCAGCGCGCTCTGACAAACTAGGGCAGCTCTATAAAGTAGTAGATGCACTGCGTTGAGCAAAGGTGGTAGTACCCTCTACGGTATTCGTCCACTTTGAATGGACATGGTAAAGCGACGCAAATGTAAAGATTTTAGTGAAATTTGAGTCTTTTTCACAAACTGGGGAAGTGATGTTTTAGTCGAGAGAATCTCAAACAAATAAGAACTTTTACTTTCTTATCTAATATGGGAAAGACATTTCATTTGCTCCCCCCCCCCCTCTTGAAAAGAGATATATATTCAAAATCAGTTCAGATTCTTTTTAAACATGCTGTCATTACCTGCGAGTCACTATATTGAAGTGAGTTATGAGCTTTTTCTCTATGATAAATTGACAAACAACGCAGTATTGTCGGGCTTCCGCTCCAAATAAAGAGAATTCTGTCAAATTTTTTTTTGCTCTAAAGACATGTAGAATATTTGATAGAATTAGCCAGTCAAAAACTTTTTTGTTAGAACTTTTAGAGATTTCGGATTTTTTTTTTGAATAGCAGCTGATTTGCAGTGAAGACAGTGATGTTATCATGTTCGAAGTTCCTACCGTAATACTACACTATCGAAGAAAGATGCATGACTTGTTTTCCATTCTGAAAGTTGTTTCTGTGATTTGTAGATAATTCAGTTCATAATCTTCCAACCAATTAGCTTTCTCATAATTATTAGGCCAGTCCAGAAGTTCTTTCGTTTTTGCATTTATCATATAAAGACGTGGAATAAAGGCAGGCGAATGCTCTATGCACTATCAAATGCAGCTTTTCTTTTTCTCCCCACCAGTCATTTTTTGGGACCATTTGCTTCAATGGTTTCTGCCAAATAAGCCCATAGTTTTTACGACTTTGGCATTTTTTCAAAATCTTCATTTCACTTCTGAAAAAGCTTTGATAGCAGCAATTTTCCAATTAGCTTCTTAGTATTTTCTTAGGTAACTTTTCCAAAAGTCTTCATTCTTGCAAAGTCGCAAAATAACAAAAGTTCCAAACGCTAACAAATCCTCTGAATTTGAAAATTGCTAAGTTTGAGCTTCAAAGTGTTTGTGCCGCTTCGAAATAGTGAGTTTCGCATTTTACGGGTGCAGCATGAGGCGGGCCCAAAGTCAGGAGCTATGAAAATTTCATAGCCAGGTACTTCAAAAATTGGGAGGGAAAAAAGCCTATTAGAAAGGGGAGAAAAACTGCGTCGAATGACACCTTAGTTGTGCTCCTTCGATGTTGTGTGAGTTTTGGGATGACTAAAAGTGGAATTCGATAGCATCAGAAATATGATTTTGAAAACTTTAAGCTAGCTATAAGTGCCTAAAAGCCTTACTGTACTGCACTTTGTTTACGCTATCTAATTGCTATCAAAGCTTTTCAAAAGTTTACAATGAAAAATTTAAGAAATTGCTAAAGTTAGACATGGTAAGAACCACGGGCTTGAGTTTTTGGCATTTGTCTCAGAAACTCAAAGCAAATGGCCTCAAAACATGCCCGGCGGAAAGAAGAAGTAAAACTGCGTCTGATAGTGCTCAAAGCATTCGCTTGCCTTTATTCCACGTGTTTTTATGACAGGTTGAAAAACAGAAAGAACTTTCGGACTCACCTATCACATACATCATATAAGATTTAAGCTCCACCTTCTGCTGGTAATATTTGCATTTGGTGTCTCCTTCAGGTTTTTTCACTATTCTAAGATGGGCCTTGTAACGGCCTTCAGGAGAATAATGTCACAAATCGTGTGAGTTAAATTGCGACACTTGCTTTTTTAACAAATTGCTAAAAAATGGAAATAGTAGACCATACGGGAAATTTGAAGTGGAAGTCCTCTGAACGATGAACCAAACGACTATATGATACATAAAATTTCCCAGAGTAAAAAATGCTATGCTGTTCTACACCAGCTAACGCTTAATCGCTTTACCTGATTGAAGGAAAAAAGCTCGAATAAAGGAAACGAGAAAAGTAAAAAAGCGACTAATTCGAAATGGCTACCAAAAATTTCACAGAAGGGGTTAGCACGAATTTCTTCCTAGCTGCAGATTACGCCAACAAATCTGCTTCAATAATGTTTTTATCCAAAACATCATAAGATTGTTATCGGCTACATAACGACGCATGGATGATGGTCGCATCATAGCTGTGAATGCTTTTGCAAGATCGCCAAAAAGACCGGACAATATCCTGATTTGTTGGATCTTTGTGAAACCTAGTTGCATATTAGAGCAATGGAATCGGGATTCCATGAGATCGGATGTGAATTATGCATTAACCAAAAAAAAATCCATTATGAGCGAAAACGCGTCATCCATCAACGTAAATGAAAATGTCAATAAACCAAAGGTTTTATTAGCAATATGTGAAGGCGTCCCACAGCACATAAACAAATTTTTCATTGAGTGCAGTGTATGCGAAAAATTCTAGAGTTTACACAACAGTCCCCAACTTCCTTGTTGTCATTTTTTGAAGGTTTTGATGTACACCAAACGCATACGTAGGAACCTTCAAGGGTGTGGGATAGGAATGTTAGAAAATTGATGGAGCTGACTTCAAGAAGGAGAAAATGCTTGAGAATTGCATTTTATTTGCAATTGTGCTTTTTTTAGTGTGAACGACTTGTTCTTCACACACCAGCGTAGTTTCGATAAGAAAAATCCTTACAGCAAAGATTGCAGCAAAGATTTTCATCACAATTTCATTTGGCTTAACTCACAGGAAAAGTCATTAAATTGTAAAGAGTAAAGCTGATGAAAGTGTTTCGCGTCAAAAATTTGTTTAGATCGAAAAAAAAGTAGATTCGTGATGATTCAATGAACCCCAAAACCTGAGGCACTTTGAAAGCCATGGCTTCAAAAGTGTTTCCTTATGTAGGATTATTTTTTAATGTATACAAAATATGTAATTTTTATCAGGGTATCCCTTAATTTTTTACCGTTAACTCTAGACATCAGCATTTCTCGAAAACTGGGACACCTTCAAAGTTTGAAAATACACGACCGTACTTTTATATGTATAACCTATATGATTACGTGCTTGGAGGGAGTTCGGAATGTGTAGGGGCGGAGTTTGCAATTTTATTCCATTCATTTTTTCTTTATTTTTAGCCATGGAAAAATACGGAAACAGTTTAGTTGAATTTGCGAGCAGCATATCAAGCATATGCTAAGTAAATGGAGAATTTTTAAGACATTTCGGAGCGGAGATACAATTTCTTAAGGATAAGTTTGTTTTTTGACTGCTATCAAATTTCAGCTTAAAACTTTCAGTGAACACGATTCAGGCAGATTCTTCATATTTCGATTCTTGAAAAAGTCATGAAACACGCAACTGCAGCAAAAACATGAAAACTTTTAAATTTTTGCAAGTTGGACTTGTTGGTTACTAAAAATTATTTATGCAAACTATCCAAGTTTGATTTGCTTCGAAAAATCAGTTGGAAATTTTGGGACTTTTGTGTGTTGATTGTAATCAAAAAGCCGCGGTTTTTCTTAAATACATAATTATTACAAACTTGTTAGAAGTGCTCCATTTATGTAAAATAGGTACAATGTAGTCAAAAGTTTGATCCACATAACAATTACTAGCGCTCTTTAGAAATGTCAGGATAAAAATTTTCAAAATTCAGGAAAGGTTTGGTGTTACAGTTGAGCTGCTCAAAAAGCCTGGTGACAACATTGCAAAGACAGGGTAGATCAGAGAGCAAATACAGCTGTAAGAAATAAGAAGAAAATCTGAGTCAAATGGCACCTAGATCGTTCATGAACTGGTGTTCTGTGAGTTTTAGTGAGCAATGAAATAAAACGACAAAACTTTCGGGACAACTTAAAATTTCTTCTTATAAGTGAAGAGTGACACCCTTTGATTAAGATAATCTTGCTGCTATAACAGTCATGCAAATACAAGTTTAAAGGAGATTAAATAATCGTTCATGTTTCTGTCCGTATTTTTGTTCTTTTTACTTGTTCTAGCTATTTACAATTAAATATGCAAGCAACTTGCAAGCAAGCATGTTGTTCTTGCAAAGAATCAAAGATGATCCATGTTATTGCCCAAATGGAAGCAGGGAATTGGTTGAATGAAAAGACTCGCATAAAACCTTTAAAAATGGCAAAGTCGATCATACCAAACAATTTTCATTTTTGATGGCCGCTAAAATAAAATAAAAAATCTACCATATATAACGGTGTTCTACCTAATGACAAGGGAACGATACTTAGTGTGGCCTTTTGAGTTGAGATGTATACCATATTACTCGTCTCGAAACGCTGATTCTGGATCTGACTTCCGTTTTTGCTGATTTTTTCTCTGAAAAGAGTTATCGAGGATTTTCGAGCCAAGTTTGGCCGCCCGAGGGAAATACGATCGGAGTGCCACATAACTCTGGTGGGATGTGGTGTAGTATTTAGAGCGACAGCCTTATAAGTTGATGCAGGTTTATGTTCGAGCCTTTTTGTGTTTTTTAGTTTTGCATTGCCTCAAGCTTCTTTTTGAAAGTTAAGCATCCTCGAGGTAAATGCATGTCCTTCCTCTTCAAAAAATATGGAAAATTCGGAGAAATAATTACTGTTTGCCTAAAGTGTATCTATTAATCATAATTTGAGCAAACTTACTCGGATAAGACCCGTGATATGCCTCAGGCTACTCTGATGAGCATTCTGGTCAATTCCAAACCCCATTACGATACTACTTTTTGCGTGAATTGTTGGGTGAGTGCAAGGAAGCCAACTGCAGCGACTTATTCTCTATCCGGTGCGCTCAGTGCGAGCATTTCTCACGTTTTAATCACTTTGTCACAAATTTCCATTACTGTGTTCAACATGATTTTCCATTCAAGAATAAATATAGGAGGCAAGGTTTTTTTGAGGAAGCATTTGCATTTACCTCGAGGATGCCTAACCTTAAAGAAGGAGCTTAATTGAGTCATGTATTAGGTAACCGAAAGTTCTGTCGCACCATTTTCAAAAAAATCACAACTTCTTTCCACATTGATTTTGCGCAGTTCAAATTTTGTCAGAAAGCGTAAAGCATGTTGTTTCCAAAAGTTTCTTGGGAGCTTTCCAATATGCTCAGGTTACAGAGATAAAAATGAAAGAACGAGATCATCCGAAATTCGGAATTTTTAAGCAAAAATTTTGACCATTCAGGGACTGTGCGATAAAACCCAGAGCCATTATCCTAAGTTTTCTTATATTTTATCACTAACTGAGTCAAGTTTGTGCTGAACGAGCTCTTCTTTTGAAAACTATGATTTTTTGAAAAAAAATGCCGAAAAATCAATTTCTTATTTCTTAAAAAATGGAATTATTGGCATTTTTTTTCAAAAAATCATAACTTGTGAAAGAAGAGCTCGATCAGCACAAACCTGACTCAGTTAGTGATAAGATATAAGAAAACTTAGGATAATGGCTGTTCTGGGTTTTATCGCACAGTTCCTGAATGATTAGAAATTTTGCTTAAAAATTCCGAATTTCGGATAATCTCGTTCTTTCATTTTTATCTCTCCATGTTGAGAAGTTTTCAGGGAACCTTCGGAAATCGCACGCTTTGCGCTTTCTGATAAAATTTGAACCGCGCAAAATCACTGTGAGTTGAAGAAGTTATGATTTTTTGAAAATTGTGCGACAGAACTTTCGGTTCAACCTAATAAAACTAAAAAACACAAAAAATTCGAACCTACACCTGCATTAACTCATGAGGCTATCGCAACAACTACTACACCACAGCCTACCAGAGGGATCTGGCACTCCGATCGTATTTCCCTTGGGCGCCCAAACTTGGCTCGAAAATCCTCTATAACATCTTTCAGAGAAACGATCAGCAGAAACGGAAGTCGAATTCGGAATCAGCGTTTCAAGGCTAGCATAATGGTATACATCTCATCTCAAAAGGCCACGAACACTAAGTATTATTCCCTTGTGGAAGGAAAAAGATTTTGATTCATTCAGTTGCACTACTCGCAATGAAATTGAAAAAGTTTTAGTAAAAACGACAAATCTCGAAGTAAGAGAGTGCGTGATGATAAAAGACCACTCCATCCTACTTTATTCTTTTTTCGCGTTTTACTAAATATGTGAGTGATCTAAGCTCAGAAAATGAAAATGAAAAAAATTGATTCCGCTAATAGCAGTACTCACAATGAAATTGGAAAAGTTGTAGCAAGAACGGCAAAGTTAAAAAGGTCCTCATAGAAATGTTATTACCACAATTATGTGCCAAGTATATTTTCAATGATCTGGATTCTCTTTTTGAGTTTTATTAACAGATTACTACGATGCAACAAATATTGCTTTCTTCTTTCTGAGTTTTATCAATAGATTTTTTAGAAGTATTTTTTGCATCACAAAAAATTCTACTATATATCTTCAAAGATAATCAGCATAGCACTCTAAAGAGGTTTGAAATCCTACAACTGATAAGCTAAAAGATAAGTCGAAAAAAAATATGGTTACACTATAATGTTTGCTGGCAGTCTCTTCGAATGGTAAAAACGTGCAAAACATCGCAGGCGTTCAGCCCAGTGCAGCACTCTGCGGAACACCGTTGTTGTATTTAAGCAGGTAATGACGTTACAGCGGCATAGTCTCATAAAAACATGTTAGTAAATACATCGGTTGTATCTGAAACTTCTCAAACAACGGAAATCGGATTTCTGTCCAGTCCTACAAACTTCAAACTTACTCAACAAAGTTACTTATCCTATCAGCTATCCATACAAACACTTACTATTAGGTTGTCCGGAAATTAATGTCCGTTTTCGTTTTCAACCCCAATAATTCACACATTTTTCATTTCTAAATAGGCTTCAAAGTACCACTCGATAGAGCAAAGCAAGCTCTACAAGATGACTATCTTGCTTTAGCAACAGCTCTGATCCGCCTCGAGTTTCGAACCAAAATCTAAAATGATTTAACTGCCCGAAAAATCGAGAAAAATCGTAACTCATTCCATAGGAATCTTACAAAAATTCTAACTTGCTCACGTAAACACTATCCATATAAGGCATATATGTACGCCATTGCCGTATTTTTTCTTCTGTTAGAAATCAAGAAAACGGAAATTTTCATGCTTTTGCCAAAGTGATGCTGTGCCGTCCTTACATAAGTAGATGTACACTACAGATCTGTAGAAGTACAAATGAATACTTTCAGCTCTCTACAAGCTTTAGTTCTCGAGAAATTTGAATTTTAGCTTGGACCAACTGACTAATGGAAGCTATATTCGATATTTCTCGAGAACTAAAGCTTGTAAAGAGCTGAAAGTACTCATTTGTACTTCTACAGATCTGTAGTGTACATCTACTTATGTGGGGACGGCACTGCATCACTTTGGCAAAAGCATGAAAATTTCCGTTTTCTTGATTTCTAATAGAGGAAAAAATACGGCAATGGCGCACATATATGCCTTATATGGATAGTGTTTACGTGAGCAAGTTAGAATTTTTGTAAGATTCCTATGGACTGAGTTACGATTTTTCTCGATTTTTCGGGCAGTTGAATCATTTTAGATTTTGGTTCGAAACTCGAGACGGATCAGAGCTGTTGCTAAAGCAAGATAGTCATCTTGTAGAGCTTGCTTTGCTCTATCGAGTGGTACTTTGAAGCCTATTTGAGAGTGAAAAGTGAATGACTTATTGCGGTTGAAATTCAAAACGGAAATTAATTTTCGGACAACCTAATATATTTACGGTTGGAATTTAATTGTCATGCTTTAGCAAAAGCATTGCTGACGTTCCAGTATAAGTGATTCTATACTACAAACCTTTGTAAGCACAATGATTTTCAGCTTTCTTCAAGAGTTAGTTTCATGAAAAGTCCAATTTGACATGAAAAGCCCGAAAAAGCAACATATTCTTATTTCTAGATTGTTTTTTTTCAATTTCCTGGCAGAAAAAAAATAGAAAAAAGGCAAATGTATATGTGAATGTTTCAAGTGGCTAACATACGCGTGACGAAGTTGGAGGTAAGGTTTCTCTTGGTTCTTGAGTATTTGATATGTTTTAGATGCTTTTCCAAATTTCTCATCACAGAACTTTTCGCGATTGTTTGGTCACTGTCATAAAAAGCTTGATTTGCTTTATCATGGATATGTTTTGCACATTTTTATGTCTCCTCTGCCCGGCGGGATAAGCAGCATGCATTGATTGTGCATTAACTCGCGACGAGTACAAGGCCACGATTTTTTGTAAACTCGACCAAGCTGACCATACCAAAAAATTTCGCGACCAAAGGGCCCTAAACCGTGCTGCCTCTTCCTGAAGCTATCATGCGCATAAGTTGTTTTCCCAAACCCAACGACGCAACTAGCGGCTTGCTTGAAAAATCGAAAAAGATGCGTCTTATACTACCCTAATTTCACGCCTACAAGGCGCGGGGTGGTCCTAGGTTTCATCGAACTGCTCAGCCGCCCCAACGTGTTTTGAGAAGCGACCCTTATGCCGCACGATTTGTCAGGCAAAACGCAGCACGGTATGGGGTTCCTTTGGTTGCGAAGTCCTTTGCCGTGTCGCGCTGGTTGATGAAAGCTAGGACCCCCCCCCCGCGCCTTGTACGCGTGAAATTAGAGTAGTTAAATTAGGGTGATACTATACTTTTACTCAACCCCCTCTTAAAATTTTCGACTTGATGCAAAAAATACTTGAGAAAATTGCGTACATAAACTTGGTAGAATGGCATAATCGATGATCAGTAGCAATGAAATAGACAGTCCATGGCCACTATGGGAGCTGATTTACGCAGTAGATGTTGGCCTCTAAACCAGCTTCCTTCATAGGAATTCGACGAGCAAATTCCAAAAACCTTCGTATAACATTTTTTGCATAATTACGCTCTCATAAACATTGAAAAATTGAGCTAAGTTCTGTCTTCGATCTTTGATAGCACATATCTTCTATCGCATATCTTTGATAGCACAAATGCACTTCAGTCCGGGGAACACATCCTTTTGTTGACGGCGCCGCAAGTCTGCTTGTGAAAAGTATGGTTGAACGAATTGATTTATAACTTGTCGAATTTTTCGCCCACAAAAAATGTGTCTGATTAATGCTTGAGCATTGCTTCGCCACAGCTTCCCGATCAGCACCCGCAGGGGCTTTAGGAGACTCAAAGACTTTTTACTCAAAATGGCTTGGAACGGCCTCTTATTCTTTGGAAGTAAATTTACATCAAGCCTTGATTCGGTGTCCATCCAGAGCCCCTAAAACGTAGAATGATGAAGATCGCGCCTCGGTAAACCGCAAGAAGACCTTTTTTTTCAATCAAATTCACTTTTTGTGAAGAAACGAAAACGAATTGAAAATACCCTTAACATAAAAACGCTTTGTGTTTCTAGAGCGACTGACAAGATTTTAGGCTACCCACAATAGTGCGCTCAAGTGCAGTTTTCTGAAGTTCATTCGTTCAATCTTGTAAATATCAACTCGATATAGAATGCTTGCGCTGCCGAGTATGCTCGGCAAATTTGCGTGTAAGCAGGTATAACCCATGTTGCGGGCAGTATTTGCGCTTGCATGTGGCATAGCTACTTGATCACGCCCGAATTGTCGCGCAATCCCGGCACCGCAAGCGCATTAGATTGAGCGGAGAATCTCTGACTGCGCGCGACATCTTATTACTTCTTTGTATATATGAAGAATGTTCCGCCTTTGCGACTGCAATTGCAATGCTGAGGCAAAACGTCAATGACCTGTCCACACAATGACGAATTGGACAAGGACGGCCACCAAGACTTGAAATCAAGCTCAAAGAAAACGTTTTCGGAGAAAATTACAGGCGAATTAGCCAGACATTTTGATAGATGGACCAAATGAAGAGGGCAGCTTATTATCTGCCCCTTGATGCAAACGCCGCCACCGCAGAGTAAGATAGGGGAGGGCGCAAGCTACGGGGACTATAAATGAAAGCGCTTGCTCTGCGGTCTGCACACAAACCGAAACAGGCATCAGATGCGAGCTACGGGGAGTATAAATGAAAGCGCTTGCTCTGCGGCCTACACACAAACCGAAACAGGCATCAAATCGAAAAAGATGGAGAACACGCGGCTCAAACGGAGGGGGTTGATAGCGAGAGAATCCAAAAGGCAATATTTCATTATGGCAGTTTGGTTTTATCAACATTTTCATTATGTGCAATGCCTGTGGTCTTTATGATTTGGAAATCGATAAGCAATGGGTGAAGTAGGCCAAACATGTTATCAAAAGGAACAACAAGTCATTGAAGGATTCTTCAGTTGGTACTTTTAAAGAAGTTTATTATATTACATCACTCATGGATAGCGGCGGAGATCAAGTTTCCCAATCGCATTCGTGGGCATCCCCGGTATATCTGTTTCATCTAATTGTAAAAGGACGGGCATACTTCACGCGATTGCAGTGGCGACGTGATTTGGAAAATTGTCAGAAGTCTCCAGATCCAACAATAGCAAACTGCGCATGCATAGTGTATATAACTTACGTAGACTGATAATATGCCCTATCTTCTGTACATTTAGAATGTGCATACATTGAGTTAAGGAACTGGAATATTGCCAAACCTCTTCGCGATTAAAATCGTGTAAAGTATGCTCTACCTTTAGGCCCCGGACAGACTTCACGCGATTTGATCGTCGCGACTGAATCGCGACGAGACAACTGTTACAACATCATTCCATGCCGATCAACTTGCATTTCGGTTGTGATACTTTTCCAGCCCTAAATTTTTGAATGTGCCATGAAATTGAATGAAAATGTCGGCGATTGAGTCACGATCAAATCGCGTGAAGTCTGTCCGGGGCCTTACGTAGACTAAGTACCCAGATATTGAGAGCGGACGAGCCGCGACTCAGTTCCGGCCGGGCGTTCGCAGCTCCCGCGTGCCGGCCGTGAATGGACATTTGGCCGGTCGTAAACGAGCAGCCGGGCTCGCGCGTAAGGAGCCGCGCTTCGGCCGAAAGAGGGCCTCGACACGGCCGTATTGCTTCGTACTGGATCGTCCGAGCATTGCCAAAAGAGAAAATTTTACAAGGAAATGGTCAGAAGTCGAAGTGGCTACTCCATACAAGCTGCATACCATTCGATGAAGTATAGAATGCTGATTTCAAATTTGTTTCATATCTGCAAAGCGCCTTTGTAGGCGAAGTTTTGAGCAGCTTTACTGCGAAAAAATCGTATATAAAAATTACGAAATTAAACATATTATTGCTTTCTCAGCTCACCTCTATGTGAGCGTCATAAGAAATGACGTACTTGCATGTTTTGGTCCAACATTGAGCCGAGAATGGCTTTGGGCCATGTTTGCACTTTACATGCACAATTTCTTAGGAAAATGATTGCCTTCAACGGCTTATAATTTCGTCCACAAAAGCGCTCTGCAATAAGGAAGACAGATTTAAAGTCAGCGTTTTATGTTGCATCTAATGGTATGCAGCTTTTATGGATTGGCCACTTCAACTTCAGACCATTCTCTTGTCAGCTGCTTCCATGAAGACAACACAACAAACACGATTCATTTATAACCAGTGCGTCACCTCTGCTTCGCAGAGGCTCGCACTGCTCTACTATCTAGGCCTACTCATTCTCGCATAATGATGGCATTGGAACTCACCGAGCAATGCCGACTATCACGAAAAAAATGTAAACAATTACTCATTCCGAAAGCTTTTTATGTGAAATCGGTGATTTCGCGTGGATAAGACTTTTTGCAGGAAAACAAATGCAAATTTCTATAGGTTTTTGATTTTTCCATGGTCTTTACAGTTGCTATAAGAACAGCAGTCACCGTGAGCTACATCTCTGTGCAAAAATCTAGTCAGATGGTCTGGTAAAACCTTGTCAAATTGACCATTTTCGCAGCCAATACTTTTTGGCGCCGTTTTTGTAAAGTAATGGACTTCTGGTCACTTTTTTGAGCCTAAGTTCATGGCTTGCACATTTACTTGGCAAAAACATCTATAACTTTGAAAAAAGTGGAGTCACGGACCATTTTGCGGCCCAAATGCAAAGTGGATCCGTTTGACACGCAGTTTCTGAGGGATCCCCTCAACGAATCTGCTCGTGCTTTTGCATGTTGGACTTTCATGCGGGTAACATGCGCTCTGCAAAATTTGGGCCCAGGAGGTTGGCTGGAACACGCTCTACGAATTTCGTAACAGACACACTTTCACACACACACAAACAGACAAAGTCACGTAAACATCCTTAGCCCGTTATTATAAGTTACTAGCTGGTAGCCCCGGTTTCACCCGAAACTTCAAGTTAGTTAAGCCAACAGAACTTGTAAACTTACGCCTTTAGATTTCTTCTAGCATGCGCATAAAGCGCTTTCAGACTAATTGCCGCACCCTACTGACTTTAAGACTGAAATGGACTTTACCGCCCCTGCTTGAATGCTTATATGTAAAAATGATCGGTTGCCATGATGGCCCTTCATTTTCTTAGGTTTGCGTAAACAAATCAATAAATCGATAGAATGGCCCGGCGAATCGCCGCGGAAAGTAGCTCTAAACCACCGCCGGGGTCGAAAATATGCGTGTGCGAAGTTTCAGCCGGATCGATTCAGTGGCGCGCGTTTCTATAACGAACGAACAACTAAACGAACATCCTCACAGACATTGAGTTTTATATATATATATGGATGATAACTCCTTCATCTTCTGTCTAAGATATCATCCTACTATAATAACGCGCTAAGAGTGTTTACGTGTTTTTGTGTGTCCGTCTGTCTGAATGTCTGTCTTTCACGAAATTCGTAGAGCGTGTTCCAGCCAACGTTCTGAGCTCAAATTTTGCATAGCACTTGTTACTAGCATGAAAGTCCACCGCACAGAAGCACAGATTTGTTGGGTGGGTTTCTTGGAAAATGCGCGTCAAACGGATCCACTTGGCTTCTGGACCGTAAAACTGGGTCCGTTTCCACTTTTTGCAGAGTGGTGGATGTTTATGGCAAATAAATGTGCAAGCCATGGACTTGGGCCAAAAAAAAAATGATCGAAAGTTCATTACTTTACGAATACGACGCCAAAAAATCATTGGTTGAGTAGATGGTCAATTTGCGGTTTTGGCAGAGCATTTGACGAGATTTTTGCACGAAAATGTAGCTCACGGTGACTACTGTTCTTATGGCAACTACTAAGACCATGGGAAAATCAAAAACCTATCATGACTTATAATAAGCGGCTTAATCTGAAGTTGTGTGGAGTTTGTCCGTTACGAAATTACAGTGAGGAATGATTTACAATAATAAACAGCATGTGAGGTTGAGATAGCGAGTATGGTTCATTTTTAACTACGGCTCCCATGTTTCTGTCAACCGAACAATGATTTGAGGGACAAGCTCTGAGACAGTGAGTTTACCACGGTTCATGATAGCCAGTGCGAACCTCTGCGAAGCAGAGGTGAAGCACTGGTAAAAATTTAAGTTTGCTCTCCTGCAAAAAGTTTCATCCACGCAAAATGACCGATTTCACATGAAAAGGCTTTCGGAATGAGTGGGTTGTTTACATTTTGTTCATGATACTCGGCATTGCTCGTGAGTATGCCATCATTATGCAAAAATGAGATGGGCCTAGATAGTAAAGCCAGTGCGAGCCTCTGCGAAGCAGAGGTGAAGCAAGTTTGTATTGCCATATATCGTTTCAATGTTGTCCTCAGGCACCTCTCCCAAAGCCTTCCTCTGCCTCTGAACGTTAGAGTATCTCTGAAAACCAAGTTTTATGGAACTCACATTACTTGTTGTTTCCATGTTTTTCTCGGGTACCACAGCCATGCCTCTAAAACATTCGGACATCGCTGAAGTGACCACGTTTTATAAGCATGAAATTACATTACTCGGAGTCCACGAATTATCATTCTTTTTATATTTTGATGCTCGCACATCCTTTCTAGAAGGGAAAACTACTAATGATGAAATTAACTCTGTCTTCACCACGTAGAAAGCTCTCTAGAGGGTTGGTACAGATGTGGTGCTGCGTTGCTGCCGGTGCTGCTGCGGGTAGCGCGCTTCCATCTATTAAGACCGTCCCAATGAAGAATCCAACCGTACCAATGCTTCTGTTGAATGAAAACTATTTTTGGCTGATCGAAGCGAAACCATGGCAATTGTGTTAACTTCATATCGCTAATCAAAGAGGCATTGTAAGGCCCGGGGATCGGCCATTTGCAATGCCTCTCTGACCCAGGACATGATCCGCGGATCAACCATTGCAAGGGTCGCGGGCCGGCCGCTGTTGCGATTCAAGGGCCGCTGTTCGCTTACACAAACTACACTCCGAATTGGAGCCGCGGTCCGGCCCAACCTGGCCAGTCCCTTAAATTAAGGTCGCAAGCCAGTCGAAAGACCTTTTAAAGCCGCGGTTCGTCCGCTCCCAGTGTCTGAGTAAGTAACACTGATTTGAATACAGTAAGTAAATCCTGAAGTAATGGACTAATTACGTATGGTCAGTCTTTTGAAATAAGAATGATTTTGAAAGGAGATAGAAACTCAACTTGGTGGTTATTTTCTATAAGGATTTGAAATGAAAAAAGACTTTTTTTAGCATGTCGTCATAAGCGTATTCCATACTCGAACGAAAACGATGCTTGCCCAGCTGCTTGCGTTGCAAACAATCAAGGACGAGTTTTGCTTTTGCGCTGTTGTAGAGATACTTCGTCTAAATTGATAAAATTTTGTAGAGTTGAGCTGAAATTGCCGCAAAAGCGCGGCATCTACCTCCTCTTACTTGTAAGAGTTTAGTACAACATTGTATAGGGAGATTGTGTCACCGAGCTGAGCACAGTGATTTTGTGAGTAAGCTACGTAATGACAACTTGCAAACAAACTTTGAGATTCAAATGAAAGTGTGTTATTTAGATATTTGCTTATCTCACACGCTCTGTAGGTTTGGCCAAAGCGAAAAAAAGACTGTTCAACCCTGTAATCGGATACGGTTATGTGTCTTTATAAGAAAGGCATTCTGTAAATATGCTGTGTTTTACGTATGCAGATTTCCTCATTCTCTTGATACAGTCCTTGGAAATTGAAAGTTATCCAACTATCTCTTTTGGGCACCGTTTCCTCAGAAACGATTTTCTGGCTTTTCTAAATGGTGTGTGAAGACAATACAGGGCTTACTCAGACAAGTCACCGGAACTTCTGAGGGACAAACGAAATTTGCAGAAATTTCGCAGGGCTTTGTTCACTATTGCAAAAATGAAAACGTTGGAAATCGGAACTTCCGCGAGATTTTCAGCCAAACTGGTTGAATACCGGAACTTCCGCAGGAGTTCTTTAAAACCCTGCGGAAATTCCGAAAGCCAGAGGTTCCGCAGCACTTCGGCTTGCCAGAACTTCTGCAGGACTTTGATGTGTTGTCTAATATGATGTTGTTTCGCCAACAACTAGAGTGCATTATCGAACATGTCAGTCGTGGTGCAAAGGATAGTAGATGAGTCTCACAGTTAATAGAGTAAGGTTCAAATCTCGCTTAGCTGTTCTCTCTTCACTGTTGTAGTTCGATTTTGGAACTTCCGCAAGACTTCAATTCGAAATTTCCGCAGGTGACCCGGCGGAACTTCCGCAAGCGCTCTGCGGAAGTCCCGGTGATTTGTCTGAGTATCGAATACAGTTGCTTTCATGATTGAGCCAACACCAAGATTATCATAGCATTCATACGCAAATCCGGATTGCAAGACTCACTCAGAGTCGTGGAGATTCCTCCTGCTAATCTTAAGCAACGTGCAGTGCGCAACAGGGCATATGACCAGGCATGTACGTTCCTGATTGCGAAATAGTGACGGGGATTACATGCGCTCTGGTACTGGCTCTGGTTTATCTCATTACTTGTAAGCAATGTGGGGAGAAATATGTGGGAGAGACGGGAAGGCCTTTATGTGTTAGGATCAGGAAACACAGATACCGGTTGCGAAGACCAAAGCTATCAGCCCCCTTGGACACGCATCGCGAGCTATGCCATCAAGACACAGAATTCCATGTTACGGTCAACATTCTGTCACGGGAAACCGAGGTGTCAGCGCGAAAGACGCTCGAGGCGTGCTGGATTCTATCTTGGAATCTCAAAATGAACAAGAAACGAATGCACCGCCGTAACAACTGAACTCACGGCTTTGATGGAGATATGCAAGTTTTAATCTATGCGTAGTCTCCAGAGACGTGCCTCACTCATTGTTAGCGCATCTCAGTCAGCGGTGGTTTTACTTCATTCTGACAAAAAAGGTGAGCTAATAGATCTAGGCCTTAACGGCAGTCTATACAACTTCTTGGCCTTTTTCCTGTGGCCGTATTCATCAACGAATCCTGAGGGTTAAACTAACCTTGGAGGGTTAGTTCAACCCTGAAAAGCGATTAACCAGTATTCATGAAACACAGGGTAGACTTAACCCTGATGGTTAAATCTACCCTTGAGGGTAAACTTTACTCCGAAAGCGATTAACCCGTATTCATCAACGAATCTTGAGGGTTAAACTAACCCTGGAGGGTAAAACTTACGTAATTTATCAGGGTTAATTTAACCCTAGCTTACAGCAAGGTTAACTCTACCCTGACACTTCATGCAAACATTTACTCGCATCTAATAGTTTTATGAAAAACGATCAACGAGTATTATAGTATTTAGTATTAGATTGTTGCTATAGTTCTAGTTTCGACTTTTATGTTCAAATTCGAAGTACATGAAACACTGAGTGCGCGAGAAAAAGAATTCTAGCTTTGGTCACAAATGAATGCGACAAGGAAAAATGGTTGCGCATTTCACTCTGACAAGTGCCAGAATTACTTTATGATAACACGCATTGACCTTGAAAGAGTAGCACAAGCCCGGTATAAAACGAACTGCGCAAAAGTAGAACATACACGGCACAACTGGACACATGAAAATAAACTCACGCTCAAGGTTGGATGCTGCACAAATATGCTAGAGATTTATTATAAAAACTAGTGTTAGAAGCTTATTCGTTGATTATACTACTATAACAGTGAAAGAATAAAAGTATAAAGTGAATTTAGCACGTACTTAGGCATTCTGTGATGTGAGTTTGCACAGCGCACGCGTAACTGACGCCTTTATCCCCAGGGTTAGTTTAACCATCAGTTCATTGGCCGTATTCATCAACTATAGGGTTCGCTGATGAATACGGCCACAGGTTTGTTGATCGATACGGGTAGATTGCGTTCCGTGGCAAACCTTACCCTATGGTTGATGTATACGGCCAATGAACCTGAAGGTTAAACTAACCCTGGGGGTAAATCTAACCCTCAGGGTTCGTTGATGAATACGGCCACTGCATGTGCTAAGATGTTTGAGAGGTTAATTCCCACTTTATAAGCTTTATAGGCTTTTATTTTCACTTTATAGGCTCTGACGAAGGCGACTAGGCCTAAATGTTAGCCGAAAATGCTAAATTATCTTGGTATTGGCTCAATCGCAAAAGAAACTAATTCGATATGCCAAGATTCATTGAAAGTCGAACATGGAACATCGAATACAGTGTCGGGTGCACTAGCATCTCCACTCCCGTGCGACCGCCTCGCTTTCAACTCTTTCGCGAGCATGCTTTCTAATCACTTTCCCAAAACGAGAATATGGAAGGCGGAGTCTCAGCCGACTAGAAATAATTAGAGAGCATGTTCGCAAAAGAGGTGCGGAGTCCAAGCAAGGCGGCCGCACTGAAGAGGAGATGCTGGTGCACCCGACATAAATCTTGTATGCATTACATGCGCGTCACGCATGTGCGCTGCTGCTTCCGCTGTTGTTTGAAATCGGTCCACGTTTAACTTTCCTAAAATGTTTTTCTTGACGACTTAGTAATTTGAAGGAATGCATCAAAGAAAATTCTAAAAGTGCATCAAAGAATACGCCTTCTGTTTAAAGACGATGAGTGAACGAATAGAAGTAAGATTCAGAAGCATCTGAAATAACCCCAGTATAGTGCGCAAAAGTCTTTTTTCGCTTCTAATTTCGCTTGAAACTAACCGAAAAATGCAGCATAGCGCATGAAAAACGAAAAAAAATACTTCTCTATACATATAAAACTCAAAAATTGTCCGGTTGGAGGGTATGCGAGTTATAGAAACGCGCGGCGCTCAACCGATTGGGCTGCACATTTGCACACAGATGTTTTCGATCCCGGAGACGGTTTTAGGCTACTTTTGCGGCGATTCATTGGGTCCTTCTATCGATTTATTGATTTATTTACGTTTTTCTAAAAAATTGAAGGCTTATCATGTTTAATCAAGCATTTTGCCATAGTCACGTAAAGGAGGGCGGTCAGGCTCATTTTCATCTCAGAATCACGAGGATGCGGTTTCGAAGCGGATGTCTCAGGGTAAGTTATCCATAACATGTAAAGGGGGAAGGGAGGTGGCTCGCAGTGCAGGAGAACACTGTCCCGGTTCGGACCGGGAAAGCCAACTAGTTGCACATAATTTGCCAAAGGGTTTAGTATTTTTGGAAGTAAAAATCAGTAGCAAGAAAGCAAGTACGAATTAAAATTGATAAAGGAAATTACGATTACTCAAGTCGATATAAGAAACGAGTGATGCGAGCTGTGTTTATGATGAACAAAGTCCTCAGTTTCTCATTTGAAAACTTGGAAAAAATAACGTTTTGCTCGTTTTTTTATTGACCCAAAAAATTCCACAAAATATCCTTTCACACTAAAAGTTCATATGTTATGTAGCAGTTTTCGGTCTTCTATGGTAGGGCAAAAAGAAAAGTGAAAAAGTCATTTCTAGGAAAACCCCTTATCACCGTACTTTTTCTAGCAAAAACACTGTTTACCGTTCCGAAAAACAATGTTCTAGTTAAGCACAAGGTAAAAAATCTAGTTTCAAAAGTTTATCTGTAAAAGAACTGCAGCGATAAAGGCGGTTTTCCTGTAACTATGACATTTCCAAAAAATTTTTTGCTTTTGCATTTCTATAGAGATAAAGTCTGCCAAAGTAACATATGGACTTTTGGTGTGTGAGGAATTTTAACAAATTTTGGGGTTAGCTAGCGACCCTTCGCAATCTTCTAGCAGCAAACTCAAAATTGCAAGCTCTAAATCGTCATTTTAAAGCTTCGTTCTCGGTGGCTAACTTATAGAATGTTCAGCTCAAACATCTGTTATGGAGCGCAAAGCTTCCTCTAATTTTTGATACTAAAACATCCATTTGGCGCTACTCTTTGGAAAATCATTGAATTTTGTTTGAATAACGCAAGAACTTTCGCGCCAAACCAATATATCAGTGGCGGTCCCAAGATTTCCGTTTTTTTTTGGGGGGGGGGGGAGACAAAAAGGCGTCAGGCGTTGACCACGCACTCCGAAAAAATTTTGCAGATGCTTCTCGAGGTTTTTTTTTCGAGATCTCGGGCCCATAACCTCTAAAATTTAGGAAAAAGGGCGTGGCGGCGACCACGCCCTTTGAAAATTTTTTTACAAGGACAAAATAAATCTTAAAAATTACTTGACAGTATTTTAATATTTTACATGAATAAACAAGTCATTTGCACATTTTTTTGAACCCATGTACAGCTTGTGTTTCATGCTCAACCATCTGTCACGGCATTCTTGTCCAGCACGTAGGTTCAGTACTTGGAACTCGGGTCCGATGCGTTACCGTTGAGCATCGCATGTCATGCGAATCCACGCTTTTAACTCTGCAAAATTGGGTTCGGGAATAGAATTTATCCACCCAAAACACTTGACGCAGCATAGTTGTAGAGACCAAGAGATGTCAACAACGCTAATTAGCACCTGAACAGCATCGCATGTGGAGCTGATCTGTGCCCACGGTAACCCCTCATCCAGGTGCACAAACGCAGATCAACTCGGCAAACAGCTTAAGTGCTGATTAGCGTTGCTAAAAACTCATGGCCTTTATGACTTTGCGGCAAGCTTCTAGGTGGATAGATTCCCTCAAGCACTGGTTCCTATAATCGAGTTTCAGGTTTTTCCAACGTGTGTTCAAGATCATATTAAAAAACAGGATTGCGGAAAGAGGAAGATGTTTGGCATTGAACACTATTTAGCTTGTTTGTCTGCTTTCATTCTGAGGAACTTGCGGGTAGGTCCAAAAATCAAAGAAGATTTGCACCGTAGTAACAAATGCAATGAAAGGAAAGTCGCTGTTTTCGAGTTTTTTTTTTGGCAGAAATTGATACTTCTTATAAAGTAGAGCCGACAACGAAACATAAAACCGAACTTTGATGGTTAAAACTGAATATTTGTAATACATAACTGCATATTTGGGAGGAAATTATGATTGCAAAGGCCGGGATTCGCGGTTTTACTTTTTGTTTTTTTTTACTTCGAGACGAATAAAATATAGCGTATATATTAGGTCGTTTCAAAAGTAATTTCGCTTTTTTCAAACGGACACCGCATTTGACGGAACAAAGCTTTCTAAGAGATCTTGGAGGCATTCGATCAAGAATTTCATTCTCTTTCTAATCGTTATGGAATTGTTGCAAAATAAAAATATTAAAAAATATTCAATGAGCTTTCAGAAAATGACCGAAATCTGCGACCCATGCTTTTTGAGATAGTCAAGTTCCACAATTTTTTGAAACTTTCGTATCAATCCTCAGAAGGAGTTCAAGTTACGGTTCGATAGAGTAAACCTTATAGAATATAGCACTGCATTTTTCTCTTTTTTCTAGCTTGCCGTAATTTTTTGAAAGATTTTTTAACAAAACCATCGAATTTTGGCAGGCCTACGTCAGCCACAATCGCAGCAAATAACGGTAATTATTCGGAATTTGAAAATTCCAAGATGGTATATGACTTAATATTGATTTTACAATGCAAGTGAGAGCTTACGGATTTGAAATATCAAATTTTGAGTTTTTCGGGTACAGCCTGGGGCTCGCTAAAAAAATGAGTTATGATGATTTCTCCCCGGTAACTAAACGAATCGGGAACAAAGAAACACCTGTTAGAAAGAGGAGTAAATGCTGCATCGAGTAGTGCGCGAGCTGCTCTTCTTTTGATGTTCTACAAGGATTTAGCTGCCCAAGTATGATCGGTAACATCAGTTAAAATTCTGTTAAAAATGTATGACAAGCTATGGAAAGGAGAAAAAAGTAGTACTGTAATCTATAAGGTTTACTCTATCGAATCGTTACTTGAACTCCTTCTGAGGATCGATATGAAAGTTTCAAAAAATTGTGAAATTTGACCATCTCAAAAAGCATTGGTTGCAGATTTTGGATATTTTCCGAAAGCTCATTGATTGTTTTGCAACAATTTCATAACCATTAGAAAGATAATAAAATTCTGGATCGAACGCTTTCAAGATCTCTTAAAAACCTTTGTTCCGCCAAATGTGGTGCCCGTTTGAAAAAAGCGAATTACTTTTGAAACGACCTAATACATATGGAGTACATGTATATGCAAAAACAGGCAAAAATTTTTCAGGTCTTTTTCGGGCTATAGTCCGATTGATCCGATTGCGCCATGATCACTGGCTCAGGCTTCGAGCTTCCGGTCAATCATGACTTTCGAGTCATTTTTACACAATATGTGAATCTGCACCCTATGCGCTGCAACCGACCGCACCCTTACTAGTAACCCTCGGTAAAGCCTTTTCAGTGTAACAAATTGTAGAAATATGTAATATCATGTTATTCGGAAAACGATGCAGGTTTCGTCGCAGAGTTTTACTTTGAAAACTTGTGGAAAGCATACATTTCATTCTCTCAACAGGCTCTTTTGGCAAATTGTAATCTCAATAGGAAATAGTGTCTGACAGGGAATTTTTTTGCGCGTAGCCACAACCAGTACTGCAGAATAGCCATGCAAAAATTTTTTGAGGACTTCTGAAAAATTGCACTATCAAAATGGATCATTTTTATTCTTATTTTTGTGGACTGCAAACTTCTTAGATTTCCAATTTTCCCATTTCCTGTCAATGCAGCCGGATTTCACGTCAAGCAGTTCCTGATAGCTCTGGTCCTATTGGTAACGCGCAAAGAGACATCAAAAATGCTTTTTTGTTGTCGTATGGGAGCGTAGATGGCCATGATGATCATGCTTGGACCTCAACATCATCTGCTCCAGCAGATGATAGGACGCATTACTATGGTTTTATAAGACAACTAGCATTTTTTAGCTATATTATCCTAAAATTATCTTTCTTAAAGAATGAGTTCAAATCAGAGCAATGCATACAAAAAATCTTTACATCGAGGTTGCATAAAGAAAGGCTCAGAAATTCTAAACAGGTGGACTCAACAAACCAAGCAAAACGTACCAGGAAGAGCAGAGAAAGCGCTTTTAGCTATTGCGCAATTCGCGTTGGCCATAAGAAGCGCAATCACAGGTGAACAGTTGCTTGAAAATGCACTTGCAAAAACTTGCATTAATTCGCGGACAACTCAGTGCTAACACATAAATCTGAATGGAAAAAGAGAAAAAAATAAGGAAACAAGGAATAATCACTAAATCTGTCATCTTCGTAGCGCGTGTGGTGTGCAATACACATATTGAGTTACAAATGAATCGACGATGTGCTAATATGTAGAGTTTGTCTTGTAAAGCTCAAATAAGCCTGAGAAATAACGTAAAATTGGCGTATCCATGAAGGCTTGTAATACAGTATTACTAGTAAAAAGGCAGCACTCCTTTGGCATTTACACAAAACTATTTTTTTCTAGCAAAAGAATGAAACAGGGGATGTACAAACAGATTCGAAGTGAGATGTAGAAGCGTGAATGAGTAAGAGATTTCTAGGGTTTTTACTAAACAGGGTCGGTTCTCCTCGTTTCAAATTTTCTGATTTTTTTTATTGCGACCAAACTTCAGAGTTGGTTTGATACTCAAATAGTCTTGTAAACTTTATTTTGCTTTAATGCCGTAGCCTTGAAATTTAGGAGACATATAACTTGTTGTGCATAAAACTGCTGTAGTGGAAGACTTGTGTAGCATCTCAACACTTTCAAGATCGCAACCAGTTCACGCAATCAGACTATGTTTTTAGGAGCAGACGACAAGAAGGACAAAGAAAGGGTTGTGTGTAACAACTTGCATTACAATCGGTATTCTTGTTATCGTTATCATCGTAGTAATATGCTTGCTATGCTTCCCAAGCACACTGCAGACGTGAGTTTTTGGCCTATTAGTAACACATTGATCCAAATGCAAATCGCTTCTGGTCCATGTAAAACCACTGTATGTAGTTCTTAATTTCAAAAAATTTTATAAGTTCTTTATTGATCAGCAAATTTTGACGGCAAAGCATGTGAAACGATAAAGTGCAAAAGAGACATATTTATAAAGCAGAAAAAGTACTTTAAATATGCTCAGTTCACAAATGTCGACTAAAGGGAGCATCACAGCAGAAGTGCATGAACAGAAACAGCGATTTGTTGTATTGTGAGATATCATATTTATCAACTCATACTGAGATTTGAATACTCAAGAATGTCTTACATGCGTGGTCAACGAGCTCAATCCTTTCCTTTCCTTTCTTTAAGTAGTGAACCATTCGTGGGTAGGTTACAAGAACGTCCTGGACATACAAATGCAAAGCGAGGTTTTGAATAAGTTTAAGCTGTTTTGACTTCAAATACTGTTTTAGTGCGTTTGTTATTACTTTCTTTGTTTGAAGAACAATTATGTTTAGAGGAAGTGATTGTTTACATTTCAAGCAGTTCCTATCCAGAAAGGGAACTCTTCATTGTTAACATCCTTTGAAAACTGCTCCAGCTTAGATAGTGTATAGACGTGTTTACCTTGACATGCTGAGTTAATGTTCGAATCAGGGCCAAACTTCTTGACGCGATAAGAGACCCTCCTTTACGACCCTCCCTTCTCAAAGATACCCATTCGTACCCCCCCCCCTCTTACTTCACCTCTCTCCCTCTCCTCATTTCCACGCTTCTGCGGTAACCTGCACTAACGATTGTCAGATCCCCTCCCCCCTGCCAATAGACCTTAACTAAAATTATCATACATCAGAGTAAGAAAAATTTACTTAAAAACTGTGAGATTAAGGAAGTAATGGATTCTCAAAGAGCTTTTAAAATAATCTGTGTAGATAAGGTAAGCAGGAAAATTTTACAAAGATATGGCTGTGCTTATCATGGTCATGAAAAGATGGATGAAAAGGAGCTAACAAAAAAGGAAAAGGACCTCGTTTTTAGTCTGATACCGACATTTAAATTGTAACCTGCTTAGACTTGAATCATAAACAGGAAATGAGGTAGAACAACAAGTAAGAAAAGATCAGAAATACGGAGCAATCCATTTAATTCGATATAATTGATTGTTTTACAATAATTTTTGGATAACTCAACTATGTTTAAATGAATGTACTCAAAAACATTCACCATGGTTTTGGAAATAAGAACGCTTAAGACCATAATCATGGTCTTGAATTTAATCGTCATATGCCGCACCTCACCTTTGTGCAGAAAGTTAAAATGCTATTCAGCTCTGAAAAATGCTTGTAATCAAAGAATTTCTACTTTTGCGTAGATTTTCCCGCAAACAAAACTACTTTAGCGTCTTTCAGAATGATGTCAAAAACGTGCCTGAGCGCGGTACTCGAAAATGCGTAAAAGTCGGGGAAGGGCTAAAATGCTGCAATGAACAAGTTGTTTAGTCGAGTGCACGGACAATCCAAAAAGAAAATTGCAGCATCCGGAAGAAGTAAGCTAATTTGAATGCGACTTTAAAATTTAGATGCGATCCTAAAAACTAAATGAGTTTGAGCTTAAAATTTTGTAACTCACTGGAGAAAAGAAATGGCCTGAAATTTTCAGGAGAGAAAGGGTGGAAAGTAGGAGGATGGGTCCTCCAAAGAAGTTTAGATGCGACCCAAACACGACCTTTTTCGAATTTTTTGTTGCCATACATTAAATCAAAGAAAATCTACGGTTGTGAAATAAAAACGGATTGCACGGATGTATCAGCATAACTCTCAAGTAGAGCTAAATTGTGTGGGCCCATAAAAAACATTACAAAATATTCACAAATTATTGATTGTCATCGTACAGATATACGCTCTTTCGAGTGTGTGAATTTTCAATGAGGCTTCGGAAGTAAGACTTCTAGGCCTATCGTTACGAACAACATTTTTATTACACATACATGCTTCTGATAGTGTTTGAGGTTCTGAAAACTCTTCTTTGAGTCTTCAGTTATGCTTGGGGCTAGCAGGTTCGATCTTCCGCCTGCGGCGCCTTTTGAACAGGAAGAAGAATACTTTTTAGCCCAAAGAAATTGCTACAGAAAAGGTTATTTTTTGCTTTCTGAACTTTCTTATCCAAATTCACACTCTAACTCCCTCCACAGCGACGAATGCCCCTCTACATTTGAAAACAGGTTCACTCGACTCGAAAGCGGCGAATTCCAATTTCTTTTCTACTTCCAACTCCTATTCCCCAGAGTTTAGTGAGTCAACCACTAAAAAATTTGCTTACGGTTCCCTCTGAAAGTTAATGGTGAATGTCTTAGTAGTAGCATAGAAAATGTGGCAATTCCGCTTGACTCACAAGTAGAAAGTTGCCAATGAGCCCTCAGACCACTACAATTATAAGTATTTGGTGTGATCAAAGAGGTAACATAGATTTCGAAAACTGAAAAGAACAAAGTAAAAAAATTACGTGGTTTGAGCTTGACCCTGAACTGATGCAACTTCTTCTATAAGACTTTCTTCTTTTTTGATAAGACTCCTG
This sequence comes from Cylicocyclus nassatus, assembly GCA_958299035.1. Lineage (NCBI taxonomy): Eukaryota > Metazoa > Nematoda > Chromadorea > Rhabditida > Strongylidae > Cylicocyclus > Cylicocyclus nassatus. The sequence continues at coordinate 70,144,976 of CATQJL010000305.1, read as the reverse complement.
GATTTTAGCAATGCGTAAAATGTAACTACAGCTGCAAATTAGTTCAAGCTGTTTGATTTTTTGGTTAGGTATGAAAAAATTTGCGCCTTTGTTGAAGACTGGGTAAAATGCGGTTTTACGAGTTTGAAGGAATCGAACAGAGCAGTACAAAACATGGTGACATCATTGAAGGTGCTCGACTTTTATAACAATGTCCTCAAAAATCTCGAATTCTTTTTTGTATCGTGTGATCAAGTGTGAGAGAAAAAAATATTCCAACAGGGTTATTACTGGGATTTTTTGCGTAATACACCGAAACCAGTGGCGGACCGAGGCCCCCCCCCCCCGGGAATGGGTCGCGAAATTTTTGAAACTTACCTATATGGGCTATAAAAATGTGCAAACGACTTGTTTATTTTTGTAAATAATTAGAATATTTTTTAAAATTTTTCAAAAAATTCAAATTAGCCTTATATAAAAAAAATTTTTCGGGGGCGTGGCGTCAGCCACGCCCCCTTTTTCCAGATTTTGGGGGTTGGGGGCCCGCAAAAATTTTGAGAAACACCCCAAAAATTCTTTCGGAGTGCGTGGCTGACGCCAAGCACCTTCATCTGAAAAAAATTTTTGTTGCGCCCCCCCCCCCCGGTCCGAAATCCTCCGACCGCCACTGACCGTAACGTCCCGATTTTGGTTGAAGCATGCTTAACTTTTAGCTATAAATAATCTGTGTTTTGTAGTTTTACGCTATTATACTTTTTAAAATTCAAATACAGTTTATAAGAAGGAAGTTATTTTTACATAGCGAGATATGAGATACACTGAAAATCGGCAGATAACTTCTGTCATGTTTTCATCAAGTTTTCATTTTGTTACCCTTACCCCATTTCAGTTTTGATGCACTCGCTATCAGTCACTTCTTTACGATATGATAGTGCTACCAATCGTTTCTTACCTTTTCCCTACACCTATAGAAGGCATCAATCATATAAGGCAATAAATCAGCCAAAAAACCAGCATTTCAACATGCAGACAAAATTCTTGAGTAGGCTGGCCTCTTGGCGTTCAAATTGTGCGCAAAAATGTGGAAAGGATGTTAAATCTAGACTTTAGAAAACCAGAATGGAAAAGTTAAGGGGAGCATTGCTAATGCTGCGCGTCTTTACACACCATGGAATGAGTAGCTTAAAGGCCAGTGGCAGTGGGCCGTAGTAAAGCTCAATCAGTTCAGGTAAACTGAACTTATCCCATCAATTCACCTCACGTCAGGTAAACTGATGATCGCCCACCCTCCCATGCTATAGGAATGGCGAGTGAACTGATAGTTGACCATCTGTCCACCTGCTGCAGTCAACTCTTTCACATCAGTTCAAGTTCAAGTGACCTGAACGTGAACTGATGTTAGAGTGGTGCAAATAGTGTGTAAAAGAGGAGACGCAGACAAGACTCCCGTAAGTTGCTCCTGAGTACTTACGATACGCATCAGTCAGTCTAAAAATGCAAACAAAATCGGCGCAAAACTGCACAACCCGCGCCCGAAAAGGAGAGGATCGATGAACAGCTGATTTTGGCGAGGATAATAAAAAAAAAATTCTTCTCCTTTCTGTAAACCTTACTGGTTTTTTCTCACTAGCTGTCCATTACAAAAACTCATTTATTCATTTCATTAAATTCACGCTGCAATCATTTCGTTTTTTCATAAAATTTTCGTCACAAATTGTGTTTTTGTTTTATCCGTGCATTTGCTAGGCGAAATCCTTGATAGCGGTCATCATCGATTGCGTAGTGGCCGCTATCAAAGATTGCCCAGCGATGCATCAAAATGTGTGTCGCTAGTCGGACTCGAACCACGGCCGCGCGCGTGTAATTCCAATCGCTTACCCTTTTGACCAAACCAACTCAAGTAGTTCCTATTTCAAGAACGTCTTGATTGTGATGTCTCGGAAGCGATCCGCATCCAGATCAATGGCTCGCCGGATGCTAGATTGAGGCGTGATGAGAACAACGCTGGTCCGCGTCGAGAGATGCCCCTGATGGGGAGTTTACTACGGGCCAGTGTCTCACCAAAATTTAGTTGCGGAGATTTTTGCATTTTGCATACCTGTCGGACCCTGTCTAGAACTGTATGGGCTTAAAATCGCGTGAAGTTCCCAAAAACCCCGTTTTCTGGAGGCCCCGCGGGAGGATGGACGAGGCATGGAAGCGTGGACGAGTTGTACCTTCCAACTTCAGCCTCAGCCACAGTGGCAGCAACAGAGGGAGGTGGATGCCAAGTGGAGGGACATGTTCAAACGCGTAAGGGGAGGGGGGACCAAAGTAGTCGTCCGCACGTACCAAATCGCTCTCCGCGTACCACTTTGAGCGAATTTTTCTCAGCGTAAAGGAGGTCAAATTGAGTGGGACTTGTTGCAATGACTTATTTAGAATTCCCTATAATAGAATATGTAGATCCGCGCGATCTCAACTCTGGTGAGACACTGCCTTTAATCTTGAGTATTGTTTTTCCTCTGATATTAACACGAACCCAAAAATCCCCGATGGAAACCTTAGCAACGAAGAGATTCATAGCCTTTGTAAGAAATCCTACAAAGTAGAACCTGCTTTTTACTAGCAATCTATTTTTCTTACAGAATACAAAAAGATGAGGGAGCGGATATAAAAACAACAGAAGAGGCGGATATGAAAACAATAGAAGGAGCGGATATGAAAACAACTGAAGGAGCGGGTATGGAAACGACACAAAAAGGCGAAGGCACGGAGGTGAAAGAAAAGAAAAATGTTTTTGCCCTTCCACAAGAATATCGTCTTCCAAAAACACTTGTGCCATGTAAGCATGATTGCTATATTCGCTTCATGAAAGTGATAACGCAAAAATGCGAATTATTGAGACGAGTCCTATTACGCAAGTGCAACGCAGATTGACATAATTTACGCAACGCAGATTGACATAATTTACGTAGGATTTTCTTTCAACAGTTTAATTTCAGAGTATACAACGTTGAAATTCCAAGTCTTGCCGCGCAAACATAGCCAGCTTTGCATGTTTATGAAGTAAATTTAGACTCGGAATCGCTGAATTGGCACGTATGTCAGCTAGCTTGCCGCGGGACTTTGGGGACGTGCGCTAGTCGGTTCACAAACTGGGTAATTAAACCTTTATGAAGACTAACAAATAACAAAAATACGCAAATATGCTAAACTAAATTCTACAACTACCCTATTCAGGCAAATTGTGACTACCTAATGATGGTGTAGTGCGGAGAATTTATCGTGCAATGAGTCGTGCAGAGAAAAGGCTATAACAATGACAAATCAAAAGAGACAGTGACCATTCTCTAACCGCTAGCTTACACTTAGACAATCGCCGGGGGCAGGCGGGCGCCGGAAAATACGCGTTGCTAATCGCATTCAGCTCGCAAATTTCAGAAAAATGGTCAACGAGTTCTCCAGAAATCGCCTGTTGAATTCTTTTCGCTCCTATCTTTTGCAGATATATTGCTGAACCTTTAGGAAATTGAGAACTCAGCAAGCGGCCTTCCGAAAAGTCCCGATTGCTTTCCAAAATATCCGCGAGCGGGGTTGCGAGAAATCAGCCATCTATTTTTCCGGTACTGCCCCCGGCGATTGTCTAAGTATAAAGCAAATACATGGACAAATCAAATACATAAGCATAATACAAAGAATGTCTGTGAAGCGAAGAGATAAAGCCTTGTTCTCATAACGACTATCACACGCATTAGCTGTCTGTGATTCTGTGGTCCTGTGATCCACATTGATTCTCCGCATCCCTGTGAAGAGGGGAACGGAACTTACATATACAATAAGGTTACCGCCGCCTAATTAGCGGAGTTCATGAGAGGTCATGAACTGGCAGCAACGGTATATGCACTCATTTTGCACCGAAGATGAGCTGATTCTGCTCACGGTAACTCCGGCATCATCCTGCAGCCTATGAAACCGGAATTTCTTTGAAATTTAAATTCAAAGTTCAGTAGTGAAATCAGTCCAATTAGGGTAAAAACTTGTATTTAGGAGTATTTTATCACGCTGATTCCGAATATGTTAATCATTTTACTTGAAACCTAGGATTTTTTTCTTTTAGAATCAAAACTTGTTTTCACAAATTTTTCACAAGGATTCTCAGGGCATGCCTGTGGCTGTTATCACCAAACCCGAAAAAAGTTTGAAATTCAAAATAGAAAAATTTCGATGTTTCATGCACAACCATCAGCTTTTTTAAACAGCATGTTAAAAAACCCTAATTGTGAAATTTGCCAAATTTACAGAGAATGAAAATAAATAAAATTTCCAAAGAAAAAATATTCAATTTGGAGCGTAACCATTAGCTTTTTAGGAAACAGCATGTCAGAAAACCCTTACAAAATTTTCGAAATTATTATTTGTGAAAACAAGTTTTGAATCAAAAAAGAAAAAAAATCCTAGGTTTCAAGTAAAATGATTAACATATTCGGAATCAGCGTGATAAAATACTCCTAAATACAAGTTTTTACCATAATTGGACTGATTTCACTACTGAACTTTGAATTCAAATTTCAAAAAAAAATTCCGGTTTCATAGGCTACAGGATGATGACGGAGTTACCGTGAGCAGAATCAGCTCAACTTCGGTACAAATTGAGTGCGAATTAGCGTTGCTGCCAGTTCATGACCTCTCGTGAACTCCGCTAATTAGGCGGCGGCAACCTTATTGTGTATGTAAGTTCCCACACCCCTGTGAAGATACTGACTCATAAGTCATTACACTCCGGTTTCAGCAATAGAAGTCGGAGTTGCGTTGTAGCAAGCCATGACTGATAATCTGGTGTCCGCTTCTCTTCTTGTGCTCGCGCTGATGCGCTGTGTCTCCACAAGTTCATGAGTTCCCCCTTGCATCTGTCGATGCTTTTGCGGAGATACTTCCTTAGCTGAATCTTTCGGGTATACTACTCGAGCTTGGTGCAGACGCTTGAGTGGTGCACACGGTGCTCTGTTGATGGCGCCGGTGGGTCAGCTCTTTTGCAGTAGAAACAGATTGGGCTTTTCCTGCAGCTTAACGCGTCGTGCAATTCGATACAAATGAAACATCGACCTTCTTCGCGCAGGATTTCCATTTTCCGGCCACACTTCTTATCCTCGGGCATGCATCGGAATAGTGCTTTCCGAACACCTTGCAATAGACGCACATAGGAAGTGATTCGTTGTCCTTTATTTCTTAATCTACGAAGCGTCTTTCAATTTCTCCGCAGTTGCATAAGAAGTGTTCTACGCCACTTAACTCCGTTTTGCTCTAATCCAGGAGTCTCTGAAGGTTTGGTTGTTGCCGGTTGGATTCCGATACGGGACTCTCGTGCCGTCTTTTGGAACCTGTTCTTGTGCAATTAGAATGTGACATGAGTCTTCTTCTTTTCCTTGCTGGGTTTGGAGTTGCCTTTTATCTTGGTACCGTCTCTTTGCGGCTCTCATTGGTGGATATCGTACTACTGATTGAACTGATAGAAGACTCCATCTTGTCCAGCGAGCTTCTGATGCTCCTCCTCTGTGATTTAAACTCGTGCTTCCTACTTTCAGCCTCCTCTCTGACTTGCGCAGACAGGTTTTTCAACTGTGCTGTGATGTCTTCTATCTGGTGATTGTGCTTTCCTGTTGCCTCTTGACATCTTCGAGAAGTCAGTAGTGAAATACGTCTTTCATTTCACGGATGACTAGTCTTTCGAAATGTTGATTGAATGAATTGCAACCACTCCTGTTTCGTGCTGCTTTTCACGTCTTCCTGCACATGTATGAAGGCGTTCCTCATCTCACGAAAAATTTTGTCTTCCGCGGCAGTGTTCCCTTTGGATTCGCATTTTGCTTATTCTACCCCTGCCTCTTCTTTTTGGAAAAAGAGGTCGTAAAGACCGGACAGGTTGTGCACAATGCTGCAAACTCGATCTTCGTGTAATTGCGCCAAGTTTGTTTAGGTTCAGGATGGCCCTCGTCTCTCGGCTCCGTCGTCTCATAGAAGACTTCGGCTGATGTCTCGGCTATATATCAATGTACGCCAGTCGTTCAAGTTCGTTCGCTTCGTTTGTCGCCAAGACTTCATACCATTCGCTAACACGAGTTGGACTCTCATGACTGTGAGACTTGTGCGTTATTTCCTTGTGCTCCATGTGAAGTTGCTTTATTAGAAAATAGTGCAACGCTCCGTTTTCAACAGTGAACATATCCCATTGTCCATTATAAAAGATACAAATCGTGCTTTGGCTTGCTTGTGTAGACTTTCATACACAAAGCATGTGCCCGGCTGAAATTTGAGTTTCTGCTGGACGATTACTGTGGGCGAGCCGGTGAACTTTCGACAATTCTCATTTTCCGTTAAGAACTCTTGCCTCAGCTTCTTCTCCTCCATATAGCTGCGTTCTTCTTTCGTAAATCTATCTATAATCTGGAATAATTGAATGACTAGATGCTGGATACTCGGTTTTTACTTAAGTAGTCGTTATCAGTTACTTTCATTTTCGTAGCTTAGTCAGTACGGTGTGCTCGCCGCCGCGTCTTGCGAGATGCTTGATTTGGAGCTTCGCCGCTTATTATGCCAACTTTTTGCCGTAATTCGCGCTCGTCGCCGTTTTTCATTGTTATGTTAACTGTTTTTCTTTTTTGATATGGCCTCCGCGTCAGCGATAAGGTGATCCTCCCTCTTAATTTTATCCTATTTTTTTGATGATAGAAAAAGAGTCTTTTTAGCCTGCAAGGGTTCGTCGTGCAACTTTTGTCCCCGACCGACATCGTCGGCAAATTCGAAAGATGGTCTATGCACAGTGAGTGAGTGGTGCGTATTTTCTATGCCCGGCTAAGTTGCGATACTATAAGAATTTGGAGTTCAGCGCTTGTGCTATTGTGCCTGCCGTGGGTTCATGCGCTTCATAGGATTTCTTGCCGTGGTTTCTTCCCTTGTTGCCTTCGAAGCGATTTGAGCAGCGTGCGCAATATCATTCCTTCAAACGCATAGCTTGCACAAGCAATAGCCGAGTCGGGGAACGAATCTTATGACTGTGCAGAAGAATATGTTTGTGATGCAGGTGCATGTCATTAGCAGTGCACATCATTAGTGCAATAATGATCACTAATGTATAGCCCCAGTTACGAAAAACATCAAGTATATGTTCAAAGTCTGGAAGATTTATTTCCGAGAAGATCTCCTCTTAAGATACGTCATGTCGCTTCGTGTGGATTTCGTGTAGTACAGGAACCCTGAATCTCAAAGGGGATGACCGTTGTCCCACATTTGATAGTACATGTTCTGTGGAATTGGGCCCTTTGACTTATGAAGCTTACATTTGTTTGTGTACCTTCTTGTGAGCACAAGACCGTGAATGCATTCTCACCGCATTCTATTTCTGCCTGCGCCGTGGGTGTTGAGGAAATGCATGTAATTAGGATTTTGGCTCCCTTCATGCATTTACAGTACCCCGTACAAGAAGCATTTTTACTTGTGCATATTGCTTCTGATCGTTTTGAAGTCGTGCTATATCTTCCTTTGATGCGCAGGAGGTCCGCTGCTGGTAGCTGTAGTATTTCTGAAGTTAGCGTTCCGCTCACTTTCTGAAAATTAAGGTTAGGTCGGTCGTCGTAGTATAGATAGTCTATACCGCGGCTCTGGAATATGCGGCGTGAGGTTGAATTCTTTACAGTCGCATTGCATTTTGACTCTGCTGGTGTACAGGTACATTCCTCTCTTACCTCGCAGCTATTTCGTGCCTCTTCCTTTGAATTGCAAGCTAGAGAAGACTGGTAGTCCCTTGAAGGCAGTGCGGAAAGTTTTCCGTCTGTGAGAAAGGCCGCGTTTAGCAGAGGTGTTGGTGGAGTGCTGATCGATGAAAGAGTAATTGCGAATATCGAAAGTGTACCGAGTTGATTTGGATCAAGACGAACATCGTGCTGTGTGTTGGCTTTTCCTCTTCATTAATAGAAAGTTGTAGGTTCACTGCTTGTTTCTGTCTTCCACATCTAAAAATCTCATACACTTTCTCATTGTTTGGTTCGAGATAAATCTGTAAAATAGGCACCCGGAACTGGGGTAAAAGCAGCCACAGCCCGGTCCGCCGCAGCTTTCTGCGCATCCGCTTGTGCCGAAGTAGTAGTTTGCTTTGTGCACTTCTGGGATTTGAGATGTTCGCGTGACACTTCCACATTTATTCCCTACGCATGATCCTGCATGTGGACATTGTTTGCTGTCCAATAGTGCATACTGCGTGGTGAAAAGTATCGTTTGTCTTTCGCAGATCAGAATGAGGCTTATCCAAAGCAGTTTTACTTCTAGAATGTTCTTGTTCTTGCCACCTGATGCAGGCTTCTTGCTTGAAGGGGTTAATTTTGAAATCTCTGTTGTATCAACCGTGCAGTTATGGTGTTTTGAGTGATAGCAGGATCTGCTTTGGTGCGTAAAAACATCTACGTCTTGACGCGCTTGCAATATTGTGCTCACGCTCAGTGCTATGAATATTGCGCTTTTAGAAAACAAAATCCTTCGACGTCTGTGGTGAACTGGTGCCAATGTCTTTGTCATCGTGTTCCATATCCTTTCAACCAATAGTCATGCACACCATACTACTATCTTGCAAAGGTACAGTAATGGAGCTCCGATACTGGCACATGGAACACGCAGTAACATATGGAAATTGCTGTGTTAGCTGCAACTCCTGTTACAAGAATGGCTGTTCGTGCCCAATATTCCGGGTTGATCATCATTGCCGTGCAGGTAAGTTTTTCCCAAAATTGTGCTGCTTTACTACTCGTTTCCATTATGTTAACTTCGTGTCCTTCGAAGGTTTTCCATTTTACTAGGTGCTTGTGCATCGCGATTTGTGCGGGGACTCTTGCCGTTCTTATTCGCTGCAGTTGGCGAAATTTGATGTAGTAGCCTTTGCGCAAATTTCATATTGGTGTGAATCTTCCTGTGTTAGGGTTACTCCTCCATCAATGCATTGAAGATGGCGCGTTGGCGTTATGTTGCTGCCTCCCAAGCAAACCTGCGCATATATTATTAGGAGTAAGACTGATAGAAATGTTGCGTCTGAAGAAGCCTGGCAGGCAATTAAGGTTGGTTCCTTCGCCCTTTCTTTCAATGTAATCAACTTTCTTCCTTGAGCGCAGGTTGTACCGAATTTGTGGTATCCTTTTCTAAGGGGTGAATGTTTCTCTTCGCGGGCTGAATGTTTCTTCTTGATTTTGTCCAAGTTCTAGTGGTATGCGATTGATGAGACGTCTATGCTTATGTTTGTTAGGCGTTATGAATCCCTTGGAAACCTGTAGCCAAGTAAAAAATCCTACCAAAAATACCATCAGATATTGAAAATCTGGTTTCTTTATATTCCATTAATTGAATTCTATTAGGTTGCTACATAAGTCTTGTTACATTCTAATAACTTACAGCAATAAGTCTACGCTTCACATTTTCATTAGGGCTTTAGGGTACCATTCGATAGAGCAAAGCAAGCTCTACAAGATAACATGCACAGGTTCGCACTAGCTTCGACCGGCTGCAAGTTTGGAGCCGAAATGCGAGTCGTACTCAATGCCCAAAAAATCAAAAAGTTCAATATCTCTGTTCAAAAACATCCTACGGATCTCTCGCTTGCTCAAATAGATAACACTTCACATCAGGCGTTCATATATACAGTTATTGTATTTTTTGCTTAGCCAGGAGTCGAGAAAATCGAAATTTTTGTACTTACACAAAAACGAAGCTATGCTGTTTACACGCATGTAACTGTTTACTACAGGCCTTAAGATAATAAGAAAATGAAATATAAACGTAGATTTTCAGCCTTTCATAAGGTCTAGTTTTCGAGAAATGTTGATTTCAATATGGAACACCCGAGTGAAGAAGACTAAATTTGATGTATCCCGAAAACTAGCGCTTGTGCGAAACTGAAAATTTACGATGGTACTTCCTAAGGACTGTAGTAAACGATAACATGCGTGAAAACAGCATAGATTTGTTTTTGTGTATGTAAAAAAATTTCGATTTTTTCGGTTTCTAATTGAGTAAAAAATACAGCCACTGTGCACATGAATGTCTGATGTGAAGTGCTATCTAATTGAGCAAGAGGGAGATGCATATGATGTTTTTGAACAAAGATATAAAATTTTTTTTCGATTTTTTGAGCATTGAGTGCGACTCGAATTACGGCTTCAAACTTGCGGCCGAAGCTAGTACGAAAGTGAACAAGTCCTCTTGTAGAGCTTGCTTTGTTCTATCGAACGGTACCCTAAAGCCCTAGGTGGAAATATGAAACGTAGGACTTATCGCTGTAAGTATACAGAGTGTAACAAGACTTATGTAACAACCTAATAGTAAACAGATTAAAATGTGCCTTTATTTTATGTGGTGTTAACTATCTCATTTAGTTATTTAATATTAATATTGTTATCATTAGGTTGTAACATAAGTCTGAAACACTCTATTCCGGCGAAAAGTCATGCAGCACATTTTCAATGAGGGTCCGGGCACCATTCAACAGAGCAAAGCAATCCCTACAAGATGTCCTGCAAAAATTAGCACCAGCTTCAACCCACCGTAAGTTTGCATCCAAATCTGAGTTGTACTGAAGGCTCAAAAAACCGCGAAAAATTTATATCTTCGTTCAAAAAAATGCTACAAATTTCTAACTTGCTCACAAAAATTGCACACTACATCAGATACTCACATGTGCCATTCCTAAATTTTTTCCTTACCTTGCTTACAAAAATTGCACACTACATCAGATACTCACATGTGCCATTCCTAAATTTTTTCCTTACTGAAAAATCGAGAAAACGAAAGACTTTTTTACAGAAATGAAGCTAAGCTGTTTCCGCTCATGTAATTGTTACAATCCCGCAGACGTATAACCCTAAATTTTCAATCCTACAAAGGTTTTTGTTTTCGAGAAATATGGATTAGCATGGAACACCCAAGTGAGGAGAGTTAAAATCAATATTCCTCAAAAACTAGAGCCTGTGGAGATGTAAAAATCTACTGCTATACTTTTAAGGGTTTGTAGTATACTACACAAAAGTGGAAACAGCCTAGCTTCGTTATTGTAAAAACTTTAAACTTTTCGTTTTCTTGATTTCTCAATGAGAAGAAATTCAATAAAGGACTAATGGACATGTGGACTTTTGATGTAATGTGCAATTTTTGTGAGCAAATTGGAGATTCGTAGGTTTTTTTTCAAACGAAGATATGAATTTTTCGTGATTTTCTGAGCCTTAGGACAGTTCACATTTTGGATGCAAACTTAAAGTGGGTCGAAGTTTGCGCGAACTTTTGCAAAATATCTTGTAGGGCTTGCTCTGCTCTATCGAATGGTTCTTTGGATCCCTGTTGAAAACGTGAATTGCATGACTTGTGGCCGTAAGAAGTTAGAGTGTCTCAAGACTTATGTTACAACCTAATATTTTATTGCAACGAAAAACGATAAACATCCGGATAATCCAAATATTTACGTGAAAACCGTGAAATCTTGCAGAATGAATGGAAAAAAGTTAAATTTACAGGAATAAACCGAGTACAACCTAACGTCCTGCCCTGGTGCGTCTTGAAACTCGATTATTCTTGCCATTCCATGTTTCTTAGTTGCATTGACTCCCACATGAGTATCACATCTCCTTCCTTAGGCTTAGTGGTTGTTTTTCTTTTTTCGCCGATGTGTATTCTGTAATATTCCCTCAGATTTGTGAGATGCTGTGTACTCCAAATCTTCCAGAATTTCCCTTCAAATTGACTGATCACTTCAGTGCTTCCTCTGGCTTGTGTTGTGTGGCCATTTGTTGTGCTTCTCTTGGAAGAGGTGGATCCTATCCCTCCCGTTTTCTCCTATGTTTTGCAAGAGAAAGTGTAGTATGATATGGTTTTGCAAGAAGTCTATGGGCCGGAGAATTAGTTGATTTTTCCTGATATGTAAGCGGTCGTGAATGTAGTATTACTTCGATTTCTGTTAATATCGTTCTTAGTGCATCAAAAGTCACAATTTTTACTCCAAGTGTTTTGTGCAACAAGTCTTTGATAGAGCAAATCAGCCTTTCGCAAAAACCACCCTGCCGCGGTGCGTCCAGCGTTGCATGCTTTTATCAAATTTCTCGTTGTGCAAAACCGCTTTGGAGATCCATGCTGTTTTAAGCATTATTGCAGTATTGCATCGTGCAATACATGCAATACGCTCATAATTCGTCAAAAAAGTTGCCGGACTGCGGCGCGCTCCACCACACTCCGCCGCAGTGCGCCGGAGTGTGGCAGAGTGCGCCGGAGTGCGGCAGAGTGCGCCACACTCCGCCGAGAATAGACGAGTTCTGAATCCGAGGACACCGTTCGGTTCAGCTCGGCGAGACGCATCATCTTATATATGAAGCTGAAAGTCTGCTCGTCTGTTTGTCTGTACGTATGTTCCGAATAGAAAAATCCATTTCTGAACTGATCCGGACCAAACTTGGCACACATACACTTCGGGCCCCGGCGGGTGTCATAGGCTACTTTTCTTCATTGATCGATATCGATTTTATCGATTTTTATCGATTTTTCTGCATAGTACACCTACGGGGCCGGGAGTTGGCACGGGGGGGGGGGGTAAGTGAGCATTGGGATTCCGAATACAATATTAGTTTTCAGAATTATCGATTATTATTTTGGTTGAATTCAGTGTGCTGATAACAGTATTACCATTGATCTGTCGCTGATGACACATAGATAGTATACTAGAGGAGTATGGTAGAGAGCCACTCTGATCGAATTTGCTAAGATCTGCTCAAGATCACAATATCGCCCACAGAATGTCTAACCGTGAACTTCGCGGAATTCCGGGATTTCCGCCAGAATGCGCGATAATCCGGAAGTTCGCGACATTTCAGGATCCGCGAAACCATGCGAATCAGCAGAGTACGCAACGCCATAACTTCCTTCGGAATGAATATATTCCGAATCCAGAAGCAGCATTGTGTTCAGATCGTCGAGGCAAATATTTAAATATACAGTATGCTCTCGATATTCCATTTTCAGTTTTTTCGAATTTTTTCTGTGGAGGTCCTTTCGCAAGGATGTAACGCAGCGTCTGTGTAACATAAATGATTCCAGTAAGCAGTGTTCGATAGTACTGTCCTTGTAGGGTATCGTTCGTTCAAGAGTAGCTGCAGACTGTCTTCCAAAAGAGATAGAAGCGTTGGTGAATTTTGGAAAAATCCCGCGTTTCTAAATTCTACTCGCCGTAACTTCCTTCGGAATGGACACATTCTAAATCCGAAGAAAGCTTTGTGCTCAGTTCATAAAGGCAAGTCTTTCGTTATACAGCATATCCTTGATACTCCGATTTCATTATTCTCAAATCTTTCTGTAGACGTCTTTTCGCGAAGATGCAAAGCAGCGCGCATTGCCCCTAGTAGATTCCAGCAAGGAACTTTCGATAGTACTTTTTTTCTGTAAATTACGTATCGTAAAAAGTAGTCACAGACATCTTTCCAATGGAGGTAGAAAGGCTGGTAAATCGTAAAAAAATCTTGTTGTGCCAAATTCTACTCGTCGCAACCCTAGAATACGAGGTTATCTTGCTAAGCAAATGTGAGTTTTGTAATCACCAGGTCGGATAACCCACATGAACAAGTTTTTCAAGATTTTCGGGTGATTTCATTTTTTCTTGTCTGACGCTCTGGACTGGCCGGTGGATTTTGGTCAAAATATTGATGATCTTCAGTTGTAAAGAAACGTCGCTCATAGAGGTTTTCGAACGCGTTGCTTATGAAAATCGTGTTTTCTGTCAAGTGTAGGGTCTTTTTGCAGAGATATGGTGAGATGACTGCAACGGATTCACGAAAGCTCGTAACTTCGCCTCCACCTCTCACGTATATGTCAAAAAACCTGCCTGCTTGCTTTTCTAGTCAAAGTTAATAGGAGATGTGCTATCGAATGGCGCATGACTCAGGCTCTATTCTATAAAATTCGCCGAGTTACGAGCCTACGAAAACACGTTCTCATGAATTTTGCCCAAAATGAAAACATCGCAAATTTCGTCGAAATTCCACCGTGAGTGCTTATATGACACTGCATTGCGGATATTATGTTCGCTTCGCTCAATGACTCCACTGTATTGAGTATAATGCTTGGAGCTCAAACCACCAAATCTAACACAACAACATCCATTAAGAATGTGAAAAGATTTGATCAGCGTGTTTTACAAGCACTCACGGTGGAATTTCGACGAAATTTGCGATGTTTTCATTTTGGGCAAAATTCATGAGAACGTGTTTTCGTAGGCTCGTATCTCGGCGAATTTTATAGAATGGAGCCTGAGTCATGCACCATTCGAAAGCACATCTCAACTTTCGATAGCACAGCACAACATTGACTTAGAATAGCAAGCAGGCAGGTCTTCTGACAGATACGTGGGAGGTGGAGGTGAAGTTACGAGCTTTCGTGAATCCGTTGCGGTTATCTAACCATATCTCTGCAAAAAGACCCTATACTTCACAGAGGACACGATTTTCCTAAGCAGCGTGTTCGAAAACCTCTATGAGCGGAGTTTCTTTGCAATTCAAGATCATCAACATTTTGACCAAAATCCACCGGCCAGCTTCTGTGCGTAAAGCAAGCAAAAATAAAATCACCCGAAAATCTCGAAAAACTTGTTTATAAGGGTTATCCGACCTGTGATTACAAAACTCACATTTGCTTAGCAAGATAGCCTCGTATTCTAGGGTTGCGACGAGTAGAATTTGGCATAACAAGATTTTTTTACGATTTACCAGCCTTTCTACCTCCATTGGAGAGATGCCTGTGACTACTTTTTACGATACGTAATTTACAGAAAAAAAGTACTACGAAAGTTCCTTGCTGGAATCTACTAGGGGCAATGCGCGCTGCTTTACAGTTTCGCAAAGAGACGTCTACAGAAAGATTTGAGTATATTAAAATCGGAATATCAAGGATATGCTGTACATCGAAAGACTTGCCTTTATGAACTGAGCACAAAGCTTTCTTCGGATTCAGAATATGTTCATTCCGAAGGAAGTTACGGCGAGTAGAATTTAGAAACGTGGGATTTTTCCAAAATTCACCAACGCTTCTATCTCTTTTGGAAGACAGTCTGCAGCTACTCTTGAACGCACGATAACCTACAAGGGCAGTGCTATCGAACAATGCTTACTGGAATCTTTTATGTTACACAGGCGCTGCGTTACATCCTTGCGAAAGGACCTCCACAGAAAAAATTCGAAAAAACTGGAAATGGAATATCGAGAGCATACTGTGTATCAAAATATTTGCCTCGACGGTCTAAACACAATGCTGCTTCTGGACTCGAAATATATTCATTCCGAAGGAAGTTATGGCGTTGCGTACTCTGCGTGATTCGCATGGTTTCGCGGATCCTGAAATGTCGCGAACTTCCCGGATTATCGCGCACTCCGGCGGAAATCCCGGAAATCCGCGAAGCTCACGGGAATTTTGACATTCTGTGTGCAGTATTGTAATCTTGAGCAGATTTTAGAACAAATTCGATCAGAGTGGCTCTCTACCATACTCCTCTAGTATACTATCTATGTGTCATCAGCGACAGATCAATGGTAATACTGTTATCAGCACACTGAATTCAACCAAAATAATAATCGATAATTCTGAAAACTAATATTGTATTCGGAATCCCAATGCTCACTTACCCCCCCCTGTGCCAACTCCCGGCCCCGTAGGTGTACTCTGCAGAAAAATCGATAAAAATCGATAAAATCGATATCGATCAATGAAGAAAAGTAGCCCATGACACCCGCCGGGGACCGAAGTGTATGTGTGCCAAGTTTGGTCCGGATCAGTTCAGAAATGGATTGTTCTATTCGGAACATACGTACAGACAAACAGACGAACAGACGTTCAGCTTCATATATAAGATGATGCGTCTCGCCGAGCTGAATCGAACGGTGTTCTCGGATTCAGAATTCGTCCATTCTGAAGCGATGACTATCATTCCGGCGCACTGCGGCGGAGTGTGGCGCACTCTGCCGCACTCCGGCGCACTCTGCCACACTCCGGCGCACTGCGGCGGAGTGTGGTGGAGTGCGCCGCAGTCCGGCGACTTTTTTGACGAATTATGAGCGGTTTTGTACTGCGTCATTCCAGCAAAAAATAGGTGCGTAGTTGCAGGTTTTCGTCTCAGGTACTTCTCTTCGTGGAAAAATCCTTCAAAAGGCATTTATAAAAGCTTCTATAGACATATCCTTCACCAACTCCAGGTGTATGAAACCTGTCGTCTGGCAAATATGTATACATCCATAAGCCTTCATTCTTTTTTGCCTTCTTCTTTTCCTTTTTTTTCTTTGTTTTTCTTTTCTTCACTTGATTCCATACTTTGTTTTCGTGCTTCTTGCATGTTTTTGATCATCAATGGTTCAACGTAGTCCATTCTTATATGTTAAAAAGGTCTTGATCTTTTCACTTTGGGAGAAGGTTCTGCCTTCGTTTCTGGATGAGTGAAAGGCAGATTGTTTATTTTTTTGATATGGCACGCATCTTCTAATTACCAATTGGGTTTGTCGCCGAAGCTTGGGTATCAAGTATTTTTCACGCACTGCTGCCATTATGTGAGCGAGTCTCTAGTGGTAATATTCGTGCGCTTCTGATATGTTAAGCCTAGCTACTGCTGTGTTTGGTTCAAAAAAAATAGGGTTTTTCGCCGTGCGATGTTAATATCTCGCTGAGCGCTTGATGTTTTGATAAACGTCCTTTTCATAGCTCTGGCAGGTAACTGATTGATCTTTTCACAAATCGCAGAACATCTCAGATAACAGCGGGGGCAGGCGTTTCGCAAACTCGCGCTTTTCTGCAGGCGGTCAGCAAAATTTTGGAGCATGGCCAAAACTTCAGCGGGAGGCACTTCCTTTATGGTCGCATATCCTGCCAGCGGGCAGCAAATACAGCATTTTTTGCAAGCGCTCGTCAAATAATCTCTTTCAGCGCGCTGGTCAACTTTCAGCAAGCGCTCGTACTCTTCTTACACAGCTTCGCTCGTACGCCGAGCAAAGATGAGACTCTATGTGGCAGAGATGTCATTGATAGGCGCAGTGGCCGCAATTAATCTATAAAAAAAACTGTGAGTGTTCTCCAAGCATTCGTCTAAAAAGCTCAAAAATATTCCAAATTTCTGCAAGCGGACCGCAAGAAATCAGCGAACTATTTTTCCGGTCCCGCTTGCTCAAAATTCGCATGGCCGCCTGCCCTCGGCGATTATCTGAGATGAACCATAAACTCTTTGCTTTGTGCAAATAATGAAATCGATAAGTCGAGCAGCGAAGTCTTTGTTGCTTCTATTTTCGGCGTCACTTGTGATGTTGCTAGCACTATTTCGTCTGCATTCCTTACATTAACAAACAACGTGAGATTGATACCGTCGTGCTCGTACATCAAATTTGGACCTTGCCATCAAAGATAATCTCTTAGGGCGTTTGATGTCGAGCCTCTAGTTTTTCGATGAGCTGGATTCTTCGCGCTGTTCACATGTCCAAATAGACAGTGTACACCTGTAGTTGTCCCTCCAAATCGTTGACAATGTTCCTATTTCTTGTAGGCGATTTGCTATCGGCACTCCCACGCTTTGGCGTGATGGAGACGATTTGACCCATCCCAAGCCAATCTCCGAGTCTATGAATAGGATAATCTCTTCAATTTTGCATAATGGTTGTAATGCATTGTGCAAGAAGAGAGCCATTCTCGTGCCTAGTGTTAGCGCATTCCAGTTTGGATATTGTCATTGATGTTTTGAGAGGGAAAGTTTGGATTCGCCATTACCAACAGCAGCTGCTTTTCCCAAGCCAAGTAGGCGCATAAGGCTATTGCAAACTGATTGGCTCTACAAATACGAAGATCCTGGTCGCTTTCTCCGCCTTTATCCTGTCTATTTCTTTGTAGAAGGTTGATATGTCTCCGATGTTCATGCCATTGTAGTGCTAGTAGTCCCAATCTATCCCTTCTTTCCACAGGGATTGCAGAAACACTTTTGTTGGTAGAAGGAGGGGCACCGTGAGTCAAAGAGGATCGTAAACGACGCAAGTTGCTGGGTGACTGTTCTCTTCGTAGTCTTTCCTTTTGCTGGTGCTATAGTGCCTTTGACGATAATTTTGCCGTACTCGGATTCCATGGAATACCGAGTACTTTTGGGTGAGAGGTCTTTATTCCATCGCATTCCTTGATTGTGCTGTTGAAGTGTTCATCATTAGACATGAATTCCCTTATGTTCATGTAGACCTTGAAATATCTCCTTGGAACGGGTGTATTTTTGCAATGCTTCTTCCGATGATCGTGCGCCAAAGAATAAGTTATCAACGTAGGTATTCCGCCTTATCTCTGGTGCTAGTGCGTCATCCGGTGCCGTGAGCTCTAGGTGGAAGTCGATTGTGGCGCTTAAGAGAAAAGGTGCTGCGTTAAATCCGAACGCTGTCCTTGTAAATTGGTTGACCAGGTTGTCGTAAGTCGGTGGACGATTAACATCCTTTATCCATATGCAGTAGAATTCCATCGGCTTCTTGTAATCGCACTTGCAGAAACGTTTTTTCGATGTCCGAAATAAGTGCAAATCGTGCATTCTGAAGCGAAGAAGTACACCCAGCATGTCTGATAGTATCAGAGATCCTTGGTGCAGCACGTCGTTCAGACACGGGCAGTTTTTGTAAGGATACGCCTCTTCGTCGTTCCCTTCATCGTAGTGATAACTACTTGATGTGGTAAATAGTGTACTTCTGAATTCTCATTTGGTGCTACTTCTTCTATGACTCCTTTTTCCTGTTGGTCCTTGAAGACATTGTCGTACATCTGTAGAGTGTCTGGGTATTCCATGGACGTCTAGCATTTTCCTCAAGCGTCTCAGTGCTAGTGCTTTGTTGTCCGGTAATTGCGGGTGGTGTTCCTTCCTGGTAGGCGTACGTAGTGTCCATCTGCATGTTTTTCGATCGATTCCTTGAAATCTTTGAAAAACTCCTCGCTCACTTCTTGACTTCAGTCTTTTGTGATCCTGTGTATTCTTCGGTACCTGAAGATTCCAGCGACAAATAACTGCCAGGTTTCCTTCTCCTCGTTATATCCTTGAATCGTGCAAAGTGTTATTGGGCGTTGTGTTTCCTGCATTGTACGTCCGCTCATAGTATATTGAAGTTTCGTTGGAATGTGCTGCAATCCTGAGGGTAGGCGGGCTCATCTTGCTGCAAGTGTCACGAAGTTCCACAAGTGGTCACAAGCAATTAATATTCTCGGTTGAATCTCTTCGCCTTCCATAGAAATTGATAGCGAAAATTGTTGTGTTTCAATAAATTGTAAATCCTTTTGATTCAGACTTACTCGTTGAATTGCGCCCGTAATAAAATTTTCTTGTACAATGGATTTCGTGCAGTGTGCCTTTCTTATATTTGAGTTTTGAACTCGGTTAATCCGCAAATTTTTATTACAGGTTTTGGTGATCCGAAGGTGCTTATTTGCAGGGAGGTGGTGCCGTGCGTGGGTAGCTTCAACTCGTCCGCTAAGCTCTTGTCTATGAAAGAGAGTTCTGGATTCTTGTTTATTAGAACGGTAAAGTTTTTGTGTCTCTTTCCCAGCTCACCACATCTGCTGAACCGGCAGGCAGAATGACTTTGCCGCAGCTTGTCCTTTCGGGGCTTTCGTCCCGTTGTGGCTGCAACACTGCTGGAGTACCAGGCTCTTGTTCCTTCTGGTCCTTCGTGGTTACATCGTGCAGTTTTGAAGACTTAATAGATTTTTGTGGCATCTTATCCTGCTTTTCGAACTTCTTGGTTGTACTGTCGTTGCCGAAAGTTTTTCCCTTCTTTTGCAAGGGGTTATTGTCAGAGAATATTGCTCCTTGCCAAAATTGCTTGTTTCCTTGTGCGAGAAAGCACTTTTGGAACGAGGTTCGTGAAATGCCTTTATTTTCGTGCAAATTGCAGTGTGATGTTTTCCTCCATATTTGGGGCAACTGACGCTGTTGCATGTGCTTTTTTTGTGATTGTTGGATCCGCAATTAAGGCATCTTTTTGACGCTACAAAAACTTTCTTTTTCCTTCAATTGTAGGAACCGTAGGGCAGATAACCCATCTGTGGCCCTTGCTTCCGCAGCACTCACAAGCATTATGCAATCTTCTTGATTGCTTGCGTGCTAAGTGCGAGTATCTCTCTATCTTTTCTTCTTGTGTGAAAACTTCATCAATGGCTTTGAGCCACTGATCGAATGTCCAACTCCCTTCCTCCTGATGACGAAAGTTGTTTTTCCATGGCCGCTTCTTATGCATGAAGTACATGAATTTTTTGGAGGAAAGTTTGTACCGTTGGCTGGTTATCAAAGTGTTCTACATGCTCTGTAAGTTGGGCAGCTATGGCTGGCAGCTTATCGAAGAGCTGTTTTTGGTCCATAGTGCTTGGTCCTCGTGCAATGCAGGTTTGGAGATGATTGTTCGATCCTAGTATTATCCCTCGTTTGTTGCCGTATCAGTCAACAAGAAGTTGGATAGCCTTCTCATAATTTTCTGTTAGAACGAAGAGTTTCGATGTTGATTACCTACCATTCCGCGCGCGATTTCGCGGTTTGAAGCGTGAGAATTAAAGAATGCTCTAACAGTCTTATAGAAAACCAGTGCGTTACTTCTGCTTTGCGGAGGCTCGCACTGGTTTTACAACTTCTTACTCATTCCAGCAATAGTGACACTGAAAGTTACCGCGCAATGCCAACCATCGCAAATGATTGTAACCAACTCCTTCCGGAAGCTTTTTCATGTGAAATCGGTGATTTCGCATGGAGAAACTTTTTGCAGAAGAACGAACGCAAATTGGAATAGGTTTTTGAGTTCTTCATGGTTCAAGTACTCAGATAATCGCCGGGGGCAGGCGGTCCGCAAACTCGCGCTTTTCTGCAGGCGGTCAGCAGAATTTTAGGGCGTGGCCAAACCTTCAGCGGGCAGTACTTCCTCGTTCTGCCAGCGGGCAGCAATACAGAATTTTCTGCGAGCGCTCGTCAAATAATATCTTCCAGCGAGCGCTGGCCAAACTTTCAGCAAGCGCTCGGACTCTTTTTAGGTATTTTCGGGGTACGTCGAGCGCAGGTAAGACTCTGTGTGGCAGAGGTGTCACCGTTGGTTTAATTACTCAAGTTTGAGGTACTTTCCCTCAGCGGAAAGTACCTGGGGGTTGCGCGGTCCTCCACAAAGAAACGTGCGGCCCTCAAAATTTTTGCATATTCTCGCGGAAAGTCCGCGAGAATGCGGCCACTGCGCCGCAGCTAATCCATAAAGAAACCACGATTGTTCTTCAAGCATTCGTCTTTAATTTTGCCAACTTTCTTCCAAATTTCTGCAAGCGGGCCGCAAAAAATCAACGAACTATTTTTCCGGTGCGCGCTTGCTCAAAATTCGCATGGCCGCCTGCCCCCGGCGGTTATCTGAGTAGTCGCCATTTGAACAATAACACCGTGCGCTACATTTATGTGCAAAAATCTTGTCAGATGCTCTGATAAAACCTTGGCAAATTGATCATTTATGCAATCAATTCTTTTTGGCGTTCTCTTTGTAAAGAGTGGACTTTAGATCCATTTTTGGACCTATATTCATGGCCTGCACATTTACTTGCCATACGCATTCGCGACTTTACAAAAAATGAAACTACGGACTCATTTTCGCGGGCCAGAAGCAAAGTGGATCCATTTGACGAGCAGTTTCTGAACGATTTACTCAACGAATCTGCTCGTGCTTTTGCACGTTGAATTTCGCGTTAGCAGCATGCATTACACAAAATTTGAGCTCAGGACGTTGTCCATCTGCTCTAAGAATTTTGTTATACAACACACACACATACATACATACATACATACATACATACATACATACATACATACATACATACATACATACATACATACATACATACATACATACATACATACATACATACATACATATATATACATACATACATACATACATACATGCATACATACATACACTCATACATACATACATACATATACATACACACAGCGCCCTCCTAAAATCTGTTCTACCGATTCGGTAACAAGGAGAGACAGTGCCCTTTTTCTGACCTGAAATGATATCCACGAAGTCCTTGCGAAATGGGCTTTTCGTGCGAATAAAATGGACTTAGTCCATGCGGTGCGATAAGATGTCGCATAAGATATCTTAGCTTTATTTTAAGAACTTTTTGAATTTATCATTTCGAGTTTTTAGAAAAGTTTTGATCGCATTCGGGTATTGTAAGCAAATTGCAATGCAAAGCATTTTTTTGGCAACTTTAGCTAACATTTCCTTTATTTGAAGGTAATATATTGGTGCTACCGAATCACATATTTGGTCAACTCAAGTGCAAAGCCTGCAACAGAAATTTTGACCTTTCCGTCCCATCCTAAATGACTTTATTTCAGCGTCGTACGAGCTCGTCCTCAAGACGTATTTGCCGTTTTACAAGGGTATTCCAAAAAAGAAAATTTTGACAATTGATGCTCAAGTGACAATCAACATGCTTGTTCGCAATCCAACAAATGTCGTAGTCCTTAATCAAGCTGGGATTTCCGTAATAAAAGAAAATTGCAGTGCGACTTTGGTAAGTTGCTCCATCTTATATTAGCAAATGACACTTGGAGGCTGCGTTTGTTGTAATCACTACACACTTTGGCCTTTTATTCTAAAAAGATTAATCCATGGACTTAGAAGACCAAAGCTGTTACTAACTGCTATGAAATAGGCACTTTTACAAAGATCACGATAAAACTTACAGGATATTGAGGTGTTACATATTACATACTGATGTATTAGGATGACTTGTAGGATGAGTTGTAAGATTCACTTTTATTTACTTCGTTTATTTATTCATTTATGCATTCGATGATGCACTCATGTGTGCACGCTGTTTGATCGTTAATAACTCTCTTATTTCATGTCTTTTGCCAAGCGTAAGGTACCGTTCTGTAGAGCGAGGTTCAACTTGGATTTACAGTATGAAATGACTTATCAGCAGCTCTTCATTACTGTAGGATTACGGTAGGAATTTCGAGAAGGATTTTAAGCTATTGAAAGCTGTATTTTGCATCAAAAACAAAGCCAAACAATTCAGAAACTCTTGAAGTGAGCTAATCGAAGTCGCTGATTCTGAATATGAAGTTTGCACTCAGTGTAGTGCGTTATTCTAAAGCTACTTCAGATTTAGATAACAACTGTTTTCCCATTGTTTGCCAGAAATGTGATTAAGCCATCAAGAAAGCTCGAAAAATTTGTGAAAAGTTTTATAGTGAAATCAGCATGCCCGAAAACCTTGCTACACAAATTTTCAGATTTTTTAAAATTATTTTATTAAGAGGCCTATTCCACAGTGACGCTATATGCTGAAAGTTCATACCGCAATTTTACAGAAATGAAGAGTACTTGGTAATTAGTTACATACTGAAAATCTAAGTTTATCCTCGCTTTACAGAATGACACCTCAACCTCGATAACAGACATGAAAGCAAGAGAGTTATCAACGATTAAACAGTGTGCACATCTTTTTGGGACACTCTGTAGAATCTTACTAACACGGGGAGGATACTTGGATGCCGTGGCCGTTCATAATGATTTGTATACCAAAAAATGCGCCTTTGAAAGCTGGTTCCTAACTATCTTTCATATCTGCGAAACGATAACCTGAATGGAGTTATGATTTTTTTTCATTAAAAAATTGCGTTACTGCTGAGGGTCAAAATCATCAATAAAAAGTTTTCTCTCCTTTTCAATTGCTGAGTATGATTCAGATAGTCTAAATAAACAGTACTACGTCTAAAATTTTCTTCAGTAGCATCAAATGGTAGGCTAGGTCAGATCTGGTGATTTCTACTATTTAGAAGTAGGCTAAGTTTTTAAGCAAAAAAAGTTCATAAATTCCTTCAGAAGATCGTTTCGCAGATATCGAGCACAGATTCAGAATCAGCACTTCGAGATGCATCTTATGATATACATCGCATTTCAAACAGCCACGGTCACCAAGTATCTTTCCCTTGTAAGACTGACAACATATGTATAAGATTTTGTTAGAAATTCGGATTTTTTTGAGGAATATTATGTTAGTGATAATGACTTTGTTATGTAAACACATTTGATACATACAGCTGTGACTCTATGGTACTTCTTAGTTTGCCCTTGCGGATAGTAAAGGAGTCACTCAAGCCATTTTCAAGCCACAACGTTGGCGATCAGAATCTGGGCCAAGAAGACCGCTCATCGATCAGAGAAAAGGAAGCTCTCCAAAGGACAAGAATTCTTCCAGGGGTCAAGGACAAGGTCAAGGACAAAGAGGAACCTTACGCCGCAGGAAGACTCACCGCCAAGGACTATCAAGGATCAAGGACAAGGAGGAACCGCAAATACGACACCAGAGCTTCCTCAGATAAGTTAACACTTCCAGTAGAAGCTTTAATAGATCCACAAAGAGTGAGAAACTCTTACCAGTGAACCAACTATGCCGAGAGTACAGAGAAAAGCATGGCTAAGATTCGCAGCTGGAGAAGATCGTGGGAATGGCAAGACAGTTGCGTCTCCAACACGAAGAGATGATGATATTGTCCATCAGCCTTGCGAGAGGGCCAGAATGCTGCCGTCCAAGATGCTGGGAAGGATCATTACGATCAACTCAGTAAAAAAGTTCAGATGTTTATTTTTAACGAAGACACTGGAAACACATTCACATTAGTACGACAACTATGGTCCAATTATAAAAGATGCTGTTTTACCAGAAAATGAAAAGCGGGACTTGATTCTAATGAAACTGATGAGGAATCGTATCGGATATATGCTGATGACTGATTTTTCCGCTGAAACCATGCGAAATTGATTTCGAAAAGACAGTGGAAAATTTGCAAAAACTTTTCGCATCTAACAAGGAAACCGTGTCAAGTCGAAGTGGCCTTTCCAGATGAGACCCATACTACCTTGAAGAGCATCAATCGTTGATTCCAAATCTGCTTTCCAAATCTGCCAAGCGCCTCTGGACGCCGAGTTATGCTCGTTTTTCAGGTCAAAAAATTGAACGCAAAACTGAAGCAAAATCGCCCAAATTTGCTCAAATGGTCCAGTGTCAAGTATCAGAGTTGTTTATGCAATGGATACATTTTATTTTATATGCTAATACTCAACAGTGCTTTACCTGAGCGCTGGAAAAATTGTAACAATCAATTTTACCTAAATTCTGCATTCATTTTTCGTTCCAAAAAACGGTTACAACTCGGCGTCCAGAGGCGCTTGGCAGATTTGGAAAGCAGATTTGGAATCACCGCTCAATAACCTTCAAAGCAGTATGGGTCTCATCTGGAAAGGCCACTTCGACTCGACACGGTTCCCTTGTAAGAAGACACTTATACGCCGACGATATGAGTGTTTCCAGGTCACTTGCCAGCACTGACGTCAACTTACGTACCCTTTGGAGAGTACGCAAACCGAGTTGGGAGAATGGACGAAGACGCCAGACTCAGGGAGGTGGATTTTACGGCAATGAAGACACTACAGTTCGTAGCAGGCCTTCAGGACCCCTCGCTTAGATAAGTCCGTCTAAGAATGATCCGCAGGCTGGACATCCACAGAGGACACATCAGTGACAATAGATCTTGCTAACGAGGGCGAAAACTACACCGCATTGAAGATGGACAACACAGACATGGAAGGGGCTCGAGATATTCATGCGGTGTGGAAAAACCTGCAATCTTTCGATTCAAAATTTTTTGTAAAGCTACAGTACCAAATGATATATCCGCTACACTGTACCCAGCGCGTTTTGAAAAGAGAAGCGTCAGTTCCCTTGAACGGCTCAAAACACTTTGGATTCGGTACACTCCAACACATCCATTCTTTACCTAATTAGTTTTTAACCATGATATGAGATAGATTAAGCTTTTTCAATAGGTATTCTGTTTTGACACTTGGAAAACCTCGTTCTCGTCGAGTTTTTTTTCAGTGCAAAAGAAGGTTTTTGCTTGAAAAATCAATACCTTTGTTCCTTCTTGATCAAAAAACTCAAAGATTATCTTAGAATCATAGTTTTTGAAAAACTGAACAAGCTCATGTTTATTTTTACAAACTCAGATTTGTCTAGGCATGCTTGTGTACAAAGCGTTCGCAGCGCCGGAGTCTTGCCTCATTTGTTTACCTAAGTTGTGCACTAAACTGGTTGATTTTTGCAATACAAAAAAAAATTTGCTCACAAGGGAAGGATACTCGGTCGAAGTGGCCATTTGGAATGAGCTGTATATTAGGAAACCGTCCTCCGTAAGGCAAACTCAAAACTACTTTCGCTAGGTGCCGAGCGGTTTTGTGGGGGGAGTTATAAGGCCATTTTCCTCCGGCGCAGCCAGCGCACCCAGTAATGAGCGAGGCGCTAGAATAACGCACCAGTGTGGCAGTGGCGCAGTGGCAACGCAGCGCACTACGAAGCAGATGATCGAGGGTGCGAGTCCTGTTGCTGCTATTTTGTTTTGCAGTTCTGTAAAAAGTCTATTGGGTGACAGCAAACGAGAAATACTATTTCTAGGCAGTCGAAACAAGCTAGTTACTGCAAAAAAGCCACTTTCTGCAATAAACTATAATCTTCTAAAATATGTAAATCTGTGGAGGTTATGATGTCACAACAAGGGATTCAAGTGATATATTAACATGTATGGAATACAACCACAAAATGCTCAAAGTAGAAGAGCTTCTCGCAGCGCGCACATCGGGTAAAATAAAACGATGACAATCAGCAGCTTCACAATTGTCTATCAAAGTCGGTGAAAAACAGTACTGAATAGGAGACTCGAATTAGCCGGGGTGGTTGTCAATGTATCCGGCTGCATCCATGGGTATGAAAGCAAATTTTTAAAACCGCGGCGAGCAAAATTGTGTGTAAATGAGCGATAAGATCTTAAGGATGGAATCCCTATGATGCAAGGTAAAGTTCAGATCAAGAGCCAATAAATGGGATGTGAATCGATTGCAATTTTGCAAGTGCGCGCGTTGCGAGAAGCTTTTCTGCTTTGTGCATTTTGTGGTTGTATTCCATACATGTTAATATATCATTTGAACCCATTGTTGTGACATCATAACCTCCACAGATTTACATATTGTAAAAGATTATGGCTTATTGTAGAAATAGTGACTTTTTTGCAGTAAGTAGCTTGTTTGAACTGCCTAGAAATAGTATTTCTCGTTTGCTGTCACCCAATGGACTTTTTACAGAACTGCAAAACAAAATAGCAGCAACAAGACTCGAACCCTCGATCATCTGCTTCGTAGTCTGCTGCGTTGCCACTAGGCCACTGCCACACCGCTCCGTTATTCTAGCAGCCTCGCTCATTACTGGGGGCGCTGGCTGCGCCGGAGGAAAAGCCTTGTAACTCCCCCCACAAAACCGCTCGGCACCTAGCGAAAGTAGTTTTGACGTCCCTACGGAGGACGGTTTCCTAATATACAGCTCATTCCAAATGGCCACTTCGACCGAGTATCCTTCCCTTGTCAGTTTCACAAATTTTTATGTGTGGTGAATTTAGAATGGCAAGATTGTCGATATACAAGATGTTGATTTTGATCACACACACGAAAGGATTAGCTTTCATCTACGAGATAATCTACCGGCAGGACGAGAAGTCATGCTAAAGGTCTGTCTGTTTTCAATAAAACATCCCAGCAGCATAGTATCTGCCTTTGCCACAAGTACCCAATTACTGCCCACAGACCAGTTGTAAACTTGAAACAACCACAATATTTTTGTCAAGTTTCAAACTTCGTAAAACTATCTCACCATTATTAAACGAGATTTTTTTTTGCAAACATGTTTTAGGAGTTTCGGATAGTTTTAGGACGTTGGAAGCAAGAAAGTCCAGTGTCTACTTTAACAAGATTGGCGACGGAAGGCGATCGCACTCGCGACAAAGTTTGAGTCTCTCTCGCGCGATTGCTCTCTGACTATTTCCTAACTTTTACTAGACTTCGAAGCTCCGCCTCCTAACCGCCAATCCAGTTGAATCAAAAAGTATTTCGTATATGCTCAACGCTCCAGTTGCGATAGCCTTTTGAGCTTGATCTCAATTTCGACACGAACAAGCTGAAGAACTGTACGAGCTCAGACGACGTTGTGTAGGATATCATCTAAAAGCGATCGCTGGGAAAAAATGAAAAGCTAACCACTCTATTTTCTCGATACCGGCATTAACGTGTCAGTCAATTGTCTGGATAGCGATCTTATTAGGATATCCACGCTGTCAGAATATAATCTTCAAACTAGTTTGATCGGACACTGCCCTCATTGCAAAGACTGGACCTCTACTTGAAAGTGTATGAGTAGTTCAAAATCAGTAAGTAATTGGTACTTCGAAGGGGTACTTCGCCTTTCATGTTGTCGTTTGCTGTAATAGTCGCTAATATGGAAAATTACAAGGCAAAGCGAAAAATCATCATCTGAATTCAATAAATTCAAAGTCCTTTTCACAGGTATGCGAAGACCATTGCTCCTATCTTCTGAACACGGTGCAGCAAAAAGCCAGATAAAAGTTCAGTGCTACTTATGCTACTTTCTTCTTTGTCTGGATACACAGATGGCCTGCCTTCAAATGGCGTGGGATTCGAGCATAAAAGTTCTACTTCTCGCTTCAGACGTCCACAAGTTTCTTATTTGCTATCGGTGGCTGCGTTCACAAGTTCCAAATGCAACAACGTATTTATTTTTTTTTCTATTTTCTCAGTTTTTCTTTCCATTCCAAGAACAGTTCTGCCCATCTTGAAGGTTGTCTTTCTGGAATACCTTTGCCAAAAATTCACCATAATGTTGCCAGCGTCCAACTGTTTTCTGTCCTTTTGAAGATGTGATCTGCTACTTAAGCTTCGTTTCGCAACGTCCGTGGGGTCATGAGACGAGACACATTTTCTCTTTTTCCTTTGGCCGTACTCAGTAACGAACCTTGAGGGTAAACCTTCCCTTGAGGGTAATTTTTACCAGAAAAAGCATAAATATTCGCGAAGCATAAGTACACTTGAGGGTTAATTTTACCCTGGAAAGGAATAACCCGTACTCACGAACGTGGCTCATCAAAGTAAACTTAACCCTAAAGCGCGATTGAATTTACCTTGACACTTGTACAAATATAAAAGCCTTTCGATACACCACTTGGTCTCAACGATACTGTTCCGGCAACAAACATATATTCCTAATTATTATTATCTCAAGTTTCTCAAGTCCTCTTTTCGTCTCGTCTAATCTATACATACAATACCGCTCATGATTCGTCAAAAAAGTCGACGAACTGCGGCGGATTGCCGGAGTGCGGCAGAGTGCGCCACACTCCACTAGAGTCCGTCGGAATGATCGTCACATCGCCATATCTCGCTTCAGAATGGACGAATTCTGAATCCGAGGACGCCGTTCGATTCAGCTCGGCGAGAAGCATCATCTTATATATTAGGTTGGTTTATAATTAATGCACGTTTTCTCAATTTCCACTTCTAATGAAGATAATTCTTTTCCAAAACAATCTTTCTGAGCGCAACAAAACTATTATAGACAGCAAACTTTTAGCTATACAACCTAAACTTTTATGTGATTGCACTCATCACGAGGAAGATTCTACGGCTCAAAATTTACCGAGGATTTTTTCTGGAAAGCTCTAGTTTGGAGGAGCACAACTTACTCTCTAAAGAACTAGATTGGAGCCAACTTTGCTCATTGTGTAGCCGATGGTCGATTCAGTAGTAGCGTGGAACTTGGCTTTTACCAAAAAATTTTCTGCGAAAAAAATATTGCCAAGAAAGCAAAAGTACCATTTTCTTCTGTATTTTAGAGAAGGCAAAAATCTGTATTTTTTAGATTCCTTCAATTTTTTTTAATTTCAAAAACGAGAATATGCTGCCGTTTTCCTACTACTAGTAGTCCTTGGTCAACTCTACCAAAACCAAGTGAAATTTCTGTAATTGCTTTTCATATAAGCATTTTATAAAGCTCCGAGTGATCCCAGCATTCAGCTAAGTTTGAGTCAAAGCTTCTCGGCTCAGGATTTCTAAAAATTTAGCTTTGTAAGCATTTTGTAGCACAAGTCTTCGCGATTATAACACATATTTTTTGAAACAATTTTGAGCAGTTTTCATGGAATTAGGGCAAGTCGAATGAAAGGAAAAGTTTTCAAGTTTGAGTTCCTCTCCTTTGAAGGCACGGAATTTCGGTCTGAACATAGATTTCCGAAAAAGAAAGCCTGTGTTTGAAAGTAGAAGAAACGAGCTTTCCGACAGTGTAGGTGGTTTAAAAAAACGATTTCTGGTTTAAAACTAGCGTTTGAAAGAAGAGGTAGGAAAAACGTGCATTAATCATGAACCAACCTAATATGAAGCTGAACGTTTGTTTGTCTATTTGTCTGTACGTATGTTCTAAACAGAAAATTCCATTTCTGAACCTCCGGACCAAAATTGGCACACATACACTTCGGGCCCCGGGGGTGTCATAGGCTACTTTTCGTCATTGATCGATATCGATTTTATCGATTTTTATCGATTTTTTTGCAGAGTACACCTACGGGGCCGGGAGTTGGCACAGGGGGGGGGGGTAAGTGAGCATTGGGATTCCGAATACAATATTAGTTTTCAGAATTATCGATTATCATTTTGGTTGAATTCAGTGTGCTGATAACAGTATTACCATTGATCTGTCGCTGATGACACATAAATAGTATACTAGAGGAGTATGGTAGAGAGCCACTCTGATCGAATTTGTTCTAAGATCTGCTCAAGATTACAATACTGCACACAGAATGTCAAAAGTTCCGTGAACTTCGCGGATTTCCGGGATTTTCGCCGAAGTGCGCGATAATCCTAGAAGTTCGCCACATTTCGGGATCCGCGAAACCATGCGAATCACGCAGAATACGCAACGCCATAACTTCTTTCCGAATGAATATATTTCGAGTCCAGAAGCAGCATTGTGTTCAGATCGTATGTTCAGATTCAGAAACACTCACGGTGGAATTTCGACGAAATTTGCGATGTTTTCATTTTGGGCAAAATTCATGAGAACGTGTTTTCGTAGGCTCGTAACTCGGCGAATTTTATAGACTGGAGCCTGAGTCATGCACCATTCGAAAGCACATCTCAACTTTCGATAGCACAGCACAACATTGACTTAGAATAGCAAGCAGGCAGGTCTTCTGACAGATACGTGGGAGGTGGAGGTGAAGTTACGAGCTTTCGTGAATCCGTTGCGGTTATCTAACCATATCTCTGCAAAAAGACCCTATACTTCACAGAAGACACGATTTTCCTAAGCAGCGTGTTCGAAAACATCTATGAGCGGAGTTTCTTTGCAATTTAAGATATCGACATTTTGACCAAAATCCACCGGCCAGCTTCAGAGCGTAAAGCAAGCAAAAATAAAATCACCCGAACATATCGGAAAATTTGTTCATAAGGGTAATCCGATCTGGTGATTACAAAACTCACATCTGCTTAGCAAGATAGCCTCGTATTCTAAGGTTGCGACGAGTAGAATTTGGGACAACAAGATTTTTTTAACGATTTACCAGCCTTTCTACCTCCATTGGAAAGATGCCTGTGATTAATTTCAAGCGCTACGTAATCTACAGAAAAAGTACTATCAAAAGGTCCTTGCTGTAGTCTACTAGGAGCAATGCGCGCTGCTTTACAGTTTCGCAAAAAGACGTCTACAGAAAAATTTGAGTATATTAAAATCGGAGTATCAAGGATATGCTGTATAACGAAAGACTTGCCTTTATGAACTGAGCACAAAGCTTTCTTCGGATTTAGAATGTGTCCATTCCGAAGGAAGTTACGGCGAGTAGAATTTAAAAACGCGTGATTTTTCCAAATTCACCAACGCTTCTATCTCTTTTGGAAGACAGACAGTCTGCAGCTACCCTTGAACGCACAATAACCTACAAGGACAGTACTATCGAACACTGCTTACTGGAATCATTTATGTTACACAGACGCTGCGTTACATCCTTGCGAAAGGACCTTCACAAAAAAAATTCGAAAAAACTGGAAATGGAATATCGAGAGCATACTGTACATATTTGCCTCGACGATCTGAACACAATGCTGGTTCTGGATTCGGAATATATTCATTCCGAAGGAAGTTATGGCGTTGCGTACTCTGCGTGATTCGCATGGTTTCGCGGATCCTGAAATGTCGCGAACTTCCGGATTATCGCGCACTCTGGCGGAAATCCCGGAATTCCGCGAAGTTCACGGAAATTTACATTCTGTGGGCGATATTGTGATCTTGAGCAGATCTTAGAACAAATTCGATCAGAGTGGGTCTCTACCATGCTCCTATAGTATACTGTCTATTTGTCATCAGCGACAGATCAATGGTAATACTGTTATCAGCACACTGAATTCAACCAAAATAATCACCGATAATTCTGAAAACTAATATTGTATTCGGAATCCCCATGCTCACTTACCCTCCCCCTGTACCAACTCCCAGCCTGATAGGCTTAGAAATGGAATTTTCTATTCGAAACATACGTACAGACAAACAGACAAACAGACGTTCAGCTTCATATATAAGATGATGCGTCTCGCCGAGTTAAATCGAACGGCGTCCTCGGATTCAGAATTCGTCCATTCTGAAGCAAGATATGGCGATGTAACGATCATTCCGACGGACTCTAGTGGAGTGTGGCGCACTCTGCCGCACTCCGGCAGTCCGCCGCAGTCCGGCGACTTTTTTGACGAATTATGATCGGTAATTTATATAAATGATTATTGGTTAATTGTTATTAGCATGTTCTTTACAGAAATTCTGTGTGTGGACGAATCAGCGCCAAATATGCACACATATCGCCTACTTCCCGCGTTAGATGGGGCGTGTCACTGCACAAGTCGTAAGCGTCTGACCGGTACGGTAGCAACGGCGCAGAATCGATATCGCCGAAAAGAGCTGATAATTTTCCGACTCAACAAAGATAGGTGAGCTTTTTTGCAGCCAACCGTGCTTTTCTTTTCAGGTCTTGTCGGAAGTTGCTAGAAGTGCGTCGTAAACGTCCAATCACATTTGTATTATAATAGTTCCTCAGTTTTGACGCAGCGTCAGTGCGATTTTGCATTATAGCTGTATATTGCGTGCTATTACTTCTCCTTTTTTACTTGTTAGTCGTGTTTATGGGATTTGCTTTTAGCATTTCATTTACTTTATCGAAATTGAAGAGAAATGTGATTTTAATTTGGAGACTTACCTTTGAATCTCAAACTCTGCACGACAACATAAACATGAATACAGGTAAGCATAGTGAAGTGGTTCGATGGAATAGTAAGAACAAATTCCATAAACAAATAAGTAAAAAAGAAGAAGTAATAGCACGCAATATACAGCTATGATGCAAAACCGCACTAACACTGCGTCAAAACTGAGAAACTGTCATGAAACAAGTGTAGTTGGACGTTTACGATTCACTTCTAGCAACTCCCGTCAAAGAAAAACTCATCTATCCTTGTTGAGTTGGAAAATGATCAAGTGTTTGGCGATATCGATTCTGCGCCGTTGCTAATACCGTACTTACGGAGTTTGCGGACTTGTGCAGTGAAACTCCCCTTCTATCGCGGGAATAGACGATATATTGGGTTGTCTCATAAGTTTTTTCAATTTTGATTTTTTGTGCAATGAGTCGCACAATTCTTTATTTTGATCAAAATGCAGTGTACCGTTCGATACAGCAAAGAAGTTCCATAAAATAACATGCGAGTGTTCGCACCAGCTTCAGCATATCACGAGTTAGAAGCCGAAATCTGAAAACTTAGAAATGTCCAAAAACTTAAATCTTCTATAACTCTGTCCAAAGAAAGCCTGCCGGATCTCAAACTCGCTCACGCATATACACTGCAAATAAGACATTCACACATACAATCGCCGGGGCAAGCGGGCGCCCGAAAATACGCGTTGCTGAAATTTCGCATTCCGCTCACAAATTTCAGGAAAATGGTCAGCGAGTTTTTGAGAGACCGCCTGTTAAATCTTTTTTCGCGCTTATCTTTTGCAGATATTCAGCTGAATCTTTGAGGAATCGAAAACTCAGCAAGCGGCGTCCCGAAAAGTCCTGATTGCTTTTCAAAAAATCCGCGAGCGGGGTGCGAGAAATCAGCCATCTATTTTTTCGGTGCCCGCCTGCCCCCGGCGATTGTCTGAGCATATGTGCCGTCGCATTGTTTGTTTCTGTGCTAGAAACAAAGAAAACGAAGATTTTCAAGCTTCCAAAAAGCGATGCTGCGCTGTTTTCACACAGGCAGATGTATACTACAGGCCATCAGTAATACATCAGTGAATTTTCAGCTTCCTGGAAGCGCTAGTTCTTAAGAAATACTGAATTTAGCTTTTTTGCCAGGGTAATTTATGTTAAAATAAGTATTTCTTGCAAAGTAGAGCTTATACAGTGCTGGCCAAAATTATAGTTCCACTCTAGAAAATGCCATAACTCACTCTGTTGTGAATGAAATTTTCCAAAATTTTGGTACAGACGTGTGTTTACCAGCCTACTATCAGTCTTCAAAACAAGTCTCGTTTTCGTTTGATTATTCAAGAAAAAATTAAAAATGTTAAAAAAACAGGCTTGAATGTTGGCCAAAATTATAGGTCCACCTGGAGTTTTTACTGATTAAAGCACTTCTTAGTTCCCGAATTTTTTTAGGTAGGCACACATCCAAAAACGTTAAACAGCTGCATTGGTCAGGCTGTGTCATACCTCCAAAAAGAACTGATTATCTGCTTTTTTGCCTTGAAGATGCACTCACATGTATTTCGCTCCACAAACCTGCGTTGAGTAAGAAATTCTGCAGTTTCTCAGTTGGATCGGAAGGGAGGGGGTTTCATCTATCTTTTGGATGCTTTTTGACGTGAGCATTGAGGAAAAAATCCGACTTTTTGCTGTTGAAGCAAATCTGACATCGGCTTAATCGGCAGAGTAAGCCTCAATTTCTGCCCTAAAATCCTTTATGCATTGTCATTATAACCTCAAGAATTGTAGAAGCATTTTTTACACAAGAATAAAGCTGTTCGCCATACTCGCAAGTGTCCACAAAGCTGCCTTGCTTCTTTTTCGAAACATGAGTTGTGTGTGCAACGTAATAATGGTGTTACGCGATCCAAAATAGCTTTCCAAGTGCTACCTCACTTAGATTTTTGACAGTAATTATTTACTAGATAGTGGATACAGTTTGTATGTATGTTTGCACATGATTCTTCTGAAAATTTTGGTCGGAGCCACAAGTAGCTTTGGTGCTTGTCGTAATCAGTTTCTGCAGAGTGATTTCAGTAATTATACTCGAATGCTAGGATCTCTAGAAAGTTGTATCTATGGTATATGGATTCCCCTTCATAGAAACAATGCCTTTACTTTACTCAATGCTTCTGAGAACATTGTAAAAGAAGTTTGAAGGCAGAAATTTGAGCTCAGGATTGCAGTACTGTCAATGTCAGATTTGCTTCAGCAGCAAAAGGTCGGATTTTTTCCTCAATGCTCACGTCAAAAAGCATCCAGAAGATAGATGAAACCCCATCCCTTCCGATCCAACTGAGAAACTGCAAAATTTCTTACTCAACGCAGGTTTGTGGAGCGAAATACATGTGAGTGCATCTTCAAGGCAAAAAAGCAGATAATCAGTTCTTTTTGGAGGTATGACACAGCTTGACTGAAGCAGCTGTTTAACGTTTTTAGATGTGTGCCTACCTAAAAAAATTCGGGAGCTAAGAAGTGCTTTAATCAGTAAAAACTCCAGGTGGACCTATAATTTTGGCCAGCCTTCAAGCCTGCTTTTTTCAAAATTTCTAATTTTTTCTTGAATAATCAAACGAAAACGAGAACCGTTTTGAAGACTGATAGTAGTCTGGTAAACACACGTAAGTACCAAATTTTGGAAAATTTCATTCACAACAGAGTGAGTTATGGCATTTTTTAGAGTGGACCTACAATTTTGGCCAGCACTGTATTAGGTTGTCCGGAAATTAATGCCTGTTTTCTCTTTCAATCGCCATAATTCGCACAATTTTCATTACTGAATAGGCTTCAAGATACCATTCGATAGAGCAAAGCAAGCTTTACAAGATGGCGTTCTTGCTTTAGCAACAGCTTTGATCCACCTTGAGTTTGGAGCCAAAAATCAAAGAGATTCAATCGGCCGAAAATTCAAGAAAAATCATAACTCAGTTCATAAGAATCCTGCAAAGATTTTAACTTGCTCACGTAACCGCTATCCACATAAGACATATATGTACGCCGTTGCCGTATTTTTTCCCCTGTTAGAAATTAAGAAAACGAAAATTTCCATGCTTTTGCCAAGGTGATGCTGTGTCGTCCCCACATAGTAGATGTACACTACAGATCTGTAGAAGTACAAATGAGTACTTTCAGCTCTCTACAAGCTTTAGTTCTCGAGAAATATCGAATATAGCTTTCATTAGTCAGTTGGTCCAAGCTAAAATTCAAATTTCTCGAGAACTAAAGCTTGTAGAGAGTTGAAAGTACTCATTTGTACTTCTACAGATCTGTAGTGTACATCTACTTATGTAAGGACGACACAGCATCACTTTGGCACATGGGGATTTTCGTTTTCTTGATTTCTAACAGAGGAAAAAATACGGCAACGGCGTACATATATGCCTTATATGGATAGTGTTTACGTGAGCAAGTTAGAATTTTTGTAAGATTCCTATGGACTGAGTTACGATTTTTCTCGATTTTTCGGGCAGTTGAATCATTTTAGATTTTGGTTCGAAACTCGAGGCGGATCAGAGCTGTTGCTAAAGCAAGATAGTCATCTTGTAGAGCTTGCTTTGCTCTATCGAATGGTATCTTGAAGCCTATCAGTAATGAAAATTGTACGAATTATAGCGATTGAGAAAGAAAACGGACATTAATTTCCGGACAACCTAATAGAAAGCTGAAAATTTATGATTATATTTCTGAAGGACTGTAGTATACTTCTACCTGTGTGAAAACAGCGCAGCATCGCTTTTTTGGAAGCTTGAAAATCTTGGTTTTCTTTGTTTATAGCACAGAAACAAACACTGCGACGGCACACATGAATGTCTTATTTGGCATATATATGCGTGAGCGAGTTTGGGATCCGGTAAATTTTTTTCGGACAGAGTTATAGAGGTCAGTTTTTGGACATTTAAATCTCAGATTTCGGCTTTTAACATATGCTGAAGCTGGTGCGAACACTCGCATGCATACCCTCGATACATAGAGCCACGTACTCTGGTAACCTTCACTTTGAGGGCTATGGGGGGGGGGGAGGGGGGGGACACAACCTTCACCTGAAAAAAAAACAGAAGTCATCCGGAGCTTCGCCCCGGATGTTATTATCCTAACTATATCGGAACGAATGTTAGTGAAGCAAATATAGGGGATATCTTGGGCTTATCTCAGCGAAACCAAGAATTTGCGTTTTCATAGCCTTTTTTACTTTAAAAAGAAGGTTTCTGTGGATTGTTCGCCAAAATTCAAAGCAAAATTTCTCAGTTATCCTTTCATTTGAATAAAATCGAGTTTCAGAAGTTTAGAAAAGCTATTGGAGTTAAATAAAAACGAGAAACTGCGCTAAAATCTTGCGCAGAGAGTGGCGCACGAAAACGCTGGTTCATCTCGTTAATGAGTGGTTTTCAAAGCTTGGGACGTTGTCAGTTCTCCTCGCTGTGTCATGACGATTGAAATGGTATATAATGTTGTAGGATTTCGTTCAGACCCCGCGGGGATTTGCTACCAGAGCCAAATGCTCCGTCGGCTCTGATCTGGCTCCGCTGCTCGTCTGCGTCTCCGCGCGCTGCGCGCTACCTCGCTACCCCAAACGCGGGGCGCGGGCATTTGGCTATGGTACCCTTTTCTTCGCTGTTTCGAACCCAATAGCAAGCCAAAATCATTTTGAAGCTCTTGATCTCTATTTTCACGCTGACAACGTCCCAGAACCACATTTTTTGATTTGATCGAGAAATCCATCAAAAACCTTGTTTTCGAAAATCTCTTGTTATCCTCCTAGTTTAACTATTTTCATGCGGTTTTTTCGTGTATTCTATAGATCTTGCTTCTGTTCATAATGCAGACAACCACCCAGCCCTTACCTCTTCGATTATGGCGGAATTTTTCGTGAAAAATCGCAAAAAGTGCGTTTTTCTTCATCTTACTCTATTTCAGTGCTTTCGCATCGATTTTTTTCCAGCTTGGGCGATTATTGCTCAGAACAATAAGCACAACAATCCAGACAACGTCCCAGAAAACAGGAACGTCATTGCGGGGTAAAAATTCAAAGGACATATCAAAAACCAAAACCCCGTGTTGCGAATTGCTGGTCCTGGAGCGAAAACTTGCACTCCGAAAAGCCGCCAAATGAAAGATTTCAGACCTCTTTGCAGCGTTTTTATCCGGTTTCAACAGTTTCTGTTGTTTTTTGTATCTGTTTTGCGTCATATTCTCTTCTTTGATCTTCTTCAAACAACCTTCACTATTTATGATGTCATATGTTCAAACAACCTTCACTTTTGACGCCCTGTCTCTAGACTATCGAAGGTATGCTCGCATGCCATCTTATAGAGTTTGCATTGCTCTATCAACGGTACCCTGCAATTGGATTAGAATAAAGAACTATGCGACTCAATGCGGAAAAAGAAAATTGAAAAAACTTATGAGACAACCTAATATATTCGACACCGGTCCACCCCGTACACTACTCTTCGTGGCGAAAATCCCCCTCCTTCTGTTAATTTATCGATTTTGAAAAAAAATAAACTTCTATCATGTTTTATTAGGTTGTCAAGAAAATAATGTCGGTTTTTATCTGATTGCTTTAACAAAGCAACCAGACTCAACCCAACAAAGGGTAAGGGGTACTGTTCGATAGAGTAAAGCAAGCTCTACAAGATGGCACTCATAATGTTGCGCAGAGTGCGATCCACGGAAACTTCGAATTCAAAATCCAAAGATTTCCAAATGCCCAAAAAATCGAAAAAAATCAGATCTTCGTCCAAATAATTTCTACGGACCTCCCACTCTCTCACATCAATACTATCGGTACCTGATATCCATATGTGCGATTGCCGTATTTTTTTCTTGACTAGAAACTGAAAAAACGAAAACTTCTCTGATTTTCCCAAAGCAATGCTGAGCCGTTTTTGCACATGTACTTCTATACTACAAGCCTAGGTAAGCATAATTGTAGGTTTTCAGCCTATTCCGAGCGGTAGTTTTCGAGAAATGTCGATTTTAGCACTGAAACTGAAACGAAAAAATCCGAATTCGTTATTTTTCGAAAACTACCGCTTGAAATGGGCTGAAAATCTACAGTTATACTTACCTAGGCTTGTAGTATAAAACTACATATGCAAAAACGGCTCAGCATTGCTGTGAGAAAATCAGGGAAATTTTCGTTTTCTCAGTTTCTAGTCAAGGAAAAAATACGGCAATCGCACATATGGATATCAGATATCGGTAGTATTGATGTGAGCGAGTGGGAGGTCCGCAGAAATTATTTGGACGAAGATCTGATTTTTTTTCGATTTTTTGGGCATTCGGAAATCTTTAGATTTTGAGTTCGAACTCTCCGTGGATCGAGCATAGCGCAAAGACATGAGTGCCATCTTGTAGAGCTTGCTTTACTCTATCGAACAGTACCCCTTACCCTTTGTTGGGTTGAGTCTGGTTGCTTTGTTAAAGCAATCAGATAAAAACCGACATTATTTTCTTGACAACCTAATATTAAACCAATCCCAATTTTCATGTAAACAATAGCGATAGAACTCATTTTCTTTCCACGACAAATGAGATTCGTTAATTCACAGCAATGCGATCAGCCCTGCCCTGTTATCTGTCTATTACAAGAGAAAGAGAATGAAGCCAAAACGCAGATAAGTTGAACCTTTGAAGTTATGTACGAGTTTTGCTCTTTTTTTGAGCCAGTTAAACCCAAGGTGGAGGCGAAGCTGGGCATGCCAGCTAGTCGTATTATAAAAACTAGAATAGATTTCTTTTTGGTGGTAGGCTACAAATTTATCTAGTTGAGCTGCGATAATTTGAACGTGCATCAAATCAATTACCAAACGAGTATGTTGGTGGACTAAAATTTGAATGAGCAAGTTCCATACGAAAACTACAAGTTGTTGGGCTTGATGTTTACCAAATTAAAATTGTTAGTCGTACAGATATTTTATTCACACTAAATCTTTTACATAAAAGCAACGCGGCCGAATATATATTGGATGATAACATGTAAGGCACGCTTAAATTTACTCTGATGAGCCATGTTCGTGAATATTTGGGTAATCGCCCTTTGGTGTAAAGTTTTCCTTCATAGGTGAGATTTACCTTCAAGGTTTGCTGATCAATACGGGTCAATCACCTCTCGGAGTAAAGCTTACCCTAGCCTGATTTTCGTTAATACGGCCAGTGGGAAAGCCAACGAGGAATGGTTGATTGTGTCAGGTCAGGTCCAGAAGACTATTCCAAGCGCTCTGTGAATCTATATACAGTGACCGCCAAAAAGTTGCGGACAAACCCTTCTCTATTTATCGCTCTTTTTCAGAGGGAAAACAAGGATGAAAAAATGTGATAATTGCATGAGGTGATAGAGCTCTTCAAGATCTACAATCTACACGTTGCGCTTTATGAGAAACATGTGTTCTAAAAATTTTGAGAATCTTTTTCTAAAAAAAGTTCGAAAATGGCCGCCTCATAATGTCGCGGACAATAATTTTTCGAACGCAAAAATTTTCTTTTGAGTCTTATTTTAAAGCGGAAACACAAGTTATCCGGACGGGTAAGCATACTATATTGTAGAACTCATCGATGACCATAATTGAGTAGTGGTTACTTCCAAAAAAACCCAGGCTTGATTTTATTTTGCTTCTTTTTGAAAAATAAATTCTAATTCCCTGCTTCAAGCCAAATTTCTTTGCATGGAACCCCATTCAAGACATCCCAACAAAGCTATTCGAACAAAATGGATGCCCTTTGCCATCTTCTATGCATCGGACGTGTGCTGGTGAGTTTCTTGGCTGAAAATGGCCTTTGGCAGTGCTTGCACATGACCCCACCTGCACCTCACCACTGACTTGTACCGCTTTGCAGGCTTGTAACTCGGCGTGCAGTCAATATTTGAGCCTGCACTTAGGCTCATTCGTAAGAACGAGACTTCCTCTACACGATGGTATGCAAATGAGCTGAGTTTGAGAAATTTCAGAGATTTGGCGGATGGGGTGGTAGAGGGCAGCTTCAGTTGTAGTTTAAGCACCTTTCAGCTGCTAAAGTTGAAGAGAGCTCCTTTCGCTACCAATTTCATCCTGGAAGTTTAAAAATGTCAATTTTCTTGTAATAGATCCATTTCGAAGCTCTAAGACTGTTCTGGTGTTCATAAGGATTTTCACTCCAATCACCTCTAAATGCAAAGAAATTTGGCTTGAAGCAGGGAATTAGAATTTATTTTTTAAAAGAAGCAAAATAAAATCAAGCCCGGTTTTTTTTGGAAGTGACCACTACTCGATTATGGTCCTCGATGAGTTCTACAATATAGTATACTTACCCGTCCGGATAACTTGTGTTTCCGCTTCAAAATAGGACTCAAAAGAAAAATTTTGCGTTCGAAGAATTTTTGTCCGCGACATCGTGACGCGGCCATTTTCGGACTTTTTTAGAAAAAGATTCTTAAGTTTTTTAGAACACATGTTTCTCAAAAAACTCAAAGTGTAGATTGTGGATCTTGAAGAGCTCTATCACCTCATGCAATTATTACATCTTTTCATCCTTGTTATCCCTTTGAAAAAGAGCGATGAAAAAGGGAGAAAGGCTTGTCCGCAACTTTTTGGCGGTCACTGTATATTAGGTCGTCCCAAAAGTTTTTTCGCACCAAATTCAAAAATTCATAACTAGTTGAATTCTCAACGAATTTACAAGGCTCAAATTTTATGTAAGAGAGAAACTCATGCTCATTGCTCAGAAGGGTCCCTGAAGGGTTCGTTAATGTGTACAAATGAAGGAGATAGAAGCTCAAAACCAAAATCACTCAAAATTTGAATTTCTCGTGTAGAGTCATAAAAAATCGGAAACTTGCAACAAAAATCGGAGCAGTCGATATCGCGGGTTCTTTTATCCGCTCTTTCTAACGGTGCAAAATTTGCGCCGATTAAGCGTCTCTATGAAAAGTTATGATTTTCGAGCAAGCAATACAAAAGGTAGGAAATTCATAACTTTTCACAGAGAAGCTCAATCGGCGCAAACTTTGCATTTTTGGAAAGTGCTTGTGAAAGAGCCTACAATACTGACGACTCCGATTTTTATAGCAAGTTTCCGATTTTTTATGACCCTACACGAAAAATTCAAATTTTGAGTGATTTTGGTTTTGAGCTTCTATCTCCTTCATTTGTACACATTAACGAACAGTTCAAGTACAGTTGCAAAGAGCATGAGTTCCTCTCTTACACAAGATTTAGATTCTTGCAGATTCGTTGAGAATTCAACAAGTTATGAATTTTTGAATTTGGTGCAGAAGAACTTTCGGGAAG
This sequence comes from Cylicocyclus nassatus, assembly GCA_958299035.1. Lineage (NCBI taxonomy): Eukaryota > Metazoa > Nematoda > Chromadorea > Rhabditida > Strongylidae > Cylicocyclus > Cylicocyclus nassatus. Next base: position 70,102,478 of record CATQJL010000305.1, on the reverse strand, counting down.
ACCTAATATATTAGGTCGTCCCGAAAGTTTTGTCGGTTTTTTCAGACCGCTATAAGAACATGCACAATGAAGATCTGAATGAGCTTCAGCAAGTGATCGATGCAGCTTTTCCTTCTCTTTCCTGTGGTTACATTTTCGGGCCACAATCCTGTATACTTTCTTTGATAATTGCTGCAATTCTTCACCCGTCATTTTTGGCTGCTCAAAGTTCGGCTAATTTTTGGAAATTTCATTTCAAAGTTTTGAAAAAGGTTAAGTAAGGATTGAATGGAGCAATTCTCGGATTACAAGATTATATTTTTGGATTTCAACAATCTGCTGATTTTCGCTTCAGAAAATTATTTCTTCGGAGGTCTCGATTTTTGGCAAAGTCATGAAACACGCAACTGCAGCAAAAACATGAAAACTTCGAAGTTTCTGCGAATTGAAACATGATTCTTATTGAACACTATTTATGTAACATTACCCAGTTTGACTTGCTTTAAAAAGCAGCTTTTTGGAATTTTCGGTACTTTTACGTGGCAAACGTAATCAAAAAGCCGTGGTTTTTATTAAATAAATAACTATAACGGACTTGATATACGTGAGCCACGTAGTCTAAAATGGGTACAATGTAGCCAAGGCTTTGCTCTACATAACAGTTACCAGCGCTCCTTGGAAGTGTCAGGATAGAAATTTTCAAGATTCAGGAAAGGTTTGGCGTTACTGTTGAGCTGCTCAAAAGCCATGACGATAACATTGCAAAGACAGGGTAAATCAGAGAGCAGATATAGCCGTAAAAAAATAGGGTGAAAATCTAAATTAAATGGTACCTAGAGCGCTCATGGACTGATGTTCTGCGAGTTTTGAGCGATGAAAAAAACCGACAAAACTTTCGGGACCACCTAATATATACAGGATGTCCCAAAAAATGTTAACACTGTTTGATCGTTAATAACTCAGTTGCTTTCATGTCTTTAACCCAGCTTAAGGCATCATTCTGTAGAGCGAGGTTCAACTTAGATTTGTAGCATGGAGCGAATCATCGGTCCGCTACACAACTGTAGGATTGTATGAACTTCTAGCATGTGGATCCATTGTGAAATATGCCATCTGACAAAATTTTTTTCAAAAAATCTGAAAAATCGTGTAACAGGGTTTTCGTTCACGCTAATTCCACTACACAACTTCTTATGGGTGTTTTTAGCATTTTTGACGGTGTAATCACATTTGTGACAAGTGCTGGAATTTCAGTTACTACGGTTTACCTGGAATAACCTTAGAAAGAAACATCACAGTATAGTGGGAGTTTCATATTCAAAATCAGCTGCTTCCATTACTATAGTATAAGAGTTTTTGGCTTGTTTAGTTTTGTTCCGAGGCAGAATACGGCCTATACGGCCTCCAATGGCCTAAACTCCTTGTCGAAGTTTCCACCGTAATCCTACAGTAATGAAAAGCCATCAATGATTCACGCCATACTATAGATCTAAGTTGAACCTTGCTCTATAGATTGGTGCCTAAAGCTGAAAGACGTGAAAGCAACGAAGTTATTAACGATCAAACAGTGTTAACATTTTTTTGGGACACCCTGTATATACAGGGAGTCCCAAAATAATGTGCACACTGTTTGATTTTAGATAACTCTTTTATTATGAGGTCTTTTGAGAAGCGGTTAGCGCCATTTTGTAGAGCTGGCTTCAACTTAGATTTGCAGTATAGAGCGAATCACCGATCGCTCTTCATTACTGTAGGATTACGGTAGAAACTTGGAATATATGGTGTCACGGTGAAAAAAGCTGCCGTTTCAAAATTTTTAAAAACATGTGAAAACTTGTGTAATAGGGTTTTTAGAAACCTGAGTTCAATACTCAACTATTCTCAAGATTGCGAAGATTTCTAAACGGTCTAACCGCACTTTTTAGGAACATTGAGAAAATGGCCGCTACCTCTTACCCGGCATAACTCTTCAATGAAGCATCATAATAAGTTGGCAAATTTACAGTTAGAATCAGCAGCTCTATTTGGCCTAGTGTAAAAGTTTTTAGGCTGTTTTGATTCCTTTTTAAGGCAAAATATGGTCTTTCATGGCCCAAAAACCTCTTTGAAGTTTCTACCGTAACACTGTACCTTTGTTTGATAATCGGTTTGTAACTTATAGACTCCTCTGTATGTGTGAACCGAAGAGGCTGAAATTCTCTCCCCTCTAAACAAGCCACGGCGCAGAAAATAAGCTACTTTTTGCGGCAATTCGCTGGGTCCTTCCATTCCATCGATTTATTGATTTGTTTACTTACATTAGCAAGATGAAAGCATATCAATCATTCCTCCAAGTTAAGTGGTAAGGGGCGGTAGAGATCATTTATATTTTGGTGAGGAGGGTGCGGTTCACGTAGCTAAGCGGTCAGGAAGGAAGGCAATTTGCCATGGATACCACAGGAGCGCCCCAGTTCAAACTCGGAGTTGAAGCGGGAAGATAGCAGATATAAATTAAAGAAAAATGGAGGAATGGTAAGGCATAAAACGATTTCAAACAGGCACTATGCCGGGCCACTTTGGACTTTCAGCCCGGGCGGGACCGGGAAAGGCTGCTAGTGGTCCATAAAACATTCGACAGTGTCAGCCCAAGTCTTGGCTGCATAACCCCAGAAGACGGTCCAGACTGCTTTTGTTCTTCTGTTAAGTTCTTTCAATTTCGTTACTCAAGCTCACCAATGTCAATGAGATAGCGTGAGAAGCCTCCGTAATGGAGTTGCCTTTCAATTTGTTCATAAACTGTGTCTTGCTTCAATCTATTCGCGGTCCGTATGCTTCTCTCGTCTCACTCTAATAATTTCACTACTCACTTCATGCCGAATTAAACAGCTTCGGCGAATTTGCGTCGCATCTCAAACCTTCGAATTGAGATGGAGAGAACTTATTGAACGGAGTGGAACAGCTTCCCGTTGTTGTACAGTCCTAGCGAATGAAGCCTCGCAAAATGTGTAAATGTGCTTCGTTTCTTCACGAAAATGAGTTTTTCTTGGGAAAGTTTTGCTGCAGAGGATGCTGTAGAAAATTCAGATAATTCAAATCTCGAATTTTCTGCAGTTTTGGTTAAGTTCATGTACGCGGTCTGTTCAATTCACCTTAGTTAGAGAATTATCCTTTGAGACTCTTAAAAGCAAGCTAGAGAATTGCAAAACCACTGCGTTGCAAAAGCTTTGCCAATCTATTACTTATTGAAGTTTCTTCAAAAATAAATAACAATTCTCTTAGATATAGTTACACAAAGTGAAAACTGTATAAACACTCATTATCTCAGCTACTCAGATAATCGCCGGGGGCAGGCGGTCCGCAAACTCGCGCTTTTCTGCAGGCGGTCAGCAGGATTTCGGGGCGTGGCCAAATCTTCAGCGGGCGGTATTTGCGTTTTCTGCAAGCGGGCATCAATACAAAATTTTCTGCAAGCGCTCGTCAAACAATCTCTTTCAGCGAGCGCTGGCCAAATTTTCAGCAGGCGCTCAGACTCTTTTTACGCAGTTTCGGGCGTACGCCGAGAAAAGATGAGACTCTGTGTGGCAGAGGTGCCATCGATGGTTTTATTACCCAAGTTTGGGGTACTTTCTTTCAGCGGAAAGTACCTGAGGGTTGTGCGGTCCTTCAAAAAGGACCGTGCGGCTCTCAATAATTTTGCATGTTCTCGCAGAAAATCCGCGAGAATGCGGCCACTGTGCCGCAACCTATGTATAGAAAAACCGCGATAGATCTTCGAGCGTTCGTCTGAAAATTGGCCAAAATTATTCCAAATTTCTGCAAGCGGACCACAAAAAATCAGCGAACTATTTTTCCGGTGCCCGCTTGCTCAAAATTCGCATGGCCGCTTGCCCCCGGCGATTATCTGAGTAATGTACAAGGATTCAAACAAAAACAAATCTGTTGCAAAGGGGTATATGTCAAGAATAACGATAGGTGGCAATAATGGCACCCTGAGTGCCCGGGTGTCAATAAATGATGCACTGGTAGCACCGCCACAGCAGCGGACGATCTTACGCAGGCCTTACATTTTGGAGCAGTAAATTCCCAAAACTTTGTTTTTCTTCAAAAATGCTTTATGTTAAGGCTTCTGCTATTTTTTGAAGATGGAAATAATCAGCAATCACATCGCCATAAACATGTGATAGAAATGTTTTGGGCTCAATTTAGCATGTGAAATACGTAAGCTTCTTTGGTCGTTATAGAAAACGAACTTCAATTAAGAGAACTGAAGTTTGAATAATTTCTCTCAACTTCATAAATGAGTGAGGGCGGGCTGTTGCGCACGCGAGCAGCTGGCAGCTACTCAGATAATCGCCGGGGGCAAGCGGCGATGCGATTTATGGGCAGGCGGGCACCGGAAAAATAGTTCGTTGATTTTTTGCGGCCCGCTTGCAGAAATTTGGAAGAAAGTTGGCGAAATTAAAGACGAAAGCTTGAAGAACAATCGCGGCTTCTTTATGGATTAGCTGCGGCGCAGTGGCCGCATTCTCGCGGACTTTCCGCGAGAATATGCAAAAATTTCGAGGGCCGCACGGTCCTTTGTGGAGGACCGCTTGACCCTCAGGTACTTTCCGCTGAGAGAAAGTACCTCAAACTTGGGTAACAAAACCAACGGTGACACCTCTGCCACACAGAGTCTTACCTGCGCTCGACGTACGCCCGAAAATACCTAAAAAGAGTCCGAGCGCTTGCTGAAAATTTGGCCAGCGCTCGCTGAAAGAAACTATTTGCGGAGCGCTTGCAGGAAATTTTGTATTGCTGCCCGCTGGCAGAAGACGAAAGTACCGCCCGCTGAAGGTTTGGCCACGCCCCAAAATTCTGCTGACCGCCTGCAGAAAAGCGCGAGTTTGCGGACAGCCTGCCCCCGGCGATTATCTGAGTAATGTACAAGGATTCAAACAAAAATAAATCTGTTGCAAAGGGGTATATGTCAAGAATAACGATAGGTGGCAATAATGGCACCCTGAGTGCCCGGGTGTCAATAAATGATGCACTGGTAGCACCGCCACAGCAGCGGACGATCTTACGCAGGCCTTACATTTTGGAGCAGTAAATTCCCAAAACTTTGTTTTTCTTCAAAAATGCTTTATGTTAAGGCTTCTGCTATTTTTTGAAGATGGAAATAATCAGCAATCACATCGCCATAAACATGTGATAGAAATGTTTTGGGCTCAATTTAGCATGTGAAATACGTAAGCTTCTTTGGTCGTTATAGAAAACGAACTTCAATTAAGAGAACTGAAGTTTGAATAATTTCTCTCAACTTCATAAATGAGTGAGGGCGGGCTGTTCTGCGCACGCGAGCAGCTGGCAGCTAGTGGCTGGCAGAGCTATCGTTATTCTTGACCGCCACCCGTGGAAGTGGAAGAGATTTTACTTACAAAGGAAGTCAACATTAGTCGGGGACTGAAGATGAGATATATATAATATATTTGTAGACGCGCCTTAGCGCTGATTCCGAATCTGTTCTTCTTTTTTGCAGAATGAGTTCCCGAAAGAAGTTGTGGGCGTTTAAATGTCTATATTGGTCAAAGAGGTGCCTAACATTGGCGAAAAGCTGTACAAAAAACACCGAAAAGTGGAAAATTCTTGTATTTTCATATTTCATTATTCTTAGATGGCATCCCCGGTCCTGCCCGGGAAGCGAGCTCTCATGCCCGGTGGAAAGCATTAGAATCCAAAAGCGTCAATATTCACCTTCGTTATCCATGTCTGAAGAAGCGCTTCCGCGACATATCCCGCTGACTCAAAGGACCGGATCCTCCTCGCCGCAAAATGTAAATGATCTTTACCGCCCCGCTTACCGAACTATGATCCAGGAATGATTGATAAGTTTTTTTTATATGTGAGTAAATAAATCCATAAATCGATAGAAGTACCCAGTGAATCGTCGCAAAAAGAAGCCTATCTTCTGCGCCTGGTCTCATTTATGAGGGAGCAAATTTCAGCCTCATCTTACAAACAAAGGAGTCTATAAGCCACATACTTACATACGAACAAATTTACAGAGACTGTTATTTATCTTAACTTATAACAACGGGCTAAGGATTGTTTGCGTGTTTTTGTGTGTGTGTGTCTGAATGTCTGTCTGTCACAAAATTTATAGAGCAGGTTCCAGCAAAGGTCTTGAGCTAGAATTTTGGCCATGGCATCAGCATGTAAATCAACTGAGCAAAAGCAGAAGACGATCCGATGGGAGGAACCATCGGAAACAGTGCGCCAAGCGGGTCCACGCGGCTTTTACCCTACAAAACTGGGTCTGAATCAGACGTTTTGCAAAGCTATGAATATCCTTAGCATGTATTCTTCAGACCATTGACTTGAGCTTAAGAATCAATCAAAAATCGCACTTTATTGCGAGAACAGCGCCAAAAATAGTGATTGCATAGATGGTCGATTTGTAAAGGTTTTGCCTAAGAAATCAAAAAGATTTTTGCTTAGAGAATTAGTACTCTTTGATCTTCGTCGTTAGGGCAACTATCAAACCATAATAACTTCGATAAGCATTTCAAAATTGCACGGAAAAGCCGGTGGAAATTGCATAGGTATTGTTTTAGAGCTTCTCGCTGAATTTAAGCCACTCAATGCTTGGCAAATTTGGACATTCAAACGCTCAAAATTTCTTTTGGAAACTTTTTTCCGCACAAAAGGAAAGCATTTTAAAGTCAGCTAGAGGGCATACCCTGATATACCCTATGAGCAAAGTTAGTATAGGGTTAGTTCTCTGCTAACATTGCCGTGCTGAAGATCACATGTTAAATTCCAACCTGCGCCTAATCTGCGGCAAAAATTTGCTCAAATTTCCAGCGTCAGGCTGCCCTTCCAAAAAAGGGCATGCGACAAGCCGACTGAGAAACACCCCGTTGCATCGAATGGTGAAGACATGTCTCATATAGAATCTCGAGTAAAGGCTAGGGCGTCCTCGAAAGCGACGCGCATTCCAGCCCGACGAATGCGAATGTGGGCGATGGTTACCGTCTCAGCAAGGTGAACGGGGACGGCTAAAGCGGCTAGTTCGCCAGAGGTAACGATCCAAGGCATCGCAGGCTCGCCGTATATCAACGTGGGTACACACACCTTCCGTTTTCGAAAAGTGGCAGATCTTCTGAAGAGACGACGAGTCGTAGCCTGCATACAGGAAACGAAGTAAAACGAGGCAAAATCGCAAGACTTAGGAAAAGGATATAAAATTCTCTACAACGATTCCAGCAGCACGAAAATAGGAGTAGATATAGCTGTCTCAGAAACTTTAAGGAGTAGCATCGTCGCCGTTGAACGCATGAGCGATCGTCTTATGAGCGCAAAGGTAGATACGGGAAACAGGTCCTACGAGTAATCACCGCTTATACGCCACAAGTCGGTAAGGATTATGAAGAGGACTCGTTCTCGCAGGAGCTTGATGACCACATCAGTTTAATTCCCCTAAATGAGACACTCTTGCTAGCGGACCTTAGCGAACATGTGGGAGAAAGACGAGGAAAAGCCGGAAAGTGTCACGGAAACCACGAGTACGGAACATGTAATGGAAGGTGAGCGCATTCTAGAATTCGCCTCAGCTCATAATCTGGCTTTGGCGAACGCATACTACATCAAGGAGGATGATCACTTCATAACATACGCGAGCGGCGACCGACGAACACAGATAGACTTTTGGGCTATCCGACAATGTGACCTCAAGCATGTGAAGAACTGCAAAGTCATTTCCGATGAAAGCTGCATGCCTCAGCATAGACTACTGCTTTTCGATCAGAATCTCGATCAACAGGCACATCAAAAGATCAACAGAGACCAGGACACGCATCAAATGGAGGAAGTTAGAAACCAACGACGCGGCAAAGCAAGCACTACTAACAACTCTTCCAAGCCTGCAAGAGAACCCAGAGCAATCCTGGGTAAGCTTGAAAAGGCGGATCCACTAAGTGGCACACATGGCTCTGGCTAGTACAAAGCCAGAAAGGAAAGGATCAATCGAGAAACGCGGTGGTGGAACATTGAAGTACAAATGGTTAATAAAGGACAAGAAGCGATGGCATCAATCAAAATCGGAAGCCGATCGTCAGACATACCAACAAGCCAAGCACGCTGCTAAAGCCTCCGTAAAGAATGCCAAATAAGTGTACATAAAAACAGCCCTAAGAGACTGGAGGCTCGCGATGGAGAACGAGATATATAAACTAATAGCCAGAAAAAGGGCAGAGTCCACAGAGGATATGAAGCACTTCCTCCACATCAAAACAATCTTGGTAGGACGCTAAGAACACCAGCGGACATCTCTAAAAGATGGAAAACCCACTTCAAAGAGATGGCTACCACAGGCCGTAGCGTCAACTCCATCCCAAGAGCTGACTTCGTAGATAGACCAGTATCACCAGTTACGAAAGAGGAGGTATGGCTACCTATAACGAAAACAAAGAATGGCAAGGCGACTGGCCCAGATGACATACAAAGCGAGTTCTGAAAAGTGTGTGCCGGGGTTTTTTGGCTATCAGGCCTCCTCAATCAGATCATAAGGAGCAAGAGTCTGCCTCGTGGTTGGTATAACAGCACAACGATTCCGATATGGAAAAACAAAAAAGACGTCGCAGACTGCGCATCCTACTAATCCGACTGATGAACCACGCTTCAATAATCTTCGAGCGAATAATCGAAATGCGCCTTCGAGATATCATAAAGTTGTCACCGAACCAGTGCGGATTCGTGAAAGGAGTAGGTACAACTGACGCAATCCACTCTTCTCTGATAGTGAAGGAGAAATATAGAGGAGCAAAATGAGTTACACGCAGCCTTCTTGGACCTGAAGAAATCCCTCGATAAGGTGCCTGCCTCATGAAGTCATATGGTGGGCGCCTTACGGAAGCACATGGTTCCAGGAAAATACGTCCAAGTGGGTAAAGTTGATCTACCACAACGCTTCAAGTCACGTACAAACACCTGCAGGACAATTGAAAAATTCCAAATCAAGGCTGGAGTACATCAGGGTTTAGTTCTCCTCCCTTGCGTTTTATCACTGCAATGAACGCCGTGATAAAACGCTCAGACGTGAACCTTCTTGGACATTTCTCGACGCAGATGATATGGTCTTGATAGCAAGTACAAGAAAAGAGCTACCGAGGTACAAAACTGAAAGAACAGGCTAGAGTTGTATGGGCTGAAGCTCAACACCAAGAAGACGGAGTATACGGAATTCGGAAAATAGACTCCAGGAACCATATGTATCGATGGTGAAGAGCTAAAAAAGGCAACGTCATTCAAGTACCTAGGCACTCACATCTCAGAAAGGGAGGCTTCCAAGAGGAAGTCGCAAGCAGGATAAACACAGCGTGGATGAAATGGAGAGCTTTAACGGGAGTTCTCTGCGAAAGACGAATGCCAGTACACAAGTCCAACTGTACCGGACCGTCATCCGTCCAGCAGTCCTCTATAGTGAGTGTTGGCCATGTACGCGAAATGAGGAGCGCAAGCTCGGTGTCATGGGAACAAGAATGCTACGATGGACCTTAGGTGTCACACTGAAAAACCACTTCTGCAATAACACTATACGAGCCCTAATGAAGTTAGCTCTAATTGCCCAGAAAATGCAGGAGTCATCTGCGCAGGTGGGAGAAAAGCCACATTACGAGGCTAGCCTTGACGGTGGAAGCACCAGGAAAAAGACCCAGAGGTAGACTCAAGTTGAGGTGGATGGATAGGATCAAGGCCGACCTGCGAAATCTTGGAACAGATGAAAACCATGTCTTAAAGGCACCGTCCACCCAAAATGGAGGTTGGCGAGATTATGATGGCATACTAGTGTGGGCCCCCATACTAGACAAACCCCCAAGCTTCGCCGCAAAAGACTGCTTCTGAAGCGAGAAATCCGCTCCGGAAGTAACAAAAGTGGGCGGGCGCCCCCGGTCGCCCCGCCCACTTGCATGCTTTATCTCGCCTGCACTTGTTGCAGAGGGTTCTCGAAACAGGGATTTTTGAGGGTCAGGGCTTTCAAAAGGCCTGAAGGCGACAAAAACATTGAATTCGAGTTGGGTGGACCGCCGGGGGCGCCCCGCCCACTTAGTTCTTCCGGAGCGGATTTCTCGCTGCAAAAGCAGTCTTTTGCGGCGAGGCTTGGAGGTTTGTCTAGTATGAGGGCCCACACTAGTATGCCATCATGATCTCGCCAACCTCCATTTTGGGTGGACGGTGCCTTTAAATAGGAAGACATGAAGACAACTGACAAGAAAAGCAGATCGTGCATAAGCGGGGCCCATGCGAGCATAAAAAAACCCTGATGTACCCCGTATAGTCAATTGCCGGCTAATGTATCCTTCCCTCTTTAGCTTGCTTTAGAGGGTGAGACTGCCCAATTAAAAATTCTGACGCGGGGCTAATTATAGTTGTTGACTCTAAAAAATGAGTTTGCGTATCCTTTGCATTTTTGCATTTTTGCAAGTGATTACACCAAAGTTACTGTTTTGTAGCCTCACTAAAACTGGGAACACCATTCGAAAAAAAATACAGATTTTCGAAATAAACAGCGTGCGTGAAAACCCTGTCACCCAAGTTTGCGGTTTTTTCACAATTTTTTCGAAACGGCAGCTAAGTCATCGTAAGCTAGCGTGCTGAAAATTCCTAACGTAGCCATGCAGTGAAAACGTTTACATTTGCTCCAAAACCTAAGCTGAACCAACTCTACGTGGTACCGGATGTTCACAGTGGACTTTGTGGGAAGCTATACGGTGCTGACCAAACGGTTACAGCCACTCCTGACTCTGTTTTGCATCAAACAAATCCAAATTTCGATATTACGTGCATACTGCACTGCTTGACATTATTTCAAAAAATTGTGTTGTTTTATGCACACAGAAGGGGTTGTGGCGAAAACACCAAATACGATAAAATCGAGGTTGATCAAAACTTGCAACCACTTTTGTCACAACGTCCAGCATCTCGGCTACAGATACACCCTAAATTTAGAGATATGCACTGCTACCAGCATTCAAACTCCAAGGAAGGAGATTTTACGGAGCGAATCTGCTTGAACGCCAAAGATCACAAAAATTGGACAAATCATAAAGTTGTCAAGAGATAATCGGCCTGTCCTTATGGGAAGGCAGTACCATCTTGACGTTTTAGTGGCGGTTTGCGAATGTGAAACGAGAAGACCTACTACCTACAGAGCTTTGCTGGAAACATGCAAGAGCTAACTATGGGGAATTTTGCGCGAATTTCACAACTGATAATTCCCTTTAACTGACCTAACATTTCCTAGATGTGATGATCGCAGAAAATTTTCTTTGGCAGTAGCGCCTCCTGTTCCCACTGAAGCTCTGCCAGCTCCAATCAGTGCTTGTCTTCGTGAAAATAGTGTTCTCATCAAGTTTGAGAACTTTTTAGACCGCTGGGACCGATTGAGCTAAAAGGTGCTTCCAGTTTGAGTTAAAGTGGTGGCAGATTTTCAAGGATGCTAATTAATGCTCTTTCTAACGCAAACGTAGACCACCAGCAAATGTTCAGAGGTACCACCTTTTTAAGGGAGCACGAATGAGCTGATTACCTCCCGACATTCTTATGCTTTGTCCAATTTCTATGGTCATTTGGCGTCCAAGGAAATTCACTCCGTAAAATCTCCTTTCTTGAAGTTTGAGGAATGCTGATTGCAGTGCATACCTCCAGATTTAGGGGTGCATCTGTAACTTAGATACTGGAAGGTGACAGGTTTTTCAAAGATGTTTAGCAGAAAGTGGCTGCAAGTTTTGATCAACCTCGATTTTACCATGTTCGCCATTTTCGTCACAGCCCCTTCTGTGTGCATGAAACAGCACGATTTTTTCACATAGTATCACATAGCAAAATTTAGGCGTGGCTGCAACCTTTTGGCTAGCACTGTACGTTTACGTTAAACAGTGCATACATACCTTTCGGACACTCTGAAAGTTGTATAGCAATGTTTTTGGACTACTAATTCATACAACAGCTTTTTACGAGATTTTAGAGCGTAACAGGTTTCTGAGTATTTCCTTCCTTCACATTTTGAAAAACGCTAAAAAAAGCGAGGATTACTCACAGCACCGTTGGGGCGATATAAAGCTGAGAAGCACGTTGGAAATGATTATGGAATCTATGCACTATTTTATCGGATGAGATGATATGCGCAAGAAAAGTTTTCGAAGCAGCGTGGACATGTGCGAGAAAACTGAAAATGAATCTTAAAAAGAAATCTCTGTCAATCAGTAATGATCTTGTGCCGTATATATCGTTATATAATCTCATAGCCAGCCGCACATAAAAGCGTAAGCTGGGTGACATTCAGTCACGTCCGGTTACTGACTATCTCCGCGGACTCACTGAAATGCGATGGATTCAAAATCAGCTCGTTTCTAAACCTTAATGATCTCACGCTGGACTTCGCGTGGCTCTAGATTGGCACGGTGAGAGAAGAAGCTCTTGGCGGATATTGACCAGATTCGAATATTGTCAAAAGCTTCAGTTTAATGAAGATCCACCAAAAACCTGTCTTGGCATATACTGAAGAAAGTTGTTGCAGTTATCTGAAATCTTATATATAAAGCTGAATGTCTGTTTGTCTGTCTGTATGTCTGTCTGTATGTATGTCTGTATGTCTGTACGTATGTTCCGAATAGAAAATTCCATTTCTGAACGGATCCGGACCAAACTTGGCACACATACGCTACGGGCCCCGGCGGGTGTCATAGGCTACTTTTCGTCATCGATCGATATCGATTTTATCGATTATCGATTTTTTTGCTGAGTTCACCTACGGGGCTGGGAGTTGGCACAGGGGGGGTAATCGAGCATGGGGATTCCGAATACAATATTGGTTTTCAGGATTATCGATTACTTTTATCGATTTTATCGATTTTTTTGCAAAGTTTGAGCTACGGGGCTGGGAGTTCGCACAGGGGGGTAATCGAGCATGGGGATTAAGAATACAATATTGGTTTTCGGGATTATCGATTACTTTTATCGATTTTATCGATTTTTTTGCTGAGTTCACCTACGGGGCTGGGAGTTGGCACAGGGGGATAATCGAGCATGGGGATTCCGAATACAATATTGGTTTTCGGGATTATCGATTACTTTTATCGATTTTATCGATTTTTGTGCAAAGTTTGAGCTAGGGGGCTGGAAGTTGGCACAGGGGGGTAATCGAGCATGCTGATCATCCCCAAGGGGGGTGATCAGCATGCGATTACACCCCTGTGCCAAATTCCAGCCCCCTAGCTCAAATTTTCAAAAAATCGATAAAATCGATAAAAGTAATGGACGATCCTGAAAACTAATATTGTGTTCGTAATCAGCATGCTCGATTACCCCCTGTGCAAAATCCCAGCCTCGCATTTCAAAATTTACAAAAAAATCGATAAAATCAATAAAAGTAATCGATAATCCTGAAAACTAATATTGTATTCGGAATCCCCATGCTCACTTCTCCCCCTGTGCCAACTCCTAGCCCTGTAGGTGAACTCTGCAAAAAAATCGATAAAAATCGGTAAAATCGACATCGATCGATAACGAAAAGTGGACTGTGACACCCGCCGGGGCCCGAAGTGTATGTGTGCCAAGTTTGGTCCGGATACGGCGGAGCCGGGTAAGCCAGCTAGTAACTGATAAATAATAAAGAATTCAGCTGTTGATTATCTGATCTGGGGCGATATGCAGCCATTAGTAGCTTGAATCCTTTTCAGATTTCCTGCCTCAATCTTACGATAAAGAAGAGCGTCGGTGATTCGCTCTATATCGTAAATCTAGGTTGAGCTTAGTTTAATGAACGATACCTAAAGATATGTGTTGCAGCCTTGTAATTGCACTTGTGGTTGAGTCCCTGACACTTGTAGAATACTTAGTAGACCGGATATGAATAAGAACAAGCGATAAGACGAAACGAATGACTAAGCTAGCAGTGAGCGCCTTATATAGCGCTCAGATCCCGCGCATTCAACACAACACCACTAGATCAGTCACTAGACAATAACGATACAAACAATAACAAGTGTAATACTACTCTGCAACATCTCCCTCTTTAAGGTATCGTATCGTTTTTTTGATGGGTTCACCCCGATGCGCTGTGATGGTCGATGCGTTCTTTGTGACCGGCGACGAACTGGCGGGGGTTAGGTAAAGTAGCGGATACATCAACATCCACTGTTTCGGCATCGGCTGGCGACATCGAAAGTTGGCAGTGTTCCATCAGCAAGAATGGCGTCTTGGGAAGCATGAACATTAACGGAAACAGCAAGCGACGGTATAACTCAAAGTCCAAAAGTTGGACTCTCTCAACGGCATGATAGTGGCGTCGGGAACTGCGCGAGGGCGTAGTTGGGTTGGCATGGCGTCTCCATATGAATCCTTCGACTTCCACCTTGTAAAGTGAGCGTCCACTCCTTAATTATACACGTCCTGGAGTCCAATTAGGCTTCGATGGATTGCGGTAGTTGCGGGTATAGACGGATTCATTGACTTCGAATCTCCTTTTCTTGGCTCCATGTGGCGGTTGTACATAGCTTCCATCGCCGGTTTCGATCCGGAGGACTAAATTGGTATGGCGTTCCCAACGTCAATGACCAAACGTGGGAGCGGAGTATCAATCCTTCGTCTAAAAAACACCTCTGCAGGGAAAAGATATTAGGCAAAGACGGGAAGGGCGTACAGCGGTAGCAGATCAGTAGCTTCGATAAAGCTTCCGGGAGGTTTCCCTCCCCTTGCAGCTCCAGAAGTCCTCTCCTGAAAATGCCGACAAAGCGTTAAGCGAGTCCACTCGACTGCGGGTGAAATGGCGGCGTCCGAATATGCTTTATCCTGTACTTCTTGCAAAAATCCTCGAAATATTGGGAAAAGAATTGCGCATCGTTGTCCGAACAAGCTTTTCTGGTCTACAAACCTGCTGAAGATGCTTAAAAGTTTCTGCGATGTAGCTGGTGATGTGGCAACTGTATTTCTACAATTTCAAGCCAGCGAGAGTGCATCTACGACAACGATGCACTCTCGCTGGTTTGAAATTGTAGAGATGCAGTCGCCACATCACCAGCTACATCGCAGAAACTTTTAAAAAATTTTACTCGAAATTCGATTATTCGAAAATTGAATATATTCGATATTCGCTTATTCGAAATTTGTCAATTTCGAATTTATTCGATTACTCGGTTATTCGAAAATTTTGATTCTTGAAAATATTCGAACATTCGAATATTTATTTTCAGAGGTTATTCGATTATTCGACAATTTCGTGTAATCGATTAACTACATGACAGCTTCACAATTTTGACTGCTATATCAGCAACCATCGTTTGTTGTCCAAGTTGCCCACTGCATGGAGTCCTCCATTGTGCTAATTCGTTTAAAATTTGTTTGAATATTCGACATAATCGATGCAAATATTCGTTTGTTCGGATTTTTTTCTCGAATATATTTGACTATTCGGTTTTTTTTCATTTCGAATATATTCGATATTCGATAATTCAACGATTTTCTTATTTCAAAAATATTCGATATTCGATTATTTGATATTTTTTGTTTTTGGAAATATTCGAAATTCGATTATTCGATATTTTTGATTTTCGAAAATATTCGGTTATTCGATTATTCGAAAAAATTCTCGAATATTCCAAAGTGTAGCGTCCATAGGGTTGTTTCAGACTGCCGCACTGACCGCAGCAGACTGCAGCAGACCGCAGCTGACTGCAGCAGACTGCATGACGCACTGGACCGCAAGGGCCGCAGAAATCGCTGCGTCCTTTCGTAAAGGTGGAGAGGATAGATACTTGTAGCCCCAAATAATCAACAACAATATATGCCTAGACATAAAAGAGAACACGAGCGTGTGTAAGATACGCATTAATAGGAAGAATCAGAACAAATATGAGCATACCAAAGAAAAACAATCGCCAAAATTTGACTGAGAAGAGTAAGTTAAAGACTATGAACTTCCTAGGCGCAAATGAACGTGTTTTGACTTGATCGCAACTGTTTTCTCTTTTACGAAGCGAGCAGCCTTCCGCGCGATCTTTGCGGTCAGTGCGGTCAGCTGCAGGCTGCTGCAGTCTACTGCAGTCTGCTGCAGTCAGCGCAGTATGAAACAACCCATAGAGCGGTCCCGCGAATTTAATATGTAGGCGTTCCATCGGGCGACTTGGAATCGGCCATGGAGTTAGCTCAGCTTTTACTGGACTTTTAGCGCAAGTTGGCAATTCTGGCAGCGTTCAACGGTCTTCTTGACGTCTTCTTCTATACCAGGCCAGTAGACGTGATTGCTAGCGAGCAGCTTCATACAAGTTTGTCCAGGATGTCCATCGTGCAGCATACGGAGAAACTTCCTTCTCAACGAGGTGGGAACGACGATTCTGGATCCGAAGAATATGCATTTATTGTAAGCAGAGAGCTTTTTTTGTTGGATCCTTTAGTTGAACAACGGCGTTCCTCAAGTGCATGTGGATAAAGTCCTGTTTGGAGACAGTTGAGCAGCTCCATCAGTATGGCGTCCTTTTCCATAACAGAACGTACGTCTTCCACTGTAACTAGCAGCGCAATTCCTTGCTCTCGTCGTCCATTTTTACTTGCAAGTACGCATCACGCAAGCCAGTGTTTGTGAAATCGGTCCCTCCATATAGCTTGGTAAAAACATGTTTAACAGTGGGCAGTAGGTGTCTGTGCAGCTCCAAAGCGTTGTTCAGTTTGGTGAAGAAGTCGGCACAAAGCGCACTACTCCATTCGTCTTCTTGACGGTAACGATGAAAGGCCCACTGCGAGTAATCGACGGGTGATACTACTCCTTTGATAACATAGAATAACCCTTAGCCATTGAAATCATTACATGTGAAAAGCATTCGTGAACTCTAAATACTTCGATCAACGATCCATATGCAGCTCTCAAATCAGCAGGCGGGGTCTTCAGGTTTAACAGTCCTGATTCCATCCAAGTCCTGCGGCTGATTGTCGATACGTCGGCACCGGTGTCGAGTTGCATCTTCACATCCAAGTCCTTCAGCTTGACATTACGTATCCTTTGGGAGTTCAGCACGTTCAGCTTTACAACTTGCTCTATGGAACGGCGGACAGGTCGGTTTTTTGACGGGCAGTTTTTGGCCCAATGTCCTTTTTTCCACAATTGTAGCTACGTCGTCACGTCGGGACCATCCAGACAAATCCTTGCTATCAGATGAGCGCTTGGTACGTTGCGGAGGTGGTCGACGTTGCTTCTTCTTTGATAGGAGCAACAACTTCAGCCTGGACTGCCGTAGGCGCTATAGATCCAATAAGGATAGCATCCTTCTGCACGGACTGGTACGCGTTGTATTCCGCAATCAGGTCCTGCAGCGTGTAGCTGTCAGCCTCAAGGTCCGGCTTGCTCAGTATTAGGATCGAATTGGCTGATCGCCCGGCGACCCGTGACGAAACGCAGGAATGCTCAAGGCTCCCACTTTATTTCGTCTGCTTTCGCTTTCGCATCGACTAACATCTTGTTGAGCCAAGTCGCGTACAGTTCCACTTCTTCCACAGTGACTTCGGTGCCAAGTGCCCTCTCAGCTTGGCGTGTACGGCGTTATCCAGCTTCGCGAACAGGAGGATACAGCGTTTCCTTTTCTGGCATTGACTCTGGAACAATCTCTTCGAACCGCTACAGCCACTGTGGAGGGTGCACCTCTGTCCGGATTGCAGCTGAAGCATGACAGTCGCGACGAAAGCGGTGAATAGTCCGCCATGGTAGGAGCTACTGAATGGTCCGTTTCAGGAGTTGTTCTATCCGCTCGGATTGCTCCTGATTCGACTTCAGGAGGGCAGCAGTTTGCTCCTGGTTCGTCTTCATTTGCTCCTGTGCTGCATCAACTGAACGAACATTTGCTCAAGTGAAGTGCTTGGCTTGGTCGTCGATGATGAAGTACATACTTGTTCAACTTGTTCGTATCGCTCCTCACGCGTGTCGTCCAGTACTGATGGCCACTTGTTGTAGCCTTGTAATTGCACTTGTGGTGGGTTCCGGACACTTGTAGACTCGATATATTAGTAGACCGCTTATGAATAAGAACAAACGATAAGACGAAAAGAATGACTTAGCTAGCAGTGAGCGCCTTATATAGCGCTTAGATCCCGCGCGTAGGTCAATACAACACCAGTAGATCAGGTCACTAAACAACGACAATACAAACAATGAAAAAATTAATGTTACTCTCAACATTAAGCGGGAGGCTTTGTGGAAGGAAAGTTATCAACGATTCAAAAGTGCATTTGCTTGACAGTGTATTCACTTTTGAGACGTCCTTATATATACACCAGTGCTTCACCTTTGCTTCGCAGAGGCTCGCACTGGCCATCAAGAAACGATGATAAACTCACGATGCGAAGGCTTTCTTTTGGACTATTGCCAGGTTCACTGCGGTGAGATAGTTCCTAATTAAAAATGAACCATACTCGCTATCAGAACCTTACATGATGCAGTGTATTGTAAATCATTCCTCACTGTATTTTCGTAACAGACAGACTTACAGACCGACAAATAAGCGGCTTACTATAAGTCATGACCAGTGCGTCACCTCTGCTTCGCAGAGGTTCGCACTGGCTTTACTATCCACACCTTCTTCGTGATCGCATAATAATGACTTTGAAACTCACCGCGCGATGCTGAACTTCACGAATGAACTGTAAACAACCATTTTTTAGAGCTTTTCCATGTGAGATCGGTAAGTTCGAAAGAAAAAATTTTCCCGCAGAAAAACAAATGCGATTTTGAATGGGTTACTGAATTTATTTTGGCTTTATAGTCGCCATAAAGATAAAGACCACCCTGGGTTACATATCTATTCAAAAATCCTCTCATTTTTCACAGTAAAAACTTGGCAAATCGACAATTTGCTCAGTTACATCTTTTTCGCGCCAATTCGTGTAAAAATAGACTTTTTGCTTACTTTTTGAGCTGAAGTCAATGCTTTTTGGATTCACTTGCTAAACAAATCAAGACTTTGCAAAAAGTCCAATTACCGACCCATTTTGGCAGGCCAAAAGTCGCGTGGATACGTTTGACGCACAGTTTCCGATGGTTTCACTTACTGGATCGGCTTGTGGTTTTGCACAGTTTACCTACACGCTGACTGGGTGCTAAGACCAAAATTCTAAATCAAGACGCTAACTGCAACTCACTCTGTGAATTTCGTGACAGACAGACATACACACACAGACAGACAGACGCTTAGCGTTTTATTATAAGTCATGATATATAACAGTGGCGTACCCAGAATTTTCGTTATGGAAGGGGGGGGGGAGGACAAAAGATTTTTTTGATGAAGGCGCGTGACGTCAGCCACGCACTCCGAAGAAATTTTTGGTATGCTTCCTAAAATTTTTGCGGGATCTCAAAATTTTTCGTAATTCGAGTACAGTGTGCATATCGGGCCACCCGCGGTTGCGAATCGCGCATTTATCGGGCGCTTGTCGGGCCACCCGATGGTGTTATTCGGACGCTTATCGGGTCACCCGCGGGCACTGTCGGGCGCTTATCGGGCACTTACCGGCGCGCCCTCGGGATGGGCGTGGCGTCGCCCGTGGGTGGTCGGCGGGTGCTCGCCATAATTGTCTGAGAACCCCGAAATTTCAAAAAAGGGGGCACCTTTCCCCTATGCCCCCCCCCCTCTCGGCACGCCTCTGATATATAGGTAGATACAACTTGTATAGATAGATACAATAATTTAGGATTGTAATTTTCTTGATACGCTCGTTGTGGAAGTTTTCTAGGATGAATTGAAAGGTGTATTTTGTTCTTTTTGCGAATAGATCACGGTGAATGTTACAACTCACGAACTTTATAAAGAATTATGTGCGATCGCAGCATCCAAATTGCGCTGCACTGTGACCGATTCCATTGGCTACTTTTCGCGGCAATTTACTGGCCACTTTGCTGATTTATTGTGTTGCCTTACGAAAAACAAAAACTTATCAATGATTATCAACTCTTTCAACTCTGTTTTGAGTCTTTGAAATGATTGATATAACTGAGCTAACGCTTCAGAGTCGTTGTATTCTTCAGTTTGGTTTTGATTCCCTGGTAGCTCAGTAGTGCTGCTACTGTAGATGTGTAAACGTCTGACCTTTCCAGGCTTTCAAGAACGACTTCTCCGAAGCTTTAGCCCAAATAAAGTTTTAAGCATTCTTGACACCAAGGCTCAACCAGCAAATTAAAAGTTGTACACAATGGTAAGGTTTGGAAAACAAATCCACCGAGAAGCGCTGAAGTAAGGATTCGGAGCAGAAGCCGATTAAAAGAAGAAACGGAGATTTTTGCGGGAAAGTAAAACAATAAAGCATGGAACCTAGAACAGTCTTTGTAGACTTCAGCTAAATATCTTGTATCCTTTGCCAGATCGATTTGAACCGAAAAACCCCAACCAAACCTCGGCGGTGCTGAAAAACTCTTATGGGTCAAAAAGCAATATAATTCCCGCCAATGGAATTATGACGCAGTAAAAACCAACGAATAATTACATAGAAGTTCAAGGAGTTTAGCATCGACTGCACTATCAGAAATGGGCAGCATATTGCTAACAAGGGAAGCGTGTTTAGTCAAAATGGCCTTTCCATATGAAACCCATACTGCTTCAGAGAGCATCAAGAGATGAGTCCAAATCTACCTTCCAAATCTGCCAAACTCCCCTGTTATGGTCATTTTTCAGGCCAAAAATTTGAACGCAAAACTGGAACAAAATGCTCAAATTTGCTCAAATGGTCCAGTGTCAATTAACAGAGTTGTCTATGCAATGGATACAGTTTGTGTGATAAGCTAATATTTAGAACTGTTTCATCTAAGCGCTGGAAAGATTGTAACAATCGATTTTACCTAAATTCTGCATTCATTTTTCGCTTAAAAAACGATCATAACTCAGCGTTCAGAAGCGCTTGGCAGATTTGGAAAACAGATTTGGAATCATGGTGCAATACTCTTCAGAGCGGTATAAGTCCCATCTGAAAAAGCCACTTCAACTAAACACGCTTCCCTTGTAAGCCTGCACATAGTACTAAAAAAGATCAAAAATGTGACTGTACTGCAGATCCCGTACTCTGCGCCAATAAACGAAGGAAGAGATGGACTTTACCAAAATTTTTATCAGGACCGCAACAGAAAAACAAAGTAAGACAGATATTTAATTTTTCGATTATATTACAGGGAATACTACGGAAGGCGACATCACACCAATTTCGCAGCACACAAACACTGTCCGCTTTTTGTGGCAAAAACGATGCGAGGAGGGGAGGGAGGAGGAGGAGGAGGGGGGGGGGGGGTGTTGCAGGCACATGACCACGTGTCATAAGTGACATAGCGACATTGACTAGGAGTTGGATAGAAGGAGATACGTTGCTCTCTTTTTGCATGTAATGTGTCTATCAAAACGCCAGCTGGCAGCAGACAGAGCTAAACAAATCATTTTGTAACTACAAGTTGTGCGTGATTGCGATACCCTGATATACTATGGAAGTCATGAAAAGCAAAGAATCTCTGGGTTTCAAGGGTTCTCGTTCTTCCTCAAGTACAACCGCGTTGACTGTTAAGAGAAGCTTTTGCACTCTTTGTGGATTCTAGAATAGTTAAAAATCAAGCAATTTTTGAACGTTGCATTCATAGCTTTGTGATTTAGGGTAGCGGCTGTAACACAAATGGAGCCGACAAGTGCTCGAAAGATGGTTCCTTGTTTTGATGAGCCAGAGTATAAGGCAATTTGGAAAGTAAAGATAATACATCCTGAAGGAACTACAGCGATCTCAAATGCGAGGACATTAGATGTAAAAACGTGAGTGATAACTGCATTTGGACTGATTTTGATCAAAACATAAGATTTTTTTTACTCATCAGGAGAACGAGTAAATGATACTGAATTAGATAACATAGTGAGAGACTTCAAAACGTAATTCTGCTTATAAGGGAAACTGCGGAAATAACGCGTTTCTTGCACTATCATGGACCTAATTTCTAATGCATCCAGTCAGGGATTGGTACAATATGGCAAAGAAAATTTTCAAAGCGCGCATTAACTTCGCAAATCACTGCATGCCTTATAAGAAAACAGAGATGAGAAAACAGAGCTAATGGTAAAGGTGGTATACAAAGTTACACTGGCATACTAAGAATAGATGTATATCACTAAATGCTCCAAACTCTTTCCAAATCTGCCTTTTGTTTTAGCGGTTTGAGTGCCCAAACGAAATTGTCTTGAAGTGTCAAATGGCATGAAATTGTCGAAAAGCTGTACATAAACTTCTGAAGGTGTATCAATTTTGTGGCAGTAGACTGAAACAAGGAAGAAACGCAGCCGGTAAAAAATCTTCATAGGTGTTTTTGCACGAATTTTTGCTAACTTTATGCCACTCAAAGTCTGCGTCCCAGCAAAATGATGGGTACTTGGCAGTGGCGTACCGGGGGAGGGAGGGAGGGGGGGGGGGGGGAGGGGAGGCGCCCCCCCCCCCCCGAGACGGGTCGCGAAATTTTTGAAAGTTACTTACATGCTATAAGATTGTGCAAATGACTTGCTTGCACTGAAAATATTAGGTCGTTCCGAAAGTGATGTCGCTTTTTTCAAATGAACGCCACATTTCATGGAATCAAGATTTTCAAGAAATCTTGAGAGCATTCGATGCAGCATTTCATCCTCTTTCTAATGGTTGTAATTTCGTTGCATAATTTTCATTGAGCTTTCGAAAAATTAACAAAATCTGCAACTCATGCTTTTCGCCATGCTCAAGTTTGGCAATTTTTCAAAAATTTTGTACCTATTCTCCGAAGAAGTACAAGTGGCAGGTAGATAGAGCAAACCCTATAGGACAAAGAGTAATTTTTTTCTTTTCCTTAGCTTGCTTCTTAGAGTTTCTGAAATCAGTTTTAAAATGCCATCAGATTCCATATTTGGTCAACTCAAACTTCACAGAACAACAACCGGCAAGCAACTTGGGTGTCATTCGACGCAGCTTTTTCTCCTCTTTCTACCAACTGCTTTTTCCTTGTGATCATCAAGATTTCCGGGATAAAGTCATCATAATTCAGGTTTTCCGGGGCGCCTCCGGCTGTACCCGGAATTTTCGAAAGTTGCTAATCTGAAGCGGTAAACGCTCATTTGCTTTGTAAAATAAGTATCAAACCATAATACATTTTTGTAAGTTTCAAAATCCGACGATTTCTTGGTGTTTGATGCATTTGTGTCTGAGACAAGCCTGCTAAAATTCGGTGGTTCCATCAAAAAATCTATACAGGAATTATGACGAGCTCTGAAAAGTAAAAAAAGTTGTGCTGTTTCCCGTAGGGTGGTTTGCTCTATCCACACATAACTTGAACACCTTCCGAGGTTGTTATAAAAGTTTGGAAAAATTGTGAAACTTGACCTTCTCAAAAAGCATGGGTCGCAGATTACCGACAATCTTCCTAGAGGTTATTCAATTTTGTGCGGTGGTTATATAACCATTAGAAAGAGAATGAAATGCTGCATCAAGTGCTACAATAATCTCTTACACATCTTTGTTCCACGAAATGTGGCGTACGTTTGAAAAAAGCGACATTACTTTCGGAACGACCTAATAATTAAAATAATTTTTAAAATTTTTTAAAAATTCATTTTAGCCTTATGAAAATTTTTTTCGGGGGCGTTTTTTTCCAGATTTTAGGGATCGGGGAAACGCAAAAATTTTGAGAAGCACCCCAAAAAATTTTTCGGAGTGCGTGGCTAACGCCACGCACCTTCTTTAGAAAAAATTTTTGTCCCCCCCCCCCGAGCCGAAATCCTGCGTACGCCACTGGTACTCGGATATTACAATGTTGCAGTGGCAGATATACCCAACTAATCTATCGGTGAAGATTGAAGTCTAAAACGAATAAGCGCGTCTGAAAACCCCAAAACCCGCTCCGGAAGCCTTCTGCACCCCGCTCACTTACACTATATTGGAGCTACCGCGGGCACGGAGAGTTCCGATAAAAGCTCATTTTTGTCGTTTTCAAGCGCTGAAAAGTCCGGATGTGGCTTCAGCACGGCGAAGTTTCAGAAAAGTGAAAACTCGGAGAGTGAAATTCTGCCGAGACACTGCCTTCGAAGACCGCCTCCACTCAGAATCCATGCAGCCAAATTTACTAAAATCCTATGAGGAGTTCCCAGAAGTAGACCAACTGCGGTGGTCTACTCCCTCATAGTTGCTCTCCAAAAGAAGAAATTTGTCCTGAAACTTCTTGCGCTCTATTCATACACGACAATCAACTTCGAGACGCCTGTACTATATGAGGTGGCACTATTGCATGCGACGAGGTTTCTTGCATACGACGTGACTTCGATGAGGCACTCGTCCCTTCTGCCAAACTAGAGCTTCAAAGACAATTTTAAGGCTTTTCAGAATGTGGGATTGTACATCATATTTAAATTCGGTTAAGGAAGTGCCCGATAACAAAAGTAACGTGGAAGTCACTGGTCGTTGAAATCATGTGGAAGTGCTTAAAACTACGTTTTTAATCTTATATATAAAGCTGAATGTCTGTATGTATGTCTGTATGTACGTATGTTCCGAATAGAAATTTTTGTTTTTGAACCGATCCGGACCAAACTTGGCACACATACATTTCGGGCCCCGGCGGATGTCGTAGGGTACTTTTCGTCATCGATCGATATCGATTTTATCGATTTTCATCGATTTTTTTGCTGAGTTCACCTACGGGGCTGGGAGTTGGCACAGGGGGGTAATCGAGCATGGGGATTCCGAATACAATATTGGTTTTCAGGATTATCGATTACTTTTATCGATTTTATCGATTTTTTTGCAAAGTTTGAACTACGGGGCTGGGAGTTGGCACAGGGGGGTAATCGAGCATGGGGATTCCGAATACAATATTGGTTTTCGGGATTATCGATTACTTTTAATCGATAATCCCGATCGATTACAAAAAAATAGATAAAATCGATAAAAGTAATGGACTATCCTGAAAACAATATTGTGTTCGTAATCAGCATGCTCGATTACCCCCCCCCCCCCGTGCAAAATCCCAGCCTCGCATGTCACAATTTACAAAAAATCGATAAAATCAATAAAAGTAATAGATAATTCTGAAAACTAATATTGTATTCGGAATCCCCACTCACTTCCCTCCCTGTGCCAACTCCTTGCCCTGTAGGTGAACTCTGCAAAAAAATCGATAAAAATCGGTAAAATCGACATCGATCGATAACGAAAAGTGGACTGTGACACCCGCCGGGGCCCGAAGTGTATGTGTGCCAAGTTTGGTCCGGATACGGCGGAGCCGGGTAAGCCAGCTAGTGTTTCATAAGGAGCTTTGATGGTTGGCATATAGAGTACGTCCGTCACCTCTGCCTTGCAGAAAATAGCATCAGCTTCACCATCCATATACATTCCATGCTCTTCTTAGAAAAATCTGCTTTGCATTAAATGGTCAATGCCGACCACATAAATGAATTATTTTTTTGAAAAGAGTTGTCATGTTGAAGCTGTATTGAACGGCAAACTTTCAGCAAAAAATAAAATCAGTCCTAAATGTATTTCTCAAGAGAAACACACGTATAGATTTTTCAAGAAATTAACCTTTGTTGGGTAATAAGTCAGCGGTTTATGCAACTACTCAGATAATCGCCAGGGCAGGTGGTCCGCAAACTCGCGCTCTGCAATCGGTCAACAAAATTCAATGGCGTAGCCAAGCCTTCAGCGAGCGGTACTTCCGTGTTTTGCCAGCGAGCAGCAATACAAAATTTTCTGCAAGTGCTCTTCAAGTAATCGTTTTTAACAAGCGCTGGCCGAACTTTCATCAGGCGCTTCGACTCTTTTTACGCAGTTTCAAGCGTACGCCGAGCAAAGGTGGAGCTCTATGTGGCAGAGATGGAGTACTACCTTCTAACGGAAGATGCGGGATGCTTTCTTTTAGCGAAGGTACCTACCGGCTGTGCAAAATTATTGAGGGCCGTTCGGCCCTCCACAAAGGACCGTGCGGCCCTCGAAAATTTTGCATATTTTCGCGGAAAGTCCGCGAGAATGCGGCCACTGCGCCGTAGCTATTCTGTAAGGAAACCGCGAGTGTTCTCCTAGCATTCGCCCAAAAATTGCAAACATTCTCCCAAATTTGTGCAAGAGGACTGCAAGAAATCAACGAACTATTTTTCCGGTGCCTGCTTCCCCAAAAATCGCAAGGCCGTCTCCCCCGGCGATTATCTGAGTATTTCTTTAAGTCCATTTTCGCAATTCAACTACTTTCCTTCTTGTTGATATGCTCGCACCTTTAACGGCAAACCATTATGTGCCGTCAAATTAAGTGTACGCCAAAGATTTTTAAGGCGGCAAAGAGTGTTGCGCCAGAGTACGTCGTAGCCCGTTTATAGGAACGTGCTTAGCTCCTGGCGGAGGGAGGGGGATATAGGACAAAGGGAAAAGTGTGAGAGAACATCTGTGGCGATTTCTGTTGTGAGTACGAATTTCGTGCGTGGGGGACCCAGTTGCCGCGCATACGAAGTTTTGCTTTCCTCATGTCTAGCTATTAATGATTCAAACCGCACGACGTCATATATCACTAACCGATAAAACAGCTTATTCCAAATGCTCCAACATAACAATCTGGTAGCTTAAGCGAAAGGAAGTATCTTGTTGAAAAGTAAATGAATTTTCAAGATGACTAGGGACTGCTTGCCATAGAAACAATGACTAATGCGAAATTTTTGAGCGATAATCTTCATTCGTTGGGTGGAAACTTTGACAATCGAGGATTTACACTCTATTTTTTGGCGCCGTTCCCGCGCGAACATAGACTCTTTGGGATTTTTTGCAGGGGAGCCCTCGGGTGACAGAATTGCATGTGACATAAGTCAATAATTTTGCGAAAGTGAAGAAACATGCCCGTTTCGAGCCAGCGCATTACGCCCATTAAATCCGCTCGTGCTTTCGCACCATAGACTTCCATGCTGTCAGCGTCGCTATGCAAAATTTGAGCTGAGGATACTGGCTTGCCGCCCTCCAAACACACACAACACACAATCTATCTGTTCTCCCGATTTGGTAACAAGAAGAGACAGTGCCCTTCTCCTGACTTGAAATAATATCTACGAAGTCTTCGCGAAGTAAGCTTTTCGTGCGAATAAAATGGCCTTAGTCCATGCGGTGCGATAAGATATCGCATTCGCGTATCCATTCATTCCATACAAAAATGCTTCAGCAAAGCTTCCTCCAGCTTGTCTCAACCTGTCCCACTCTTACAAACTCAATCCTACCAAGTAATTGATATCTAATTCTGATCTACCCTTACAATCAACGTGGATATTCTCTTCTTTTCCATTTCGTAAAATTGAAGTTTCAAAATCTGTATCAGTTTTACATCACAGGCTATACGTTACCGTAGTAGTCCATATCTCAGGGAGACACATAAACAAAAAGTTGTGATAGACTTCGTTATACAAGACAAATACTCTTGTCACCTCATTTTCTTTATATGAATGCAGGTCCAAACCTTTTGACCTAAACTACTTAAGAAGGCAGTGGGAAATTTTGGGCATCAAAGAGTGTTTTTGGTGAGAAATTGCAGTTCTAAGGAGTTTTTCCATAATATGACTGTGATTTTTTATATTTTCGTACGAGATTAAGGCCTGATTAATGTATAAATTATTGCTAGTAAGCAGTGGCGTAAGCAGGATTTCGGCTCGGGGGGGGGGGGCGACAAAAAAAATTTTCTGATGAAGGTGCGTGGCGTTAGCCACGCACCCAGAAAAAATTCATGGTACGCTTCTCAAAATTTTCGCGGGCTCATAACCCCGAAATTCTACAAAAAGGGGGCGTAGTGTCAGCCACGCCCCCGAAAAAAAATTTTTATATAGCTAAATTGAATTTTAAAAATTTTTAAAAATTATTTTAATTACTTACAAGTATAAATAAGTCTTTTGCACATTTTTATAACTCATGAAAGTAACTTTTAAAAATTTCGCGACCCATTCTCGGGGGGGGGGGGCCGCCCCCCCCCCGCCCCCCGCCCCCCCCCCGCCCCCCCCCGCCCCCCTCGGTACGCCACTGCTTGTAAGATATTCAGAGCTCTTCTGGTGTGCTAGTGGCACTCCAGCATTTCTTGCGACCAAACTCAAAATCGCGAAATTGAAGAGCCATCTTTGGGGGTCTGTTCTACGATGTTAGTCAAAAAGCCAGAGCAACTTTTTTAAATGCAACTCTTTTTTATTTCAAAATACAAGATATGTTTAGTTTTGATTGATGGTTCAAAAAGAAAGTTAACGAACTTTATTTGACTTACATAGGAATTTTTGCATCGGCCTGATATTTGTAAGCGTTTAAGTTTGCTAGTAAATATCTTGGTGAAATTAACCTTCATGATTTTAGCGTCTGTATGAGTTTGGAAGAAACACTTATTTCAGATTTTATAAAAAAATGAAACACTTTTTCCACCTACTTTTATCACAAAATAGGCTAAGAACATTTTCAGTCGCAATCAAAAATGTGCAAAAAGGTCAAAGATGGGCTTAGTTCCAGCTCACCTTGATGCTGGGAGTGAAGTGAGCTTTCAAGTCAATTTAAAATGGAGGTTAATCCCATTTCGCCCCATTCTAAATGGACTTCTCGCATAATTTTTTTCGCAAATGAGAGCTCACTCGAGGTTGAAATCACTCTCATTACACCGTTTTGCCAAGTGGTTGCGATAGGCTAGAAAATTATGGATAACGCAGGGCGAAAGCAGATTTCGAGCAAGTTTCACCACGAACGAATAAAATGGGGTTTAAAGTTTATTTTCCTCCAGTATTGACTTCCGTGGATATCATTCCTCGTATTCATGCTACGTAAGCCAGGCATGATGCATAGATGACTCCGTAGTAACGCGCATTTCGGGGCTTTCCGCTTGTTAACACTTAGTGCATCGTAACTAATTTGAAATTTAGTCAACAAGGCGGATATTGGACAATATCTACGTTTGAGCCGACTCCTATTATGCCAACGTATCTTCTCGCTCTTTTAGTATCTGAATTTACATATAACGAAATGCAAACAAACAGAGGAGTAAAAGTGAGATGTTGCATAAGCTTGAAGCTGCCCAATTCAAACATATTTTTTCATTTTTTACTAGTTCCGTTTGTGGTCAGCTCCTGGCACCGAATCGCAAAGAGAGTACGGACTCAAAGTAGCTACGACTGTCATGGAGTCCTTGGAAAAGTACTTCGGAGTGAATGATGTCATGTCAAAACAAGGTAGGTGATTTTGGTGCTTTTGATAAAGGTGATTTTGTAGTACTGAAGTTGAGAAACTTGAACTTTATAATTTAGTTTTATCTCGGTTGGGCATTTGTCCATATAGTTTGCCAATTGCCAAACAATACATTTTATAAATGTCCCATGAAATTTCCATGGCAAAACATTTGAGAACATTCGCCCAGAGTTTTCTGCATTTTATGGCACCTAATGATATGGATCCATTTTATAGAGTGCCCAAATAAGTAAAGAAAGTTTGCAATGACCTAATCCTTTGCTCAAGTTTCTCCATTTTTTTTATAATAGTTTACTGAATTTTCAAAAATCACTTTTTTGGAAGCGTTTGATTTTTGGGCAACGTCAGGTAAGAATGATCTCTCGACAAGGGAAAAAGTTGCAATCTCAATTTTTTGTAGTAGAGTATAGACGGAGATCACTGGGCAAGTCATAAGCTCATACGCTATTATTCCTTCAGCTCGTCTTTTCGCATTATGAACTTTGCTTTGCAGATTTAGTTGCATTGGAAAACTTTGAAGCAGGCGCAATGGAGAATTGGGGATTGATTACCTTTAGGTTGGCGTAAACTGAGGTTTTAACCTTCAACGAACTTTCTCCTTTTTTCTTGGCTATTTTTCAGAAAAGCCCTTTTGCTGGATTTATCTCAAAAGTCCCATCTGGATCCGCTAGAATTCAAAATAGAGCAGCATGAAAGGCGAAGACAAATCGAGACTATTGTCGCACATGAGCTTACACACCAGGTTTTGCAAATTTCTACCTACCAAAATTTACAGAAAGTGCTGAAAATGTAGTGTCCATGTAGCGTAAAAATCATTAATATCGTTTCTCATAAAGGCTGTAAACCTTATGTGCTTTTGAATTGTACGATGAATCTATATCATAACTTATAGTAACGGGCTAAAGTTGTTTACGTGTTTTTGTGTGTGTGTGTGTGTGTGTCTGTGTCCTGTCTATGACGAAATCAATATAGCGAGTTCCAGCCAACGTCCTGAGCCAAAATTTTGCAAAGCGCATGTTACCAGCGTAAAGCTCCACCATGCAAAAAACACGAGCGGATTTGTTGGGTGGGTCCCTCAGAATTTGCGCGTCAGACGCATCCACTTTACTTCTTTCTCGCAAAATTGGGTCCGTATCAACGCTTTTTGCAATGTCGTGGATGTGTTTGGCATGTTTATGCAAGCCATGGGCTTATGACCAAAAAGTGACCAAAGATCTAGTATTTATGAAAACGACGCGAAAAAGAAGTGGTTGCGTAAATGATCAATTCGCCGTCGTTTTATTTGAGCTTTTGAGAAGATTTTTGCGAGATGTAGCTCACGGTAATGAAAATCCTTACGGCGATTGCGCAAAGTTCTTCTTTTGCGAAAAGTTATATCTCCGCAAAATCACTAATCTCACATGAAAAAGCTTTTAGAATGAGTAGTTGTTTACATTTTATTCGTGGTAGTCGGCATTGCGCGGGGAGTTTCAAAGCCATCCTTAGGCGAGAATAAGTAAGGCATATAGAGTAGGGTCAGTGCGAGTCTCCGTATGCCTTATTCACGATTCCACAGTGATGACTTTGAAACTCACCGCGCGAGGCTGTACATCATAAATGAAGTGTAAACAACTGTTCATTCTTGAAGCACTCCATGTAAAATAGGTAATTTGGAGAAAGAAAACTTTTTTGCCTAAGAATAAATGCGAATTTGAAAAAATTGTTGAATTTATTTTGGCGATAATTGTTATAAAGATAAAAGTCATTTTGGGCTACATTTCCGTGCAAAAATCAGCCTTGCCAAATCGACTCTCTACGCGATTACTACTTTTTGGCGCTGTTTCTACAGAAAAGCAAACTTTTTGAGCACCTTTTGAGTTTTGAAGCGCGGATATGCTTGTCAGGTAAATCAGGACTACAGAATTTTGAATTTGTGACCTAGTTTTGCGCGCCAAAAGCTAGGTGGACCCGTTTGAGGCGCAAATTTTAAAGGATCCGCTTATTGAAACGGTTCGTCCTTGTGCATGGTGAGCCTACATGGTGGTACTGTATGCATGCAAAATTACAGAAGTTACGAGGCTTTAAATCTTTTTCACCACCTTTTATTGAGTACTTTAGACTCGAACCCAAATAAATACATTTCCTGGAAGCACAAAGCGGGGCGGTTATGCTACTTTCTCATCTATCGCTGCTTTTCATACGATATCACGGTTGCAATTTCAAACTCCATTTGTTGAGTAATTTATGGGGACATGGTAACTAAGAAGGCTGTTTTTCAAAGAGCATATTGATGCCAAATTTCAGATGCGTTTTTAGGGTAAAACCTGGTTTTCAGTGGTTTGGTAATTTGGTAACGCTGAGCTGGTGGGAAGAACTTTGGCTCAATGAAGGTTTCGCTGCATACTTTCAAAACTTTCAAGAGCTTAGTCCTGCCAAAAGAGGAATCTCGATTGTGAGTCAATGTTTGCTAACACTTCCGCAACCAACAGTACTTCCTGAACACTTTCTAACGCATCGTTATGCTCTTTGATTGCGAAATGACTTACATTTACATCTGAACCATAGCGAAGCCGTCAAAGCACCTACGGAAATCTGGACTATAGTTGAATTAGCTCATGTAAGAGTGAATAAGGGCCCGTCGTAAATCTCCCGTCGTCACAAAGAGACAATGCTGTGACAGGTCGATTATCTCGCGAGATTATGGCGAGGTATTCACAAGTTTGCCTCAAAACTAGCTCGTAACACATGATGCGTCAGACAATCAAAGGTCATGGTGAGGTGGCGATAAATAGCAGTTCCAGTGAGCGGACGACGATGCTGCAAAAATGGCAGTGAGCGACTAGCGACGGGCTATCAGCGGGCAACCGTAATCTTCCATGATTCGGAAAATAACTGCAGAGCGCGTTCATTGCTGTAAAGGCAGCCAGAAGGCGACGACGATGCAGCGATTCCGTCAAGCATCTGGCAGAAACCGAAAAACAATGGAGAGATTAGCAAGGTTTTTTCGAGCGGGTTGCTCAATGCTATGAGCCGGCAGCTTGATTGTAACGCTATAATATGGCTGACAGCTTTATCCCCTGTCGTTGTCCGCTAGAGTAGTCATCGTTGCTTTTGCGAAACCCTGTTGATGCGCGTTGGCTAGATGTGCAGGCAAAATACGAACGAAACGGTGGATTGGAATTAAGTATCATTCCTCTCTCTATAACGTATGTGCGGTTTTTATATATTTTTTACGTTTAACGTTGCCTCATCTTCAATAGCAATTCTGCAATCTAATATGTTCCAAGCTCCTCTTAACTTGGCATTACTCTCTTTGCTTGTGCCTGTAAAATACAAAAACGTTGCGTTCTTTCGTATACCATCATCTCAAAGCGGGTCTCGAGCGTATTTCGTAAACGCCGTAAGTTCCGATGTCAAATAACTGCCCTATTAACCGAGCACTTGATCGAATTTGATAGCGTTTACAAAATTCCTTGCTCAGGCTCTCAGTCGATTTTTGTCTGAACCTTGTTACACTAACAAGTTCATGTTTAGTCGAAGTCGCTTTTTTAGATTGGATGTATACCATATGGAAGAGCATAAAACGCTAATTCCAAATCTGCCTTTCTTATCTGTGGAACGTGCGGACGGGAATTATGAGGTTTATTAGACAAGCAATAAATGCGCATGTAATATAAGATAATTGTATCATATTCAAGGGCATATAAAGCGCTTAGACCGTCTGTCTGTTTGTCTGTATATATATATATATATATATATATATATATATATGTGTGTGTGTTGTGTGTGTGTGTCTGTTACGAAATTCGTAGAGCATGTTCCAACCACCTACCCGCTCGAAAGTCCAACATGCAAAAACACGAGCAGAACACGTTGAGTAGATTCCTCAGAAACTGCGCCTCAAATGGAACCGCTTTGCATTTGAACTGCAAAATTGGGTCCGTAATTCCACTTTTTGCAGAGTCGTGGATGTGCCAAGTAGATGTGCAAGCCATGAACTTAGGCGCAAGAAAGTGATCAAAAGTCCATTACTTTACAAAAACGGCGAAAAAAGTATTGGTTTCGTAAATGGTCAATTTGCCAAGGTTGTACCAGAGCATTTGACGAGATTTTTGCACAAAGATGTAGCTCACAATGACTGCTGTTCTTATTGCAATGTCAAGACCATGGGAAAATCAAAAACCTATAAAAATTTGCGTTTGTTTTCGTGCAAAAAGTCTCATCCACGCGAAGTCACCGATTTATAATAACATAAAATTGCTTTAGGAATGAGTAGTTGTTTATATTTTGTTTGTGATAATCAGCATGTTCCAATGCCATCATTATGCGAGAATGAGTATAGGGCCTAGATAAGCCCGAGCCTCTGCGAAGCAGAGGTGACGCATCGGTACTTCAATAACTCATTCTTTTTATCAAAAACATGCTTAGCACCTTTGGATTAGGTGATCAGTACATTTCGAATGTTTTCTTTGACTTTGAAAAAAATAAATAATTTTGAAGGAAGATGTTTATCCGCTGGCAATCATTGAGTGATCATGATAAGGGAGGAATGCGGCTTGTGCAACTTCTCGCTCCTGTTCAATATGTTAATAGTGAAGCGTAGTAAAAAATACTTGCGGATTATTATACGGCATGAAACTCAGAACGCTGGAGCTTTAGAATATAAGATTTTTCTTTCAAAATGCTTTCTGTTTTCCAGCAGGGATATTGATGCATGCAACATTCAGCATAACGAAAAGCTATTCAGGTAATAGAGGAAAACAAGTGGATTGCTAAAAGGACTCCAGCGCGACGAGAAAGTGGCGCTACAAGACACGGAGCTTTTGGCGGGGTTTGGCGGTGGCTTTGTTGCCGCCGGCTGAAAACCTCCATCGTTTGAGTTTTATTTTATGCTAACACTACAACGCTATAATTGTCGTACTTATTCACTATAACGATAACAATTAACAGTGGAATAGAAGTTACGGCACTTGGAGGTATAGATATGGGGCGGACGAAAGAAATGCTATGGCAAATTTCGATCACAAGTGTATATCAAATCTACATTAAGATAAGTATGTGAATGGCAACATATACATATGCATGATTTATCCATGAGCATCGTATGCGTTAGATCAAAAGGCATTAATGCAGTTATCACTAAGGATATATGAGCACCAGCAAAGTTTTAATTATATTAGAGGCATTTAATGTGCAATGAGATGATGCTATAACAGAGAATCAGTGAAAGGCACTGGACATGCGTTGAAATAGATAATATTAGGTTGTCCGGAAATTAATGTCCGTTTTCGTTTTCAACCGCAATAATTCGTACATCTCTCATTTCTAAATAGGCTTCAAGAAATCTTTCGATAGAGCAAAGCAAGCTCTACAAATTGGCGTTTTTGCTTTAGCGACAGCTTTGTTCCATCTCCAGTTTCGAGCCAAAAACTAGAAAGATTCAAATGCCCGAAAAATCGAGAAAAATCAAAACTCAGTTCAAAAGGATCCTACAAAAATTCTAACTTGCTCACGTAACCGCTATTCACATTAGACATATATGTACGCGTTGCCGTATTTTTTCCTCTGTTAGAAATCAAGAAAACGAAAGTCCCCATGTGCCAAAGTGATGCTGTGTCGTTCCCACATAAGTAGATGTATACTACAAACCTGTAGAAGTGCAAACGTAAATTTCCAGCTCTCTACAAGCTTTAGCTCGAGAAATATCGAATATAGCTTTCATTAGTGAGGCAGTCCAAGCTAAAATTCAAAATTCTCGAGAACCAAAGCTTGTAGAGAGCTGGAAATTTACATTTGCACTTCTACAGGGTTGTAGTATACATCTACTTATGTAAGGACGACACAGCATCACTTTGGCAAAAGCACGGAAATTTTCGATTTTTTGATTTCTAACAGAGGAAAAAATACGGCAACGGCATGCATATACGTCTTATGGATAGTGGTTACGTGAGCAAATTAGAATTTTTGTAGGATCCTTTTGAACTGAGTTATGATTTTTCTCGATTTTTCGGGCATTTGAATCTTTCTAGTTTTTGGCTCGAAACTGGAGGTGGAACAAAGCTGTCGCTAAAGCAAAACCCCAATTTGTAGAGCTTGCTTTGCTCTATCGAATGGTATCTTGAAGCCTATTCAGGAATGAAGAATGTATGAGTTATTGCGGTTGAAATTCAAAACGGACATTAATTTCCGGGCAACCTACAACAAAGAATCAGTGCGGTGATGTATATGGAATCGTGGATCAGATTACATAAATTTAGGAGGTAGCATAGAAATGCATTAGACTGTAGTGTTAGTGTTTAGTAGAAGCTATGTAAGCGTCATTCTTTCGTACTTGCTTTTCTCAAGCTGACTACAACTTGAAAGAGCTTGAAGAGTATTTTTGATGTTTTGTTAGAAATTATTAGGTTGTCAAGAAAACAATGCTGCATTTTATTCGCTTGCAATGGCACAACAACCAAGCGAGCTCCAAAAACGCATGTGGGGCACTGTTTGATTGAGCTAAACAAGCTCTACAAACGGGTAGTGATGTTTCGAGGCCGAGTTTGTTCCACCTGAAGTTAAAAATTAGTCCAAAGGTCTCCAAATGTCAACAAAAAATAGAAAAAACTTTCTTCGCCATAAAGCGTCTTACGCAACTCCCAATCGCACAAATCTGTTCTATTCACATAAGACATTCATATATACTGTTGCTGTATATTCTCTCGACTAAAAACTCAGAAATTCTCTCGTTTTCGTTTATCGTACTCTCGTTTTGAACAGTGATGGGCCGTTTGATCCAAGTCATTCTATACTACAGGCTTTTGTAAAAGGTGCGTAGTAAATGGTACCCAGGCAGCCGACTGCTACCGCAGCCAGCCGCCAGAGTTGCCGGCAAAGCCGCTGCAGATAATACAGTAGTTACGCTCGTCGGCTAAATTTCTTGCCGAAGGGTTTTCTCGCACCTCGTCGCTCTGGAGTGCGATATCAGGCTAAGGAAAGCGTGATATCCTCGATATCTATTAGGTTTATTCATAATTAATGCACGTTTTTCTCACCTCTTCTTTCAAGAGCTGGTATTTGTTATGTAATCAATTTCCTTAAAAACTTTTTATGCTGCCTGAAAGAGCGTTTTTTCTAGTTTCTTATTTGGTCCTTCGCTTTCGTAAATCCTCGTTCATTCCAAAGTTCTGAACTAAATAAAAGAGACTAAATCTTAAAATTTTTGCTTTTCACTCTTTTCGACCTAAATCCATGAGGAATAGGCGGATTACTTATAAAAAGTATGCATAAGGATTATGAAAATTTGTGCTACAAGATGTTTTTTGAACAAAATACGATTCTGAGCCGAGAAATTCGATTGCAAACTTTAATGCTCGTCGCGGCCCTTCCGTGTCAAATGAAACTTTGAAGCAAAAGGCGATTGCAGGTCTTTTGCACTATTCAGCAAGAGTAAACCTAGTTCATTCGATGGTAGAAAAGCGCTAAAATTTTCCCACTTTCCAGTGGAGATAAACGAATTAATTCCAAAAATGACCATTATTTGAACCCGACGAGATGCCAGAAAAAAGTGAGTTTCAGTTTTCAGTAGAATTCAAGCTTGGTTTTACTGCTCAAGAGACCTTTGCCTACACGATGATCGAAATCTGTTTTATCCTACTTCATTTGAACATAAGTTATGCTCTCTCAAGGTAGAGGCTTTTGAAAAAGGTTGTTGGTAAACATCAGGCCAGAAAATCTTTTTTGTGATAGATACAGTCACGCAAAGTATCTATTTTATAGTCACTAACTTGATGGTTACAGCAGTTTTTATTGCGTTTAGACTATATTATTTTAAACAGCAGAACATGCAAATAAATAAAGGTAAACAGAGGAAAGATTTTCAGAGGAAAATGATCGCAAATTTAAATCAGTTCAAATCTCAAAGCTAACAGAAGCTAAAAGTTCAGAAACTTTTCAAATTTCTAAAGTTTTCACCTCATTTTACAAAACGGACGAGAACAATTACAGGAAAATGTCATGGATATAACGGTAAGAAAAATATAGTGGTGTTAAGCGAGCTAAATAAAGCAAAGTAGGTCAATCAAATTGTTTAAAATAAAAGTCAATAATGAAAGATAAAAATATGCCACATTTGCTGATTTTGAGAAAATAAAAAAAATAAAGAAAAAATTGAAATTCACAACTTTTTACAAATAATAAAAGTTCAAAATTAAACAAACCACCTCTCTTAATCCTTCAACAAAATGGCATTTCGGATTCTGAAGTGTTCATTTGAAAGGAATTCGATTTTTAAGAAATTTTCATTGGACAAAGGATCCCTAGAACTACAGTGTCAATGAATATTTATTGTACTTTGATCTCATATTTGTAGCAGAAAAAAACTGTTCGATTTCCTATTCGTTATTTTTGTAAATGTCTGTGATTTTTTAGAAATTTTTCGGTGTAGTTTTGTAGTCGACTGTATGGTTCTCAATGAAATATGGCTTTTCTCTGCTGTTCATGATATAGATAATGAGGATATTACGCTATCATTCATTAACCCGCTCAGTTTGATTGACCTGCATTGCCTTATCTCGCTTTACACCACTATGTATGAAATAATCATTTGCCACAGTTTTCTTAACGTTATATCCATGACATTTTCCTCTAATTGTTCTCGTCCATTTTTCGACGTAAAAGAGAGGAAAAAATCTTTAGAAATTGAGAATTTCGAATTTTTTCAGCTTCTGTTTCCTTTGGGTTTGAAGTGATTTGATTTTGTGATCATTTTCCTCCAGAAAAACCTTCCTCTTCACCTTTGTTTATCTGCATAATTCTCAAAAAACGTGAAATTTTTTCTGTTCAAAATGACATAGATATAGAGGATATCACGCTTTCCTGAGGCTGGTTTCGCACCTTAGTGCGACGAGGTGCGGGGAAACCTCTTGGTGAAAGTTTTAGACAACGAGCGTATTTACTGTACCATTTGCGCAGCTTTGCCGGCAGCTCTGGCGGCTGGCTGCGGCAGCAGTCGGCTGCCCGGGTACCACTTGCATGCCTCCCTTGTACGTATCATTGTAAATTTTCGCCTTTTTAGCTTCGCCAGTTTTTGAGAAATATCAAAACTGGCTCCCTTTTTCTGGGTGCGTTCGTAGGTTTTGCTTGATCGCGGTGACATAGCACAAATTAAATCACTAACAGAAAATTTGCCAACCCGACCGTTGATATGTTCACGCTTTTTGCAAGGTAAAGATGCCAAGAAATGCATTTAGTTGCTTTTCAAAAAGTATGGTATACGGTACAAACAGAAGGCTTTTTTATGCGATTTTCGTGTGAAGTCTTTGTAACGAAGCTGTTTCTTAACAGCAATAAATCTCACCAAAAAGCGCTCTTCAAACTGTTTACTGAAAAGATTTGTGTGAAAAGCGATCATGCACAATGTATTAAGATTACTTCTATGCGGAAGGTAGCTATGTGTTCAACGTTGATCGAGGTAGACAGACTTATGTTATAAGTGAAATATCAGGTCTTTCCGAAAGTAATGTCGCTTTTTTCAAATAAACGCCACAATTCATGGAATCAAGATTTTTGTGAGATTTTGAGAGCATTCGATGCAGCATTTTATCCTCTTTCTAATGGTTACAAACCCGTTGCATGATATCTAATGAGCTCTCGAAAAATTACCATAATCTGCGACCCTTGCTTTTTGCCATGCTCAAGTTCGGCTACTTTTCTAAATTTTTGTGCCTAATCTCCGAAGAAGTACAAGTGATAGGTAGATAGGGCAAATTTTAGGACATAGAATAATTTTTTCTTTTCCTTAGCTTGCTTCTTAGAGTATCTGGAAATAATTTTTCAATGCCATTGAAATCCATATTTAGTCAACTCAAACCTCATGGAGCAACAACCGGCAAGCAACTCGGGTGTCATTCGACGCAGCTTTTTTCTTCTCTTTCTAATGGTTGTTTTTTGTTTCCTCATCAAGTTTTTCGGGATAAAACCACCATAATTCAAGTTTTCCAGGGCGCCCCACGCTGTACCCGGGGTTTTCGAAAGTTGCCAATCTGAAGCGTTGAATACTCATTTGGTTTGTAAAATTATTGCCAAACCATAATCCATCTGTGTAAGTTTCAAAATCCGAAGATTTATTGGTGTTTGATGTATTTGTGTCTGAGACGAGTCTGATGAAATTCGGTGGTTCCATCAAAAAATCTAGACAAAAATTATGACGTGCTCTGGAAAGTAGAAAAAAGTTGTGCTGTTTTCTGAAGGGTTTGCTCTATCCATCCATTACTTGGACTCTTTCCGAGAGTTGTTATGAAAATTTAGAAAAACTGTGAAACTTGGAATTCTCAAAAAGCATGAGTCGCAGATTTTGATAATTTTTCGAAAGGTTATTAGATTTTGTGCAGTGATTATATAAACATTAGCAAGGTATAAAATGTTGCATCAAATGCTACCAGAACCCCTTACTCGTCTTTGTTCCACGAGATGTGCCGTTGATTTAAAAAAAGCGACATTACTTTCGGAACGACCTAATATGATTGCGTAATTGCGTATGCATGTAAGTCGCATTGAATTACATAAAAAATGCTATATGGTGGAAGTTGAGAGCATTGAGAGTGACCGAACATTGCTGTAATGTATAGCTTTGATTAGACTATTATAATCTTTTACCCAGATATCTTATATCATGACATAACCTGCTACCCGGACTTCCCCAAAATCCTGCGCCTGTCTTGAGCAAGTGAGCATTTCGCCCCTTTTGCTGACTACAAATTCGTTCCTCTGGCCTTCTATCGCGCACGCGATCACGCGTAGATCTCATCCAGCATCGCATAAAACACCTTTAAACTTTATCGTTACTATAATCAACTAGAGCGGTCATTTGCGAACTTACACTTCTAGCTTTCTTTGCACCTGCGTCTTCGTATTTGAATTTCCTCCTAAGCGCCACATGTACCAGACTGTCTGAAAATACGTTATCAACAATTGAAAACGATAAGATATTGCAATTGAATACATGCGAGCACACGAAGAAGATTTTCCGCGGAAAGTACCCTCCTCCCAAGCCCTGTGAGCTAGAATAACAAACTGTAAGAAATGTACTACAATGCAACACTACTCGACAAGAGGAAAAAACAGTAGAAATTTTTAAAGGTGGGCGCTTGCTTTAACCAAGAAAATGAAGTATTATAGATAAAGAATTTAGAACTTGCTGGTGGTTGTTGCAAAATCCGCTTGTAATGCTTTGGATTGATGAGATAGACAGTACAAAATAAAACAGAGCAACTGCAGCCTAGAAGGACAAGCAAAGAGAGTATGCCCGAATAGTATTGCTTAGCAACCACAATACAGCGTTATAAATTAATGCTAACGTCTTATAGCATTTATGCGGCTCGCTCACGAAATCTTGCATTCGCCTCCCCATTATTTCCTGTTCGCTGCCAGCTTGACAGAGTCGCTGCGTCGTCGTGCACGCTCAGCAGTTTTTTTTTGACTCGTGCAAGATTATGGATGCCCGCTGATAGCCTGTCGCTGCCCGCTCACCGCCATTTTTGCAGCATCGCCGCCCGCTCACTGCAAATTTCGCAGTATCGTCGCCCGCTCACTAAAATTGCTATTTAACCCGCCTCACCATAGACTTTGAATGTCTGAGCTGCAGGTTACTCGTTAATTGCATTCATGGGATGAACTTGAGTCACAACATTTTTCAGTAGTGAGAATAAATGGGCGTGTCGAACAAACGACTTTGATCTTTTACACTGAATGCCTGTCTGTCTGTACGTATGTGTTCGTATGCTCCAAATTTAAAATGTTATTTCTGAATCGATTCGGACAAAACTTCGCACGCATACACTTCGTTTCCGGGCGGGTTTCATAGACTACTTCTTTGTAACTGATTTTCCTGCAAACTATAAACCATAGCGTTAGGGCTCGGCACAAGGGTGAATGAGCATGTTGATTACGAGTAAACTATTACGTTTTGGTAAGTAACTTCCAAGCTTTCTTCGTCAACCTTAGCGTTGTTAGTAGTAGTTAGTATGCGAGTAGGCCACCGCGAATTAGTAAATGTTTGCCGTTAGTGGCAGCCTGACGTTTCGACTAGTTCGTCTTCTTCGAAAGCCTCCTTCGCCGCTGCCGTAGATGGATGCTAAATGTGGTCGTCTTTGGGTGCCACCAATATGGAGTACCTGATACGAGTCGAAACGTCAGGCCGTCACTAACAATAAACATCTACCAATTTCGCTTGGCATATCACATACTAACATCGCTTTTTAGAATTATTGGCCTTCGTAGAGCTAGAGGAATAATATTTGACTCAGGGAGATAAATGGGCAAGCTGATGACGAATATGTTAACTGTTTGTGATGAGACTCTTAATTTGACTGATTCTGTCGTTTTCTTACAAACTTAGAGCTATTGGACGGAAAGCTGATACAAAGGTTGAATGGACATGTTGATTACTATGGTGTGGTTTTGAGAATACCCATTACTTTATCACTTCATCATTTTTTTCGCGAAGCTCGAGCTACGGACCTGGGAGTTGGTAGAGAGGTTTACATAGTGATAATGAAAGCAACATTTATAATGAAGAATAATCATTGCATTTATCTCTATCAGCTTTGGCAGAGTTTGGCCTAAGGGGCTGGTTGGTACACTGGCATAAATGAGCCGCTGACTGAGAAAACATGGTGGAAGAAAAGTAGCATATAAGAGTGGATTAGGGATGGCATAGGCAATTCATCGCACGCAAAGACTGCGGACCATCGGCGTCTCTCTGGTCAAGCACTCCTTCGTTTCTCTTACCACAGGCTGTCTCTCCAGTGCATGAGCTACGTTGGTCGGACGCAACAGCGCCCAGTCTTTGTATGTTATGAATCGCCGTTACGTTGTTGCAAAGTTAGAAAATGGTAATTATTATCATGGTGTATTGATAAAACCTGGCGAAGCCGCGTATGCGAGCTATTGCACAATAAATATCAAAGTGTTGTAAAACAAACGTTATTCTACCCTATACAATATGATCTAATCCATAAGCCACGACGCAAAGGCCCTTTTTTTCCCAAAAACAAGAAAAGAAGCACTGCGAATGAACAGCAAATTGAAATAAATGTATAGCGAAAACTGCTACGATAGAACAAGTTGAAATTTCTAGGCACGCGGAAAGGATCTGGTGTGCAAACAAGATGCAGTGTGTGAATAAAAAAATAGCATAAGCATGAGAAGTTCGGCTAAGCATGATTTTAGCATATTTTGTAATTGAAATTTCTCGCAATTCTTCCTTTTCGGCATTAAAATTGGGCGATACAGTGCTGGCCAAAATTATAGGTCCACTCTAAAAAATGCCATAACTCACTCTGTTGTGAATGAAATTTTCCAAAATTTGGTAGAGACGTGTGTGTACCAGCCTACTATCAGTCTTCAAAACGGTTCTCGTTTTCGTTTGATTATTCAAGAAAAAATCAGAAATTTTGAAAAAAGCAGGCTTGAAGGCTGGCCAAAATTATAGGTCCACCTGGAGTTTTTACTAATTAAAGCACTTCTTAGCTCCCGAATTTTTTTTAGGTAGGCAACATCCAAAAACGTTAAACAGCTGCATTGGTCAAGCTGTGTCATACCTCCAAAAAGATTTGATTATCTGCTTTTTTGCCTTGAAGATGGTGCACTCACATGTATTTCGCTCCACGAACCTGCGTTGAGTAAGAAATTCTGCAGTCTCTCAGCTGTATCGGAAGGGACGGGGTTTCATCTATCTTCTGGATGCTTCTTGACGTGAGCATTGAGGAGAAAATCCGACTTTTTGCTGCTGAAGCAAATCTGACATCGGCTTAATCGGCAGAGTAAGCCTCAGTTTCTGCCCTAAATCCCTTTATGCATTGTCACTATAACCTTAAGATATTGTAAAAGCATTTTTTACACAAGAGTAAAGCTGTTCGCCATACTCGCAAGTGTCCACAAAGCTGCCTTGCTTCTTTTTCGAAACATGAGTTGTGTGTGCAACGTAATAATGGTGTTACGCGATCCAAAATAGCTTTCCAAGTGCTACCTCACTTAGATTTTTGACAGTAATTATTTACTAGACACTGGATACAGCTTGTAGTGTATGTTAGCACATGATTCTTCTGAATA
Organism: Cylicocyclus nassatus; assembly: GCA_958299035.1. Taxonomy (NCBI): domain Eukaryota; kingdom Metazoa; phylum Nematoda; class Chromadorea; order Rhabditida; family Strongylidae; genus Cylicocyclus; species Cylicocyclus nassatus. Next base: position 70,059,215 of record CATQJL010000305.1, on the reverse strand, counting down.
TTTTGGTCGGAGCCACAAGTACTTTGGTGCTTGTCGTAATCAGTTTCTGCAGAGTGATTTCAGTAGTTATACTCGAATGCTAGGATCTCTAGAAAGTTGTAACTATGGTATACGGACTCCCATTCATAGAGACAATGCCTTTACTTTACTCAATGCTTCTGAGAACATTGTAAAAGAAGTTTGAAGGCAGAAATTTGAGTTCAGGATGGCAGTACTGTCAATGTCAGATTTGCTTCAGCAGCAAAAAGTCGGTTTTTTTCCTCAATGCTCACGTCAAAAAGCATCCTGAAGGTAGATGAAACCCCGTCCCTTCCGATCCAGCTGAGAAACTGCAGAATTTCTTACTCAACGCAGGTTTGTGTAGCGAAATACATGTGAGTGCACCATCTTCAAGGCAAAAAAGCAGATAATCAGTTCTTTTTGGAGGTATGACACAGCTTGACCAATGCAGCTGTTTAACGTTTTTGGATGTGTGCCTACCTAAAAAAAATTCGGGAGCTAAAAAGTGCTTTAATCAGTAAAAACTCTAGGTGGACCTATAATTTTGGCCAGCCTTCAAGCCTTCTTTTTTCAAAATTTCTAATTTTTTCTTGAATAATCAAACGAAAACGAGAAACGTTTCGAAGACTGATAGTAGGCTGGTAAACACACGTCTGTACCAAATTTTGGAAAATTTCATTCACAACGGAGTGAGTTATGGCATTTTATAGAGTGGACCTATAATTTTGGCCAGCACTGTAGTGTACTTATTTTGGGTGATATTTGCACCCGACAAGCACTCAAAAAGCAGCCAACTGCAGCGCTGATCAGCCAAAGCAGCGCTGCCTTTGCTGCTCGTTTGTTTTGTCGATACATAAGCAGGTAGGTATGTAACAATCCTAACGGCAGAAGCTCAATGCACTGCAACCGCAACGACGCGCGTGAGTCATTTTCTTAGCCACAATCTTACCGATGCACGGTTTTTACTGCTTCTCATGGTCTCTCATTTTTTTGCTGACAATTGAGACCCTCACTTTTGTCGTGGTCATACCAAAGCTAGATCACCCCGTCGAAGTTGTGTGATTGCACTACGCACTGCTGTCGCAGTTACACGGATATTGAAGGTAAGAAAATGATAACACCCACTCACTTCTTATTGAAGAAACATAAGAGAAGATAACCCCAGAGCTGTGGAACTTGAGATTGATTAGCAATCATTGTGCTATGGATTATGCTATGTGGCAGCGTTTGATGCTGCAAAATCTTATTGATACACTTTTCAGAACAAGGATGAACTTGTTATGGGAACTGAAAATGCCTTGGTCGTGGACGCAAGAGTTACTGGTCGACCTATGTCATCCATAATACACAAGTTCCGCGAGATCCTCTCTTCTTTTGACGTAATCAGCTACAAAAGGGGCGCTGCAATTATCGCAATGCTCCGTACAGTGATAGGAGAGAAGAATTTTAGAAAGGGACTAACGGTGCGTTTTTTTTCACCTGATTTGTTGTTAAGCCCTCTTTCAGGCATCTTGATCTTTATCGTTTTCAGCTTGTAATTTATGTCAGTTTTGAACGCTTTTTACAGAGCAACATCAGTACGGACCTAGAGTTACAAAGTTTTAGTGTTGGGCTTCAAATTTCCTAGACCTGCAAAATGCTCCAAGGGAGTAGATGAAGGCGCATCTGAAACTAGCCTTGCCTCATATGACATATACATTACCAAAGACGCACGCAGTCACATAGTATTATTACTTGTTATTTTTGGCAGTGCTCTAACTTATGATCGCTTGCTTTTTTCTGAATCAAAAACAAGGAGCTTTATGTAGCCCGCAGGAGCCTAACGCACGCAATACTATCATTCTAAAAATTTTGCATCTTAGGCACAAACATTACATGCACTTCGCTAAATGATAACGTTATAGATCATTAATGTCCCGTTTCTCTCTCAAAGTAAATAAAGTTGAGAGAGTGGATGAGTGGTTGACGTGAATGATCATATCGTGTGCCTTGCTCCAATAAATATTTCGGCTTTACTTTTACGTCCGCTTCAACAAGAACTTCTTTTCTTCAGGTTGTTTGCTGCACACTCTCTTGTTTGCTAGTCTATCCATCTGTCACTCGTACTCTTACGTCGAGCAGTCATGCCACGCTGAATACCATGGCATCCAAACTTTGGTGTTATTCTAAGAGCTCGTTGGTGCACTGGTGTTTGATTGTAAGCACACAAGGTGCACCAACCTAGCTATAAGGAAGAACAAACAGAAACCTCGATCGAATGAAAAGAAAATGACCTATCATACTCAACCCCTCATGTCAAGTGCAACCGCTGCAAAAAACGAGAATAACCGCAAGTGAAGATCCGCTTAAAGGCAGTGGATCGGCAAAATTCAACAACTTAGAACTTTAACGCATTAGGTTCAATATCGCCCAAGTATGAAAACAGTGCAATCCAGGTTGCACAGCATGCTTTCCCGCCGAGATAATTGCCAAACCTACACGCGCAGGTCAATCTTACCCGCTTCCGGACGAGTTGGCAATTTCCTCCTCACCATTGGAGGCTGCCCGCCGCAATGCTTTAATCGTTGGGTCTCGCAACGATCCAGCATCATCAGCCTTGCTCCACTCGTCTAATTCCGAAGGGACGGGCATCGCAAAGCGCTCGTTTTCGCCGTTTTCAAGCTCGCAGAAGTGGATTTTCGAAATCAGCGTATTGAATAACCTCAGGTAAGCGATCATTTGACTTAGTTGAGATTTGCCGAGCCACTGCCTTTAAGCCACAGAAGCAGACTTTACCGGCTTAAAAATTAGACATATCTTCAGCATTGGAGAATGCTACCGCCCTATGTGTAATGTAAGTTTGAGGGCGTCTGAGGCTAGATTGGTTTACGGTCTCATTGAAAAATTTTGTGACTGAAGGTTGTGGCAAGCTTTTTTCTAAAAATTCCCCACTATCAAGAAAATGGAGAAATGGCTCGTTTGCGACGCAGAAAAAATAAAAATTGCGCGAGACTTGGTGTGTATACGCGCAGTACGATAAAGGAATAATGTATGAAAAATTATGAAAAACTCGTGTGAATGAAGAGCGGCTATTTTCCAAATCAGGTGGGCAACTGCCCACCTAATGCCCCACTTGAGGTAGGCAAAACTACAGTTCACATAATTTTTTCAAAACTCTTACATAAATCTGCTCCACACCTAAAGCTTAGTATACAGTAACATTTTGGTTTTGAACTCCTCCTCTTGTTTCTGTTAGAGCCCAAAATTGACCAGCAGCCCACCTTTCTAAGGAGGACAGCGCGCTTCAGTCAGTCGATACGCAGAAACGGCATCTCTCAGTAATATAACTGCGTTACTTTGATATTTCTTCATTCCTTCATCATTTTCTTGCTTATTCTTCTTCCTGTTTGCTGACTTGATAAAGGTGAGGAAATTAGGTAAAGTGTGGATGGTGCTCTCGTTGCAGAAGCACAAAGCATCGTTTTTAAGCTCAAAGGGGTATTCATAAAAAATTTTGAGATCAAAGAAGAATTCGTTTCGGAAAACCCCATTTGCCCACCTCGTGCCGGGTCCAGTCTAAAGTATCTCTTTAGTTTCTAAAACACTTAAGAATGCAAGCAACTATGCGAATCAGTCGTAGGTAACAGAAATCACATTACGTCATCAGTCTCAGACCCTAGAGGATATATGTTTAACTTTTGCTTTCAACTTCGCAAAAGACTCTAGAGACAAAAGGAAGGGGGTAATTCGTTAAGCATTGCAGCAGCACGCCAGGAAAAATTTGTTGTGCTGAGCTGATGCGCGACACCTCCTGAATCTGGAAACCCTGCTATTGAAGCCAGCTCTTCGCTCAGTGATAGGACGAAATGTCCACTGTTTACCTGGCTTCAAACTTACCTCCCCCCGAAGTATCTTGAAAGCCATTAGTAAGACTGCCAATGTCCTTTTATAAAAAAAGGCTTTTAAAGCCCTAGTTTGCGTAACTTGGCACTGTAGTTAGGAGGCGCAAGGGATAACATGACTAGGGTTAGGAAAAGCTCTATAGTAGACAATTTTAGTAGTTAACTTCTGCACTTTTTCAATCATCTCAATATCTTCTTTTCATCAGGATTCCAAAAGTAGCTGCAATATTCCAGCATTGGAGTTACATAAGCTTCTAAATTTTTTGAAAAATGCTTGAGTCGCAGGAGTGGATAGTGCGCATCAGCGCATATAATATATGGCTTGCCCGAGAGACAATCTCGCCCATGTGATAAGAGTAGCTCAGGTTTGAATCATTAAATACTCCCAAGTTTTTTCAAAAGGAGTTTACTTTCCAATTCACAGTGGTTTTGAAAAAGGGTGCAAGCAGTTTTTTCAATGAGAGTAGTGCAGCTTATGGAATGGTTTACCTTGATATTCCATTTCTCAGCCCATGCAATCATTTGAGGTAGAGACTTATTGAGCGTTCTGTGAGAGTCTGCTCTATCGCTTTGGTCATACGCGATGTGAACTTTCACATCGTCGGCATACGCAGCCACCCTGGAGCGTGTTTGACGTGTGCGAGTGGGAGGTCCGTAGAAATGTTTTGGACGAGGAACTGATTTTTTCGATTTTTTCGGCATTTGGATATCTTCAGATTTTGAGTTCGAACATTCCGTGGATCGAGCTTGGCGCAAGACCATGAATGCCATCTTGTAGAGCTTGCTTTGCTCTATCGAAAAATACCCATTATCCTTCATTGGGTTGAGTCTGGTTGCTTTGTCAAAGCAAGCAAATAAAAACGACATTATTTTTTTTGACAACCTAATACAAGCCCTTAGATGTACAACCGTAAATTTTCAGCTCTCCACAAGCTTTGGTTTTCGAAAAGTGCTGAGTTGAACGTGAAAAACTTGAGTAAGGAAAGCTAAGTTCGATATTTCGCAGAAACTAGAGCTTATAAAAGGGGAAAAATCGACGGTAGTACTTAAAGGGCTTCTAGTATACACTTATATGTGAGTGTAAGAACAGCACAGCATTGCTTCGGTAAAAACATCTTTAGCTGACGAAAAAATACAGCATAGCACATACGAATGCCTGATGATAAATTTTTGATGTGGTAAATATTAGGTTGGTCCGAAAGTTCGTTCGCACCATTTTCAAAAAATCAACTCCTTAAATTCTAAACAAATTTGTACGCTCAAAATTTTGCTTAAGAGAGGAACTCATGATCTTTGCAAATGTACCTGAGCTGTTCGCTAAAGTGTACAAATGAAGGAGATAGAAGCTCAAAACCAAAATCACTCAAAATTTGAATTTTTCGTGTAGGGTCATAAAAAGTCGGAAACTTGCGATAAAATTCGGAGCAGTCAGTATTGTAGGCTCTTTCACAAGATCTTTCCAACAGTGCAAAGTTTGTGCCGATTGAGCGTCTCTGTGAAAAGTTATGAATTTCCTGAAAAGTGCTAAAATAAATCAAATTCGCCCTTTTGTATTGCTTGCTCGAAAATCATAACTTTTCATAAAGACGCTTAATCGGCACAAACTGCACTTTTGGAAAGAGCTTGTGAAATAGCCTACAATACTGACTGCTCCGATTTTTGTAGCAAGTTTCCGATTTTTTATGACCTACACAAAAAATTTAAATTTTGAGTGATTTTGGTTTTGAGCTTCTATCTCCTTCATTTGTGCACTTTAACGAACAGCTCAGGAACAGGTGCAAAGAGTATGAGTTCTTCCTTGAGCGAAATTTTGAGCGTACAAATTCGTTGAGAATTCAAGGAGTTATGAATTTTTGAATATGGCGCGAACGAACCTTTGCACCAACCTAATATATGCTGATCATGTTTTTTCGAGGAAGTATTGGGATGTACTATAATTTTTATCGTTCTTACCCTAAACATCAGCATTTCTCGAGAATTGGGGCCTCTTCAAAGTTTACAAATACATGATCGTACTTCTGTATGTATGAGCTATATGATCAGGTGCGTGGGAGAAGCTTAGGACGTTTAGGAACGTAGTTTGCCACTTTACCCCATTCATTTTTTCTCTTTTTCTACCCATAAAAATACGGAAATAGCAATGGGCGATATGTAAAGCATACGCTAGAACAAATGGGAAAATTTCAAAATATTTTGGGCGGAGATACGATTTTGAAGGGAAAGTTCATTTTCGACTATTATTAGATTTCATCTCAAAACTTCACATGGAATACGATTTGGGCAGACTTTTGACGCCATCTTGTAAAGCTTGCTTTGCCCTGTCGAATGATTACTTAAGCCCAGAGGTGTGATAGTGGGAGCCAAGTCTCCCCCTACCTTCACTTTTGAGCTGGTACGGGGTGACCACCTTCACTTTTGGAATAAAAAAATTTTCGCTGGACGACAAAGAAGGAAAATAAGCAAAACAAACGCAAAAAGATTATTGAAAGCATATATTTATGTATACGGCGGCATATATATTTAAAATAAAGGTTTTTAGTAAATGGTGTATTTGGAAGTAAAGCTTAGCAAAACTGTACGGATTTTATTAAGCAAATTATGTTATAACGTATAGCGAAGGAAGTAGGTCGATCCAGGCAGTAACGGCCGAGAACCAGAATTTTGAATATTTAAATAGTGAAAAATCATGCGAAATTTCCACTGTTATAAATCTGTTGTTTGAAGATGTCAGCAGTTGCGACTTCATAGGTTTCGAAGAGTAGATGTTGCTCTATCAGCTAGTGAAGGAATCGGGTCGATTTAGGAGATAGTCGTTGAAAACCAGAATTCTAAAACTTTACGCCATTTTTGCGTGTTTTTTGACTGTTGTGAGTTAAACTCTTATAAATCTTGAATGTGGAAGTGTATGATGTTGCGACTTCATAGGTTTTATAGAGTAAGGTTTGCCTTATCAGAATTGTCTTGTCCGTTCCGATCCATTGAAACACCTCCGAGATCCAGAGTCATGAAAAAGCAGGTAAAAAAGAGCTTTTTGAACTTCAACAGCTCATAACTTCTTCAGAACTGCATGAATCATGTTGCGACTTCATAGGTTAGATTCCTCTCATCAAGGGCTTTCAGATGATATATAATATGTGGGGGTTTAGAGCCTCCTGCGAATTATGACCGGGGGGGGGGGGAGACTTTTTAGGCCAAAGTCTCCCCCTCGCCCATTTTAATGTATTGGCTGGAGGCTGCCGGGGGAGACTTTGGCCTAAAAAGTCTCCCCCCCCCCCCCCGGGCATATGCCGTAAGAGGCGCGAAACTCCCACATATTATATATCATCTGAAAGCTCTTGATAAGAAGAATTCAACCTATGAAGTCGCAACATGATTCATTCAGTTTTGGAGAAGTTACGAGCTGTTGAAGTTCAAAAAGCTGTTTTTCACCTGCTTTTTCAAGAGCCTGGATCTCGGAGGTGTTTCAATGGATCGGAACGGACAAGACATATTCTGATAAGCCAATCCTTACTCTATAAAACCTATGAAGTCGCAACATCATACACTTCCACATTCAAGATTTATAAGAGTTTAACTCTCAACAGTCAAAAAACACGCAAAAATGGCGTAAAGTTTTAGAATTCTGGTTTTCAACGACTATCTCCTAAATCGACCCGATTCCTTCACTAGCTTATAGAGCAACATCTACTCTTCAAAACTTATGAAGTCGCAACTGCTGACATCTTCAAACAACAGATTTATAACAGTGGAAATTTCGCATGATTTTTCACTATTTAAATATTCAAAATTCTAGTTCTCGGCCGTTACTGCCTAGATCGACCTACTTCCTTCGCAGCACGACATAACTAAATTTACTTAATAAAATCCGTATAGTCCAACAAACTTTTATTTCCAAATACACCATTTACTAAACACGTCTATTTTAAATTTTCATGAATAAAATTTATAAATATTTTTAATATTCATCGTATCTGTGGCCCTAAAGAAAGCCGTTCGGTCACGACTTGACCTAGAAAGATAGCTCTGTTCGTCCGTCCAACCCCCCCTCACCTCCTTCCCCCCCCCCGTCGACGTTTTTGGGAGGTGAGTGTCCGGCACTACCACCTTCACTTTTGGCCGGCCAGTGGTAGCTGGAACCACCTTCACTTTTGGTGGGCCCGGCTCCCCCCATCGCACCTCTGCTTAAGCCACATCATTGAAAGGAAAGTTCAAGGAAAAGACTGCTATAATAAAAACAGTAAAAAGTTATGGGACACCGTAACAAGAATTCGGTACAGCTGTTCTAAGAGCAAACAAGGATGAATCAAGCAAAAACACATAGTATTATACATAGCTAATTTTCGGAAAAAGATTTCTCAGAATTAGCTAGCATGGTTTACTGGAGGGAGAAGCATTGCAAAGGTTTTGGCATGTGTAATTTCTGATAAGACTCTGTGATCTGATGTACACGCATTTTTTGAAGAAGTCTGCATGTTACATAAATGAAATTCAAAAATGCTTCCAAATGACAATTTCGTGCATACGCGCATATGCACGGCCAAATGCGCAAGGAAAGTTGGTGGTACATTCAAAATGACTCAACCATCAATTTGTTAAGCTTTGAGGCGCCACCTGTAATGTGCTTTGCCAAGCATCACGTGCACGAACAGCAGATTTTACGTTTGCATAACGAGTAGCAGCGGAGTGACATTGAATACGACGAAAACTAATTATCAAGACAAGAGAAGAAACCTACAAAAACCCTCGAAGGAAATTGGACTCGTTGGAAAGCTTGTGTATTTTCAATTAGGCAATGTTAAATTGAATATTGTTTTTAGTATACGTTTTATGTGACCGCGTATGTTCACATCTATTAGTAGAAACATATAAAAGACCGTGGGAAGCCTTTAGTGGTGGTTGTGCATTTGTGTATCGCACTTATACTCTTTCTCTCGTCCGTACTCGATGTAGTTTTCTAAGCTCTTTCCCAAACTCTCTTAGCCTTGTCTGGTAGTTTCATAGTCAACAATTTCCACTAGTATTTATTCTGTATCGGCCATAATGATTTTGCCGCTGGCCGACGGCTCAGGTACAATCTTTTGTAATTTATTCATCTTAGTTAGAGAGGTCACTTGCATTTAGTTCAATCACATGGTTTGTCTCCTTGCTAATAAATAGTTGTTGGGAATTGACTTCGTTGAGGACGGCGAATACCAATCACCTTATGTAAGACATTTCCATCAATCTTAGTACTAGCTGCTCTGCGGAACCATGCCGAGCCTTACATGGAGCTTCCGGCTTCGAACTATACAGCGTTAATAATTGAAGTTGAAATTTTAGAAACATAAGCATTGCCGACGACTAAGTACTATTAGAGACGAAACTCCAGTAATTCCTGAAGACCCAGCAGAAGAATGGGAAAAGGAGAAAAGAAAACCCATGGCCATACCACCTACGGGAATGCATGCTCTCCGCCTGTTTATTTTTACTTATCGTTTTAGCTACGCTTTTGGGGGAAGAATGTAACTGTTCTTTAAATGCATAAGAACGTAAAGCATTATACGTCACTGCAATCGCCTATTTGTTATATCTTTGGCAGCTTTCAATGGCAGTTGCGGACAATTTATTTCGGACTATTCTTTTTGCAAAATTTGCCCAAAATTCAGCAAAATTTTTTTTCGTTTTCCGGGTAATTCATGTCCCAGAGGCTCCTCCCATAATTTGCAGAAACATCTGTACTGTAGACATGGTTATTCAATGCCCCGATTGTTCCCCTACTTGATGTTTCACCTAAACGCTCTACTCCACTTGTTCTCCATATCGAGCAAATTTGGTTGATTTTTGGCCAATTATCTAAAGCCATTCTCCATCCATTTAACCGTCCACGTGAGGACCCCAAAAGAACAACACAAGGATTCCGATGCTTGGGAACCACGTTCAACCGAAAATCATACTAACTTGTTTTCCTGTGTCGCTCATTTTCGCACAAAGTAGTATTGTTCTGAATTTGTAGTAACATTAGGATCATTAACCGTATTTATCACGTATTATTAGAACAAAACAACCTTTAAATGAGGCTGTCTTCATTCAAATTCTTTCAATCCTTCGTCGACACAAGAAAGTAGGATGTCGGTCCTTTCGACCGCATCGCGCACAGCGCGTGCGGGTCACGCAAATGCAGTCATCGTGGAATTCCGCGCACCGCCCACACAGGCGATACACAAATGCACAACCACCACTAAAGGCTTCCTACGGTCTTTTATATGTTTCTACTAATAGATGTGCGGTCACTAACATACGCGGTCACATAAAACGTATAATAAAAACAATATTCAATTTAACGTTGCCTAATTGAAAATACACAAGCTTTCCAACGAGTCCAATTTCCTTCGAGGGTTTTTGTAGGTTTCTTCTCTTGTCTTGATAATTAGTTTCGTCGTATTCAATGTCACTCCGCTGCTACTCGTTATGTAAACGTAAAATCTGCTGTTCGTGCTTGTGATGCTTGGCAAAGCACATTACACACCTGCAATTTTTTTTTCTAAAAATTTTGAACAATAGGTTTTTCAGGCACCGCAAATGGTCTGAATTTTTACCAAATGATTCCAAACCTTTGTTTCTCGCACAAAGTTGGAAAGTTCTTTAATTTTCGAATTTATCTAGCTAATATGTTTTGCATGTCCTTTGAAACCAGACTCTCACTCAAAACATTTGTAATGCGATCGAATTTCTTGCTTAGTGCGAAATTGGAGCAGAAAAAAAATTAGTGCTATGTCTCAAAAAGATTCCATCTGATGTGTGAACCACACTTCATCTATAAAATTATCCTTACAGGAACGCTTGGATTTCTTATCAATTCTTTTACAAGTTTGATCGTGCGTCAAAATGAGTTAGAGATCGAAAAAACAAGGGAACTCTGTTTGCAACCGTATATAAAGTGCGGTTCATAATTATAAACACCCAAAATTTTGTAAGTTTTTGGTCTTTCTGGGAGAAACTCAAAAAGCCGTTGGTACCATGCGATAGAACACAGCCGAAAACGGTATATGATCCATAAGAATAGAAATGGATGTCAATCTTAGGAGTGTTTAAGCGCCTAGTGTGGATTTTTAGCGGTTAATAATTATACGAACACCTCGAACAAAGGTCCATTTTTTATTCAAGATCGCAGTCGTTTGAGTCCAAATTTTTTGTAAAGCTACAGTAGCAAAGTCTGACGTGTCCGCTACACACTGAACCCAGTGCAGTTTAAAAAGAGGACCGTTACTTTTTTTCAGAAGGCTCTAAATGCTTCTGGAGTGATTAGGCTCCAAAAACAGCCGTTCTTCTGCGGTTTACGCGCTCTAATTAGCTTCTACCAGAGCTATGAAATAAAATAAGCTCTTTTTATGGGTATCTTGTTTGACGCTTAGAAGTTCCAACCTTACCACAGAATTAGCACGATTTCGAGCCTCAAAACTCAGCTTCTCTCTCGCGCAAACATTTGATATGAAGCAGCTGCATTGTTTACATGATGATGTTTCTGTGCCAAAGTTTTTGGGTTCTTTGTAGAACTGTTCTTGAGGCTGTGGAGCTACAAGCCAAATAAAGGTGCGATTGCAATAGTAAAAGCAGTGTTTTTGATGAAATGACGTCTGCGTGGCCAAAACAACCCCTCAACGCTGCTGATTTTTTCTACCCAAATATACAGTCTTGTGAAATTCTACACACTATATGCTTACTTCATTGTACGACTTCAGAAGCTGAGTTTTGAGGCTCGAAATCGTGCTAACTCTTTGGTAAGGTTGGAACTTGGTTGAAAAAAGGCATGAAAAAGCAAAGATTTTCTAAGCGTCAAACAGAATACCCAACGAAAGAACTTATTTTATCACATAGCTTTGGTAGAAGCTAATTAGAACGCGTAAACCGCAGAAAAATGGACGTTTTTGGAGCCTAATCACTCCAAAAGCATTTAGAGCTTTCTGAAAAAAGTAACGGTCCTCCTTTATAGCACTGGGTTCAGTGTGTGTGTAGCGGACACGTCAGGCTTTGCTATTGTAGCTTCACAAAAAATTTGGACTCAAACGACTGCGATCTTGAATGAAAAATGGACCTTTGTTTGAGGTGTTCGTATAATTATGAACCGCTAAAAATTCGCACTAGGCGCAAAAACACTCCCGAAATTGACATCCATTTTCATTCTTATGGATCATATACCGTTCTCAAATGTGCTCCTTCGCGTGGTACCAACGGCTTTTTGAGTTTCGGTCAAAAACTGCAGAAATTTCTAAAATTTGGGATGTTTGTATAATTATGAATCGAACTGTATAGGCTTAACAAAGCAAGATGATGCGATTAGGTACCGTCAAAGTATTCACCAAATAATATTGCTTTCCAAACTCACGGTCCGCCAATCGCTGACATGTCCTCGTATTCCAAAAGCTGCAAAGAAAATTTGAATGAAGTTGTCTTTTTTGTAGGCAGTGTAATGGCAGGGTACAATTATCGCCAAAGTTTTACAAACGTATGATGTTGTACTATTCAAGCACGATTTTCTTCCAAATTTTAGTTCTTTTGTCATTTTCTTCCAAATCTTACCAGCACACGTCTTTGGATTTTGCAATGTAGGATGTGGAGGAGTTGCGGAAGAACAGATGACAAAGACTTTTAGAGTTTTGTTTAGCATTATCTCAAAAAACATTCCTTCAAATGCACCAAAAGTGAAGACCTTTGGCAAGCGTTGTCTGATGTATGTGAAGGAGTCAAAGGACCAAGTGGATCATCCTTAGATCTAAAGAATTTTGGGACCCAATGGACGAAAATGGTAGGCAGTAACCTGTATTACGAACCACTGTAGTTTTCGTTTCAGATGGGATATCCTTTGGTTACCGCAAGATTTTCAAGCGACACGTTGGAGATAACACAGCAGCGATACACGCTCAATACTTCCATTCAAGAACATGAAAAATATCGTTCTCCTCGTCAGAGGTTGGTGTAGGCTGTTCAATCAAATACTATTTGTACTGATCAGTGCTATTTGTAGTTACAAATGGGATGTACCCATATGGCTCAAAACTAAAAGAGGTGACACTATATTGGAATGGTTGAAAGCAAGTAAGTGTGTACAAGATGAGTAAGTTTGGTTGAGAGCGGATACCGAGTGAAGAAACCGTTTTGGGAGCCTGAGCCATTTAGCTGTGAATCAAGTAATCCTTTGCTGAATACATATAGTGTTCCAGCTGTAGCGAAAATGAATAAACACTGTACAAGAATAGCTACGTTTAGAATTTTGGCAATTTGCGCGTGCAGAATACGGGCATCTTAGACGTAGCTCTGTTTCAATCGCAGTCAGGTCAAAATCGGCATGCCGAATCATGTAGCGAGAGTTTTGTTCTACCGTCAGTCGACTATATGTGAATTTGTACACCATACTACTCACAGCATTTACTATTAATTCATCAACAAAATCTATTTCATTAGAACTATTGGTGCAAATGTACTGCCTGTCCTATACAACTTGGCAAGCGAAGTTTTGAGCATGGAAGTTTGAAATGTAGCGCATGGTGTGCAATATACTTGAGTCCGAATCGAATAGAAATTCGATCATTCGAATAAAACATTCGAATATATTCGTATTCGAAATGCGATATTCGGAGTTCTTCCATTTTCGAATAATGTTCGAATCTCGAATAATTGAGAAAACGGTGTTTCGAATAAAATTCGAAAACTCAAATAATCAAAAAACGAGGTTTTGAATATTATTCAAAAAACGGGGTTTCGAATAGATTTTATTCAAATGTTTTATTCGAATGTTCATTCGAATTCGTATTCGAATGTACTCCGTATTCAGATTATTCGACTTTGTTGCAGAGCCAACTACTGAGTATCAAGCTCACTTCGTCCGCATTTTTTTCGCAAAACTCTGTGATGCATCTTTTGCAACCGGTATAAATTTGAACTGTATGAAGAGTCGCATTCTTTCGGCTGCTTGCGGCAGTAAAAAAAATCATATGTGGAATTTAATTGATGTTTTTTCGATCAATGAGATTGTTCGCACTGTTATTGGCACCAAATCAGCAAAGAAGATATCAAATTCAAGCTCATGTTCTGAGTTCATACTGAATACAAGGGGGTAAATGAGGGTGCGGATATGAATAAAAATTTACTTTATCGATTTTATCGATTTTTGGAAAATTTTGAGCTACGAGGTTGGAAGTTGGTACAAGCGGGTAAGGGAGGGTGCTGATTGAAACCGAAATCTATTTTATTGATTTCAGCAATTTTTGGAAAATTTTGAGCTAGGAGTTGGTATAGGGGATACTAGGGGGCTGATTATGATTGGATCGGTTTTAGCCAAATATGTCGGCAAGTTTGAGATGTGATTGCTTTAGTTATTCGATAAATCATTCGAATATTTATTCGAAATTCGACTTCCAATGTTCGAATATATTCGATATTCATTCATTCGACATTTTTGATTTTCCGAATTTATTCGAAATTCATTCATTCGATATTTTTTGGTTTTCTGAATTTATTCGAAATTCATTCATTCGATATTTTTGATTTTCCGAATTTATTCGATATTCGTTTATTCGGGATTTTTTATTTTCGAATTTGTTCGATATTCGTTTATTCGAAATTTTTCTTTTCGAATTTATTCGATATTCACTCATTCGATGAAAAATTATCGAATTACCCAAGTATAGTGTGCAATACGCATGCTGAGTCGGAGTTAGCGTCAAAAAGACTTTGTTTTAATTTTGGTTTCAAACATAGTTTCAATCATCCAAGTAGGTTTGCAGGAGCGGCTAAGTTTGAGAGGCATTGCGCAAATTGAGTTTTATGTACTTCATAAATGAGGGAACAAGGTGGACAGGTAAAGTACGATGCATAACCTTAGAGCATGAACTCTGGTTCTTGAGCCTGTCATTGTGCACAACATTTTGAGCGGAAATAATGAAGCATTATCTAAAGCAAAACTGAGGCGCAATCGATATAAAGCTAATCGTTGCAGCTTTCTGGGCTCTAGCAGCGGAATGATGATGACATGGGAAAATATTCACCGCACGAAAAGTCTTCTTGCCGCTGCTCCATCTGAACGCTGCATAGATGCCATTAATTTTATCAAACCTTAATTTTCGCTCTAAAAAGTCTCTCAAATTCTCAGTAGCTTTCACATAGCTTTCACAACAGTTAAGGGTGAAATCAAAAAGCTGCAATATTCACGAAAAATGCATAACTTTTGGAACTGCTACTTGAAACTGCTATAGCAGTTTCAATTAGTCAACCTCATCCAAAAGCTTTTTTGTTTGTTGTAGACGAATATGATACGAATCTGGTACGTCAAAGCTACAATGGTAATCGGAAGAGTCAAGTAGTGGCCTGTAGAATTCACAGAAATGAGAAAACCTTTGCGCGCAAATAATCTCACTTTTAGTCTATTGGTAGCAACTAGCGTTCTATCGATTTCATCAACCCAACCTGCAGAACTGGCAGCTAAGGCTGCGTTCATACTGATCCGGAAATTCGGGAGCAGTTTCAGCACAGTGCTTAAACTGAACGCACCGCTATGACTGTTCCGAAACTTCCTGATCAGTATGAAAGCAGCCCCGAAGCCTTCTGTAGGTCGTCAGTTTTAAGCGTTTCTCGCAACGTGCAGAGCAGAGGATTTAGCCCAAGTTTGGGCACGAGAGCGGCGATTGACAATCTGCAAATCGTTCAAGGAAAAAAGCAAGGGAGGTCGGCTCGGCAGGAATTGGCTTTCAGGTCTTCAAAACGAATTGTTCTTTGAGCCTTCCGAAGCCTTTCGCTAAGTCTCTCCTTTAGCCTTATAGAAATTCCTACTGATTATATCCTGACATTTTTACGTGCTGTGATAACACACACAAAAGACTGAAACGCTTGACCCTTTAACAACTTCGAAATTAACAAATAAAAAATGGCGAAGTATATGCGGGGTAGGGAAAATAAAACTCAAAAGAAAACACGTAATCTTAGAACGCAAAAGGTCATTGAAGGTGAGCATGTGTTCTAACAAGCGATTTCATTTTAAGGCAAGGAAATGACTTTAAAAATGCTCTAAACTTGTGTTTACTAAACGAGATTTTTGAACGAAGAAGGGTCTGTATGCCAAAGTCTGAAAATCTTGTGAATCTTCCAGTACTTATAGAATCCAGTCACGGCCTAAAAGCTTTTC
Source organism: Cylicocyclus nassatus (assembly GCA_958299035.1). Classification (NCBI taxonomy): domain Eukaryota; kingdom Metazoa; phylum Nematoda; class Chromadorea; order Rhabditida; family Strongylidae; genus Cylicocyclus; species Cylicocyclus nassatus. The sequence goes on along the minus strand of CATQJL010000305.1, from coordinate 70,043,180 downwards.
TGGCCAACTGTTGATTGGAGCATAAAAAGACTTCATTTAACATTAGGTTTTTCAACTTTTTACATAGATACTGTTCAGTGCAATATTGTATGTCAATACAACTTTGGTGTTATACGATCAAATGTGCGCTAATCAAGTCATCTGTTTATGGGATGATTCTGAATTTTGGTATGTGTGATAGAACATGTTGGAGTGTTACTCGTATACAGGGAGAAGCACTTGGGTGGCAAATGTCAAGCTGGAAATTGTTTCAGGGAAAAGCAAAGGGGGTTGTAAGGGTCATATGCATATACAGTCTGACCCAATTCTGACCAGGCCCAAATTGGCATGGCGGTAGTCCGCTAGGGTATTGCATCACATTTACGTTCAGGTAGTCTGCTCTCTCCTCAATCTCTTCGCTCTCTGCGACAGCGCGCGTATGCAGCGCAAACCTCTAGCGCTGCTTGCGCGCAAATTCAGCCGACGGTTCGGCAAGGGATTTTCGAAAACGAATTCCCCTTTGACCCAAATTTTTTTTGACGATTTCCCCTTTGACCCAAATGCGACCTTGTGATTGTGCAAGCAAAACTATAGCAAGAAAAACTTTTTTTCTTAAAAAGCTCTATCGGATCATAACAAAGAAGAAAGACCTATCGAGATCATTTTAGAGATCTAGAAAAGGTAACAACAACAAAGTTTCTATGCAGCAATCACCCCCGCCGCGTCAAGGCTACGCGATGATAAGCTTTTTCAAAATCTTAAGGCCAATAAATGCGAGTAACCCGGCAATGGAATTTAGACTCCATAACTGCTCCAATCAAGCCAAATTTGCTCCTTTTCCTCTCGCAGTTCGCAGCAAATCGCTGCAATCAATATACTATGTCATTGAAAGGTAGGGGGAACTGCAGAAAAACCGCAACATTTGATGAACGCAATAATGCAAACATTACAGACGAAAACTCATCTGTTTAGGAGTGACCGTTGGTCTTATGGATATTTAGAGAGTGGGAAATGAGAACATACTGACATTTATTCGTGAATCAGATGGTGATACGCCCACTAAATTGGAAAATTAAGATGTTTAACTAGTAAGCTTCGGATCACCAGGATGATTCACGACAAATGCATATTTTGCGTAACTTTAGATAATCACCAACTTTTTTTGGAAAAGATCCTTGCAAAATGGAAATATTACGACCAGCAAAGCTCTGACGAGCCAAAATAGGCTCCAACGAAAAAACCCCATTTCTCAATCTTCTACTCTGAGATGTAGTAAGCAGAAATTTACTCAGTTTAGGCAATGCTGTCAATCTCAAATCTATTCTTTTTTTTCGCAAAAAATTTAAAGACACCTGCTTTAGCCTCTCGAAAGCCATGCTTTTAAATTCCTGAATTGAAGTGAAGAGCAAGAATGCCTCACCTTTTGTCTTCGCTACTTTTCAAACAACTCGAATTTGAGTTACAATCTCTCATTTTCACACCCTGTACAAGATTTTCCATAATACATGATGCACTCTCATAAACATTCGCCTCTTTTCAATGGGTAAGCAAGAAGAGCAAGTAGGAGAAAGAGCCCATTCACATCATATCATCGACAACGCAAACCAAAACATCTATCAAGACCTCCATGGAAATCAAACCTCCAAAGGATCAGCTGACGCAAGAAAATCATATTTGCGCTTGTGACAAGCACGATACTTTAGAACGAACAAAGTTCTACAAAAATGAAAGTATATAAGAATCAAGAGGAGAAGTTCAGAGCGTAGAACAATCTTACGAGGGGCTGGGCTTATCCTAGTTGCAAAAGAGTCAGAGAAACGTGCACATATCACGAATCATTCTCATAATCAGGATCAAACAATGCATAAAGCAACCATAAAATCGTGCGAATTTGACTGCGGCCATTGCGCCCATAGGAAAAAACACTTATACACAAATAAAATCACATTATTGCTTGGCTCAGTTAGTCACTTTAGTGCCCACATACTCTCATGTGTATACGAAAAACCATGCGAATAGATGTGGAATCTAAGAAAAATGCAACATCCACAAAATGTAAATGCAGTTGAAGTTTGGTGATACTCACCGTTCTCCATCGGAGACGTTGTGATTGTGTAATTCTTCAGTGCATTGGGCAGAACAAAATTGAATCTGAGTTACCGGCTTCCCACCAAACCACAGATCTATTCCGTTGCATGAAGATCACCTTCACCGCCCTTCAACTCTTCCGCTTTCAAGCGATTCAAGCCGTTGCGATCGTCACGCAGAAGATGTGGTCTAAACGGTTTTTTCTTATGTTGACATGTAAAAAGAAGCTTGTATATAAAATACAAGTTCCACTCAGTACTTCTTCTCCTGCACCGTAAAGCGATGAAATCAGCATACTTAAGACATTTTACTATCGGATCATTATTGAAATCCTATAGCAAAATGCCTCAAACCGGAACAATTCAAACGCGCTATTTACGAGCAAAGAATAAGTGAAATTTGTACAGACGTGATCCACTACCTACCTAAAAATAGGATAGCACTGAAAGATTCATACGCATCCTATTTCGCTACAAGGAAAAAACAGTGGAGTAAGCTTGCGTTTTTGTAAACCGTAGTTACGAAAAGAACTTGACTGGGCTCTTTTGCGTACATTAATTTCCTATAGCATTGATACTCTATGTCTATCAGGACAATGAAACGAAAGCCTAAGCACGGAAGCTTGATGAATGGATGGAATCTTGAAAACAGTGAAAAGCTGGTATAGAATTGAAGTTTCGGGTGCGAATGATTAGCTTAACAATTGTTTTCAAGGTGAATCTGAGAAACTCATCAAAGGGCGTGATTGCCAAATGATCGCCTCAACAGATCCAGCTCTACCTCATCCAGTTCTTTCTTGTATCTGAAATAAGCAGATACTTTGATGAATTGTACATAGTACGCATGAAGAATTCAGAAATTACTAAAAGGAAGAAGCGGGAAAAATGACGAAGGAGAAACAACAGAGCAAAGACGCCGCTACAGCGGGTGACATGGTCGCGCACGCCGATTGGAGCGCGCTTTCCTCCTTAGGAAACGGGGCTGCTGAGGCTATTTTTGCCTCTAGCAATGGGGAGAGGAGGAGGTTTGAAACCAAAATTCTAATATATACTAATCTTGGCGTACAGTAGATTTATGTTAAAATTTTGAAAAAATTATGTGGATTGAGAAACTTGCCCACCTCAGGTGGGCATTAGGTGGGCAATTGCCTACCTAATTTGGAAATTAGTTAAGCACGCTCTTCATTCACATAAGTTTTCCATAATATTTCATACTTTATTACTTCTACTGCGCATATACACACCGAGTCTCGCGCGATTTCGTCACCTCTGCGTTGCAAACGAACCATTTTTTCCATTTTTTTTAAAAAGGGAAAATTTCAAAAAAAGTATGCCACAACCTTCAGTCACATGATTTTTCAACGAAATTCCTCAGTTGAGCACTGCAGGCCCGTACGCATGCACTTACCAAGTTTTTTACCATATCGTCGTCTGTGCGTTGCAGACAAGCCATTTGATTTCACATCTTCATATACCAAATTTGCAAAATTTTCAAAAAAAATGCCTATAACTCGTTCCGTTCACATAAGTTTTTCATAAATTTTCAAACTCTGTTTCCACTAGCCTCGGTTCGTTCGCGTACGAAATTTCGTGCCATATAGTTGTGCATGAATTGAGAACTACTCATGTATGCTGTCACAAATAGCATCGTTTAAGCGACGTCGCGCGTACGGCAATTAGCGACGGCGCGGCTTGACGCGCGAACTTCAGTGTTCGCCTGTTGAGATACATAACATGCTAAGATAAGCAAAGAGCACTACCAATTTTTTTCCGGGGCTTTGCCCCGGACCCCGCAAAAACGATATCTCCTTTGCTTTTTCACTAAAAACGATTTCCAGCCTGTCATTTGCCCACATCGTGCCGGGCCCTGGATGACACCAAATTCGGTGTGTTCACGCGCGTTGAAGCAAAGACAGATCACGAAATGTATGGAGCTCACGTGAATAGAGAGCGAGCCCAATTTTTATTGACTCAGGGCAACTGCCACTCTAGTCCGCCCTGAGAATGGCAAAGCTTCTAATTCAAATTTTCTCATAGCTTTTACTTAAATGACCTATAATGCCTACTATTCGGGTGTTGCAAAATTTCTACCGTTTTCGATTTCTCTTTCAATCCTTATTTGCTGGTACAGACACTCTCTTTCTCTGATATTTATTTGTAAATTTGCTTATTCTTTCCATGGCTGAAACTGCAGAATTATGCATACGTTAAAGGCAGCGGCTCGGCAGAATAACAACTTTTGGATAATCATCATTCTCGGTTCCCCTAGATGAGCTAAGTCCAAGACTGTGCCTTACAGCTTCAAAAGATATCAATAACCCGCTTTTCTAGATGTGAAAAGCACTATTTAGAAGCGGAGCAATTGCCTTCTACAGCGCGATTGGCTTGTGGGTACGGTGGTTACAGTATCTCCACTTACAAGCAAATCGCGCTGTAGAAAGCAATTACCTGTCCGCCCTTAAATAGTGCTTTTCACGTCTGGAAAAGCGGGTTATTGGTATCTTTTGAAGCTGCAAGGCACAGTCTTGGACTTAGCTCATCTAGGGAAACCGGGAATGATGATTATCCAAAAGTTGTCATTCTGCCGAGCATGGCTTTTTTAATGGCTGTGCTTTCACCAAATATGACTCAGAGCAAAAAAAAACGAATCAGGCTCAAATCACTCCTGTAAAAACTAGGAGATTTAGGCTATCGAACCATAAAAATAAAGTTTGCCAAAAATGTTTTTATGACATAGTTAATGGGTTGTGGCACACCCCCTTAGGTGTGGCTACCACAGCTTTTTAGGGATAGTGCCACACCCCATTAACTATATCAAAACACATCTTTAACGAACATCTAGAACACTCGTAGATTCCATAGGAATGTTTTGAGCCTAATTCGTCTTCTTAGGTCTGAGTAATATTTGGTAAAAGCACAGCCATTGAAAGCGAAAAATGGGAAAAATGAGGTTGGCTTTTAATTTCACAGTTTGAAGTCTCGAGTGCAAAAACGGATAGCTTGTTCACCTTTGAAACGAAGTTGACCATGTTGGAATATGACCACTTAGGTAGCCTATTATCTTGAATCTTCGAATTCGCTCAGATTTTGTCTACAGGGGTTAATTGACATGCTAATTGGATATGATACGAATATCATGTTATCACCATTGTCAGATTACCCAACTACGACCCCCTCCCCTTTTGACTTTTCAGTACGACCCCCAGGTGTAGCGTGCCACACCCCACGCTTGACCCTTATTATTACTACCGCGACCACTACAGAGTAAATGAGCGACTTTCGATTCAAATTATGAAGATTTTGAAACATAGGTTACGTCAGTGCGTACTTCTAAAATTGAGAAATACTGCGATTATTTTCCACAAATTTCGCCTTCTCGGCAAAAAAAGACAAGTGTAGAAGATGGAGAAAAATTTGCATCGAATGGTGACTGAAGTGTTCAACATTTTGTGTATTAAGAGGTTAAAATAGGCTGAAAGTTATAGAAATTTTGAGAGACAAACTGTATGGCTACAAGAAATTGCGCTAATTGGCAAAAAGTTTGCCCTATCTGCTGGTCATTAGTGCTCCTCCGAAAGTCTCATACAAAAATTTTGAGAATTAGCGAAATTTGGGCATGGTAAAAACGAGTGTTTGCAATTTCCAGCAAATATCTCGTCACTCTTGCAGTGAAACACAATGGGAGTTAAACAGCTGGAAAGAGGAAGAAATTCTGCATCGGATACATCTTGAAGTATTTGTTTAACTTCATCCTAGCGTGCTTGCCAACGGATTGAAAAAACTGAGAAAACTTCTGCACCAACCTAATATTTATATATTAGGCCTAAGGCATACCTCACGCGATTTGACCAAATCGCGACGTCCACGCGACTTGGCATTCTGCCAGATTTTCACAAATTCTTCGTGGTCGGTTTTCAAATGCACAGACGCGTAGCTTTTGTGAGTTGTTGCAAACGGATCAGGTCCTGTTCAAACAGAGGGCGGTAACGACCAATTACGAACAGTCGCTTCTGTGCCGAATCGCGCAGCGACTGAAATCGCGTGAGGTATGCCTTAGGCCTTAGGTCATTCCGAAAGTACCTAATTTCGCTTCTTTCAAACGGACGCCACATGTGATGGAACGAAGAGATCTTGGCATCCGATGCAGCAATTCATCGTTTTTCTAATAGTAATGAAATCGTTGCAGCACTTAATGTATTTTAAGAAAATAACCAAATGCGACCTATGCTTGTTGAGATAGTCAAGTTTCACAACTTTTTGAAACTTTCATATCAACCCTCAGAGGGAGTTCAAGTTCATTCTCGTACATGCTCTAGCCGTGAGTGGTGTGCATTGCAACTCACTCTTGTCTTCCGAATTCGTCGCACCAAAGTGTTTCCTTTTAACATCCACAACTTTCCTTTTTGGTTCTTCGAATGCTTAGAGGTATTTTTGATAACTACATTTTTCTCTTTTCATTCTTTTCCACTTGTGCCCTTTTTCCATTAGACTTGGTACGAAGCCGAGTTGCCACTAATTTTCGGAACTTTTGCGATTCACCCCATCTTCGTTGAATCTATCAAATCTAACTTGTTGTTTTTTCTTTTTCTGAACTCTCCCGTCCTTCCATTTCCACTGTACCCGGTTCGGTGTCATTATTAATAACTTTGCTTCCAACCCTCCTTTTCTACCCCATCTCTGAGCTATGCCAGCAAAAAACACAAAATCACAGCGTAAAAATCTAAGGACTGTTCGATCAGATCCTCAGAATTCTCAGAAACGTGTTAGTTTCGATCAACTATCTGGCTTAGTTTCATTGAACGGCCATGGTTGTAATTCCGTTCATGAATCGATCCTACACCTTTTCAAAAAACTGTTGGACCTAAACATACCGAAAGTGCGCAACATCACTAATGAAGTTCTTCTGCGCCTGGGCGAGCTTGGTGATGGGGGCGGTTGAGAGAGATGCTAGACAAAGATGCATAGTCATTGCTGGCCTGCCCGAACTTGTCAAAGGAGATGGACAGACCAGTCAATTGGCGTCTGAACGCCAGAATGATACCGAACAGAAAGTACGTGGAATTCTTGACACGTTAGATATCGAATGTAAACCTGTAAAGATTTTCCGAATGGGTTATAGAGTGACTAATAGGCCACGTCATGTGAAGGTTGAATTACCCACAAGAAGTCATTGGACCACCGCTCTTTTTCGAGCCCGATTGCTCCGGGATTCTCCAACTTACAAGGGAGTCTACATTGGAAGGAGCATGACGGCTCGAGAAAGGGAACATGAGCGTGATCTTCGTGAACAGGCTAGGAAACTGAATCAGACAAGGAGTTTTGAAGACCGATTCGTGGTTTATAAAGAAGAACTTGTTCCATTGAGCTCGCTTTCGCATGGCAGAGCGTCTCCTTTACAAACTTTACCTAATTCTCTCCGCCAACCTCATACAATATGCCAGGGAAACTGAGTTCCCGGCGAGGTGATTCTCTCAAGTGTTATCTATTGAATGCAAGGTTACTACAAAATAAATCATCTTACTTGCACCATTTTCTTATCTCTAAAATTCCCGATATTCTTTTTGTTACCGAAACGTGGTTATCTCCTAAGATAACAAATGCAGAAATTGTGTCTGATCTACCATACACTATCTTTCGATGTGATAGGAAGCGTAAAAACGGTGGTGTTTGTACTTTTGTTAATTCTGTGCTTTTGTGTGAAACTATCGAAACAAATCTCCAGACAATTACGAAATCACGATAATTGATCTCTATCACCCCGTTCACTTCAACATTACGCATGATATGTGCCTATCGTCCTCCCAATTCCGACCCTGACTCTAATGCTGTTCTCCTAGATCTGCTCTCTGTCAATGCTCTGGCTGCTACCGAAGTTTTAATTGTTGGTGATTTCAACCTTCCTGTAAGATTCCACTCAAACAAGAAATGTAACAACCTACCATTAACCAACGAATTCTTCGAATTATTTGAAAATCTTAATTTACACCAGTTTGCCGACAAGCCAACACGTGAGGAAGCTATTCTTGATTTAGTTTTAGCACAAAACTCTTCTATTGAAATGCTCTCGGTCTCTGCCCCTTTTGGAACGTCTGACCATAATGTTGTTGAGTTTTGCTACAGATTCAATATTCCAAAAAGCACATTTATCCCATATTCTCGCTTCTCTAAGACTGACTTTGAAGCAATGAAAGTAGATTTGAAAACATCGATTGGGAAAATTGCTTTAATCAGTATACAGATCCTTCAACATTATGTACAAACTTATGGCAGCATATACTCCATTTGAAACTCGTAGAATTGGATATCTAAAATACCCTGATCATATACAGTCACTCATTCTCCAAAAGGAAAGACTTTTCAGGACTTCTCGATATAATAGTTCATTGTACAAGAAAGTTTGTTCTGATATAACGTACCATCTCAAAAAGTTCCTCTCAAATTACGAAAAACGTTTAGCTTCCTCTAAATACTCCAAGAATCTCTTTTCCTACATCCATAATAAAATGTTTGCTAAAAGATATGGAGCCTTGAAAGATTTGTCGGGTGCAACATGCTTAACTGATCAAGACAAGGCCCAAGCATTATCTCAGTTTTTTGCGAGCACATTTTCTGCAAACCTATCTACTCCCAAATCTTGTGGACCTCCTCTATGCCATACATGTACAGCTCCTGCAAGCATGCCTTCTACAGTCAAACACACTTTAAGAAAATTAAAACCCTTAACATTCGAGCCTTTTGATGGAATCCCACAGATTCTGTTCAAAAAATGTGCGAGAGAACTTTCAATTCCGCTTTCTCACATTTTCAACATCTGTTTTATCTGTGGACAAGTGCCAGAAATCTGGAAAGAAGCCATTGTCATTTCCGTCCCTAAAGTGACCAACCCACATTTTGTGACCAAATCAGGCCTATAAGCATAAATTCTGTATCATGTAAGGTACTCGAAAAAATAATACGCAAAAAACTCCTTGATAGGTTTGAAATATTCAAACTCATACCGCCTGAACAGCATGGATTCAGTAGTGGCGCATCTACGGTTACTCAATTACTTGACTGTACCCATGACTGGATCAATGCTGTTCTCGACGATAAGGAAGTCGATGTGATATACATCGATTTATCAAAAGCTTTCGACCGGATAAGCCATGAAAAATTGCTGTTTGAACTTGATCATTATGGCATCAGAGGAGATCTATTGAATTGGTTCAAATCTTATCTTCAAGATAGAAAAATGACTGTTCGCGTTGGTTTAAAACATTCTGGATGTTCCTCATGCATAAGTGGGCTTCCCCAAGGAGGCGCATTCTCACCTCTCTTGTGCAACATCTACACCGCTGATTTACCGAAAATACTTAAATCCCACCCAGATGTGCACATACTGATGTAGCAGATGATATCAAAATTTTCGGTATCTCCGCAGAATGGTTCGAGATGCACTACAACATGCCATCAATTTCATGATTGAATGGTGTAAAACTTGGGACATCTCTGTGAATGTGAGCAAATGTTCTGTGTTCCATATCGATGTTACCACAGATGATTATTTCCTTTACGAACATGCCGGTGAGACCTTGATTAAAAACATACGTTAAAGACTTAGGAATCATATTCAGTCCCTCGTTAAAACCAGATTTACAAACTTCAGCCGTTGCCTCTCGTGCAATCTCTCTCAGTTACCCCATATATCGCAATACAAAAGTTGATGACCCTAAAGTACTCTTGAAACTTTATAAATCTTTTGTCATTCCCAGTTTAGAGTATGCGAATCAAGTGTGGTGCCCCTTTCTGGTGAAGCACAAACGTTCTCTGGAGAACGTTCAGAAAGTTTTTACACGACTACTTTTTTACCGCTGCTTCTCTAGTCCTACTTATCCTCAGTCACTTCCTCGCTATGAAGAACGCCTAAAACTTGGCCTTAAAAGTCTCTCGTATTGCAGGGTCATTCATGACTTGTACTTGCTTTCAGGATTTTCAGTTGAGAGACACTATATTGAGACCTTCCAAGTACTGGGTCTTCAGACCCACTTATGGAAGGACTTTGCTTTTCTATTTATCATCAGCGGAGCGTTAGGCGGAAAAAAACAACTTTACCGAATTACGACTTTTTTGATCGAATAGCAAAGTTGATCCGAAAATTACCTAGTGAAGTTTTTGCGTGTAAAAACAGTATTTCTTTCACAAATTGAAGACACTGAAACTGAACGAGGTATTTACAGATAACCATAGTACGACATCTGTATGGCTTTAATGTTGGCAATATATGAATAAATCTCTGCTGCGATTGCCAACTAGCACGGAATGATGACTTTTGGAATTTCATCTTATTCTGGGACTCTACCATCCATGATAACTCATAATCCACATCGCATAATACTTTCAACATCTATACTGTTTTCAATAGCTGGCGTGCGATTGAATTTTTATTTCATGATCAATCTGAATTCCATATACCCGTTGTGATTCTGTGTTGTGTTTCAACACTATTCACTTATATTCTTACTAACCCATATCTATCATCATGTTAGCACAGATATAATCAACAACTTCTTTTTCAATTATTACAGCCTGATGACTTGCTTACCCTGATTCAACTATACAACTACATTGCGATATTGAGTTGACATCATCTCGGAGCATTGGACCCTCCCCGGAATCTTTTAGGCAAGGTTAATTTGTTTCACCAACTCGGCCTTGCTTTGCTTATTCTATTACTTCAAGAGCATTTGCTGGCAAACACACGACATTTGCACCAACTCCATACATTAGAGTTTAACTTTTCTTTCCTGTCGCATATGACTTATTCAAATACAACTACCTTTCCTACACTTAAAGCCATTAGACTCTTCCCGGTGCACTCACTTAGCGACAGCGGATCTACCAAGGAAAAGTTTACTTTGGAATATCTCAGGATCGTTTTGCTGGCAAATAATGGGGCATGGGTGCCATCTCCATCACATTCATTCATAAGTGGACATAGTCATTTAGCAATCACATACAGGCTAAATTATTGCGTTTACTTAATTAGTCCAAAGGATTAGACCCGAACTGCATGATGATCTATTATTATGGTAAGTTTATGTATAACTGTGTGTTTTGTTCGTTTGTAAGGAACGCCAAGAGTGTCTTAAATAAATAAATAAAAAATTAACGATTAGATAGAGCAAACCTCATGGGATACAGCACAAGCTTTTTCTTTTTTTTATAGTTCGCCAAATCTTTCGAAAGATTTTTTATCAGAAATATCAAATTTTTGCAGGCTTTCGTCCACAATCGCAACAAACACAATGAATTTTTGGGATTCAAAACTTCCAAGGTGGTATATGACTTACTATTGATTTTATAAAGCAAATGAGAGTTTACGGATTTGAATTACCAAATTTGGAGTTCTTCGGGTACAGCTTTGAAAAAAAAACAAAAAAAAGCATGAGTTATGATGATTTTATCCCCAAAGACTGAACAAATCGGAAACAAAAGCATTTATTAAAAGGGGGGGGGAAGCAGCATTAATCAGCACCCGTGCTGCTCTCTCTTTGATGTTCTACGAAGTTTGAGTTGACAAAGTATGGAAATTGCATCAGTTGAAATTTTATTTAAACATTTTGAGGAGTTGTGTGAAGGAGAGAAAAATTTGCTTCATATTCTGTTGGGTTTCCTCCATCGACCCTTTACTTGGACTCTTCGAGCATTGATGTAAGAATTTAGAAAAATTGTCAAACCTGAGCATCCCAAAAAGCATGGATCGCAAATTTTGGTAATTTCCCAAGAGCTCATTGACTGCAATAATTTTATGATCGTTAGAAAGAGGATGAAATTATACATCGAATGCCAGTATGGAATGACTTATCAGCAGCTCTTCATTGCTGTAGGATTACGGTAGAAACTTGGAACATATGGTGCCACTGCGGAAAAAGCTGCCGTTTCAAAAATTTTCAAAAAGATGTGAAAATTGTGTAATAGGGTTTTTAGGAACGCCGAGTTCAATACTCAACTATTCTCAAGATGCGAAGCTTTTTAAACGGTCTAACCGCACTTTTTAGGAACATTGAAAAAATGGCCGCTACCTCTTACCTGGCATAACTCTTCAATGAAGCATCATAAAAAGTTGGAAACATCACAGTTAAAATCAGTAACTCTGATTAGCCTAGTGTAAAAATTTTCAAATTGTTTTTTTTCTGAGGCAAAATATGGCGTTTCATAGCTCAAAACCCTCTTTCAAATTTCTACCGTAATCTTACAGTAACGAAAGAAAAGGGTGATTCGTTCTACGCCTTAAATTCAAGTTGAAGCCAGCTCTACAAAACGCTGCCGTAATCAAGGCGAAAGACTTCTTGGGAAGAGAGATATTAACAATCAAACATTGCATACATACTTTTGGGACACCCTGTACATTAGGTCGTTCCGAAAGTTCTTTCCGTTTTTTCAACCTATCATAAAAACACGTAGACTGGAGGTAAGGAAACGCTTCAAGCACTACCCGGCGCAGCTTTTCTTCCTTTTTCAACTTTCCTGTTTCTGTACCTCTTGCTCTTGTGATCAGCGAGATAATGGCCAAAATTTCGAACCCATGGTTTTTACCATGTCCAACTTTGGCATTTTTTTCACGTTCTTCAGTTTGAACTCTCGGAAAAGCTTTGATAGCAGTCAGATAGACTTGAACAAAGTGCAATGCAATGCGATGTTTTGGAAATTTTAGCTGGCTTCTCAGTATTTTTGAGATAACTTTTAATGTCTTTATTTTTTCATAGTCACAAAACAGAAAACGCTCCGAACATTAACAAATCTTTAGATTTCGACACTTTCAAAAGTCGTTTATAAATGGCCACTATTTTCAAAAAGTAGCTGAGTGTTTACCGTTTCGTACTATAAGATTTCGCATTTCACGTGTATACCCTTAGGCTGGTTCAAAATCAAGAATTATAGAAATTTTATCGCCAAAAACCCCCACAAGTTGGGAAGAAAGTTACTCATTAGAAAAAGAGGAAAAGCTGCATCGAATGACACCTTAGTTGTGTGCCGTTTTATGTTCTATGGTTCTTGGCTCCACCAAAAGTGGAATTTTATAACATCAGAAAAATAATTCTGAATAATTTTTAAGGCTAGCTATAGAGGCCGAAAAATTGCATTAAATTGCACTTTGTCTACGCTATCTGACTGCTATCAAAACTTTTCCAGAAGTCAAAAAAGAAGATTGTGAAAATTTGCCAAAGTTGGACATGGTAAAAACCATTTGTTTGAAATTTCGGCCATTATCTCACTGATCACAAGAGCAAGCAGCACAGGAACAGGAAATTTGAAAAGAAGAAGAGAAGGTGTGCATCGGATAGTGCCTGAAGCATTTCCTTATCTTCATTCCACGTGTCTTTATGATAGGTTGAAAACGGAAAGAACTTCCGGGACGACCTAATGTATACATCAGTGGCGTACCGAGGGGGAGAGCCCCCCCCCCGAGAATGGGTTGCAAAATTTTTGAAAGTTACTTGTATGGGTTAAAAAAATGTGCAAATGACTTGTTTATTTTTTTTAAATACTGAAAATAATTTTTAAAAATTTTAAAAATTCAAAATAGCCTTGTGAAAAAAAATTTTTCGGGGGCGTGGCTAACGCCAAGCCCCCCCCCCTTTTTCGGATTTTCGGATGTGGGGACCCACAAAAATTTAGAGAATCACTTCTAAATTCTTCTTCGCCACGGACCTTCATTTAGAAAATTTTTGCCCCCCCCCCCCCGCGAGCGGAAATCCTGGGTACGCCGCTGATATACGTATAATATATACCCGTGCGTCACCTCTGCTTCGCAGAGGCTCGCGCTGGCTCTTCTATCTATACGACATACTCATTCCCGCATAACATGGCATTGAAACATACCGCGCAATGCCCGTCTTCACGAATGAAACGTGAATAACCACTTATTCCAAAGGCTTTTCGTGTGAGATCGGTATTTTGCTTGGATGAATTTTTGGAAGATGAAGAACATATGCAAAATTAGAACACTTTTGAATATTTTCATAGCTTGGTAGTCGCCATAAGTATATATCTACGGCGAGCTATATCCCTGTGCAGAAATCTTCTCAAATGCTAAGGTAAAAACCTGGCAAATTGGCCATTTAGGCAAATAATTCGTTTTGGCGCCTTTTTCTTGAAGTAATAGACTTCCATCACTTTTTTGGGCTAAAAATCATGGGTTGCACATTCACTTGCCAAACATAATCACAACTTTACAATAAGTGGTAATACGGACCCAATATCGCGCCTCAGACGTTAAGTGGATCCGTTTGTTGTGCGATTTCTGAGGGACTCTCAATGAATGTGCTCTGGCATGGTGTATCTGAATGGTGGCAGAGCGTTGTTGTGCAAAAAATTGCGGCTTGAAACCTTGTCTGTGACTCGTTCTGTGAATTTCGTTACAGACAGACAGACACACACACAAAAACACGTAAACACCCTTAGCCCGTTATTATAAGTACCAGCGCTTCACCTCTGCTTCGCAAATGCTTACACTGGCTCCTCTATCTACATGCCTTCCTCTTGCTCACATGATGTTTCACTCTGAAACACATTATGCGATGCTGACCATCATAAACGAATTGTAAACAACTACTCATTCCATGAGCTTTTCATGTAGGAGCGGTAAATTGGGAAGAGAAAATTCTTAGAGAAGATTAGTGAATTTCGGTCAGTTACTGAAGTTATTATTGACGGTAGTTTCCACAAAGGACAGTTACTTTTGTACCCTACATTTCTGAGCAGAACTCCTCGCAAATAATTAGCTAAAACCTTGACAAATTTATGATCTACCAATCACTCCTTCTTGGCGCTAATTTTGCTTAAAAATAGATATTTTGCTTACTTTCTGAAATTAAGTCTATGGTCTGCACATTTACTTGTTGAGCAAATCCACAAATTCGCAAGAAGTACAATCACCGACCCACATTGGGAGCCAAAAGTCGCGTGGACCCGTTTGACGCGCAGTTTTTGAAGGTTCCGATTATCGGATAGGCTTGTGCTTTTGATTATTTACCTACATGCTAATAAGGTGTTATGACTAAAATTTCAGCTCAAGACCTTGGCTACAACACGCTCCATAAATTTCGTGACAGACAGATATACACACACACAGACAGACAAACAGACAGACGCTTAGCGCTTTATTTTTAAGTAATGATATATATCAGCCGCTCTCTGCCGCTACGCGGCAGTTCGTCTGGTGTTTCGAAGTGCGGAAAAGTGAGATTTTGCGGAAAATTGGCCATTTTGCACGAATTACTCGATTCATAAACTGCGCGAAAAAAATGGAGGACTTAACTTCCGCTTTGACAGTCTATTTTGATTTGTCATTCTAACCTACGTGTATTACGAAAACTGTATGAATCGATAGTTGCAATCCGTGTCTTCCGGACAAATGGCTTATTAAATTAACACACGCCCCGCACCGTGTATTGAGTCATAAGTCACCACATAAGTATCGGTTGACTATCAGTGTTGATTTGGTGGTCATGTTCGATCTTCTGTAGAACGAAAATTTTCGATTTTTTCGATGAGCTAAATTGGTCGACGGAATTCTAGAATGTAACATATAAAAAATCAATAATTAGGTAAAAAAGTTGATGATTAAAAGCTATAGATATTTTATTCAAATTAACCATGCTTAGCTATCCCCTTCCTGCCAGTTTTTAGCGCTACAGATCTCAAGATACAAATCAATAAATCGATGGGCCTGTAACAATGGAAAACTTCATAAAACCCACCCACCTCAAAGTCTATGTGTGCGAAGTTTCGTTCAAATTTCATAATCCTTTCTAGCATTTTAGGCCAGTTATAACAAAACTGCTAGGCAAAAAATGCAGAAACAATAAATCCATGGCGCCAAACGATGATTTTCTGTGAAAAAGCTTAGTGATACTTGTCTCTCCCCAAAGTTTATGTATGCAAAGTTTCGTTCAATTTTCTTGATCCGTTCTAACATTTTAGGCCGGTCCTAACAAAACTGCTTATCCAAATACCAATAGGTAAAGAGAGAAAAGAGACGAGAGGAGAGAGAGGCAAGACGCTGTTTTCGTGTCTCTGATGCTTCTCGGCTACGACGAAGGCGGCCACACATGGCTCTAGAAGTGCGCCTCGCAGCGGTACGGGCGTTATCTGGGCGATATGCATCTGCGACTGAGGTGTGGAGGTGGACGATATCCATTGCTGTGGGGAGGGGGGGGGGGGTCAATGTCGGCGCCATGGTCTCGGGAGTAAAAGTAGTCGAAGGAGGTACGACCGTTGAAAGCATGGTATGAATGAACCGTAAAGCCGGGATAGGGTGTCTCAATTTGATGGTCATATGTGATCTCGTGGATAAACCATTTTGATTTTGTTGATGAGCTAAGCAGTCGACGAAACCCGTTGCGAAAGGTCAATGCATAGTCCAATATTAGCTAGCCTCCAGAATGCGGCTATAAAAAATCAAAAAAAGGTAAAAAAATTTAGTGGTTAAAGGTGTAGGTGTTTCATTCAAATTAATCATGCTTAGCTATCCCTGCCAGTCTTCTGCCAGTTTTCAGCTCATCAGAGAATAAAACACAAAAAATCGATCAATCGATAATACCTATGTGACACATGATTAGTGACATTCGCCCCATCCCGAAGTTCACGCCTGCAAAATTTCATTTGAATTTAGTGAAGTTTTCTAACATTTTAGGCAGGGCTCAGCACGAGGTGGCTAGTTGAAAATGCAAAAAACGAAGTCCCCCTTGAATTTTGCAAACTTTTACGAAGTCCTCTTTGACTTCAGAATGAAATTACGACATCCGCCACGAGATATTAGAAGAGAAAATACATGAAAAGGAACGAAACAAAGCAAAACAGGAAAAAAACGTCAAAAAAGCATCACACAAACGCTATGACATTTGTATTTTTCGGATTGGCCGCATATCGTGTCCAGCGAGCAGCACTACGCACTTGGAGCAGCGTTGCCGTCGCCATTCAAAATTTTCAAAGGGCTGTAACTAAGCGGGGAGGAGGGGGTTTGAGGCGGTTTAGGAACCAACTTGTAGGGTTTGGGATGTAGATGAGATTTATGTGAAGAAAGTTAAAAAATTATGTGAGAAAGGAAAAATTTATGACTTTTTCTTTCCCAAGCCACCTCAGGTGGCTACCCAGGTGGCTTGAAAGCCACCTAACTCCGAAAAAAGTTGAGCACGTTTTCATTTCACATAATTTTTTCATAATTTTTCACACTTAGTCCCAACTCCCCATTGCTCATCTACACACCTATTTTGGTGCCATTTCATCTTCACTTCGCTGTAAACAAACACTTTGTTTATTTGCTGGCGGCATGCCGGCAGCGTGCCGGCGGCAGATCGAAAGACTGCTCTTTCGCAAAAACGATATCCCCTTTGCTTTTTCCCCCAAAAACGATATCCAGCTTGCTTGGTAAGCCACCTGTGCCGTGCCCTGATTTTAGGCCGGTCATAGCGAAACTGCTAGTCGAAAAACGCAGAAAATCGATAAATTGATAGCGCCACTAGATGATTTTCGGTGCATGCGGCTTACGGCCGCATGCACTAACACCCCCGCGGGGAGGGGATCGCAGCTTAAAAGAAAGCTTCATATTCTGAAGCTCCAGATATCTGGATTTTACGTTATGTACCTATCCGTAAGTATTCCTACTACCGTTCAAACATGTTGTACAGGAGCGACAAACTGTACAAACCGCATATTCCAGCTTTTGATCCCTGATGATCCCCGGCGCTTTTCTTCAAAGCCATTTTTCTTCTCCGAAGCTAACAAAAACTTTCCAAAGTTGTACTGAACATCTAACACAACGATGCTAAGTATGTTACTGATGAGAACAAATGAGTTTCTAAAAAAATCGATTTTTTCGGTAAACCCCAAATTTCGATCTGCGCATTATCAAAAATTTCATGACTTCACAACATCATTTGTTCTTATCAGCAACATGATTAGCACGTCGGGTTAGACAAGCTGCACAACTTTGGAGGTTTTTCGTTAACTTCGGAAAAAGAAAAATAACTTTAAAGAAAAACGCCGGGGATCATCAGGGATCATACGAAAGCTGGAAAATGCGGCTACATCTTCTCGCTCCTGTTCAACATGTTCATACTTACGGATAGGTACACAACGTGAAATCCAGCTATCTGGAGTTTTGAAATATAAAGCTTTCTTTTAAGCTGCGATCCCCTCCCCGCGGGGATGTTAGCGCATGCGGCCCTTAGTGACACCCACCTCACCTCAAAGTTCATGTGTGCACCAAATTTGTCAAGGTTCAGGTGGCCTATGGCGAAAAGCTGTAAAAAAGGAAAGTGGAAAATCGTTTTTGCTTCGAATATTGTTTGCAAGAAAGGAACTAAGCCGGTGGAAATCGCATAGGTGTTGTTATAGAGCTTTTCGCTAATTTTAAGCCACTCAAGGCTTGGCAAATTTAAACATTCAAACGCTCATAACTTTTTTCGAAAACTTATTCCAAAAAGGAAAAGCAGATTTGGAATAAGCGTTCAAAGGCGCATCTAACGATATACATCTCATCTTTAATTGCCTACTAATGTTGGTATCCTAACCTTGTTAGCTGCTTGAAAATGATCATCTGTTGCGTAGATAGGAGCGATAGAAGAAAATTAGTTAAAATTCGAATTTTCGTTGTAGGGTCATGAAAAACCGGAAACTTGCAATAAAATCGAAGCGGTCAGTATTGTAGGCTCTTTCACAAGCTCTTTCCAACAATGCAAAGTTTGCGCCGATTGAGCGTCTCTATCAAAGGTTACGATTTCCCTGAAAAATGCCAAAATAAATCAAATTCGCCCTTTTGTATTGCTTGCTAAAAAATCGTAACTTTTCATAATTACGGTCAATCGGGGCAAACTTTACACTGTTAGAAAGAGCTGGTGAAAGTATCTACAATACCGACTGCTCCGCTTTTTGTTGCAAGTTTTTTATTTTTATGACCCTGCACAGAAAATTCAAATTTCAACGATTTTCCTTCTATCTCTCCTATCTATGCAAGAAATGACCATTAGCAAGCAGCTAACATGTCATCATAAAGTGCACTAGCTGGCTTACCCGGTTCCGCCGGGCCCTGTCAAAAACGATAAAGGTTCCATTTTTATCCCTGTACACCTTTACCTGTGCCCACTTCTACATGCAATTCCCTATTCCCGCTGTGTGAGTAATCAGTATGCTCACCTATCTTCTTCACCCCCCCCCCAGCCCCGTAGTAGCTCAAACTTTGCAAAAAAACAACAATAAAATCGATAAAAGTAAGGATAATCCTAAAAATTAATGGCGTTATTCGGCTACCCGGGCCCTAAATGTTTTTGTGGTGTGTCTTGCTCAAACTCGGTATATGGGGGTTATTCAAGCCGCTGATGACGAATATGGTTGTCATTTCGCGTGGCAGCGGGTAAAAAATCATGAACCTGCCTGAAAGCTTGGCAGGGAATTACCCAAAGTGCTGTTTCAAGAATATCGTGCTTAATCCCCATGATAATGGTAATACGTGTGGTATAAAAGTTTCTCACCGAATGCTTTCCTTATAGGACCACTGCCGCGCGCGATACATCCTTCGGCGGCTTTTGCCTAGGCAAAAACAGGGGGAGGGAGATTGGCGGCGTGCGTTACACGTTGGGACAGATTATCAGGATGGCGCTGGAGACCGCCATGCAAAGCAACCGTTTCCCTCATTTCGTGAATATCTGGGATCAAAATTGGCCCGAAAGCGAAGAAATCTATTCAAACCCTGCAACTCACCATAACTTCACAATAATGCCTTATGACAGCGAGCAAGCATCATAATCAAAAGCAGTATGCTTGTGAACCGTTACAGGTAAGGTTTTGAGCAAATCTGGAACTAGGGCCTGGCACGAGGTGGGCAGAGGGGCTTTTCCTAAACTAATTCCCCTTTGACTTCAATAGTTTTTTTACGAATACCCTTTCAGCCCAAAAATGACGCTTTGTGCTTGTGCAAAGAGAGCGCCAGCCACACTTCGCCTAAAAACGCTCAAAAGCGCTCAAAATGCTCAAATTCCTCTAATTACTCCTCACCTGTATCAAGATAAAAAACAGGAAGAAGAATAAGCAAGGAAAATGATGAAGGAATGAAAAAATATCAAAGGAACGCAGTCATAGGACTGAGAGACGCCGCCGCGTGTATCAATTGACTGGGGCGCGCTTTCCATCTTAGAAAGCTAGGCTGCTGATGCGATTTTGGGCTCTAACAAAGACAAGAGGAGGAATTTCTGAACCAAAAACTCACCATATGGTAAACTTTAGGTGAACAACAGATTTATGTAAAAACCTCTTCATTCACATAAGTTTTTCAGTTTTTCATACATTGTTCCTTAGTCCTACTGCGCGTATACACATCAAGTCTCGCGCTATTTCGTTTTCTCTGCGCTGCAAACGAGCCATTTTTCCATTTTCTTGATAATGGGAAATTGTGCGATGAGGTTTATGAAAACTATTTTTCGATGAATTAGATGTATAAGGTAAGCATGATTCGACCTTCATTTGCTTGCACTTGGAATCTTCTTCCGGGGCTCCGCCCGGATCCCGCAAAAACGATATCCCCTTTGCCTTTTGGCCCCAAAACGATTTCCAGCTTGTCATTTGCCCACCTCGTTCCGGGCCCTGTCTGGAACTTCGACCCATGTACACCCAACGTAACCCAGGAAAATGCATTATCCTGCGAAATCAGCATAATATTCGTGTTCAGCGCGCTAAATGACTAAACTAGACAAAGTTTAAAGCAAATCCATGTTTTCGACCACATACCGTGTGACCACCATAACTCTATGAAAAGGTCCCATTATGCAGAGAGTATGAAATTCGTAATTAGCATGTCGAATAGGTTCTCTGGACCAAACACCAGCCGAATTCATGATTTTGACTTCCTACCGTACACCTATCGTAACCACACGGGAAGACGTTCTGCGACGAAAGTGTGATATCTGCAATCAGCATGTAAGATAACCCTTATACACGAATCTGAGCAAGCTCTACGACAAAAAAATTTTGGGGTCCGGTCAGCCGAATAGCGCCAAACTAATACTGTATTCGTAATCAGCATGTTCGATTACCCCCCTGCGCCAACTCCCAGCCTCGCAGGTCAAACTACAAAAAATCGATGAAATCGATAAAATTAAGTAATTCTGAAAACTAATATTGTATTCGTAATCAGCATGCTCGATTATCCCCCCCCCCCTGTGCAAACTCCCACGCAGGCCAAACTTTACAAAAAAAATCGATAAAATTGATAAAAGTAATCGATAATTCTGGAAACTGATATTGTATACGGAATCCCCATGCTCACTTACTCCCCTTGTGCTAGCTCCCAGCCCCGTAGGTGAACTCTGCAAAAAATCGATAAAATCGATATCGATCGATAACCAAAAGTAGCCTATGACACCCCCGGGGCCCGAAGTGTATGTGTGCCAATTTTGGTCCGGATAGGTTCAGAAATGGAATTTTCTATTTGGAACATACGTACAGACAAACAGACAAACAGACGTTCAGCTTCATATATAAGATGACCTACACTTTCCTAAAAATATTAAAGCAGTCAAATCGGTTGAAGAAATCAGAAGTTATGATTTTTTGAAAATAATGCGAGCGAATTTTCGTGCCAACCTAATATTAGGTTGTCCGGAAATTAATGCCCATTCTGAATTTCAACCGCGATAAGTCATACACTTCTCATTTCTAAATAGGTTGCAAGGTACCATTTGATAGAGCAAAGCAAGCTCTACAAGATGGCCGTCTTGCTTTTGAACAGCTCACATCCACCTCAAGTTTCGAGCCAAAAACTAAAAAGACTCAGCTTCCTGAAAAATCGAAAAAAATCATAACTCAGTTCGTAAAAATCCTACAAAAATTCTTACTTGCTCACGCAAACACTGTCCACATAAATCATCTATATACTCTTTGCCGTATTTTTTCTTCTGGTAGAAATCAAGAAAACGAAAATTTTCGTGCATTTGCCAAAGTGATGCTGTGCCGTCCCCAAATAGGTAGTTGTATACCACAAGCCTGTAGAAGTACAGACTTAAATTTTCAGCTCTCTACAAGCTTTAGTTTTCAAGAAATACAGATTATAGCTTCTCCCGTTAGGGTCCAAACTAAAATTCAAATTTCTCGAGAATTAAAGCTTGTAGAGAGCTGAAAATTTAAGTCTGTACTTCTACAGGCTTGTGGTGTACAACTACCTATTTGGGGACGGCACAGCATCACTTCGGCAAATGCACGAAAATTTCCGTTTCCTTGATTTTTATCAGAAGAAAAAATAGGTAAAGGCGTATGTAGATGTTTTATGTGGATAGTGTTTGCGTGAGCAGGTAAGAATTTTTGTAGGGGGTTTTTTACGAACTGAGTTACGATTTTTTTCGATTTTTCAGGAAGCTGAGTCGTTTTAGTTTTTGGCTTGAAACTCGAGGTGGATGTGAGCTGTTCAAAAGCAAGACGGCCGTCTTGTAGAGCTTGCTTTGCTCTATCAAATGGTACCTTGCAACCTATTTAGAAGTGAGAAGTGTATGACTTATCGCGGTTGAAATTCAAAACGGGCAGTAATTTCCGGACAACCTAATATATTAGGTTGGTGCAAAAGTTTTGTCAGTTTTTTTTTTCAATCCATCATTCAGCCTAATTCGACCTCGTAAAACATAAAATGTTAAACACTTCAGTCACCATTCGATGCAACTTCTTCTCCTTCTTCTAACACTTGTCTTTTTTCGCCGAGAAGGCGAAATTTGTGGAAAATAATCGCAGTATTTCTCAATTTTAGGAGTGCGCACTGACGTAACCTATGTTTCAAAATCTTCACAATTTGAAGCAAAAATTGCTCATTTACTTTGTAATAGTCGCGTTAGTAATAGTCGTGTGCTGAAACCTCAGTATTTTGTAGGTTTTGCAGTGTTTGGTGCAATAACAGGTTATGCAATTTTTCCAAAACACAAGACTTTTAGAAAATTATTCAGCAAAAATGAAATGCAGCTCAGCAAGAAAAAATTGCATTGTAAAAAAGTTTGCTATCTGGTGTTTATCAAAACTCCTCCGAAAGTCTCTTACAAAAATTTTGAAAGTTAATGAAAATTGGACACGGTAACGAATGGTTGCAATTTCCAGCAAATATCTCGTCACTCTTGCAATGAAACACAATGGGAGTTAAACAGCTGGAAAGAGGAAGAAATTCTGCATCGGATACATCTTGAAGTATTTGTTTATCTTCATTCTAGCGTGTTTGCCGATGGATTGAAGAAACTGACAAAGTTTTTACGCCAACCTAATATAACAGGTTGTCCCATAAGTTCCGTCCGTTTAAACTTAAATCGCAATGAGTCATGAGCTTCTTGGTTCTAGACAGTTGTAAGGTACCATTCGATAGAGCAAAGCAAGCTCTAAAAGGTGGCTTTCTTAATTCCGCACTAATTCAAATCCATCTCAAGTTCGAAGCCAAAAACCAAAAAGATCTAACTGCCCAAAAAATAAAGAAAAAATCGTAAGTTCTTCCAAAAAAAATCCTAGAAAAGCCCTAATTTGCTTACAGATATGCTATCTATATCAGCAATCTATGTAGACTGTTCCTTTTTCTTGGATAGAAATCAAGAATACGAAAATTTTCATATTCTTGCCAAAGTGATGCTGTGCTGTACCCACGTTGGTATTTGTGTACTACAGACCAATACAAGTACAGACACAAATTTTTAGCGCTCTGCAGGCATTAGTTCTCGAGAAACATTGAATTTAGCTTAGCACAGTCGGGTGTCCCATATTAAAACGATTATCTCTTGAGAGCTAAAGCATGTAGAGCGCAGAAAATTTATGTTTGTACTTGTGCTGGCCTGTAGTATACAACTATTAGTGTGAGAACAGCGCAGCATTATTTTGGCAAGAACCATGAAACAAGGAAAAAATACAGAAATCTTATATATAAAGCTGAATGTCTGTTTGTCTGTATGTATGTATGTATGTCTGTGTGTACGTATGTTCCGAATAGAAAATTCCATTTCTGAACCGATCCGGACCAAACTTGGCACACATACACTTCGGGCCCCGGCGGGTGTCATAGGCTACTTTTCGTCATCGATCGATATCGATTTTATCGATTTTTATCGATTTTTTTGCAGAGATCACCTACGGGGCTGGGAGTTGGCACAGGGGGGTAATCGAGCATGGGGATTCCGAATACAATATTGGTTTTCAAGATTATCGATTACTTTTATCGATTTTATCGATTTTTTTGCAAACTTTGAGCTACGGGGCTGGGAGTTGGCACAGGGGGGTAGTCGAGCAGGCTGATCATCCCCAAGGGGGGGGGGTGATCAGCATGCTCGATTACACCCCTGTGCCAAATTCCGGCCCCCTAGCTCAAATTTTCAAAAAATCGATAAAATCGATAAAAGTAATGGACGATCTTGAAAACTAATATTGTATTCGTAATCTGCATGCTCGATTACCCCCCCTGTGCAAACTCCCAGCCCCGCAGGTCAAACTTTACAAAAAAAATCGATAAAATTGATAAAAGTAATGGACGATCCTGAAAACTAATATTGTGTTCGTAATTAGCATGCTCGATTACCCCCCTGTGCAAAATCCCAGCCTCGCATGTCAAAATTTACAAAAAATCGATAAAATCAATAAAAGTAATCGATAATTTTGAAAACTAATATTGTATTCGGAATCCCCATGCTCACTTCCCCCCCTGTGCCAACTCCTAGCCCTGTAGGTGAACTCTGCAAAAAAATCGATAAAAATCGGTAAAATCGACATCGATCGATAACGAAAAGTGGACTGTGACACCCGCCGGGGCCCGAAGTGTATGTGTGCCAAGTTTGGTCCGGATACGGCGGAGTCGGGTAAGCCAGCTAGTAGTCTATATAAATGGCTGATGTGGATAGCCTATCTGTGAGCAAGTTAGGAATTTTCCAGGATTTTTTTGGAAGGAGTTACGATTTTTTTTATTTTTCGGGCGGTTAGATCTTTTGATTTTTGACTTCATACTTGAGATGGATTTGAACTGATGCGAAAGTAAGAAAGTCATCTTGTAGAGCTTGCTTTGCTCTATCGAATGGTACCTTAAATTGTGTCTAAAACCAAGAAGTTCATGACTTATTGCGAGTAAAAAAACGGACAAAACTTATGGAACAACCTGATATTAGGTTGATGCATAATTCCTGCACCAAAATATACAGACCGCAATAACTCGGAAGTATCCTATATCCCAAGTAGGGCTCGATATATCATTGAATAGAGCAAACCTAGCTCTACAAGACAGTGCTCAAGTATCTACACCAGCTTTGATCCACGCGAAGTATTGAGCCGGAAACTGAAAAATCCATGCGCCAGAAAACCTTAAGACCAATAAAAACAAAATTGTAACTTCGTTCAAAAAGCTCCTACAAAATTTCTTTCTTGCTCACGCGTAGACCTTCACGTAAGACATTTATCTATATGATAACTGTGGAGTTTTTTAGCTTGACGATGAGAAAACGAAGTTTTCATGTTTTCGCCAAATTAGTGTTGAGATGTTCTAGCACTAACAGTTGTACAGTACATGCCATTAGCAGTAAACTTTACATTTTCAACCTTCTAGAACTGGTAGTTCACAAGAAATGACAAATCTAACTCTCCTTATCCGAAATTTTTCCTGCCTACTCAGACAAACGCCGGGGGCAGGCGGGCTCCGGAAAATGCGCGTTGCTGGAATTTTGCATTCCGCTCCCAAATTTCAGGAAAATGTACAGCGAGATTTTGAGAGACCGCCTGTTGAATCTTTTTTCGCTCTTATCTTTTGCGGATATATTGCTGAATCTCTGAGGAATCGAGAACTCAGCAAGCGGCGTCCCGAAAAGTCGTGATTGCTTTCTAAAAAATTCGCGAGCGGGGTGCAAGAAATCAGCCATCTGTTTCTCCGGTGCCCGCCTGCCCCGGTGATTATTGAGCAGTTGATAAAAATTCGATTTCTAGTAAACCAGCTGCTGTAAAGAGCTGAAAATTCACACTCACGCTCTAAGGTCCTATAGTATACAACTGTCAGTGCTAGAACATCTCAGCATTGTTTTGGAGAAAACATAAAGACTTCGTTTTCTTAATTTCTGGCTGAGAAAATATAGCAACTGCATAGAGAAATGTCTTACACGAAATGACAATGCAAGAGTATGTTAGAAACTTTGAAGGATTTTTCTGAGCAAACTTCCATTCTTCTTGGTTTTTTGGGCGCTTGGATCTTTTTGATTTTTGGCTTCAATCTTCGCTTCGATCAAAGCTGCTGCAAAACTTCAAGCACTATCCTGTAGAGCTAGGTTTGCTCTATTTAATGATATCGAATCCTATTTGGGGTATATTGGATTATTCCGGATTATTGCGGTTTGTACCTAATTTGATCAGGAATTATGCATCAACCTAATATACAGGGTGCGGCAAAACTCTGGGAGCCTAGTACGTTTTCATATAAAATGGGAAGGGAAGCACCTAGAGACGAGAAATTTGTCGCACGCATAATTCGATCCACTGCAGATACAGCTCAGTTCGTGAATTTCGAAATTGCCTCTTTTGGCTTCCACGCAGCCCTACAAAATCTTGGCAAGTCCACCTGTCACGGCACGTAGGTAGTCGTAATGAATTTGCCCCACGCCTTCACAATAACTGATTCTTTTACCTTCGCAAATGTGCAGCAGATAGAGCAAGCTTTTATCTACAACATACTTCCAAAAGAATTTTTTGCATTGCTTTGCAATAAAAATATTGGATTTTCAATTAGAAGCATGTGCACGTCGCATACCGGAATTTTGGCTACAATTGCGCGAATAAAAACTTGAAATTATCGTTTAAAAAGTATAAAAAGTGTTCCCATGGCCAAATTTTAATCGATTCCAATTTAGAAGACGTAAGCAAAAATTACAGCCTTGGTCCCAGTGCCTGTTGAGCATTCTATAGCTTTTAAATTTGTTCTGAAGACGGATTTCTACTCACGTAGGCAACATTCGCAAACTTTTATTTTCCGTTTATGCAAGAACAGCTCCTGGCAAAAGTAAAACTAGGATACAATGGCGCAAAGCCTCTTCTATGTTGTGTGCATCGAAGTTTTGTAAAATATTGACATCTCTAGCTACAGCAAAAATTGTAAATACTAAAAATTCTGCTTTTTCCGCTTTGCAAAAGTACTAGTTTGGTAATTTCCATTCTTACATAAACATGTGGCAGCCATTTCCATCCAAATAAGTTTTTTGTAGGGGATGACCGCAGCATCATGTGGCATAAAATTGAAATCAAAACCACCACTGCCTTTGTAATTGCAATACTGCAAAGTTAGGCTCCCAGACTTTTGCCGCACCCTGTATAGATAAATTCTAATATGAAGTGAGGAGGTAACAAAACTCTCCCTCCTTTTTTGCTAGAGAGTCAAATTAGACTAACAAGGCGCACTCCATTTAAACCATCTTGCAAGGCTGATACGATCAAGGGGAAAACGCATATTTGAAAGTGGCAGAGACCAATTTTTCTAAAGGTGGTTTTCGATTCGCCGGCTCGCAGCCCTTGGTCATGGCTTATTCCAAAAGTTCTATCCGTTTTCGACGTTCAACTTCATTCACCAAATCTATCTTCAGAGGTGACTATTGCAACTGTGATGAGATGTGCTACATCCACAAATGCATAGTAATCCAATACATACCCAAAAATTATTGCTAAATAGCGAAAATAATTTTCTAGGCAGAGAAGGCCGAGCATCTTATTGAGAGACCATAATTTCACTTCCACTGTGACTGCACAAGCACTGCTTGTTGTGTAATTGGTAGCCGGCTAAACAAGTATCAAATTTCAAATACGCTCAATTTTTTAAATGAATTTTTGTAAAGAAACGTCACTTGTTTCGCTTTCTTTAAAGTCGAAAATGACACTTTTCCGAATTTTCTGATTTCATTGGCCATGATATGAGTGTTTTCTTCGTTTTTTAAATCAGTTCAAGCACTGCGCCGTACACAGGTTGCATGCATATAGGCACACACAAGTACAAATTTTCTGCTTTAACTTTGTAGAGACATCACTGCATTTGCTCTGATATACTACTTGCAGATGAACCGCTTCACATAAATTTGGGGTCTTTGCAAATGCCGGTGGTAATAAATCCTCATCGCAATGGCTATTATAGACAGAATTATGACAGTGTTGGATGGGAGCTTATAGCAGCGCAGTTTACACAAAATTCGGTAGGTTTGTCTTGGTATTTTTGACCAATTCTTAATATCACCACAAGCTTTGTTGTTTTCGTGTTGGTAAAGGCATTGACGTTGGTCAGCCTAATAGCTTACAGGTGTTTGATCGGTATACGAGATACGTGCTTCTGAGCGATGCATTTTCTGCAGCTGCTATCGGTCAGCTGGAATACGAACTTGTATTTAAGCTCATTCGGTACGCTTACTCATCCAAAAAAGGTGAAAAGGTAAACCATTTTTGAATTGTGACTAAATCTATAGTTTCTGCTCTAATAACAGTACTGGTTAGTAAGACAACTTTCTTTTTACATAATAGTTGAAGGAAGAGGCTACTCAAGCACATCCAAACCAAGGGATTCTACCAATAAATTTACAAAACATAGGAAATTTCAGCTTATGCAACAATCCGCCGTGAATATGCTTCCTATTAGATAGTCTTTTCGCATGGGTAAACAATGAGAAATACAGACCCTTGAAGCAATATAATTCAAAGGATTTGCTGCTGCCCCCACGAGTTACTAACGTCCAATCTCCGAAATCTCTTGAAATCTCAAGAATTCATGAATCCCGTCACATTGGTCGAGTGTCTTGATTTGGTACATCCAAGCATTCGAACATATTTGCATTCGAGGTTCGAAAATTGGAATATTCTATTTTCGATTACAATTCGATATCTCGAAATATTGAAAACCGAAATTTTAAACAATTGAATGTTTTATTCGAATGTTTTATTCAAGTTCATATTCAAGTAAAAGTCGTATCCGAATCATTTAAATTTGGTGCAGAGTCAGTCACGTTGACTGAATTGGGTAGGTAGCAAGTTTAAATATGATTATTCTAAATATTTGATTAAATCACTCAAAAACATCAAAAACTCAACCCTTAATGTTTGATTATCGGTTTCGTTCATTCGAACTTTTTACAAAATTTTCGAATTCTTCGGAAATCGTTTGTCCAAATGTTTGAGTTTCGAGATCGTTCGACATTCGTTTATTTGATACTTTCAATTTTCGAATATCACTAACTATTCATTAGAAATCTCGTATTCGATTTTCTTTCATTCGATGAAAATTCCCCAAAGTATACTGCATAGAATTTTTTCTTCAGACATGTGATTTACGAATTTTGAGTTTTTACGACGTTTATACTACAGCTCTCAAGAGTCTTACGTGATTTTTCGCTAATTTCGCCCTTGCATTCAACTGCAGCTCTTAGAACATTACAAAATGTCAAGCGTTTACAGCAAAATTCTCTCAAGGGCGTCAGTTTGAAAGCGACGTCCACCTACGGTGTGGTGATATTCACTTGCAATAGCAGAGCTCCTGATTGGATGTCGCTCAAGTGCCCATGCAAAAGTCAACTGAACCCCAAAAAATTGCTTTAATAGGTAGAAGCTAGGCTGGCTCCACTTCAACGCGGGTGGGTCAAATATAAAATATGGGTTTGGACATGATGTGTCTAAATACAAAGTTCAATAAATTTGTATTATGCCGAAAATTTGATAACTGTTAATGAGTGGCGTGACATTTATTTTGATTCCATAAACATTTTCTTCAGTTCACCCACTTTGGTGGTGGAACCTCCACTGAGGCTTCTATTTTTTGGATCAACTTTCTCAAATCTGACTTGATCTTCTAAAGCGACGAGCAGTACTTGAGGGTTCCATTAATGTATCGTATAAAAATCTGGCCAAACTTATTCGGTAGATAGCCTCTCTAAAAGCTGCTTCAAAATGAATTCGAACGCATCTTAAAAAGCGTTTAACTTCCTTTCATAGAAAGATGTTTGATTTTTAAAAGCTTTGGAGCCTGGAAAAAATTGATAAGTGGGCGACGAGCAACGAAACAATTTTTGGGGTGATCTATAAAAAACGTGAGCATCCAAACATCAAGAATATGAGTTCAGTATCTTTTAGTCGAAGTGGTCTTTTCATATAGCATCACGCCATTCGAACGATAATACATCTGCTTTTTTTCACTTTGGAACAATTTTCAGAAAGAAGTTAGTGTTTGAGAATCTACATTTGTCGTGCAATACACAAAATTAACGAAAATCTTACGGCTGTAAGTAGGTAATCATATTTGTATAAAGTTTATCTACTGCAAGAAGGAGCACAGCCCATGGAAGCATATGTATTTGTACAATTTTTCGCCCATTTTCTGGCACTTAAGGCTTGATAGATTTACAAAATCAAAACTGAGCGCTTTTGTAAAAGAGGTGTTCCGCAGAAAAGGAAGGATTTGGGCGCTCCACAAAGTGATATAGGTGTCATGTGGAAAGGCACTTCAACCAAGGTTTCCCTTGTGTGCAATCCAATTTTTTCACCGTACCACTGATCAAATATAGTATCTGCAAATACTGCATAGATGACAAATATTAGCCTTCAGTACGTTGGCCATGCATGAAAAATGCTACTTCCACCAATGTTGTTCTATTCTTACGTTACAGCATTGGCTACCATGGAAAGCAATTGTAGATGGGATGTACAAAATATATGCAATGTATCGTAGAAGAGAGGAAAACGCTTCATATGTATGGGTTAGTGTGCGATAATCTTCTTCATTGCTAATTACCGTACGAGAATGGAAATATATGCTATTTTTAAGTGCTTTTGTGAGAAATAGGTTTGTTAGGTGTTCTTTATGCTGTCCAATCACGGCCTTACGCTCTAAAGTCCTTTCGCTTTCCCGATGGTTTCGGCCGCTGAAATTGTACCATAAATGCTTATAAGATGTGATCTACGGTTTGCATGGCTCTGCGATGATCAACAGCTGCTCGTTTTTAATGTTCACTGTTGGACTCTTCGCAGAAATCCAGAATGCTTCGAGTGCGTTCCTAGCCGAGGTTTCCTTTTCATTTGCCAAGATTTGACGTTAAGAATTTAAGATATAGGATTCGGCGCCTTACCCTTTGCGGGTATGCGCCGAATGCACTCAATTTTACAGTCGAAGAGGGCGTGTGGCCTTTTACGTGATTCGCGGGGCCCAGCCGATTACCAGATCAGTGCTTTTATCTCCCAGATTACTCTGGTACCGAATTACCGGTCCAGGAGGGTAGAGTGCCTGGTTGGCCTGGTTGGCCCAGGGAGGAGAAAATCGCTCCACCATTCGATTCGTTCCTAAGTTGCCAAGTATTGAAAACAGACTTATGCATTCCATCTGCTAGATGTCCTTTTAACAAGTAGTGAGGATTGCTTTAGTTTGCCTTTTATAGATAGCATAGTAGCTAATACATTCAATTGCAATTTTTGCGGCAGGAATGATGAACGAAGGTCGCAAACTAGCAGAAATAGAAATGATGCTTGATGGTTTCGCTTCTCAAGTAACGCTTTGAGCTTCGCCCCTCTGAGGAACACGAAAAGGCATCGAAACGTAAGACCGTGTTTGGAAAGAATATTGTACACCTAATAAAGCTATTCGGTACAGAAGCATCTAAATATTGACTATTATACAGGTTTAGTGGAACTATAGGAATTATAAAACGAAATATATATTGCATACATATCTTCTTTAGTCATACCTAAACAGAGTGTTGCGACCGATTGCTTATGAAATTCGTAAGAAATTTCTTGCTGAAGAGACAGAATTTGCTAAATATATAAGAAAGCAGAACGAATCTTCGAAGGAGCGCATCACTGGAAGATTGGATTGGAAATCAGTGAGATGGGAATCCAATACTGCTTTGTAGGTTTAAATTGTACCAATTATAACATCATAATTCTTGTTAGCTAGTCGTTAATGCGAAGATGACCTTGAATGAACAGTTTAAACTGATCAAAAACTGCCGCACGACAGAAACCTATCAAATCGCATAAGTGAACGAATATTTACGGTAAATAAAGTTTGGAGTGAAAAAGTCATAAAATGCATTGAAACTGTAGGACAATCTTCTTTCTTTCTACAATCGAAAGATATCGACATCAACTTTTGAGGCAAGCTAAAATTTTAAGTAGGCAGCTTCGCTGCCAAATCATACCTTCTATACACAGAGCTATGTACTCTGGTAATCTTCACTTTGAGCGTCCTGATATAACATAACCTTTACCTGGAGAAAAGTACAGAAGTCTCCGGGGTGAAGCCCCAGATATTAATGACATAACTAACGACATAATCATGTAGGGATAAATGTGAATGAGGCGAATATAGTAGTGACATCCAAAAAAAGCTCAAAAAACCAAAAAATCGCCTTTTTATGGCCTTTTTTGCTGAAAAGAAGGCCATAAAAAGGCCATTTATTCAAAAATTTAATTATAAACTAGGACAAAACTCCTCAAGTAGCCTTTTCCGAGACTGCAATTGAGCGTTGAAAGTTCATGAAGGCTGCTCGAGTTTGATAAAAACGAGAAACTGCGCTCAAATTTTGCGCAGAGGATCGCCACATAAATCTGGTCTATGTCGTTATGGAGTGACCAGTGCGTCACCTCTGCTTCGCAGAGGCTCGCACTGGCTCTACTATCCATATGCCTCATTACTTTCCCATAATGATGGCACTGAAACTCACCGCGCAGTGGCCGACTACCACGAATAGGATGTAGACAACCACTCATTCTAACAGCTTTTTCACGTGAGATTTCGCGAGGATGGAACTTTTCGCCGAAGAACAAATGCAAATTTGAGTGGGTTCCTGGATTTTTATGGTTTGGTAGTTGCCGTAAGGCCAATAGCCACCGTGAGCAACACTTCTGCGTAAAAATCTTCTCAAATGCGCCAGTAGAACGTTTTCAAATTGACCATTTACGCAACCAATCCACTATGGCGTCATTTTCGCAAAGTAGTGGATTTTTGCCCATTATTTGGGCTGGAGTCCAAGGCTTGCACATTTACTTGTCAAACACCTCAACGACTTCGCAAAAAGTGCTGATAGGGACCCAATTTTGTAAGTCAGAAGCAAAGTGGATTCGTTTGACGCGCAATTTCTGTGAGTTCCACTCAACGAATCCGCTCATGCTTTTGCATGGTGGAGTTTTGTGCTGGTAGCATGTGCTGTGCAAAATTTGGGCCCAGTACGTTTGCTGGAACACGCTCCACGAATTTCGTAACAGACACACACACACAAAGTCACGTAAACATCCTTAGCCCGTTATCATTTATGGAGTGATTTTCAAAACTCGCGACATTATCAGTGCTCCTGGCCGTATAATGAGGATCACAACGATATAGAATGTTATAGGGTTTCATTATGACCCCGCGGAGATCAATGGCCAAAGTCAAATGCCCTGCCGCTCTGGTCGGTCTCCACTGCTCGTCTGCGTCTCGTGCGCGTTGCGCACTACCTCGCTACCTCAAACGCGGGGCGCGGGGCATTTGACTCTGCTATCCTTTTCTTCGTTGTTCCGAGCCCAATTACGACATTCTATATATCATATCAAAGCTCTTGATCTCTATTTTCACGCTAACAATGTCGCAAGACTCCTTTTTATGATTTAAACGAAAAATCTGAAAAAACGGCGTTTTCGAAAACCTCTTGTTTTTTCCTCAGTCTAACTCTTTTTAGTCGGTTTTTTGTGTATTGGATAGGTCTTCTTCCTGTCTATGATGTAGACAATGTCGTCGAGCTTACTTCTTTGCTTATGTCGGTTTTCTGCGAAAATTACTGAAAAGTGCGCTTTTCTTTACCTTGTTCTCCTTCTGTGCTTTCCCAACAGACTTTTTCCAGCTTGGACAGTACTTGCTCAGAATGATTAGCGGAAAAATTCAGACAACGTCGCAGGATACGAAACGACTATGCGGGGGTGAAAATTGAAAGGACCATCAAAAATTAGATTGGCGTCGATGTGCAAAATATCTTTTCTGACGTGTTTAACATTTGTTAACATGTTTTCCTTCTTCCACAGCTAAACAGCGCTTTTTTAGCTGGAAAAAATTTTTGTTCTTGTTGTAAGTCCTCTTGTCTTTGAAGCTTAGCATGTTCTTGCAGGTGAATAATTTTAATTGTTATATTATGCCGTACAGGTTGTTATAGATGATATACTTTGTTGCCCGACGTTTAGGCAAGACGCCGTTTTCAAAGGGTGAAAAGGCGTTAATCACATTGATACACGATCTCTGCCGCCAAATATCTCCACTTTTAGTACTTTGTTCTTGTTGCCACCCAATCTATCCGGCAATCCTGTAGAGGAAACTGTGCCTAAAAAAACCACCAAGTTAAGCTTTTAAACTTGATGATGTGCCAACCTCTGCTTTATATGAATTTTTCGCGGTTCCTGGTTCAATTCATATCTTTGAATATCCATCTATATTTCTGAAACAACCTTCACTTTTTGTAAGGGGCAGGAACTTCAATAACTATCACTTTCTAAGTTCTGTCTCTTGACTATCGAAGGTACGTGTCAAACACAGTTAGTTCAGATGTAATGAGCGTTTTTGTTGCTAAACCTGTCTAAGATGGGGTTTTTTGCTCGTCGGCAATTGCCCTCGTAAATGAACTTCTCCATCGTGCATTTGGTGATATTATTGGAAAAAAACATGAAACCTTTGTCAGCTGTTCACACCTTTTTTCAAGCAATCAGAATCTTTCTGATTCTTCTGTCAAGATGAAAGCATAAGAGAAGAAAATACTTCTAATTCCTACGTGCTGATGGGTAAAAATGACAGTGAAAGATGCGCGAGTATCGACACCCACCAGCTATCTTTCCTCATGCTTGTCACTCAGTTGGCAGCTAAGGATCATCGGATGTCCCCTTTTCAGCTGGCTTGGCGGCTGAAAGAGGACTTCCGTGACCTAATTAAGTGTGAATGATAATCAGAGAGCACGCTCGCGAAAGAAGCAGGCGCATGCGGCCTTAATTAGGTCAAAAGCCCCGCCTTCCAGCGGCCAAGCCAGTTGAATCAAAGATTAGATTGCGCGAGATTTGAATCTCGAGGGCTTGAGGTACAAAGCCTTCTTTAAAGCTGTACTTCCTTTTCTAGCCTGTATGTTTTACGCATGAGTCCCTGGCAAAGGAAGGATACTAATTGAGATTCCCTTTGGAGATGTGAAACATACATTTGGAATCAGCTTTGAACGCTGTTTCAGATGCTGCTCCTAGCTGCTTAGCGCTGTTCTGAAACAAGTTATGGGTTTGCTGTTGTGAGTAAATAACATGCTTCTAAGTATTGTAAGACGGAGTGTAGATAGAATCTGCTCGAAAAAAATGCTAGGATGTTAAACTATAACTATGTTCATTTACGCATGAGTCCCTGAGTTATTTCCCCGAGTTGCTTTCTTACTAATCCTCCCCTTCCCCCGCCACTCGGCACCATTTTCCGTCCCTCTCAGGGCGAAAACTGACTTTTCGCATTATTCTAATCGCGATATCAAGTTGAGCTGGAGAAAATGAATTTTCAGAAAAAAAAACGTCAAAAATCAAAACTAGTGAAAGAAGTATTTACCTTCCTGTACCAGTAAAAAAATAGTCTGTGATTTTGCTCGGTGTCCAATAACTATGTGGGCAAAGTTTTCCGGCTTGTTGATAAAGTTCTCCGTCGTAAAGCAAGTGCCGCTCAAACGGTCATTGCCGCGTTCACATACTATACGTTCACAAACACATCACTTACTTCGTACGGTCTCTAGCAAGTTCCACAGAATAAATTTCGAACATTTGCGCCAAGATTCATATCGAAGTTTGAAACTAGAATTTGGAAAATAGACAACCGCAATATTGAAAAAAAGACCCATGGGCACGCATATACTGTCTATATAAAATTCGCTGCAGGATTGCGCGACTTTCCTGGCTGCCGAGAAAAACAAGTTTGGTTTGGTTTTAACGAAGCAATTCTAGGCTGCTCCCACATACGCAGTTTAAAACTTCAGATTTCATATATCGTCAAACCTTCTGAAGATGGGTTTAGGAGGATGCTTAGAATTAGTAGCATACAAAATTATCACGTATTTTTTTTAGAAATTTTTACTTGTTTTTTCTTTCTTTTAGCTTCGTTGGATGGATATGGGATAGCATACAATTTGTTTGTTCATCTGAAAAACTTACGTCGGTTGCCGCGCAATGTGCAGGCTCACATCTTGAATTACGAATGTCTCAACGATATGTAGAAATTTTTTTCCGTGTTCCTCCAGCCTCTTCCCATTCTCCTGCGCTTTCGTGATTTATTCTTTGTAACTTCAGCGCTCACTGAAGTTTGCAGAAAAAGCCAAAGTTTACATATGAAATGCGTCACTTTGAAACAAATGTTGTATTCTATGCCATTTTCCTGCCCTCAATGTGCCTGGCAAAGTTTGGTTCGCATTAGCTTAGAAATGAAACGTTCTCTATGGAACATGCGAACAAGTGGACACAAACTGACAGAGCTTTACCTACAAAATATGCTGAATAATCGAAACTGTCTTCATTTGCTCACGACGGAGGTCTCCTGCTCCCCGCCCACTTGCACGTAATCTCCACTAAATGCGGGAATATAAAGCTTTGGAAAAAGCTCATTTTTGCCATTTTTATGCGCTTAAAAGCACAGATATGGGTTCATCATGGCGAGAAGGCTCCGAAAAGGTGAAAAGAAATTTTGCTAAGACACTGTCTCTACGTTGGGGTCGTTCTCTCGTTAGAGGAAAAAAGGCTAGCTCTCCAAGTAACCCTCAGGGGCTTATCTGTACAACAAAGGCAGTGTCCGGAACAAGGTCGGGGATCTTGGGATATCATTCATGCGAAGCGGTTTCCTTGCGGACATGGCATCGCGCAAGTGCAAGGCCACGAAGTTTAAGCAGGAGCGTACAATCAGAAAGAGAGAATTAACGCACTGCGCATGTCCACCTGCGGATTTGCTGCTCTGTGGCAGAATACGCATGCCGTCACAGTCGAGTTCTAGGTCCTGAGGTGACACTGCGTCTTGCGGGCACTGTTCCACTCGTCCAAATTCAATTTGTAAGACTTTCAAAAAATCATATTTTCGTCGTCTTCGCGCTTTCTAACTTTTTTTTTGGATTCATCGTTGCGGATAACCCCATTTGAGTGAATTTGCTAGAAATCGAGTTCTACTCGGGACACTTCTTTTAGGTGCCGCCAAATCTTCACTACTAACATGGAAGAATCGGAAAAACTTTAAAATAAAGGAAAAATGCTCAAGGAATCCGTGGTTCAACTATGAAATCAAGGGCCGCATTCAACATTCGCGCTAAGGAGAGGAATAGAGTTTGAAATGAAGCTTCACATCAGGGCCCGGCAGGAGGTGGCATTTCAGAATTTTGAAAACGATATCCCCTTTGAAGCCAAAATTTCTTACGACTTCCCCTTTGACCCTATTTTTGACCAGCTATACACAAATGATAAGATAGGCGGCCTCAGCGCTTATTACAGTAGTACTACCTGGCTTTCCTGGTCCAGCCCGGGTCATCGTTTGAGGGGATGGCCAAAAACCACACTTTATCCTTCTACCTTCCCGTCCTTTTGGGCCATATTCTCCACCCCTTTTCTGCAGTATCAATACTGCACTGCAGCCCTCCCCCTTATCCTCATGCACGAGCTTACCCCAGAAGGGCTTAGTGGGGTGACTGAACATTCTAATTTTAGAGTGGAAATGAACTTCACTGCATTATTCATACCAAAATGTGCAAGCAGTTTGTTAGCGGCTGGTAAGTGTTCACTTCCCTGCAAGGTGCCAAAAATCATTAAATCGATAGAAGAATTCTACGAATTCCTTCGAAGGGTAGTTTAAAACTATCTACCGAGACCGAAAACATATGTTTTCAAGGTTTCAGCTCAATGGGTTCATCCGCAAAGGAATCTATAAAAAAACATAGGGTCAAGATTTACACAAGCTTTGACGTTTATATATCTAAGATACTACTCATTTATTAGTCAGCTGCGAAACTTTACAATTTACAATAACCGATTGCGATTGGAGCGCGCTTTCCGAGGCCGATCATAACGCTGTGAACCCTATTTGGGGCTGTATCGAAGCGGTGTCTTGGTGGTTTTGGAAGCGGATTTGAACATATAGTAATACTCTCGACCTAGTCCCTATAGGAAATCCGGGAAATTATGTGAAGGGAAGCAGGGAGCCACCCCAGGTTGCTCCCAGGTGGCGCGGGAGCCACCTAATTTCGAAGAACACTTGCCATTTTTTGAATTCACATAAGTTCCTCATTATTCTTCATACTTTTTTGTGCTCATGGTCCTCCAACTGTACAGCTAATTTGGTGCCATTTCGTTACTTGTGCATTGAAAATGAGCCTATTTTGTTATTTTTCTCTTACAAAATTGCGATTTGAATTCCCGCCTGCGGGCAGGCCAGCGATCGGAGCACAGAATCTTCACATTGCTGGAATCTAAGTTCATAGGACAGTAGCACTAACAAGGAATGATGAATAAAAAATGATATGTGCATTGTTCATCGGTAAAAAAGGGGAAGTCGTATTTTGGGGTTCGTGGCGGAGCCCCGGACCCCAAAATACGACTTCCCCTTTGCTTTTTCGGGCCAAAAACGATATCCAGCTTGTGAAAGTGCCACCCCCGCCGGGCCCTGCTTCACATCCTGAAGCTACAATGTCCTGTCTTTACTACTTCACTATGAACGTAGGATAAGAGCGAGTCGCAGGTTGTGCAAGATACATGCTTCGCTTTTCATATGATTTCTTGATAATCCCAAGCTGCCAGTTGCCTCTTCTTCGAAATTATCAACATTTCGTTGAAATCAAAAGAAGTATACTGATA
This sequence comes from Cylicocyclus nassatus, assembly GCA_958299035.1. Lineage (NCBI taxonomy): Eukaryota > Metazoa > Nematoda > Chromadorea > Rhabditida > Strongylidae > Cylicocyclus > Cylicocyclus nassatus. The sequence goes on along the minus strand of CATQJL010000305.1, from coordinate 70,004,277 downwards.
ATACAACCCAGCATTGCTAAGGACGGTTCATGCATCGAAGTTATGAAACCTGAACCAAGTCAAAAGTTGAGGTTTTTCAATAGTCTCAATATCTCAATAGCCCATTTCTTCTTATCAAAAGCATAATCCGCAGAATTTACTTGCAGCCAGCCTTTACTGCAGTGCTCAACAAGCTCAACAGTTAAGGTCGTACTTAGCAGTGGAAATACTTCAAAACTAATCCGATGATTTTATCGAGGTTTTTAGTGATCATATTTTACATCATACCTATCATGCAAAAAGATAACAGTCAAAGCTTTTTCTGAGCTTGCGCAAAATTTTATGTGCCCGCATGTTTTTACTGAGTCTATTTAAGGGAGGTTCTCATGTAATGATATGAACAAGTTGTGCTGAATTGACTATTGTGCTTGCTCACAAGACCGACGATCATTTTTCAGAGTGAATTTTTTGCCTAAAATTAGGAAAGAGAAACAAGACTAATATGCAGATCGGACCTTAGCCACATTATGAAGATTTGAGCGACATACTGTCAACATAGCCAAAACTTGGACTTTTAGAAACGTTGCGGTCTCTGTTCTCGATCTGTACTGCAGACTTGGATCAGCATGCTCTTCGTTGTCCCGCTCACTTTTCGAGCGCGAGGTTCTTCATCGTTGTGATGCCACTGCAAAAGCAAGTGAATGTGTTGGGTAAGTACGTTTTTAAAGGAAGAAGAGAGTATAAAAGTATAGAAGTAAAGATAAAATGTATGCCAAGCTTCATATACTAATGTTTGAATGTATACCAAAAAATTTCTATAAATAATTTTCCGAACAAAGCAAATGGAGGACTACCATGCTCGAATTACTTCGAAATCAAAAGTGTGGGGCATACAACACAGCTCTGCGTGTGCAATCGAGTAGATCTGCTTAGTACAGTGTCCCTGCAGACGCAACAACGCTTGTGCGTCAGCAACTGCCATTACGAGTTTCCGAGCGATATTTTCTCGTGCTTTTTGCTTATTCTTTACTTTGTAAATGGCTCAATGCTGATAAAGAAGAAGAGGATAAGTTTGAGAGTAGTTTCTGTTTCCTGACGCCCAACCTCAGGTATCTATGTGAAAGCCACAATTTTATGTGTATTTTTCCTCACTTCGCCTCTTTCTTCTTGTGAAGCTTCTCTTTCAGCGTTAGTGAAATTTGCAACAACTTTGATTTCCTTCCAAAAAGATGGCATTCAATCTATAGTTCGTGTGATAAAGACTATAAGTCATACATACAGTAAACATCTACTAGCTTCTAAAAAAATGCTTCACAACAAGATAGAGGCGTGAACTGACAAAAAATTCACATAGACGCGAAGAGGTCCCCAGTACGACGAAAAATAGAAATAAAACTGACGAGACGTAACTTTTGTTTGAAACTGAGAATAAGCAATGAATTGGCTACTCAGAAAACAGAGACTACTGTCTAACTTTATATTTTCCTCCTTTATCAGCAACGACTTACCTGAAAAGCAAAGAAAACACTATAAAACACTTGCTAAAACTAACAATGGCAATCGTTGATGCACAAGCGTGATCGGATCTGCAGGGACACTATATTGACCCATTGACGACGATGTGGACCGGTGGCACAAGCACTTTTTGCTGCCAGGGACGATGTGGCCCACACTCCGTGCAAATCCATTACTTCCTGGTCTAGTAGTTCTTCCATAGCTCAGTTTTTCTCCCAATTGTTTGCACTAGTGAGACCTGTAGACTTCGTCGTCCAAGAAGACCACTGTAGTCGTTTACACTTCTTTACATTTCGTAAATAATCATAATACTTTTTCAAGCGGAAAGTGTTGTGCAAAATCGCGTCGTCCCACAGCGCCGCCATGCAAAATTAGGCACCGTCGACAATGGGCAAAGCAGGAAATCTACTCGACTACGGAATTTGCTGACTGAATTTCAATTTTGCCTTTTAGAGCGAAACCGCACTTTATCATATACCTCTCCTCGTGAGGAGCAAACATGATAAATCATTTGACAGAAGTTTTGTTAAATTGATACGAAAGTTCTGACAGTTTGGACACTATCTATTTTCCTATACATAACTTTATCATGTTGTATCCTAAAATAGTAAGAAAATATGCGATCGAAATGGTTTTAGTCGTTGGTCAGTTTTACAGTGTAAGTATACTTAGCTTGACCATCTGTAATGAGGCTCATATCCCTAAACGCTTCTCAAAACGCTGTTTCAGCTGCTTACGAATTTTTTGCATCTTTACGCGGTCTGAAGACTGTAACGATAGCGTGCAGTTTCATGGAAAAAAGGTTTTCGGCTTTTTAGGGCTATCTAAAAGCACGCATTTTTCTAACAATCAGACCAAACAAATCAAAATTCGAAAGTGCCAGTTTTGACTTTGTTACCCAAAGCTAACAAACGTAAAGGTGTAATTTAGTTATGATCATAAGGCGCGGTTCGGATAGAGTAGGAAGCACAATTCTTACACACAATGAGCCTATATTTGAGGCTTCAGCGTTATTCAACCACTGACAGTTCGACCTTGATTGATCTATCAACATGTTACAATCAAGAAGTGACCAAGTTGTGTTCACACGATTTTCAACGTGTTGAAACACGATCTTTATGCACAAAAAGATAAACAATAAGTTTGTTTACAACGACTAAGAAATATTGAGCGAACAGATTTGGTACATAGCTTCGCGACGATGATGAAAAAACAACCATAAAAATTACGGAAAAATTAAGCGAATGAAGGAAGTTGTAACCTTTTATATTTTAGGTTGCTCCCGCGCAATCTGGGAGCACCCTGAGGTTGCGCGAGACCAAACAAAGTCATAATTTACCCACTTCGTCACATAATTTTTCGATTTTTTACATAAAGCTGTTCTTCACTTTAAGCTTTATCTGTGGATACTCATTTTAGCACAAGTTTCGATCCCACTGCTTTCCTACGGCACTTAACGATGCAAAAAGCCTTTTTCTTTTTCGCCTTCTGTTGTCAATTTTCTGCTTTTTTCTCAGTTTTATCCACTCATCGTTCGCTGCAGTTTATAAGCCGCACTCTCACAAATCCACAAAAGGTTATTCGTAAATTTCCGCAGTGTCAAAGGGAACTTCGTTCTGTTCTTCAAATGTCACCTCGTGCTGGGCCCTGCCTTCTGCTATTTTTAGGATACAAAAATTGGTGATTTATTGACATTTCAAAAGCTAATGATTTTGCTTAAATTAGGTAGGGACCCTAATACTAGGTTGGCTCGGAAATTCTGTCGCACCATTCTCAAAAAATCATAGCTTCTGGTTATTTGACCGATTTGCGCGTTTTCGTTCTTATCTGAAAGAGCAATTTATTTGCTTCATAGAAGTCTTAGAGGCTTTCAATTCAGCATACACTACATAGTTAGAGACGGTAGAATAAAATCACTCAAATTTTCAATTTCTGTGTAGGTAAAAAATCTGAAAATTGCAGTAAAAATCGGAGCTGTTAGTATGATAGATTGTATTGGCTGCTTTTTCTGACTGTGCAAAGTTTGTGCTGATTGCTAATAGAAACTATCATACTGACAGCTCCGATTTCTACTGCAATTTTCGGGTCTTTTATGACCCTACACATTCAAAACTTGAGTAATTTTCTTCTACCGCTTCTATCTATGCAATGTATGCTTAAGAAAAAGCCGCTAAGGCACCTCTATAAAGAGATTGAATTGCTCTTTCAGATAAGTATGAAAACACGCAAATCGGTTTACATAACCAGAACTTTTTCTTGAAAGCGGTGCGACAGAACTTTCGGGTCAATCTAACATAAGCTTTTGACTGCTTCTACCACTCCAGAAAGTTATTGAGAGGGTGCAAATAATGAGTGTTTTCCGAATAGTCACTTTGACATGTGATGATGTGTATTTATATTTTTAAATGTACCAAAACCCATAGACATAAATCTTTCTCAACACAGCTCGCATTCGTTCGTACTAAAGTCTTAATTTAGAGAAATGATTGTAACACAATAAAATTTTCAAACCCCATTTTTTACAAATCAGACTTCATATATTAATCAAGATTTCTTAGTATGGATGGGAAATGACTTATGTGCTTAGCGCTCTTTCTAAAGAGTAAGAAAAAAATGCATCTACCTCTATTCGCTTTAGCTTTCTCGTATTACCGTAGCTTCATTAATATAGTTCTCTTACTTGCTATAGCTTGGTGTTTAACATGCTAAGTACATCTCTTCTGAGTTTTTCCGTTTTATTATCCTTTTCTTTGTATATTCTGCTAGTTTCAAGAATTTTTACTTTTTTTGAAGGTTATTGCCGGCTAGATTTTGCCAATAGCTCGCTGGCTCTCAAACAAAATCTCATTTTCGAGAAAAAAAGATTTTCAATCGAAAGTTAAAGTGTTGGATCTTTCTCGTTAGAGTCGTTTGGATGTCTACTTTATAGCTATAAATAAATTAAATAGGCTAAATTTCGTCCACGCTTTAACATTCATTTCTGGTTCTGACTTCCTACTTTTACATCATTTATCCAATTTCAACTTTTTCTATGAAATTTGTGCATGCACAACAGTATCATTTGTCTTTGCACAAGGGTATCATGCGTCTGTCTTCTCGACCATGATTGGGGTTTTTTGCTGTTACATTTTTACGTACGCACCAGTGGCGGACCGAGGGGTCGCGAAAATGGGTCGCGAAATTTTTTTGAAATCTACTTACATGAGTTACAAAAATGTGCAAGTGACTTGTTTATTCTTGTAAATAATTGAAATAATTTTTTAAAATAAAAACTCAAATTAGCCTTATAAAAATTTTTTTCGGGGGTTTGGCTGAAGCCACGCCCCTTTTCTCACATTTTAGAGGTTGTGCACCCGCAAAAATTTTGAGAAGCACCCCAAAAAATTTTTCAGAGTGCGTGGCTAACGCCACGCACCTTCATTTTAAAAAAATTTTTGCCACCCCCCCTCCGGTCAGAAAATCCTGGGACCACCACTGGTATGCACTAATCATAAAGATCATTTTACTACTGCGATATTGCGAGTAAAGGTTTGACGAGTGTAGTCTCATATCCTTTGATAACTGCAAGATCGTAAGAGCATTTGTGCATGCAGATATTTTCAGCTCTGTAGAGTAAATGCTAGCTGATCTACTTTACTTCTGTGGCACTTTTATTACCCCTCAAAAACGGCTTTTTAGTTCTTCCAAAGCGTTTCAAATAGTAATCTTTCCAGGATTCACAGCAATTTCAGAGGAGTTGCTTACTGTCACGGAATTAAAGAACTGGGAAATGTCGCTTTTCAGAAAGTAAGTGAAGAAATCAAGTTTGTTTTTTATCCGTTCAACCTCAGAAATCCCAACCTTTTCTAACTGCAAGGGCAAAGATGATTAATCTATCAGTAAATGTCTCAATGCTGCGGGGTTGACTTTGCCCGAACCGAAATTTTGAAACATCTCCTCTTTACTGCAAATGTTACACTTCGCGAATGCATTCTAATCATACCCTCGATACAAAGAACCAGTACTCTTGCAACCTTTACTTTGAGGGCTATGAGGGGACACAACCTTCGCCTGGAAGAAAACAGAAGTCATTCGGGCTTTGCCCTGGATGTCCTGACTATGTCGGAACGTATGTTAATGAAGCAAATATAAGGAGTAACATCTTTAGCTTTCAGCAAAACCGAGAATTTGCGTTTTCATAGCCTTTTTTTACGTTAAAAAGAAGTTTGGGAATTTTTGCCAGAATTCAGAATAGATTTTTCAACTAACCTCTTATTTGACCTAAATCGAGTTTCAAAAGTTTAGAAAAGCTATTGGAGTTAAATAAAAACGAGAAAATGCGCTTAAATTTTGAGAGTCGACGAAAATGCTGGTCTATTTCGTTGAGTGATTTTCAAAGCTTGGGACGTTGTCAGTTCATCGACGTGTCATGACGATCAGAATGATATATAATGTTGCAGCTCCGCAGAGAGTGACCAGAGCCAAATGCCCCGTCGGCTCTGGTCTGTTTCCGCTGCTCGTCTGCGTTTCCGTGTGCGCTGCGCGCTACCTCGCTACCCCAAACGGGGGGCGCGGGGCATTTGGCTCTGGTACCCTTTTCTTCGTTGTTTCGCACCCAGTTATAGCAAGCTATATACCATTTTGAAGCTCTTGATCTCTATTTTCACGCCGACTACGTCCCAAAACCACATTTTTTGATTCGATCGAGAAATCCAGCAAAATCCTTGTTTTTGAAAATCTCTTGTTTTTCTCCTAGTTTAACTCTTTTCACGCGGTTTTTTCGTGCATTCTATAGATCTTGCTTTTGTTTATAACGCAGACGACCCAGTGTTTATCTCTTTCATTATGACGGAATATTTTGTGAAAAATCGTAAAAAAAGTGCATTTTCCTTTACCTTCCGTATCGGGCGTTCGCAGCGATTTTTATTTCAGCTTGGGCGAGATGCTCAGAACAATAAGCGCAACAATCCAGACAACGTCCCAGGAAACAGGAACGTCAATGCGGGGATAGAAACTTAAAGGACGCATCAAAAATCAAAACTCCGCGCTGCGAATTGCTGGTCCTGGAGCGAAAATTTGCACTTTGAAAAGCCGCCAAATGAAAAATTTCACACCGCATTGCACGTTTTTATCCGGTTCCCAGCAGCTTATTTTGCTTTTTATATCTGCTTCAATCATTTTCTCTTCTCTGCTCTTCTTCAAAGATTCACTATTTATGATGTCAGATGTTCGAACAACCTTCACTTTTGGCGCCCTGTCTCTAGACTATCGAAGGTATGATTTTAATGTCGCTGATGTCCGTTATAGATTGTCAAAAAGTGTTCGCATATTTTTGATTTAGTTTTTCTCACCATTTTTCAATGTTCCTGGTAGAATGTACATTTGCTTTCCAATGCTCTCAGTATGCATTACTATCTTATAGTTTAAATCGAAAGTGAAGTTAGTTCATCATATCAACGTCTCATAGAGCCCAGGAAAGCAAGAAATCTTTTGACAATTTTGAGCTAGATATAGGCGAACATAAAGGGGGGGGGGGGTCGCAGCCGTAACGATGAAAGGTGTGCGACGCTACCCGACAAAGCACTCGTTCGTTACTGGCATGTGTTCATATCTCATAACTTTTTTCGTCTTTTATCACTTGGAGTCTTGCATATGCTTTATACCAAAGAGGGTCTGGCAAATTTGGACCAACATCGCACATAAAACTGTTTTTGACAATTGATTATTTAAGCTCTCCGTCAATGGTCAGATCCTATGAGCTATCATTGACCATCGCGTAATCTTCGCGCGAACTCAATATCAAGGACGAGGGTGCGGGAAGTTTCTCACCCAAGCCATATTTTCGCACCTAAATGGTGTGCCTGCCGGCATATTCAGACTCGACTATAATTACGAGCTCGTCAGCGTACCGAGACGTTGCAAGCCCTTTTCCTTATTCAGTGTCTCTTCAGATGCTGAAACCGGGATTTCAAAAACAAAATTGAAGTTCAGTGGCGAAATTGCTCCAATCAAGACCAAATTTCGAATTTAGGGGTTTTCGAGCTTGTTCTTTTCAGTTGTAAAGTCTACTGCAAATTCGAGGTTCAGCACCGATAATGCCTAAGCAAAATCAAGTTCAGATTTAGTCGAAAATGCTTTGAACAAGATTAATTCGATTTTTCGAATTTATAAACAAACTATTGAAAAAATATCCGTACCGGTTTTGTTTGTTTTTTTTTCAAGATAATGAACTTGTTTTATATCATTGTTTGACATCATTCCGAGCTCCCAGGTTTACTGGCATGACTTTCCTGGCACTGAAACAGCCTCAATGACCTCAGTGACCTGCGATATATCAAGAAATCTTGCCTGGACCATTATCAGTACTGCATCTTAACATATTTTCAAAACTGAATTTAGGAAAAAAACCATTACGGAATCACATATAGGTTGTTTGTAAAATCGTAACGACGGATTTGGCTGGGATCTTTGCGCCCGCAGGAGCAAACTCCCTCATACAAAACGGCATCACCTCAACTCTCAGTTTAGTCTATTCCATTGTATCAATACCGTCATTAGAGGACCACATGTCGCCAAAAAGGGGAGGTCCCGCGGTCAGTCGCAACAAATACGCACCATTGCATATGCATGAAGATGCGTTTCTGCAAAAAGTCCGCGCGGGACCCTTCCACATTTGTCGACATATAGTTCTGCACCTGTCATTTGTGAGCAGAAAATCGTTCGGGTATGAATGAAAACCCAGGTAAGGTTGTCGGGAGGTTCGTGCCTGTCGCGCGATCACGCCATCGTCGCGATTTTTCGAATTTATCAACATAACTCGGTTTTTGTGAGATAAACGTTTTTTGTTTCCAAAATTCAGAAAATCAAATCACTTTTGAAGCACAAAACATACACCGGTTTTGAGTACCTGTGAACCTAAACTTCGGTCTTGTCGTAGAAAACAAATTTTCGATTTTTTAAGCAAAGACTCTAAATCCAAATTTTGATCCTAATGGCATTATCGGTAATAAAGCTTGACTTTGCAATAAATAAAACTCACTATTGAAAAAAGCAACGTCGAAAACCTTTTAAGCCGAAACTTGGTCTTGATCACAGCAATTTAGCCACTAAACTTCAATTTCGAAACTCTCTTTGAAATCTCGGCATCCGAGGCAATACTGATACGGAAGCGGAGCTTGCAGTGGCTTGGTATTCTAGGAAGCTTGAATCATAGCGAGTCCGAATGCGCCTGACAGGCACATCACTTAGGTGCGAGAATATGGCTCAGATGAAAAAAAAACTTTCCTCCACCTCCTAACCCCCTCAAAGACTTTGTTCTGTTTATTCAGTGATACTTTAGCGAAAGGTCTAATTAATAACCTGGAGCTTTTCCGTTATCCAGCAACCATTTCTTCTAGAAGAATATGTTCTATTTTTTATATCAAAATTAGTGCCACTTATAGAGAAAGTGTCACCACCTGCCATGCATAAAAAAATGACATGTTATGTTCATCTTTAAGAGATTTTGTCAAGAGTTTTATGTCGCTTATCTGCAAACCATTGTGCTCTGAATCATTAACCCATCAATTCACATCCAAGAATACTTCGACATTGTGGCAATTTTATTTTCTCAATGTTTTCGTTAGGTTGGCTCAGAACAAAGAACGTTATGTTTCCATTATCTAGGCTTCAAAACAAGGGCAGCAAGGTACTCTAACTTAGGGGTTCGCCCCGTGCGAGTGGCCAATGACAACTATGCAATCGCTCTTTGACGTGTGCAATTCTACAGTCGTCAAGGGCCGATTGTACGACTAAGGTGGATCGCAAGCGAGGTTACCATTGCCTACCGCTTGCGCGGAAAAATTGACCACACGGCCATTTACACGGTCTCCCCCTCTGGATGTGGTGCGGGATACTATAATCAACATTAACTTATTTTTGTTCTCGTACATGCACGCAATCGGGAATCTGGTTCAATGTTTAACCGTTCTTGCACGTTGGTCCAGCTTCCACTGAAGCGAACCCGACCCTCATTGACCATTTTGATCAACCTCAACATCACTCATTTGAGTCTTTCAGTCGAGATACCAAAGCTCGGTGCTAATTTTAACTGTCAATGTTAAGGGCATCCAACCACAGCGTCACTCATTCAGATATCGTTTGCGCTCACAATTTATGAATATTGTGAAAAAGATATAGGAGTCACTGTCTACCGCTCGCATGGCATGTGGTATTGCCGGCCAACTCGCGCATTGTGACCACTTGCATGGGCAAATCTATTGCCGGCCGGTCACACTGTAAGATTGCCTGCTGGTTGAGCATCATTTTCATTATGTGGCGCACGCACAGAAGCTTTAGACTATGTCGTCCTTGCTGAATTGCCTAAAAGAGGGCCGCCCGCATCGCAAGAATTCATGAGAAGCCATATTCGCATGCTTTCCTGGCTAAGTTTGTATGCGAAAATAGTTCAAGAGGCATAAGTTGAATCATTGCTTAAAGCAATCAAGATGTTCTAATGAAGGATTCAGACGGTTTTGCTTCCGTGAGAGCTGAAGTGAGTCAATTCAAGTGCTCTCGCACCTCGCTGGAAATTTTGAAAAGCGTCAAAATCAAGCAGAGCGTGTTGATTTTTACCGTGGCTTGTGGCCTGTCAATCCTTTTATTGCTAGGATTAATGACAAAAAGTTTTAAGTTTTAAGACAATCACATGTTACATGAGGACTTGTAAAAAATGGTCTAATTAGGAGAAGTACCGCGACCTAATTCGATGTGTGTAACAAAACCGACTGAAAAAATAAGCGTAATGTTCTGAGAATTGCCTTTTTTATACCCTTAAACGTTTCAGACCGCGAAAGCGCGCGCGGGGAAAATAGTTTATTCAGTCGTTAGCCAACAAAGGGACCTTATTTCGTAGACTTTGGGCCTACATCTGTAATCAGCATGTTAGATAAGCTCCATACCCAAAGTTCTGAGTGAATTCAAAATGTTTGAATTTTGTCGCTTGAGAGGGACTTCTGCACTTTCTTCAAATAGGAAGAAGCACTCAGGTTCTAATAGCATTCAAAAGTATATATGTTGCACACGGAACATATACATCATCATCGAAACTACGGTTTTTCTTTTCTAAAAAAGCAAGAAAAAGTTGTGACTTGCACGCTTCGTCCGCGTCGCCGCACTTCGTTACAACTGTTGTTTGGTTTGCCTTCATATCTCTTAAAGGTAGCGTCCAGGCAGATCTGCACCTATCGGGATTTTACGTGGAAAGTACTTTTGGGCCCCATTTAAGGCACTGCCCAAACGGCAGCGCAGAGAGTGCTCTAACGGCTGAGATATTTTCCTCGAAACTAGACCCCGCGATAGTATTTGCATGGGTTCATGGCAGTCACGCGCCAGTACCCACGCTTTGCGCCGCGAATCCATGCGAAATGCGATCGCGGAGTCCAGTTTCGAGGAGAATATCTTAGCCATTAGAGCACTACCTGAGCTGCAGGTTGGGTAGTGGCTTAGTTAGGGTCCCAAAATTACTATCCACGTGAAATCCTCATGTGTCCAGACTTGCCTGGACGCTGCCTCTAAACAAATATTGGCGGCAGGGCTCCACAGATTCACCTGGGAGGTAAACGCTTAAACCTTTGACATAATGACCTTGGACTAAAAAAAAGTCTCCCGTAAACGTCAAAAGATCCTTCAAAGCAGCGTGTTGAACCAAGTGCAGCGCCGGTCCGAAACGTGTTTAACGAAAATTACTCTAAAATTCTCGTTTTAGGTGAGCAATTTTCTAATGATTGAAGACGATGCAGACGAAAGAAGACGCCTCTGCACAGGCCTTGGATGTATACAAAACTTACACCTTTTGAAAGGGTATGATCCAGACCACAAAAGTGAATTAATATGATAAAAACGATTTTTTATGATGAGTCATAAACAACCCACGCAGCTGAATCAATCATCACGTTTAGATTTTAACGCTAAATTTAGAAATAATTATAAGTTGTTGCATAGTGAAAGGATGGCGTCTGGACTTGCCCTTTTGGTTGAGAAAATCACGCAACCAAGTCCTGCCACCTTATTCATAATCTTTGCCTCCTTAAACAAAGCGCACTTAGAGCCGAAAGGGTAGACAAAGTGTTAGTGGAGGTTTAGTCACCCCTCGTTTAGCAAAAAAAAATAAAAGTGACCACTGTTCTGAACTTCTGAACTTCATGAGTCAAACAAGTTCAGTGGGAAATTGTGTGTGTGTGTGTGTGTGTGTGTGTGTTGTGTGTGTGTGTGTGTGTGTGTGTTTTACATTATACAGAGTGTCCCAAAAGTAAGTACGCACTTTACAATCGTTAATATCTTTCTTCCCATTGTGTCTTTTTTCGCCTTTGAGCCTATTCTGTAGAGAAGGCTTCAACTTAGATTCACCTTAAAAGCGAATCACCGACCGATCTTCATTACTGTAGGATAACTGTAGAAACTTCGGCAAGGATTTCAGGCCATTGGAAGCCATATTCTGCCTTGGAACAAAACCAGATAACCTAAAAATTCTTATACTAAGGTAATGGAAGTTGCTGTTTTCAAATATGAAATTTCCATTTTACTATGATTTTTCTAAAGTTATCCCAGATAAACCGTTATATCCAAATTCTCAATATTTATCAGAAATGTGATTACACCGTCAAAAAAGCTGAAAACACTTAAAAAGTTGTGTAGTGGATCCAGCGTGCGCGAAAACCCTAGTACACTATTTCAGATTTTTTTTTTAAATTTTGTCATATGACATATTTCACAATAGTTCTACTTGCTGGAAGTTTTTACCGTAATCCCAAGCGATGAAGAGCGGTCGGTGATTCGCTCAATACCATAAGTCTAAGTTGAAGCCTCCTCTACAGAATGATACTTAAATGGCGAAAAAAGACCCATTGGAAGAGAGATATTGACGATTGAAAAGTGTGTACATACTTTTGGTACACCCTGTATAAAGGGTAGGGGGGGAAGTCCTTGAACAATTTTTGATGTCATTGTATGTTCGGATTTTCCATAAATGTATGCTAAATACATTTATTTGCTTCCTGTACCCTTTAAGGCAGTGTCCCACCAAAATTTAGTTGCCGAGATTTTTGCATTTTGCAAGCCTGTCGGGCCCTGTCTAGCGCTGCATGGGTTTAAACTCGCACGAAGTTCCCAGAAAACTCCGTTTTCTGGAGGCCCCGCGGAAGCAACGTGGACGAGTTGTACCTTCCATCTTCAGGCTCAGCCACAGTGGCAGCAACAGAAGGGAGGTGGATGCCAAGTGGAGGAACATGTTCAAACGCGTAAGGGGGGAGACCGAAGGAGTCGTCCGCGCGTACCAAATCGCTCTTCGCGTTACTTTGAGCAAACTTTTCTCAGAGTGGAGGGGGCCAAATTGAGTGGGACTTGTTGCAATGGCCTATTTAGAAGTCCCTGTATATGTGAAGATCCGCGCAATCTCAACTTTGGTGAGACACCTTTAAATACAAGTCCTGCAAAAACCGGAACATTAGCTTTGTTCCTGTTGGAAATATGCCTCTTAGAACAGAATGAGCGTTGGTGGCCAAGATGCACGAGAGGAGGATAGCTTATTACCAGATTGCGTGGGTTCCTTAAATTTCACAGATCAGCGTCTTTTCCACCTTGCGTCGTTTCCAGGATATGAACAGCTCCCAGGACTGTTGTAAGAGTGGTAAATTAGCTACTGCGGACATCTGCACAAACCTGAAGATTGCTCTCCAGCGCTGTCATCGCAATCCTCGGCGAAGCTTGATTAAGCTGGCTTCAGAGCTGTCCATCTTTAGCAAGACAGTCTCCAACATCGTGGAACAGGACCTTGTAATGGAGCTTTCAGGATGCCAAAAATTCATGCCTCTTGAGGAGACTCGAAGCTGAATTGACTGCGCCGATGCCTTCGACTGCTTGAACGTCTCTCCAAAACATGCCGCCGAACGATACTCTTTTTTGACGTCAAAATTTGTACCGTGAAGCAGCTTTTTGACCGCCAAAACAACAGAATTATCATCTAATCGACTCAAGAAGCCAATAGCAAGGGTTCAGTCGCAAAGGAAACGTTTCGACTGGCTTCTGTGATGGTTGGTTGCGCCGCGATAGCTTCCAACGGCAAGATGCCGCTGATTTTCGTTTCTGAGAGCATTAAGGTGGGCAATACGTATGTGTATAGCATCTTGAAAAAAATAATTGTTGGCCTGAACCAGTACCCATTTGCCGGAAGCGATTGGTGCTCCCAGCAGGTAGCGCATCTGCGCACAAAGCGAAGGTTGTTTAAACATGGCTCCAAAACAACCTCTAGGACTTCAATACTCCTTCAATGGCCGCCTAATAGCCGGTTTTGTAATTTATATACCCTCGACTACAGTCTATGGCAGGGTTGAGCAAGAGGTCAGGCGCAAGGCTGCCAAATACGACCCCCCGTGGTGATGCTAAAATACGACCCCCCATCTCCCCCTCTTCCCCCCCCCCCCCTCCCCACCCACCTCTGCACATTTCTTTTCTGTGTAACCCTTACTATTACAAAAAATTTATTAAGTGCAACAGATTTTCAAGAAAAAAGTCCAAAATCCAAAGTCTTTGGTGCTTTGACTTTGGTGCTTCCGATTTTTTTCTTTCGAGACACAGCTCATTTATAATTCCTGGAGAGTTTGAAGTGCATCTGACAGTACTGTACTCGTAAGACGAGAGACGAGGGCCAACTCCGTGGACGCTTCTGAATATAAAAATGCTCGTCAAAGACTATGAAATCGTTGTTTAGCCGAAATCGTGCATTCTTTGCAGCTGAAAATGCTACATAACGTGCTGCAGTCTAAAATGGACATTGCGAAGAATGTCGGTATTGCCTTTGCAGCTTTCCTGTCTTAAAATTTTGTTCATTGATCGTGTTTTTTCCTCCTTGATGTAGATGATGCGTTGGATCTTTTCGACAAGGTTCTCCTGGTTCTTCTAATGACACAGAAGCAAGGTCAGTATCATTTATTTTTGCGATGATCTTCTTTTTTACTTGAAAACATTTCCTTGCACCTTCTATTTTTATATTACTTTTTTACATCTATACTTGTATTGATGGATCGAGCAGATGCACCTAAGGGAACGGACATAGGTTGTCGCTGTTTTCGGGGTCAGAGATTAGAGAATGCGTGAAACGTGGAGGCTATCATGAGGTCCTGCAGCGACCGGAAAAAAACTAAAGAAAACCTCGGCAACGTCGACAACACCGACAACATCGAAAACACCGACAACAAGGACAACCTATGGCCGTTCCCTAAGGGAACGGTCATGGGTCCGGCAGCGGTTGTCGAGGTTGCTGGCGTTGCCGACGTTGCTGAGGTTGCCGGGGTCAGAGACAGCTCAAAAAGCGCCGAAACATGGAGGCTATCATGTGGTCCTACCACAATCGAAACACGGCAGCGCGGCAACCTCGGCAACCGTTGCCGACAACCTCTGGCCGTTCCGGGTGCATCTGCTTGACCCATAAATACAAGTATAGATGTAAAAAAGCAATAAAGATAAAAAGTGCAAGAAAATGTTTTCACGTAAAGAAGCAGATCATTTTCGCAAAAATAAATGATACTGACCTTGCTTCTATGTCATCAGGAGAACCCTGTCGAAGATGTGGATCCAACGCATCATTTGCAACACGGAAGTGGTAACTCCTCCAGAACATCTTTCAGTCGCAAAAAATGCAAACAAGATTTGATTGAAAACGCAGCAAATATTGAGCAATAAAGCCAACATGAGAGTATAATTTCGAAATTGAGTACCTATTGCGTTCAAACTGCAGAGCACGCGTGAACATATTAACGGATATCACAACGGAGAAGTGGTAGCCAAAGGCTTGAAAAAGCAAAGCCTGCAAAGCAATCTCAATCGATTTACCTCAAGCATATAATTACCGGCATAGAGTACGATGGACAGGGCCTTTGCTGCTTTTAATGGTTTTCGTATCCGCAACAACCTTTTATGACAGCGTACGACTATCGTTTCCGACAAAAGACGATCATTCGAAAGGCGCCTATAAAACAACCGAAACTTCAGAATGAACATGCATAGATCTCTTCACCCTGTTCTATCGTCTTATTGTCCAGATCGGGTGCGTGGCGTTAGGTACCCAGCCGAGGTGCGGGCGTTAGGTACCCAGCCATCAGTGATATACACTAAGCCACTCCCCTTGGCTGCTTTAACAGCGGGTACCTAACGATACACCAAATCCTAGCTGCTAGAAAGGCTCACCAAACTCGCTAAAGCGCTGGCGCTTGCGGCCCACATGAAAAAGATAGTTCGAAAAAATCAAAAAAATGCGCAAATGAAAGCGCAAATTCACAACGCTTTTTCTATTGCTTTTTTTAATCAATTTTAAAATCACAGAAATTCGTGTTGAAAGTTAACAACAGGTAAACCTTTTATGGGCAGTTCACATGGTTTTGCAAAAAAAATCGTGATGATTTGAACCAATAATAATAGAGGGAATTTAATGAAAGTAAACCTTGTAGAGTACCAATAAATCAAAATTTTATGATTTTAATGAAGAAAAGCGCGCTTTCGGATGCGCCCCTGCTATTAAATGGAGCATTCCTTTCACATATTGTCATCAGGTTTGTTTTGAGGTGTGAAGTTAAGGATTGTAACACTTGCGTTAATATTGCCACAGGAATTGTGAACTATGTCAACGTAGATTATTAGGGCTGTTATTTCGGTCATAGTTAAGACCAACAGATTTATGGGGCATTGATAAGAACACATTTTTCTTTCTTTTGGAAGATCTTTCGTGTGAAAATTTCAACGAGCTAATCATGCCTACGTTCTCTGTAATGCTTTTTGGAGGCCTTCATATTGCAGCTGTTTCATACTCATTTTCTTTTCTAGCAGTCAAAATATGCTCAGTTTATCCAGCCAAAGCTTTTTTTGATTTTTTTGATTGATTTTTTTGATTGATTTTTTTGTGACTCACAAGAAGCGAAAGGTTTTTCCAATAATTCTTCTTAGTAGAGTTGCTGCTTTTTCCTGTTTCATTCTCTTGGCGACACTCATCCGAAATTGGCATAGCTCTGTAATTTACGATTTTCGTTGACTGAAACGGAGCTAATAGTGCCCTTCTCATATCAATGGGCCACATAGTCCGCCTTAAAGTTCCTCCTCTGATGGCAAGTTAAGCTCTTCTTTCAATCGGTTCCTCTTCTCATTGTCAAAAATATATTTGAGGCAGTTTTTTTACAAAGGGATATTTCATGCAACTTATTTCCCAGGAGCGTCTCCGAAAGTGAGCTTTGGTTCAGTAATATCATAAAATTAATTCTACGAAGTCTACTTTTTTGAAACTCCCGCTGACTTATCGGTCAGATCAGATTATCACAATTTTTTTTGCAAAACTATGTAAACTGCTCATAAAAGCTTTACCCTCTATTTACTCAGGGATTCGCGCCGTGCGGGCGGCCCTCATTAAAGCTCCTCCGCCTGAGCGCACTGCATAGTTTTTGATGTACCGTGCGTGCGGTCAACAATAAAAATGCCGTGCAAGCGGAAGGCAGTCTACCCGTTCGATCGGCACGCAATAAAATCGACCGTGCAAGAGGCAGGCAATGTGTCCGTTCGATCGGACGGCAAACATTTGATCGTACAAGCGGCAGGCAATCTCGCCGCGCAATCGGTACGCAATAAAATCGACCGTGCAAGCGGCAGGCAATGTGTCCGTTCGATCGGGCGGCAAACATTTGCCCGTGCAAGCGGCCAACAGTGACCTCTACCTTCGGCTCATTGTTTTCACATCTATGAGCGTAAACGGTACCTGCATGAGATACGACGCAGCGTTTAGGCTGGCTAAGCGTCGACTATCGTGTTATCAACATTTCCCTTCACCGCAAAGCTGGAATGATCCTGTGTGAGGCTACAGTTATCAAGAGTGATGGTGTGGGCTTCTCCATGGAAAGTTTGGGTAGTGCAGCAGGCATTGGTCCGTGTTCCCAGGATGTGAAAATGCTTAACATACCTAAGAAAAATGGTTAAAATACCCCATATAAACCTACTCCAGCAGCAAGCGAGCGGCCGACCTTCCCCGCGCAAGCGGCGAGCATTAGAAACCGTGCGGGCGCCCCACGTAACCGTGCTAACGGCCCTCGACGACCGTACAATCGCACACACCAACGAGCGATTGTAAGTTCGTCGCTGGCCGCCCGCACGGTGCGAGTCCCTGAGTAGCTTTCATCACCGAATTTCTGTGGTTCTAAAATTGATTTTTTAACAAGCAATAGAAAAAGCGTTGTAAAGTTGCGCTTTCATTCACCCATTTTTTTGATTTTCTCGAACTATCATTTTTCTGTGGGTCGCAAGCGCCAGCGCTTTAGCGAGTTTGGTGAACCTTTCTAGCAGCTAGAATTTGGTGTATTGTTAGGTACCCGCTGTTAAAGCAGCCAAGAGGCGTGGCTTAGTGTATACCACTAATCGCTGGGTACCTAACGCCCGCACCTCGGTTGGGTACCTAACGCCCGCCCCCTCCAAGATCCGATGCAGTCGGATAATGCCGCATCCTTAGAACAGCGTCTTCACTCTCAAAGCTAAATATAGTAATGCGACCGAAGAACAAAACTGAGGGCAGGAAAGCTGCAAAGACAACACCAACGTTCTTCGCAATGTCCGTTCTAGACTGCAGCACTTGTGTAGCATATTCAGCTCAAAGAATGCACGAGTTTGGTTCCATAACGATTTCATAGTCTTGACAAGCATATTTATATTCAAAAGCGTCCACTGAATTGACTCTCTTTCACCGAGTAGTGTCAGATGCACTTCAAACTCTTCAGGAATGGTAAGAGTGAGGTGTAAATGTCTCAAAAGTAAAGAAAAACGCAGGAAGTACAAAAGATTCACCATGCCGTTCTTTACAACAATATCTTTGATAAGAGGGAACAACGACGAAGCAACTTTGATGTTCGATATTGCAAAACCTACAATTCACCTTATACAAAAGAAATAAAAAAAAGCAAGATAAGCAGATCCAACCTGATTTAGTCGCAGCAAAATTTGCTTTATTCACTGAGGAGATTTTCGGTTTTAGAGTAAATCGTTCTTGAATCACAGCAAGTAAGTGAAGATAGGCAAACTACATAGATTCTGCATTGTCGGCCTATACCGTGAACCAAACGAGTATGCATACCTTGGTTAGCACATCAACAGCAAAGGTCGCTTGAAAGGCAGAAAGACGAGCAACCACAAGCTCCTCTCTGCATATTGCTACTAGACAGTCAGCAGTCTTGATAAGAAATTGCGACAGTTGATCCAAAAGGTAGCAAATTGTGCAGGAAAAATTTAAAACCCAGGTTGAGGAAAACGATAAAAAACAGGAAGAAGCCAAGTAAAAGACAAAGCAAACTTACGGCACATGATTCGAACTTTTCGACGATTTCACCCATTTGACTTCCTCACGCAACTGGACAAAAAGCACTCGAGTAGAATGTGCGAATGTATGGCTAATCTTTCGGTCTCCATCTAGAAAAAGGAAAGTAAAGTAAAACTCCACACTGGAGTCGGCCCTCCTGTGACGACGAAGAAATGGAACGACCGCTTGAAAAATCGAGCTTGCCGCAGTCCCTCTCCCGTGCAGAAACTTTGCACAAGATGCGTACTTACAGTAGGACGAAAATAAGGGAGGATTTACGACCAATCGTCTTCGGCACATGTTTAGGATTAACCGCTGATAATTTTTCGAGAGGTGATGAAATCGTATAAAATTTCGGCGGTGGGAAGAGAGAGACCATTTAAAAGTTTGAGTGAAAAAATGGAAAGTTTTGAGCTGTTTGAAGATAAGTTAATGAGGTCAGGCGCAACCCCTCGAAAGCTCAGGCGTCCTGAGCTTTTGAGGGGTTGCGCCTGACCCTATTAACTTCATCCCAAAGCAACTTTCTCGAAGAAATTTAATATGATTTGTTGGCACAAACTTCGTAAATGCGGCACGAGATGTGTGAAGCAGATTCGACTTGTTTTAGTTTTTTAGGAGCTCACGCAGTAAATCCAGTCGAGGTGAAAAGCGCCATTGTCGAAGTTCTGATGGGGCTTATAAAACCATTACTCTATGGTGGTTTGAAACGAAATTGATAGGGTATATTAAAGAAGAGTAATGCTTTGCAACAACTGTAAAAAGGTTGACTTTATTGATCGTTGAAATCAAGTTAATCATGTTTGAAAACAGCGTCTTCCAAACATTAGAGAAGATGAAAAATTGTTATAGAAAATTATATATAGGGTCCACAAAGTGTTATTTTACATGCTGATCACAAAAGTAGCATTCATTTGCTGGTATGAGACCTTTGGTGGGGTTACGGTAGGCGTACGGTAGGTTTGGTAAGTCCAGTCAGAACAATGTTATCTCAGTCTTCTCTTTCCAGTTCCATTTCTAAATACTTCGCGTTTATCCAGTAATCCTTCAAGCTCTCGTTGACAGTCGAAGCTACAGACTGCTGGCGAGCAGTCTCATAAATAGAGCAAGGCTTTGCATCATTTTCCATCAGTTCATTTACTGTTTCTTACTTAATAACAATGTTTGTAATTTTCTCACCTTAACTAGAATAAGAACATAAAAGTAACGATAATGAAGAGAGATGATTTGCTCTTCACCAGTGCCTGGAAGATCTGTACTGCATTTCATATAGTTTTAGAAGATTTATGATCCTACCCTCAAATACGACCCCCCGTTCTCGGTTCCACCCCCAATACGACCCCCCAGGTCAGGCGCGCCTGATTCCACGCTCAACCCTGATCTATGGTCAGAACTTCAGGTTAAAACCTGCGCTTACCCACGCAAGTCTGTGAGTATCTGCGACGTGATTTTCAAAATGTGTGGGAGGAAGTCGACCTGGAGTACCTTCGTGCCATTATGGACAGTGCTATGCGTTCCCGAGCTTGCGTTCGCGTCAAAGGAAAAATCTGCGAATTTTGGAGTCAATTTTATGTAGCAGACAGTTGAGTAAAGTTTATTTATCGGTTTGGTGTAATCATCTTGCCTAGCTTCCTCATTACGATAACAATATCGTGTTCAAGGGCTTCTCCCATCCCTATGTATGTATTACCGGTTTTCATTTTGGCTACGCTCACGGCATGAATGTGTAGTTTCCGAAATCTTCCACATGTTCTTATTATGGGCCCACTGTACTAGCAATAGGTAGCTATACCCTTGTCAAACTCATCTGTATTCATTTTCCCGACAATACTTGCCTGCCACAATTTTGAAATGCATAAAGTCCTCTTACAGCAGAAAAATAACTTTGCCAAACATGCTCGGCATAAAAAGGGCAATGAGCCTATACTGTGCTTGCCAAAACTATAAATCCACTATAAGAAACTGCCGTAAATCATCTACTTCTCAACGGAACGATCCGAGATTTGGTACAGCTATGTGTTCAACAGGCTCCCATCAGTGACCGGAGCGGATCCCGCATTCGTTAGATTATCCAAAAAAATTAAAAATTATGAAAAAAGCAGGCTCAAAGGTTAGCCAAAACTATAGATCCACCTGAAATTTCTGTCTGCTAAAGTAATGTTTGGCTTCCACAGTCTTTTGTACATATACATAGTCGAAAGTCGAAGCAGTGGCTTTAGTTCAGCTGTGTCATACCTTTATAAGAGACGTTTATCTTTTTTTTATTTAAAAAATGCTTTTATGTGTATTTTGTTCGAGAATGTGTTTTTATAGAGGATTTCGCACTTTTCTGACTGGTTTGAAAATGATAGGGTTCCATCTATCTTATAGATAGCTTAACAGTGGAGCAGTAGAAAAAAATTCGAGTTTTTGTATTCAAAGCGTAGCTGACATAGACCTGACCGCAGGCCTGCGCTCGAATTTTTGCCTACAAAATTGGTGTACGCCATTTTTGTACGCTCAAAATAATGCAGAAGCATTATCTAGCATTATTCCATAAAAAGAAGTTTGTAAACTATAGTCATGATTGTTTGCGATGTCGCAGTTTATTTCTTTTTCAAAGCATAAGTCTTGCGGTGTGTTCGGCAATCTCAAAGTACTTACCAAGTGGTACCTTTTTTTTGCCACTATTTAGCTGCTAACTAGTGAGTACACCCTGCATTGTATGGGATGTAGGGCGTTAGACGACAAACCCGGTTTTTTGGACCCCAAATAACTTCCCTTGCAAAGAATATCCTCCGCCAAGAACAAAAGGGGAGGGGGGGGGGGGGGTCGGGGCTGATACATTACTCGACGCCATCAAAAAAATTGCATATATTAGGTCGTTCCGAAAGTAATGTCGCTTTTTTCAAACGGGCGCCACATTTGATGGAACAAAGGTTTTTTAGAGATCTTGGAGGTATTCGATGGAGCATTTTATTCTCCTTCTAATGGTTATACTATCGTGGCATCATATTCAATGAGCTTTTGAAAAATTACCAAAACCTGCGACCCATGCTTTTTAAGAAGGTCAAGTTTCACAATTTTTCTAAGCTTTTATAACAACCCTCGGAAGGAGTCCAAGTAATGGATGGATAGAGCAAACCCTACAGGAAACAGCACAACTTTTTTCTACTTTACACAGCTCGTCATAATTTTTGTATTGATTTTTTGATGGAACCACCAAGTTTCAGCAGGCTCGTCTCAGACACAAACGCATCAAACAGCAATAAATCTTCGGATTTTAAAACTTACAAAGATGGATTATGGTTTGACACTAATTTTACAAAGCAAATGAGTGTTTGCCGCTTCAGATTAGCAATTAGAAAAATCCGGGTACAGCTCGGGCGCTCTGGAAAACCTGCATTATGATGATTTTATCCCGGAAAACCTGACGAATCGGAAACAAAAAACAACTAATAGAAAAAGGAGAAAAGGCTGCGTCGAATGGCACTCGAGTTGCTTGACGGTTGTTGTTCTGTGAGGTTTGAGTTGACCAAATATGGACTTTGATGGCCTTGAAAAATTAACTCCAGAAACACAAAGAAGCAAGCTAAGGAAAAGCAACAAATTGTTTTGTGTCCTATAGGGTCTGCACTATTTATCTGTTACTTGTACATTTTCAGGAAATCAATACAAAAATTTGGAAAATTAGCCGAACTTGAGCATGACAAAGCATGGGTCGCAGGTTTTGGTGATTTATTAAGAGCTCATTGAATACTATGCAATAAAATCAGAGCCATTAGAAAGAGGGCGAAATGCTGCATTGAATGATCCCAAGAGCTCTTGGAAATCATGATTCCGTGAAATATGGCCTTCGATTGAAAAAAGCGACATTACTTTCGGAACGACCTAATAGTTTTAACTTACGGGCTTTACGTTGATTGCATTTGCACGTTTTGTCGCCTAACGCTTGCCCTCCATTTTATGTTGCCTTATGACTCAAATAAGCATTATGGTCAGAACCAGAAATAAGTTTAAGGCTTGTTGCAAATCACTATTTGCAGGATGAAGTCCTCAATTAGCCTGCATACCAGGATCTGCAGAAATCTGCAACCTCTGCATGTGGACTTTTATACATACTAACAGTGTCATTACTCCAGTTCACGCTCATGACAACATTGCGAAAAAAGTTTGAAGGTACAAATTTGAACGCAGGCCAGCAGGTTAGGTCTATGCAGGATGCGCTTTGGATACAGAAGCCCGAATTTTTTTCTACTGCTCACAATGCTAAGCATTTATAAGAAAGATATAGCCACATCACTTTCAGACCAGTCAAAAAAAAGTGCGGGATCCTCTATCAAAACACATTCTCGGACAACATGCGCATGAAAGTGTTTTTTATGTGAAAAAAAAGCAGATAAGCGTTTCTCATAAAGGTATGAACAGCTGAACCAAAGCCATTGCTTTGACTTTCGACTATGTATAAGCACGAAAGACTTTGGAAGCCAAGAATTACTTTAGCAGACAGAAATTTGAGGTGGATCTTTAGTTTTGGCCAATCTTCGAGCCTGCTTCTTTCGAAATTTTTAATTTTTTTTCTAAATAGTCTAACGAAGGCGAGATCCGCTCCGATGGAAGCCTGTTGAACACGCAGCTTACCAAATCTCAGATTAATCCGTCGAGAAGCAGATGAACTCTACGGCAGTTTTTTATGGTGGATCTATAGTTTTGGCCAACGCTGTATGTCTGTAAAAACGTCACATTTTTATTTTGTTGATTTTGAAGTTTAATCGAATACAGAATCCAATTACAGGAAACTTCTAGAAGTGCTAGACAAGAAAAATGCATACGATGACAGGGAGATAGCAGATGTATTTCGAAGTGTTGCAAAAAATCAACTCTCAGATAAATTGTTGTTTCGGTTTTGCATTTCAAATTGGAAAGCAATTCATGATAGGTGGGAATATGTATTTTGAGTTCTGCTCAAAAATTAATCAGTTTCGAACTTATGCAATGCGTAAATGTTCGGGTGATAGAGCTTTCTAGCAAAGTCCATATAATCGATCCTGGATTGTAATGAATGCAAGCACTTTAAAAACGTAATGCAGAGTTCAACATATTTTTGAGTAAATGTTTTAACGAAAATCTTAATCCGAGAATTTCAGCAGAGCCTGATTTTGTTTTCTCAAGAACATCAGTTGCTTCTGCCCAGAACATTTCAAACTTCTCAAATTTGCAACATTTCAGAATTTTGACGAAAATGTATACTTAGGTTTGCGGAGAATTACAATGTTTTGTCTGATGTTATCAGAAGTTGCATGTCCAAAGTGCGTTTTCGTGAAGAAATTCTGATGGTTAGTTTGTACGATTCTAAGACATGTTAAAAACTCAGGGCAACGCTGCCCCTTCATCCAAAAAAGGTTTCTTCCCTCCCCCTCCAAAATCCCCAAGATTGCCACTGCCTCCCAGCGTGGTGTGCCAATAAATACCCCAAACACGAAGACAAGGTAATATATTGTCAAATGCGAGCAGTGGCCGCATTCATCAACGAACCCAGTGAGTTCCGAACCCTCTGGGTAAGCTTAACCCACGAGATCGGTATTTACGAAGCTAATGGGTTCGCAAACCCAGCGGCTGATCGAGTTTATGAAAAGTACCAGTGCGCCACCTTTGCTTCGCAGAGATTCGCACTGGTTTTTCTCCACATGCCATCCTTATACTCGCAGAATGATGGCTTTGAAACCTACCACGCTATGCCGATCATTACGAATAAATTGTAAGCAACTACTCATTCCAAGAGCTTTTCAAGTATGATCGGTGGTTTAGGGAGGAATGAAAGATTCTCCAAAAGGATAAATGCGAGTTTGAATCAGTTACTGGAGTTATGATAGTTTGATAGTTTTCATATAGATGACGACAGCCTGTAAGTTACGTCCTTAACAAGAGAATGGTCAGAAGTCGAAGTGGCCAAACCAAACAAACTGTATATCATTCGATGCAGTATAAAACGCTGACTTCGAATCTGTCTTCCTTATCTGCTTCCCGCTTCTGTGGACGAAACTACAAGCGGTTTTATTGTGAAAAAATCATACATAAAAACAGCGAACTTCTGGCTTCAAAAATTTAAAGTAAGCTAGCAGCATGTTTTGGCCCAGCATTGAGGCGAACGAGGCTCTGTACGGCTAAATTTTCAAATTCACGCATAATTTCTAAGCAAAATAATGGTCTTTAATGGCTTATAATTTCGTCCAGAAAAGCGATAAGCAGATAAAGAAGACAGATTTAGAGTCAGCGCTTCATGCTGCATCTAACGCTACGCAGCTTGTCTGGAATGGCCACTTCGATTTCTGACCATTCCCTTGTAAGTCCCCCGCCACGAAGCCACGCTAGCGCTGCGCTGGCGCCGAGCCAGCGCCGAGCTGTCCCATTTGCTCGGGACGAGGCTAGCTGACCATGTGCGGGCAAGGGCTACCGGAGCTTTTGGCAGATTCGATCAATAGTCGACGCATCTACCTGGCTGGGAACTAGGTCAGCCAGCCCCGCCCCAACGAAATGCACGTGTATCGATCAAAACAACGCCGGGGCAGCTCGGCGCCGGCGCAGCGCTGGCGTGGCTTCCGCACTCTGGCGGGGGTCTCAGGGACGTAACTCACGGGCTGTCATCATCTATATGGGAACTATCAAGCCATTATAACTCCAGTAACTAATTCAAACTCGCATTTATCCTTTTGGAGAAGCTTTCATTCCTCCCAAAACCACCGATCTTACTTGAAAAAGCTTTTGGAATGAGTAGTTGCTTACAATTTATCCGTAATGATGGAGTCTAAGCAAAAATTTGCTCAAATTCTTAGTTAAAATCTTGCAAATCGATTATCTTCGCAGTTGTTCCTTTTTGGCGCCGATCTTGCGTGATAGTAGTTTTTGCTCGCATTTCGAGCTAGATTCTGTGGTTTGCGAATTTGCTTGTCAAACAGATCCACGACTGAGGATAAGGTTCAATTATAGAACTACTTTGACGCACCGAAAGTCGCGTGGATCCGTTTGGCGCATAGTTTCCACAGGTACTCATCAAATCGGCTTGCCCTTTCGCACACTTTATCTACATGCTGATAGGGTGCTACTACCAAAATTCCAGCTCAAAAACTTCGCTGGAACTCGCTCTACGAACTTTGTGACAGACAGAGATTTACACATACAGACAAAACGTAAACCTTTACCCCGCTATTATTATAATATTAGGTTGTCCGGAAATTAATGCAGGTTTGGACTTCCAACCGCAAAAAGTCATACATTTCTCATTTCTAAGTAGGTTGCAAAACAACATTCGATAGACCGAAACAAGCTCTACAAAATGGCTATTCTTTTTCAGCAACAGCTTTGATCCACCACGAGTTTCGAACTAAGAACTAAAAAGATTCAACTGCCCGAAAAATTGAGAAAAATCTTAACCCATTTCTTAAAGATCCTGCAAAAATTCTAAGTTGCTCACGTGAACACAACCCACATAGGACAACTATATACGCCGTTGCCGTATTTTTTTCTCCGTCAGAAATCAAGAATACGGAAATCTTCGTGCATTTGCCAAAGTGATGCTGTGCCGCTCCCACATAAGTAGTTGTATACTACACCTGTAGAAGTACAAACGTGAATTTTCAGCTCTCTAGTTTTAGTTCTCAAGAAATTTGAATTTTAGCTTGGACCACATAACTAAGAAAAACTGCATTCGATATTTCTCGAGAACTAAAGCTTGTAGAGAGCTGAAAATCCCATTTGTACTTCTACAGGTTTTTAGTATACGGCTACTTATGTAGGGACGGCACAGCACCATTTTGGCAAATGCACGAAAATTCCCATTTTCTTGATTTCTAACAGAGAAAAAAATACGGCAATGGCGTATATAGATGCCCTATGTGGATTGTGCTTACGTGAGCAAGTTAGAACTTTTGCAGGGTTTTTAAGAACTGAGTTAAGATATTTCTCAATTTTTCAGGTAGTATCCTTTTAGTTTTTGGCTCAAAACTCGTGGTGGATCAAACTGCTGCTAAAGCAGAATAGCCATTTTGTAGAGCTTGCTTTATTCTATCAAATGGTTTTTGCAACCTACTTACAAAGGAGAAGTGTATGACTTATTGCGGTTGGAATTCAAGACCTGCATTAATTTCCGGACAACCTAATAAGTATTCCTTCCGTACTCGACATAAGTGACATTAGAGAAGTACCTGCATGGATAGGAGTGGACAGTTACCGCAACTTAACTTTTGCCGAAACATGCTCTTGTGTATTTGTAAGTTTGTTTGCCAAGTTGTAAAAATCATTATTTAAGAGTAATGGAGCTCATTGGTCATGTAAAAAAGAAGTATCGGCTAGTTTGGCTTCTGTGTGAATAACAACAGCTTCTCAGGAATTTTTGAACATAAAAAGCAATTTCAATTTTAGAGCATAACAATATTCCTGTTGCAAAAACACATTTTTGTAGTTATTTTATAATCTCTTCGTAGCATTTGTCATGAAGCATATTACAGATAGAATCGGCTCATAAGAGCAATGGTAGATATGATGATGCCGATCAAGCCGGACTAGAGCTTGCTGAGTTCAAGATCAAGTGGATAGAAAAATATTCGAAGATAGTTTCCAACTTGGCGCGAGCTGAGCTGGAAAGGCTAGAAAAAAACGATACTGTGATAAAACACGATTATCTAGAGGTAGAGACGTTTTGAAGAGTTGATCTTGTATAAACATTAAATTTGACGCTTAACCTATCTAATTCCATTCTTGCGCTAAACACGGCACTATTAACTCTTTTTTAAGGAATTAAATGTTGGGGACAGAAGTGTAATTTTTATCATATTTTCGAGAAAAGAAATAGAGTAACAGGAAGTCCCATGACATTACTTCATGAAAAATTACAAAACTCTGAATGTTCTCGACAACGTTCTCGACTTTGGTCTGTGGTTTGTTACAGACAGGTTAAAGAAGAAGGTTATGTTGTTCGTTCAAGGGAAAAGTGCAGGAAGTATCGCGAATACACTTCCATATGTATTAGGTTGTCAAGAAAATAATGTCGTTTTTTATTTGTTTGCTTTAACAAAGCAACCAGGCTCAACCCAACAAAGGGTAAGGAATACTGTTTGATGGAGCAGAGCAAGCTCTACAAGATGGCATTCATAATGTTGCGCAGAGTGCGATCCACGGAAACTTCGAATTCAAAATCCAAAGATTTCCAAATGCCCAAAAAATCGAAAAAAAAATTAGATCTCCGTTCAACTAATTTCTACGTACCACCCACTTACACACGTCAATGCCTTCGATATCAGACACCCACAAGTGCAGTTGCTGTCTTTTTTCCTTGACTAGAAACAAAGAAAACGAAACTTTTCACGATTTTCTCAAAGTAATTATGAGCCGTTCTTGCATATGTGGTTCTATACTACAAACCTAGTAAGTATAACTATGAATTTTCAGCCCATTCCGAGCGGTAGTTTTCGAGAAATATTGGATTCAGTTCCCTTTTTTTCAATTTCATTACTAAAATCGACATTTCTCAAAACCATTCGGAATAGGCTGAAAATCTACAGTTACGTTAACTAGGTTTGTAGTATAGAACTATAAGCAAGAGCGGCTTATCTTGCTTTGAGAAAATTATAAAAATTTTCGTTTTCTCTGTTTCTAGTCAGGGATAAACAGCAGCTGCACATATGAGTGTCTGATATCGAAGGCATTGACTTGTGTAAATGGGAGGTCAGTAGAAATTATATGGACGAAGATCTGATTTTTTTTTCGATTTTTTGGAAGTTTGGAAATCTTTAGATTCTGAGTTCGCAGTTTCCGTGGATCGAACATCGCAATATTATGAATGCCATTTTGTAGAGCTTTCTCTGCTCTATCAAACGGTATTCCTTACCAGGGTCAAGCGTGGGGTGCGGCACGCCACACCTGGGGGGTCGTATTGAGGAGTCAAAAGGGGAGGGGGTCGTAGTTGGGTAATCTGATAATAGTGATAACATGATATTAGTATCCTATCTATAATTAGCATGTCAATAACCCCTGTAGACAAAGTGTGAGCGAATTCTGAAGATTCAAGATACTAGGCTACCTAAGTGAAATGGTCAAATTCCAACATGGTTAACTTTGTTTCAAAGGTGAACTAGCTATCCGTTTTTGCACTCAAGACAAAGCACTACTCTTTCTTTGTCCACCTCAGGAATCCTGCTCCAGAAGACCTCCAAACTGTGGAATTAGAAGCCAACCAAAATCTCGTTTTTCCCATTTCTCGCTGTGCTTTCACCAAATATTACTCAGAGCTAAGAAAACGAATCAGGCTCCAAACAGTCCTGTGGAATCTACAAGGTTTAGGCTATAGATTCA
This sequence comes from Cylicocyclus nassatus, assembly GCA_958299035.1. Lineage (NCBI taxonomy): Eukaryota > Metazoa > Nematoda > Chromadorea > Rhabditida > Strongylidae > Cylicocyclus > Cylicocyclus nassatus. The sequence goes on along the minus strand of CATQJL010000305.1, from coordinate 69,975,125 downwards.
TATAAATAGTCCGCTAAAAATGTTTTTTGATATAGTTAATAGCCTGCGGCACCCCCCCCCCCCCTCAAAACCTGCGGCTGCCGCAGGTTTCGAGGGAGGGGGTGCCGCAGGCCATTAACTATGTCATAAAAACATTTTTAGCAAACCTTATTTATATGGATCGATAGCCTAAGATCTCCATTAACTATGTCATAAAAACATTTTTAGCAAACCTTATTTATATGGATCGATAGCCTAGATCTCCTAGTTTTCACAGGAGTGATTTGAGCCTGATTCGTCTTCTTAGCTCTGAGTAATATTTGGTGAAAGCACAGCGATCAAAAGCGAAAAATGGGAAAACGAGGTTTTGGTTGGCCTCTAGTTCCACAGTTTGGAGGTTTTCTGAAGCGGGATTCCTGAGGTGGACAAAGATGGAGTAGTGCTTTGTCTTGAGTGCAAAAACGAATGGCTAACTCACCTTTGAAACAAAGTTATCCATGTTGGAATTTGATCATTTCACTGAGGTAGCCTAGTATCTTGAATCTTCAAAATCCGCTCAAACATCGTCTACAGGGGTTAATTGACATGCTAATTATGGATATGCTGCCATTATGTTTGAGCCTTCAAGTAATGCTATCTTAAATGTATACTTCAGGGAGGGGGGGGGGTCTTATTAAGGCGGCAATCAGGGGGGGGGGGGTCGTAACCAGCGATCGTGTGCCACACCCCTTGCTTGACCCTATTCCTTACTTTTTGTTGGGTTGAGCCTGGTTGCTTTGTAAAAGCAAACAAATAAAAAACGACATTATTTTCTTGACAACCTTACAGATACCTACTCTATCAGCAAACTGCTACAATACCCAAATTTTCCATCAAGACAAACCGCCTTTCTCACAACGCAAATGTAACGTAAGAATTCGAATTTAGCACATAAATAAATAGGGGATAGCAGAGGAATAATGCAGGAAAGTGGAAACATATGCGCTCGCTCTTAAAAGCTTCTGAGAACTTTACATCAGTGAAAAGCGGTATAATGACATGCGCAGGCATCGATATGGCTCCAAACTGGGGAACGGAACTTAGGAACTCGAGCCCTAATTAGCCCGATTCGGGGAGTACCTGCACGATACAGTCACGCTCGCTACCTCCGACTGCTCCTTGGGACGTGGCTACAATCAAAGCCTCCCCCCCCCCCTTATCGGAGACTGTTTTGGAACCTGGCCAAGGAATGCTGAATATCTCAATTGAAGTCCAGGCCACTGAAACTGGCTCTTGGCCAAATACTTCCAAAATGATCTTACAAAGGCGAAATTAGGTTCAAACGAAAGAGAACAACCGTGCCGTCATACATATCTACTAATTAAAACTGATGAAACACAATTTTTTGTTCCAAAATTTAGTTAAGTTAGTAGTTATCATATGATATTATGCCAGTGCCAGGTTTGTATGGTGGGATTCTTTATTGGCCTTATGTTTCGACAAAATCGTCTTCGTCGGAGGTCGAAGTAGATTGCAGTGTTATTCTGGGACCAGACCGCTAAACGTCTCCGTCCAGACCACGTACTGCACTTAACGTAATGGAACATGTTGACGAAAAGACGGACCTTTATCCCCGTGGTGTTAGTGAGAGTCAATGGAGTCGTACTCAGCCGTACTGAAGAGGCACTACACTGACTCCTCTTAAATGATCGACACATAAATGTGCAGATCGTTGAGATAGGTAAGATCGGCTGTTATTGATACGCATTTATTTTTGTTATTCAGCTAGGATCGCAAAGGGGTATCCACGCTGCCTCAACGGTTTTCCTCATTGCAATCTTTGCCTCGTATGACAAATTAGTGAACTTGACGTCAAATTCACCATTCAATTCATTGGTAAGGAATACCGTTCGATAGAGCAAAGCAAGCTCTACGCGATGACGTTCTTTTCGCACAGTTCAAATCCATCTCGAGTTTCAAGCCAAAAACCAAAAAGATCCAACCGCCCGAAAAATGAAGAAAAAAACGTAACTCCTTTCAAAAAAATCCTAGAAAATTCCTAACTTGTTCACAGATGAGAATCCACATCAGCTATTTATATACATTCCTGTGTTTTTTCCTTCGATAGGAATCGAGAAAACAAAAATTTTCGTGTTTTTGTCACAGTAGTGCTGTGCTATTCTCACACTAGTATCTGTATACTACAGACCAGTGCAAGTACAGACACAAATATTTAGCGCTCTACAGGCTTTAGTTCTCGAAAAAAATTTCAATCTAATATGGGACACTCGACTGTGCAAAGCCAAATTCAATGTCTCTAAAGAACTAAAGCCTGTAGAGCGCTAAAAATTTGCGTCTGTACTTGCACTGGTCTGTAGTATACAACTACTAGTGTGGGAATAGCACAGCATCACTTTGACAAAAACATGAAAATTTTCGTTTCCTCGATTTCTATCGAAGGAAAAAGCACAGAAACAGTGTATATAATTAGCTGATGTGGATATCCCATCTGTCAACAAATCGGGAATTTTTTTAGATTTTTTTGGAAGGAGTTACGTTTTTTTTTCATTTTTCGGGTGGTTGGATCTTTTGGTTTTTGGCTTGAAACTCGAGATGGATTTGAACTGATGCGAAAGCAAGAACGTCATCGTGTAGAGCTTGCTTTGCTCTATCGAACGATGAAGCTTCACTAGAATGAAGAAGTTCATGACTTATTGCGATTGAATCTAAGACGGATGGAACTTATGGGACAGCTTGATAGTAGCTTCTGTAGCTGCACAGCAAGTCAGCGAGGAAAATTCCGTGGAACAACGTTCCCATCTGGTTTCAGGGAATAATTGCTTGCTTAGAGTCCGTTCATAAAATTACCTAATGGAAGGTGTGCTTAGTGATTTCTGGACACTTACAAGTTTTCAACATAAAAAAATCATATGTTTTTGTTGTGTTAGTGTCTGATCAGTTGTTTCCTCGTATGATCTGCCCTCGCTGAGGCGCCTGCAGCCTCATTGCGCGGGAAATGAGCGCTATAAAAGGCGCTCGCTGTTAGCTATTGTCAGTTCGTCTGTTCACTCATCTGCCTCTCTTATTTTGCTGTTCTACTATTTTCTAATAAATATTTTATTTTCCCCGTGTGCCGCCCAACGGACGAAGGTACGAAGGAGTGTCCGAATCCAAAGGACACAACAGTGGCGATCAGGAGGCAGCGGCTACTAGCAAGAAGTAGCCCGAATACGGACAAAGCACATCAGGAAATTACTCGAAGAAAACTGCGAAGCCGATTCGGATTTCATCAGTCAACATGGCGAAGATAGGCGCAGAGGAAATGTTGGCCATGTTCAAGGAGCTGATCAAAGAAGACCAGAAGAACCTCCGAGAGTTGATGAAAGAAGACCAGAAGAATTTCCGAGAGTTGATGAAAGAAGAAAGGAAAGAAATGACGGAGATGTTCCTGAAGCACATTGCAGGTACTGGACAAGTCAGTACATCATCGGAAGTGCCGAACATGATGTCCGCGCTCAGTAATCGGATCGAAAAGTTCTACTTCGACCCCGAGGCGGATATGGGCTTCAGCAAGTGGTACGCCCGCTACAAGAAAGTCTTCGTCGAAGATGCGAAGCAGCTGACAGAGAGCGCTAAGGTGAGGCTTCTCTGCGAAAAGCTAGACAAGGACAGTTTCGAAAAATATCAGAGGCATGTACTACCGAAGGAGGTAACCGCGATCAAATTCGAAGAAACCGTCGAAACATTGAAGCAGCTGTTCGATGTGAAGATTTCGGAATTCACTATGCGTTATCAGTGTTTGAAACTGGAAAAAGCGGATTCCGAAGACTACCTCATGTATACTGGAAGAGTGAACGAATTGTGCGAGAAGGCGAAGATTCACGAACTCGACAGCGATGGAATCAAGTGCCTGTTATGGATATTTGGCCTGAAGAGCCAAAAAGAAGCAGAAATCAGGTAGCGACTCATAGCCGTACTGGACAAGGAGTACAAGGCCCAACGAAAGATATCGCTACAAGAATTGTACCTGGAGTGCGAAAACTTCCTTAGTCTCAAGAAGGATAGCGAGACTGTAGCTGGTTGCGCGAAGATTGTCGAAGCAACAAGCAAGGAGGAACCCACAAAGCTGGAATGCTGGAACTGTGGTAAAGCTCACTTTGCCAGGGAATGCAAAGCGAAGCAGTGGTTTTGCAAGAAGTGCAAGAAGACAGGTCACGAAGAGAAGTATTGCGAACAGGTGGCGGCGAGAAAAACACTTGTTCAGCAAGATTCAAAACGAAGAATCCACAGAAGCAGCGACACCAGTAAGAACAGAAGTTGTACGAAACCGAAACGTCATGTGCACAGCGTAGCGAAGATTGCAAATGCGATGGTGGATGTCAACTCGACACGAATGTATATCGAAGCAAAAGTGAATAATCATCCAGTTAGTTTCCTGCTAGATACTGGATCAGACATCACACTGCTAAACGAATCAATTTGGAGAAGCATGGGTGCTCCTCGATTGGAAAACGTGGTTGTCAAGAACGCTAGTGGAAGCTCAATGGATGTCCGTGGAAAGCTATGGTGCGACTATGAGATCAAAGGATCCAAAAGTAAAGGCTACGCATACGTGACGCCCCACAACTCACTGCTAGGATTGGAGTGGATCCAGAAGAACGAAGATATGTGTATCACTTAAGCAGAATGGTTGCTGAAGTGAAGACAGAGCAAACCAAGGACATTGCTCTGAAGCTAAAGGAAGCCTATCCAGAAGTCTGCAAGGAAGGTTTAGGACTTTGCACGAAAGAGAAAGCACACATGAGCGTCGACGAAAACGTTCGTCCAGTGTTCAAGGCTTGCAGGCCTGTCCCCCATGTTGCGGTCGAAGCTGTCGGAAGGGAGTTGGATAGACTATTGGAACTGAAGGTCATAAGTCCAGTGACACACAGTGACTGGGCAGCTCCTATCGTATGCGTCAGGAAGGCGAATGGAAAACTGAGAGTGTGTGCTGATTTCTCAACTGGACTCAACAAAGCGCTGGAGTCGTATGATTATCCGTTGCCATTGCCGGAGGATATATTCGCTTCTCTCAATGGAGGCACGGTGTTTTCGCAGATAGATTTGTCGGACGCCTACCTGCAGATCGAGTTGTCAGAAGAAGCGAAGAAAATGGTCGTGATAAATACGCATAGAGGATTATACCAGTACAATAGACAGCCTTTTGGAATCAAGACAGCACCAGGGATCTTCCAGCAAATTATGAACAAGATGGTCAGTGGTCTGCGAGGGGTAGCAACCTACCTAGACGACATCTTGGTTTGTGGAAGAACCGAAGAGGAACACATGAAGAACTTGTTAGCTGTTTTTGCAAGGATAGCCGAATATGGATTCAGGATTCGGTTAGAGAAATGTTCTTTTGGCAAGCCAGAAATACGATACCTCGGTTTCATAGTAGATGAAATGGCAGAAGACCGAACTTAGCGAAGATCGAAGCGATCAAGAATATGGATGAGCCGAAGAATGTTAGTCAACTGAGGGCTTTCCTTGGCATGATAACGTACTATGCGGCGTTCATGCCAAAGATTAAGGATCTGCGTGGACCATTAGACGCGATGCTGAAGAAGGATTCGAAGTGGGAGTGGACTCGAACACAACAAGAAGCATTCGAGAAGCCTAAGGATACATTGTCGAGTGAGCTCAATCTTGCTCACTATGATCCAAGACAGAAGATTGTCGTGGCAGCGGACGCCAGCGACTATGGGATTGGATGCGTGATATCGCACAGATATCCTGATGGATCCGAAAAGCCAATTGCGCATGCATCGCGGTCTCTTACGAAAGCAGAGAAGAATTATTCGCAAATCGAAAAAGAAGCGTTGGGAATTGTCTTCGCTGTCAAGAAATTCCACAAGTACATATTTGGACGAAAATTTCTATTGTTGACGGACTATCAACCACTGCTAGCCATCTTCGGTGATAAGAAAGGAGTTCCTGTCTACTCCGCTAACCGACTTATGAGATGGGCTACAATTCTACTTGGATATGACTTCGACATAGAGTATGTGAAGACTACGAAGTTCGGACAAGCTGATGGCTTGTCAAGGTTGATGAAGAAGAATCAGAATCCCGAAGAAGATGTCGTGATAGCTGCAGTTGAGAACGACGTTGACTACATGCTGAAGAGCTGCATAAGGAAACTGCCAGTAACGGTATTTGATGTACAAACTTGGACGAAGAAAGATCCAGTACTTAGAAAAGTACTCAGTTACGTGCAGAAAGGAAATTGGCCAGACGCGAATGGAGAATTGGCACATTTTCGAAATCGAAGAGAGACATTGTCAATCGTGGAGCAATGTCTGATGTCAGCCGAAAGGGTTGTGATACCCAAGGAGCTTCGAGGAATTGTTCTGAAAGAACTGCATAGTGGTCATCCTGGAATTGTAAGGATGAAGAAGCTGGCTCGAAGTTACGTCTACTGGCCGAACATTCATAAAGATTGCGAAGATTTGGTACGAAGATGCACGAAATGTCAGGATTTAGCCAAAAATCCGACGAAGGTACCATTGGAAGCATGGCCGTCAGCGACTCGAGTGTGGCAGCGAATACACATCGACTTCGCTGGACCTATGCAAGGTGTTTTCTACTTGGTCGTAGTAGATGCGTACAGCAAATGGCCGGAAATGATCGAGATGAGCAATATCTCGGCTGCGAAGACGGTGAAGGCTTTGAAGAACTTGTTTGCGAGGTATGGATTGCCGCAAACAATAGTGAGCGACAATGGTACCCAGTTCACATCGGACTTGTTTAAGAAGATGTGTGACGAAGGTGGAATCACCCACATAAGGACTGCTCCGTATCACCCTCAATCGAATGGACAGGCAGAGCGTTTCGTTGATACGCTGAAACGCGGAATCAAGAAACTAGAGGGGGAGGAGAGGCCAACAGAAGAGACTCTAAATGTGGTGTTACAAGCGTATAGGACAACACCAAACACGAACTTGAATGACAAGACGCCAGCAGAATTGTTCCTAGGCAGAAACTTGCGCACAAGATTAACGCTATTGCTACCGATGACAAAAGATACAGAAGACCCACTCGCACGAAGAAGACGAGAGCGCATGAAGGATCAGTTCGACCAGAAGCATGGAGTCGTTCGAAAAGATTTCGAAGTTGGTGACCTGGTATACGCCAAGCAATGGAAGCCACCCCACTTCCATTGGATGAAAGGAACGGTGATGAGACGTATTGGACGCGTCAACTATGAAGTTATGGTTGGTGATGAGATGTGCAAGAAGCATGCAAATCAGCTACGGCATCGAAGCGATAGTGAACAGGTTGCCGTGCGACAACAACTTCAACAACAATCCGCAGCCTTGAAGATACTGTTAGATGTTCTGACAAAAGACGACACACTACCGAGGAGTGGCAATGCTGCTGACAAGGATTCCGAGCAAGCGATCGCGAGCGATGTGCCAGCACCCGTGGATTCAACGACATCGACGTCGACATCAAGCCACGAGCCCTCCACGCCACCGACAACGCTTCGCAGGTCGAGCAGAACGAGAAGACCGGTACAACGGTTCCAATCTAGTTCATAGTATGTTATTGTATGTTTGTTTCATTAGTTTGTAGTTGTTTAAATGATATGCTATCTATATATGACCGATTTCTTGTTGTTCATATTTATATTTAGTTCATGCTTTTGTCGTAGGCTTCTGTTGTAACTACCCTACTGGGGGAGGTGTTGTGTTAGTGTCTGATCAGTTGTGTCCTCGTATGATCTGCCCTCGCTGAGGCGCCTGCAGCCTCATTGCGCGGGAAATGAGCGCTATAAAAGGCGCTCGCTGTTAGCTATTGTCAGTTCGTCTGTTCACTCATCTGCCTCTCTTATTTTGCTGTTCTACTATTTTCTAATAAATATTTTATTTTCCTCGTGTGCCGCCCAACGGACGAAGGTACGAAGGAGTGTCCGAATCCAAAGGACACAACAGTTTTGTAGAATAGCTGGTACAAAAAAATAGTGACCGTCAAAACCGCCTCGTTTTCCGTTTTCAGAAAGTAAATAGCATGTCTGAGATCTATTCAAGAAAGTGCGGTAAAGGGTACTCGTAATGATTTTTGAAAGTTTCGAGTTTTGACGTAAAAAAATTCATAACTTCTGAAGACGAATATCTTTTACGCCGATATGGTTGCTTTTAGCGATTTTAATCAGTAGACATGTTATGATGACGGCACGGTTGTTCTCTTTCGTTTGAACCTAATTTCGCCTTCGTACGATCATTTTGAAGGTTTTGACTAAGAGCCAATTTCAGTGACCTGGACTTCAATTAAGATTTTCAGCATTCCTTGGCAAGGTTTCAAACAGTCTCCGAGAGGGGCGGGGCTTAGATTGTAGCCACGTTCCAAGGAGCGGTCCGAGGTAGCGAGCATGACTGTATCGTGCAGGCATTCCCCGAGTCGGGCTAATTAGGGCTCGAGTTCCTAAGTTCCCTCATTCCTCCAAACTTGTGTATATGGGTAGTGGGACATGAGAACAAAGCATGACCGAAAAAGCTTATGCGAATGAAAGATGTGTTCTACTATTTTTAAACTGGATGGCAATCCCATTTTTTTCATAATCATGATTCTGTTTTGCAGCCAAGGCTTATTATATATAATAGTAACACTCAAAGCTCGTCCTTTCCTTTTGTTAGAAAATAGCGATCGTAAAAACTAAAAGTGGTAAAAACGAGTTTGTTTTGCCCGACACATTTTGTCAGCATGTAGTCCCATCCTGCAAAATCGCTAGCTGATTGGGCGTGAATCCAGACTTGATCCAAGAGCGGCCACGCATTACCTTACTTTTGGCTTGAAAAGTGGGTTGGTATCGCTACTTTCTCCAGGTTTACAGATTTCTATCATGTGAACCTGCAATCCATGAGCTCTGGTCCAAAATCATCAGGCCGTGGACAGAATTCACGCGATTTTATCGCCGCGATTCCTATCAAAACTGTTATGTGTCTATTGCATCCCGATCATCTTGCATTTCGGTTGTGGTAGTTAGGTCGTGTTGGAGAACTGTCACAACCAAATTGCAAGATGATTGGCATGCAATAGACTCATAACTGTTTGTCTTGTGATAAGAATCATGAAAATGCGTGAATTTTGTCCGAGGCCTCAAACGGGTACTTTTCCCTTATCCGGACCCATTTTCTATAAGAGTGTTCACGAGATACTTGCTTTAATTTAGGGAATCTTGTTGAAAAATCACAAAAGGACTCCGCCACGTGTCAAAGAAAAAGTTAACACGTTTGGTTTGGTTTGACATGTTTTCAAAATCATTTCCGGTGAAGTAAGCAAGCATTAGAATCAAATTAAAAGCTGTTCGGCTGTTTTTCATACAAGCAAAACAATCTAAAGCATTATGTAGCTCTTATTGACCACTCTTAACAGTAATTCAAGGCTATCTTTCTTTTCAAACTTTTCGCCACGAGAATTCAGCTAAGAAAAATAGCACTCATGGCTTAAAGCAGCCCGCTGCCGCTTGCTTCACCGCTCTAATAGCCTAGATACTTTGTCCTAAGCAAATCTATTGTGTTCCTGAAAACGGTATGCTTGTGTTGTAAATATTCATAATTGAGGTTGTTGAATCAAAAAGCGTATATTATTAACTGGAAAATGCATTCAAATAAATTTGGCAGGTAAGCAACACAAACTCTCGGTAAAACCTGTCGTTTAGATGACATGTAAAAAATTTTTTGCAAAAAGTTGACACTCTTTCCAGTGAAGTTTGGAGCGAAGTATGGTCCAAAGAGAAAAGTGATATTTATTAATGGGTCCGGGTAAAAGAAAAGTAACAGAATCCGTTTTCGTTGGAAACGGCGCCACAAAGAGGTAGATGTGCAATCCCAATTTTCTAAGCTCATATTCAACTTACTGATAAGTTTTTGAGAAATGTAGCTAGCAAAATAACACTGTCTTTGTAGCAACTATTACATCATTGATAATTTGTAATTTCTATGAAAATGTTAATTCTTTGATTGCAAGATGATTTTGGTGCTGAGCAAAAGAAAAGTAACAAAATCCGTTTTCGTTGGAAACGGCGCCACAAAGAGGCAGATGTGCAATCCCAATTTTCTAAGCTAACTGTGGTGGACAGTCAGTTAGTTAGAAAACCTCTGCAGTTATGTATACGACCTGATAGCTTAGCAAGACCCGAGTTAGTGAAAGTGGTGGACCAACAATCGCGAGAGTCGGATATCGGCTGCTAGTAGCCTGCCACGAGGGACTTTTATCGAAATTCGGTGAGCAGCACCAAGAGACGATCCGTTGGCCGATGCACCAATTTGGTAGAGACCATTGGACAGCGATTTCTTGTAGAAAATATGACGAACGGCAACGGGGCACAACCGGCGATAGTGGTCCAGAACTTGGTGTCCAGGCTCTTTACAGCTTAGTTGGGCGTGTATAGCCTAAAGATCAACTTCTGGCAAACAATGTTATCACTACAACGTGAAGATCGCTTACATGAACGAAGGAGCCCCGAATGCAGTATCAGGGGCCAAGAGGGTGACCCGGCGGCTAAATAGGTGCATGGACAATCTGTATCGATCGTTAATACTATTAGTAAATCGGGTGACCCGGCGGCTAAATAGGTGCATGGACAATCTGTATCGATCGTTAATACTATTAGTAAATCGTTAGTACTATCAGTTATTGATACTAATACTATTATTATCAAGGAGTTGAGTTAGAAGTAAGTTAAATATCTCTGTCGCTCAAGACTACCAATTTCATTTGACAAAGGTTTTAAAAGGGATAGTTAGCATTCTATTGAGAACCAGTGCGTCACCTCCGCTCCGCTAAGGTTCGCACTGGCTCTGCTATCCGCACACCTTTCTCGTGCTCCCATAATGATGACTTTGAAACTCACCGCGCGAGGCAGAACATCACAAATAAATTGTAAGCAACTGTTCAATTTAAATAGCATTTCCACGTAAAATCGATAATTTTGAGAAAGAATGCTTTTCTGCCGAGGAACAAATGCGAATATGAATAGATTATTGAAGTTATTTCAGCTCAATAATCGTTATAAAGATAGTAGCCATTTTGGATAACATTTTCGTGTAAAAGTTTTTCAGTTTTATAAGTGGAACCTTGCTAAATCGAGTTCCTCCGCGATCACTACTATTTTGCGCTGTTTTCGCAGAAAAGCAAATTTTTTGAGGACTTTTTGAGCTGAGCGCAGATTTATTTTTCATGCAAATCATGACTTTGCAAAAAGTTAAATCTGTGACCTAGATTTGCGCGCCAAAAGCCGCGTGGATCCGTTTGACGCGCAAATTATGAAGGATCCGCTTATCGAACCGGCTCGCCCTTGTGCATGATGGGCCTACATGGTTGTACGGTATGTTATGCAAAACTGTAGCTCGATAGCCTGGCTGCAGCTTCCTTTATAGATTTCGTGGCAGACAGACATACATACAGACACATACACACGCACTAAAAGACAGACGCTTCGCTTTATTACAAGTTATAATGGTCTGCACCGCTCGTGGTTCGAATTTTCGCAGTGGACGAACACGAAAAGCATGTGGTTAGTGAAAGAGAATGCGAGAGCCAAATAGATATTTGATCTGCTTTACTTTTGCCCGTAGGTAAACTATACAGATCAAACGTCTAATTGTAAGAAAAACATGTCAAGACAAGGCTTTTCAAGATGCTTCAACAATCTGGTGCCTCCAAAAAATTTTATTATACTTATACGTCATTCATGATAGCAGCGAAGAATAAGTTCCTAGATCGCCTTCAAAAATATCTGCGGTAACTTTTTCGTAATGACTGGCTGTTATAACAGATTATAGCAGAGTTAAAACAGTGAGTTTTCTAGAAAAGGAAACCCAAACATACCTAGTTGTCGGCGATCGCATAGAACGCAACATTCTGATGGCAACTACGTACGCACCGCGTTCGTCTTCGCTTGACCGATTTTAGCGACCGCCTGCGTCCAACACTTAACATAAACTTTACCCTTTTTCCAACTAAAGCAATAAATACTGAGTTGTCTTCAACATTCCTCTTGCCAAAGTTCGGAAGGAGCCTCACGTTTTTTGTACAGATGTTTGACAACATTTTTTCATGAGGCATAAGAGCCGCGCATACTACACGCAAGTTCAGACACGACGCTGTTTGGCAATTTGCCAAAAGCCTTCATCTCCAACACTAGCAAACTGCACATGCATAGTATGTATGACTTACGTGGTTTGATAAAATCTCCTATTTTATGGACACTCAAAATATGTTTATAATGAGTTATAAAAAGTTTTAAGTTGCCAAATCGCGCCGCGATTGAAAGCGCGTGAAGTATGCTTGACCAGGGCCTGGCATCAGCTGGCACGGGGTATGCTGGATATTGTTTTTGGGACAAAAAACAAAAGGAATATCGTTTTTGTCGACAAATTGCGACGTGTTTGTTTTTTTAGTCGACTTTCGTTTTCTGGAGGATTTTTAGGGATCTTGGTCTGAGGTCAAAGGGGACTTCGTCAAAATTAGCAAAAATCAAGGGGGACTTCGTTTTGAAAATTTCCTGGTGCCAGCTCGTGCCGAGCCCTGTGCTTGACCCTTTTTTTGAACATAGGCATAAGAGAATGCAAGAAGGAGATTATTTGAATTCTGGCACCTAAGGCTGGGTTTATACTGAACTGTAATTCCGGAACAGTTTCATCACAGCGCTTAGTTTCAGCGCTGTGCTGGAATTGTTTCCGAAACTTACGGATCAGCATGAACAGCCTAAACAGGCTCATTAAAACAAAAGCAACGAAAAAGTTATAGCAAAGATTTTACAGCCCTTCCTTCCCAATCAAAAAAGGTTGTGCAACCGAGTTTCTGGGGAAGACTTGCGGTTTTTGTAGCGAGGTTGATTTTTCCACATCTCTCAACAGTCATAATTGTGAAAAAAGTTTGATCAACACCAAATTTCGCAAAAACATAAACGGAGTTTCCTTTTTAGTGTAACGTTTTTGGCGTTCTAATACAGTTGCAGCGGTAGAATTTGTCCAAAAATGCGGGATTCTCGCGACTTCACGGGATTTGCGGTTTCGCGAAATTTGCGAGACAAGCGGGATTTAGCTATAACTTTTTTAAAAACAATTTTATATGAAATCTGCAAGAAGATACGGCCTCAGCTTGATGAATTCATGGTGACGGGGTAGACATACTATGATATTGTATGTCTACCCCGTCACATTGTCTTGTTGTTTTCTATATTAAGGCTTTTGTGAACATTTATCACGGCGTAAATCGCGAATAACAGGTTTTGATACAAAGCTCTCATCAGGGCCCGGCACAAGCTTGTCAAATGACAAGCTGGAAATCGTTTTCGGCAAAAAAGCAAAGGGGAAATCGTTTTTGCGGGGTCCGGGGCGGAGCCCCGGAAAAAAAATTGGTAGTGCACGTTCTTTGCTTATTTTAACATGTTATGTGCCTCAACATGCGAAGACTGGAGTTCGCGCGCGTCAAACCGCGCCGTCGCTAATTGCCGCACGCGCGACGTCGCTCAAACGAGCTATTTGTAACGGCATACATGACTAGTTCTCAATGTACGCGTCACGGTATGACACCAGATTTTGTAGGCGAACTGAGAGAGGCTAGTGGAAACAAAGTATGAAAAATTATGAAAAACTTATGTGAACGGGACGAGTAATAAGCATTTTTTCCAAAGATTTTGTAAAATTGGTAAATGAAGTTGTAAATTCAAATGGCTCGTTTGCAACGCGCAGATGACGATATGGTATGAAACTTGGTACGCACGTGGACACAAACCTGTAGGAGCTAACTTAGGAGTTTCATTGAAAAATTATGTGACTGAAGGTTGTGGCAATGGTTTTTCTGAAAATTTCCCGCTACCAAAGAAATGGAAAAATGGCTCGTTTGCAACGCAGAGGCGACGAAATTGCGCGGGATTCGGTGTGTATATGCGCAGTAGGACTAAGTAACAAAGTATGAAAAATTATGAAAAACTTATGTGAATGAAGAGTTTCCCCAACTTATTTTCAAATTAGCTTGTCATTTGACAAGCTAATGACAAGCTGAGCTTGGCAAAACTCTCAATTCACATAATTTTTCCAAAATATTTACATAAATCTACTCTACACCTAAAGATTAGTACATAGTGAAAATTTGGTTTCAAACCTCCCCCTCTCCTCCTTGCTAGAGGCAAAAATAGCCCTAAGGAGGAAAGCGCGCTGCGATCGAACGGCATATCGCTGAGTCCTTTAATCGTCGCTTGGTGCGGCGTCGTTGATGTTTCTGTTTTCAAACCTGCTGATATGCCTTAATATCGTTTTACGGCAGTTTTATCTAGGAGTTAGTTCTCCATGCGTTTACCAGAGCATATGTCGCTTTAGTCAGTCATGATTTGTATGCATGACGAGTGTTTTCTCAAATTTGCTCAATGCTATCTTTGATTTTTGAAAACACGTATGGATTATTCCTAGGTATTTTTGGATGGACGCACGTCGAAGCCTTGGCTGGATAGTCGTTTGAATAGCACGGAGGGCGACAAAATTCCTCTCGTTATCGCATCTCGGAATGGGCAAGTAGATGTTGTGGTATATGTGTTTTTTCTCGCACGAATTTTTCCCCTATGCACTAAATTCTACTCGCGCAGTTTTCACCGACAGTAAATCATCAGAGCAGCTCAGTTTCTCTCCCTTCTTTCTTCATTCTTCTTTGCAGATGGTACTTTGAAGAGCTATTCGTGTTCGTACCCGACCAGCGTTCGACCGGCGTATTCTGAAGTTATCCAGGTTTGATATATTTCGTGAACATTCCTGATCTGCTTCTGCTTGCTCTCTGTTCATCGCATTTTTACGGTTTTGCACCCCTTGAAGCTGAGCGCCAAATCGCTTGTCATTCCTAAGATACCCGATTTAGGCACAGTTTGCTCGCCAATGTGCTCAGTTCTGTGCTATCGTCACCACAGCTTCACTCGTTTACAAGGAATTCGCAACATGAGCACAATGCCAGAGGATGCGTGCTTTGTGTGTAAGATGGGTTTTTGTTTTGATACTTCCCGCTACTTCCTTGGTATTCAGGCTACTATGCCTACGGAGCATCGGCTGGTCGAGAATGGTATGTCAATCCTGCTATGCAGTTCAAAGACGACAGTATCAGCGATGCT
This sequence comes from Cylicocyclus nassatus, assembly GCA_958299035.1. NCBI lineage: Eukaryota > Metazoa > Nematoda > Chromadorea > Rhabditida > Strongylidae > Cylicocyclus > Cylicocyclus nassatus. The sequence continues at coordinate 69,960,025 of CATQJL010000305.1, read as the reverse complement.
GACCTAGCATTACTCAACAGGGTTTTCAAAAAAAGTGAGTTGAAGAAGAGACTTTTTTTGTTTCGATGTTGATGCTTGATTTGATCAGTGTTTCACTTCGATTCTTTTTTGTTGTTCGGTCCTTCAGGCAGACGTTGCCGATGCCACCGCGCTGCAGCTGCTGCAATGTGAAGTAACTCTTCGTACTTCCTCTATCAAGATAAAAGATAGAAAAAATAACTCTTCTCCGAATAGCACATCTTTTTTCTAGATCGGGGATCGCCTTTCAGCCGCAAGGCCAGTTGAATCAAAGGGTACCTTACAGCACAAATAAAGTACCCTAAAATAGGAGACGGTCAACAAGCGCGATTTGTGTATAGGTCATCATCTCAGAAGGCCAATTCAGCGTTGTGAGAGCCTCAAAATGCCTAACAAAGTGTTCTGGCTTATTAGAGTGTGCCACTCGGCACAAAGCCAAAACTGGCACTCGAGTGTTCTTGAGGTCCAAAAAATCAAAGCGCAAGCACTAGCTTGCTGATTTTTTGAGGGGGGAAGGTGAGTGAGTGAGAGGAGTGGAATTCAAGAGTGGATGTGGGAGTGGAGTATTTGAGGATGAGGGTGAGTGTGAAAGGTACTGAGGGTGTAGATTACTTGAGGCTGAGGATGATTGAGTGGAGCGTTAGGGGTATGTTTGTAGGATTAGCAGAGTACCTAAGAGATGAGAAGACGGGAAGTGAGGAGTATGTGTGGAACTCGAGTACTTGAGGGTGAGAGGTTTCAGAAATTGTGAGCATATGAAGTACGAATTCCCCCCCCCCCCCCCAGCTACCGGTGCAATTGTCATTGATATCACTCGAGATCTCTGATCTGATCTCTTTTTTCTCTTTGTTATTGCATTGTTTTTGGTGTTTTCTTCAATAAATGTTCTTCCTCGGGTAAAGTGTTCACTGTAGAATCACTGGGATCAATTTTTGGGTCAAAGGGGAATTCGTAAAAAAATTTTGGGTCAAAGGGGAATTCGTTTTCGAAAACTCCTTTTGACAAGCTCGTGCCGGGCCCTGGCTCTCATTATCGAAAACTATCGCGAAAGATTGGGCAGTTTTTATTTACCCTTACTACTGATTTAAGCATTTTATCATTTATCATTAATAATATCAAATTTTTAGATCATTTTTGGCATATGGTACGAAAAGTACTGTAGGAAACGCTGAGTGAATTTCTATCGCTCTTTTTCTAATTATAAGTGATCTACAGGCTTTTGTAGTTCTATTGCTCGGTGCAACTGGTAAATCCCTCGCTGCAGCAATCGATCGATTTCTCATCGGCACATGCCACTGCTGCCAATTCTTACCTAAAATGGCATTTTTGCTTCAACTCGCTTCACGCCGAAGCCTGGGCTAAAGTCTGCACCTACATGGAAGATGGTGGGAATCGACCTCACGTAAGGGTGAATAAAAACTGCCCAGTTTTTCGCGATAGTTTTCGATAATGAGATCTCGTAGCCTAGTATTTTTTCTGATAAAAACAGAACCGAACAACATAGGGATATAAAATTTGGTGCACATATAATAAAAAGTAGCAAATACATCACAGCATTCGAATTTCGTGGTAGCATCTTTCCTTGATAACGGAAGCCTTCAAACTGTTGGCGATTACCACTGCCGAGGCACGCAGGCAGTCATCATCATTTTGTCCCAACTTTTCATGAAGATAAATCCTATCGCTTAGAATATGCTCTGTATGATAGAGCAAGCTTTCAGCTATACCATAGCATGTAAAAAAATTTGTGAGTTTCTTGGTTAAAATTACGGAAATTCGAATGCAGGCACGTGTAGATCTTATGGTGGAGTTTTGGACACGTTTGCGGAAAATGAAAACAGAAAATCGTTACAATGTGTTTCAAAACCAAGTTCGTCATCCGTGTTGCATTAGATTCCCATCATGCGAAGAGGATATTTCTCCAAATTCAGTGATTGCTGCAATTCTACAGATTTGAAACTAATCAAAGACATAGTTGCAGTGACTCGCATTAGAATTTTCCAAATATTTTCTCGCCTCTCTTGACGAAATAGATTTTTAAATGCAGCCATTATAGTGACAGAAGTGCAAAGCCTCCTCTATATTGTGGATATAAATTTGCACCGCGGTGTGCCAAATTTTTGCAGTAGCGGAATAAATTTCAAACTTTTAGGAAATAGCTGTTTGCGTTTTGAGGTAGAAATGGTTTAATAATTTTATTTTTTTCAGTCAAACATAAAGATCATTTTTTACCCCCAAGAATGTATTTTACGAAGAATGATTGGAGGATTCTTTGGTATAAATTTGAGATCAAAATCACCAGTGATTGTTGAGTTGAAGCAGTGCAAAATTAGGCTACAAGACTTTTGGGACATCCTGTATATCAAAAGATTCGTCACATCAAGCTGAAGCCGTATCTTCTTGCAGATTTTACATAAATTGTTTTAAAAGAAGTTATAGCTAAGTCCCGCTTATCCCGCAAATCCCGCGAATCCCGCAAATCCCGCGAATTCCGCAAACCCCGTGAAATCGCGAATCCTGCGAATCCCGCGAATCCCGACAATCCCGCGAACGACAACTCCGCAATTTTGGACAAATCTTACCGCTGCAACTGTAATCAAAACACGATCGTTCTTGTATTTTCATTCCTGTAATTTGTATTCAAAAGAAGTCGTAGTCATTCCGATTTTAGATCCAACAAGAACGTGGTGTTTTTCTCTCCATCATCTCTTCTCTCGTATTTCAACATCCCGCTGTTCTCGTTGCCCCCCCCCCTCCCCCTCCCCACCGCCCTGCTTCAAACGGTCAATGTTTTGCTGTTTTCCTCGACCATCATTAGCTATTTGTGTGGAGGTAGTGGAATCTTGAAAACACTGCGTGACCATTTTTAATAGCGAGAGCATACGAAGAACATTGCTATAACGTGGAGGTTTGACAAGTTTATCTTTACAATCAGAAAAACACTTGCCCCCCCCCTCCTCCACGAATCTGGGAGCCGACCATACCTCCCAAATGAAAAACTTGTCAGCGGCTGGTAACAATTTATTATCATTAGAAACGTGGAGAACCAGCAAATCATGTGGCTCATAGCGTATGAATACAACCTTTAGCACCGTGACGATTTCGCTTATCAAAGTCGTGAGACGACATATGTAGCCGTCGTAGGGAAAGATGTGTAAATTTATTATTATAGTGCTTGCTTTTGAAAAATGTTAGGTCGTAGTGTTTGAAACGGCGGAACTTGGCATGAATTAGAAGAATGGTTTTTGACGAGCCAAATCCTCGAAAAAAATAAAGAGTTGCGTGGAGTTTCTCCCCCCTCCCATCCCTCTCCCCTCACTTCCCCTCCCTTATTCTCAAAAGGCTACTCAGCAAAACCGCATTTCTTCCAAAAAGCTCTCTCAACAAAGTGCTCACTAAATGCTTTCTGCTTCCTCAAGCGCCTTTTGAGATAAGCTGACCCTCTAAATTCCATCTTAACTTTTTCAGTACTTGTCTCCATGTTTTTTAAACACTCAGGAACATAAGAAGCTGGCGTCGAGCTTCTTTCAGCACAAATGCTCGTAAACTTGTTATAGCTAATTTTTAAGAGACTAATCTTTATTGTTAAAAAAAATCAGAAGCTCTGCTAGGGCGCTGGCTACGCTATCACGTCTAGCTCGAGATTTTTGAAAAATTCACAAAGTTTGTCATGATTCAATACACAGTATGTGTTCATTTCTTCAGCGTTTCTGTTTCAGACTTTTTAATTTTTGAAAAAAATTTTATGAAACCCTGGTTCAGAAAAAAGTCAGCCCATGGTCGCATCCGTAGTCTTAAAACAGAAAAGTGTAAAAAAGCCAACTTGTTAAAAGCAGAAAACAATTTTCTTGAGGCCTTAAAAAACTAATAAATTCAAAGGCGAAGCGCAGGTACCTACTAGTCATCCATTACAAATTGTCAACAATTGAGAATAATTCCGAAAAATCCCTCAAAGCTGAAGAACGGAAAAATGTGCGCAACTTCTCGATTAATTGGGAAAACGCTCAATTTATGACAAGACTCCTATGGGGATGATAGAAATACAGCGAAGCTCAATTTTGCAGAAACCATGCTTCATTTTGGTAATTTTTCAAAGCTCGTTTTCTGCTATGTGAACATAACCAATTGAACGAAAATTTTTGCTTTAAGCTAGTTTATTTCAAAAAATTCAATTACTTTCAGAATGACTTACAAGGGAAGGATACTAGGTCGAAGTGGGGTTTGTGTATGAAGTGTATACTGTCTTATAGAGCATGGAGCTCTGACAATTTTGCTTTCCTTATCTGCAAAGCGATTCTGGGAAAGGAGTTCTGGAATTTTTTTTTGGTGGAATTTCAATGGATTGGTTAAGGTAAAAAACAGGTGTTGAAATCTTTTCGGCGCTTGAAAGGAGTAAACACAGACAAGCGCTTATTAGTTTGAAGGTAGTATTGCATAAAATGCCCTGGTAGTGATCATAGCCCCATTCGGGCTCACAGACTGCACTTTGAATGATTTTATGGTAGCCGCGCGTCGAATTTTTGCTTCAAGAAATTCTCAAAACTTCCTCCCAGAAGCACTTCGCAGATAAGGAAAGCAAATTTGTAATCAGCGTTCAGCGTTCGTTCGTTCAACGTTGAATCATTTGGGCAAGGTTGATCAATATTATTAGGTCGTTTCAAAAATAATTTCGCTTTTTCCAAACGGGCGCCACATTTGATGGAACAAAGATTTTTGAGAGATCTTGGAAGCATTCGATGCAGAATTTCATTCTCTTTCTGAAGGTTATGAAATTGTTGCAAAGTCAATGAGCTTTCAGAAAACAATCAAAATCTGCGACCCATGCTTTTTGAGACGGTCAAGCTTCACGATTTTTTAAAACTTTTATATCAACCCTCCGAAAAAGTCCAAGTAAGGTCTGTATAAAGCAAACCCTACAGAATGCAAAACTACTTTTTCTCCTTTCCATAGCTTGTCATACATTTTTAACAGAATTTTAACTGATGCTACCAATTTCGATACTTGCACAGCTAAATCCTCGTAGAACATCAACAGAAGAGCAGCTCGCGCACTATTCGATGCAGCATTTTCTCTTCTTTTTAACAGGCGTTTTTTGTTTCCGATTCGTTTAGTTTTCGGGATGAAATCATCATAACTCATTTTTAGGCTGTACCCAAAAAACTCGAAATTTGATATTTCGAATCCGTGAACCTTCACTTGCTTTGTAAAATTAATGCTAACTCATAGTACCATTTTGGTAGCCTCAAATCCCGAAAAATTATGACGTTTGATGCGATTGTGGCTGAGGTGGGCCTGCCAAAATCCGATGGTTCTGTCAAAGAATCTTTTAAAAAATTACAGCGAGCTACGAGAAAGAAAAAAAATAGAACTGTGTTCTATGAGGTTTACTCTATCGAATCGTTACTTGAACTTCTTTTGAGGATTGATATGAAAGTTTTAAAAAATCGTGAAACTTGTCCATCTCAAAAAGCATTTGTCGCAGGCTTTGATTGTTTTCTGAAAGCTAATTGACAGTTTTGCAACAATTTCATAACCTTTAGAAAGAGAATGAAGTTCTGCATCGAATGCTTCCAGGATCTCTTAGAAACCTTTGCTCCATCAAATGTGGCGCCCGTTTGAAAAAAGCGAAACTACTTTTGAAACGACTTAATACTTCACCAACCGAGCCCCGCTTTGCTTATTTTATTATTGCAAGAGCATCCTACTGCTGGCAAATGAGTTGGCATAATTGCCTTCTCCACCGATAACAACTACCAAATTTGATTCTTCCCGTTCATTTATGAATTACCCATTCACTACAACCCTTATTGTAATCACTTAGAATCATTGCTCACCCTGGCTTACTGGTCTGGTGAAGTCAAAAAGTACAGCCACCATCGAATCTTGGCTGTTTGTTAACCAAAATCATTTTGCTGGCATAAGGGGGCATGGGTCCATCTCCATGGATTACATTATTCTATTCTGATAATTATAATCATGGAGCAGTCAAATACAAGCCTTCATCACACTTTTATCCAGATTGGACCCAAACTACATGATGCCATATTGTTGCGGTTGAAGTATGTCGATCTTTCTTGATGTATTGACGTTCTTCTTCCTACCATTTCTGTTCCAACGTCTTTTTTCTATTCTACTGGATTTTTTGTTTTTGTAGTCTATACTTAATGCATTATGATTGATATGGCGCATTTATGTGCAATAAATTTCAAATATCACATATCAGACCCCACTTCGCCTAGTCTCCTTAGCTTGTTAGTACAACAGCTATCGAAAGCGACGCCCCCCGGTTCTTTGACAAAAAAATCGAACAGATTTTTTCTTCATAGTTTCCGTCTACTCTTAACGCTATGCTGCATCTCTACACTTGCCTTCCCTTCCAGGTAATAGCGTTAGCAATCGCCACGTAAGCCTGACACTACACATACCTATGTAACTTTATCAAACAAAGAGTCCAGTGGATATCGCGTGAAACTCTGACAGGAATCAATAATTATGGATTTTTGCTTTTTGCCATGTAGTCGAAATTCAATAAATCAGTGCAACACTTTAGAACAAGGTGCGTCAAAAGTCAGTGTGTATCGACGATTCAATGGTAGAATCTTTACTTCTCCATTATTCACTCAGATGCCAGACATGTATATCAATAAGGTTGAATCAAATAACTAATAAATATCCAACATCAAGCATGAGAAAATACACAAACATACAACATCAAGCATGGCAAAGTACACAAGAATAATTTCTTATAAAAGGTGAAACATGCAGAGCACGAACGCGAACTCCGCGCTTTAGTGGGAAACCTGACAACACTTCGTCAGCCAGCAAAAAACAAACAGATAAGTAACAAACTTATCAAAAGTCGTCCATTTTCTTGACGTTGCTTATCGGGCCGGACGGCTGCGTGACGGAGCAGTTAGGAATAGAATACTTGGGCGAGCTGCTTTTGTTGATGAAAAGCGAGGGGGTTAGTGGTAGAGTTGGAGGCTGCGTATTTGGTGGGACAAGGCTGGCGACGGTGGATGAGTGGTAGGGATGAGGCCTGGCGATGTAGCGAATATGGAGAAGAGGCGGCGGTGGATTAAGTCGACGAGGCGGCATCAGCAGAATATTAAAGTTGACAGACGGAATATCAGAATGGTGGAGACGACATGACTGGACGCACGGCGGTTGATGGATAAGGTGGGATATCGTTGCATCTCGGCGGCGCACGGATGTTTAGATTTTGCGCCTCGCTGAAGAATGCGGCGTTTTGACGGTGCACAAGAGTACGTTGTGCTGTCCACTACAAAAACTGCAGTTGATTCCGCAGTCCTCTTCATGAGAGGCTGGAGGCATTTATCACAGAGCTGGAGGCCAGTGACTTGTATAGCCCATGCCACCGGGTCTGGATAGCGGAAGCACTTCCCTGTGGGGTGAGAGTCTTTGTTGTCTTCGTATGAGCAGTAAAGCATGTTGATCGTGGTTTTGTTCGTTCTAAGATTAGCGCCATTTTTTGGTCCACTCCATCGATGTGGGCCTTGAGCATTGGTGACAGTCCATCAATTTTTGCTTGAATATGGTGGCGGCAGCAGGGCTTCATTCTTTGAGGTCTTTGAGAGTGTGAGTGCCCTTGACTTGATCCAGTTGAATGGCGAGTTCCAGTGGTTCATCACAATTTTCGAAAGTATAACGACTTCTTATCCATGGTAGAAAAAGTATGTACAATTTAATGTTACATTTTAATGTTGATTTTCAATGTTTTGAGACCGTTTTTGTTTTCTTTCTTTCTCTTATCGTCTGTGTGTATTTCTGAGCTGCGAAGTTTTCTGCAAGCGAAAGAGAGCGTTTTCTTTATTGCTGCTATCAGCAATTTTACAGTGGAGACAGCTATGCGCAGCAGAAGTTTAGCGCATTGGATCAGTAGTGGTATAACCATGATTATTATTGTGGGTTTTGCAAAATAAGTTGCAGCTGACATCAGTACCACTGCTTCGAATACTGCAAGTGCAGCGGTTTTGAATGGTTATTATGAGCGGTTCGAGGTCGGGCATGGTTCAACTATGAAACCAGACAATTTTTGCAGTCCACTGATGCGCGTGTAATTTTAAAACTTTGCCATCACTGAGATGCGGTAAGTACGCAGTGTACCGTATAGTCTCATTTTTGGAAGGCGGCCGTTGCATTTTGTTCGACAAACCTGGTTAATCACTGCTTTCTGAGAGTCGAGTAAGATTTCGGTTTCTGCGATAGGAATTGCATCTGATAGGGAAGGAATGCTGTTCGCAGTGAATAATGACCCAAGCTGGCTCCTTCGTGCGACAGTAGATTCGGAGTATTGCTGCTTCTTAACAACTAATAGCATCATTAAGTTGGCTGAAATAAATTTCGCATTTTTGTTCTAGCACGTGTTGCGCGGCGTTGCTCAAGGATTTCGATTCTAGGGCTATGGTCATTTCGCCTTTTGTTGATGTTGATGTTACAACTCCGTCTTTGAAAGTGTGAAATACGGAGTGAAAATTGGAGAAACGTTTGCCGGATGGGCTTTGATATTGATTAACGAGTGATTAGGACAGCCACATCGTGCGGGTGGTGCTTCTACATCACAAGTGCAGATCATTGTGTTTTTGCAATTTGTGAAATTGGCACCAGCTTCAGTTGCTGTCGCGCCTTCTACTGGGATTTGTAAGTGTCCGGAATCAAGATATATACATATATGCATATATTAGGTCATTCCGAAAGTAATTTCGCTTTTTTCAAACGGGCGCCACATTTGATGGAACAAAGGTTATTAAGAGATCTTAGTAGCATTCGAAACAGCATTTCATTCTCTTTCTAATGGTCACGAAATTGTTGCAAAACACTCAATGAGCTTTCAGAAAATAACCAAAATCTGCGACCCATGCTTTTTGAGATGGTCAAGTTTCACGATTTTTTAAATTTTTCATATCAATTCTCAGAAGAAGTTCAAGTGACGGTTCGATAGGGCAAACCTCATAGAATACAGTGCAACTTTTTTCTCTTTTCCATAGCTTGTCATACATTTCTAACAGAATTTTAACTGATGGTACCGATTTCCATACTTAGACAGCTAAATCCTAGTAGAACATCAAACCTTGAGCAGCTCGGATATCATCCGATGCAGCTTTTTCTCCTCTTTCTAATGGGTGTTTTTTGTTTCCGATTCGTTTAGTTTTCGGGGATAAAATCATCATATCTCATTTTTTAGGGAGCCCCAGGCTGTACCCAAAAAACTCGAAATTTGATATTTCGAACTCAATGCTAACTCATAAAACCATCTTGATAGTCTCAAATTCCGAAAAATTATGATGTTTGATGCGATTGTGGTTGAAGTGGGCCTGCCAAAATCCGATTCTGCTAAGAAATCTTTTGAAAAAATTACGGCGAGGTACGAGAAAGGGCTGTATTCTTTGAGCTTTACTCTATCGAATCGTTTTTAGAACTCCTTCGGAGGATTGATATGAAAGGTTTGAAAAATCGTGAAACTTGACTATCTCAAAAAGCATGGGTCGCAGATTTTGGTTATTTTCTGAAAGCTCATTGACTGTTTTGCAACAATTTCATGACCATTAGAAAGAGAATGAAATTCTGCATCGAATGCTACCAAGATCTCTTAGAAACCTTTGTTCCATCATATGTGGCGCCCGTTTGAAAAAAGCGAAATTACTTTCGGAATGACCTAATATACAGGGTGGGGCAGAAGTCTGGGAGCCTAGTACTTTTCCAAATAAAATTGGAAGGAAAGTACCTGGAGACGAAAGGTTTGGTGCACACACAAGTCACACCTTTACAAATATAGCTCAGCTCTCAAATTTTGAGATTGTCTCTACTGACTTCAAAGCAGCCCTTCGAAATCTTGGCGAGTCCGCCTGTCGTGACACGCAGGCAGTCGTGATGAAATTCGTCCCACGCTTTCACCATAAGTGCTTCTTTCACTTGGTACATGTGCAGTATGATAGAGCAAGGTTTTGGCTACAACATATTACAAAGAAATTTTTTTGCAACATTTAGGAGAAAAATTTTGGAATTTCAAGTAAAGGCAAGTGTACTCGCATACCGGAAAATTTGATACGCTTGCTCGAACTGCAGCGAAAAATCATGTTCTAAAAAGTGTCGAAGCTGCTCCATCGATCCAGTCCAAATAGATGCTTATATAGAAGACACGTGGAAGTAATGTAGCCTAAAATTCAGTACCTGCTGCGCTCCTAGAGCTTTCAAATTTATTTCAAAAACAAATGGCCACTGGCACGCAGATAATATTCGGAAATTTCTATATTGCGTTTTTGAAAGAATAGTTTCTGGCAAGCGCAGCTACTACGTGTGATAGCGCAAAGCCTCCTCTACACTATATGCCATCAACGTGTTGTAGAATATTCACAGTATCTTCAGCTACGAAATAAATTGTAAATACCAGAAATATTGATTTTTAGCTTTGCAAAAGCACTTGTTTGACGAATCAAATTCTTACAATAACGCATGGCAAGCATTTTTAGCTAGATATAATGTGATTTGTAGATAATGACCGTGGCATTATGTGGCACAAATTTGGAATCAAAATCATCAGTAGTTTCGTGATTAACAACACTGCAAAGTCGGCTCCCAGACTTTTGCCTCACCCTGTATGTATTTATATTAGGTGGGTGCAAAAGTTCGTCCGCCAGATAAAAAATCATAACTTCCTTTCTTCTCAACAATTTTTCTCAAAATTATTGTGTATGAAAGAGGAAACCTTTTTCTTTATAAAGGTGCCTTTGCCATGAATCAGCGTTGGTAAGTTCGAAAGTTAGAATCAATTGAAGGAAAAGTTAAGATCGACATTTTTCAAGCTAGATCACGAAAAATTCTGGGAGTACATTCATTTGATAGAAAAAATTTTGCACATTACACGTACTTTTTCATAAATTAAAACGAAGTAGATCGAAAGTTAGAAGCAGTTAAAGAGAATTTGTTCAGTTTTGCAACTTTTGAGCATACACAAAAAAGCTTAGAAATGTCATAGAATTTACGAGAAAGTCATGGACATGGGTTTTGTGACCTTCCCCTTCTAGCTAAGCAAAAATCGTGCCAATCGGAAGCAATTTTGATTTTCGTGGTTTATTCGGATTTTCGGGTCTGCGTTTTTCACGAAAGTAAAAATTACTCCCGATTGGCACTATTTTCGTTCAGCTAGAAAGGGAAGGTCACAAAACCCATGTCCATGACTTTCCGGTAAATTCTATGACATTTCTAGGCTTTTTTGAGTACGCTTAAAAGCTGCAATACTGAAGAAATTCTCTTTATTTGCTTCTAACTCTCGATTCTTTTCGTTTTGATTCGTGTGAAAGGCACTATAGTAATTTAATTTTTTAATAATTTATAATTTTCTCTATCATACAAAAATACTTCCAGAATTCTTCGTGACCCTGCTTGAAAAATGCCAACCTTGAGTACTTTTCTTCAGTTGATTTCAACTTTCGAACTTTCCCATGCCACTTTATGGCAGAAGCACTGCTTCCAAATGAGTGTAGATTAAAAGAGATTCGTTGAGTAAAGGAAATTACGATTTTTTGGAAAACTGGCGAACGAAGTTTTGCACCCACCTAATATTAGGTTGATGCATAATTCCTGAACCAAAATAGGTACAGACCGCAATAACTCGGAAGTATCCTATATCCCAAGTGGATGCGATATATTATCAGATAGAGCAAACCTAGCTCTACAAGATATTGCCTAAAGTTTTGCAGCAGCTTTGATCAAGCGAAGATTGAAGCTAAAAACGAAGAAGATCTCGGTTCAGAAAAATCATTGAAAATTTTTAATTTGCTCATGCATTGTCATTTCGTAAAAGATATTTCTCTATGCAGCTGCTGTATTTTTCTCTCAGCTAGAAATTGAAAAAACGAAGTTTTTCATGTTTTTTCAAAAGAATGCTGAGATGTTCTAGCACTAACAGTTGTATACTATAGGACCTTAGAAGCGTGAGTGTGAATTTTCAGCTTTTTACGGCAGCTGGTTTACGAGAAATATCGGATTTTTGGCAACTAGGCAAGAAAAATTCAGATAAGGAAAGCTAGATTCGTCATTTCTCGTGAACTAGCTCTTCTAGAAGGTTGAAAATGTAGAGTTTCACTGCTGATGGCATGTTATACAACTGTTAGTGCTAGAACATCTCAGCACTAATTTGGCAAAAACATGGAAAACTTCGTTTTCTCATCGTCTAGCTGAGAAAAAAATACAGGAATCGCATAGGTAGATGTCTTACGTAGAATGTCTACGCGCGTGAGCAAAAAAGAAATTTTGTAGGAGCTTTTTGAACGAAGTTACAATTTTGTTTTGATTGATCCTAAGGTTTTCGGACGCATGGTTTTTAGATTTTGGCTCAAAACTTCGCGTGCATCAAAGCTGGTGTAGATATTTGAGCGCTTTCTTGAAGAGCTAGGTTTGCGCTATCCAATAATATATCGAGTTCTATTTGAAATATAGGATTTTTTCGGACCTAATACATACTATTAGGTTGGCACAAAAGTTCGTTCGCACCATTTTCAAAAATTCATAACTCTATAAAATCTCAACAGAATTGTACGAACAAAACTTTGCCTAAGAGAGGAACTCATGCTCTTTGCATCTGTACCTGAATTGTTCGTTAATGCTCACAAATCACGGAGACGAAAAGCACTAAAACAGAATCACTCAAAATTTGAATTTCGTGTAGGGTCATAAAAAATCGGGAACTTGCAACAAAAATCGGAGCAGTCAGTATTGTAGGTTACTTTACCAGCTCTTTCTAACAGTGCAAAGTTTGCGCCGATTGAGCGTCCCTATGTAAAGTTATGATTTTCGAGCAAGCAATACAAACGAACGAATTTGATTTATTTTGGCATTTTTCAGGAAAGCAAATTTGCACTGTTAGAAAGAGCTGGTGAAAGAACCTACGTTACTGACTATTCAGATTTTTTGCAAGTTTCCGGTTTTTTATGACCCTACATGAAAAATTCAAATTTTCAGTGATTTTGGTTTTGAGCTTCCCTCTCCTTCATTTGTACTCATTAACGAACAGTTCAAATACAGTCACAAAAAGCATGAGATCCTCTCTTATACAAAATTTTGTTCTTATAAATTCATTGAGAATCAACAAGTTATGAATTTTTGAATTTGGTGCGAAAGAACTTCTGCACCAACCTAATATTAAGTTGATGCAAAAATAATGAGCGTTTTCCCATTTTTCACTTTAAAATGCCACAACTTTCTATAGAATCCACATTTTGAAATGAAATAAAGATCATTTGATGCAGCGAACCTTTTGCAGTACAGCTTACACTGAGCTACACTCATATCTCATGTGGGCAGAAAAATATGGATTGAAAAACAAAAAAAATTTTCTGAAGTCTTGTTTTTGACAAAACATAACTCCTTTCACAATTTGTTACTATAATGTATAAGTAGCCTATCTTGTAGCCGCAAATAAGTAGTACAAATACACATGAAAGGGGCTTGGAGAAAAGGAAAAAAGGATTAGCGAAGAGGGAAAAATCGAAATTCAAGAAACATCAACTTTTTCAGCATTTTTTCAGTAGGCCTCAAAAATCGTATAGAAATTTCTAATTTTCTGCGTACTGAACAGCTGGATGTTTCTGCAAAAACTGCTAATAGGGTTCCTATCCTTACGCTTACGGAGATGAGTAAAGTTTGAGAGACTGCATTCTACAAAAGAAAGTTATGGGCTCTAAAATGACCACAACCACTACCCATGTTCAGCGCCGATATCTCGCTTTAGATAACTTCAAAAAATATGTCTAAATATGCGAAATGTAGACAATTTCTATTACATATAGCGGCTAAATTTTTGAAAAAGTATCTTCATTTGCTCTCAAATTCTGGCCAGAAAAATGAATGCAAGAAAATCTGGTTTTGAGGCAATTTTTTGAAGCTCTATAAATTCTTAACAGAGTGGGCTAGAAGTCCCTTTCTAACAAATTAGATATAAAAAGAGCTTTTTAACATTATGCTGAAGGTTTCCTGAAAAAAGTCTTGTGAAAACGCTCATTATTTTTGCATCAAGCTAATATATACATGGTGTCCCAAAAGTAAGTACACACTTTTCAATTGTTAATACCTCTGTTCCAGTTGTGTCTTTTTCCGCCATTTAGGCACCATTGTGTAGTGGAGGCTTCAGCTTAGATTTACAGTATTGAGCGAATCACCGATCGCTTCTCATTACTGTAGGATCACAGTAAAAATTTTGACAAGGACTTTGGGCATTTGAGAGCGTATTCTGAATCGAAACCAAACCAAACAAGCCAAAACCTTTTACACTTTGGTACTGTAAGCCGTTGATTTCGAATATGAAGTTTCCACTTTACAGGGATGCTTCTTTTCAAAGTTATCTCACGTAAACCGTAATAACCGAATTCCCAGTAATTCGCAAATCGCGCGACTTCCTTATAAGAAGTTTGCCACCGCAAAGCGATGGGTCCTAAAATGCCAGTCCTCTCGCTGCCCCGCCTCTCGTTCCCACGTCTAACCTCGCACGAGTCACGCATTCTCCCACACATGTCCAGCAGCTAGCGGTCGATCAACTGTCTATTGATCTAAAAAGCAGCGCACCTTTTGAGCCAGCGATGTTCAATACTTGCACGCTAGGAGGACTGGCCAGAGGTGCGATAGGGGGAGCCAAGTCTCCCCCTACCTTCACTTTTGAGCTGGTACGGGGTGACCACCTTCACTTTTGGAATAAAAATTTTTTCGCTGGACGACAAAGAAGGAAAATAAGCAAAACAAACGCAAAAAAGATTATTGAAAGCATATATTTATGTATACGGCGGCATATATATTTAAAATAAAGGTTTTTAGTAAATGGTGTATTTGGAAGTAAAGCTTAGCAAAACTGTACGGATTTTGTTAAGCAAATTATGTTATAACGTATAGCGAAGGAAGTAGGTCGATCCAGGCAGTAACGGCGGAGAACCAGAATTTTGAATATTTAAATAGTGAAAAATCATGCGAAATTTCCACTGTTATAAATCTGTTGTTTGAAGATGTCAGCAGTTGCGACTTCATAGGTTTTGAAGAGTAGATGTTGCTCTATCAGCTAGTGAAGGAATCGGGTCGATTTAAGAGATAGTCGTTAAAAACCAGAGTTCTAAAACTTTACGCCATTTTTGCGTGTTTTTTGACTGTTGAGAGTTAAACTCTTATAAATCTTGAATGTGGAAGTGTATGATGTTGCGACTTCATAGGTTTTATAGAGTAAGGTTTGCCTTATCAGACTATGTCTTGTCCGTTCCGATCCATTGAAACACCTCCGAGATCCAGAGTCATGAAAAAGCAGGTAAAAAAGAGCTTTTTGAACTTCAACAGCTCATAACTTCTTCAGAACTGCATGAATCATGTTGCGACTTCATAGATTAGATTCCTCTCATCAAGGGCTTTCAGATGATATATAATATGTGGGGGTTTAGAGCCTCCTGCGAATTATGACCGGGGGGGAGACTTTTTAGGCCAAAGTCTCCCCCTCGCCCATTTTAATGTATTGGCTGGAGGCTGCCGGGGGAGACTTTGGCCTAAAAAGTCTCCCCCCCCCCCCCCGGGCATATGCCGTAAGAGGCGCGAAACCCCCACATATTATATATCATCTGAAAGCCCTTGACGAGAAGAATCTAACCTATGAAGTCGCAACATGATTCGTGCAATCCTGAAAAAGTTATGAGCTGTTGAAGTTCAAAAAGCTCTTTTTTACCTGCTTTTTCATGACTCTGGATCTCGGAGGTGTTTCAATGGATCGGAACGGACAAGACATATTCTGATAAGGCAAACCTTACTCTATAAAACCTATGAAGTCGCAACATCATACACTTCCACATTCAAGATTTATAAGAGTTTAACTCACAACAGTCAAAAAACACGCAAAAATGGCGTAAAGTTTTAGAACTCTGGTTTTCAACGACTATCTCTTAAATCGACCAGATTCCTTCACTAGCTGATAGAGCAACATTTACTCTTTAAAACCTATGAAGTCGCAACTGCTGACATCTTCAAACAACAGATTTATAACAATGGAAATTTTGCATGATTTTTCACTATTTATTTATTCGAAATTCTGATTCTCGGCCGTTACTGCCTGGATCGATCTACTTTCTTCGCTGTACGTTATAACAAAATTTGCTTAATAAAATCCGTACAGTCCAACAAACTTCTACTTCCAAATACACCATTTACTAAACACGTCTATTTTAAATTTTTATAAATAAAATTTATAGATATTTTTAATATTCATCGTATCTGTGGCCCTAAAGAGGGCCGTTGGGTCGATGTTAGACCTAGAAAAATAGCTCCGTTCGTCCGTTCTATCCTCCCCCCGCACCTCCCCCCCCCCCCCCCGTCGACGTTTTTGGGAGGTGAGTGTCCGACACTACCACCTTCACTTTTGGCCGGCCAGTGGTAGCTAAACCACCTTCACTTTTGGGGGACCCGGCTCCCCCTATCGCACCTCTGGGACTGGCACCTGCACCGAGGTAACCCGGCTGTGCGCTCCTTTCTTGCCGCAGGGCTGAGGAGCCACTTCGCGGGGGTTTCTTTTTACCGACCCCTAGGTGAGATCTTTGGCCGGTGTGTACTCTGCCCATTGTATTGAGTTGCTTGTGTGTTGGTTCAATTTGGGATAAATGGTGGGCACTTAGAAGTGTAGTGTTTTGACTTTTGTGGTAGCCATAGGCTCAGGCTATATCTGTATGCTGTTGCGTTTCTTGTATACTCATGTCTTGTAAGGATCCATCCGTCGGAAGACCAAGCACGAAGCTAGCTAGTGCCCCAAGTTGCAAGTAGACACAAGTGTCCTTGATGAACGGCTCGAGATAGCTGGCAGTAGGCATTAGGGGTTTGGTTGGTAGCTTAGGGCCTCTGATTCATGTGCGTTGAGCTTGTGGCAGGCCATATTAGCGTGGCGCAGATTAGCTACCTTTCCTCAAGTGTCGTTGTTTTATCTCACGGATGGCGTCCTCCACTCCTGTCGCCGATGCAGAAGAGCACGTTACCACTAACGTCTAGAGCGGGGGATCCCAATCCGCTACACAGTGTATGTCAGAAATGTGACTACAGTGTCAAAAAAGCTGAAAACGTTCATAAAAAGTTGTGTAGTGGAATCAGCGTGCACGAAAATTCTAGTACACAATTTTCCATATTTTTTTGAAGATAATTTTGCCAGATGGCATATACAATGGTTCCACTTGCTGGAAGTTCTTACCGTAATTCTACAGTAACGAAGAGCGGCCGATGATTTGCTCAATACAGTAAATCTAAGTTGAAGCCTCCTATACAGAATGGTACTTGACTGGAAGAAAAGACTCAATGGGAAGAGAGATATTGACGATTAAAAAATGTGTACTTACTTTTGGGACACCCTGTATATATATATATATATATATATATAGGCATTTTGTTATGTGCGACATTGAGAATGAGCTGGAAACTTTTGTTGAGTTTACATTGTTTACAGATTTTAGTGCTTTTTGTGCCTTGATTTTTGCTTTTCTTACTGGCTTGGTAGTTTCTTCGCTTCTGCTGGTTTCGTTTTTTGCTGTGAAGCATTGCTTGGTAGAGTTTCTTCAGTTGTCTCATCGGAAGAACATGCTATTTTTAATGAGTATATTTTATTCAACGGTCTATGCCATATATGCTGGTTGGGCATGAGTAGTTTCACGATCTCACCAAACCATCAATGTTTTTGATCAATTCCAATACTTTTTATAGCATCAATTTACGCGTGGTAGATTATCTTGTTCCACCAAAACGATTTCTCCAATTTTCGGGTCTCTTGATTTTGCATGTCTTGGTCGTTTTCAACTTTTCATTTGTATATCATGAAAGGCTGCTAGGTATTTAACGCGCCACCGTTCCCAAAATTTTCGAGATATTATCTCCAATGGGCGAGTCTCCTAGTGAGAATAGAGGAGACTTTTTTTGATCTACTACTTAGATTTAAAGGCGATTTTTCCAGACTGGGTTAAACATGGAGTTCTTTTAGAATGCCTATCTCACTTGGCAGTATCTGGGCGTGTTCTTGAGCAGAAATTGAGGCAACACTGAAGGAAGAATCAAGAGAGGTTACCGCAGCAAACGGCAAGAAGAGTCTTATCTGATTTGACATTTCAAACATAGACACTTGTGAATTCGGTCTTTAGGAGGCAAAAAGTACCGAAAAAGTGTTCAAAACAATGTCAAGATTCAAGAAAAACCGAATCGCCATGCTAAGATAAGATAGATCGATATTCTGAAGAATAAAAGGAACCGTCAAGATATTGAAGACAAGCTGAAACCGAAAATGAAAAAGTGAAGGAAGAGGATGCATAAAAGTCGACGCTAGGGCGCGATATCCAACAAGGCAATTTTTGGAAAAAAATGGAGCAAAAAACATTGGAAAGGGGCGGTTCAAATATGTATCCCTATGCTCAGGGATAGATTCTTGATTGGGGCATCCGTTTATAATAAAAAATAAAAAAAGATCCGAAACTCATGTGAAGTGACAGAAGTGTATGCTCCAGACGATGTCAGATTTCTGGTGGCCGTTCGAAAGCGGAATAATCCTGGGAAGGGTACTACTTCACATAAGTTTCCAAAACTTTTGATATAATTTTTCCGCAAATTCTATGTATACATTCCAATTTTGGGTCATATGATTATGTGTACGCTGTGAACAAGCAATTTGTTTATTCCAGCCTTGCTTTCCAATCGAGCGGACTTTTCGCAAACACGATAGAGCATGTAATAAGCTGTCCGAAAAGCTTGCCTTCGACTGATTGGTCGCTTATAATCAATATAGATCAGTGACTGAAGAATTATCATGTTAGCGAGTAAAGTTGATGGCTAACATTTAAGTGGTACATAACACTTTCGAGATTTTAGCACTTAAAGGCAGTGGATAGACAAAATGGACCTCTTTCAAATTCGGATAGTTTCAGGTAGTAGACCTCCTAAGACCTCCTCCCCTCCCCCCATTACAACGTAGCCTCAACCTCGCCATCCAATTCATGCACTAAGCCCTGAAAAAAGCGCTTCAAATTTCTACCAATGAAGCCCATTCAATGGAAGTGAGGGAGGGGGGGGGGGGACTGGCGGAGTTTTGAAGCTCCTTTACAGGGTTTAGCGCATGAATTGGGGGGTGAGGTTGAGGCTGCGGTGTAGTTGGGGGTGTACTACCTGATATTACCAAAATTTGATACGGGTCCATTTTGCCTATCCACTGCCTTAACATCTAATTGTTACTTAACAGCTTTTGAAGAGCTAATACTTATTTTCAGAGTGGTAATTAGCGACTTTGGTTCGACGCAGTATGCGCGTGCGTGGTTGGCTACTGCAGCTTCCGCGAGCTACGTCGCCTGCGCCGCGTCTGCGACGTTTTCTCCAAGCGTTATCAACCTAAAGAATCTTTAGTCGCTGTTGAGACGCGAAATACGGGTTATGCCAAAACGCGCTTTTATTGCCAAATGTAGGTGGGCTGTGTCTACCATCTCGAGTGGCTTTAAAACATAAGCTAAACATAAAGGTAAGACTCATAAAAATGCAACACATGGCAAATTCGTAGTTAAATCGATCAGTTTTTAGCGAAAGCCGTCAAACTCAGTGAGAGGTAACTTCATATAGCCAGCAGGTTAAAAAAACTCTGTTTGGTGTATTGAAATAGCTCTAAATTGAACTGTCGAATGGGTGCTCTTTGGTGATGCCTCTTGGCCATCTTCCGGAAAACACTTGGAGGATAGGTATGATTCATTCTTTAACTAATAGACAAGAGCACGCCGTGATCTATTTGTGCTCGTGAAGTGGCTCTACCTGAACACGTTTTCATACAATTTGGAGTTCATGACAGCATGATTTTGTAAGCTCGTAAATGGCGAACAACTAAGGGCGTGAAATAGGCATAGTCCAATTTTTCATTATCTATTCCAAAGAAACGCGTGAATAATTTCTCCAGTGTATAGATCTCTTTTTACAAAAAAATTTGAAAACCTTTCTCCACTATTGCTTGAACAACTATCTACTGTGCACCTAGCGCGCTCTGACAAACTAGGGCAGCTCTATAAAGTAGTAGATGCCTGCGTTGAGCAAGTGTTAGTAGCTTTCACGGGAATCGTTCACTTTGAATGCGTCATGGTGAAGCGACGCAAATGCAGCAGATTTTGGTGAATAAATGTTTTTCACGAACTGAGGAAGTGATTATTAGTCGAAAGGGTCTTAAACAAATAAAAACTTCTTACTTTGTTATTTGATATCAAAAAGACATTTAAAGTGTTTTCGCCTCTTGAAAAGGGATATATATTTGGGAATCAGTTCAGAACGTTTTTAAACATGCTGTCAATACCTGCGAGTCATTGTCTTGAACTGAGTTATGTGCTTTTTCTCTTCGATAAATTGACAAACAACGCAGTATTGTTGGGCTTCCGTTCCAAATAATAAGAGAATTTTATCAAACTTTTTTACTTTACAGACATGTAGAAAATCTTATATATAAAGCTGAATGTCTGTTTGTATGTATGTATGTATGTCTGTATGTATGTCTGTACGTATGTTCCGAATAGAAAATTCCATTTCTGAACCGATCGGGACCAAACTTGGCACACTTACACTTCGGGCCCCGGCGGGTGTCATAGGCTACTTTTCGTATCGATCGATATCGATTTTATCGATTTTTATCGATTTTTTTGCTGAGTTCACCTACGGGGCTGGGAGTTGGCATAGGGGGGTAATCGAGCATGGGGATTCCGAATACAGTATTGGTTTTCAGAATTATCGATTACTTTTATCGATTTTATCGATTTTTTTGCAAAGTTTGAGCTACGGGGCTGGGATTTGGCACAGGGGGGTAATCGAGCATGGGGATTCCGAATACAGTATTGGTTTTCAGGATTATCGATTACTTTTATCGATTTTATCGATTGTTTTGCAAAGTTTGAGCTACGGGGCTGGGATTTGGCACAGGGGGGTAATCGAGCATGCTGATTACGAATACAAAATTAGTTTTTGAAATCATCCATTACTTTTATCGATTCTATCGATTTTTTGTAAATTTTGACATGCAAGGCTGGGAGTTTGCACAGGCGGGTAATCGAGCATGCTGATTGCGAATACAAAATTAGTTTTTGAAATCGTCCATTACTTTTATCGGTTTTATCGATTTTTTCGCAAAGTCCAAGCTACGGGACTGGGAGTTGGTACAGTGGAGTACTGAGCATGCTGATTACGGAATGTAGTAGCGGTTCGTGAGAATACCCAATACTTTCTTTTTTAGAGCCCTGGATTAGAAAGATATAAGTTGGTACTTGGTCATGCTTATTCAAGCGAGCTATTCTTTATATATCATCCTTACTCCTGAATCAAAATATTTCTCCTGTCATCTGGGATTGGATTTCGGTAACGGATAAGCGAGTGCGCTGATTACAAAACAGCCTCCCTAAAATAGTTCGAGTGCTAATGCCACGATCAGATGTATTAAAAGAGTACACTGATCATTTAAAATCACAACAATTTTGATTTTTTGGCGTATTCTGAAAAATGTTTTATTCATGAGACACTCTTCGATTTCAGGTTTTAATAGACCTAGACAAACTGTTGAATTTTTGCATGCACACATTGTATATGTGGTCAAACATACAAAAATATTTTGAGAAAAAAACCGTTCTTCTAGGGGTCTTTTAAATTTATTGAGAGGAAATCATGATGGCGTCTTCGAATGAGAAGGAAAAAAAATATGTAAGTAGCACCGCTGGATTGGCCATCAAAAGTTAGCATATACGTTTTTTTGACGCAAGGTCCCAGGATGTCTCTGAGACGAGATACAAACATTTTTGATTTTTCTGTGAAAATTCCGGTTTCACCGAGTGTTGATATATCCGTACGCTTTCAGCGAGTGAACCGCGGCTTCCGCCTCGACTGAGGTGGCCGAATGGCTCACCTCGACGGAGGTATTGAGCCAGTGGTTCAATTTTTGCTACAACCTCGGTTGTCCGACAGAGGCAACCGATGGTTGGTCCCACAACCGACGGTTGTCCTCCGAATGGAGGCAACCGAGTGGTTGTTCCTCCGAATGGAGACAACCGAGTGGTTGTTCCTCCGAATGGAGACAACCGAGTGGTTGTTCCTCCGAATGGAGACAACCGAGTGGTTGTTCCTCCGAATGGAGACAACCGAGTGGTTGTTCCTCCGAATGGAGACAACCGAGTGGTTGTTCCTCCGAATGGAGACAACCGAGTGGTTGTTCCTCCGAATGGAGACAACCGAGTGGTTGTTCCTCCGAATGGAGACAACCGAGTGGTTGTTCCTCCGAATGGAGACAACCGAGTGGTTGTTCCTCCGAATGGAGACAACCGAGTGGTTGTTCCTCCGAATGGAGACAACCGAGTGGTTGTTCCTCCGAATGGAGACAACCGAGTGGTTGTTCCTCCGAATGGAGACAACCGAGTGGTTGTTCCTTCGAATGGAGACAACCGAGTGGTTGTTCCTCCGAATGGAGACAACCGAGTGGTTGTTCCTCCAAATGGAGACAACCGAGTGGTTGTTCCTCCAAATGGAGACAACCGAGTGGTTGTTCCTCCAAATGGAGACAACCGAGTGGTTGTTCCTCCAAATGGAGACAACCGAGTGGTTGTTCCTCCAAATGGAGACAACCGAGTGGTTGTTCCTCCGAATGGAGGCAACCGAGTGGTTGTTCCTCCGAATGGAGGCATCCGATGGTTGTCCTTGGAGGCATCGGATGGTTGTCCTCCGAGTGATGCATCCTCCGAGTGGAGGCAACCGAGTGTTGTCCTTCGAGTGAGGAGGCATCCGATTATCCTCCGAGTGAGGCAACCGTCCGGCACGAGGCAACCACCGGAAATGACTGGAGCCGCGGCGCCTTATAACCCCTCCAAGGGGGCGGGGCAAGGGGCGGTCCAAAGTGGGCGGTCCAATTCGTGTGGTTAAGCATAGGCTTTCCATACAAAAACTATCCGCCCCTTCCAAGTTGGTGTGACCAATCACAGCCGGCCCCGCCCCTTTTCGAGGGGTATATAAGGCCGCCGATCTCGCCATTGTCGGTCACTCACCTCTGCTAGCCGGCGGCCACTGAACCACCGAGAGCTTTAAGTACTAAGCGAGGACCGAAGATCTAAGGACATGAGGACCTGATAAAGGACCAAGGATCTGAGGACCAAGCGACAAAGCCGAAAGGCTCTTTTCTCCTCGAGAACCGAGAAGCCAACGGCTCCACCTCGAGTACCGAGAAGCCAACAGGCTCCACCTCGAGCACCGAGAAGCCAACAGGCTCCACCTCGAGCATCGAGAAGCCGGCTCTACCTCGAGTACCGAGAAGCCGAGGCTCCCATATCTCGGGTACCGAGGAGCTTACAGGATGCCGCCGAAGAAGCGTGCATCCATCGGAAGAGTTGATCCCAAGGCCAAAAAGGTCAGGGATCAACGAGAGGCTGAGACCTCGGAGCAGCGCCAGGAACGGCTAGAAGGCAATCGTGCCAGAATAGCCGAGGCGAGAGCAACGCAAACGCTGGAAGCGTGAAGCAAGTCTCTCGCAGACTCGCCTGCGGCTTGCTGCTCTGAGAGCCTCAGAGACACAAGAAAGCCGTGACTCTCGACTCGATGACGACCGAGTCAGACACGCCGAAGCCAGATCTCGAGAGACGGCTGAAGAGTGTGCTTCTCGACTCGAAGATATGCGGTCGAGAAACGCTGAAGCCAGATCTCGAGAGACGGCTGAAGAGCGTGCTTCTCGACTCGAAGATATGCGGTCGAGAAACGCTGAAGCCAGATCTTAAGAGACGGCTGAAGAGCGTGCTTCTCGACTCGAAGATATGCGGTCGAGAAACGCTGAAGCCAGATCTCAAGAGACGGCTGAAGAGCGCGGTTCTCGACTCGAAGATATGCGGTCGAGAAACGCTGAAGCCAGGTCTCAGGAGACGGCTGAAGAGCGCACATCTCGACTCGACGACGACCGAGCGAGGCACGCCGAAGCCAGGTTTCAGGAGACGGCTGAAGAGCGCACATCTCGACTCGAAGATATGCGGTCGAGAAACGCTGAAGCCAGATCTCAAGAGACGGCTGAAGAGCGCGGTTCTCGACTCGAAGATATGCGGTCGAGAAACGCTGAAGCCAGGTCTCAGGAGACGGCTGAAGAGCGCACATCTCGACTCGATGACGACCGAGCGAGACACGCCGAAGCCAGGTCTCAGGAGACGGCTGAAGAGCGTCAATCTCGACTCGAAGACATGCGGTCGAGAAACGCTGAAGCCAGATCTCAGGAGACGGCTGAACAGCGCCAATCTCGACTCGAAGACATGCGGTCGAGAAACGCTGAAGCCAGATCTCAGGAGACGGCTGAAGAGCGTCAATCTCGACTCGAAGACATGCGGTCGAGAAACGCTGAAGCCAGATCTCAGGAGACGGCTGAACAGCGCGAGTCTCGCCTCGACAGCAGTCGAATGAGGACTGAGGCCTCACGAAGAGCGGAAACTGGTGCAGCGCATTCAGTTAGGCTCGAACGTGATCGTGCTCGACAAGTCTACGCTCGACAGACATCCAGGCGAGTAGATCTTCACCTCGCGGCATTAAACTACGATGCCCAGGTAGACTACTCGACCCATCCGAAGGTACTAATCGGAAGGATGGATGTCGTATGTGGTAAGTGTCAAGCCAAGAAGTTCAGAGCCGAACCTCCTGGCATGTGCTGCTCCAGCGGCAAGGTCGATCTTCCGCCTCTAAGTGAGCCGCCTGAGCCGCTTCGCTCATACATGTCCGGCACCAGTGCTGTGTCCAGGCATTTCTTGCAGAACATCAGGAAGTACAATGCGTGCTTCCAGATGACGTCGTTTGGCACTACAGTTGCTACGCCAGACGTTGAGGAACGGGGCTTCATGCCAACGTTCAAGGTGCAGGGACAGGTCTATCATAGAGTTGGATTCCTGCTTCCTAATGGCAATGATAGCCCCAAATTCTTGCAGCTGTACTTCGTCTGCGACGAGCAGCTGCAAGCAGATCAACGTTGCGGCATCATCGATGGCACAAGGCCGGACGTCGTGCTAGAGCTGCAAAGAATGCTGCATCAGCACAACGAGCTGGTGAAGGACTTCAAGACCAACCTGGATCGAATGCCTACAGACGAGTATAAGGTCGTTATCCGTGCTGACAGGAGGCCTGCTGGTCAGCATGAACGACGCTTCAACGCTCCGTCTGTAAGCGAGATGGCGGTGGTCTTGGTTGGCGAAGACGACAGCGATGGGCGTGACATTATCATCCAAAAACGTTCCGAAACGTTGTAGCGCATCTCTGAAACCCATAGGTCGTACGATGCCCTGCAGTACCCACTCATGTTTTGGGATGGGGTAGACGGGTATCACTTCGAACTATGGCAGAGGAATCCTAGCACTGGTGCCCCTACCAATAAGAGGGTATCGGCTATGGATTTCTATGCGCATCGCATGATGATAAGGTCCACGCCCTTCAACCACGTCGTGAAATGTCGCCAACTATTTCACCAGTTCATCGTGGACATGTACGCCAAGATCGAGAGTGAACGGCTCCTCTTCATTCGACGCAATCAGCGAAAGCTGCGTGCAGACGACTACATCCACCTGCGGGATGCCGTGGCCGGAGATGGAAATGTCACTGACCTCGGGCAAATGGTCATACTACCATCCTCCTTCACGGGCGGCCCACGCCACATGCACGAGTACACTCAGGACGCATGGCCTACGTTAGAGCGTACGGGCGTCCTGATCTGTTCATCACGTTCACGTGCAACCCGGCGTGGACCGAAATTGCGGAAGAGCTCTTCCCTGGTGAAGCGCCTTCTGACCGCCACGACATCACGGCGAGAGTCTTCAAACAGAAGCTCACGAAGCTTATAGACGTGCTAACGAAGAGCCACGTCTACGGAGACACTCGCTGCTGGATGTACACCGTGGAATGGCAGAAACGCGGTCTTCCGCATGCCCACATCTTAGTGTGGCTGAAGGAGAAAATACGCCCAGATCAGATCGACAGCATCATCTCGGCGGAGCTTCCCAGTCGAGAAGAGGATCCTCTTCTATTCGATGTTGTCCTCAAAAACATGATCCATGGGCCATGCGGACCACTAAATCCGAGGTCGCCTTGCATGAAGGACGGCAAATGCACCAAAAGGTACCCTCGGCAGCAGATCCGCGAAACCCAAACGGGAACTGATGGCTATCCTCTATACAGAAGGCGAAAACCTGATGATGGAGGACACACCGCCGTCATTCAAATGAAGGTGGACCATCAGACCGTAGACGTCGTGGTGGACAACAGCTGGGTTGTGCCATACACTCCCTTGCTCTCGAAAATGTTTCGAGCACATATTAATGTGGAGTACTGTAATTCGGTGAAGTCGATTAAGTACATCTGCAAATATGTGAACAAGGGAAGTGACATGGCAACATTCGGCCTCGAGCATGCCACTGCACCGTTTGATGAGATCGAACGATATCAAACGGGCAGGTACATAAGCAGCAACGAGGCAGTTTGGCGTATCCTGGGTTTCAGGATACACGAACATTACCCACCTGTCACCCATCTACATGTCCATCTAGAGAATGGACAACGCGTCTACTTCACGGCTGATAATGCGCGGGAAAGAGCTGCGCAACCACCTCAAACAACTTTGACGGCATTCTTCCTTCTGTGCCAACATGATCCGTTCGCACGGACTTTGTTGTACTCAGAAGTTCCAAGATATTATACTTGGAACAAGTCAACAAAGAAGTGGGCCAGAAGGAAGCAAGGAGCCGAAGTTCCCGAACAACCTGGCATACGTGCTGCGGATGTGTTAGCGCGTGTATATACTGTACACCCTAACCAAGCCGAATGCTTCTACCTCAGGTTGTTGCTTCACACAATCCGAGGACCGACGTCATTCGCAGCATTGAGGACCATCGATGGAGAGGAATGTGAGACCTACAGAGAAGCATGCCAAAGACTTGGCTTGCTTGAAGATGATCAGCAATGGGACAGAACTCTCGCAGAAGCAGCTACGACAAGTTTCGCTGCTCAACTGCGAAGTCTCTTCGGCATCATCTTGACAGTCTGTCAACCGTCAAATGCTCGAGCACTCTGGGAGAAGTACAAAGAGGCTCTGAGTGAAGACGTACTCAGGGAATGTCGCAGAGAGGCACCCTCTATAGACGTCGGTTACTCTCCCCAGATATTCAACCGAGCGTTGATACTGCTTGAGGATACGTGCGTGTCGATGACTGGTCAAACTCTCAGAGACCTCGGCTTGCCGTCGCCAGTACGCGGAGATGACCAGGCACTCGAGAGCGATGTTCTCCGAGAGAGGTCCTATGATGCCGATCAGCTGACCACATTTGTAGAGTCTAACAGACCTCTTCTTACGGAGGATCAAGAGTTGGTTTACCGTGCTGTTCTGGACACGATTTCCAGTGGCAAAGGTGGGCTACTCTTTCTCGACGCTCCGGGTGGAACAGGGAAAACGTTTCTCATCAATCTCCTACTTGCCGAGATTCGCAGACAAGGAGGGATCGCAGTAGCAGTGGCATCCTCGGGGATTGCCTCAACACTGCTAGAGGGAGGCCGAACTGCCCATTCAGCCTTCAAGCTTCCTCTGGATATTGCTCATGTAGAGCACCCAGTGTGTGGGATAAGCAAGGGCACAGGGAAAGCCAAGGTGCTACAGGAAGCCAAACTCATAGTTTGGGACGAATGCACCATGGCGCATAAGAAGTGCCTAGAAGCCCTTGACAACACACTACGGGACATACGAGAAAGCAACACGCTAATGGGTGGGGTCGTCGTGTTACTGGCAGGCGACTTTCGTCAAACTCTGCCAGTGGTTCCGCGATCGACTCCAGCAGATGAGCTGAACGCTTGCCTCAAAGCTTCTCCTCTCTGGAGACATGTTCGATCGCTGAATCTCACGACGAACATGCGAGTCCACCTCCTTGGCGATGAGACTGCCCGAAACTTTGCGCAACAGCTGTTGCTTCTTGGCGAAGGCAGAATTCCGGTTGAACCAAGTTCTGGCTGGATTACCTTTCCTCCAGACTTCTGCAATATGGTTCAATCGGTGGGAGAACTGATCGAAAAGGTCTTCCCAAACATTGCCACCAACTTCAGCAATGGGGACTGGATTTGCGAGCGAGCAATTCTGGCACCCAAAAATGAGCAAGTGGATTCTATCAATGCTCAGATTTTAAACAGCCTACCTGGACCGGTATCAACGTACACGTCCTTTGATACCATGGTTCAGCGTGAACAGGCTGTTTACTTCCCCACTGAGTTCTTGAATTCACTCCAGCCCAATGGGATACCACCTCACAGACTTGATCTGAAGGTTGGTTTGCCAATCATGCTCCTTCGTAACATCAACCCACCGAGGATGTGCAATGGTACAAGGCTTTGCATCAGGGATCTCATGCCAAACGTCATAGTAGCGACCATATTGGCGGGGAAGTTCAAAGGCGAAGTCGTTCATGTTCCACGAATCCCTTTCGTCCCCTCCGATATGCCCTTTGAGTTCAGGCGAGTGCAGTTTCCGGTCAGGCCTGCACTTGCTATGACGATCAACAAAGCGCAAGGACAGTCTCTACGAACAGTAGGAGTAGACCTGGAAACTCCCTGTTTTTCGCATGGTCAACTGTACGTGGCGTGTTCGAGGGTCGGGAGTCCGGCGAACCTGTACATATATGCGCCCGAAGGGAGCACGGCTAACGTAGTGTATCCCAGGGCGCTAACTTAATTGCATGCTGTAGCATAGTACAGTATTTATTTGTTGCATGCCATTCTATTGGAAAATCCAAAAAAATTGGAAAATACAAAATCCAAAAAATGGCAAAACGAAAACCCAAAAAAATGGCAAAACGAAAACCCAAAAAAACGGAGGCCAGCGGCGGTCAGGGCAGGTGGGTGGGACAAACAAGAAGCTGGACAGATCCAGTCGAGCTTCCCTCCTTACTGATGAGTTCCGGGGAAAGCCTAGGACCTGTTTAGCCAAACCGTCTGAGGGTAGGAACGAAACGGTACATCCTCTTCTTGAGGAACGAAACGGAAGGACGACTATCGGCATCGGCTGCCTCTGTTGAGGACAACCATCGGTACAACCATCGGTTGCCTCTGTTGAGGAAAACCATCGTACCAATCATCGGTTGCCTCTGTTGAGAACAGCCATCGGTTGCCTCTGTTGAGAACAGCCATGGGTTGTCTCTATCGACGACAACCATCGGTTGTCTCTATCGAAGACAGCCATCGGTTGCCTCACTTGGAGGACAACCATCGGTTGCCTCACTCGAAGGACAACCATCGGATGTCTATCGAGGACAGCCATCGGTTGCCTCACT
The DNA here is from genome assembly GCA_958299035.1 of Cylicocyclus nassatus. NCBI lineage: Eukaryota > Metazoa > Nematoda > Chromadorea > Rhabditida > Strongylidae > Cylicocyclus > Cylicocyclus nassatus. Next base: position 69,930,686 of record CATQJL010000305.1, on the reverse strand, counting down.
TGGAGGACAACCATCAGTCGCCTCACTCGGAGGACAACCATCGGATGTCTATCGAGGACAGCCATTGGTTGCCTCACTTGGAGGACAACCATCGTACAACCATCGGTTGCCTCTGTTGAGGACAACCATCGGTACAACCATCGGTTGCCTCCGTTAAACAACCATCGGTACAACCATCGGTTGCCTCTCTTGAGGACAACCATCGGTACAACCGTCGGTTGCCTCTGTTGAGGACAACCATCGGTTGCCTCTGTTGAGAACAGCCATGGGTTGTCTCTATCGACGACAACCATCGGTTGTCTCTATCGAAGACAGCCATCGGTTGCCTCACTTGGAGGACAACCATCGGTTGCCTCACTCGAAGGACAACCATCGGATGTCTATCGAGGACAGCCATCGGTTGCCTCACTTGGAGGACAACCATCAGTCGCCTCACTCGGAGGACAACCATCGGATGTCTATCGAGGACAGCCATTGGTTGCCTCACTTGGAGGACAACCATCGTACAACCATCGGTTGCCTCTGTTGAGGACAACCATCGGTACAACCATCGGTTGCCTCCGTTAAACAACCATCGGTACAACCATCGGTTGCCTCTCTTGAGGACAACCATCGGTACAACCGTCGGTTGCCTCTGTTGAGGACAACCATCGGTACAAGTTGCCTCTCTTGAGGACAACCATCGGTATAACCATCGGTTGCCTCTGTTGAGAACAACCTTCGGTTGCCTCTGTTGAGGACAACCTTCGGCACAACCGTCGGTTGCCTCTGTTGAGGACAACCATCGGTTGCCTCTGTTGAAAACAACCACAATTAAAGAGCCAAAGTTGTTTTCTCTTCTTGAGGAATATAACTTCGTTTTTTTACCGAAGTGTATGTGATGCCGGGCGGAGGCGGGTAAGCCAGCTATAAATAATGTGTTGCTAATGTGTGAGAAAGACCAACAATTTGAATGAAATATACAGTGGGGGCTCTGCGTGGGGACCTCCAAATCGATGAGGCCCATTTGAGACGAAGTTGTACTCCTCTTTTTGAGGAATACAACTTCGGCTTTTTTTACCGAAGTGTATGTGGCGCCGGGCGGAGCCGGGTAAGCCAGCTAGTTATTTAATAAAATCAGCCAATTAAAAACTTCTTTATTAGTACTTTTAAAGATTTCGGATTTTTTTGAATAGCAGCTGGTTCGCAGTGAAGACAGTGATGTTGTCATGTTCGAAGTTCCTACCGCAATCCTACACTATCGAAGAAAAATGCATGATTCATTTTCCATTTCAAATTCAAGTTGAAGCCACTCCTACAATGCGCTACCTCAATACTTGCGCAAGCTGTTCAGACGAGAGAGTTGTTAAGGATCAAACGTTTGGTACATTTTTTGGCATACTGTTATACCTCGCACATGAAGTTGTCTCGCAATTTGTAGATTAATTTTCAGTTTTTTTTGTTTTTTCAGTTTATGTTTTTCCAACCAATTAGCTTTCTCATAATTATTAGGCCGGTCAAAAGTTCTTTCTGTTCTTACAATCTGTCATAAAAAGACGTGGAATAAAGGCAGGCGAATGCTTAATGCAGTATTAAATGCAGTTTTTCTTACTCTCTCCACCAGTCATTTTTTGGGACCATTTGCTTCAATGGTTTTTGTTACAGTTGCCGAAATTCTAAGCCCATGGTTTTTACAATGTCCAACTTTGGCATTTTTTCAAAATCTTCATTTCACTTTTGGAAAAGCTTTGATAGCAATTGCTTAGCGTAAACAAAGTGCAATGCAATTTTTTTCACATCCAATTAGCTTCTTAGTACTATCTTAGGATAACTTTTCCAAAAGCCTTCATTTTTCCAAAGTCGCAAAATAACAAAAGCTCCAAACGCTAACACATACTCGGAATTTGAAACTTGCAAAGTTTGAGCATCAGAGTTTGCCTCTTCGAAATAGTGAATTTCGCATTTTACAGCGGGTGCAGCATGAGGCAAGTCCAAAGTCAGGAGCTATGAAAATTTCATAGCCAGATACTTCAAAAATTGGGAGGGAAAAAAGCCTATTAGAAAGAGGAGAAAAACTGCATCGAATGACACTTAATTGTGCTCCGTTCGATGTTCTATGTGTTTTGGGATGACCAAAAGTGGAATTTGATAGCTTCAATATAATTTTGAAGACTTTGGAAAGGCAGCTATAAGTGCCATAAAAGCCTTACTGTACTGCCCTTTGCTTACGCTATCTGAAGGCTACCAAAGCTTTTGAAAACAATGTAAAAGTTAAGAAATTGTCAACGCTAAACATGGTAAGAACCATAGACTTGAATTTTCGGCAGATATATCAGAAACTCCAAGCAAATGGTTTCAAAACATGACTGTTGGAAAGAGGAAGAAAAACTGCGTCTGATAGTGCTTGAAGCTTTCGCTTGCCTTTGTTCCACGTGTTTTTATGACAGGTTGAAAAAACGGAAAGAACCTTCTGATCTACCTAATACATATATCGTATTTGATTTGAGCTTCTCCTTCTGCTGGCACTAACATTTGCATTTGGTGTTTCCTTCAGCGTTTTTACTATTCTGAAAGATAAGCCTTGTAATGGCCTTCAGCTGAAAAATTTCACAAATCGCGTGAGTGAAGTTGTAACATTTGCTTTTTCAAGAAAATGCTAAAAAGTGGAAATGGTAGATGGACAATACGGGAAATTTGAAGTGAAAATCCCTGAACGATGAACTGAACGATTGCATGATACATAAAATTTGCGAGTAAAAAAATGCTATGCTGTTCTACACCAACTAACGTCTGATCACTATACCTGATTGGAGGAAAAAAGCTCGAATAAAGGAAATGAGAAGAGTAAAAAAGCTACTAATTTGAAATGGCTACCAAAAAATTCACAGAAGGGGTCAGCACAAAAAATTTTCTTCCTGGCTGCAGATTACGCCAACAAATCTGCTTCAAAAACGTTTGTATCTTAACATCATGAGCACTGTTGTACATGATAGACCTTCCTGTATTCTTGACGGATGATGGTCGTATCATAGCTATGAAAACTTTTGAAAGATTGCCAAAAAGACCGGACAATATCCTGATAGTTGTTTGAATATATGTGAAGGTGGTTTGCATATCAAAGCGCGAAAGCGATATTCCATGAGACGGGTGTGAATTATGCATTAACGCAAAAATCCATTATGAGCGAAAACACATAAACGAAATTGTCAATAAACCAAAGGTTTTACTAGCAATATGTGAAGGCATCCCACAGTACAAAAATGAATTTTTCATTGAGAGCAGTGTATGCAAATTCTAGAATTTACAACAGCAGTTTCAACTTCCTTGTTGTCATTTTTTTAATGTTTTGAAATGTACACCAAACGCATACGTAGGAACACTCGAAGGATGTGGGATAGGAATGCTAGAAAATTGATGGAGCTGACTTCAAGAAGGAGAAAATGCTTGGGAAAGTTACATTACGATCGAAAATTGCAATCGTGCTTTTTTAGTGTGAACGACTTGTTTTTTTTACTAACCAGTGCAGTTCCGATGAAAAAAATCTTCACAGCAACAGAATTTCAACACAATTTCTTTGCCTTAACTCACGAGAAAAGTCATCAAATAACAGACGGTAAAGCTGATGAAAGTTTCGAGCCAAAAATTTGTTCACATCGAAAAAAAGAATGGTTTCGTGATGATTCAATGGACCCCAAAATCTGAGACATTTTGGGCCATCGGAATTGGGATTCGTATGGGGCATTCTGAAATGTTAAAAAGGCTTAAAAAATGTTTCCTTATGTAGGATTATTTTTTAGTGTATACTAGATATGTGATTTTTACTAGGATGTCCCTTAATTTTTTACCGCTTTTAACCTAAACATCAGCATTTCTCGAGAACTGGGACCCCTTCAAAGTTTGAAAATACACGGTCGTACTTCCATATGTATAAGCTTTATGATTTCGTGATTGGCGGAGCTCAGGATGTGTAGGAGCGGAGTTTGCATTTTTATTCCATTCATTTTTTATTTCTAGCCAAGAAAAAATACGGAAGTAGTATAGTTGAATGTGCGATTTATCAAGGACTTGCTGGCTTACCTCGCTCCGCCCGGCATCACATACACTTCGATCAAAAAAAAGCCAAAATTGTATTCCTCAAAAAGAGGAATGGAAGTGCGACTCTTTACTTGTACCCATACCTTCGATAGTCTAGAGACAGGGCGCCAAAAGTGAAGGTTGTTTGAACATCTGACGTCACAAATGGTGAAGGTTGTTCAAAGAAGATCAGAGAAGAGAATATGATGTAAAACAGACATAAAAGCAAAAGAAACGGCTGTAAACCGGATCAAAACGCTGCAATAAGATTTGAAATCTCTCATTTGGCGGCTTTACAGAGTGCAAGTTTTCGCTCCAGGACCAGCAATTCGCAACACGGGGTTTTGATTTTTGATGCTCCTTTGAATTTTACCCCCGCGCCGTCCCTCTTGTACCCTGCGACGTTGTCTAGATTCTTCCGCTCATCATTCTGAGCAAGTATCGTCCAAGCTGGAGGAAATTCGTTGCGAAACTACTGAAAAAGAATAAGGTAAAGAAAAACGCATTTTTTAGTAATTTTCACAAAAAAAGCGGCATGAGCGAAGAAATAAGCTCGGCGACGTTGTCTACATCATAGACAGAAACAAGACCTATCGACTACACAAAGAAACTGCGTGAAAAGAGTCAAACTAGGAGAAAAACGAGAGATTTTCAAAAACAAGGTTTTTGCCGGTTTTCTTGTTTAAATCATAAAAAGGAGTCCTGCGACGTTGTCAGCGTGAAAATAGAGATCAAGAGCTTCAAAATGATATATAGCTTGCTAAAATTGGGTTCGAAACAGCGAAGAAAAGGGTACCAGAGCCAAATGCCCCGTGCCCCGCGCTTGGGGTAGCGAGGTAGCTCGCAGCGCGCGGAGACGCAGACGAGCAGCGGAGAGAGACCAGAGCCGGCGGGGCATTTGGCTCTGGTCATTGATCTCCGCGGGGTCATAACGAAACCCTATAATACTATATATCTTGTGATCCTCATGGCACGGCCAGGAGCACTGACAACGTCGCGGGTCTTGAATCTCACTCCATAACGAGATAGACCAGCATTTATGTGGCGACTCTCTGCGCAAGATTTCAGCGCAGTTTCTCGTTTTTGTTGAACTCCAGCGGCTTTCATGAACCTCCAACGCTCAATCGCAGTCTATAGAAAGGTTAAGTGATAAGTTTTGTCCTAATTTCTAACTGAATTTTTGAAGAAAAACCCTCTTTTCAGCAAAAAAGGCCATGAAAACGCAATCTTTCGGTTTTTTGAGCTTTTCTTTGGATGTCACTACTATATTTGCCTCATTCACATTCATCTTTAAATAGTTAGTCATTAGTTATGTCATAATATCCGGGGCTTCGCCCCGGATGACTTGTACTTCTCTCCAGGTGAAGGTTGTGTCCTCTCATGACACTCAAAGTGAAGGTTACCAGAGTACGTGGCTCTATGTATCGAAGGTATGCTTGTACCGTTATGTTCCCACCCTTAGACGGTTTGGCTAAACAGGCCCTAGGCTTTTCCCGGAACTCATCAGTGAGGAAGTAAGCTCGACTGGATCTGTTTAGCTTCTTGTTTGTCCCACCTACCTGCCCTGACCGCCACTGTCTGTCATTTTTTTGGGCTTTCGTTTTGCCATTTTTTGGGCTTTCGTTTTGCCATTTTTTTGGATTTCGTATTTTCCAATTTTTTTTTTTATTTTCCAGTAGAAAGGCATGCAACAAATATTAGGTTGGAACATAAGTAATGCAACTTTTTGTATAACTTTTGTCTATTTGAACGTAGCGCATTCATTTTTTTGGCAATATAAGGAATATGATGTAAGCTTCTAATGCACACATTTTTGCCGAATTTTAGCATTCTATGTGAGGATTACGGCAGGTTTACGGTACTATGGGAAAAATTTTAGAATGCATCAGATTTTGCTGAAACTTGGCCTGTAGGGCTTATTTGACATGCTGATCACAAAAATGAGACCCGTTTTGCATGAAAAGACCTCGTTTGTGAGATCAAAAGATGAATTTCATTTTAGCGACAAATGAATATGATAATCGTGTTAACCGCATAAGATTACTCTATTAGTGCAAAGTCGTAGCGAAATCTGACTTTTCGCAGCTTAGTTATTGACAAATTGCCTTCAAAACTTGACGCATTTGACTTGTTCAACTTCTCAAAGGCGCCCCACCTTAATTTGTGTTTAAATTTCATTTCCTCTTCACTGATTCCAATGTGCCAACTTCCAGCTACATGCTGCCTATAATTGCTTTTTCATATGTTTGAATCAGGTTTCGTAGGGCTTCATGTTTGCCAAAAAATCGTGAAACCTCGATTTAAAAAATACTTAGATTTTTTGTACTACGTTATCAAAAATCGAACGATTTGCGCAGACTTGCAGCTTACATCACGATCTACATGATGGCACAAAATGAGATTGCTACATAAAATAGGAAAAAAGTTACGGGAAAAGTTGCAAAACTTATATGCCAACCTAATAAATACTGTACTATATTACAACATGCAATTATGTTAGCGCCCTGGGATAAACTACGTTAGCTGTGCTCCCGTCGGGAGCATGTACAGGTTCGCCGGACTCCGGATCCTTGAACACGCCACGTACATCTGATCATGCGAAAAACAGGGGCCCTCTGGCGAGTGCAGGCCTGACCGGAAACTGCACTCGCCTGAAGTCAGAGGGCATATCGGAGGGGACCAAAGGGATGGAATATGAACGACTTCACCTTTGAACTTCCCCGCCAATATGGTCGCTACTATGACGTTTGGCATGAGATCCCTGATGCAAAGCCTTGTACCATTGCACCTCTTCGGTGGGTTAATGTTATGAAGAGGCATGATTGGCAAACCAACCTCCAGATCAAGTCTGTGAGGTGGTATTCCATTGGGCTTGAGTTAATTCAAGAACTCAGTGGGGAAGTAAACAGCCTGTTCACGCTGAACCATCGTAACCAACGGATGTGTACAGTGGCACCGGTCTAGGTAGGCTGTTTAGAATCTGAGCATTGATAGAAATCACTTGCTCATTTTTGGGTGCCAGAATTGCTCGCTTGCAAATCGACTCCCCATTGCTGAAGTTGATAGCAATGTTTGGAAAGACCTTTTCGATCAGTTCTCCTAGAGAACGAATTTTAGTAGTCTCGGAAACAAGGATGCATGTGATTGATAGCGAAGCTGCAATTAAATGGAAGACCGGCTATGATACGATAACGACCTTTCAGAGGATACATTGAATAAGGAAGGACAACAACTGAAGTGAAAAATAGTGCAACTTTTTGTACTTAGAAAACGTATGTTATCGTAATTTCTCATTAAGGTACAGCATATATATATAACTGAGGTCTGGCTGTGAATGATGATTCATCAAGACTAAAATTTAGTCTTTCTCTTTCTCTCCTCTTCCATCTTTTTTTTACACGTACACGTATTTCTTCTTTGTATTGTTTCTTCATATTTATGATCATATTTTCTTTGCACAAATTTTCTTTCCAAGAAATAGGTGTTGATCGACTTATTAACCATTTTTTGGAATAAAGAGTATTGGGAAAGTTGTTAAGGTCGGCCGAGCAAAGTAATATATAGTTAAAAGAGGTAGATTTATTCTTAGAATTTCCGCTACGAGTACTACGAAAATTAGGCTAAATCTTACATCCCACCGATCGAACCATATTGCAGAAATCTGAAGGAAAGGTAATCCAGTCAGAACTTGGTTCAACCGGAATTCTGCCTTCGCCAAGAAGCAACAGCTGTTGTGCAAAGCTTCGGGCAGTCTCATCGTCAAAGAGGTAGACTCGCATGTAAGTCGTGAGATTCAGCGATCGAACATGCCTCCAGAGATGAGAAGCTTTGAGGTAAGCGTCCAGCTCATAATCTGGAGTCGATCGCGGAATCACTGACAGAGTTTGACGAAAGCCAATAGCACGACGGCCCCATCCATTGGCCTGTTGCTTCCTCGTTTGTGTAGTGTGCTGTCAAAGGCTTCTAGGCACTTCTTATGCGCCATGGTGCATTCGTCCCAAACTATGAGTTTGATTTCTTGTAGCACCTTGGCTTTCCCTGTGCCTTTGCTTATCCCACACACTGGGTGCTCTACATGAGCAATATCCAAAGGAAGCTTGAAGGCTGAATGAGCAGTTCGGCCTCCTTCTAGCGGTGTTGAGGCGATCAACGAGGATGCCACTGCTAGTGCGATTCCTCCTTTCCTGCGAATCTCATCAAGTAGGAGATTGATGAGGAACGTCTTCCCTGTTCCACTCGGAGCGTCGAGAAAGAGTAGCCCACCCTTGCCACTGGAAATCTTGTCCAAAACGGCACGGGTACCAACTCCTGATCCTCCGTAAGAAGAGGTCGTTGGACTCTACAAATGTGGTCAGCTGATCGGCATCATAGGGCCTCTCTCGGAGAACATCGCTCTCAAGCGCCTGGTCATGTCCGCGTATTGGTGACGGCAAACCGAGGTCTCTGAGGGTTTGACCGGTCATCGACACGCAATCCTCATACAGTATCACGCTCAGTTGAATATCTGGGGAGAGTAACCGACGTCTGCAGAGGGTGCCACTCTGTAACATTCCCTAAGTACGTCTTCACTCAGAGCCTCTTTGCACTTCTCCCGTGCTCGAGGATTTGACGGTTGACAGGTTGTCAAAATGATGCCGAAGAGACTTCGCAGTTGAGTAGCGAAACTTATCGTAGCTGCTTCTGCGAGAGTTCTGTCCCACTGCTAATCATCTTCAAGCAAGCCAAGTTTTTGGCACGCTTCTTTGTAGATCTCCCAAACCTCTCCATCGATGGTCCTCAAGGCTGCGAATGGCATCGGTCCTCGGATTGTGTGAAGCAACAATCTGAGGTAGAAGCGTTCGGGTTGGTTAGGGTGTACAGTGTATACACGCGCTAACACATCCGCTGCTCTAACGTCATATCCGGGAACTTCGACGCCTTGCCTCCTTCTGGCCCACTTCTTTGTTGACTTGTTTCAAGTATAATATCTTGGAACTTCTGAGTGCAACAAAATCCGTGCGAATGGATCATGTTGGCACAGAAGGAAGAATGCCGTCAAAGTTGTTTAAGGTGGTTGCGCAGCTCTTTGCAGCGCATTATCAGCCGTGAAGTATACGCGTTGTCCATTCTCTAGATGGACATTTAGATGGGTGACAGGTGGGTAATGTTCGTGATTCCTGAAACACAGGATAAGCCAAACTGCCTTGCTTATGTACCTGCCCATTTGATATCGCTCGATATCACCACGGTGTAGTGGCATGCTCGAGACCGAACGTTGCCATGTCACTTCCCTTGTTCAATATTTGCAGATGTACTTAAAGGACCTCACCGCAGCACTCCACATTAATATGTGCTCGAAACATTTTCGAGAGCAAGGGAGTGTATGGCATAACCCACCTGTTGTCCACCACGACGTCTACGGCCTGATGGTCCACCTTCATTCGAATGACGGCGGTATGTCCTCCATCATCAGGCTTTCGCCTTCTGTGTAGAGAATAGCCATCAGTTTGGGTTTCGCGGATCAGCTGCCGAGGGTACCTTTTGGTGCATGTGCTGTCCTTCATGCAAGGCGACCTAAGATTTAGTGGTACGCATGGCCCATGGATCATGTTTTTAAGGACAACATCGAATAGAAGAGGGTCCTCTTCTCGACTGGGAAGCTCCGCCGAGATGATGCTGTCGATCTGATCTGGAAGTATTTTCTCCTTCAGCCACATTAAGATGTGGGCATGAGGAAGCGCGTTTCTGCCAATCCACGGTGTACATCCAGCGGCGAGTGTGTCCGTGTATGTGACTCTTCGTTAGCACGTCTATAAGCTTCTGAGCTTCTGTTTTAAGCTCGCCGTGATGTGGTGGCGGTCAAAGGGCGCTTAACCAGGGAAGAGCTCTTCCGCAATTTCGGTCCACGCCGGGTTGCAAGTAAATGTGATGAACAGATCGGGACGTCCGTACGCTCTAACGTAGGTCATTGCGTTCTGAGTGTACTCGTGCATGTGGCGTGGGCCGTCCGTGAACGAGGATGGTAGTGTGACCATTCGCCCGAGGTCAGTGACATTTCCATCTCCGGCCACGGCATCCCGCAGGTAGATGTAGTCGTCTGCACGCAGCTTTCGCTGATTGCGTCGAATGAAGAGGAGCCGTTCACTCTCATTCTTAGCGTACATGTTCACGATGAACTGATAAAATAGTTGGCGACATTTCACGACGTGGTTGAAGGACGTGGACCTTATCATCATGCGATGCGCATGGAAATCCATAGCCAACACCCTCTTATTGGTAGGGGCACCAGTGCTAGGATTCCTCAGCCATATTTTGAAGTGATACCCGTCTACCCCATCCCAGAACATGAGATGGGTACTGCAGGGCATCGTACGACCTATGGGATTCAGAGATGCGCTGCAAAGTTTCGCAACGTTCTTGGATGATAATGTCACGCCCGTCGCTGTCGTCTTCGCCAACCAAGACCATCGCCATCTCGTTTACAGACAGAGCGTCAAAGCGTTGTTCATGCTGACCAGCAGGCCTCCTGTCAGCACGGATAACGACCTTATATGCGTCTGTAGGCATTTGGTCCAGGTTGGTCTTGAAGTCCTTCACAGGTCGTTGTGCTGATGCAGCATTCTTTGCAGCTCTAGCACGACGTCCGACCTTGTGCCACCGGTGATGCCGCAACATTGATTTGCTTGCAGCTGCTCGTCGCAGACGAAGTACAGCTGCAAGAACTTGGGGCTATCATTGCCATAAGAAGCAGGGATCCAACTCTGTGACAAACCTGCTCCTGCACCTTAAACGTTGGCAACGAAGCCCTCTTCCTCAACGTCAGGAATGGCGACCGTAGTGCCGAAGGACGTCATCTGGAAGCACGCATTGTACTTCCTGATGTTCTGCAAGAAATGCCTGGACACAGCACTGATGCCGGACATGTATGAACAAAGCGGCTTAGGCGGCTCGCGTAAAGGCGGCAGGTCGACTTTGCAGCTGGAACAGCACACGCCAGAAGGTTCGGCTCTAAACTTCTTGGATTGGCACTTGCCACATACGACATCCATCTATCCGATTACTACCTTCGGATGGTTGAGTAGTCGACCTGGGCATCGTAGTTCAGTGCCGCGAGGTGGAGCTCTACTCGCCTAGATGTATGTCGAGCGTGGACATGTCGAGCACGATCACGTTCGAGCCGTACTGAATGCGCTGCACCAGTTTCCGCTCTTCGTGAGGCCTCAGTCCTCATTCGACTGCTGTCGAGTCAAGACTCGCGCTGTTCAGCCGTCTCCTGAGACCTGGCTTCGGCGTGTCTCGCTAGGTCGTCATCGTGTCGAGAGTCACGACTTTCTTGTGGCTCTGAGGCTCTCAGAGCAGCAAGCCGCAGGCGAGGCTAGGAAAGACTTGCTTCACGCTGTTCCAGCGTGTGCGTTGCCCTCGCCTCGGCTATTCTGGCACGATTGCCTTCTAGCCGTTCTTGGCGCTGCTCAGAGGTCTCAGCCTCTTGTTGGTCCCTGACTTTTTTGACCTTGGGATCAACTCTTCCGATGGATGCACGCTTCTTCGGCAGCATCCTGTATAAAAGAAAGCCTTTGGGCTATAAGCTGCTCGGTGCCTGAGATATGTGAAGCCTTTAGGCTTCTCGGTACTCGAGCTAAAGCCTCTTGGCTTCCCAATGCTCAAAGTGGAGCCTTCGAGCTTTTCTACTCGAGGTAGAGCCTATTGGCTTTTCGGTACTCGAGGTAAAGCCTATTGGCTTCTCGGTATTGAGGAAGAAAGAGCTTTCAAGTTTTATCGCTTGGTCCTCAGATCCTTGGTCCTTTATCAGGTCCTCATGTCCTTAGATCTTCGGTCCTCGCTTAGTACTTAAAGCTCTCGGTGGTTCAGTGGCCGCCGGTTAGCAGAGATGAGTGGCCGACAATGGCGAGATCGACCGCCTTATACACTCCTCGAAAGGGGCGGGGCCGGCTGTGATTGGTCACATCAACTCGGAAGGGGCGATTAGTTTTTGTATGGAAAGCCTATGCTTAACCACACGAGTTGGACCGCCCCTTGCCCCGCCCCCTTGGAGGGGTATATAAGGCGAGGCGTCGCCGATCATTTCTGGTGGTTGCCTCGTGCCGCACGGTTGCCTCAGTCGAGGAGAGCATCGCTGAACGGCTGCCGAGAGCAACCATCGGGTCGCCTTCGTCCCGTACAACCACTCGGTTGCCTCTGGCGAGGACAACCACTCGGTTGCCCCAGGCAAGGACAACCACTCGGTTGCCTCTGGCGAGGACAACCACTCGGTTGCCTCAGGCGAGGACAACCACTCGGTCGCCTCTGACGAGAAAAACCATAGATTGTTAAGAATCGCGCCACTGGCTTAACACCTCAGTCGAGGTAGAACCATCGGTCCTCTCGACGAAAGCGTACGGAAATATCAATACTCGGTGAAACAGAAATTTTTACAGAAACATCAAAAACGCCTTCATGTCGTTCCAAAAACATCCTGGGACCTTGCATCAAAAAACGTGTATGCTAACTTTTAATGGCCAATCCAGCGTGCTAATCAAATATTTTTTCTCTTTCTCATTCGAAAACCCATCATAATTCCTTCCCAATAAATTTGAAAAATTTCGGGAAGAAAGGTTTTTTCTTAGAATATTTATGTATGTTTACCCACAAATACAATGTGTGTATGCAACAATTCAACAATTTGTCTAGGTCTATTAGAATCTGAAATCCAAAAGAGTATTTCATGAATAAAACATTTTTCAGAATACGCCAAAAAATCCTTCAAATCCAGATTTCGCCAAAAATCAAAATCGTCGTAATTTTAAACTATCGGTGTACTCTTTCAATACGCTTAATCGTGGCATTAGCACCCGAATTATTTTAGGAAGGCTGTTTTTAATCAGCGCACTCGTTTACCCTTACTGAGATCCACTCAGATGACAGGAGAAATATTTTGATTCAGGATTGAGGATGAAAAATAAAGCTAAAGTTCTTGAATAAGCATAACCAAGTACCAACTTACATCTTTCTAATCCAAGGCTCTAAAAAACAAAGTATTGGAAATTCTCACAAACAGATACTACACTTGATCAGCATGCTCAGTTATCCCACTGTGGCAGCTGCCAGTCTCGCAGCTTGAACTTTGGAAAAATAATCGATAAAATCGGTAAAAGTAATGGACGATTTTGAAAACTATTATTGTATTCGTAATCATCATGTTCGATTACCCCTTTGTGCAAACTCTCAGGTCAAACTTTACAAAAAATAGATGAATTCGATGATAGCAATCGGTAATTTTGAAAACTAATATTGTATTTGGAATCCCCATGCTCACTTACTCCCTGTGCCAACTCCGAGCTCCCCAACTCTGCAAAAAAATTGATAAAAATCGATAAAATCAATGTCTATCTATCACGAAAAGTAGCCTATGACACCCGCCGGGGCTCGAAGTGTATGTGTGCCAAGTTTGGTCCGGATCGGTTCAGAAATGGAATTTTCTATTCGGAACATACGTACAGACAGACAGACAGACAGACATGCAGACAAAAAGACAGACTTACAAACAAACTTCAGCTTTATATTAGGTCATTCCGAAAGTAATTTCGCTTTTTTCAAACGGGCGCCACATCTGATGGAACAGAGGTTTCTAAGAGATCTTAGTAGCATTCGAAACAGCATTTCATTCTCTCTAATGGTTATGAAATTGTTGCAAAACAGTCAATGAGCTTTCAGAAAATAACCAAAATCTGTGACCTAAGCTTTTTGAGATAGTCAAGTTTCACAATTTTTTAAAACTTTCATATCAATTCTCAGAAGAAGTTTAAGTGACGTTTCGATAGAGCAAACCTCATAGAATACAGTGCAAATTTCTTTTCCATAGCTTGTCATACATTCTTAACAGAATTTTAACTGATGCTACCGATTTCCATACTTGGAGACAGCTAAATTCTAGTAGAACATCAAACCTCGAGCAGCTCGGGTGTCATTCGATGCAGCTTTTTCCCCTCTTTCAAATGGGTGTTTTTTATTTCCGATTCGCTTAGTTTCCGGGGATAAAATCATCATAACTTATTTTTTAGGGAGCTGTACCCGAAAAACTCGAAATTTGATATTTCGAACCCGTAAACCACCAATTGCTTTGTAAAATTAATGCTAATTCATAGTACCATCTTTGTAGTCTCAAATTCCGAAAAATTATGATGTTTGATGCGATTGTGGTTGAAGTGGGCCTGCCAAAATTCGATAGTTTTGCTAAAAAATCTTTCAAAAAATTACGAAGAGCTACGAGAAAGGAAAAAAATAGCACTGTATTCTATATACTTTTCTCTATCGAACCGTTACTTGATCTTCTTCTGAGGATCGATATGAAAGGTTTAAAAAATCGTGAAACTTGTCCATCTCAAAAAGCATGGGTCGCAGATTTTGGTTAATTTCTGAAGGCTCATTGACTGTTTTGCAACAATTCCATAACCATTAGAAAGAAAATGAAATTCTGCATCGAATGCATCCAAGGTCTCCCAATAACCTTGGTTCTATCAAATGTGGCACCCGTTGGAAAAAAGCGAAATTACTTTCGGAATGACCTAATATACAGGGTGTCCCAAAAGTATGTATCGAACGTTTGATCGTTAATATCTCTCTTCCCAAGAAGTCTTTTGCCTTGCTTCAAGTACCATTTTGTAGAGCTGGCTTCAACTTAGATTTGCATTAAAGAACGAATCACCCATCTCTCTTCATTACTGTAGGATTACGGTAGAAACTTGAAACATATGGTGTCAATGTGGAAAAAGCTGCAGTTCCAAAATTCTTCAAAAAATCGTGAAAACTTGTGTAATAGGGTTTTTATGGATGCTGAGTTCAATACTCAACTATTCACAAGATTACAAAGCTTTTTAAACGGTGTAATCGCACTTTTTAGGAACATTGAAAAAATGGCCGCTACCTCTTACCTGGCATAACTCCTCAATGAAGCATCATAATAAGTTGGGAACTTTACAGTTATAATCAGCAACTCTAATTAGCCTAGTGTAAAAACTTTCAGGCTGTTTTATTCCCTTTCTAAGGCAAAATATGGCCTTTCATTGCTTAAAACCCTCTTTGAAGTTTCTACCGTAATCCTACAGTAATGAAGAGGAACGAGTGATTCGTTCTATAATGCAAATCTAAGTTGAAGCTAGCTCTACAAAATGGTACTTGAAGCAAGGCAAAAGACTTCTTGGGAAGAGAGATATTAACGATCAAACGTTCGATACATACTTTTGGGACACCCTGTATAAGATATGCTAGGTAAATGGGGAATTTTTAAGACTTTTTTGCAGCGGAGATACAATCTCTAAAGGAAAAGTTTGTTTTTGACTACCATCAGATTTCAGCTCAAAACTTCCAGTGAATACAATTTAGGCGAATCTTCATACCTCGTTTTTTGACAACGTCATGAAACACGCAACAGCAAAAACATGGAAACTTTTGATTTTTTGCAAATTGAGACTTGCTTTTTGCTAATCATTATTTATGCAATCTATCCAGTTGATTTGCCTTGAAAAATCAGTTTTTTTGGAATTTCTGGGACTTTTATGTGTTGATTGTAATTAAAAAAGCCACGGTTTTTCTCAAATAAATAATTATTACGGATATGATAAAAGTGCTCCATTTATGGAAATAGGTACAATGTAGTCAAAGGTTTGATCTACATAACAGTTATCAGCGCTCTTTAGAAATGTCAGGAAAAAAATTTCAAAATTCAGGAAATGTTTGATGTTACAGTTGAGCTGCTCACCCTGGCGACAACATTGCAAAGACAAGGTAGATCAGAAAGCAAATACAGTTGTAAGAAATAGGAAGAAAATCTGGGTCAAATAGCACCTAGATCGTTCATGAACTGGTGTTCTGTGAGTTTTAGTGAGCAATGGAATAAAACGACAAAACTTTCGGGACAACTTAAAATTTCTTCTTAAAAGTGAAGAGTGACACCTTTTGATTGAGATAATCTTGCTGCTATAACAGTCATGCAAATACAAGTTTAAAGGAGATTAAATAATCGTTCATGTTTCTGTCCGTATTTTTGTTCTTTTTACTTGTTCTAGCTATTTACAATTAAATATGCAAGCAACTATGTTGTTCTTGCAAAGAATTAAAGATGATCCATGTCACTGCCCAAATAGAAGCAGGGAATTGGTTGAATGAAAAGACTCCCATAAAATCTTTAAAAATGGCAAAGTCGATTATACCGAACAATTTTCATTTTTGATGGCCGCTAAAATAAAATAAAAAATCTACCATATATAACGGTGTTCTACCTACAAGGGAACGATACTTAGTGTGGCCTTTTGAGATGAGATGTATACCATATTACTCGTCTCGAAACGCTGATTCTGGATCTGACTTCCGTTTTTGCTGATATTTCTCTGAAAAGAGTTATCGAGGATTTTCGAGCCAAGTTTGGCCGCCCGAGGGAAATACGATCGGAGTGCCACATAACTCTGGTGGGATGTGGTGTAGTATTTAGAGCGACAGCCTTATAAGTTGATGCAGGTTTATGTTCGAGCCCTTTTGTGTTTTTTAGTTTTGCATTGCCTCAAGCTTCTTTTTGAAAGTTAAGCATCCTCGAGGTAAATGCATGTCCTTCCTCTTCAAAAAAATATGGAAAATTCGGAGAAATAATTACTGTTTGCCTAAAGTGTATCTATTAATCATAATTTGAGCAAGCTTACTCGGATAAGACCCGTGATATGCCTCAGGCTACTCTGATGAGCATTCTGGTCAATTCCAAACCCCATTACGATACTACTTTTTGCGTGAATTGTTGGGTGAGTGCAAGGAAGCCAACTGCAGCGACTTATTCTCTATCCGGTGCGCTCAGTGCGAGCATTTCTCACGTTTTAATCATTTTGTCACAGATTTCCATTACTGTGTTCAACATGATTTTCCATTCATTTTCATTTTTGTAAGCACTTTTAGGAATAAATATAGGAAGCAGGGGTTTTTTTGAGGAAGCATTTGCATTTACCTCGAGGATGCCCAGTCTTTAAGAAAGAGATTAATTGACTCAATGTATTAGGTTGTCCTAAAAGTTTCGTCGGTTTTTTCATCGCTCACTAAAACCCAAAGAACACCAATTCATGGAGGATCTAGCTATCATTTAATTCAAATTTCTATACTTTTTCTTACTGCTATATTTGCTCTCTGACCTACCCTGTCTTTGCAATATTATAGCCATGGCTTTTTAAGCAGTTCAGCACTAACGCCAAATATCTCCTGAATTTTAAAAATTTTTATACTGATGTTTCCGAAGAGCGCTAGTAACTGTTACGTAGAGCAAATCTTTGGCTACATAGCATTTACTTTAGATTTCATGGGTCACGTTTATCATGTCCGTCATAATTATTTATTCAAGACAAACCGCGGCTTTTTGATTATGTCTACCACGTAAAGTTACCGAAAATTCCAAAAAGCTGATTTTCCAAAGCAAATTAAACTTGGTTATGTCGCATAATTATTGTTTATTAGCAATCAAGTTTCAGTTCGCAAAAATTTCAAGAGCTTTCATGTTTTTGCTGCAGTTGCGTGTTTTATAACTTTGCCAAAAATCGAGAGCTCCGAAGAAATAATTTTTTGAAGCTAAAAACAGCATTTTAGGAGAATCAAAAAATATCATCTTGTAGACCAAGAATTGCTCTATTTGTCACATACTCAACCACCTCCGGAACATTGGAATGAAATTTTCAAAAATTAGCCTAACTTTGGGCAGTTAAAAATGACGGGTGAAGAATTGTAACAAATATCAAAAAAAGCATACAGGATTTTTGCTAGGAAATGTAACCATAAGAAAGAGAAGGAAAAGCTGCATCGAATGCATGTTGAAACTGCTTCAGATCTTCATTGTGTATAGTTTTATAGCGGTTCGAAAAAACCGACAAAACTTTCGGGACAACTTAATATTAGGTTGAACCGAAAGTTCTGTCGCACCATTTTCAAAAAATCATAACTTTTTTCACTCACGGTGATTTTGCGCAGTTCAAATTTTGTTAGAAAGGGTAAAGCATGTAGTTTCCAAAAGTTTTTCGGGAGCTTTCCAATATGCTCAGGTTGCAGAGATAAAAATAAAGGAACGAGATCATCCAAAATTTGGAATTTTTAAGCAAAATTCTAAATATTCAGGAACTGTGCGATAAAATCCAGAACAGCCATTATCCTAAGTTCTCTTATATTTTATCACTAATTGAGTCTAGTTTGTGCTGATCGAGCTCTTCTTTCAAAAGTTGTAATTTTTTGAAAAAAAATGCCGATAAATCCATTTTTAAGAAGTAATCTTAAAAAGATTCCTTAGAAAATTTGATTTTTGGCATTTTTCTTTCAAAAATCATAGCTTTCGAAAGAAGAGCTTGTTCAGCACAAGCTTGATTCAGTTAGTAACAAAATATAAGAAAACTTAGGATAATGCTGTTCTGGATTTTATCGCACAGTTCCTGAATGTTCAGAATTTTTGCTTTGAAATTCCAAAGCTCGGATGATCTCGTTCTTTCATTTTTATCTCTGCAACCTGAGCATGTTGAGAAGTTTTTAGGGAATTTTTGCAAACTGCATGCCTTACGCTTTCAGAAAAAAATTAGAATTGCGCGAGATCGTCGTGAGGAAAGAAGTTATGAATTTTTGAAAATGGTGCGACAGAACTTTTGGTTTAACCTAATAAAACTAAAAAACACAGAAAAGATTTGAACCTACACCTGCATTAACTCATAAGGCTATCGCTCTAACCACTACATCACAGCCTACCAGAGGGATCTGGCACTCCGATCGTATTTCCCTTAGGCGCCCAAACTTGACTCGAAAATCCTCTATAACTCCATTCAGAGAAACGATCAGCAGAAGCGGAAGTCGGATTCGGAATCAGCGTTTCGAGGCTAGCATTATACATCTCATCTCAAAAGGCCGCGGACACTAAGTATCATTCCCTTGTAAGATATGTGCAGTAGCTGCTAATCGGAGAAGCGAGTAAAATTTTAAGGAAAAAGATTTTGATTTATTTGATTGCGCTACTCACAATGAAATTGGAAAAGCTGTAGCAAAAACGACAAATCTCGAAGTAAGAGAGTGCGTGATAATAAAAGACCACTCCGTCCTACTTTATTCTTTTTTCGCGTTTTACTACAAATATGTGAGTGATGTAAGCTAAGAAAATGAAAATGAAAAAAAATTGATTCCGCTAGTAGCAGTACTCATAATCAGGGCTCGGCACGAGGTGGCTAGTTGAAAATGCAAAAAACGAAGTCCCCTTGACTTTTGCAAATTTTTACGAAGTACCCTTTAACCCTAGACCAAGGCTCGGCACGAGGTGGCTAGTTGAAAATGCAAAAAACGAAGTCCCCTTGACTTTTGCAAATTTTTACGAAGTACCCTTTGACTCTAGACCAAGGCTCGGCACGAGGTGGCGTCCCGAAATTGCAAAAAATGAAGTCCCCTTTGGCTTCAATAAAATTACGACATCCACCACGAGATATTCGAAGAGAAAATACATGAAAAGGAACGGAACAAAGCAGCAGCAGAAAAAAAAACGAAGAAGAATCATCGAGCACACGCGATGATGTTCATATTCTCCGGAATGGGGCATGATGTATCCATCTTGCAGCAATACGCGCCTAGAGCAGCCTTTCCGCGGCCATTTAAAATTTTCAAGGGGCTATAACTAAGCGGGGAGAAGGAGGTTTGAGGCGGTTTAGGAACCAGTCTGTAGGGTTTGGGATGTAGATGAAAAGTATGTAAAGAAAGTAGAAAAATTATGTGAGGGAGGAAAAATTTATGAATTTTCCTTTCCTAAGCCACCTCAGATGGCTATCCAGGTGGCTTGAAAGCCACCTAACTCCGAAAAAAGTTGAGCACGCCTTTAGTTCACATGATTTTTTCATAATTTTTCATATTTAGTCCTAACTCCCCATTGCCCATCTACACACCTATTTTGGTATCATTTCATCTTCACTTCGCTGTAAACAAACCTTTTGTTTATTTGCTAGCTGCATGCCGGCAGCGTACCGGCCGCAGACCGAAAGACAACGTTATGCACTAACGCAAAAACGATATCCCCTTTGCTTTTTCCCCAAAAACGATATCCAGCTGCCTTGCCAAGCCACCTGTGCCGTGCCCTGCTCATAATGAAATTGGAGAAGTTGTAGCAAGAACGGTAAAGTATAAAGGTCTTCATAGAAATGTTATTACCATAATTATGCCAAGTATATTTTCAATTATGATCTGGATAATAGATTATTGAGATGCAAAAAATACCGCTTTTTTTCTTTCTGAGTTTTAGCAATAGGTTATTTAGATGCAAAAAATGCTGCTACATATTTTCAAAAGGAATCAGCATAGCACTCTAAAGAGTTTTGAGATCCTGCAACTTATAAGCTAAAAGATAAGTCGAAAAAATGATCGAAGATAGTGGTTACACTATAGTGTTTGCTGAGAGTCTCTTCGAATGGTAAAAACGTGCAAAACATCGCAGGTGTTCAGCCCACGTGCAGCACTCTGCGGGACACCGTTATTATATTCAAGCAGGTATGACGTAACAGCATAATCTCATATAAAACATGTCAGTAAATGCATCGGTTGTACCTGAAACTTCTCAAACAACGGAAATCGGATTTCTGTTCAGTCCTACAAACTTCAAACTTACTCAACAAAGTTACTCATCCTATCAGCTATCCATACAAACATTTACTATATTTACGGTTGAAATTTAATTGTCATGCTCTAACAAAAGCAATGCTGGACGTTCCAGTATAAGTAATTTTATACTACAAATCTTTGTAAGCACAATGATCTTCAGCTTTCTTCAACAGCTAGTTTCAGGAAAAGTCCAATTTGGACATGAAAAGCCCGAAAAAGCGACATTCTTGTGAATGTGAACGTTCCAAGTGGATAACATATGCGTGACGAAGTGGAGGTAAGATTTTTCTTGGTTCATGGGTATTTGATATTTTTTAGATCCTTTTCCAACTTTCCCATTATAGAACTATTCGCGATTGTTTGTTCACTGTTATAAAAAGCTTGATTTGCTTTATCATAGATATGTTTTGCACATTTTTATGTCTCCTCTGCCCGGCGGGATAAGCAGCATGCATTGATTGTGCATTAACTCGCGACGAGTACAAGGCCACGATTTTTTGTAAACTCGACCAAGCTGACCATACCAAAAAATTTCGCGACCAAAGGGCCCTAAACCGTGCTGCCTCTTCCTGAAGCTATCATGCGCATAAGTTGTTTTCCCAAACCCAACGACGCAACTAGCGGCTTGCTTGAAAAATCGAAAAAGATGCGTCTTATACTACCCTAATTTCACGCCTACAAGGCGCGGGGTGGTCCTAGGTTTCATCGAACTGCTCAGCCGCCCCAACGTGTTTTGAGAAGCGACCCTTATGCCGCACGATTTGTCAGGCAAAACGCAGCACGGTATGGGGTTCCTTTGGTTGCGAAGTCCTTTGCCGTGTCGCGCTGGTTGATGAAAGCTAGGACCCCCCCCCCGCGCCTTGTACGCGTGAAATTAGAGTAGTTAAATTAGGGTGATAGTATACTCTTACTCAACCCCCTCTTAAAATTTTCGACTTGATGCAAAAAATACTTGAGAAAATTGCGTACATAAACTTGGTAGAATGGCATAATCGATGATCAGTAACAATGAAATAGACAGTCCATGGCCACTATGCTCATTAGTGGATGCTGGCCTCTAGAACAGCTTCCTTCATAGGAATTCGACGAGCAACTTCCAAAAACCTTCGTATAACATTTTTTGCATAATCACGCTCTCATAAACACTGAAATATTGATCTAAGCTTTGTCTCCGACCTTCATCTACGGCATACCCTGTCATAACCTTAGTGCACAACATCCCACTTTGCTTCTCATCCCACGCTGGTCGAAACTGCAGATAAATGCCCGTTTGAAGATAAATGCCCATTTTTTTTTCTCGTTACTCTTAAGCATCTTATCTCAGAACATTGGCTCAAATCTACGGCTAAGCAGTCCATTGCATTTTCGTAGTAATTGCTTACTATTCCATGAACATACTGTTCTTCGATTGGCAATCAAGAAGCATTATCATGCAATCTATTTTAGACGGTCAAAGAAAGGAAGAGTTGCTTATTTAATCGTGAAATAGTCGCGGATCAGTCTATATGCAATGAGAGATGCAATTATTAAGTAGGACTTCTGCGTGTTCATAAAAAGTAAGGTGGAAGTAGCCGTTGTACTTTACTGACCAGCTACGTTTGTCATTTGTCAACGAAGATATAGCTTTAACATAGCTTGTACAATGGCTTCGTTTGATCGGAAATGCAAAAAAGATGAATAATTGAAAAGACAGAAAAAGCAATTGAAAAAATACAGGATTCGACTTCTTCAGTACTCTGTGGGCATGCGCCGAACGCACACTACTTCATAGTTGAAAAGGCAAATGTATACGTGCGAGCCTATTACAGTGACTTGCGGGGCCAGCCGTTTACCAAGTCAGTGCTTTTATCCTCCAATAAAAACTATTGCTCCTAAGCCTTTCAACCGCGACGGTGGACGAAATATGGCTCAAAAGAAACTTCTTCAAAAACGCCGTTAATAGAGCAAAAGCATCTGCGTTGCCCATGTGTGATTAATTTCAATTCAAGCCATTTTGGAGGTGCAGCTTATATGTGGTAGCACAAATGCACTTCAGTTCAGGGAGCACATCCCATTTGCTAACGGCGCCGCAAGATTGCTTGTGAAAAATATGGTTGAACAAATTGACCTAGAACCTCAAATGCTTCGCCCACAAAAAATGTGTCTGATTAATGCTTGAGCATTCGCTTCGCCACAGCTTCCCGATCAGCATCCGCAGGAGGCTTAGATTTACCCAAAATGGCTTGAAACGGCCTCTAATTCTTTCGAAGTAAATTTACATCAAGCTTTGACTCGGTGTCCATCCAGAACCCCTAAAACATAGAATGGATGAAGATCGCGCCTTGGTAAACCTCAAGAAGAGCTATTTTATCAAATTCACTTTTTGTGAAGAAACAAAAACATCGAAATTACCCTTAACATAAAAACGCTTTGTGTTTCCAGAGCGACTGACACTGCAAGACTTTAGGCTACCCACAATAGTGCTCAAGTGCAGTTTTCTAGAGTTCATTCGTTCAGTCTAGTAAATCTCAACTCGATATAGTAAACTTGCGGTGCCGAATATGTTCGGCAAATTTGCGCGATAGCTACGCCCGTATTGCCGGCGGTAACTCGCGTTTGCATGTGGCCTGTACAAACATAGCTTTTGTTCACGCCCATTCTGTCGCGCAATCCCGTCACCGCAAGCGCACTAGATTGTGCGCAGAATTTTTTGACAGCACGCGACATCTTATTACTTGTATATATGAAGAACCAGTGCGTCACCTCTGCTTCGCAGAGGCTTACACTGGCCCTACTTTCTGTATGTCTAACTCATTTCCGCATAATAATGACATAGAAACTTACCGCGCTATGTAGGCTATCGCGAATGATTCGTAAACAACTACTCATTTTCAGAGGTTTTTCGTGTAAGATCGGTATTTTTGCGTGGATGGAGCCTCTCCCAGAGGAATGGAAATTCAGTTTTTGAACATTTTATGGCTTGGTAGCCGCCATAAGGACAATGAACATCATGTACGTCTCTGTGCAAAAATCCTCTCAAATAATTAGGTAAAATCTTGGCGAATTGAACATGTACGCAACTAATTTTTTGGCGCCATTTCCGTAAAGTAGCCAACTTTAGTTCAGAACGTATCCATAACTTTGCAAAAGGTTTCATACGAACCCAATTATGCTGGCGAGAAGAAGTGTGGAACCTTCCGCTGAAAGAAGGTACCCAAACTCGGGTAATTAAATCATCTATGACACCTCTGCCACATAGAATCTCATTTTTCCTCGGCGTACGCCCAAAACTGCGTAAAAAGAGTCCGAGCGCTTGCTGAAAGTTTGGCCCGCCCTCGCTGGAAAAAATTATCAGGTTGTGTAATAAGTTCGTTCGCATTTTTTGTTTCAATTTTTTTTCCAAGTTTAACGCTCTAAAGAGTTGATCTTGCATTGATATTGTTTTTGTCCCTTAAAAAACTACCTGAATTCATTTTTGCGCTAAGCACACTGCTTAACTCATGAAAAAATAAATTTATTATAAGGATAAAAAGTGTTTCTTTCAGCACATTTTAGGGAGAAAAATCTAAACAGAAATCTGAACGTTACTTGTAAGGTATCCTGCGAATCTTCAAAAGTTCTTGACAATGGCTAGTGCCTGAAAAGCCAGTTAGAAAACTGATGTAGAATATTATATGTTTCTGACTTGTAAGTTGAGGGAACAGTTAAAAGCACCAAAAAATCAAATGTTAATCACAAGCCTCTACAAGTCTTTAGAAAGCTTTCGTTTCTTGTGCCAGTGTGCATACACGCACACATACAAAGTATGATTTGAAATTGACAAAAATAGCACAGTGGAAGTGAAGAAGGTTCCTACCGTTCTGCAAGAATTTGGGGACCGCCCTGGGAAACCTTAAGGGCAGCGATCTGCAAATTGACAATTTTTTGATATTCATCGTTCCTGAATCCGTTGTATGAGCTGAGTATAAAACTGTGTTTCGCAGCTCCTAAAGATATCAGTAACTCGCTTTCCCGGACGTGAAGCTGTTTGGGCTGTACGCGAAAGTGGCTGGTGGAACCAGATTCAATTGCATCTTCATTATACCAACTCACGTTTCAACGGAAATAATCGTATACCGTTTAGATTTGAGTGAACAGCGCCAACTGCTGTTCACTCAGACTGTTCTTTCAACCTACACGATATGCGATTACATCTTACGATAATCACCTTCAAATGTAAGGAGGAAGAATACCAGTTGTTTTCAGAATTTTCAAATAAAATTCTTGGATTACTTCTTCTTTGGAGGACCTCAAACCTCCATTTGTTCTTCCATTTGCGCGGTGATACTTTGAGAAACGTTAAAAAATAGTAAAGTAGAGTTTCAGACAGGGGAAGCTCAGAAATTTGAAAGCAGGACAGAGAATAAACTAAGAAAGAAGCAGGAAGAGCAGCTAAAACAAGGACTACGCCACTTTGCGCGGCATGGTCTTTGCACGCTGCGGCTACGGTAATGCTCGCGCGCAGGTGTGTGACTGCACTACGCGGCGCTGGCCCCGTCAAACGCGTAGGTGCGGTCCCTCCACTCACGAGCCATTTGCGCTTCGGAGGACAAACATACGCCGCCCGCCCAAATAACCTTTTCAGGTCTGGAAAAGCGGTTACTGATCTCCTCGGAAACTGCAAAGCACATTCTTGGATTTAGCTCGTTCAGGGAATCCGAAAACGATGAATATTCCAAAGTTGTCATTCTGCCGAGCCGCTGTCCTTAAGTGCATTTAATGTGAGGGTGTGATCTAGATTACTGATGGCGTGCCTCTTTGCTTTTTGAATATTTGGTTGCATATTCTGTATTTTCTTCTAACTGTACTGCCGGACAAAGACACGAAAGCAAAGTTAAGCTGCCGCAAATCAGTGTGCGCGCATACATTATTGTAAACCCTGCGTCTTTTGCGTTAATGGGTTATAGAACCGGTTTGCGTGTGGGCCTGCGCCTTTGTCCGCCAGTAAATTTAATAAAAGTTAGATTAACATGTGCATAGTGAACTGGCCAGTGAGTACAGTGCACGAAAGCTGAGCACTCCGAGGTATCAAGCAAGAAACTAACAATTTCTATCCAAGTCATCCATAAGCTTCTTTCAGATACACAGAAAATTGCACGCATAGAGTGTTCAGTCGCCTTTCATTGATTTTTATGTGTTGAATTCTCACAATTAATAAGTATCACTTCCAACAAGGAAATATCCTGACACTTTTCCTCAATTTAGTACTATCTCTTCCTCAAGCTTTGGCAGAGAAAAGGTATAAACTAGAAGATTGCGGTCAAGTAATAATTTTCGATCAATTTTGAAAACTTAATTGTATTCAGCAAGTCTTCTTATGTAATTTGATTGCAAAAAGTGCACAGGAACCTAACTTTGCGACTGCTCATTTCTGAAAAGTTGTAAATTGATTATTATTGAGTTAAATGCTCTTTTGTTTTGAATCTAGCATAACAAAATCTGTCAGTAAAGTACTAAACACAAAAAATGAGCAAGTTTTAATTTTACCAGTCGTCAAATAACACGCTTGGTGTGCAATACGCATACTAAGTTGCTAACGTACGTTGGGTTTTCTTCAATGGGCCAGTCAGTCACAACTTTATGAGCTCTCCAGCCTGTTACCGTCATAGACGACTTCCTTCCTTTTTGCGGCACTGCGACAGACTTTTCTTCCAGCTTTCGATTAAATCGTATCTTTACTCGAAGGAGGCGGTGATCGGAGCCACTGCAGAAGGATGGAACTACTTAGACATCGAGCAAACTCCACCTTCGGTTGGTGAGAATGTGGTCGATCTCCGCATGCGTCGTTACGTTGGGCGGTGGAGAGAAGCCCAACGAGACGGTTACCGTTTTCGTTCCGGAGGCCATACAAACTTCCCGATCCTACATTCCTCTCCTGGCATCCAGATCTTCGCGTTGAAGTCGCCCACAGCGAATTTATGGAAGGACTTCTCGTTGCGGACGACCTGTTCCACGTCCTCGCAGAAAGCATACAGTTCTGAATCGTCAGCTGGCGATGTTGGTGAGTAGCAGTTGATGATGCTGATGGTCTTCTGACGTGGAGGCTAGTCGTAGGACGGCTAGTCGATATGGCAGGATCTCATGCGAATTGACAAGATGGACGTTGATGGGTAGACGACAAAGCCAACGCCTCCAAACGTTTCGTAACGGAACCTTTTCACCGAGAATGATGAAGGCCCCATCACTCATCTGTCCTGCATCTGTCATTATCACGTCCTTCTTCCTGGACTTCTTTTCCTGCAGAGCAATGACGCGGTACTTGATGTGCGCTGCAGCGCCGAGAAGAGTATGGAGGTTGGCGTTTGTGGAGACTGTCCTGGGTGCAGATCATGAGGCAGTCTCATAGCTTGTCGTCCAGACATATTGTTTTTGTCCGACCCGAAAGTCGCCTTGAGTACCCTGACATCGTTCTTGCTACCACCCGGCGCCGAAGGCGGGATACGATATGCAGAGTTTTTTCTCTTCTTCTTGCTAATCGAATAATAAAAATTTTTCCCCTACAAAAGCAGACTTAGTAGGCCAACTCTTGATTTCCACGGAGCGATCGCTGACCCGGATGTGGAGCCGGGAGGACCGCCTAGCGATCGGGAAAAAGTCAGACGCGCGTATTTGGCCTGGCCGGCTCTAAGCCAGAGGTGCCATGGTCGGAGCCAAGTTTTCGCCTACCTTCACTTTTAAGCTGGTACAGGGTGACCACCTTCACTTTTGTGTTTGAGAAAAAATTTTTTGCTGAAGCTTAAAAGAAGGAAAATAAGCAAAAGGAACGCAAGAGAAAGTTTTGAGAGCATATATCTATGTAGTACGTCGATCTAAGCAGGAACTGTTGAGGACGAAAATTTCGACTGATAAAATAACGTGAAATCATGCAAAATTTCCACTGTTATATTAGGTTGTAGGTCGAAAGTTTTGTCGGTTTTTTCAAACCACTATAAAACCACGCACAATAAACACCTGAATCAGTTTCAACATTCATTCGATGCAGTTTTTCCTTTTCTTTTTTATGGATATATTTGCAAACCAAAATCTTGAATATTTCTTTTGATATTAAAGTTCTCCATCCGCCAATTTTATCTGCTCAAAGTTCGGCTAATTCTTACAAATTTCATTCTAAAGTTTCTAAAATGGTTAAGTAAGATTCTAATAGTGCAATTCTTGGGCTACAAGGTTATATTTTTAGATTCTCCTAATCTGCTGATTTTAGCAACAAAAAATTATTTCTTCGAAAGTCTCAATTTTTGGAAAATTATGAAACACGCAACTGCAGCAAATACACGAAAGCTTCAAAGTTTCTGCGAATTGAAAAGTGATTCTTATTGAACATTATTTATGCAACATAGCCAAATTTGATTTGCCTTGAAAAAGCAGTTTTTGGACTTTTCGCTACTTTTACGTGGCAAACGTAATCAAAAACTCGCGGTTTTTATTTAATAATTAATTATAACGAACTTGGTAAACCTGGCGCATGTAATCCAAAATAAACAAAATGTAGTCAAAGCTTTGCTCTACATAACAGTTACCAGCGCTCTTTGAAAACATCATGATAAAGAATTTTGAAATTCAGGAAAAATTTGGCGTTACAGCTGAGCTGCTTAAAAGGCCATGGCGATAACATTGCAAAGGCAGGGTAGATCAGAGAGAATATGTTGTATGAAAGAGGATAACAATCTGAATCAAATGGTATATAGCTTGCCCATGGATTGGTGTTCTATGAGTTTCAGTGATCGATGAAAGAAACCGACAAACTTTCGGGACAACCTAATATTTGGGAGGCGGTTCATTGATAGCCTGACAGCCGCTTGCAGCACTCATCCACCCCGAGGTGTGAAAGACCTAGGTCGTGCATCACACAATTAAGTTAGATATAACTGAAATATGTATACTGACATGACGAATCAGCAGATCAGATACCTGTTATATATCTGATGTTTGAAGATGTCAGCAAATGCGAATTCATAGGTTTTGAAGGGCAAATGTTGTTTTACGCGAGGATGAAAAAAATCAGAATTTGAGCAACGACCGCCGAGAACGAGATTTTTAGAAAATTACGCCATTACGCCATTGCTAAGTTGAAAAGTACAGGGTGTTTGGAAAGTAAGTACTTCCAGTTTGAATTTTGACGCGCTTTTGGTTTTATTGTGCTCATCAGGCTTAGATACCATTGTTTTCGTGGAACCAGGTTTTCTTGTTGTTTTTTAGTTTTTTTATCGGATTGAAACACATCAATATAGCTTTCCAAACCACTTTCCTTGTAATTCACAAAAAACTTGATATACCTTTTAAAAGCACATTTCAAAAGTTTCTTACATATGTTTCATTTTCGTAAAAGTAAGTTTGTTTTGAAATACCGTGCCTTGAATCACAAGAGATCCAGTCTCAGGATTTTTTTCGTTAACAAATCCAGATCGAAATTTTTATATTGTGTCTTTAAAACCTTCAAGGAGTGCAAAATTTCTGGAAATCAATACGATGAAGATCTGAGAGCTGCGCTACAAGTACATGTTGAGATAACAAAATTTATTAAACAGAAAAAATTTCAAATTTGTTCCGCGATTGTCTGTTGTAATTTAGCACATGAAAAAAAATTTTTGTTCGCAAGCTGCTGAGGAACTTCTGTTATATAAAGAAGGTGTAGACTTAGGACTATTTGTAGTGAAGAACGGAAAGCTGTTCCCGTTTTCCGGAATCAAAAAAGTAGAACAACTTAGATAACGTACTCTTCCGCCTCTTCAAGGAAGCTGAAAAATTTGTTTGCTTCCAATTTCTTAAGGTATTCTGAGGCAAAAAATATTATTATTTGCTGACCCAGTGGTTTCTAGGTTCAGCGAGCACATATGGCAAAAAATGAGTTGGGATTCGCAATTGAAGTACTCGAGGCCACAAACTTTCTAAAAACCCTATATATAAAGCCGCGCAAAGATTGGCATTGGCCATTTGATTTTCAATTATCTTGTTTTTGAAATTTCTTTTTACCATTTGATTCAATTGGTTTGGCTTCGTGAAGGCGGGGCTCCGTGACCAAATTAAGTCTAGCTAGCGATCAAAGCGCCTGCGCGAGAAACGCAGGCGCGTCGCAGGCGCGAGCGGCCTTAATTACGTCACAAAGCCCCGCCTTGCCGAAGCCAAGCCAGTTGAATCAAAGGTTACTCATGTAACCTTAGCTTAGCAGCTCCAATAGTAAGCTCTTGTGACTGAAATCTTTGATGGATGAGCGAAACAATTGCTGGAACTTCCAGATCATGCCGTAAAGCGCGAGGGAAGTTTGGAGCTCATCATGAAGTTTATTACCGGGAGCGGAGAGGAAGGTCGTGCCTATACTTCGCCAAGACAATGAAGCGATCGACCCTCGTAATTTTCCTGATGTCACGCTCACCGCTAATTGCGCGTTTGTCGTTTTGTCTTATGAGCGCATAGCGGGACCGTTCTAGTGCGGCCGTGCGAATAGCTAATCAGCGCTGGAGTCTGCAGGTAGATGGTGCAGGATTGTGCAGTCAGTCGAGGGAGGGTGCTGGGCCCATCGAGGCGCAACAGATGCATTAAAGAAAGAAATGGTGGTGGGCTGGGGAGGGGGGGGGGGAGGAAAGAACATACTTCCAATGTACATAGCTGCTTGAGGGGAAGCGAGTCAAAGTCCGTGTAAGACTTTCGCACTACTTCTTTTCTTGCGAGGCAAAGGGATAAAGGCACTGTAATTTGAGATGAGGTGGCGAAAAAAGTTCGAAAGTTGATAGACGGATAGAAAAAGAGAAAATGTATCGAAGACCGATTATATCATACATATTACTGTTCAATTCGTCGATTTTCAACATCAACACGATTTTTCGAACTTTCTGCAGCTGTTTGCCGATCTATCGGACCTTGGGAAATATGTAGACAACCCGTTGCGCAGAGGATGTTCGCTCTCAAATGATGTGACTGTCTTTGATTGTGTGATAAGAAGGGTTTTCGCCGATTTATCGGATGTAAGGGTTTTCTGACATGCTGTTTCCTAAAAAGCTGATGGTTTTGCATGAAACATCTTCTTCTAGTTTGGATTTCAAACTTTTTTTTGGTGATAACAGCAACAGGCATGCCTTGAGAATCTGACGATAACAGAATGCCATGAGAGCCATTTCCCTCAATCGATCATTGTACACAGAGACGAAATACAATTTATATATATATATATATATATATATATATATATATATATATATATATATATATATATATATAGCTATATATTATATACCCATCTCTTTTTGAAGAAATTTCAAGTCCATCTATACAGTCTTCTCTGTAACAAACTGTGACATTTTCCTGCAATAGTTATTAATGACATCCATCTCTAAATCAACATTCAAACGAAGCATTTCTTTAAAGTTTTGAGCGAAAACATTAGCTTTTTAGGAAACAGCAAGTCAGAAAAATTTTTGAAATTTTTATTTGTGAAAACAAGTTTCAATTCAAGAAAGAAAAATCTAGATTTAAGCAAAATGATTAACATATTCGGAATCAGCGTGATAGAATACCCTTAAGTACAAGTTTCTGCCCTAATTGCACTGATTTTACTACTGAACTTTGAGTTCGAATTTCAAAGAAATTCCAGTTTCATAGGCTGTAGGATGATGATGGAGTTGCCGTGAGCAGAATCAGCTCATCTTCGGTGCAAACTGAGTGCAAATTAGCAATGCTGCCATTCATGACCTCTCATGAACTCCGCTAACTAAGCGGCGGCAACCTTATGGTGCATGTAAGTTCCGTTCCCCGTAATAAGGCGTGGTCGCAGTGAAGAAAATGATAGAGAAAA
Source organism: Cylicocyclus nassatus (assembly GCA_958299035.1). Classification (NCBI taxonomy): domain Eukaryota; kingdom Metazoa; phylum Nematoda; class Chromadorea; order Rhabditida; family Strongylidae; genus Cylicocyclus; species Cylicocyclus nassatus. The sequence goes on along the minus strand of CATQJL010000305.1, from coordinate 69,899,215 downwards.
GTTATCTACACAACATGAATTCGTCAACGATAGATGTAAGCCATTGCTATAATCGAAAATGTCGAAGAAGATGCCAAAATTACGATGGAAATACGAAGAAGCAAGAAAATTTAGGAGGCGAGCATTTCGACTTGGGGCTTTGCTTAATTAAAGATTTACCTCACTTGTGAAGGCCAAATTCACCTTAAGTCGAGGGAGGAGTCGGGTAACTAGATGGCCAAAAGAATCATAAAATAATATGATAGACGACAAATCGATAAATCGGTGAAACATCGAATTAAGTAATTTTTGTAATTGAAGCAAGTCTTTACAACAAAACCGGTAGTAAATATGATCAGTTTCAAGAAAAATCCAACGAGTTTGTTAACCTGTTACTTCTTCAGCCACAGAAATACAAAGTGCTAAACGCTTAAAATTTTTAGATTTTCGAGTAGCTGTGTTGTGAAAATGGTGATAGATTTTATGGTAGCAATAAAGATCAGGGGAGGCTAGCTAGCTTGATTATTCTCAGGGGTAACAACAAATACATACTGTACTTCACATAAGGAGAATCTAACCTGCCTCTTACCAAAATTTTTGCGTTACTGGAGCTTTTCTTTTTCATTTATCCCAAATCCTCACATGGAAGGACGATAAGCTCAGTACGACGAGAATGTCGCGAAATGACTTCTCACCTTCAATTTGAAAACTTGGAGATCGCGTGAATAAATATCGCATTTTCTCACCAATTTGGCCTGTCAAAAGTTCCCACAGAAATGGCTATCTTATTTACATAATTTCCACTTCTAACCTAGATGGGTAGAGGTTATGGTACGATATTGGGATCTAGGAATGGAACTTGTCATTTGCATATTTTTTATGGCAAAAATCCTACTTCTTTGCAAAGGTAAGCATCAGGTGTATTACCCTATTTTCAGGTGTATAAGCCGCGGGGTGGTCCTAGCTTAAATCGACCAGCCCGAATACATCAAAGGACCTCGCAACCAAAGGACCCTACGCCGTGCTGTGTATTGCCTGAGTCGTACGGCATAAGGATCGCTTCTCGAAACACAATGAAGCGGCAGAGCAGCCCGGGCGAAAACTTGAAAAAGTGCGGCTTATACACCTGAAAATAGGGTAATAATAATTCAGCTTGTCTTCTGTCAAATTCAAAAGAAGTCTTGTTCCAAAATAAAATCATGGATTAAAATAATATAATCTTGTGCTTTCTCTTCTGAAACTATCAAAAAGCAACATACACATCATATTAGATTGGAGTTTCTCCTTCTGCTGGCACTAATCATTTATATTGTCTCTTTCAGGTTTTTTCACTATTCTGAAGGATGGGCCTGTAACGGCTTTCAGCAGAATAATTTCACAAGTCGCATGAGTAGACTGCGACACGTGCTTTTCAGCAAAATGACAATGGAAATTCTCTGAATGGTAGATCGAGCATACAGGAAAAGAAGTCCTCTAAAACGATGAACTGATGGACCATATGATGCCATAAAATCTCCCAGAGTAAAAAATGCTATGCTGTTCTATACCAACTAACGCTTGATCACTATACCTGATTGAAGGAAAAAAGCTCGAATAAAAGAAATCAAAAGAATAAAAATTTGATTTTTGAAGTGGTTCACCGAAAAGTTGTCACAAGAGGGGTTAGCATGCAAAAAATTCTTCCTAGCTGCAACGCCAACAAATCTGCTTCAATAACGTTTGTATCCAAAACATAAGACTGTTATCGGCGTACATGACAGACACACGGATGATGGTCATATCATGTGGATCCTTTTGAAAGATTGCCAAAAAAGACCGGACAATATCCTGATAGTTATTTGATATTTGTGAAACTGGGTTGCATGTTAGAGCGCGGAAGCGGGATTCCATGAGATGGAGTGTGAATTATGCATTAACAAAAAAATTCCATTATGAGCGAAAACACGTCATCCATCAAATTAAACGAGAATGTCAATAAACCAAAGGTTTTACTAGCAAGACATGCAGGCGTCCCGAAGGTCACAATTCTTTTTTCGTTGAGAGCAGCGTATACGAAAACTTTCCAGAGTTTACAACAGTCAATCTTCAATTTCCTTACTTTCATTTTTCAAGGTTTTGAAATGTACACCAAACACGCACGTTGAGGAACACTTGAAGTGTGTGGGACAAGAATGTTAGAAAATTGATGGAGCTGACTTCAAGAAGGATAAAATGCTTGGAAAAATCGCAATTCATTTGCAATCGTGCTTTTTTTAGTGCGAACGACTTGTTTTTTTTACTCACCAGTGCAGTTCCAATGAGAATCCTCACAGCAACAAGGAATTTCAAAATTTCACTTGCCTTAAAGGCAGCGTCCGGGCAAAATTTCGCCTCTCATGTTTTTGTCGTTCTAGGGCCTTTCCGTGGCCCCGGTTACAGTTATGAAGTTCAAACTGTCGAAAACCCTCAAAAACCCATTTCTTAGAGACCCTGTTTTGAGGGCGCGGACGAGTTTCGGATTGTTTGTCCCCCGGCTCGCCACCGAGGAGGAGCTGCAACTGCATGGGTGCAGCTGCAATCGATGCGTGATCGATCGATGCGTGAGCACTCGTCCTCAGAGGAAGGTTTGTGATACGAGAGACGGGCCACGTCAAAGGATCGGACCAACGCAGACCGGATACTCATGGGGGCCCCCTTTACAACTATGTGCTAACCTGGGTGGGTAAGTCTTGCCCGGACGCTGCCTTTAACTCACGGGAAAAGTCATCAGACAGCAAAGCGCAAAGCAGTGAAGGTGTCTTGCATCAAAAATTTGTTCACATCGAAAAAAGATAGATTTTTGGATGATACAATGGATCTTGAAACCTGCGACATCTTGCAAAGCCATCGGAACATACTGAACAATCTAAAAAACTCGTTAAAAGACTTGAAAAATTTTTGAGTAGGATTTTTTTACTGTATATGAAAAATGTGATTCTTATGTGGTGTTACATATCTTGCACAAATTCTGACTTTGAAAGGAAATACAAAAAGTACAAATTCTTCTAGAGATGTTCTTTCAGTGCTAATTTACCTCAGGTTGAAAATGGTAGGTTATGAAACCAAAAGCAATAGTAATATGATTATCATAAATTTGGCATCCGAAACTCAAAAATACAATCTGCGATATGACATTAATTTCAATATCATCAGGAGATTTCTCCCTCCAATTTTTGTCATAATAAGCCATTTTTGTCATAATACATATTTATACGTGAAGGAATTATTTTCTTTGAGATTGATGCAAGATTTTGGTCTCAGCCAAACAGATTTTCCCATTGAATTGAAGCAAAAAAGTCCAGAACATTCTAAAGAAAGCATCAAAACACAAATGAGCTCAGCGACTTTTCTTAGAGACTCCATTACCTCAAGGAAATTCGCACTTTCCGGAATCAATGGAATTTGCACTTTCCAGAATCAATCCTAGTTTTTTACACTGATGATTCTCTGTTCTATTTAAAAAGATTTAAAGTGTAGCGAATAGGAAAAGGAAATCTAATTCAGATTTGGTACTTTAGAAAATTCGGCAAAACTTAGGACTAAAAGTCTATGTAAAAGCCAAAGGCATGCAGTCGTAACCTCAACTAACCGGGGAGCTGAAGAGGATCCATGTATAACGAAGAACGAAATCTAATCATTTGTGTAATTCCATTTTTTTAGCTTTCATAGATTATGTGAATTCTCCAGCTTTTTCTTTCTCTATACTAAACAGCTGATTAGTTCAGCAAGCATCATGTAGTGGTAAAAATGTGAAAAAAAATCTATTCGACGATTGTAAGTGTTATTTCCTCTCAGAAATCTTCCCAATAGCCTGATCGAACGTCTAAATTGCCACATCTTTTGGCTCAATAAGTTTTGTAGCGGTTTTAGGCAACAACTTCTACGTTCTCTTACTCATACTTTATCAAATTTAAAGAATAGCGGCTAGCAGACGCAGTAATTATTAACGAGAAACATTTTGTAACTGCATCATTTCCTCAACTATTTTGATTTTATTGCTTCGAATTTTACATTTCTACTCCAGCTTATGTATACATGTATATCTTATGTAACACGATATTTTATGTTTGCGCTATTTTGATTGGCCACAGTTGAGTGAGTTGGGTAAACAACCAAACCTACCGCGGAAATCTTTGTGCCTTCCAAAGGGATGAATAAAACACCTGACTGTTCATGCTAGGATATTTATATTTGATTTTGAACTTGCAAATGGAATTATTTTCGTCAGCTTGATCGTTAATGAATAGTAGCAACGCGCAACTGTATAGACTTTCTGAGCTGATGATACCGAGAAACTGATAGATTTAGAACGAAGTGTCCCAATGGCTGAGCTCAAATCACAGTTTTATTGTCTGGGAAAATCCGAAGACCAAAGAAAAAACTACATTATATGGTGTAAAAAAAATCATATCTCCGCACTTCTCTCATCTGCATCTGAAATTACGATGTTGTTGCGATGTTTTAATGGATCAGAATTCTGATTAATCATGAGTGCTGAAATCAGTGGATTTATCAATGAAGTCTAAGAAGTTAGATTTTAAATGGTTTGTATAAGCTACATCATCACCTTAGTCTCCCAACAATACCCAGGATGATTGTTCAATGGTTGGAAAACTCATAACAGGCTATGTAGTCTATTTTCTCCCTCTGTGGCAGTATTCATCATTGATACCTTGGGGTAAATGCTACCTCCAGGTAGTTTTATCACTCATTATCAGCAAATTTATATTGGGAATTTACCTCAGGGTACTTTGTGAATACGGGTACTTGCTGATATCGAGTGATAAAACTACCTGAAAGTAAAATTTACCTCAAGGTATCAATGGTGAATACGGCCGCTGTTTCATCCTCTGAATTCAACAATAAAGATTTAGTTTAATGACTCTCTGTCACTGATGACTGGTGGAATACAGATTTATGGGGCTCAAAACATGTGTGCATAGTTTTTAAAAAGTTACCACGCATAACAAAGTTTCAGGAGATCACAAGAGTTCAAGGTCGTTTAGCTAATAGAGGGATCGCACAATTGTTTTTACGGCAAAATGTATACAGTTAAGAATAGCAAAATTTGCTGATTGGAGATGAGCTATTTCTTCTTGCTGACGCTTGGTGAGAGAAGACAGAGTGTAGATGGAAATATGTTTAAAGAGATGTTATTACCAAAATAACAAAAATACAAATCAAATCCTGTTTATTCGTGTTAATGTGACGATGTACATACCTAAGTGCACTACATTTATAGAAAAATATGGAAAATAAAATAGTGTGGGAGGCAATTGCTCTTCACTCAGTATGGAGCACAGAACTGCCTCGAGCACTAATAATCAGGAAGAGCTGCAACAGAGCTCAGCAAAGAACTAAGCAATATGATAAGAAAACATTGTTTTTTATGTAAAAAGTGTCACAGCTGTGAATGGTGACTCAAAATATCGGCAAAAAAATATGGCATATTTGTCGGCAAAGAAAATTTGCCGATAGATTTACAATAGCACATGCTCAGACTGCTCAAGAAAGTTCTTGGACTCAAGATATAACAATGGTTGATACACATCTAGTGAATTGATGAAGACAGTTGCTTGTCAGTATGGTAGATAGCCGCAAGTGGCGGACATTGAAAGATTCTACAATCTTTTTTTTATGTTGCGTTATAATTCAGAACATTAAACTTCACTCCAACTTATTTGTGTTTAAGTACGTTGCTGGTGGAATAGGCCTACTCAGCTCTTGTAACTCTTGGAACATCTTGCACATTTAGATTTTGTTGGAAAAATGATTTAATGTGTACAACAGGACCATATGTGTAAAGAACTAGGCCAATAACTTTGACTGAAAATTTTTTTTTACAAAACCTGATAAAAACGTCCTCGAAACGAGAGAGTTGCGCGTGTGTCCTGTGACCCCAACTTTCGACAGCGTATTATTGAAGCTGTGTTCTTAAAAAATCTTAAGAAAAAGGGTTATTTGCTCGAGTTCCAGTACATTTATCAGCATATCAATCTTTTGCGAGTTTCGCTGCACATATCTTGCGCTCTCCTCTTCATTCTTAACTAATTTGTACAAATTCATTGCAATCAAATAGTAAATGAATAATGATCAAGCAAATATTTTGCGGAAAGGTAGTGTTAAACCTTGGAAGGCAGATTTGGAATCGGTGTTTTATGCTTTCCGATAAGATATACTTCCCATCCAAAAAGGCGTCTTCGACTTAACTCGGTTCCCTTGTAAGCTTCTGTGCTGCCTATACCATGTGAACAGATGAGCTCTTTTCAATTGTAACATGCAAGAACAACAATGAAGACTGTCCACCTAATCCCCTTAAATTTACTCTTTTCAATGACAGTAAGCAACTTGTCATATCTTCACAAATCGTCAAAAACAAACGCAATTATTGCGTCATTAGTCGACACAATAATTAAAATAAAACTGCCTTTATACTTTGGATGAATAAAAATGAAGTAGCAGGTTGGCCAACGAATGCGAGATGCAAGCAATCCTATGCATGTACTTGCTACGCCAGAAATCATTGCAAGAACATTGTATGTTCAAAGGGGTAAATGCCTGAAAGCTTGCCCTTTATGCCATCAATTGCACAATAAAGCACACACAAGGTGCTTTTCTTCTAGCAAATACTGAAAAATGAAAGATTAAGAAAAGCGTGTAGCTATTTTTCAACAATAAGGAAACAGCCCAGAGGGCAGAAAATTGCTGCGACTAAAAAAAATAACTGAATTTGCTAGTGTGTTCGAGAGTAAAATTCATTCTTTATCCCTCTCGCCAAATCTAAACCTTAAAGAGTATCGAAATGACTGACGAAACACTATGATCGAAATTGGGACATTTGTTTGTGAAAACGAATCGAATTTTGAAAGCCGTTGGCAGTTTGATATGAATGGCAATACAAACATTCCCAAAATCCAAACTCAAACGTTTGATGTAGCTTAATTTACACTCGTTATAAAAAATGCCGCAATTGCCAAGATGGGAATACAGCATTTCCCATGCCATAATTTTAACTAGGCAAAGGTAAAGCTGCTAGTTTTGACAGTGCCTACCCACGACCGAAAGATACTTGGCAAACAGAAAAAAACATTTCAAATTCTCTAACTATGATAGCCAAAAAAAAAGCCTTCCATATTTGATTACATTTTCTTGCTGATCACTAGCTATTAGATCATTCGGAAAGTTTTTTTTAGCTTTTTGCGCCTTTGATGTTGATACCATATTTTGAGAGGGTGACAGAGGGCTGATGGGGGTTGCTATATATGGATCTGTAGAGGCGAGAGGAAGTCTTCTACTGTAGTTTCTGAGGATCCCACCGTATTTGCAGAAAACGCTTCGTAGGAAAGTTTACGCGGCTCTAAATTCGACATACGAAAACGCGATTTTCGAGTAATTGTATTCTCTAAGTTTGAGCGTGAGCGTAAGACCGTTGAGGAAACCGTCATTGTGCGCAATGCTTTGCCCACGTCTTTCTTGAGGTGAGTTCAAGATTACTTCAAAAGTTCAGATCTAGAGAAATGAAAGCTTATATTTTGCAGTGTCCTGGAAGGTGTGTCTGCCATATAAACGAGCACCTCAGAGGGTCCTTTGAAGCAAATCGCAAATATAGCTGCGCAAAATTATCAGCAGGCTTTGCAGTGTCATATAACCCCATTAGAAGCCAGCTTCGCTAAAGCTGCAACATCGAAAAACTTCATTGACATGTACCCCACAACTTGTCGCACTCGCAGATTGAGGGCGCGTTGACTCTGCTTTCGTTGCTCATAATTTTATGGAGCAAAGCTTTTTTTGGTCTGGGCTATTGATTACAGCAAAAAATTGGCCAAGTGCGACTACAAGAAGCGACATTGTGGTAAATCATTTGAAATAAGCATTGAAGCATGGCCAGAACAGCCAGTCATTCCAAAAGGTTGATGTACTCAAATTAATGTGATCCTGCTGTTCTTGTACGCTTTAAACTTGCTAAGATGCGATTGTAGTGTAAGAGCAGGGTAATGTGATATCGCTCTGAAGACCGTTTGTCAAAATTTCAAAACTGAGCAGACTTGCAGGTATAAGTTATGAGAGATGCCATCCACGCCCATGACTCCGCCAAACCACATATAAGAAAAGTGGCTCTCACAAAAAAGGTTGACTGCGCACCGAGGTTCCTTTACCAGGTTAGGTTCATTTTTCAAACTCTTCAGACCTTCCTTTACCAATCTCCAAATTTTCTAATTTCTCGGTGCTTATTAAAAAATAATAGGACCTAATAAAAATTAGCTAGTCAAAAACGCCTTTTTAGGCTTTATTGGTTGCTCTGAGATTATTTCGCAAGAAGAAAGTACAAAAGGACAAGATGAGTGGTAACAGAAATTTGCTGAACACAATGCAATCTAGTTGACGGGAAAAGGTTGAATCTGGAAAAAATTGTGCTCGTTTAATTTTGGAGATGCGAAAACGAAAAAACTTTCCGAATGACCTAATAGTTTATGATTGGCTTTGCACGTTTAACATGAGTAATTTGGCAATGTTTTCTGCAGACTATCAAATAACCCTATTTCTAACTACAAATTAGTTCCTTTTTTTCGAAACTTCTCTGCTGACGCTTATTATCTCGACATTCTTCTCCATGGTAAAGTTAAATGGCAAATGGATGGTAGTAAACCAGCAATGCTGGTGAAACAATGTGAAATCTCGAATACCGATAGCGTTAGTACGGTAACATTTTCTTCTTCTTTTGGAACATCGTTTTGTTCTATGATTATTATCGCCCTCAGAAAAGTGGGCGTTGAAAGGATACAAACGATCACTCGTAATTTTTTATGTGTACCGATTTTTAAAAAGTTTCAAGTTATGGGTAAAATTCAGTTACTATTTGCCCAAATTCCTGATTTTCCTGCAATTGAGTTTCCTCTTCGAGCAAGCATTGGAATTCGATTAGTAGCATTTCAGAGCATTTTGAGCGACAACTTCAGGTAAATATTTTTCATTTGAAAACAAAGCTGAATAAATCTATCTTCCCTATCCGATGTGCTCCACTGCCTAGTCATGAAGTTCTTAGTGAGGAAAATGAGCTGGAAAGGCAGAAGTCTATGTATACAGAAAGAAGTACAGGCTTTATAAAGCCTAACTGCGCACACTGTGCCTTAGAGACCACCATAGGCGGGCGGTTGTCCCGAATCACTATAGGCTGTTTCTCTCACTTATAAAATTTCCGTTCAAAATCCATGCTGTCTCCAACACATTGCACAGTATGTTTTAGTCAAGAGTGTTTTTATAAGTTTATAATAACACGTCAGGATGTGCACGCTCATTATCGCCTTTGAATAGCCTATATCACGGAGGACCCCACGTCTTTAGCCGCTCCCTACGGTATTCTAGGCGGGCAGTTGGATTGCGCAAGGTTCATATCCTGAAAGTACCCTAAGAAAACGCCCATAGCCGCCGGCAACGGTTGCCGAGGTTGCCGCTGCTGGGCTTGTCGTTTAGAAGGCACATAAGACACAGAGACACAGAGACACAGAGAGGTCTACAACGACGAGCAACCCCAGCGACCTCGGCAACCGTTACCGGCAACCGGGGAGGGGGAAGAACTCCGACAGTTTAGGCCCGCCTTCACTGGCAACAGGTCCTTTTGCTATAACGTTGCATGTCGTTGCAGTACCAGCAGTCCACGGACGCGGTTCAAACTGGCGGAGTTCGTTCTCCTACCCCCGGCAACCCATGGCCGTTCCCTAAGATGCAACATTAAATATAGTTCTTGAGTAATTTTCTTGTATTTGCGCTTACAATTTTTCGTCTCTAGAAAGACTTGCTCACTACGATTGGGGAACTCAGCAAACACCGAAGATGGGTTTGAAGCGTACGTCGTACATTGCTGTCCGAAATTCCAAGGATTTTTCTGGTGGAAAGATTGATTCGACCATGAACCGGTAACGGGATAGCTTTTTAGCCTTACGGTACAGGTTAGAGTAAGAAAGAGACTGACATAGACAATGGAGAGCACCCTTTACAAGAGAGTTCACAATGTACTGAAGTGACATCTCGTGAGGAACTTGCACTGCGTAGAGCGCAAAGGAAAAGCACGGTGGGGGTGTAGGAGCAAAAAAGATTGAGCTATATATCCGCCGGAAGCAATTAATACGGCGAAACAGCTTGGAGATGATCCAGAAAATCGTTGCCGAAGACGAACTGAACAGAAATAATGTAGTTGAAGTAGTTAAGAAAGAAGCCTCAAAAATAGTGGTGCTAATCTCTGAAAAAAATCAGCAACCTCTGCTAGAGAGCTTGTAAAGGTACAAGAATTGGATTTGGAAGCATGCTAAGGCGCTCTAACTTTTGCGCTTGAAGCCCAGTAAGATGGATATGTTTGCCTGAGAGCAGGCGTGCCCCTTTTTTGATCATGCAAACGGACCCTGCATTACATTATAACTGAGTATAGACTCGAAGAAAATCAAAAAATTACAAGTAAACAGGTTGAGTTGCAAACATCAAACTGACAAAATGTATATACAAGCTATCTTGAGTTTTGAAGTTAAAATTATGTCTTTATTTCTTGTCAAAACGCAGTTGAAAAATAGTCAGTGTAGTTTATGCAAACATAAGATAAAGATGACTCGATCTACATCTCTCCACCCGATCCAATATTTTATACAAATACTTTTGTGTAAACACAGGGTATGGCATTGTTGAATGTGGGGGGGGGGGGGGGAGAACCTTTGAGAATAGTAGCCCCCAAACTAGCACTTTCAAAGCTGTTTCTTCACCGTAGCTTGATTTGTTTGCTTTCGGTAAGTAGCTTCATGCAGCACCCAATGAAGATTACAAATAGATTATCCTTTTTTTTAAAATTCAATCATGATTATTGGGCCATGATAAACATCTATCTCGAATGACCTTTCAGAACATTATCCCGCCTTTGCTGCTTCGGTTTAAAAAATTTTATCGTGGTAACAAGGAGCGCTCCTTGTACTTATGTTGAACTGGAGATGAACATGGCAGTGCGATTACCGCACAGTTCTCTTCCTAACAACAAAATCGAAAAAATTCTTGAGTTCATGCATAAGATACTATTATCGGCATTTCATCGCTTCCGTTAAACCTTATATATCATTTTAGTAGAGGAAGCAAAATTTATCTTTACATGAGCAGCGTATACAAGAACTTTTGAGCCATTTTTCTGATCGCATTAGAGTTCCGAGTACCATACCCAGCAGAACACATTCAATAGCACGAATAATGCCGGAAACAGCAACTCTAAAACATATCAATAATCAGCTCTCTAATAAAATCATGATAACTTACGCGATCTTAGATCAATCATTTCTGGAGGATCCGCCCCAACTTTCCATTTCTGCCACCAATTGAGTAGAGGTAACCCGTTGAGTTCAGCAGCTTTGGATTTTGTAAGTTTCTGTATCTCATGCTTGCTTGTTCCCCAGCTGTCTTTGCGTGAGGAGCCGTGCTGAAATTTGTTAAACAATTTTTCAAACTGGCTAAATTGGAATCAAACTCACTGAAGTTCTATTGCTGAGGTGTGCATTTTTTCCTTATCGCCGAACAGGAAACATATCCAGAAGCCGCAGCCAGCGATTTGATAGTCGCGATTTTGTCGCTCTGATCATGGATTTCCCGGCGACGGAATCGCCGCGATGAGATCGCTGCACGTATAGCCAGGGCTTAAAGTCGGAACAACATTGGCTTCTCGCGCAAGGCTATTTCTTTTATCGTGATTTTCATTTTGTGAGCGGACTCTTGCGGAATTCGTGAATGTCTGAGTTCGATCAAATTTTTGCGATTGTTCTGATGCAGTCTTGTAGAGGCTGCTCTGTCCATGGAATGATATATTTTTCACATTTCTATACTTACACTGCCTTGATCGCGTAGGTAATCTGTATCAGTTTCCGGACAACCTAACATCATTCAAATTCTGACCTTTGCTGCCAATTTAGGCACAGAACATCACATCATCCATCTCGTTAAATGTTCAATAAAGCAATCCACCCGTTTCGCTACACAGTAACTTGTTCCACCTGAGTTTTTTTCTAGAAAACAGCGCGCAAACTCACATTTCTAAAGTATGAAATGTAGTGCATCGCTGATCTTAAAAGGAATGGATCGGCAAAACCAAACAACTAAAAATTTTAACGTGGTAGATTGCTTATCGGCCAAGTATGAAAACATTGCAATCCCCGTCGCATAACATGCCTTCCTTAGCGAGAAAATAGCTTTTAAACTTACACGCACAAGCCACTCTTACACGCTTTCGGACGAGTTGGTAATACTCCTCTCATCATTGGAGGCTGCCCGCCGCAATGTTATAACTATTGGATCCCGCAACGATTGAGCGTCATCAGCCTTGCCCCTGTAGGAAAAGCGCGAAATATCTGCGCTATTGGTCCATCTCCCTCGCCCCGCCTCAGGGCGCCTCGGGGCTATATAAAGTAATATGCCCCGCCCACAAGAGGTTCGGACTTGAGGCAGCTTCGCAGCTGCCTCTTCAACAAGATCGTCTCCAAATCTCCGCCCCCCCCCTCATTTTAATCACCCGCCCTCCATATTTATTTAATCTCTAATCATATGTTTATTCTATTATTCTTCTTCGTATAATTGCTTCGTATTTATTCACGTCCATTATATTGTTATACCTATGTAAGGTTGAGCCGGAGCACTAGCTCCTGCTTGGCTACCCTCTATCTCAAGCCTATCTATCTTCCACTTATCTATCCGCTATCTAATTTCTTCTCTAATTATTCTTATACTTTTATCCCGCCCTGTTTTGCCGTCTACCGCTACACCCTTTATATTCTATACTTTGTTTATATTTGCCTGATAAATGCTTAGTAAGGAAGCTAGTTGAGTTTCATGTATGCCGGTTGAAAGAATAGGAAGTAAGCGTTACTGAAAGTCCAGCTACGGTACCACTCTTAGCTTAACGACAACCATAAATCATAAATTCGTTACATGGAGGTTCCGGACCGGGTTTTACCTTTATAAAACTCGGCAAAAGAACATTTATTTACTCACCTATTCTAAACCATACATATTGCCATATACTTACTTCTTTGAGCGCATTAAGTCACATCTACGCCACTCTATCGCGAGGCCACATGAAAATTTCTCAACTTATGTGACTGGAGCACACTGCTCCCCACTATTTTCATGGAGTAGGAACTGGCCAGGTCGTCTAAGCGTCACCCTCGCGAATAAGGTAAAATTCAAAACAATTAAGTGACCGCTTCATAAACTCATGCGCAGTAACAAGTTTACATTCATATATTAAAAAAAAAATCCCACTCCACCTCCAAGACTTGAACGCACCAATACCAACTACTTCCTAGTTTTCTCCCACGGCATTTTCTCTCATATAATGTTCGAATACTACCGCAGATCTAAATCATAAATCACGTTCATCTCGACTAAACCCCCAGCTGGCAGGTGCTGAGCCACAAGAAACAAAAAGGCTTTTATTCATGTATATAACGTCGCTTATCATATCTCCATTTGTCGTGCTATACCACCTCGTATTCCTTGATCCCATGAACCTAACTCGCAAAAGTGTGCTACTAACACAGAAAAAAACCTTCTAATTTGCTTAAAAAAATAAACTGCATATTCCTCTAAGACGTGGATCACAAAACATTAAGACATCACCAAAATATGAATCGCTTAAATCAGCATTAGGTATGTGGAAGAAAGACTCAAAACCTACACGTAAAATAAGGGTTGATAATTCCACCTATCCGCATAATAACCTTCTCGCCTTTACACAATCTCAAAAAAACCGTGTCAGAAGCAACGAGTAGGAAACCAGTGTTCTTTCACATCTTTCAAGTTCCAAAATATCATCGATGTTCAAATGCGTTAAAAAAATCTTCAACTACATGTCATTCGTATAAGCTAGGCCACCGTATCCGGAATAGAGGAGTTAGGCGAAACGTGAATAATGACCGCGCGAGAGCCGCTCTCAGCTCTTGTCATTTATCAAGATAAGCCGCAAACGCCAAATGCGCCACGGCCAGAAACCGCGCAAAATAAATGCCTCCATAGGGGATTTCGACTTTCGTACAATTTGACTAATGTGGCTAAAAACCAACAACCATCGGCCTTAAGCCAAGCAATAAATCTGACTCGCGATTTTGAAACTGGCCATGCGCACAAAAGAAAATAATCGCTGCCGCGGGAATATTCTAAACTTCAAACTGTGCTCCCAAAGAGCAAGATAAATGTACGACTAAGCCGCGGCGAAACTCCGCCTTTCCAAGTATAAAAGCTAGCTCTCGGTGAAAGAACTTACACTAACACTTGGTCGACTTTGCACAACAGCCGACCTCCTACTAACACCTCCAACTATTCTATCTATCCGAATAATACCAACTCCAATACAACGACACAATTCAGTGAGTATTTTAAACTTCCACTTTGAGTTTTTCCCAACATATTTCCATTTTTCTCATCCTTGTTATAGTGAGTTCATTCACTATCTATACCTCTCATTACTTTTGAATATAAAAATAACTCAATTTTGAAAAAAAAAGGAAAAGATACCTCATAATCTCATAATTTCTTCTCATTTGCCATAATTACAGCCATTCGGCTGTCAACTAATCACTGCTAATCCGCACTACACACTTTCGCTCCTCACATTCGCCGTAGAATTAACTAAAAATTTTTAAAAAAACCTATCCCTACTTACCCCCTCCAAAAAAATCCTATTTTTATATAACAACAATTCAAAAAAAAAACAAAAAAAAATTCGCGACAAACAAAATCAAAACAAAAAATAATAAAGACGTATCGCTTGTAGGAAAAGCTCTTCTCTCCACGCAAATCGCCGCACAATCGCAGCACGTCGCGTTGATCTAAAACGGTCAAGTCAAAAAAAAAACACCGTATTTCCAAGAAAAAAAAGTAATCCAAATTAAAAAAAACGTATCTTTCCAAAAAAAAGAGAGAGTATATCAAATCTAAAAAAAATCCGCAGTTTCCCAGGAAAAGAGTCTCAAGTCAAAAAAATTCGCATTCTTTCAAAAAAAAGTAACCCACGTCAAACGAAATCCGTATCTCTCTCTCAAAAAAAAGAGAGTAGTATTAGCCTAACTTAGCAAAAAAAATCAGCTAACTACTCGTAGTACTACAGGAAAAGGGAAAAAAAAGGAAAACTCAAAAGAAAAACTAGCCGTTGAAAGAGTGCAAACTTAAAAAAAACACACCCACCTTTTTCGCAGCCTTCCATTTTGTGAGCTACGCTCGCGTTCCAGTGCCATCCACGCGAGTATCCTGTAAAACTTATACATTACTTGTGGAAAATAGCTGTAATAGAGTCCTAGCTCTTACTTCCAGTAAAACAGTCAAGATACCTTCTAAGAAATCACTCCTTATGATCATGCGTGCCTTTCAAACAAATCGTGACGATCGTAACGTGACGCTCGAAAAACTGGAAAAACAACGCAAAACCCCGCGTATAACGCAATCTGACTTAGATCGTCTTTCTACTAGCGAATTAGAACCCCCGAAAGAGTTTGAATATCACTCCGTAGACGAAAGCAATCCCAACTCCTCCTTGACGTAATTAACGAACTGCGAGCCGTAATCAGAGACTTTCAAGACCAAAAAAGGCAGCAAAAGAGCTAGAACGATCCTTCTCGATTTCAAGACGCCCAAACATGCCCAGCGCTAGCGTACAAGCCGATATAAACGCGCCTGTAGTCGAAGACCCTAACTTTCCGCAGCAAAACTTATATGCCGCGAGCAAACATCTGTCGACTAGGCTTGAAAGATTCACCAGGGACGGTGACAAAACATTTGAAGAATTTCTGGATGATTATAAAGAATTGGTCGACAGCCTCCATATTCCCCATGCTTACGCCCAAAGTCTCCTCCCATTATTTCTATCCGGTGGAGCCAAAATAAAATACCAATCTTTAAAACCCGAGGAAAAGGGAAACTGGACAGAAATCGTTACCAACCTAGCGAAAAAGTTCAACAACCAAGCTATGCTAAGTAATGTCCGAGACGAACTACATAATCTCAGACAAGGAAAAGACACTGTTGGCGAATTTGCAAAGAAGATACTAACCAAAACGAAAGTAGCCTATTAAGGAGAAGACAAGAAGATACCTAACAAACTTTCCATCGATTTTTTCATCAAAGGGTTGAGACCAGACATCAGGCGAGCCGTTAGACGCCTCACCCCGAAGATTTCGATACCGCTCTCGCTAATGCTGAAAAGATACAAAGAATACTCGAACAAGAATATCGCGAAGATAGAGAACTTTTGGAAAGCATAAATTCTTCAAAAATAGGCGAGAAAGTGGAGGAATTGACCCAACAGGTCAATACTCTCCAAACTACCCGAAATACTCCGCCACCTAGACAAGATCGCTCCCGGGCAGTAGTACGTTTCCAATCAAACAACAGGCCAAATGATAATCCCAACTGGAGACAACAGAGAAGATCCGGCACTCCTTTCCGCCCCACAAATACCAGTTACGGAAATCCTCGCGGATTTCGACCTTTTGTAAGACGGATCTTTCCAACTAACAACCGTTTTTGGCCTCGCCGCCCTCCTAACAATCAATACCGCCCTTTCAACCAATTCTACAACCCATATAATCCTTACACGGCGTATGCACCTCCAGCGCCATAAGCCATAAATCAGCCTGCACTACCGCCGGCGCCAAACACGACCCAATACTATCAATCGCCGGCGCCAAATACGACCCAATATTACCAGCAGTCAGCCCGAATGCCTTCGGCGGCCCAAAACGTGAATTTTCTATGCATCCTAGCCATAATAGCCACCTGCTTGATAACTCCAATCCTGCCCTATCAGGTTTGCGGAAGCAGTACCTTCCCAAATGCACTTTCTCTTCCCAAACTAATACAATGCAGCGTCACTCCGGATGAACCCCTGATCGAAACCACGGTGCAGCTTTTTGGCGAAAATACCAACCCGTTACAAATCCCTGCCTATAAATGCTACCGGGATGTTATTCAAGTCTCCACACATAACATCCTCTATATAAAAACGCGACAAACTGTAGTCAGCCGCCAACGTCTCTCAATCCCAGCAGAAGAATGTGAACTTGGGAAAAGTAGCGGTAGCATTAAAGGACACGCCCTTACCGAATTTGCCCCAGGACTTAAAGTAACGGAAGAAATTGAGGACGAAAAGACCTCACTCCCGCTCTGGGGTACGAACCTATACCTGCGAAGCCTCTATTCCATCGAAGAAGGACAAATAGCTTCGCCAAATGGTGAAGCCATGCTCAGTACCTTTGGAGATTTAAACAACTGTTCACTAGCGCAAGGAAACTGTAATACCCCCACCGGAATGGTAATATGGGAACCCATGGAAGTGATCCCTTGGTGCAAATATAATGCTATCGGAGAATTCAACGCTCTGGTTAGCATAAAGTACGTCCTCGTACCCGACCATGAGTTAGCCTTTGAATTAAGCAACAACCACCTCCTCCGCTTGCGATTGCTACAGCACTGTAACATACCAAACAGCTATCTCACTACCTCAAATCACATACTTTCTTTCCCAGACATCCCATCTCACATGATGATCCAGGATTTCATCGTAGAAACTTCCGCTAAACAAAGGAAAAGGCGCGGCGTCAAATATCTTGTCGACAACGAAAACCGTCGCTCTCGCTTCGAAATAGTTCCCGCGCGAACCCTACTCATGACGCGAAAATTGTTCGGCACCGCCGAGTTTCAAAGATTACCCCAATTTGAAACACAACCTATAACCGATCACCGACTACTAAGGGAAATTAAGCTATGGAAAGTCACCAACCAAGATTTTTCCCAACGAAGTAGGATGTATGCTCTCGAAAATACCCGCATAAGCGTCCTGCGAACAATCCGCTATGCAGAATACCGATACCACCAGCTTGCCTTCCTTGAAGATATACAAACTAGAAGACCTTTAAATTACGCTGAGCTCGCACTAAAACAAGACCTAGAACAAGGTATAACTGATATATTCGACCCATACCTATCACGCGAGTTCGGAGTGCTTGGAATTGACCTTGGTCGAGACCCCAGCAAACTCAGAGAAAAGCTCATACCATTTTTCCGAGAGAAAGATCTGGATGTCGACATCACGACTTTAGGTTTAGAACCCATCGCTCACCCAGAACCTCTACCTAGCAAAACTAGCTCGTCTCCGTCACAAGGCCTTCTACGTTCTATCCACCGGTTATGATAACGACAAGAACCCTTCCGGATTACATACCCACCAAGAAGCCGATTTTTGTCATTCCGAACACGTCCACTATCACCCCTCGTACCTCAAGAACTTGGCCACCTGCCCCTAGTACGACAACAACCCAGAAACACCAAGAATAGTCGCTCCTGTACATCTAACTTGGCCACCTACTCCCAGAACGACAACTACCATAGAAGCGCCAAGAGTAGCCGCTCCTGTATATCTTATACACGAGACAAAAACTATAGACGCAATTGCACGCACTCCGCCACCACTGTCTCACACATTCCCTCCTAATCAAGCCACTACCAAAACCTTCCCAAGCTATCCCACAACTTTCACCTACCCTACAAATCCTACAACTACCTCCACGATCAAGACAATAACAGCGACGCCAACATCAGTTTATGAAAGATTCTATCACCACCTTTCCAAACCCCAGAAACGCGACCCGATAGATCACCTCGGCCCCCTTAGCCGAAGACGACCAACCCGAATCCAGAAACCTTAATCCTCAACCGTCAATGCAATTTCATTATCACAAAAACATCCTACGACACACGTTCAATAACATTTGTATAAGGCAAAATATCTAAATAATCAGCGACTTCACGAGCTCAGTCATGTCGATCCCACTTGGGCAGCACGACTATTGCTCAGAGATACGAATGTTGTCGCCACCCTATCGGACAACGAACTCCTAGTGACCAGATGTAGAAAAGTTGAACCAACCCAAGCCTTTCCAAATCACCAAGTGAATAACACCTGCTATGACCTTCTACCCGTCTTGGTTGAAGATCAACTGTGATTTGCAATTCCTGCCACAGGAGATCTGGTCCAAACCGCGACAACAATGCCCTGTCCTTATATCTCCAATGTTGATCCCAGTCTAATACAACAAATATTACCACCAAATGTACTTCCAAACATAAATGTAAAACCATTCTTATTCGACCCGCCGCCTATCTACCATCACCTCATACAAAACTACGCCCCGACCACTAGATTCCGAGTCGATTACCTGCAGCAAGAATACGCAGCCTTACAAAATCGACTACAAAAGCGAGGAATCATAGAAGATACCATGCTTAAAATCAAGGACGCTGGGAACTCCTTGAAAGATTCTCTGTCCTCTATCTACACCAAAACAACCGACAAATTAACCGCCGGCGTAGAAAGCATTAGATGGTCCATGATTTCGCTCTTACTCTGGGTAACCATTCCCACATTGGTGATCATCATTCTCATTGCATGTTGTGTCTGCTTTGTGAAGATCTATTTTATACGCAAAGCCTCCAGTTCTGCTGCGTCCGCCATGGTAGACTTAGCTAGCGGTCTCTCGAGGAAACGACTAGCTAGGCGTCAGCATGAAATAAATGCTCTTATGGAAGAGCAAAACAACGGGAATCAACCAAATTCCCTTTTCGTGCCACGCATCTACTCTATCTTTTCGCAAGTCAATTCCATCAAAAGTCCATTGCCATACGTAAGGATAACCCACACCGTTTCTCCACTCCAGCGCTCATCGACAGCGGCGCTACAATATCTTATATGAAACAGTCCACGCTGTACGCGCTAGGACCCAATGTCAACATCGACAACAATCACGTAAAAGCGCAAGCCGCCAATGGAACTCAAATAGAGCTCTTAGCATCCGTAATCGTAAATGTCCAAGTAGGAACCCATATTATACAACATCGCTTCCTGGTGTCGCAAGATTACCAGTGCCCAGCGCCAGTTCTTCTGGGAACTGATTTCATCAAGAAATTGAACCAATTAGGTCTCAAAGTAACTATAGACCTACATAATAACCTACTTAAGATTGATAGCGATGCGCACGACATGGTCCAAATAAACGCCATTAATTTCCTTGAAGTCAAACCCAATGATGTACGACTCTCCCAAACGACCATTCTGCCAAAAAGATCCTCATCTATTGTGCCGGCGTACATCGATCCTTACGATCCCAGCAACCTATTTGACTTCATCATTGAAGACAACCACAGAGATCTAGACCTTCTGTATGTTGTTGGCCGATCTCTAGTGAGCCCCAACCCGAACGGGGCATGCCTCGTAAACATCCTGAACCCTTCTAACACCGACATAAAGCTCTATGGTCGTATGAAAATAGCCCATGCTACACCCGTATCCTCTCCACTTGAACAAATTCTCACAGTTCAAGGCGAGTACATACCTCCCGAAGCAAACTGGGAAGAAAGGATTCCTCACTTTCCAATTCCCTTGGCTCCAACCTATGATATCGCTTCCGAAATAAACCTAACCAAGTCCGCGCTAACATCGCAACAAAAAGAACAGTTGTTAGCCATCATACGTCAGCATTCTCAGGCCTTTGTAGCACCTGACGGACACCTAGGACATTATAACGGCCCAATACGACACCGCATCGATCTCATAGAAGATACCCCGATACCAACTAGGAAAATATACCGTGTCCCACTCGAAAAACGACTCGAGATAGAGCAGCAAATCACCCAAATGCTCAAAGACGGTATAATTCGCGAATCCGTATCACCATTTTGTGCCCCTATAGTCTTGGTACGCAAACGAGACGCAACCTCATGGAGATTCACCATAGACTTCAGAGGATTAAACGCTATTACCAAGCCCCAACAATCCATACTCCCTAATATCCAGGATATAATCGATTTATGCGCAAACAATTGCCTATACTCCTCCTTGGATTTCCAACAAGGCTTTCACCAAATTCCTCTAGAGGAAAGCCATTGCGAGAGAACCGCTTTCGCGTGTTTTCTCGGAGCATTCGAGTACATCAGAATGCCAATGGGATTAAAAGGCGCCCCCGCAACGTTCCAGCGGATAATGGATGAATTCAAAAAACATCTCAGAGCCCGAGTTTTCATCTATATTGACGACTTAATAATCACCTCCGAAACCCCCGATGAACACCTCAACGATATAGATGAGGTGCTCACAAAAATCGAACAAATCGGAATGAAGCTCAAAGCTTCTAAATGCGAATTTGCTCGCAAAGAAATCAAATTCCTAGGTTTCGTTTTAAGTAAAGAAGGTATAAGACCTAACCCAGAGAAAACCCGAGCAATCGACAACTATCCAACTCCCAAAAATCCCACCGATATCAAAGCCTTCCTAGGAATGTGTTCATTCTTTCGTAGATTTGTCCATAATTTTGCGGCCATCGCCTCACCCCTTACCGCACTAACCAAGAAGGATGTACCATTTATATGGACTTCCGAATGCGAAAACGCCATGCAACGGTTAAAAGAAGCACTCACCACTGCTCCAATCCTGGTCGCACCAAGGCTGGGACTGCCATTCGTCATCGAGACGGACAGCAGCGGCAAAGCCGCAGCCGGCGTCCTAAAACAAGAACAGGATAACGAACTAAGAATAATTGCTTATGCTAGTCGCACCCTAAATAGCCACGAATCCCGATACCCCGCCATAGAACTAGAAGCGCTAGGAATAGTCTTCGCAGTGCAAAAGTTCCGTCCATACATTGATGGAGCAAAATGTACTGTAGTCACAGATCATGCCCCACTCAAAGCGCTTCTGCATCGGAAGGATTTAACCGGGAGATTAGCGAAATACCAAATAATCCTACAGGAATTCGACATAACTATCGTATATCGACCCGGTAAAGCTAACATTCTCTGCGACACCCTGTCAAGACACCCGCCTTAAGTAGCCGCCATCTGTACCGAAGACAATCCCAACATCAACTTGTCTTACCCGGAATTCATTGAAAGGATCAGAGAAGAACAAAGAAATTCCCCCTGGATACTTTCCTATAAACAGGCCATAGAACTAGGCGAGTCTAACCCGTACACTCGCGAATATATTATCCTCAACGATATACTATATAAACTACCAGAGAAAGTCTATCAAGATCCCCAGGTAGTACTTCCTGAAGATTCCAACATCAAGAAAGTGCTAATCAAACAAGTCCACGAATCCCGCTTTGGCACCGCTCACCTAGGAATCCAAAAGACCAAAGCAACCATAAGCAAACTTGCAATCTGGAACAAGATATCCAGTGACATCAGCGAATTTATAAAATCTTGTCCCATCTGCCAACTACGGAAAGATCCCTCCGTTTATCGCACAAATGAACCGCTGGATCGGTTTGAAGTTCCCAAACGACCGTTTCAGCGCGTTCACTCCGATGTCATAGGACCCCTTCCACTAATGTTACGGGGAAACAAGTTCATCATCATCTTTGTTGATGCATTCTCTAAACTAGTGATTACCGAACCCATACCAGACCAACAGGCAATCACCACAGCGGACATATTCGTCAACAGAGTAGTGAGCCGTTTTGGTCCTCCCGAGATACTTGTCACAGATCAAGGAAATAACTATATGAGCGATATTTTCAGAAACACATTGAAAGTGCTCAACGTTACCCATAATACTAGTACACCTTACCATCACGAAAGCAATGGTCAGGTAGAACGCGCGAATAAAACTATCGAAGAACTGATAGCCACTGCTATATCCCAAAAAGAAGACCAATGGGATGACGTAATTCATGTTATAACCCACGCGTATAATACCTCCGAAAATGCATCATCAAGATATACCCCGTTCTTTATCACTCATGGAAGAGAAGCTAATAACGCCTTCTGCCTAGCCCTACAACTACCCTCAAGAGCATTTATAGATGAGGATGACTACGTGGGCCAATTAACCTCCACCCTCCAAAATGTTTCAAAGGATGTAACCCAAAACCTAACCACCTCTCAAACCATACAAAAGCATCACTACGACCTTAGAAAACGTGTAAACCCAAGTAGTTATAAAATTGGACAAGAAGTGTTGATAAGAAAAGATGTAGACTCAAAACTCGCACCTAGATTCGAAGGCCCTTTTCCCCTTGTGGATATTGAACGGCCAAACGTCACCATCCGAGATGGCCGTCGCTTACGAACCATCCACATGAATCGTTTGAAACCATACTCTCCTGCAACATCATTGACGGAAAGCATACGCCCACAATAGTTATACCCAATAGTTCGCGATCAACCCGTATTCGAAACAAATCACTACCAGCCAATAAAACTTCATTTACATGCAATATCAAACTAAATTAGAAAAAAAATAACGAATCTAATAGTATATAAATATATATATCGCAAATATTCAAAAATAGCAGACTAATAGCACCAAAGATATACGCATATATATGTTCTATGATAATGGGAATAGTCGGCATAACCGGCTCTATCTTCTCTAATAGCCGGCATAACCGGCTCTATCTTCTCTCCCTTAGCCCGATTGCGGCATGCGCGCACCAGCAGATAGATTGGCATCACCATCAAGGCCAATGAGAGCGCGCATGCTGAACAAAAGCAAACACAATCTTCAAAAAAAAAGAAAAAAAATTCAGCAAAACCAAAGCCAAGAAAAAAAAGAATAAAAAAAACAACAAGCAAAGAAAAAAATGACAATCCTGCAATCACTCATATAATTTTCGAAGGCGTAACCCGCCACGCTCAAATGGACCGTGTCGCTCGCACGCCGCGCGCCGCACCCTCGCCGCATTAGAGCGCCCCTACCAAGCTATCGCCCAGAATAGCGTGTTAAATATGTTGAGCGAAACCGAGGATCTCAACGATCACAAAATCGAGGATCTCAACCGGAAAACGGTTGCAGATGTCGACAAATACGATTCCTGTCGCTTCCGAACGTTTCAATCGCAAGAGATCCCACTCGTCATCGTCATCCAGCTCTCGTCACACGCAACAATCACCTGCGTTATCTTACTATCTCTCTTCTTCTTCTTCTTCTTCTTCTTCTTCTCCTTCCACCTCTCCTTCTCCTTCCCTAACTCGTTATCTTCTTTCTACTCCCACTCCTCCTCCTGATAACACTATAACTTTAGATGTAACTTCTTCAAAGAATAGTCTTTCTCCCGAGATTCTCCTCGTTGTACCCGCAAAATCTGATGTAAATTCGATTGTATCTCATTCAGTTTCATCCCATTCCCAAGTTAACGACTCTAACATTGCCACAATTCCTTCGCAAGGCACCACTCCTCCATACATCAACGATTCTGACAATACAACTATCCTTCCGGAAAGCACAACTCCCCAAGTTAACGATTCTAACACTGTCGCAAACCCTCCGGAAGGCATCACATCTTCTACAATAACTATCCATGTGCCAACACAAGCCTCCCAAAGCTTCTTACGCCGTAGGGTACTCCTTACTACGCCCAAACCTCCTCGTAAATTGTGCACTATTGCACAACCACAACCACGCAATTGGGAGAAACCTCCTGGAGCCATCCCTAGTTTACTCAAACTATGTCTCCCTCCTAGACCACCAGAGCCACATGTACCTCAAATTTACTATTGGTCAAAACACCAATATCGCGGACCCACTGAGCGACGCTGTTTTGACCCGATTATGGTACCTCTATGCCTCCTCTGCAGCGAAAGCACCCATCCTACACGGTACTGTCAATCACCTTTACCTTACCGTACAAGAGCCCACGTACTTCTTCAAAGATACAGGCTCTGTCCTCGCTGCCTCGGGAACCATAGCTTGAACAAATGCACAGAGAACCCAACCTGCTTCCGGTGCAATGCCATCGGCCATGCTACTGCCATATGCCAAGAAGCACCAATTCAATTTTTCTAGTCCCGGGGACCGGGACTTTCCGAAAGAAAATCATGTAGGAAAAGCGCGAAATATCTGCGCTATTGGTCCATCTCCCTCGCCCCGCCTCAGGGCGCCTCGGGGCTATATAAAGTAATATGCCCCGCCCACAAGAGGTTCGGACTTGAGGCAGCTTCGCAGCTGCCTCTTCAACAAGATCGTCTCCAAATCTCCGCCCCCCCCTCATTTTAATCACCCCCCTCCATATTTATTTAATCTCTAATCATATGTTTATTCTATTATTCTTCTTCGTATAATTGCTTCGTATTTATTCACGTCCATTATATTGTTATACCTATGTAAGGTTGAGCCGGAGCACTAGCTCCTGCTTGGCTACCCTCTATCTCAAGCCTATCTATCTTCCACTTATCTATCCGCTATCTAATTTCTTCTCTAATTATTCTTATACTTTTATCCCGCCCTGTTTTGCCATCTACCGCTACACACTTTATATTCTATACTTTGTTTATATTTGCCTGATAAATGCTTAGTAAGGAAGCTAGTTGAGTTTCATGTATGCCGGTTGAAAGAATAGGAAGTAAGCATTACTGAAAGTCCAGCTACGGTACCACTCTTAGCTTAACGACAACCATAAATCATAAATTCGTTACACCCCACTTGTCCAATTTCACAGCGAATGGCATCGAAAAACGCTCGTTTTCGCCGTTTCCAGGCCTTCTAAAGTGGATTTTCGGGATTAGTGCACTGAATAACCCCAGGTAAGCGAAAATTTGATAAGGGTGAGATTTGCCGAGCCACTGCCCTTTAAGCCATCAACAGTTTTGTTTTTTGCTTTGAAAACCTGCCTGTGATAACAAAGTTTCTCTTCCTATCTTGTTCTTGATATTCCATGATATATTCCTATATTGTTCTTGATATATCGATGCAGTACGACTACCACTCAGCTCTGTTTCTGATAACGTAAGGGGATTTTGCAATTTTTATGCGTCAACTGCTACAGTTATCGATAGGCGTTTTAATCGCTTCCTTTACACTGAATACAATCACGAGCGTCTAGTCGTGCAAAGCTAGAGAAATGGGCAAAAATTATTTGTACACTAGCTTGCGATCCCGGCACCCGAGATTAAATTAGTTAGGCCAACAAATTGTGTTACTTAGGCTTTCAAACTCCTTCTACCATGCGCGAAAAGCGTAGTGAGACGAAGTTTCGCATCTTGCCGACTTTGAAATTGAAATGAGCTTGACCGCCCTTGCTTACATGTTTATTGGAAAATAAGTGGTTAGAGCATGAGAAGCTTTCGTTTTCTAAGATGTAAATAAACAAATCGATAAATCGATAGATGAAGTCTGTGAATCGCCTTGGTGTAGTTTATAATTTGTGCAGGGATCGAATACTTAACTGCGCACAGTTTCAGCTCAATCGGTTCAAAGACTAGCATTTTTCCATTAAACACGGACATATAAGCCGGAACCTTAGAGACAGTGAATTCTAATTATGTATAGATAAGTCGCATTTGGAATACATCTTCAGCGCGAACAGTACATGCGTTCAGAGCTCCGAGTACCACACCCAGTAGAACACATTGAAAAGCACGAATAGTGCCGGGAACAGTATACCTTAACATGTCAAATGATTAGTGTTCTCCGGAAGTTCACATCACTTACGTGATCTTAGGTCAATCATCTTCGGAGAGTCTGCGTCAACTTTCCATTTTTGCCACCAATCCAGTAAGGGTAAGTCGTTAAGTTCAGCTACTCTAGCTTTTATGAACCTCTGCACTTCGTGCTCGTCTTTCCCCAAGCTGTCTTTGCGCGGAGAAGCATGCTGAAACATTGCTGTTTTTTAAAATAATTCGTAAATAAACTGAAAAGTTGACAAACTGAGTCTTCATTATCACGTTCACGCTCAGCTTCGTGCTCTTGTAGTTTGCCTAGAACAAAACTAATTCTCATGCCAAAAAATAAAAAATAAAAAACTTACGTTGCTTGCTATATTTCGGCAAACCACCTTGGTACGATACAAAAGCGTATTCGAGCACGGTCGCAAAGATAAACGCCAAACAAACACCAACCCAAACATCCACAGCTTTGATGTAGGATACTGCTGGAAGGCTGCTATTGATCCCTATGGCCTTAAATAACTGAATAGCAATTACATTTATTAAAATAAATAGAAAGGAATCGAAACTGACCGTAGTAGTCATGGTTAAGAGTGTTGTAACTCCCAGTGTGACCCTGGCAGGAACAGCGTCTCTGTCTAACCAAAATGATACCCAAGAAACGATGACAAGCAGCGTGGAAGGTAGGTAGATTTGGACAAAATAATAACTGAAATTGCTACAGACAGCTGATAGTGGACAGGTTATTGGAGCAATAAATACAGCTGTTTTGGTGCAAAACATTGTTTAGGCTCCCGCCAGAGTGCCGAAGCCATGCCAGCGCTACGCCAGCGCCGAGCCAGCGTTTCGATCGATACACCTGTATTTCGTTGGGGCGGGGTCCTGGCTGAGAAAGTCAGCTAGCCCTGCCCCGACGAAATACACGTGTATCGATCGAAACGCTGGCTCGGCGCTGGCGTAGCGCTGGCATGGCTTCGGCACTCTGGCGGGAGCCTTAGAAATTATTTGAAGTACTCAACGGTTATGATTACTCTCTTTGATTCAATGAGATTAGCGCCTGGAAGGCAACCGCTCACAATCGCAGTCTGCGTCTCTCTGGCCATCGTGCTCTCTGATCACTCCCTAGCCGTGATTAGGTCTCGAAGCCCGCCTTCCAGCTGCCAATCACGTTGAATCAAAGGATATTATTGCTCTGCAATTGCTCATTTACTTACCGAAGTTGAAAATTCAAAACTTTGTATAAGGCTGGAAACTAAGTTTTGCAACTAGTTTCATAACTTCACTCTCTTTGGATATGGCGCACTCAAGCTTTGGCATTATGTAGAAGGCAATGTGAGCTACAAGTAAGCACAAATTGTTTATATTTTGAACGCGAAAAAGAAAAGTTTTAGGCGTTTTTCGAAAACTAGTGAAATTTGAGAATTTTTGGGGTTTCAAACTAAAATGAAGGCTTTGGCAGCCTAGACCATGTGCAGTAATCGGGATTCGTCTACGAATTATTGCCGAATTATTGACTTTTTTGGCCTATTTAAAAAGAAACAGAATTTAGGGGCATGTCGAGATTTGGCGTCTTCATAAAGTCGAAGGAGTCGATGTACGCAAGAGCTGCTGAGGACGACCGTCAATGACTAAAGAGTCCGAAGCTCAAATTCCGCCGAGACTTTGCCTAGTAAGGTTATTTGACCTGCCAAATGCGAATATCATATTCATTTGTTAAATCAACGCCTTTTTCCTTGTTTAGGGTGAGACCCCATATCCTACATCTACAGTAATCGTACAAGAAAGCACTATCACGCAATTTCACCACGTTTTCGTGATCAGCATTTCGGATAACACCCCTATGCCAAGTTTCAGCCAAATCCGTCAAACTTTGAATTTTTCCCCTTCATACCATGCACCTACCGTAACCCTCACTGCGACGTCAGAATTTGGTAGGACAGCAGCTGCGTTTGTACCTTACGTAATAACCAGCTCAGTGGCAAAATTTGAGGGCGCCATGCTGTGTGAGAGGGAAGTTATGAGATCAGTTGCGAAACTTAGTTTCCAACCTAATATTTCCGATACTATGTAGACTGGCCAAAAGTTTTTTCTTTACTTGGACCAACAAGCAAATGCCACAGAATAAATTAAACAAATACGTTAGGCAACTCCAACTGTTATGCTCACGATGCAATTCATTCAACGAGCGTCTAAATTATCGCCGAAGCTCATGACCCTTCATATACTTTTTCTGGTTTTCGACTTTTCGCAGACGATGATCATCGAACTATGATAGAGCAAACCTTTTGCAAGCTAATGCGATTCTCTTTATCTTTGACTTCCTCTTCAGACTTCTCGTGAATAATGCCTGAAAGTTAACTCCCCAAAGGTCGCTTGACACGTAAATGCAAGATTTGCAGTACTGCAAGATCTTCATGATGTAGAAATTACAAAACTCGACACTATCATCGACATAAAAAGTAAAAGAGCGACTGTCGTTTTGAAATATAAAGAATTTGAATTTTAGGGTGCATCAGTGGACATTCGAAATGGAATATACGCTATTTTTTCTTGCAAATTTCGCATTTACCTGAAGAGAAAATAGCTAGAAAAGGAGAAGATTCGCATTAAATGTTAACTAAACTGATTACCATTTCATTTTACGAAGGTACAGTAGGCCTAATATGAAACTTGAAGGCTATAGAAAATTTATTTTAGTAATTTTAAAAGGAAACCAAAGAAATACAATGTTGCATTAATTCGCAAAAGGTTTGCCCTTATTAGCCGATTATCGAAGGCACCTTCAAAAGTCTCGAACAAAAATTCGAAAAATCGGAAATGAAAGCTCGTAAGCTTTGGCGATTCCTTTGACTTTGGAAGAGTCTCATAGTGACATAGCTGCTGAAGAGGAAGAAATGCATCGAATAGTGCTTAATTTATCTGTAAATCTTCTCTTTAGGGATTTGCGGCTTGATCTAAATCACGGAAAGAACTTTTGGCCAGTCTACATAGTATCGGAAATATTAGGTTGGAAACTAAGTTTCGCAACTGATCTCATAACTTCCCTCTCACACAGCATGGCGCCCTCAAATTTTGCCACTGAGCTGGTTATTACGTAAGGTACAAACGCAGCTGCTGTCCTACCAAATTCTGACGTCGCAGTGAGGGTTACGGTAGGTGCATGGTATGAAGGGGAAAAATTCAAAGTTTGACGGATTTGGCTGAAACTTGGCATAGGGGTGTTATCCGAAATGCTGATCACGAAAACGTGGTGAAATTGCGTGATAGTGCTTTCTTGTACGATTACTGTAGATGTAGGATATGGGGTCTCACCCTAAACAAGGAAAAAGGCGTTGATTTAACAAATGAATATGATATTCGCATTTGGCAGGTCAAATAACCTTACTAGGCAAAGTCTCGGCGGAATTTGAGCTTCGGACTCTTTAGTCATTGACGGTCGTCCTCAGCAGCTCTTGCGTACATCGACTCCTTCGACTTTATGAAGACGCCAAATCTCGACATGCCCCTAAATTCTGTTTCTTTTTAAATAGGCCAAAAAAGTCAATAATTCGGCAATAATTCGTAGACGAATCCCGATTACTGCACATGGTCTAGGCTGCCAAAGCCTTCATTTTAGTTTGAAACCCCAAAAATTCTCAAATTTCACTAGTTTTCGAAAAACGCCTAAAACTTTTCTTTTTCGCGTTCAAAATATAAACAATTTGTGCTTACTTGTAGCTCACATTGCCTTCTACATAATGCCAAAGCTTGAGTGCGCCATATCCAAAGAGAGTGAAGTTATGAAACTAGTTGCAAAACTTAGTTTCCAGCCTTATACAAAGTTTTGAATTTTCAACTTCGGTAAGTAAATGAGCAATTGCAGAGCAATAATATCCTTTGATTCAACGTGATTGGCAG